>JAUAME010000006.1:39334124-40739958 GCA_030820535.1 Quercus parvula | reverse complement strand
CATATTTTTCTCCATTAATGTTTAGTCTTTTATACTTATTTGGTTCCTAAATGTACTCATTATTCTTATATTTCGATTTAGGATGCAAATGGAGGCATTACGAGCAAAACGAAGTTAATTGGGCGATTCTGGACAGCTTGGACATTGCTTTGTAATCTAGGCATAACTCTCTCATCCAAGCTCCGATTGAGATGATTCAAGATGCATGGAATGCCAAGACAAAGCTCTACAACTTTCATGTTTTGAGTTTCGAGAGATACGGGCCGCATCAATGTCGAAATCGGGCTTAAAGTTGCTGCACCTGCGCTGCCGACATTCTGGAATGTTCCTTTGCCTAAAATTCTAATACGCAAATTTGATGTGGTTTATTTTCAGAATTTTCCAGATCTGGTGCACGAAATTTCCAACTGAAAACACCAATTTCCTAGTTATATTAAGACTTTATTTTATTTATTTTATATTTTTATTTAATTAGTCAGATTTGGATGTTGTTATTTTAGGATAATATTTACATTATTTTTAGGAGATCTTGTAGGCTTGGAAAAGGGGGAATTAATGTGTATAAAGGGGGAGGAAAAATCAGACTTGACACACGTCTCTCTCTCCCCTCTTCTCTAATTTTCTCCTTTAAGTTTCTGTCATAGCCTTGCGTGGCTAAAACTTTTATACTTGGTCGAAGGAAACTGAAGTCTTAGAATCAATAAATCTGTGAGATCTAATTTGTTTTTATTGTTCAATTTATGCTTTGAATATCGGATGTTCTTATGTGCCTATTATCGTGATTGTCTCGTTTAATTACTAGGAGACCTACTAGTTTATTATTTGTTGCAATCTACTGCTAGGTTAGATATCAAATCCGTAATTGTTTAATCCCTCTAATTTGTGAAGCAACCAAGATTTAATGATTTGCAATGTTAGAAATTATTAGATCTTAGGAAGAACACTCGACTAAATTAAATACACCCACTTGTGTTTGTGTTGTTTAGTTTCATCGATCTCTCTAGTTCTTAAGGCTGCTACTAAATTAAAGCTTTAGCGCTTGTCTTGGGTTGTTTAGTAGTTAGGGTTTATTAGATCGCTTGTTTTCTAATTAACTGCAACTAAGGAAATATAGGAAAATAGTTCCAACGGTGAATATTCAAAGTGTGAATTGATATATACTTGCATCGATGATCAGTTGTAAAATTCTGATGGTGGATGTTGACTTAGACCAAGGTTTGTTCTCTTGATTGATTTTGATACTTTGATTTAAATTGTTCCTTAGTTGTTTTTCTTAAAATTATTTTCCTTATACTCACCCCCCCCTCCTTGTTCACATAGTGTGAAGTTGTAATTTACAACTATATGTTTTGTTAGCTTTAATTTCGTGCCAAATTTTATTGTAATTTTATTCAATCTTTTGTACCCTATATTTATTGTGGGATTTAATTGTAAGGGTTGTGAGAGAGAGAGAGAGAGTGTGTGTGAAGACTCAAGCAAATTGAAGACTGAAGAGTTTTCGCGAGTAGCTCACGACTAAGCATCCTGCGAAATGATACATGTGCCCTGCACATGACTGGAATGTGAAGAGTCAGGATAGATGGAAACAGCTGTGTTTTACGAGTAGCTCGCGGGTAAGGCCTTCCCGCAAGACACTCGCAAAACATTCTGTTTTGCCAGAGTGTCCTATCTGATACACACTTCTGTACCCACACTATATATACCATCATTACCCACAAATGATGAGGAGTGCTTCGGAGAGAAAACTCTAGCCACAACCCTTGAGAGTTAGAGATTGTTATACCCACAATCTTCTACATAATTACTTGTGGATTTTCCTCAACTCCTACCTCTCCATTTTCATATCCTAGAGAGGTTGATAGCCCAAACACTTACCACACCATTTTAGAGTGTTCAATGAGGTTTTGGTGCTACTGGGAAGTATTGGAAAAAGCCAAGGATGGCAGATGCAACATGGAGCTTGTTGTGGGATCTGAAGAGCTAGACAAGACACGGTTCCGAGAAGTCTTGTTAAAGTAGGAACTTGGAGGGCTTAGGTACATCGAGTAGATTAGGCTTAGAGGGTCTCTTGCTAACCCATGTATCCCAACTGATTGTCTAGTGGATTGATTACCGCTTGGAGGGTGACGAAGAGGTTTTATGCCAAGGACTTCGGTTTCCTCTTCAATAACACATCGCTGTGTTGTCTTTGTGTTTGCATCTTTCTTCCCTACTATTTTACCTTTCATTTTACTGCTGTGTTATTATGAATATGGATTAGAGTAGCTTGTTTATTTATACACTTGCATTTACTCTTTTCCGCATTTAGTAAAAATTAGAGTAAAATCTATCGAGCCGTAATTTCAATTGGGGGGTCTAAATAGCTCTTTTGTTTTCACACATTTTAGAGCATTCACATAGCATAGAACTAGGCTAGATACTCTCCAAGGGAACGATCCTTACTCGCATTACTACATATATTTTTAGAAGTATAGGTTTTATTTTTGGTTTCTTGCGACAGCACACCAGAGCTTGACCTTCATGAGTCACTATCCTTTTGCCCAAATTTAAATGCTCCTTTTACCCACATTAACCATTTCATTCAAGCCCTTTCACTATCCAGACTGTTAGTTTTTAGACCCCTTAAAACACAATTGATTTAACCTAGGAATTTAGCCAAGTTGTTACTTAGTCAAATTAATTAAATCTAGGTTAACACAATCAAATAATCATATCAAGTAAAGCAGTGGAAAGATAAATAACACAAAGATATGATCACCTAGGAAACCAAATCGGTAAAAACCTGGGGAAGATTTAACCTAGCTATCCTCAAGGTAAACTTGAATTCACTATCTTGAAAGAATCGAAGTTCATACAATAAGACTTACAAGCCCCCACACTCGACTTCTTATTGCTACGCACCAATAGAACTTACTGACACGACCACGTGCAAGCTCCGAATCTACGGACCCCTTCTTTCTTAGATTCTCCCCCAAATATAAGCACACCCGCTTGTGTTTTCTTTAAGCTTCAATGGCAGCAACTGGAATGATCATCAAGGTGTAGAAAATTCTTCTTCTTGAAAACCCTAAGTTTATGTGAAGGAAAGCTCCTCAAAGATCTCACAAGAGATTCACACAAACCGCAATATGAGCAACACTAAAACGTGGCTAGAGTTTCCCTTATATACCTAGGGTAAATTAGAAACCCAAAACCAATTAAAAAACTTAGGGCTGAGTTGGAATTTTTTCTTAAAAAAACGTCAGACCCGATTTTCGATTGATCGAGCCTAAGCTTCGATCGATCGAAATGGGCTAAAATTGTTTTTTAATTTGTGCAGTAGTTTAATTCAACTTTACAACAAAGAACCAACTTTGAGCAATTCTAAAACAACTTAAATACATTGTTTTGATCATGGTTTGCCAACAATACAAATTAGAATTCTAAATACATAAAACCTAAGTCTTTAGAACCTAACAAACTCCCCCTTTGGCAATCCGTGACAAAACACAACTTAAATAGCTCAAAGTTTACAAATAAAAGTCCTTTACAAAATAATGCTCACAAAACACAAATTCAATCCTAACTACTATCCATCAGTTGCAAGAGTAGACAGCAGCTTAATTGAATCAACCTGTATATTTCTTGAAACACTTAAACAAAATGCATAACCGCATGTGTGGAAAAAATACAAGTAAATAAAATAAAATCTTGATTTCAAACTACACACAATAAAGACATATATCAATGAAGAACTCATAAACATAAATCAATAAGCAGTTTGAAACAAGAAACAACAAAATATACTCCCCCTATCATGAATAACCCAACAAGGTGAAACCAATGTGGCAAGAGCTAAAAAGGTAAAGTACAAAGTGAAGCACCTAGATACAATCTAAACAACTCCATAAGCTCTAACCAACAAAAATAAACTCTCCCCCTAAAAACAAAAACAAGTACAAGTACGCCCAAAAACATCTCATATGTACTCCCCCTTTTGTGACGAAATGCCAAAGGGCAATCAAAATCCATCATCAAAAGGAGGTGGCGATGAAAAACTCTGAAACCGTGCCAAATCTGCTCGTAATCCTCTAATCTCATCAAGAACGTCCACCAAAATCTATCCTTAAGCCGCCTGAACGGTCAAGACATGATCCAACGTACGTCGAATGTCTGAATCATCCGAAGTAGTCGGTGGAGGAACGTCAGCAGCAGCACTAGAAGTCTCAGCAGCACCTGTAGAAGAGGGAGGAGGGGAAACACTACTAGAAGATGCACCTTGAGAGACCGAAGGATCAACTCTCAGATGAGTAGCTCTCTGTCAAAGGAAGGTAGCACCTAATGGACCAAAAACATGTACAGGCTCACCAGCAGGAAAATCAGCTAGACCAAGGAACAAAAGAATCCTATGAATGAAAATAGGATGTATAAGAGCATGTCCTATGGAAGAACTCCTATGAACTTCGTTCAAAGAACGAAGGAAAAAGTGAGGAAAACTGATAGACGCACCTGACATGAAAGCATAGAGAAACACACATCGCTCCAGAGGGATGGTGTGGAGATGTGAAATAGGCCACAAGGAATGACACACAACTCTAAGAAACAGATACGCGGTCTCAGATAGCGCAGAAGACGTGATCCAAGGATCAGAACCCCACTAGATAGATGATCCAGTGATGTGTGACATGACCACATCTATAGGAGGTGACTCATCATAAGGATAGACAGGATCGGTGATGATCGGAACCCTAAGAGCCTGAGCCACTACCCTAGGGGTAATGGTGAACTCAACACCTCATATCCAACTTCGAACAACGATGTTGGAATCATAGATGTGACATGAGAGGTTAAAGAAGAACTCTCTAATCAAAGCGTTTGGGGATAGATGATCTATCTCTAAGAAGGACAACCAACCTCTAGACTCAAGATTAGCCCTAATGGCTGGATCGACCTTATCTAAGATCACAGAACGCTCAGCCCAAATCTTACGTTTACTATTAAGTTTCTCAAAAGTCTCACAAGAACGCTCGTTCCTAAACAGCTGAACCCTAGAAGGAGACATAGAAGGGGTAGAGGGAACCCTATTAGCTCTAGTCTTCCTAGGCATGGTGCTAGAATTAAGGACCAAGAGCACACTGTAAATAGGAAAAAGAAACAAAAACAAAACCAAAGGCAGACTGCAAGTTAGCACAAAAAAAATATAGAACAAGAAGAACTATATGATGCATGAACAAATTAAATGACATGATGCATGAGCTAAGGAAGAAAATTAAGTCCAAATTAAGTTCAAACTCACAAAATTTGCTTGAGCATAGAGTTTCTAACTAAAACCCCAAAAAAAATAAAACCACTTGTTATTTTATTTTATTTTTTTTAGAATGATCAATTTCATCAAATCAACAAGCCAATTTCATCAATTTCAACCCAATTGAACAAAATCCCCAAATCGGATTCAAAATAAACCCTAGAATTTTCAATTTTTCACAAAACCCCAAATTGATCAAATTAACCAACCAAGATCATGTATATAACAATATACCAACAAAACCCAATGATCAATTTCAGAAAAATAGCATTGAATCAACAAAAATCCCAAGTTTAAAAAGGTCCGAAAATGCCCTTTAAATGCATGAAATAATGCATGAAATCATGAAAATAAGAACAAAATGAGGGGTATAAAGGTCTTACTGGCCTTGTGGGAGAAAAACCTTGCAAAAATTAGGTCGAGAACAACAAAAAATCTTCAGTGGAGCCTTGCCAAGTCGGAGAGAGAGAGAAAAGTTTGAAAAAGGTTTTGAAAAAGCGTTTGAATCAGTCAAAACACTGTTTTAAAAAAACTTGAACACGATGTTTGATCGATCGAAAAATAGGTTTGATCAATCGAACCAGGCAGAGGCTCACTGAATTTTTTAAACAAGAATTCGATTGATCGAAAATCAGATTGGATCAATCGAAATTCTAGAAAAACAGCTTTTTAGAGAAATAACCTAACTTTTTGAAAGCTTACCTCAAAGCATTGAATATAAGATATAAAAATGCATGAGTATGAGATAAAATGCTCTTCCAAAACACAAGTTTTAAACCCAATTTTTCAAAAATTTAGATTTTAAACAATCTCCCCCTTTTTAAAGCAACAAAACAGTTTTGCATAAAACTCAAAGTATTTTTCAAACGTGGTTGGTCAAACCATAAACACACACAATTATATGTACAATGTTTAGCAAAGAGTAACTTGTGTTGTGTGCGCAAATAGCAAAAGCCTAAGATACATGTGAGGTGATATGTAAACAGAGATCAACCCAAAGTCTACACAATTCATCACATAGAATTTAAAAGAGACTATAATCTAAAGAGTTACATCATATAACTCCCACATCTCCTAGAACATAAACTTGCAATCATGTAAGTTTCTTAAACTTTTCCTCATAATATACACACCAATTTTTAATTTAAGTGATTTGGCATTCAGCCTAATAGTACACACCAATTTTTAAGCATTTATAATTAAACCGAGGTTTCACCTTATGTTCTTTTTGTGCATGTGCTACACTTTTTCGAGCACAAAATCTTATGATATGCACTAAGGTGTTCATGATTGGCTAGTGCACAGTGGTGAGATGGTTATTTATGCCTTTCTCAAAAGATTCAAGTCCGACAGTCAAATAACATGTGACTTCAAGATAAAGACAAAGTGATAAACACCATAAACATCTTTCCCACACAACATGTTCTACAAAGCTTTCACTAATGAAGTGCAATATATAAGCTCATCAAAGCTAAACAAAGTACAATAGACATGTCATGTAAAATTAAATTGACCAACCTTGTTTTCAAAAACAAAGAGAATAGTGCAAGAACAACAATGTGCTTCCTTTTTTCTTCCTTTCTTCCCTTTTTTTTTTAATATATTAAATAAAAAAAACTTAGAATGTAATGCAATGCAACTCCTAGAGACAAAAGAGAAAAACACAAAAACCAAGGAACAAAGAATAATGGTCACAAAGGAAAAGTAATGAAGTACAAAGACCATGTCAGAAAGACTCAGTTAGTTTGAGTCTTTTGCATCCAAAACTTTTTAGATGCACCACGAGCATTGGAGTTCGTATTCACATTAGAGTGATTTCCAACTCCAAGATTGGAATAAAGGTTGAGCGCCTTTACCAATTCACCAATAAGTGTTATAGGATCTTGTGCTTAAGGCACTGACACTTTTGGCTTGTTTGCTCTCTTAGCAACTTGCAGCTTGTAACAGTTTGGACGAATGTGTCCAGACTTCCCACAAAAATGACACACCCAAGCAGGCTTACCATGCATCTTGTCTTTAGAAAGGGTAGACTCCTTAAGTTTGGACTCTTTCAGATCAACCCTAATCTTCCTAGATGGTGAAACTTCTATGGGTTTGACAACCTCACTCGCAGTGGGTTTGACAGTTTCACTCACAGTCTCACTCACAGAAGGTTTAGAGGAAGATGAAGGAACAAATTGTGTGGAATGGGGAGTAGACACAGAGATGCTTTCAACAAAACCTAATCCAGATTTGCCAGAAGGAGACTTTTAAACACCCAGCAGTTGATTAAGTTTAGAACTAGCAGATCTAGCAACAGATAAATCAAGTTCCAAAGATTTAACTTTATCAAGTAATAACATATTCTCAGTTTTCACATTGTTCAAAATTTCATTTGCATCGAACAGTTTAACAAGCAGATTCTTCTTATCAAGCTCAAGAGATTCAATTTTCTTCAGGCCAAGTTCAACATTCATAGCATCCTTTGCAGCAACTTTGCAAAGTTTATTGTAGGCCTCTTGAAGATCTGCATCTTCAGATAGTTCCCCACCAGAAGGGTTTTCTTCAGCATATATGATTTCATTCACTACAGCAGTAGTTGTGAAAGCAATGAAGTTTCCATCCTCGTCATATTCTGACTCATCATCAGAAACTTCACCATCACTAAGGGTTACAGCCATAGCCTTACCCTTAGACTTCAAGTAAGTAGGACATTCAGATTTCATGTGACCATACCCTTGACATCCAAAACACTGAAGACCCATAGAATTATTAAAAGATTGACCTACTTTTTCTCTAGGTTTGTCATTATTGTTAACCTTAGTGGGATCATTCTTCCTAAAATTTCTAGGTTCAGTAGTGTTCGCATCTCTTGCCTTTCTATTGTTATTTTTGAGAAAATTTCTAAAGTTCTTGACAAGGTAAGCAATCTCTGTAGCAGAGAGCTCATCATCAAATCCACCAACCTCTACATCATCAACTAACTTAAGAGCTATTGATTTGGATTTGCTAGTTTTGGGTAGGTCCAACTCATAAGATTGAAGAGATCCTACAAGTTCATCAACAGGGATGGAGTCCACATCCTTACTCTCAATTATGGCAGTCACCTTGGGTCTAAAATTCTCAGTCAAGGATCTAAGAATCTTCCTAACAATTTTAGGTTGATCATAGATTTCACCCAAGTTATAATCAGAATTAACAATATCATTCAGTTTAGCATAGAATTCATCAAAAGATTCATCATCAGACATCCTAATGCTTTCAAATTTAGAAGTTAATTGCTGTAATTTGTTGATTTTGATAGCCTTTGTGCCTTCATGCACAGTTTAGAGGATATTCCAAGCAGTATGAGCAACCTCAACATTAGAGATTCTCTTAAATTCCTCCATAGAAATAGCGTTAAAGATAGCATTCATAGCCTTGCTATTGAACGCAGCTGCTTCTTTTTGAGAAATTTGCCACTCACTAACAGGAGTAGTGGGCTTCTCCCATCTGTATTCAACAGAGTTCCAAACTCTCTCATCAATTGATTTCAGGAAAGCTTTGTTCCATGACAACAGGGGTCAAGGATCAGCTCAAAGATCAAAGGATCAACAACAAGAGAGCTACCTGCTCTGATACCACTTGTTAGTTTTTAAACCCCTTAAAACACAATTGGATTAACCTAGGAATTTAGCCAAGTTGTTACTTAGCAAGCTCCGAATCCATGGACTCCTTTTTTCTTGGATTCTCCACCAAATACAAGCACAACTGCTTGTGTTTTCTTTAAACTTCAATGGCAGCAACTGGAATAATCATCAAGGTGTAGAAAATTCTTCTCCTTGAAAACTCTAAGTTTATGTGAAGGAAAGCTCCTCAAAGATCTCATAAGAGATTCACACAAACCGCAATATGAGCAACACTAAAACGTGGCTAGAGTTTCCCTTATATACCTAGGGTAAATTAGAAACCCAAAACCAATTAAAACACTTAGGGCTGAGTTGGAATTTCTGCTTAAAAAAACGTCAAACCCGATTTTTAATTGATCGAGCCTAAGCTTCGATCGATCGAAATGGGCTAAAACTGTTTTTTAATTTGTGCAGTAGTTTAATCCAACTTTACAACAAAGAACCAACTTTGAGCAATTCTAAAACAACTTAAATACATTGTTTTGATCATGGTTTGTCAACAATACAAATTAGAATTCTAAATACATAAAACCTAAGTCTTTAGAACCTAACACAGACCAGACTTCTTTCTTGGCGCTTTGCTGATATTGTTTATGCTAAACCATCATTTCCATAAGGTATATAATTTCAGGTTATGTGGAATAAATTTTAAATTTTTTTGTAATATGGAAGAATATTGTCAATTATGACCTATCTATCAATGGCTTGCCACAGCAACGACGGTAACATCATTTAATCACAGAGAGAGAGAGAGAGAGAGAGAGAGAGAGAGAGAAATTCATAGCAAACTTCCTCACAACTACCGATCCGCAGTTTCCTCCAAAGAGGAAAAACTTGCTTGTCGCGGCTAACTACAAACTCTTGTTTGTGCGATTGTTTCTAGTAAGATATCTTCCAAATCAGTAAAAGAAAAAAAGAAAAGAAAATACATATGTATATATTATCTATAAAATTTAATTCATTAATTAATTTTTTTTTTATTTTTTATTTTTTATTTTTTATTTTTTATTTTTTTTTATGTTTCTCAATTTCTCATATTATGGGACATAATTGGTAGCTTCAAATTATTTTTAAGGCCTCATGGTACTTATAAGGTTCTGACTTCAAAATATCTAGCCAACTTTTTATACTTATTCTCCCTATAATTTAGACATGACAGACGGGCAGGTTAGGTTGGGTTCGGGTCTAGTCAAGTCAACCTGTATTTTTTTAGATGAAAATTTTTATAAAAAAAGAAAAAGAAAAAGAAAAATGTATTTGAAATTTGGAAAGTCATGCAACAAATTACTTAATATAAAATGCATTACTTTGAATTCACCACTATGTCAAGAATGAGCTCAACTAAAAAATTAATACTTTTTCAATAATTTTAAAATTATACAAATCCCAAAATTATTAACCAAAACAACATAGCACAAAGGATAATTAAAATAAAAACACAAGTTTTCTTTCTACACAATATCAACATCTCAAAGCATAAAACAAAATTATAAATGCCTTATTGGATAACTAATTTTAAGAAAAATAAAATCATATAAGAAATTTACAATCTTAAAAACTAATTTTATAATTTAATATCAACAGTAGTTGGCATTCTATTTCAATTTAAGAATATACATTAAAATTTAATTGTTTAAAATATGAGCTCCTTTATGAATATTATGTCATTGTTAAGCAACACATACTCCAGGAAATACCATATATTATTTTGAAAAGCCGTTTATTATGGAAATGAGTTATTAAAAAATAGACTTAAGCATCCATAATTTATGTTAATTTCATTAATATACTTTGGCTTCACTCATTTCATACTATGAATGTCTCTTGTACATGTTTATAATTTTAAATATATGTTTTTAACTCTACTATAACCAGATTATCTTAGTATGTACTTTGTTATTTGATATCAAAATTTTTTACTCATTATAGAATATCTCAACCATTCATCTTTCAATTCATTTGTATGCAGTTATGTAAAGGTCTTAATTGTTTCCTTAAAGCCATTGTATCTAAATGACATTAAATATATATTTGGATGATGTTATCCAAAAAGTGTTAAAAATTTGATGTTTTTTTAAAAAAAAAAATTAATAATAATAAAAACAATGTTCATTATATATGTCAATTGAGTTTGACTTGTGCACTGTAAAGCTCATAAAAATAATAATAATAATATTTTATTTTTATTTTTAAGAAAAGAAAAAGATTAAAAAAAATTGGGTTAGGTCATTGGTTAGTCAGGTCGGGTCAAGTTGACGCAAAAAAAAAAAAAAAGGGTCAATCACGAGTTTATCCTCTTTTTTTTTTTTTTTTTTTTCGGGTAAAAAAATTCCGATTCGTATTGGGTTGGGTCAGCAAATTTTGACCCTTTTCGCCATGTTTACTATAATTATTAGAGTCAGTTTGGATGGAAGGGAAGGAAAGGGAAGTAAAGTTGATTGAAAATTTGCTAGACCTTAATATGTGCAAGAATGAGCATTATACACTACTGAGAGAGTAGTCCTTTAATTACTCGAAGGACTCTAGATGCACTAGTTTCTAAAAATAAATAAATAGAATAAAAAAGATGTGGTGGCCATCTTGTATTATATTGGTCTCTATTTCGAAACTCACTCAACAACTCGAAGACCTCATTTCATTTTATTCACTATTATTATCTTGTAATAAAGAAGATGTTACTATTGAGTATAGAATGCAAGTTCATCTAAGATAAACCACACAAAAGAGAGAGAGATGATAATAGCTCTGTATCTTGGTAGACCAAAGTATGACCAATAACTCTTACTTCCTTTTTTTTTCTTAGATGAAATAAACGAATAACTCTTACTTCCAAACTAAAATGCTAGGGATGGGTTAGCATCATCATCATATAAACAAAAAAGACAAGTAGTAGAGTTCATTCATATATAGAAAACTTCCTTGAGTCAAAGCAATATGGATCCAAAAGATGTCAATATGGCAGGTCACTCTATTGTCCACAAGAAATGCTTTCTATGGTAGTTTTGATCTATGTTGGGCTTGAACCCCTACTTTTGTTAACTCCATATTGAAGGATTCCCTGGGTCTTCCCTTGGTATATTTTGTTTGCTGTATTTCCTTTTTTCAGCAATAAAAGTTTTTAATTTAATAAATAAAAATTAAAAAAAGAAGAAGAGAAAAATAGAGTTCATAGAGAACATCCTCATATCTGCTGCTCAGTGGTTTCGAGTCTGTTTGGTAATGTTGTTTGAACAACAATTTTCATGGAAAAAATTGCCTTATGCCCTTTTCACCCAAATTATATAGCCTTATGCCTTCCTTCCCAAACTAATTAGCAGGGAAATGCCCCTTTTTTGAAACTTGACTTTCTCAAAATCGAGTTAAGCCCTATAATGACCTTTTTAAAGACTTATAGTGACATTTTTAAGGACTTATAGTGCGTTTTGTAACTCAAGCTCCATGAAATCGAGTTACAAAACGTCACTATAGGTCCCTAAAACGTCACTATAGGTCCTTAAAAATGTCACTATAGGGCTCTAGAATTTTTTTTTTTTTTTTTTTAACTCGATTTTGAAAAAATCGAGTTACAAAAGAGGGGCATTTCCCTAATTAGTTTCAAAAGGGAGGCATAAGGCTATATAATTTAAGTCAAAAGGGCATAAGGCAATTTTGTCCGAATTTTCATTGTTTAAACACCACAACATGTTTTTCCACAACACTTTTTCACCCACAAGTATTTTCACAATACTTAAACAACATTACTAGAAATTTCTTACCAAACAAGCTCTTTGTCTCCGAATCTACTAAGAGTTCTTCAAACATGTTTTTACTTTGGAGGCCCACTAAAAGCTTATATATATATATATATATATATATATATATATATATATATATATATATATATATATATATATATATATATATATATATATATATATATATATATATATTTTTTTTTTTTTTTTTTTTTTGACCAACTCTAAAAACATTTTAACGGACTGTTTTCTTGAAATAAATCTTAGAAGAGATTTCATTGCTATCGCCGAGAAAGTGTTCACATTGACATTCTTTTGCATAAGATGGGAAATGTGAATTATGGTTATATATTCTTGAAAAATAGGGATTCCTGACCTTAAAAATGGGGGAAATTTTGTGGAGTAATATACCTCAAAAAGTGTGAAAAAATAATTTCTTGTCTTAAAAACATTTTGTAGATGAGTTATTTATTTATTTAGATATCTTCATTTGGTGTATTCTATCTCACATTCTTATATTCAACTACATATAAGCAAAGTATTCATATGAAGCTATTAACAGCTTGACTTGCAAAAAAAAAATATATATATATATATATATAATTATTTTTAAAGTAATATCTTTTATTTACATTAAAAAAAATATTGAATATTGTAACTTGAGAATCCAAGAATTTCGGTTCTTCAACAAGAAAATCTTAACCCCCAAATATAATCCTTAATTCTTCAAAATAAAATAAAATAAAGGGTAAATTACAATAATCTACCCTAAGGTTAGGGGTAATACCAAGCACATTCAAAGGTTTTAAGAAATGACCAATTTGGTCCTTAACTACGCATTAACGCACTTTGTGCATTGTTTATTAAACCATTTTATTCCATTTTTTAGTTTTCCCTTTTCCATTTTATTCCATTAATTATATATATATATATATATATATATATATATATATATATATATATATATATATATATATATATATATTTAATGTTTCTTAAATACATGGCCGTTTATAAGCTTTGGATACTGGTTTGGGATTGAGCGTGAATGAGAGAGAGGAGTTTCTGTTTTGGCCAAAGAAGAGAGAGAGTGAAGAAATGAAGAATATAAATAAAATAAAATAAAATATTTAGGAGAGAGTGAACAAGCAGCATTACACGCCATTTGTGTTTAAGGACCAAGTTGACTTTTTTTAAAGCCTTTGAATGTGCTTGGTTGAAAGTTCACTTAGTGTGTAAAACACTAGTGAATGTTTAGACCCCCCCCCCTTTTGGGATTGAGCGTGAATCAGAGAGATGAGTTTCTGCTTTGGCCAAAGAAGAGAGAGAGTGAAGAAATGAAGAATATAAATAAAATAGAAAAATTATTTAGGAGAGAGTGAACAAGCAGCATTACACACCATTTGTGTTTAAGGACCAAGTTGACTTTTTTTAAAGCCTTTGAATGTGCTTGGTTGAAAGTTCACTTAATGTGTAAAACACTAGTGAATGTTTAGACCCCCCCCCCCCCCCTCCCAAAAAAATTATAAAATTACCAATTGTTAGGTTCTAAGGAATTAGGAACTAATGTATTAGAACTTCATTATGTATATGTTGGCAAACCATGATCAAAACATTCAGTCTAGATTTAGGCTTCTCAAAGTGTGTTTATGTATAGAGTTGGAATCAAGTGTATTGTAGGATTTAATGTGTAAATCTGCAAAGCTCGATCAATCGAAAATTAGACTCGATCGATCGAAGCTCGTGCAGATTGTTTTTCTGTAGAATTTTCCAACTTAAGCCCAAGCTCATATGACGTGTAGGGTTTTATGTTTTGCTTCTAGTATAAAAAGAAAAACTCTAGCCATGTTTTAAAGGTTTTTGATATGCTGTGTGTATGAATCTCTTATGAGATCTAGAGGTGTTTGCCTTCATACATACTTAGGATTATCAAGATCAAGATTGATGTCAAGAGCTTGGTGATTGCTTCAATTACTGCATAAAGAGCTTAAAGAAAACACAAGTGGGAGTGCTTGTGGTTGCTGTGAATCCAAGAAAGAAGTAGTGCGTGGACTCAAAGCTGTCACATGGTCATGGTAGTAAGTTTTCTACCTGAGATAGTAATAGAATGTTAGTGGTCTAAGTCGCTATTGTAAAACTTCAATTCTTTCATAGTTGATTTGTTTTACCTTGAGGATATCTAGGTTAAATCCTCTCTACGTTTTTTACCTGTTTGGTTTTCTTCGATTATCATATCATTGTGTTCTTTATTTTCTGCATTATTTACTTAATATGATTTACTTGTGATAACCTAGACTTGAATAATTTATCTAAGTAATCACTTGGCTAAATAACTAGGTTAATCAACTTGTGTTTTAAGGGGTCTAAAACGTACAAGTGGTATCAGAGCAAGTTAGCTCTAGTATTTAGATCCTTTGATCTAAGAGTTGATCCTTGACCCTTACTGTTATGGAATAGGGTCATTCTCTTATGATCCCACCTCACTTTGATGGGAACAACTATGCCTACTGGAAAGTACGGATGAAAGCATTCCTAAAATCTATTGATGTGAGAGTTTGGATTTTTGTTGAATACGGATGGGAGAAGCCCACTACTCCAGTTAGTGAGTGGCAAACTTCTTAGAAAGAAGCAGCCGCTTTTAATAGCAAAGCCATAAATGCTATTTTTAATGTGGTTTCTATGGAGAAATTCAAGAGAATCTCAAATGTTGAGATTGCTCATACTACATGGAATATTCTCCAAACTGTGTATGAAGGCATAAAGGCAATTAAGATTAACTAATAGGCCAAAAACGAATTGACCCCTTGTGACAAATTAATTAATCAATTAACCAAGTTTATTAATTAATCAAATTAACATACAAAGGCGTGGTAGCATAAACAAATCACCAAACAACTAAAAATGTAGCAAAAAATAAATGACACGGTGATTTGTTTACGAATGGTGAAAACCTAACGGCAAAAACTCCACCGAATGATTTTTAGGTCACCACTCCCGAAACTCCACTATTAACATAACAAGCGGTTACAAGTAAAGAAATCCCAAGTACCTTACTAACCTATAGTTGAACCCTTACCCCAATACCCAATTGGACTTATTCTGTAGTGACAGTTCCCCTTTTTTATGCACGGTTCCCAAGTACGTGACTAACTAATTGCGCAGATCCCAGTATGCGACTTCAATCACCAACTAAGAAGGTTGTTGGCTGCAAAGTTCTTCAGTTCATCTACACGATAAAGATCAAGAAGATGCTTGGTCACAAAACCCTACGGTGTACATACACAGCAACTTCTTCAAGAGAAAGAGATGAACTAGGGCAAGAACTTCGTCTCAAGTTATAATTTGTTTGAACAGAGTTTTCTCAATGCTTGTGCAACTTGCGAACCTCTTGATAGCCCTTAAAATAATCCTTTTATATGTTTAGGGTTAGAAGAAAAGAATATCTAAACAAATAATCACATATTCTAAGAAATCATATCAGAATTCTGAATTTCTTAAATCTCGACAGATAAGCTGTCGAGCAACTATCAAGTCAGCTGTCGAGCTTTAATGAATTTGCACTTTTAGCTTGTTTTTTTGGACAAACTTGATGACTTCAACACTTGATCTTGAAACTTCGTTTCTTGAAGTATTAAAAACATCCTAAAACTACCCAATTATAAGTAAAGTGTATTTTGTCAAAGGATTAGCCAATTACATAAAATAGTGACATATGATCCTAACATGTGAAACACATATGTCCTAACATTAACAAACTGCAGTAGTTAACTACTAGGTTTGAAAGTATTAGAATGTCTGATAATGAATTCTATGCTAAACTGAATGATATTGTTAACTCTGCTTATAATTTGGGTGAATCTATGATCAACCTAATATTGTTAGGAAGATACTTAGATCCTTAACTAAGGACTTTAAACCCAAAGTGATTGTCATTACTAAAAGCAAGGATGTGGACTCCATCTCTATTGATGAACTTGTAGGATCTCTTCAGTCCTATGAGTTAGACCTACCCAAGACAAACAAATCCAAATCAATAGCTCTTAAGTCAATTGATAATGTTGATGGGAATGGATTTGATGATGAACTCTTTGTTACAGAGATTGCATATCTTGCCAAGAACTTTAGAAATTTTCTTAGGAATAATAACATAAGGGCAAGAGGTAAAAACAATGTTGAACCTAAAAATTTTAGGAGGAATGATCCCACTAAAGTGAACAATACTGAAAAACCTAAAGAGAAAGTAAGTCAAACCTCTAATAATTCTATGGGTCAACAATGTTTTGGTTGTCAAGGGTGTGGTCATGTGAAATCAGAATGTCCTACATTCTTGAGATCGAAGGACAAAGTTATGGCTATAACCCTTAGTGATGATGAAATTTCTGATCATGAGTCCAGTAGTGATGAGGATGGAAACTTCATTGCTTTCACAACTACTGCTGTAGTTGATGAAAGTGTTGTGCTTGATGAGACCCCTTCTGATGGGGAACTCTCTGAGAATGCTGATTTGCAAGAAGCCTATAATAAGCTTTGCAAGGTTGCTGCAAAGGATGCTATGAATGTTGATTTAGGTTTACAGAAAATTACTTTTCTTGAACTTGATAAGAAAAATTTGCTCTTGAAATTGTTTGATGCTAATGAATTGCTTGATAAGGTGAAGACTAAGAACTTGTTTGTACATTTTTAGACTCCTTAAAACACAACCAAATTAACCTAGTCAATTAGCCAAGTGATTACTTAGTCAAATTATTCAAATCTAGGTTAACACAAATATATCATATCATTGTAAAGTGCTGAAAATAAATAACACAACGATATGATAACCCAGGAAAACCAAACCAGTAAAAAACCTGGGGATGATTTAACCTAGCTATCCTTAAGGTAAAATAGATCCACTATAAAGAATTAAAGTTTACACAATAGCGACTTAGATCACCAACATCCTATTGCTACCCCGAGTAGGAAACTTACTACCATGACCACGTGACAGTTCCGAGTCCACAGATTACTTCTCTCTTGGATTCATAGCAAGCACAAGTACTCCCACTTATGTATCTTTAAGCTCTTTATGCAGCAACCAAACCGATCATCAAGTTCTTGACATAATCTTGATTCTTGATAACCCTAAGTATATGTAAAGGCAAACACCCCTAAATCTCACAAGAGATTCACATACACAGCATAAACAACAACACTAAAATGTGGCTAGGGTTTTTCCTTCTATACTTTAAGGCAAAACATAAAACCCTACACGTCAAACGGGCTTGGGCTAAGTTGGAAGATTCTACAGAAAAACAATTTGCACGAGCTTTGATCAATCGAGTCTAATTCTCGATCAATCGAGCTAGGCAGATTTACACAGTAAATCTTGCAGTACACTTGATTCCAACTTTACACATAAACATACTTTGAGCAAGTTTAAAACAAGACTAAAGGTTTTGAACATGGTTTGCCAACATTACAAAATGAAGTTCTAATGCATTTAAACCTAAAGTCTTAGAACCCAACAAACTCCCCCTTTGGCAATCCTTGACAAAACACAAACTAGACAAAGTGCTCAAAGTTACAAAAACAGCCCATTACAAAAACATTGCCCAACAAAAACAAATTCAACCTAACTACGATCTATCAGTTGCAAGTGTAGACAGCATCACAACTGAATCAACTTGCATATTCCTATAACACTTAACAAACACATAAACGCATGTGGAAAATACAAGTAAAACAAAATAAATTCTTGATTTCACATAAGCATAAACTACAATACATATATCATGAATAAACTCATAAATATAAATCAATAATCAATGTAGCACAATGTGAAACAAGAAAAAAATATAAATACATCATAGTATCTCCCCCTAAACAAAACAAACAAGATTCCCACATATTCCTCATTTATTTATCCCCTTTTTGTAACGTATTGACAAAGACAACTCAAACAAAAAGTAAATAGAAAATATATGCAACAAAAGTCAAGAGAAAATAGAGAATTAAGGGAACACAAAACAATTCAACTCTATAAAAAATAGAGACAACTCCCCCTATGAAGAGCAAAAACTTCCCCTAAGAACAACAAAGGTTAAAAACAAACTTTTCCCCCCCTATAAAAATAGGAAAAACAAAACAAGTTTTGCAAAAAACACAAACCAAACTTAAAAACTAAGTTGAGGATACACATGAAGAAAAATATTCTCTCTTTCAATAAATGCAAACTTGACATTATGTGACCCATAAATAGTTGCATGAGTAGAGAAAATATTTGCACATTGATTATTCATCATATTTCTTAAGAAAAATATTTTCTGCAGTTCACACATAAAAATAACATACACTAAAAAGTACATAAATCAAAAATTAATCAACCAATTTTTAGATCAAGTTGAGTACCCAATTTAGCAAAGTGTATGCATGTTATGTGTGAAACAATGAGAGATACTATTGCAAAAATGCAAGATAGATACAAAATCAAAAAAAAAAAAAAAAAAGTCAATGCAATGCATGTGAATCCTAAACACAAATGATGCATGAAAAAAAACAATTTGGTCAAAAACTTAGAAATTGAAAATTTTTCAGTTTCAATCGGTCGAGCATTGATCAACTGCCAATCGAGCCATGTAGATTCAAACTAAAATTTTTATCGCATTTTCGATCGGTCGAGCAACAAGTTTAATTAATCAAAAATATGGAAAACTTGAATTTTTGAAAAACAGATCATTTTAATGCAGAAACTCCTCAAAGCACATTGTTTTATGAATAAAATGCATGAGTATGATATGAAAAGTTTTTCAAAAACACTTGGATTCAACCCAAATCTAGAATATTGAAGTTTACACAATAGCGACTTAGACCACCAACATCCTATTGCTACTTCGAGTAGGAAACTTACTACCACGACCACGTGACAGCTCCGAGTCCACAAATTACTTCTCTCTTAGATTCATAGTAAGCACAAGTACTCCCACTTATGTATCATTAAGCTCTTTATGCAGCAACCGAACTGATCATCAAGTTCTTGAGATAATCTTGATTCTTGATAACCCTAAGTATATGTGAAGGCAAACACCTCTAGATCTCACAAGAGATTCACATACACAACATAAACAACAACACTAAAATGTGGCTAGGGTTTTTCCTTTTATACTTAAGGCAAAACATAAAACCCTACACGTCAAACGGGCTTGGCTTGGGTACACAAACAAGAAATATCAATTTCTTAATTAACCGTTGAGTACATGTACTAACTAGTACATACTCACACAAAATCAGAAATAGCTTAGCACTTATATAACACATACTATTCAAGTTTCTCCACAATGTCAAGCATGTTCTAAATCAAGAGAGAGATATTATAACTCATGTAATCCTCAAAACAAATAAAACAAGACACAAAATAAAATATTTTTGTCTCTTTGAAATTTTTTCAATGTTTTTGGATTTTTGAATAAACAAAGCAACCTAAGAAAATAAAACAAACAAAAACTAAAAGTAAACATGTCCACAAATAATTGAAAGAATTAAATTAGGGACAAGTAAGAAGCACTCACCTTATAGAATCTTTTCTCACCCATATAGCACAAGTTTTAAGCTTTGTAAGTGAAAATCCATGAGAAGTAAAGTGTATTTAAGGGATTACACCAATCTTCTGAGAAAGACTAAAATCTTGCAAATTCTTTTCAAAAGCCTCAAAAAAATCAACTGAAACAATAGTGTCATTTTTATTCAAATCATCACAATCAAAAATAGTAAGACACTTAAAATTATTCACGATAACAAGGATCAAGGATCAACTCTAGGTATAATAACCTAAATCAAGTGCTAACCCGCTCTGATACCACTTGTACGTTTTTAGATCCCTGTAAACTAGATTACCTAAATCAAGTGCTAACCTGCTCTGATACCACTTATACGTTTTTAGATCCCTGTAAACTAGATTGTTTAACCTAATTAATTAACCAAGTGAATACTTAGGTTTATTATTCAGATCTAGGTTAAAACAATAAGCTCGTATCATGTAAAGCAGCAGAAAATAAAGAACACAATGATATGATCACCCAGGAAATCCAAACTGGTAAAAAATCTGAGAATGATTTAACCTAGCTATTCTCAAGATAAAAAGCAAATCCACTATAGAGAGTTGAAGTTTACAATAAGACTTAGATTACTAACATCCTATTGCTACCACATGTAAAACTTACTGACACGACCACGTGCAAGCTCCGAATCCACAGACTCTTTCTCTATTAGGCCTTTGCAACACAAGCACCAACACTTGTGACCTTGAGACTCCACTCAAAATTTTTGGATCTCCTTAGGCGTTGATCTTGTATGTAGCAACTTCTACAACATTGGATCTTGAGATTCTTCAAGGAATAACACCGGTAGAAGACTTTAGAGAGCTTTTGGGTATGAAATCCTAGATCTACAAAAGAGGCACAAGATGGCTCTAATCACTCTAAAAAACGTTGAAAACCCTCTCTAGGGTTAGCTTATAATTTCCTTTAAATAATGGAAAAAATTGTGCACGATTTGGGCTTCAAACGGTCAAGTTATGGCATTTTTACATTTGTTGATTTTTGCTGATATGCGACTTTCGATCGATTGATCAAATCTATTTTTCGATCAATCAAGCCTTGCAGAAATTGAATAGTAATTTCCTGCAATTACTCGATTCCAAACTTAATTTGAATCAAACTTTAAGCAAGTCTAAACCTAGACTAAATGTTTTGATCATGGTTTGTTAATGTATACAAACTGAAGTTCTAGTACATTAGTTCCTAAAGTCTTAGAACTTAACAATAGGGTCAGCGTGATATTTCTTCATTTTTATCTGATCTCTTTCGATAGAAACTCACTTCTCTCTCTCCCAAACTCCTCAAACTCAACCTCTTCACATTCCCCGCTTGATTTTCAGCCCAAATCAAGTTTCCTTCATCTGGTATGATCTTATTTCTATCTTGTATCATGCATTTCATTCCTTTTTTACCTAAGTTTTGGGTTTTTGAAAAGTTTTTGGGGTTTTTCAAAATTGATGAGGTTATTGCAAAATTTTTGAGTTGATTTTTGTTTAAATGAGTTTAAATCATCATGCATTGCATCACATTTGCATTTTAACAAGTATTCATGCATTTTTAGATGTGTGTTTACTTTGTTGCAAGTATGTATGCTGGTAGGATTGGAGTGGGCTGAGCCCATAATGTCTTTACTTTTGCATGTCACATGTTCATGCATTTTTCATACATACGTACCAATTATGTTTCCATCTTTTTGATATTAAACTACTTGGTGCTTTTCTGTTTGTCCCTCTCTCTCTCTCTCTTTCTTTCTTTTGTTAGTGGCTCTATGGCACCTATGCGAAAATTTGCTCCATCCTAGAACCCTCTTCATTCCGAGGCATCTTACTTACTATGATTCTACTCCTTCACACAATAGGTTCCGTGATGATAAAGCCCGTAAGGACTTTTCGAAGAACTTTTCACGACACGGCATTTGTTCGGAACACCAAGTCATCCTACTGGATTTTTCCAATACTGACCTTCCCACTGTCATCTATAGTAAGGGTTGGGAGTCACTGTGTGGCATCCCGGTCACTTGCCCTTCCGTGATCATACAAGAGTTTTACTCCAACATGCACAGATTTGAATACTCTGTACCTCAGTTTGTCACTTGCGTTTAGGGTACGCGCGTTGTAGTCACTTTGAATCTTATATCTGAGATGCTACACATACTGAAGGTTGCACATCCTGACTACCCCGGTTGTGATCATCATAGGACTGTGTCCAAAGACGAACTCATGTCTCAATTTTATGAGACACCTTCTTCTTGGGGTGATCGTCAAAACACCCGTTGCTCGACCTTTGCTAAGGGTCTGAGATTTCTTAACATGGTGATGACATTCATTCTCCATCCATTGTCTCATTATAACTCTATCATAGAGCCTCGTGCTCAATTTTTGTTATCACTCTTAAAGAATCTTTCTATAGACTTCCCTTCTCACTTCATTCTATTCCTTATAGATGTCTATAAGGATACGCCAACCCGTGATAAGCTCATTTTTCCTTCAACTATCACGCGGATCATTCGCCATTTTTCTATCTCCTATCTTGAGTTGAACCACTTCTTCGTCATGTGTACCATAGACGCTGCTGCCATTAGATGGAGTGAGGCCCAGCTTAGACCGAGGTGGCCACAAATCGAGACGGCAACTCTTCCGACTTCTTCAGCTCCATCCATATCCACTCCTTCTTCTTATGTGAGTGGTGTGACCCTCAATGAGATCATGGCATAGCTTCAGCGCATGGATACTTACCTTGACACTCTTAGTGATGAGTTATGTCAGGCGAACACCTATGTCGGTTGTATTACACAACGACAGGCTCACCTTGGTGGCTTCATGGCATCTCCCTCTCCTTCTCCAGAGGCATTTGTGGACAAGGATAATGATGGTGACTCCAATAGTGATGATGCTGAGGAGGACAGTGATGCTAGCTCTTTTGGTGACGATGAGATGACTACTTGAATTACTTTCCCTTTGTCATTCGTGACAAAAAGGGGGAGTAGTTTTGGGATGAGAGTAGTCATGTATTGAGGAGGAGAGTTAGTATATGACATTTTTGTGATAGGGGGAGTGTTTATATTTTGAGGGATGTAGTGAGGTTATCATGTATTTTCTTTTCTTTCTTTTACTTTTACCTCATGTACACCAGTCTTATGACCATTTGACATACATTATACTTATCTTTTGATATATATATGTTGATGTATGTTCATTCACCCATCTTTTCATGTGTTGTTTCTTTTCTCTCTTTATGCATATGCTTCTTATTACTTGTATGCAATCGTTTAATATCTATTTCACACTAAGATGCCGTGATGAGTTTTTTTTAAAGTGTTTTAGAAATATAGGTTGTTAAAGTCTTTCTTGCCATGAACTCTCTTCTTGCAAAGTTTTTCAAGAGTTTGTGTTAGGACAGATTTTATTGTATTCAACAAGTGAGTATGAGTTGAGTGATTTATGACTTCTGTCATATTTCATTTGTTTGTTGTGTTTTTGTCATGGATTTCCAAAGGGGGAGATTATTAGGATATATGTGAATCATGTTAGGAACATATGTCATTTAGAATTGGCTAATCATTTGACAAAATGCACTTTACTTGTAATTGGATAGATCTAGCATATGTTTAATACTTCAAAGAACAAGGGTTCAAGTCTAAGTGTTAAAGCCATGTAAATCTGTCCAAGAAACAAATGAAGAAGTGTTGAATTTTAAAGCTCGACAGCTAGCTCGACAGATAACATCTATCTAGGTTTAAAAGGCTGCTTTAGCCCAATACTTGACAGCTGCTCGATAGATACCCTATCTATCGAGATTTATGAAAATCAGATTTCCAATTCTGATTTCATTCCAATCCATGTATATTTTTTTAGGCTTTATTTTCTCACAACCCTAAACATATATAAGGATTATTTTAAAGGCTATCAAAGGTGGCACAAGTGTGAGACAAAGTTCTGTTCATGTAAAGTGTGATCGGAGACAGAATTTGCCCTAGTTCATCTTTCTCTTGAAGAAGCTGCTGCGTTTGTACGCTGTTGGGTTTTGTAACCAAGGAGATTTGTGATCTTCATTGTATTGACAAACTGATGAATTGAAGAACTTTGCAGCAAACAACTTTCTTAAGTTGGTGATTAAGTTGCATACTGGGATCCACACATCTATTGGTTAGTCACGTATTGGGAGCCGTGCATTGTATAGGAGAGATTGTCACTATAGAATAAGTCCAATTGGGTATTGAGGAAGGGTTCAACTGTAGATTGGTATAAGGTACTAGGATTCCTTTACTTGTAACCACTTGTTGTGATAATAGTGAATTCTCAAAAGTGGTGACCTTAAAATCACTCGATGGGGTTTTTACCTTAGAGGTTTTCCCCATTCATAAACAAATCATCGTGTTAACTTTATTTTCCATTGTATATTAACTTAGTCAATGATTTGTTTGTGCTGCCACATATTTTGCATGTTAATTGAATTAATTAATTAACTTGGCGAAATCAAGTGGTTAATTTATCACAATGGGTCAATATATTCTTGGCCTATCATTATCATCCTAATAATCATGATGAAATAAGAAGATATTATTTACAAAAAGACCCTTATCAACCTGTTTTCCAAAACCATGATTACCCATAAAAAAATTTTCTGGAAAGCCCCGTCGATTTAGATCTATATGGTATGTAAATAGAAAGCGGTTAGAATATAGTATTGACAAGGATGCAGTATTTTGTTTATATTGCTACCTATTTGGGCAAGATGTTGGTAAGCAAGGAGGAGGTGAGACTTTTGTAACGAAGGGATTCAAACTTTGGAATCAGAAAGAGAAGTTAAATTCCCATATTGGAGGAGCTAATAGTGCTCATAACCAAGCTATCAAAAAAAGTGAAGATTTAATGAAGGAAAATCAATACATTCAAAGTGTTTTGGTTAAGCAATCAAATCAAGATAAAATTGAATATCGGATTCAATTAAATGCAATAGTTGATTGCATAAGATTCATTTTATGCCAGAGATTAGCTTTTCATGGTCACAATGAATCTTAAGGTTTAAGTGATAAATGAAATTTCCTTGAGTTTCTACAATTTTTTGGGGTTCACATTGAATATATCAATAAAGTGTTGTGAAAAGCTCCAAAAAATTGCAAGTTTACCCATCATGAAATTCAAAAAGACATTGTGAATGCTATTGCATGTGAAACATCCAAAGCCATCATCAAGGATCTTAACAATGAGTTCTTTTCAATATTAGTTGATGAGTCACATGATATCTCAGTGAAAGAGCAAATAGCCCTCGTTCTTCATTATGTGAACAAAAAAGGAATTATTATAGAGCGGTTCCTTGGTATTGTACACGTAGCAAGTACCATCGCTTTGTCACTCAAATATGCTATTGAATATTTACTTTGTGAACATAATTTGAGTTTATCAAAACTACGCGGGCAAGGTTATGACGAGGCTAGTAATATGCAAGGTGATATCAACGGTCTCAAAACTTTAATTTTGAAAGAGAATAAGTCAGCATTTTATGTCCATTATTTTGCTCATCAACTTCAATTGACACTTGTTGCCGCTGCTAAAAACCACATTAACATTGCTGAAATTTTTTATGTGGTTAGTAATTTAGTAACTGTTGTTGGAAGCTTTTGAAAGAAACGAGATGCTCTTCAAGATGCACAATTTGCCAAAATTAAAGAAGAATTAGAGAATGGTGTATGTAGAAGTGGGCAAGATTTGAATCAAGAGACAAATCTCAAACGTCCTAGTGATATACATTAGGGATCATATTATGGGACTATTCTCAACTTGATTTTGATGTTCTCTGTTGTTGTTGATGTACTTAAGATTATTGTAGAAGATGGTCTCTCCAACCAAAAAGTTGAAGCTCGATCTATTATGAGGTCAATTCTATCTTTTGAATTTGTCTTTGCTCTACACTTGATGAAAAAATTTTAGGGATCACAAATGAGTTGTCAATAGCATTGCCAAAAATAAAAAATAAAAAAATAAAATAAAGTCAAGATATAGTAAATGCTATGGATTTTGTTAAAGTGTCTAAGCAACGATTGCAAGTGATGAAAGATGATGAATGAGTATCTTTATTGACTGAAGTGTCCTCATTTTGTACCACACATGATATTCCTATCTTGAACATGGATGAAATATTTGTAGTTAGTGGAAGGTCGCGACGCAACACCCAACAAAATACAAATTTACATCATTATCATGTTGAGCTATTCTACACAATCATAGATTTGCAACTTCAAGAGCTAAAAAACTGTTTTTCAGAGGTGAATACCAATTTGCTACTTTATATGGCTTGCTTAAATCCAAGTAATTCATTTGTGGCTTTTGATAAGGAAAAGTTGATACGTCTAGCAAAGTTCTATCCATCTAATTTTCTTGGGACAGATATCTTGGCACTTGGCTCTCAACTTTAGAATTACATGTTTGATATGCGCAGCAATGAATGAGACTTATCCATTAGTCTATTTGCTTGTGAAGTTAGTTTTGACCCTTCCTGTCACTATTGCAACAGTAGAAAGAAGTTTTTCAGCAAAGAATGAACTTCACAATCGAATGGAAGATCAATGGATGAATGATTGCTTGGTTGTGTATATTGAAAAAGATGTAGCTTATAGCATTGATAATGAGACTACAATGTAACGATTTCAAAATATGAAAACTCGTAGAAGGCAATTGTAAACTTTATGTATTTGCATGTTTTTTTATTGTTGTTGTTGTCAATATATGAATTTCTCTTTTTATTAGATTGTGTAATTTATGCTTTTTAAGGAACACTCTGAGAAAAATTCCTAAAGCCGCCACTACTACACAATGAGTTTAGTTGAGAGTCCAGAAACTGTGTGGGTGAAAATAGTGATGATATGGACAGAGGGAAGTGTATGGTTTGAGTAGATACAGAGCTTGACACAAAGTTGTATGGTGGAAAGAACGATGTTATGGAATATGGAGACAAGTGTTGAAGTGTTCGATTAGACAATGAACTATCACTACTATCAGACAGGGAGTTGGCTGCTGGAAAGAGTGAAAAGATGGTAGAAATTCCCTCTTCTCTACCTAGCAGAGACATGTGGACTTCGGCAGTTCCATCAAATAATTTTGTGATTGAAAAAGGCAAAAATGGAAAATTTAATGTAACTAAAACTGGGAGGGAAGTACCTACAAATGGATTGCACAACACTGAGGGAAGGGTAGCATCATATAAATAAAAAGAGAGGCTGTGGAGATTGTAGAAAACTTCATGAGCATCTATTACTCCATGGTTTCGTTAGAGTTTGGTAAAAGTTCATCATAGAATTACAAGGCGTAAAACAAAAAAAAATATGTTGATTTAGGTATACATACTATATTTAATTAATACACCATTAAATTAACAATAAATAAAAAGAAAAAGTAAGGCCATTACATTTCGATAAAAGACCCACACCCAAGTTCCATAGCTTTGGGTCTGCTATCTCGATCATGATTTTCCTACCCCAGGGGTAAAGGTCCTTCCCGTTTTGGCCAATTGTGGGTGAGGAGGGATTCGAACCCCCAACATTGTGGTTTGTAGCCACATGCTCTAATCCTCTGAGCTACAGGCCCCACCCTATCTCCACTAGATTTGTTCCTTGGAGTACCCAATTAAAAAAAATATATATATATTAATTAAATAAAATAAAAAAGAACCTTTCCTCTCCCCAACCATTACAGGTTAAGAAGATGTGAGAGCGCCTCTCTCTCTATAAGAACGGTAGGTTCCAAGGCGTGAAGTGGGAGAGAGTTTCTAGGCCGGCTGAAGACTTTATGACCGACTGTTTTATTAAATCAAATTTTGAAAGAGCTTTGATGGTTTTACTTTTACATTTTTTCACACTCTTTAATACATGAAGCATAAAGTGTGGATAATTGACTTTAAAAAAGATAACTGCATAAATTGTGGATACATGAAGCATAAAGTGTGGATATTGTCTGAAGTATCATAAAGTGTGGATATATGCCGGTGGTACCGGCTGGTACGATATGAAATTATCTCTCTTGATTAAGAATGTGTTTAGTTGGGTTGAAAATTGGGGGATGAAAAATAGGGATAGAAAAGTAGGGAGAAAATGGTATGAGAGAGTGTTTGGTTGAGCGGAAAAAATGAGAGATTTTGGTGGGGTTCATGAGTTTTCTCTCATAGCCCACTATTTGTGATGGTTTCAAAGTCTCCTCATTTTGAGGAGAAAATGTGATGAGAAGAGGGAGTTTGATGGGAAATTACCCATCAACCCCCATCTCTTCCCACTTATGTGTGTGTTGGTTTTTTTATAGGATAAGAATTTGCTGTAAACTAAGTTGCAGAAACTCCTACAAAATGCACATGTATCAAGTGACTATTTGATGAAAAATTCAATCTTGATATGAAAGTTTTCATTTACATATAAGTCTGGACAAGTGTGAGGCATTGACACGTGTGCATTTTTGCTGGAGTTGCTACAACTTAGTTTGTAGCAAATCCTTAGCCTTTTTTATATGGACATCAAAAAAAATTTCTTTTAAAATATTTTTTATGTAATAGAGGCATGAAAATAAATTTAAACAAATTAAAATTTTTATCATCCTATTTTTCTTCTCAACCAAATAAAAGAGTTTTTCCATCCTTTCACTTTTCCATCCTCCCAACCATACACGAAGAAAACTTAAATCTTTTTCATACCTCCACAAAACGAAAGTAGAGGCTTTTCTAACCCTAGAAATAAAATCATGTATTCTCACATACCTTCATCCTCTCCCATTGAAGATCCTTGATAACAAAATTCCACAAAAACACTTAGTGAGAGCTTGAGTGCTTTAGAGTGCTAAAAATCATAGAGACCATCGGAAATCTTCATAAGGCCTTGAAGTGTTTGAGTGATTGGACTTGCAGTAGACGTCATGACTTGCGTTTGAAGACATGTAAACTGAAATAACAAGATGGATTTAGAGACTCACGTAAAGCACATTGCATAACTAGATGTTTTGTAAGATGTTATGTAATGGAACTATTTTCATAGTAGATTCCATATACTAAGCTAGGCCCCAGAGAGTTTTTATCCCTAACGAGTTTCTCTCCATAATCAGATAACGACTTTATGTGTGTGTGTGTGTGTGTGTGTTGATTTATTTTCAGTTATTGTTCATCCATTGCAAACTAAATTTGAATGAATTGATCATCTGATTTAAAGTAAATTTGATTAACAAATTCAAGTTAGTTGTCAAAAGACTCGAAGGATTAGTAACAAATTCAAGTTAGTTGTCACATATAAAAGCATGTTAAACTATTGAAGTTAGTTTTCACACATAAAAGCATGTTAAACTATTGAAGTTAGTTGCCAAGTCTGTAGATCCCACAATGAAAAATATTTGCTAAGCATTATTATAAAGATTCAGTTATACTGTTGGCTAATTATTGTCTATATACATGAGAATAAACCTTTGTATTGTAAAATCATTAATCTTTCAATTTATTTACAGGATGATTATAAATTTTATTTTTTTAGAATATGGATGACTATAATTATTGCTACCTATTATTAAGACTCTAAGTCTATGACCTCCAATATTCAATGTTGGAATTGTTGAGCTTCCTTGAGAATGTGAAACCCAAGTCACTTTTCTTCTTCTCCTTATGTTTAGATTGTTTTAGGATCAAACTTATGTTGATATCGATTATTGAGTTTTGATGTCATAGAAGCTTAAAAAAAACACACATGATACTCTATTGATGGAACAAAAACTAAACTGTTAGTTCCTAGTAGTAAATCTCGAATCCATGAAGGGTTTTGCTAAATCCACAAGGAGAAGGAAATTAGAATCCACCAAAGAAATAATTTGACAAAAGTCTATGTTTATTGATAATAGTTTGATTTGCCTTTGATGGCTACAAAACATATAAATACTGAGAAAAAAATCTAAAACCCTAATTCGAACTAATTACGTGATTAGGTGAAACAATACCGAAATTTACCAAAAATGGCAAAATTGAGTTAAATGCAAAATCATAAACTATTGACCTTAAGGGTCGTCCCAAAATAGATGAGACCTTATTTGGACTCTTAAACTAAAAGTGATTAAGGAAAAAAAAAATATTGCTATAAATAGCAAAAACATTGTTTTCGGGGCCTTAATGAAGGAATTCTCCTAAATTTTGGTGACGATCATAGTTATGAATCTAGATTAGAATGCCGCTTCCCCTAAACTTGCCAAATTTCATGCAATTCTGACACTGTCACACCAATGGCCTTTACTGGCACCCCCATTTGATCTTGCGTTGTGACTTCCTACGCCCTTGCTACTCCAGGAAGAAATTTGTTGTCTGTTCTACATTAGTCTTCCCCACTTGAAAAGAACTCAAACCCGAGTTCCCACTATCTAGTGCATCAGGAGGATGATAATCATACAACTCAGCAACATTGAAGGTAGAGAAATGCTCATGTCTAAAGGAAGAGCAACCACATAAGCATTGTTGTTGATCTTTTTTAGTAATATGAAATGGCCCATACTTCTTTTCCTTCAATTTGTCGTAGGTACCAACAAGAAATCTCTCCTTTCTAAGATAGACCAGCACTAAATCCCCAACATTAAAGATCTTCTCACGCCTCTTCTTATTAGCAACTTCCTTGTACTTGGTATTTGTAGTTTCAAGTTTCTGCTTCACCTCCTCTTGCATGGCCTGAATGTGGTCAGCCATATTCTCTGTTGCTTGACTCACTCCTGGAAGCTCAAGTAAAGGTACCAAGTCCAAAGCGTGTTTTGGGGGCACACAATAGACAATGACAAACGAAGACTTACTAGTGCTTCTATTGACTAAGCTATTGTAAGCAAACTCTACCTGGGACAATGCAAGATACCACTGCTTTGGCTTCTCACCTGAGATACACCGAATCAGATTTCCCAAAGTACAATTAACCAATTCTATCTAGCCATCAGTCTGAGGATGACTAGTGCTGTTGTAATTCAAGGAAATGTTAAAACGCCTCCACAAAGTCCACCAAAAGTGACTAATGAACTTGGTATCTCAGTCAGAGGTGATGGACTTTGGCACTCCATGCAAACACATAACTTCTTTAAAAAACATATTGGCCACTTGAGTAACATCTGAAGTCTTCTTGCATGCTATGAAATAGGACATCTTCGAGTACTTGTCAACCACAGCAAAAATAGAATCCATACCTCACTGGGTTCGAGGAAGACCTAGTATAAAGTCTATAGACAAATCCTCCTATGGTGCTTATGGAACTGGCAAAGGCATGTGTAAACCAGCATTCTAAGATTAACCATTAGCAGTTTGGCAAATTGGACACTTCCTCACATGATTGGCAACATCCCTCTTGAGTTGTGGCTAATAATACCTCTCCTCCATCAATGCTATAGTCTTATCTCTGCCCATATGTCCACCCAAACCTCCACCATGCAACTCCCTAATAATCTACTCATTCAATGAACTTTTAAGAACGCATAATTGATTGCTCCGAAAGAGGAAACCATCCTGGATGTACATACTATTTACAACAGTATGAGTTTGTTGACACTTACCCCAAATATCACCAAAATCCTCATCATTCTCGTACAACTCCTTAAGGAAATCAGACCCTACAACTTCAGTACATAGGGTGGTCAACAAAGATGCTCATCTACTAAGTGCATCTGCCACCTTATTAGTGACGCTACCACCGAGCATGCATCCTATTAATGCTAACTTGAATGTTGATGTGCTTAAGAGTCCGTACTACAATAAAGAACTCTAGCTCATAGGCCGACTATTTACTTTAAGCATCACAAACTTTCTCACAGAAGAATGCTACTAGTCTATTATCTTATGAAAGAACGGGCCTATCCTAATCACAGATGCATTATGCTCCACCTGAAACACCTTATCGAAGTTGGGCAATGCCAAAACCGGGTCTGTACTCAACTTCTCCTTGATCAAGGCAAAGATCTGTTCTACCTCCTTTCCTTTTGAAAACCTCTCCTTCTTCAGACACTTAGTGATAGGGGATACTATGCTACTGAAATCGCGAACAAACCTTCGATAGAAGGTTGCTAGCCCATGGAAGCTCCGCACATCACTCATTGTCTTTAGGGTTGGTCATTCTCTGACTGCACAAACCTTGTCCTCATCAACATGAATCCCATCCACATTGACCACATACCCTAAGAATAGCAACTTATCAGTCAAGAAGCTGTACTTTTTCAAGTTGATATACAACTCATTGGTCTGCAACATTGCCAATACTTCTTGCACATGATTATAGTAGTTTGCTTCTGTCTTACTGTAAATCAGGATAAGATCAAAATAAACTACCACAAAATTTCCAATAAATGGTTTCAATACCTGATTCATAAGACTCATGAAAGTGCTGGGAGCATTGGACACTCTAAAACACATCACCATCCACTCATAAAACCCCTAATTTGTCTTAAAAGCTGTCTTCCACTTATCTCCAAGTCGGATCTGAATCTGGTGGTACCCACTCTTGAGATCCAGCTTGGTGTAACATTTGGACCCACTCAGCATATCAAACATGTCATCTAGTCGAGGAATATGAAATCGATACCTGACTGTGCTTTTGTTGATGGCTTGACTATCCACATACATACGAAAGCTCCTATTTGGTGTTAACAATGCCGGTACTACACATGGACTCATACTCTCTTATCTGCCCCTTGCTCAGAAGCTCATCCACCTGCCCCTATAAAATCTGACCCTCCTAAGGATTTATCCTGTAATGTGGCAGATTTGGTAGACTAGCTCTAAGAGCTAAATCAATGTAATACTGGATGTCGCACATTGGTGGTAAACCTACAGGTAGCTCTTTTGGAAAAGCTCTTCAAACTCCTTAATTAATGGTTGAATTGCCTTAGGTATCTCATCAACCTTTTTCAGCTTGCCATTCATCACTACTATAGCATATACCTGTTTCAATTCCTTACACTCCCTATCAAACTCATCTTCATTGTTGACTATGAGAAGTGATGGCTTCCCCTCCACTTTAGAAGCTTTGGGTACACTGCCTTCCTTAATAGGACCAAAGAAATTTTTTTTGCCATTCTTAAAGAATGCATACACATTATCCTTACACCTATGAGTAGTATCTACATCATACTGCCAAGGTCTACCCAATATTAAATGACATGTATCCATTTCAATAACATCACAAACTACTTCATCTACATAACATTTACCCCTAGAAAAAGTAACACGACATTGTTGAGTAACAAAAGTTTTTGTACATTTCTTGATCCAACCTATCTTGTACGAAGAGGGATGCTTTTCTATTTCAGTCCCAGCTTGGTGACCAAACTCTTCGACGCAATGTTCTCTACACTACAACTGTCAATGATCAAATCATAGACCCTCTGACTAATAGTGCATTGTGCTTGGAAGATTTCATTCCGCTAATCACCGTATTCCACCCTCGGTGTGAGCAACAACCTTTGAATCACCAAAAACCTCCCTCATGGCATGCCTTCCTCATCTTCATGGACTTCATTGGGATCATAGGCATATGGATCAGCATCATTATACACCTTTTCACCCTCCTATTCACCTTCTACCTCACCCTCTTCTGCCACCACCAAATTCACAGCGGCTTGCTTAAGGCAAGTACTAGATTGATGTCCTCATTCTCTGCATCTGTAGCACTTATTCCTAGTTAGCCTAGCACAGGGGTTGGTGTTCACCATTGGTTGGGTTGCGGAACCTACTATTGCCATTGTGGACTGGTCGACACCGCTATTCTCCTTAATCACGAGTTATGATCGTGGCGTAAACATGGGCTGTTTACCTTTATTGGCAGCGAAATTGGAGGACTCTGAACTGCAGTTGGAAACTTCAAACCTGTCTTGAGATGCTGATATTCTATTTTCTTAGATAGGATTACAGCCTTATTTAAAGTATATAGAGTTTGTAAGGATACCTGATCTCGGATGGAAACTCGCAACTCGTGTACAAATTTGGATATCTGTTGATCTTCAGTTTCCTCCAAATCATTGTGATTCGCTAGCCTGTCAACTCCTCCATGTACTCATTAACTGTCCGAGTACCCTACTCACAATCCTGGTACTATCTGAACAACTCTTGCTGGTAATCTGGTGGTAAGAACCGATCTGCCGTTAATCTCTTCATTCTCCTCCACAATCGTATTAGAAGCTTTTATTCACAGTACAGTTTAATTGAACACGATCCCACCAGGCAGATACTCCTCCCTTTAATTTGTAAGCCACCAAACACACCTGTTTTTCATTTACTGTACCCATATAATTGAAAAAAATTTCCACCTCACTGACCCAATCTAGATACTCTTCAATGGAGACATTACCATTAAGGGATGGTAACTCTACTTTCATCCGATAGTCCCTCTGCTCTTGATAATCTCGGCCATTATCCCTTGCAAGACCACGATAATTCCTAAGGACTCTCTCTGCATACTCCTCATGCTCACTGTTCTCTTCATTGTAGTCTTGCTGCCAGTTCTAGTTTGGATCACAATGGGAAGGGCCACGCATTCGATTATCATGTCGCTCTTCGTAATCACGATTAGGGTTTTAGTTAATCAAGGTGGCAAGTTTGTTGGGTTGAATCATGAAACTGTTGATTTTCATCACGAAAATTAAGGAACTTAGTCCTAGTGAGGACTGGGTTGTTGACGTCGTCATCGTCGTCATTGTTGTGGTGGTCACTGTTTTTCCAGTTAGCCATTAGACCAGGGTAATTCAAGGCTCTGATACCAACTGATGTCGCGGAAGCCTAAAGAAAGCACACTCGATACTCTCTTGATGGAACAAAAACTAAACTGTTAGTTCCTGGTAGTAAATCTTGAATCTATGAGGAGTTTCCCTGAATCCACAAGGAGAAGGAAACTGGAATCCATCAGAGAAATAATTTGACAAAAGTCTATGTTTATTGATAATAGTTTGATTTGCCTCTAACGGCTACAAAACGTATAAATACTGATAAAAAAATTTAAAACTCTAATTCGCACTAATTACGTGATTAGGTGACAAAATACAGAAATTTACCAAAAATGAAAAAGTTGAGTTAAATGAAGAATCATAAACTACTGACCTTAAAGGTTGTCCCAAAACAGACGGTACCTTATTTCGACTTTTAAACTAAAAGTTATTAAGGAAATACAAATATTACTATAAATAGCAAAAACACTGTTTTCGGGGCCTTAATGAAGGAATTCACCTAAATTTTGGTGACTTTCATAATTATGAATCTAGATCAGAATGTTGTTTCCCTTCAACCTGCCAAATTTCATGCAATTCTGATACTGTCACATGATGGCTTCTACTGGCATCCCCCTTTAATCTTGTGTTGTAACTTCCTGCGCCCCTGTTGCTCCAGGAAAACATGTATTGTCTATTATACATCAGTTTTCTAGTTTTAGAATTTTGTCAGAATAATCAATTTAACATTTGGGAAAAAAATATCTTATCAAATATTTTGTAAAAAATCTAACCACACTCAAACACAATACACAATTGAGTTCTCAATAAAAGAAAGTTTTATGGATACTTATAATATTATCGCATCAAAAAAATAATAATAATAATAATAATAATAATATACACGCTTTGCTACACACGATTCTTTCCTATTTTAGCTTTTTTATTTCCTTAGGTGCATTTTCTTTCTAGCTTTTCTATTTCCTTGCTTTGCATAATCTTACATTTCTGTCCTCTGCCAATAGTTCTAGAACAAAAACTAAGTTTAGGAAAAAAAAAACCTATTGTCAATCTATCATATACATGAACTTAGGTAAAAATATGGCAAAAGAACTCGGGCCACTATTACTTTCTATTTTCTCCTCTCATCTCCTCCTATATGTGATTCAAGCTCAGTCAATCAGCTCTGTAGAGCCGAATTCCATGACACCTTGGTCTACGCCTATCCAGAACAAGGTCTGGAGTCCATACTGATAGCCCTGGCGGGCCTGGAAGTACAGCGAGCTCGCCAGGTTGTCCACTCCTAACAGCCAAATGGGGTTCCCCGTTCGGAAAACTAGGTCTAGGAAGCTGACAAAGGCGACTGTCTCGGAGCATGAATCCCTGAGCTGGAAGAATGTGATGGCCTTGTCTTTAAACTTGTGATCATCCACATTGTAGAACCCTCTGGCCGGACTGAAGTCCCCCGACCTCTCTGCCTCCCAAAAGATAGCGTAGGTCCACCTCTCGCCAGCCAGCTGCTCGAACTCCGCCTTAACTTCTTGGGAGAAGATTCCCTCATCATCGTCATCGTCATCGTCTATGACATCTAAGTTGATTGAGCGCCAGCGAGTTTCATTAGGCGACTGTGAACGATGTTTCTTATTTTTGGATGAATGAAACATGTTTACAACATCTTTAAATTCATGAAAAATTTTGTTTTTGTTTGAAGTAAACTGATCATGGTGATGGGTTCTTTCATGAATTGAAGAATAGTTGTGTATGATAATATTCCGAATGTTTGGTGGAAAAACTAATGAGGGTCTGGAATCAGCAAATCCGTGAAGTACTGCTACTTCACTAGATACTGAATTTGACTGAGACTGATTGGGTGGAAAAAATGATGGTATGGAGAGAGAAAAGTGTTTGGTTTGAGAAGATACGGAGCTTGGCAAAGAGGTGTCGGGTGGAAACAATGATGGTATGGAGAGAGAAAAGTGTTTGGTTTGAGAAGATACGGAGCTTGGCAAAGAGGTGTCGGGTGGAAACAATGATGGTATGGAAGAAGAGAAGTGATTCCTTTCAACATGTAATGAGATTGGCAGAGATGTGTTGGGTGGAAAGAATTTTGGTATGGAATTAAGAGAAAAGGTTTTTATTTCAGCTGGTAAAGAGCTTGGCGATGGTGAAGAAGTGTTAGGTGGAAAGAATGATGGTATGGAATTAGGAGAAAAGTGTTCAACTGGTACAGAGCTTGGTTGAGAATCGTTTGCTGGAAAGAGTAAACACAAGGAAGGAGAGATTTCTCTCCGTTTCACTGAATGTGGATTAGAACGTGGAATTCTTACCTCTATGACTGGCGTACTAAGAGACACATCGGCTGGGGAAATGGATTCCATCAAATTAGTACTCCAAAACGAGATGTGGAAGATTAATGTGACCAAAACCTTCTGATGGATTGCACATCATATAAACAAATATTGAAGCTTTGAAGTTCAAGGGAAACTTCTTCACATAATCGAGGCTACTACTCCGCAGTTTCATTCAAATAGGGAAAACGCGTATTCAATATAATCAAAATTCTCGATACTACTTTTTTTTGTTTTATTTTACACTCCACTAATGACAATGAACTTAAACTTAAGCAATTAATAATATAAAGAAAAGAAATGTTCCATGTTGTCCAGTAATCATGTTCTATAAATAATCACAAACAGTTGATTGAATATAATAGCGTGTTATTACGGATATTGTAAATTTAACTATATAGATCTTACAAATGTGTAATCAATTACAAAAAAAAATAATAATAATAAATTCAAACATTCATATATTATATTATTTAGGTGACACCAATTACATTATTGTCATATTATTTTATAAGATCTTTACATTAAAATTTATAGTACTTTTAACATTTTCTTTATTGAGTTAATTACTCAAGAACATTGTCTACTCTTTTAAGATTGACAATTCTTTTAAGTGAAAAAAAAAAAAGAAAAAAAAAAAAAAAGAGTTCTAATATGCAACGTTGGCTCATCTAACTCGTAGGCAATTCTAAACCATATTTTATTTAAATATTTTTTTTTCATTCATTTTTTATTATTCCTCTTACTTTTTCTTCTTTTAAGAACTATATATACTATATCGTTTTTAATTTTTGAAAAAAAATATAAAAAATCAATAAGCAAATATATAGGGAATAAATAGTACTCACTAAAGATAGGAAGCAACTATAGGTGAAACCTATCTCAAGAAGGAAATGAGTAAGATACAAAAAATAAAGTTTTGAATTTTTTTTTGGCTATCCATGCATGTTCACACCTTACTTTATTTTAAAGTCATTTGCTCAAAGTCTAATCTCTCACGTGAGAGATGGCCCCAAATGTGGGATTCACCATAAAGTCCATCACTCATTTAAGAGTACTATTGAGAGATGGATTAAGATCCAGTGTTATACTTAAAATATTGCACCAAATACAATAGTAATGAATGATTGAGATTTAGAGTTACAAAAAGTAACTTTTAATTTCAACCATTAAATAAAAAATATTTAAAAAATAAAAATTAAAGTTAAATAGTTAAAAATGTAAATATATATATATATATATAGTGAAGAAAATGGTATAATTGCAAGGTGCAAAAGCAATTGCACCAAATCTCAGTCCTTACTAGCCTACCTGATAATTTCCCTCTCTTAACTGTAAGCCACCGACACACAAAAGCAAAAAACTCAATAGTTGAAAAAGTTAGGGAAACTTTCAGTCTCTCACCCAGCATTGGTACGACAACGTCAACTTCAACATCTTTTTACACCGACTTCGTTGACAAAAGTAGATAATAACATTAGTTTTCACGTTGGGCTTGCAGTATACGCCATGCATGTGATTTCCAAAAGTGGTATTAACTATTTTGGGTTTATCTTAGTTTTGTGAGGTCCAACCTAGCAATTTAATCAAAGCTCTCGCATTAATTCTTGCTAAGTGCTGACAGCATCATATGATGCTTAAATTTTAGTGTGTTTATTTTGTTTTTATTTTTAAATCTTCTTCTCATATTATATGTTGAACCGGGAGATCAAAAAAAATTTTGATCCTACATAAAAATGACCCTGAACGCAGAATGGAAGAATATTGTCAATTGTGACCAATGGCTTGCCACAGCAACGACGGTAACATCATTTATACAGAGAGAGAGAGAGAGTGAAATTCATAGCAAACTTCCTCACAACTACCGATCCGCGGTTTCCTCCAAAGAGGAAAAACGTGCATGCTGTGGCTAACTACAAACTCTTGTTTGACTGACTGTTTCTAGAAAGATATCTTTCAAATCAGCAAAAGAAATAATAAAAAAAAAATACATATGTATATATCATCAAAACTTTTGTGTCTATAAAAGTTAATTTATTTATTTTTTATTATTACTATTTTTATGTTTCTTAGTTTCTCATATTCTCAGACATAATTGGTAACTTCAAATGATTTTTAAGACCTCATAATACTTATGAGGTTCTGAGTTAAAAATATCTAGCCAACATTTTATTTTCATTCTCTCTATAATTTAGACGTGACAATCAAATTTCTTGACGTGAAATGCATTGCTTTGAATTCACCACTCATATCAAGAATTAATGAGTTCGACTAAAAAATTTAATACTTTTTCAATAGTTTTAAAATTATAAAAATCTCAAAATTATTAACCAAAACAAGATAGCACAATGGATAATTAAAATAAAAACACAAGTTTCCTTTCTGCACAATATCAACATCTCAAAGCATAAAAAAAAAAATTATAAATGCCTTATTTGATAACTAATTTTAACAAAAATAAAATCATATAAGAAATTTACAATCCTAAAAATTAATTTTATAATCTAATATCAACTATGATTGGCACTCTATTTCAATTTGAGAATATACATTAAAATTTGATTGTTTATTTATTTATATATGAGTTCTTTTACGAATATCATATCATTGTTAAGCAACACACACTCTAAGAAATATTATATTTTATTTTGAACAGCCATTTATTTCAGACATGAATTATTAAAAAGAATAAGTTTAAGCATCCATAATTTATGTTAATTTCATCGATATACTTTGTCTTCACTCATTTCATACTGATGAATGTTTCTTATACATGCTTATAATTTTAAATATATGTTTTTAACTCTATTGTGATCAGATTATCTTAACATGTACTTTTTATTTGATATAAAATTTTTTACTCATTTTAGAATATTTCGACCATTAATCTTTCAATTCATTTGTATGCTCTTATGTAAAGGTCTTAAGACGATTTATCTAAACGACATTATATATATTTGGATGACATTATCCTAAAAGTGTTAAAAATGGCGTTGCATTAACAAAACAGCATAAAAAATTAAAATGAGAAGGAAAAACAATCAATGTTGGTGGCACTTGAGTCCTTTACCGTGTATAAAATAAAAACAATTAAAATAACTTTAATTGAATCCATAGATTACACTTTTGGCTTTGTATAGAAATGGTTATAGAAAGTGAGCTCGAAGAAGTTCTCAAATTAAAATTTTTTGAGAACATGCAGTTTTTGCATTCCATTATTTGGCCAAACTATCTTAAGTAGAAGGTCTGTCATTGACAGACAACCAATCAATGTTCCTAATAATTCAAGATGGATAAATCAGCTCTGTGGAGCCAAATTCCATGACACCATCTGCTACACGTATCCAAGACATGGTCTGGAGTCCATACTGATGGCCCTCACGGGCCTGGTAGTACTTTGAGCTCTTCAGGCAGTCCTCCCCGACCACCCAGATGGGACTCGAACTGCGGAAAACTTGGTTTAGGACACTGCCAAAGATGCTAAACCACGAATCCATGAGCTGGAAGAATGACAAGGCCATGGCCTTGTCATTAAATTTGTAATCGTTCACATTGTAGAACCCTTTGACCTGACTGAAAGTGCCCCATAGCGGAGAACGGGATGGCCTGTCTAACTCCCAGTAGATAGCATAGGTCCACTTCTCCTGGGCCTGCCTCAACTCCGCCTCAACTTGCTTTTGGAAGATTCTCTCTTCGTTCGAGATATGAAATTTAAATGAGCGCCAACGATTTATATTAGGCTACTGAAAATGAGGTTCAGTTCTACCAGTCACAACATCTTTAAATTCATGACTCAATTTGCTTTTGTTTGAACCAAACTGATCGTGGTATTGGGTTGATTCAATTGAACTAGAATAAGAATAGTTTGGCGGGAAGATTGCGGTTATGGAATTACCAAATCCGGGATTCGATCTTTCACTACACAATGAATTAGCTGAGAGTCCACAGACTGTGTGGGTGGAAATAGTGACGATATGGACGGAGGGAAGTGTATGGTTTGAGTAGATTCAGAGCTTGACATAGAGCTGTTTGGTGGAAAGAACGATGTTATGGAATATGGAGACAAGTAGTGTTGAAGTGTTCGATTAGACAATGAACTATCACTACTATCAGACAGGGAGTAGGCTGCTGGAAAGAGTGAAAAGATGGTAGGAATTCCCTCTTCTCTATCTGGCAGAGACATGTGGGCTTCGGCAATGATTTCCATCAAATAATTTTGTGATTGAAAAAGACAAAAAGGGAAAATTTTGGTGTGACTGAAACTGGGAGGGAAGGGCCTACAAATGGATTGCACAACACTGAGGGCAGGGTAGCATCATATAAATAAAAAGAGAAGCTGTGGAGTTCGTAGGAAACTTCCTGAGCATCTATTGCTCCATGGTTTCGTCTGAGTTTGGTAGAAGTTCATGATAAATGTTATCAGTTTCCAGGCCGTCTAAAGACTTTATGACCGACTGTTTTATTAAATCAAATTTTGAAAGAGCTTTGATGGTTTTACTTTTACATTTGTTCACTCTGTAATACATGAAGCATAGTGTGGATACTTGACTTTAAAAAAGATAACTGCTTAAAGTGTGGATACTGTTAGGATTAATGCTCTAAAATCTTATTGTATGTTAGGTATGACATTATGTATGATATTATATTTTATGTAATAAACTTGTTTTATTATTATCTAAAATAATAATAGTGTGAATGTGTGGACATTATCATATAGTTTATGAGATGTATAGTATGTGATTTAGTCACGGAAGATATAAATTACAAGTTCTTTGTAAACTCAAAATCTTAATTTGTAGTCGATTGTGAAATTAGGCATTTCATTTACGAAGACTATAACATATCAATTAAGATTATTTGTCTTTATCATAGAAGTGAAGACTTCTAGTTGATATGTTAATATGTTTTAAGTGTATAAGACATATTGAACTATTTACATAAACTTTCAATCATGAAATGTAGGTTTATTTAATATATCAAGAGTGAGATCTAAACAAACGGTCAAAACTTCAGTATGTTGGGTAACCACACGTAATGTTGAAGGAACATATATTCTCAAGATGAAATTCATAATCTCTTTATAGAGATATAAAATATTTTCTTGAAATAAATTTAATGAGTTTAGTTATTCAGACTGTTAGGCCTAACTACTTTAGTAAAAATTTACTAAAGTTTGTATTTTATGAAATTAAATTTCAAAAAATATATATGAATAACTTAAAGGATTTAAACAGATACTCAAATGATTTAAACAGATACTCAAATATTAAGATGTAGTAATCTTTAAAGTGAGAGTTATATATTATGACTTTGTATTACTACGAATATTTTAACGAATGGTTTTGTACGTTTTTAGACCCCTTAAAACACAATTGGATTAACCTAGTAAATTAGTCAAGTGATTACTTAGTCCAAATTTCAGATCTAGGTTAACACAATCATATAATCATATCAATGTAAAGTGCGGAATATAAAGAACACAAAGATATGATGACCCAAGAAACCACATTGATAAAAACATATGGAGGATTTAACCTAACTATCCTCAAGGTAAACTGAATCCACTATGAAAGAATCGAAGTTTTACAGTAGTGACTTAGACCACTAACATCTTATTGCTACCTCATGTAGAAAACTTACTGACACGATCACATGCAAGTTCCGAGACCACAAACTCCTTTCTTGGATTCTCCAGCAAGTACAAGCACTCCCGCTTGCGTATCTTTAAGCTCTTTTGTGCAGCAACTAAATGATCATCAAGCTTTCAATGAAATCTCCTTCTTGATAATCCTAAGCATGTGTGGAAGCAACCACCTCTCAAATCTCACAAGAGATTCACACACACACCAAATAGGGCAATCTTTAAACGTGGCTAGGGTTTCCCTTTTATACCTAGGGCAAAACATAAAACCCTACACGTTATATGGGCTTATGGCTGAGTTAAAAAATCTGCAGAAAAAGCATTCTGCTCGACTTTCAATCGGTCGAGCCTAATTCTCAATCGATCGAGCCAGATCGAAATGCAAAATGAATTCTGCAACAGCTCGATTCCAACTTTACATAAAACACATACTTTGAGCAAGTCTAAAACAAGACTAAAAACCTATTTTGATCATGGTTTGCCAACAATACAAATTATAATTCTAATACATTAGTTCCTAAGTACTTAGAACCTAACAAACTTCTCGTTTGACAATTCGTGACAAAACACAAACACAATGCTCAAAGTTACAAGTAAAAGCCTTTTACAAAAATAATGCCCATTACAAAATAATCCTTGAGTTTTATGCAAAACATATTTGATGTTTAAGAGAATGGATTGAAAATCTTAATTTTGGGAAAAATGGATTTAAAACATGTGTTTTTGAAAAGCATTTCATCTCATACTCATGCATTTGATTCATAAAATTCAATGCTTTGAGGAGTTTCTGCAATATTTTGCTTTGTTTTTCCAAAAAAAAAACCGTTTTTTCCAGAATTTCGATCGATCAAATCTATTTTTCGACCAATCAAAATTTCGATTAAAATGTTTATGAGTCTCTATCTGTTTCGATCGGTGCTCGATCGGTGTTGGATCAATCGAAGCATTTTCGACTGATTGAATCTATTTTTCGATCGATCGAAAATTGTGTAGAGAATTTTTTAAAAATTGATCTTCATGTGTTCAAACTCACTTTTTCAAAAGTTTTTCAACTTTTTCTCTCTCTATACGACTCAATCAAGGCTCCAATCCGATTTTTTTGTCGTTTTTCTCCATTCTTTTTGCAAGGTTTTCCTTTCCCTAGGCCAGTAAGACCTTTATACCCTTCCTTTTGCTTTTATTTTCACTTTTCATGCATCAAATCATGCATTATTTGGGAAATTTTGAACCTATGAAAGTTTTGGGGTTTTTGATGAATTAAGCCTTTTCTTTCACAATTGATCAATGGGTTTTTGTTGGGGGGATGTTATAAACATGATCTTTGGTGATTAATTTGATCAATTTGATGTATTGTGAGAAACTGAAAATTCTAGGGCTTGAAACTACCTGATTTGGGGATTTGTTCAAATTGAGTTTAATTGATGAAATTGGCTTGTTGGATTGATTAATTTGATCATTATAAACTGTTTTCTTACTTATGTGATGATCAATTGGTCAATTTAGTACAAATTGAACAAGTGGTTTTTCAAAATTTTGGGGTTTTTGTTATAAACTCTATGCTCAAGCCAATTTTGTAATTTTAAACTTAAATTGAACTTGTTATCACTACATTAGAGCATGCATCATGACATTTATCTGTTCATGCATCATACAGATTATTATTTCTATATTTTTTTGTGTTAACTTGGAGTCTGCCCTTGGTTTTTGTTTTTTTGTTATTTCTGTTCTTTCTCTTGTGTCTTTGTCCTTACCCTAGTACCATGCCTAGGAAGACTAGAGCCCATAGCACATCCTCCTCTTCTCCTGCTCCTTCCTCTATGGGCACTTTGTTTTGGAGTGAGAAAAGCCAAGAGTTGTATGAGACACTAAACCTTAAGAGAAAGATTTGAGCTGAGCATAAGGTTTTGTTAGATGAGGTAGATCCTGCCATTAGGGCAAACTTTGAGCGTCGGGGTTGGTTGCCACTTTTGGATATTGATTATCCTCCTCCTTCTACCTTGATTAGAGAGTTCTACTCGAACCTCTCTATCCACGTCTACGATTCCAACACTTTAGTAAAGAGTTGGATACAAGGTGTAGAGTACACCATTACTCCTAGAGTAGTGGCTGATGCTCTTAGGGTACCCGTGGTCCTGAACCCTATTTATCCTAATGATGAGTCTCCTCCCCTAAACGACATCATGTCATACATCATTGGTACTTCTATCCAGTGGGGTTCTGATCTTCGGATCACTTCTACTGAGCTCACTAAGACTACCTATCTTTTCTTTAGGATAGCTTGTCTTTCCTTGTGGCCTATCTCTCATCTACACACCATTCCTTTGGAGCGATGTGCATTTGTGTATGCTCTTGTTACGGATGCTCCTATTAGTTTTCCTCATCTATTTCTTTGTTCTTTGAACGAACTTCATAGGAGTTCCTCTACCGCTCATGCTATTTTTCATCTTGTTTTCATTCATAGGATTTTGTTGTTTTTAGGTTTAGATGACTTCCCTGCTTCTGAGCCCGTACACATTATTGCTTCTATAGGTGCCACTTTTCTTAGACAGAAGGCTGCTCAGATGAGAGAGAGATCTAAACACCCTCATGTTGAACCTTCTGGTACCACACCCCCTCCTTCTTCTATAGGTACTACTTCTGGTGAGGCGTCTGCTGATCCTGTTGGTGCTGCTGCTGCTGCTGTTCCTCCACCATCTACTTCGGATGACTTTGACATTCGTCATACATTGGAGATTGTCATGACGATTTAGACGGCTTGTGGTCAGATTTTGGTGGACATGCTTGATAAGCTCCGTGTGTTGTGAGTAGATTTGGCGCCTCTTCGACGTTTGCCTTCGCCACCTTCTTTTGATGATGGATTCTGATTGTCCTTTGGCATTCCGTCACAAAAAGGGGGAGTACATTTGGACTCTTGTAGAGTGTTTTTTTGTAGTTAGGGGGAGTGATTTTTGTTTGTTAGAGCTTGTGGAGTTTAGATTGTATCTAGGTGTTTCACTGTGTATGTATCCTTTTTGGCTCTTGGTGTATTGTTTTTGGGCTATTCATGTTAGGGGAAGATACATTGTTATCTATGTTTCTTGTTTGACTACTCATTGATTTATATTTATGAGTTCTTCATGATATATGTCTTTGTTTTGTGTTGTGTAAAGTCAAGAATTTAATTTTGTTTTACTTGTATTTTCCACACATACGTTTATGTGTTTGTTGAGTATTTCAAGAAATATATAGGTTGATTTAGTTGTGCTGCTATCTACACTTGCAACTGATGGATAGTAGTTAGGTTGGATTATTTTGTAATGGGCATTATTTTTGTAAAGGGCTTTTACTTGTAACTTTGAGCATTGTGTTTGTGTTTTGTCACAGATTGCCAAAGGGAGAGTTTGTTAGGTTCTAAGTACTTAGGAACTAACAGGGTTATATGTTTAATAAAGTCTTGAGATATAATTTATTAATAAAGCCTAGAGTGTAATTATATTTATATAGTGATATTAAATATAATTAATGATAATTTTAGGCTTGTCAAGAGTTGACAGATAAGTCCAAAGCTCATTGGAGTTAGAGTTTTATTTGTCTCTTTTGGTCCCACTTCAAGTCACACACTAAAGCCTAATAATGCTGGCCCAAAAGGTCAACTCAATTAGATAATCAGTTATTAATCTTATAAGAGTTATTAAATAAACTGTTATGTGCAGAAATATGTGTATAATTAAAAAGAGAGAAATAAATAAGAATTTTTCCTTAAAAGAGACACTTGGTTATTCTCATGAATAAGTACATATAGAATTGATTGAGAGATCACACATCTTGGGCAAATTGTTGGAATGAAGATTGAAAGGCTTCCCGAGTCCAATATTCATTTTTGTTTTAAATTTCGCTGCATCAAGGTACACTTCCTTGTTCTTTGTTTCTAAAATTCAAATGTTGCATGCTATCTCACATGAATGAAGTAGATCCATTATATTCTACTGCGTGTTTTTGTATGAGATACAAAACTGTATTTTCCATGTGTTTTCCCAACAAATACATGAAGCATAAAGTGGGGATATTGTGTGAAGTATCATAAAGTGTAAATAAATGTTGGCGGTATTGGTCGGTACGATACAAAATTGTCTTCCTTGATTAAGAGTGTGTTTAGTTGGGTTGAAAATTGGGGGAATGAAAAATAGGGAGAAAATGGTATGAGAGAGTGTTTGGTTGAGCGGAGAAAATGAGAGAGATTTTGGTGGGGTTCATGAGTTTTCTCTCATAGCCCGCCATTTGTGATGGTTTCAAAGGCTCCTCATTTTGGGGAGAAAATGTGATGAGAAGAGGGAGTTTGATGGGAAATTACCCATCAACCCCCATCTCTTCCCACTTATGTGTGTGTTGGTATTTTTTTTTTTTTTTTGGATAAGAATTTGCTACAAACTAAGTTGCAGTAACTCTTACAAAATGCACATGTATCAAGTGACTATTTGGTGAAAAATTTAATCTTGATATGAAAGTTTTTATTTAAATATAAGTTTAGACAAGTGTCCATATGAGGCATTGACATGTGTGCATTTTTACAGGAGTTGCTACAACTTAATTTACAGCAAATCCTTAGCCTTTTTTATATGGACATCAATTTTTTTTTCTTTTAATATATATATATATATATATATATATATATATATATATATATATATATATATATATATATTATGTAATAGAGGCATGAAAATAAATTTAAAAAAATTACATTTTCTATCATCCCATTTTTCTTCTCAACCAAATAAAAGAGTTTTTCATCATTTCACTTTTCCATCCTCCCAACCAAACAATATGAGGAAAAACTAAATCTTTTTCACACTTCCACAAAATGAAAGTAGAGGCTTTTTTATCCCTAGAAATAAAATCATCTATTCTCACATACCTTCACCCTCTCCCACTGAACATCCTTGATAAGAAAATTCCACAAAACCACTTAGCGAGAGCTTGAGTGCTTTAGAGTGCTAAAAATCATAGAGACCATCAGAAATCTACATAAGGCCTTGAAGTGTTTGAGTGATTGGACTTACAGTAGGTGTCATGACTTGCGTTTAAAGACATGTAAACATAATTAACTACTACAGTATATTGTTAGATGGATTTAGAGACTCGCATACAAGTACATTACATAACTAGACGTTTTGTAAGTTGTTATATAATGGAGCTATTTTCATAGTAGGTTCCCCTTACTAAGCTAGGCCCCAGAGAGTTTTTATATCTAATGAGTTTCTCTCCATAATCAGATAATGAATTTGTGTGTGTGTGTGTTAGGGACAAAGCTATTGTTGGACATGGGGGGGGGGGGGGGGGGGGGGGTAAGTGGCCCTCTAGATTTTTTTAATAATTTTTTAGTATATATATAATAATTATTTTTAGCAATTTGTTTCAATAAAATTGCACTTTTCCCCATCAACAATATTATTGATATTTTTAAAAGCTAAAAAATAAAAAAAATAAAAAAAATAGCCCAAACAACACCCCAAAACAAACACAAGCAAAAAAAAAAAAATCAAAGTCGATTCTAGAGATCTAACTAGGCTAGGAGTTGAAAACACCCAACTTACGGCAAGACACAAATATAATAAAAGGGAAAAATAAGGCAATTTCTAAGCCATTCAAAAAAAAAATTTAAAAAAAAAAGAAGGCAATTTCTAAGCCATTCAAAAAACAATAAAAAATAAATAAAATAAAAAAGTAGCGGCATTGCAAGTAAACATGGCAATACGGATCAAAATTTTCTGACCCGACCCGAAAAATACCTAACCCAAACCCAATTTTTTGACCCGAATAACTTGTGATCCGACCCGTTAAAAAAAATTCACTAAAAAAATATATAAACTACATCTTGATATTAGGTGCTTTAAGCACAAAATATCAAAACTAATAATCAATATATCATTGCTGTCAAGTGTCAAGAGAGTCAGAGACTCAAGACTCAAGACAACCATTAAAAATATATATATATATATATATATATATATATATATACATATATCTTATTCAGTAGTATACTAGGCCTAGCTGTAGTCATTGTCGGCCAAAATGGTCATTTAACAATAAAATCACAACTATTTAGTTAATAGTCTAGTTTTGAAACATTATATATAACTAGCAATTCGAGTCTAAGATGCTCGATTTTGAACAGTAAATCGAGTCTTTGAGACTCGATTTTCATGGTCTAAATCACATCTTACGTGGCATTATTTTCCACGTGGACCGCTTGAAAATCGAGTCTTAAAGACTCGATTTAAAGCTTATATATGCCTAAACAGCACCAGCCAAGAAAAACCGTGACCTGGGTAGAGCTAGAAGGAGAAAAAAAAAAAAAAAAAATGCAGAAGAAGACCGCGACCTGGGTCGCGCGGCCTGGGTTCGCGCGACCCAGGCGCCGCACCTGGGTCGCGCGACCCAGGTCGCGCGGCCTGGGTTCGCGCAACCCAGGCGCCGCACCTGGGTCGCCCGACCCAGGTCGCGCGGCCTGGGTCGCGCGAACCCAGGCCGCGCGACCTGGGTTCGCGCGACCCAGGCGCCGCACCTGGGTCGCGCGACCCAGGTCGCGCGGCCTGGGTTCGCGCGACCCAGGTGCGTGGCCTGGGTCGCGCGAACCCAGGTGCGCGACCTGGGTTCGCGCGACCCACACGATCTCTTTCTCTCCCTCTCTGATCTGATTATTTCTCTCTCTCTTATCTGGTCTCCCTCTCTCTGATCTGAGTCTCTCTGTTCTGATCCGGTGAGGCTTGGAACTTGGAGATTTTAAAAATTTTTTTGAATTATAAATCGAGTCTTTAAGACTCGATTTTCAAGCGGTCCACGTGGAAAATAATGCCACGTAAGATGTGATTTAGACCATGAAAATCGAGTCTCAAAGACTCGATTTACTGTTCAAAATCGAGCATCTTAGACTCGAATTGCTAGTTATATATAATGTTTCAAAACTAGACTATTAACTAAATAGTTGTGATTTTATTGTTAAATGGCCATTTTGGCCTCCATTGTCCAAAGGGACCAAAGCCAAAGGCACGTGACACAATGCACAAATGAATGTCAAACCTGAAGGCTAAAAGTTGAAACGTGACCAAACCGCCCCAAAGGCAAAGCTTCCTCAGTTCAGTTCATTACATCTTTATCTCTGTATGCCTCTCTTATTTTATTTTATTTGGTTCCCCTTCTCAGTTCAGTTCAATTCCTCTACGTTGTATACTAAAAGTTGTGTACTAAAATTATCGATCACATCTTTTCCTTGAGAACGTAGAAGCTACATTGTATATTAAAAATTGGTTATATGGATTTGAAAGTAATTTAATTTTTTATAGTCATAATTATACAATTTTAATTCTTTATTGATTTGCTTTTATAGTACATTAAGTTATATTAAAATATTAAATTGTAGATGAAGATGCTAATGAAATTGGCCAATTTAAACTACAATTTGCAAGTATGAATATTTGTTATGCTGAATCTTCTACCATCATTGAGTAGATTGAGATTGCGGTGTAATTCTTATAAAATATTTACTTATTCTTCTTTACTTAATATATTATGTTTATTTTTAAATCTTTTTTTGTTTAGTTTATCTTTTTAAGTAATCTAACTTTACTATTATTTTAAATGTAACAGGAATATGTGCACTTAAGAAAACCGAAAACTTGCTACTTTGCTGGCTTACTTGTTTTGTTTGTTTTAAGATCTATCTCTTTTTGAAGATGTAAACTTGTAATTATATGCATTTTGACAGTGAAATATTAACATTGAAGACTTTTTCCATCATAAATTTAGGACTATAAATAATTTTTATCATGCTCAAAATTGTCAGAATTTGAAGGATGTTAACAAGTGGCATTAAGTGCAATTCATTTGTTTTATTGATTTTATTTATTCTCTCTAAACAAGTTATTATTGATTTGTTTTTGTAATTGAAAAAAAAAAAAAAAAAAAAAACTTGTTTGAAAAATACGGGTCAATCTGACCTGACCCGCAACCCGATTAACCCACAACCCGTTTGACCCATTAAAAATGACCCGTTTGACCCGCGACCCGTTTGACCCGCAAACCCAATTGACCCGACCCGACCCGTTTTGCCACGTCTAACTGCAAGTTTGTAGCAAAATAGCAGAAGCAGAGGTATCCCTCTTATGTTGAATCTTTATTCGATTAAATTAGATTTAATTATGTGTTGACAATGTTGTGACTTATGAAGAAAACTTAAAGAGAGCAAAGACGGAGAGATAGAAGAGACTAGAAGAAACTAGAGAGAAAGAGTCAAAGAGAGAGGTAAAATTCTGACCTCATCTTTGTCTTTCTCTCTTTAATAAAGCCCAAATTTTATTTTTTTTATAAATAAAAAAGTTGTCATCTCTTATGACTAACAAACACAACATGCACTACAAGAAAAAAGACATAATATAACAAGTATTATTGCCAAAAAAAAAAAAGAAAGGATGTAATATATATACTATTGTATCTCTAGGTTGTTTTTTGTTGTAATAATAACTTAAATTTATTATATTAATATGAGATTGTAGCAATGATTATTATGTTACATCAAAATGTGTTGTTGTAATAGGTAACTCTTATTTTACATTGATATATATTGTTGCAATATGTAATCTTTTATTTTACATCGAACTATATTGTTCAAATAGGTTAAATCTTTATTTCACCACAAACTTTGTTAATGTAATAGAGGTGAGTAATTGAGTAGCGGGAAAATTTGGGAAATTGGTACTATTTTTTTTTTCATTAATTTCCTCTCTCTCACTCATATCTATCCCTTTTTTTCTCATATCAATATTTCTCTCTCACCCACACGTCTTCCTTTTTTTTTCTCATCTCAATTTCCCACTTTCTCTCACCACATCTATCTCCCTATTTTTTCTTATCTCAAATTTAACACACACCCACACCTAACTGTTTATTTTTTTCCTTTTTTTCTTTCATCTTAGTTTCCCTCTTTATCTCATCCACCTCTATCTCCTTTTTTTTTTCTTTTTTTTTTTAAATCTCAAATTCTCTCTCTCTCTCTCTCTCTCTTCTTTTTCTTTTTCTCATTTCATTTTCCCTCTTTCTCTTAAGTATCTCAAAATTCAAATTTATCCACTAACTACAAAACTTCTCTCTCAAATTTCCATCTCACTTTCATATCTACTAACTGTAAATTTTCTCTCTAAAATTTTAGTCTCTCCTAATTCATATAGTCTTCTTGAAGAGACTCTTTCTCAATTTAAAGATTTTCTCTCTGTCTTTCAAGTAATATTTTGATTCTCTTTAAATCTTAATTTGATTTTTCTTTGTTTAATTGCACAGTTTTCAAGTAGTATTGTATTATATGTGTTTTTTTAATTTAGAATTAATGATGGTGTATATTGGTGTCATTGTGTTGTATATATGATTTTTTCAACTTTATACTTATTTTCTTTTTTCTTTTTTCCAAAATAGGCGGTAAGTCAATGAAATGGTCGTGAAGTATGCTTGGATAATGCCTTCGGGAAGAAACTTTTCTTTCATGTTGTATTGATTTTTGCATACTTTTTGAAACTATGCGATTGAATGTAAACTCAACAAGTTGTGTATATATTTGTGTTCTTTGACATACGTATTGAAATGAAGTATATCTAATTTTTCATCTTTTATGCATATCTTTAATTTGTTAGTATAGTTCCAAGATATGGTTTTTGAATTGCAAAATAGGTTAATGAAAAGATTATTATTTAAAAAAAATTATTTATTTACTTTAAAATTTTTTCTAATTTTTTTTAAACAAAATCAACATATTGCAATGAGATTTTCAATGTGGAATTTATTGCAACGAAAATTTATTGTTGCATAAACCTATTGGCTCGGAGTTTATTGCAATGGCTTGCATCACTTTTTTGTCATTGCAATAACACCTATTACAACAACTTTAGCTGTTATTGCTACGACTTTTTCCGTTGCATTAAGTCTTTTTTCTTGTAGTGACATCAACTCCTATGCCCATAGTGCCTGTGATGTTTTGTGTATTTTATTGTAGTTTTGTCCGTTTAATGTTTTTGTCTATTAGTTTAGTGTCTTTTAAAACATTAAAGAGATATTTTTTTGGGTAAATAAGTAAAGAGATTATTTGCAACTTTAAAATTTATTGGTTAGTTGTTGAATGTTTGTGTGCATAGTTCTTGCCTATTGTGTATAATAATTGTAGACAGTGAGTTCCATTTTCATAAATAAATGCATTGTAATATCTTAAAAATCAATAATTTTGTGTATTTTTTTTTTTATGGTTTATTAAATGAATGTTTATTAATTTGGAGTTTAAAAAAAAAATTGTTTATACTTTTGCTCCTTAACTCCAAGTTCTGGCTCCGTCCCTAGTGTGTGTGTTGATTTATTTTCTATTATTGTTCATCCAATGCAAACTAAAATTGAATTAATTGATCATCTGATTTAAAGTACAATTGATTAACAAATTCAAGTTAGTTGTCAAAAGACTCGAAGCATTAGTAACAAATTCAAGTTAGTTTTCACATATAAAAGCATGTTAAACTATTGAAGTTAGTTGCTAAGTCTGTAGCTTTTTTTTTTAGTAAACAGTAATACTTATTAGAATACACAAGAAAATAGTAATATTAGTGTTTTAAACCGAGTTTATAGTTATAGACTGGGGATATAAACATCCTTTTTTTTTTTTTGAGTAAATAGTAATACTTATTAGAATACACAAGAAAATAGTAATATTAGTGTTTTAAATCAGATTTATAATACATTATTCAACTAGAATATAACTACAAAATGACTTAACATTTGTAGTTATAGACTGGGGTTATAAATAGTGGACACTAAACACGCATAACCAATGTGGGATAAACTTTTTTTTTTTTTAGTAAACAGTAGTACTTATTAGAACACACACGAAAATAGTAATATTAGTGCTACGTTTGTAGTTAAAATAATTAATTTACTAAACAATTGATGAAATTTAAATTTACTAGTCGCTAACCCGTGCAATGCACGGAAAATTTATTGAATATGAGAAGTTGTTTTATGTCTAACAATCTTGATGCAAGGATTATTCTCTGATAATACCATTTATTTTCTTTAAACCTACTCGCCAACCTCCTCTACAATACAAGAAGACGTGAATGATAGAATCTACAATATGATATAATTCAGTGCTTAGCACCCTGTGTAATTATGAACTCAAATTCATTGTTTCAAACTTTCAATACAATTATGGTTTTACATGCAGCAGCTGCTCTGGATATGGCAACCTATCCTTAAAAAATAGCAACTAACATAAGCATTTGACAAAGGGAAGGAAATCCTAAATGACAACTCTTCCTAGAAGATTTGCCAACTAATGCAAGGCGTTTGGAGCAAAGAGAAATCATAATCGATGATGAGATCTACATCTCTATTCTAGTTGCACCCACAAGAAATCTAGGTTGAATCCTGTGAAAGCCATAAAAACTTATAGGAAAAATGCCACACACAGTTTGCTCTATTATTAAGATTTGAAGGCCTAGTACATGATCCTATGAAATGCTTCCATATTCTCTTTAAATTTGTATTGGCCCTAAGCTCCACCAGCATAAAAATCATAGTGCTTTTTTTTGGAAGGACTTCCCTACCCAATTATTGGAACTCTTTCACATTAACTTAAAGAGGAGTATGTTGACTAACTTAAAGAGGAGTATGTTGACTGGCCAGATGTTTGCGCTTCAAGAGGAGTATGTTGACTGACTTTGGTTAATTATAATATTCACTTTCAGCCATTGCACTACAATCCACAAATAGTCCTTCCTGCCGTCTTTGAACCTTGAGTGCTGATACATGCCTCATTTAGAAAGGTACAAAAGAATCAAGATCATGCATAGTAAGATTTGGGAGGACGCCTCTTAGAGTGATACCACTTGAAAAAGATGTTTTATTTTCATGAATATCATTAATCATTACTCATAAAAGATAAAAAGTACAGTTTCTTAAATTTAATGGTATGTGATATACACTTGCCTTAAATCCCCGAGTCTTAGTCCAAGCCTCCTTTTTAGTTTGGCTTAGTCATTTTGTCAAACATTTTGAGGGTGATAAAATTGGCCACTCTTTACATGCAATGAACAACTACCATAAAATACTAAAATTTCCTTTCATTCTTCCTAACTTTTGAAAAAGGTTTTCCACCATTCCTGTTATCTTAGCCATCCCTTGTTTACAGCTAAATTTGCTGTAAGTTCTCTGTCTACCACCATTTGTGCATAATATTTTTACTTTTTGAGAAGAGTAATTGATAGGATTGGGCATAGATTTGGAGGCCGGCATGGGTTTTGATCCTAGTGGATGTGATGCAGAGAAAATTATCCACGTTTGGTGAGAATATTGCAAACTGAAGAATAGAAACAATGGCAAAACTCAAAAGATATGATCTTTATAGATGTCATGCAGAGCAAAATGTCCACGTTTGGTGAGAATATTGCAAACTGAAGAACAGAAACAATGGAAAAACTCAAAGGATATGATCTTTATATATGGATAGAGTTGAATCTGAAAAATAGCAAGCTAAAAACTATAGTCCCCGCTCTCCCCCCAAAAGCAACCCAAAGCAATCAAACTTCGAATCCAAATTTGAGTTTCATAATGATAAGTTGAACTGTGCAATAATTTTTTTTTTTTTACGGGACGAATCTTTATCTTTATCATTGTCGACAAAAGAAGGGAAGAAATAGAGAGAGAGAGAGAGAGGGGAGGACTTCGACATTGAGAAGAAAAAGAAGGGGAGTAGACCGGAGTTCAAAGATGAGAAGAAGGAACACGAAAAAAATTTATCGGGTAATCTACAACTTAAAAAAAGCGTTAAAAAATTAATTAAAAAATTGGTGTTGATGTGTAAAATTGTGGAGGTAGCAGAGACTTCGGTCTTATATGTATATATAGATTATTAGCTATTAGATCCCACAATGAAAAATATTTGCTGAGCATTATTATAAAGATTCAGTTATACCATTGGCTAATTATTGTCTGTATACATTAGAATAGACCTTTGTATCGTAAAATCATTAATCTTTCAATTTAATTACAGGATGATTATAAATTTTATTTTTTTTAAGAATATGGATGACTATAATTATTACTATCTATTATTAAGACACTAAGTCTATGAACTCCAATTTTCAACGTTAGAATTGTTGAGCTTCCTTGAGAATGTGAAACCCAAGTCACTTTTCATCTTCTCCTTATGTTTAGATTGTTTTAGGATCAAACTTATGGTGATATCGATTATTGAGTTTTAGAATTTTGTCAGAATAATCAATTTAACATTTGGGAAGAAAATATCTTATCAAATATTTTGTAAAAAATCTAACCACACTCAAACACAATACACAATTGAGTTCTCAATAAAAGAAAGTTTTATTGATACTTATAATATTATACACGCTTTGCTACCCACGATTCTTTCCTATTTTAGCTTTTTTATTTCCTTAGGTGCATTTTCTTTCTAGCTTTTCTATTTCCTTGCTTTGTATCGAATCTTACATTTCTGTCCTCTGCCAATAGTTCTAAAATAAACACTAAGTTTAGGAGAAAACAAAAACTATTGTCAATCTATTATATACATGAACTTAGGTAAAAATATGGCGAAAGAACTCGGGCCATTCTTACTTCCTATTTTCTCCTCTCATATTCTCCTCTTATATGTGACTCAAGCTCAGTCAATCAGCTCTGTAGAGCCGAATTCCATGACACCTTGGTCTACGCCTATCCAGAACATGGTCTGGAGTCCATACTGATAGCCCTGGTGGGCCTGAGAGTACAGCGAGCTCGCCAAGCCGTCCACTCCTAACAGCCAAATGGGGTTCCCGGTTCGGAAAACTAGGTCTAGGAAGCTGACAAAGGCATTGAATGGCTTTCTCATGATCTTCCGCAACGTGGGCGTCGCTTGATCTCGTCATTAGGGTGAAGTCGTCCATCCTGAGATGATCATCAGCAATTGGTTTCGTCATTCCCATCAATTATATTATTTAGGTGACACCAATTACATTATTGTCATATTATTTTATAAGATCTTTACATTAAAATTTATAGTACTTTTAACATTTTCTTTATTGAGTTAATTACTCAAGAACATTGTCTACTCTTTTAAGATTGACAATTCTTTTAAGTGAAAAAAAAAAAAAAAGTTCTAAGATTCAACATTGGCTCATCTAAATCGTAGGCAATTCTAAACCATATTTTATTTAAATATTTTTTTTCATTCATTTTTTATTATTCCTCTTACTTTTCTTCTTTTAGGAACTATATATACTATATCGTTTTTAATTTTAAAAAAAAAATATAAAAAATCAATAAGCAAATATATAGGGAATAAATAGTACTCACCAAAGATAGGAAGTAACTGCAGGTGAAACCTATCTCAAGATGAAAATGAGTAAGATACAAAAAGTAAAGTTTTGAATTATTTTTTTGGCTATCCATGCATGTTCACAGCTTACTTTATTTTAAAGTCATTTGCTCAAAGTCTAATCTCTCACAAGAGAGATGGGCCCCAAATGTGGGATCAACCATAAAGTCCATCACTCATTTAAGAGTCTAGGTACTATTAAGAGATGAACTAAGATCCAGTGTAATACTTAAAATATTGCACCAAATGCAATAGTAATGAACAGTTGAGATTTAGAGTTACAAAAAGTAACTTTTAATTTCAACAATTAAATAAAAAAAATATTAAAAAGAAATAAAAATTAAAGTTAAAAAGTTAAAAATGTATATATATATATATATAATGAAGAAAATGGGATAATTGCAAGGTGCAAAAGCAACTGCACCAAACCTCAGTCCTTACTAGACTACCTGATAATTTCCCGCTCTTAACTGTAAGCCACCGACACACAAAAGCAAAAAACTCAATAGTTGAAAAAGTTAGGGGAACTTTCAGTCTCTCACCAGACTTTTTCCCCTGCATTGCTTCGACAACGTCAACTTCAACATCTTTGTACACCGACTTCGTTGACAAAAGTAGATAATAACATTAGTTTTCACGTTGGGCTTGCAGTATACGCCATGCATGTGATTTCCAAAAGTGGTATTAACTATTTTGGGTTTATCTTAGTTTTGTGAGGTCCAACCTAGCAATTTAATCAAAGCTCTCACATTAATTCTTGCTAAGTGCTGAGAGCATCATATGATGCTTAAATTTTAGTGTGTTTATTTTGTTTTTATTTATAAATCTTCTTCTCATATTATATGTTGAACCAGGAGATAAAAAAAAATTTTGAGCCTAAAAGAGTAAAGAGATGTGTGGGCTAGCTGGGGCAATGAATTCTACATGCAAATGACCCTAAACGCAGAATGGAAGAATATTGTCAATTGTGACCAATGGCTTGCCACAGCAACGACGGTAACATCATTTATACAGAGAGAGAGAGAGAGTGAAATTCATAGCAAACTTCCTCACAACTACCGATCCGCGGTTTCCTCCAAAGAGGAAAAACGTGCATGTTGCGGCTAACTACAAACTCTTGTTTGACTGACTGTTTCTAGAAAGATATCTTTCAAATCAGCAAAAGAAAAAAAAAAAAATACATATGAATATATCATCAAAACTTGTGTGTCTATAAAAGTTAATTTATTTATTTTTTATTATTACTATTTTTAAGTTTCTTAATTTCTCATATTCTCGGACATAATTGGTAACTTCAAATGATTTTTAAGACCTCATAATACTTATGAGGTTCTAAGTTCAAAATATCTAGCCAACATTTTATTTTCATTCTCTCTATAATTTAGACGTGACAATCAAATTTCTTGACGTGAAATGCATTGCTTTGAATTCACTATTCATATAAAAAATTAATGAGTTCGACTAAAAAATTTAATACTTTTTCAATAGTTTTAAAATTATAAAAATCTCAAAATTATTAACCAAAACAAGATAGCACAATGGATAATTAAAATAAAAACACAAGTTTCCTTTCTGCACAATATCAACATCTCAAAGCATTAAAAAAAAATTATAAATGCCTTATTTGATAACTAATTTTAACAAAAATAAAATCATATAAGAAATTTACAATCCTAAAAATTAATTTTATAATCTAATATCAACTATGATTGGCACTCTATTTCAATTTGAGAATATACATTAAAATTTGATTGTTTATTTATTTATATATAAGTTCTTTTACGAATATCATATCATTGTTAAGCAACACACACTCTAAGAAATATTATATTTTATTTTGAAAAGCCGTTTATTTCAGACATGAATTATTAAAAAGAATAAGTTTAAGCATCCATAATTTATGTTAATTTCATCGATATACTTTGTTTTCACTCATTTCATACTTATGAATGTTTCTTATACATGCTTATAATTTTAAATATATGTTTTTAACTCTATTGTGATCAGATTATCTTAACATGTACTTTTTATTTGATATAAAAATTTTTACTCATTCTTGAATATTTCGACCATTAATCTTTCAATTCATTTGTATGCTCTTATGTAAAGGTCTTAAGGCGATTTATCTAAACGACATTAAATATATATTTGGATGACATTATCCTAAAAGTGTTAAAAATGGCGTTGCATTAACAAAACAGCATAAAAAATTAAAATGAGAAGGAAAAACAATCAAGGTTGGTGGCACTTGAGTCCTTTACCGTGTATAAAATAAAAACAATTAAAATAACTTTAATTGAATCCATAGATTACACTTTTGGCTCTGTATAGAAATGGTTATAGAAAGTGTGCTCGAAGAAGTTCACAAATTAAAATTTTTTGAGAACATGCAGTTTTTGCTTTCCATTTGGCCAAACTATCTTAAGTAGAAGGTCTGTCATTGACAGACAACCAACCAATGTTCCTGATAATTCAAGATGGATAAATCAGCTCTGTGGAGCCAAATTCCATGACACCATCTGCTACACGTATCCAAGACATGGTCTGGAGTCCATAATGATGACCCTCACGGGACTGGTAGTACTTTGAGCTCTTCAGGCAGTCCTCCCCGACCACCCAGATGGGACTCGAAGTGCTGAAAACTTGGTTTAGGACACTGCCAAAGGTGCTAAACCACGAATCCATGAGCTGGAAGAACGACAAGGCCATGGCCTTGTCATTAAATTTGTAATCGTTCACATTGTAGAACCCTTTGACCTGACTGAAAGTGCCCCATAGAGGAGAACGGGATGGCCTGTCTAACTACCAGTAGATAGCATAGGTCCACCTCTCCTGGGCCTGCCTCAACTCCGCCTCAACTTGCTTTTGGAAGATTCTCTCTTCGTTCGAGATATGAAATTTAAATGAGCGCCAACGATTTATATTAGGCTCCTGAAAATGAGATTCAGTTCTACAAGTAACAACATCTTTAAATTCATGACTCAATTTGCTTTTGTTTGAACCAAACTGATCGTGGTATTGGGTTGATTCAATTGAACTAGAATAAGAATAGTTTGGCGGGAAGATTGAGGTCATGGAATTACCAAATCCGGGATTTGATCTTTCACTACACAATGAATTTAGCTGAGAGTCCACGGACTGTGTGGGTGGCAATAGTGACGATATGGACGGAGGGAAGTGTATGGTTTGAGTAGACACAGAGTTGTTTGGTAGAAAGAACGATGTTATGGAATATGGAGACAAGAAGTGTTGAAGCGTTCGATTAGACAATGAACTATCACTACTATCAGACAGGGAGTTGGCTGCTGGAAAGAGTGAAAAGATGGTAGCAATTCCCTCTCCTCTCTCTGACAGAGACGTCGGATTCGGCAATGGTTTCCATCAAATAATTTTGTGATTGAGAAAGGCAAAAAGGGAAAATTTAATGCGACTGAAACTGGGAGGGAAGGACCTACAAATGGATTGCACAATACTGAGGGGAGGGTAGCATCATATAAATAAAAAGAGAAGCTGTGGAGTTCATAGGAAACTTTCTGAGCATCTATTGCTCCGTGATTTCGTCCGAGTTTGGTAGAAGTTCATGATAAATGTTATCAGTTTCCAGGCCGGCTAAAGACTTTATGACCGACTGTTTTATTAAATAAAATTTTGAAAGAGCCTTTATGGTTTTACATTTACATTTTTTCACACTCTTAAATACATGAAGCATAAAGTGTGGATACTTGACTTTAAAAAAGATAACTGCATAAACTGTGTATACTGTTAGGATAAATGTTCTAAAATCCTATTATATGCTATGTATGACATTATATATGATATTATGTTCTATGTAGTGAATTTGTTTTATTATTATTTAAAATAATGGTAGCATGAAAGTTTGGACATTATCATATAGTCTATGAAATGCATAATATGTGATTTATGTGATTTAGTCACGAAATATATAAATCACAAGTTTTTTGTAAATTCGAAATCTTAGTTTGTAGTCGGTGGTATAATTGGGTATTTCTTTTACGAAAACTATAACATATCAATTAAAATGATTTGTCTTGATCATAGAAGTGAAGACTTTTAATTGATATGTTAATATATTTTAAGTGTATAAGACATATTGAACTATTTACAATAACTCTCAATCTTGAGGGAATAGTGAATCCAATCATGAAATGTAAGTTGCTTTAATATATCAGGAGTGAGATCTAGAAAAACGGTCAAAATCTCAGTATGTTGGGCAACCACACGTAATGTTGAAGGAACACATATTCTCAATATGGAATTCATAGTCTCTTTATAGAGATATAAAATAGTAGTATAGATATAAAATATTTTCTTGAGATAAATTTAATGAGTTTGATTATTCAGATTGTTAGGCCTAACTACTTTAGAAAAGATTTACTAAAGTTTGTATTTTATGAAATTAGTTTTCAAAAAATATATATGAATAACTTAAAAGATTAAAACGGATACTCAAAGATCAAGATGTAGTAATCTTCAAAATGACAATTATATATTATGACTTTGTATTACTACGAATATTTTAACTAATGTGTTATATGTTTAATAAAGTCTTAGGATATAATTTATTAATAAGACCTAGAGTGTAATTATATTTATATAGTGATATTAAATATAATTAATGGTAATTTTGGGCTTGTCAAGAGTTGACAGATAAGTCCAAAGCTCATTGGAGTTAGAGCTTTATTTTTCTGTTTTGGTCCCACTTCAAGCCACACACTAAAATCCAATTGTGCTGACCCAAAAGAGTTATTAAATAAAGTAATTATTATGTGCAAAAATATGTGTATGATTAAAAAGAGAGAAATAGATAAGAGTTTTTCCTTAAAAGAGACACTTGGTTATTCTCATAAACAAGTACATATAGAATTGATTGAGAGATCACACATCTTGGACAAATTGTGGAATTGAAGTGAAGATTGAAAGGCTTCCTGAGTCCAATATTCAATTTTATTTTGAATTTCGTTGCATCAAGGTACGCTTCCTTGTTTTTTGTTTCTAAAACTCAGACATTGCATGATATCTCACATGAATGAAGTAGATCTGTTATATTCCACTGCGTGTTTTTATATGAGATACAAAACTATATTTTCCATGTGTTTTCCCAACAAATACATGAAGCATAAAGTGGGGATATTGTGTGGAGTATCATAAAGTGTAAATAAATGTCGGTGGTACTGGTCAGTACGATACAAAATTGTCTTCCTCGATTAAGAGTGTGTTTAGTTGGGTTGAAAATTGGGGGAATGAAAAATAGGGAGAGAAAAGTATGGAGAAAATGGTGTGAGAGCACTATAACAAAATGTATTTTCAATGACAAAAAAATTTGTCACTAAAAGTTCAGTTTTTCGTCAATAAGGACCTTTAATGCCGAAATTGAACTTTTAGTGATGAAACTTATTTCATCACTAAAACCTCATCACTAAAAGTCCTAGCGACGAAAAAATCATCACTAAAAGTCCGATTTGATTTTAAAAAGAAAAAAACTTTTAGCGATGAAAACATTTCGTCACTAAATGTTTTCCTCGCTAAAAACACTATTTAGTGACGAAAATATTTCGTCACTAAAAACACTTTAGTTTATTAAATAATATTTAGTGACAAATAATTTTGTCACTAAAGCTATGTTCGGGAACATATAATGACGAAAAAGTTCGTTACTAAAACTGTTTTTAAGAAAATCTAAGCATATATAGCGACGAAAATTTTCGTCTCTAAAACCATTTCTTACAAAATTTTACTACATTTAGTGACAAAATATTTCGTCACTAAAACAATTTTTTGTTACTATATTTGTGACGAAAAAATTCATTGCTAAAACTTATTTTCTGTTTTTATTTTTTTCATGACTTTGATATTAATCTGTAACCTGTCATTACATTATTAAAATCTCACATTTGAATAACACAATTATTTCAACAACACATTTATAAAATAAAAAATTTTAAAAAAAAAATCCATACATTCCACAAGTAAAAAATAAAACAAGTATTTAATTCAAACTCCTTCCATACAATAATTGTTTGCAACATATACAATAACTCAAGATGTTTTATAACAATACAAACAGTATAGCATAATATAATTAGAACTAACGGAAGATGTCCTCATGCCTCTTGCTTAGCTCGTGCTTCCTGGTCCTTAGCTCGCTCCTCTTGGTACAATTGAAGCCTTCTAAAACTTCATGTACTATTGGAATCACTACTTGATCATAAAGATCTCTTTGTTGAGCTGAGGGACTAAAAATCTACCTATTACCACAAACAAAATCTTAGCATCTACTATCAAATATGAAACTAGATTCTCAAAACTAAAATTGTTTAACATTTCTGACATACACATTCAAGTTCTTTTTTTTTTTTTTTTTTTTTCTAACATTAAGTGGGGGAGGGAGATTCAAACTCAAGTTCTCTTGCCTTTATAAAGAACTGGACAATGTGCCAGTGCCACTAAGTACAAAGCTCTTGGTGACATATACATTCAAATTATAAGACTCCCTTATTCTTTCCATTTTAGTGTTCAAATGTAAAGGTGTACATGATGGCACATCATTTAAAATTCTATTCTTACTACACCAAGGAATGAATACTTATTTTAGAGGACAAGACACCATGCACACCATTAAATGGACATTTTCCATTTCAAAGACAAATGAAGAGGACCCTTTTTCTGGAAAAAAAAAATTACTTAACAAGAACAGGCCTCTTTACCTACTCATTTTACCCTTTTCAATCTATCCAAGTTTTATGTCTATAGCCCTTACATTAGATCACCTTGAAATAATGTGAAACCAAAGAATCCCCCATAAACAACTAATTAATCTTTGAACCTTAATTCTTGAAAGTAACAACCAAACAATTATAAGTAAATATTGAACCACACTTTGAAACAAACACCCAAATGCCAAAACATCAAAGTCTAAGTAAAACCCAATACCTCATTTGTGAAAATCTACTCATCACACTTTAACCCTCCTCAAAAGGTTCATACAATTTTCACCAATCTCAAAAATCCAACACAACCCACCACAAAACCAATCACAAACATTACAAGTACAATGTTTACAAGTATTGAAATCAAATAAAGTAATACTCATATCTATAGTGGAATGAAAAGCTTGTAAACAACCAAATGTCAACACAAATATCTAATTCTTTAAAATCACTACCCCACATGAAAACTAGCAAACAAAAGCCACAATCTAGAAGCAACACTACTTGTACTATAATGGAAAAATCAGATTCAAAAATCAACCATTCAACTGAACAACTCTTTAGAGAAACAACACCAACCATTCACCTAATTGTGAAGATTCACCCAATTCAACACCAACATAAAGATGGTGCAACTAACACTGTTTAACTAGAGATTTCCCTCTGTTCAACAACCATTATCAACATACCAACTATTAATACAAAAGCTTTCACCAAAAATCCCACATTTATATCACTAAAACTTGCAAAAGAGTACACACATTATTATTATATCATAGAGTCCAGAATGAATCCAAATCCTATAAAACACTGCCTTAAGTTTCTACTAAAAAGCAAGTAACACAATACAACAAACAAGTAATCTTTCCCTTATTTTGGAGCAAACACATAAGTAATCACCCATTGCTGTTTCAACTAGAACAATAAAAAATTAAAAAAACAAAAACAAATTATGTATTTCCAACATGGAAAAACAAACTCAAATTTGGATCATTAAACAAAAGTTAACAAAAAAATTAACTCAAAAGAAAAAAAAAATGAAAAAAATACCCATTACAAGAACTGAAGCGTCGCCGGTTGTGGTGGAAGGTGAAGGGTTGCCGGTTGGGTGGAAGGTGAAGGGTCGTTGGAAGCGTCACCATATGGTGCGAACTGAAGCGTTGTGGGATGGTGTGAGCTAAAGTGTCGCGAACATTTGGCGAGCTGAAGCGTTGCGATCGGTGCCAACAGCGAGCTGAAGCATCACAATTGGCGCCAACGGTGGCACGGCAAGCTCAATCGACAGCAACGGCTGAGATCGAGTGAAGTGGTTGTGAGGTATAGAGTGAGGGAAAGAGAGAATCGGGTAAGGGAGGGAAAATAAAGTGGGAAAAGTGAAAAAAAAATAATAAATAAATAAAATAATAAAATAAAAAGGCTGAAGTGTTTTAAGTATTAAACTTTTAGTGATGACTTGTATGTCGTCACTATAAGCTACCTTTAGTGACAAAATTTTGGATTTGTCGTTGATACTCCCATCTGATTTTATGTTCCTATTTTTAGTGACGACTTATTTTCATCACTATTTGTCACATTCAGCGATGAAATGAGTTTCGTCACTAATGGTGTTCTTAGCAGCACCTTTAGTGACGAAAGTTTTCATTACAAAAAACTTAAACTTTTAGCGACGAAATAATTCGTCGCTGTAGATGAATTTTGTTTGGCACCTTTAATTCAACACAACATATAGCAACGAAATTTAATTTTCATCACTAAAAGTTACTAATTTTTTTATAAATAGCGACGAAATATAAATTTCGTCCCTATATGGTACCTTTTTGTGACGAAAAAATTTTCCTCACTAAAATTTGTCACTAAAAATACATTTTGTTGTAGTGGAAAGTGTTTGATTGGGCAAAGAAAAAGAGAGAGATTTTGGTGGGGTTCATGAGTTTTCTCTCATAGCCCACCATTTGCGATGGTTTCAAAGTCTCCTCATTTTGGGGAGAAAATGTGATGAGAAGAGGGAGTTTTATGGGAAATTACCTATCAACCCCCATCTCTTCCCACTTATGTGTGTGTTGGTTTTATTTATTTATTTATAGGATAAAAATTTGATACAAACTAAGTTGCAGTAACTCTTGCAAAATGCACATGTATCAAGTGACTATTTGGCGAAAAATTCAATCTTGATATGAAAGTTTTCATTTAAATATAAGTCTAGACAAGTGTCTATCTGAAGCATTGACACATGTGCATTTTTTACAGGAGTTGCTGCAACTTAATTTACAGCAAACCCTTAGCCTTTTTTATATGGACATCAATTTTTTTTTTCTTTTAATATATATATATATATATATTTATGTAATAGAGGCATGAAAATAAATTCAAACAAATTACATTTTCTATCATTCCATTTTTCTTCTCAACCAAATAAAAAAGTTTTTCCATACTTTCACTTTTCCCTCCTCCCAACCAAACATGAGGAAAAACTAAATCTTTTCATACCTCCACAAAATGAAAGTAGAGGCTTTTTTATCCCTAGAAATAAAATCATGTATTCTCACATACCTTCACCCTCTCCCATTGAACATCCTTGATAAGAAAATTCCACAAAACCACTTAGCGAGAGCTTGAGTGCTTTAGAGTGCTAAAAATCATAGAGACCATTAGAAATCTACATAATGCCTTGAAGTGTTCGAGTGATTGGAGTTATAGTAGGTGTCATGACTTGCATTTAAAGACATGTAAACATAATTAACTACTGCAGTATATTGTTAGATTGATTTAGAGACTCGCGTACAAGTACATTGCATAACTAGAGGTTTTGTAAGTTGTTATGTAATGGAGCTATTTTCATAGTAGGTTCCATATACTAAGCTAGGCTCTAGAGAGTTTTTATATCTAATGAGTTTCTCTCCATAATCAGATAATGACTTTGTGTGTGTGTGTGCGTTAGGGACGGAGATATTGTTGGACATTTGCGGCGGGGGGGGGGGGGGGGGGGGGTTGTGGCCCTCCAGATTTTTTTTAATAATTTTTTAGTATATATATATATAATAATTATTTTTAGCAATTTATTTCAATAAAATTGCATCCCAACAACAAAAATTAAGCCCAAACAACACCCCAAATCAAACACAAGCCAAAAAAAAAAAAAAAATCAAAGTCGATTCTAGAGATCTAACTAGGCTAGGAGTTGAAAACACCCAACTTATGGCATGACACAAATATAATGAAAGGGAAAAAGAAGGTGATTTCTAAGCCATTCAAAAAAAGAAAAAGAAAAAAAGGAAAACGTAACTTACAAAAGAACACAGTCAAGCAGAGGAATTCAGCAGCGGCACTACAGGTTTACAGCAAAATAGCAGAAGCAAAGGTATCCCTCTTATGTTGAATCTTTATTTGATTAACTTAGATTTAATTATGTGTTGACAATGTTGTGACTTATGAAGAAAACTTAAAGAGAGCAAAGATGGAGAGACATAGAAGAGACTAGAAGAAACTAGAGAGAAAGAGTCAAAGAGAGAGGTAAAATTCTGACCCCATCTTTGTCTTTCTCTCTTTGATAAAGCCCAAAATTTATGTTTTTATATAAATAAAAAAGTTGTTATCTCTTGTGACTAACAAACACAACATGCACTACAAGAAAAAAGACATAATACAACAAGTATTATTGCAACAACAAAAAATGGATGTAATATATGAATCCAAATATTCTGTCCCACTTTTCCTGCTCCACTCTATACTCCACTAATAAAAACTTAACACGTGTTTACCTAATTAATTAAATACTGCTATTAATTAATAATGGTAATATTAATAAGCCAATAATTATAGTATTTAATTAATTAGGTGAACATGTGTTAAGTTTTTATTGGTGGAGTATAGAGTGGAGCAAGAAAAGTGGGACAGAAGATTTAGACTCGTAATATATATATTATTGCATCTCTAGGCTGTTTTTTGTTGTAATAGTAACTTAAATTTATTACATTAATATGAGATTGTAGCAATAATTATTATGTCACATCGAAATGTGTTGTTGTAATAAGTAACTCTTATTTTACATTAAGATATGTTGTTGCAATATGTAATCTTTTATTTCACATCGAACTATATTGTTGTAATAGGTTAAATCTTTATTTCACAACAAATTTTGTTAATGTAATAGAGGTGAGTAATTGAGTAGTGGGAAATTTTGGGAAATTGGTGCTATTTTTTTTTTTCATTAATTTCCTCTCTCTCACCCACACATGTCTTCCTTTTTCTTTTTCTTTTTTTCTCATCTCAATTTCCCACTTTCTCTCACCGCATCTATCCCCCTATTTTTTCTGATCTCAAATTTAACTCACACCCATACCTAACTCTTTATTTTTTTTTATTTTTTTTCATCTTAGTTTCCCTCTTTATCTCAACCACCTCTATCTCCCTTTTTTTTTTTTTTGCTTTAAAAAAAATCTCAAATTCTCTCTCTCTCTCTCTCTCGTGCGCGCGCCTACCTATTTTCTTTCTTTCTTTTCTTTTTTTTCATCTTAGTTTCCCACTTTCTCTCACCCACATTTATCTCCAAATTTTTCTCATTTAAATTTCTCTCTCTCTCTCTCTCTCTCTCTCCCCCCACATCTGTCTATTTTTTTTTTTTTTCCTCATTTCACTTTCCCTCTTTCTCTTAAGTGTATCTCAAAATTCAAATTTATCCACTAACTACAAAACTTATCTCTCAAATTTCCATCTCACTTTCATATCTACTAACTCTAAATTTTCTCTCTCAAATTTTAGTCTCTCTTAATTCATATAGTCTCCTTGAAGAGACTCTTTCTCAGTTTAAAGATTTTCTCTCTAACTTTCAAGTAATCTTTTGATTTTCTTTAAATTTTAATTTGATTTTTTTTTTTTTGTTTAATTGCATAGTTTTCAAGTAGTATTGTATTATATGTGCCTTTTTTTTTTTTTTTTTATAGAATCAATGATGGTGTATATTGGTGTCATTATGTTGTATATATGATGTTTTTCAACTTTATACTTATTTTATTTTTTCTTTTTTTCCAAAATATGTGGTAAGTCAATGAAATGGTCGTGAAGCATGCTTGGATAATGCCTTCGGGAAGAAACTTTTCTTTCATGTTGTATTGATTTTTGCATACTTTTTGAAATTATTTGATTGAATGTAAACTCAACAAGTTATGTATATATTTGTGTTTTTTGACATACGTATTGAAATGAATTTTTCAAATTTTTCATCTTTTATGCATATCTTTAATTTGTTAATATAGTTCCAAGATACGGTTTTTGAATTGCAAAACAGGTTAATGAAAACATTATTATTTAAAAAAATGATTTATTTACTTTTAAATTTTTTATAATTTTTTTTAAACAAAATCAACCTATTGCAACGAGATTTTCAAAATAAAATTGTTGCAATATGTGGAATTTATTGCAACGAAAATTTATCGCTGCATAAACCTATTGGCTCAGAGTTTATTGCAACGGCTTGCATCGACTTTTTTGTCATTGCAATAACACTTATTACAACAACATTAGTTGTTATTGCAATGACTTTTTCTATTGTATTAAGTCCTTTTTCTTGTAGTGACATCAACTCCTATGCCCACAGCGCTTGTGATGTTTTGTGTATTTTATTGTAGTTTTGTCCGTTTAATGTTTTTGTCTATTAGTTTAGTGTCTTTTAAAACATTAAAGAGATATTTTTTTTGGGTAAATAAGTAAAGAGATTATTTGCAAACTTTAAAATTTATTGGTTAGTTGTTGAATGCTTATGTGTATAGTTCTTGTCTATTGTGTGTAATAATTGTAGACGGTGAGTTCCATTTTCATAAATAATTGCATTGTAATATCTTAAAAATCAATAATTTTGTGTATTTTTTTTTTTTGTTGTTGATAGTTTATTAAATAAATGTTTATTTGGAGTTTCAAAAAAAAAAAATTTCTTTACACCTCTGCTCCTTAACTCCATGTCTTGCCTTTGTCTCTAGTGTGTGTGTGTTGATTTATTTTCTATTATTGTTCATCCAATGCAAACTAAAATTGAATTAATTGATCATCTGATTTAAGGTAAAATTGATTAACAAATTCTAGTTAGTTGTCACATATAAAAGCATGTTAAACTATTGAAGTTAGTTGCTAAGTTTGTAGTTTTTTTTTTTTTTTTTTTTTTTTTTTAGTAAACAGTAATACTTATTAAAACATACACGAAAATAGTATATATTAGTGTTTTAAACTGAATTTATAATACATTATTTAACTAGAGTACAACTACAAAAAGGCCTAATCTTTGTAGTTGTAGACTGGGATTATAAACAGCAGACACTAGACACACACAATTAATGTGGGACAAATATCATTTTTTATTTAGTAAATAGCAATACTTATTAGAATACACACGAAAAAAGTAATATTAGTGCTAAGTTTGTAATTAAAATAATTAATTTACTGAACAATTGATGAAATTTAAATTTATTATTAGCTATTAGATCCCACAATGAAAAATATTTGCTGAGCATTATTATAAAGATTCAGATATACCGTCGGCTAATTATTGTCTATATACATGAGAATAGACCTTTGTATTGTAAAATCATTAATCTTTCAATTTATTAACAGGATGATTATAAATTTTATTTTTTTTAGAATATGGATGACTATAATTATTACTACCTATTATTAAGACACTAAGTCTATGACCTCCAATTTTCAACGTTAGAATTGTTGAGCTTCCTTGAGAATGTGAAACCCAAGTCACTTTTCATCTTCTCCTTATGTTTAGATTGTTTTAGGATCAAACTTATGGTGATATCGATTATTGCGTTTAAGAATTTTGTCAGAATAATCAGTTTAACATTTGGGAAGAAAATATCTTATCAAATATTTTGTAAAAAATCTAACCACACTCAAAAACAATACACAATTGAGTTCTCAATAATTTTCTCAAAAAAAAAAAAAAAAAAAAGAGTTCTCAATAAAAGAAAGTTTTATTAATACTTATAATAATATACACGCTTTGCTACCCACGATTTCTTTCCTATTTTAGCTTTTTTATTTCCTTGGGTGCATTTTCTTTCAAGCTTTTCTATTTCCTTGCTTTGTATAGAATCTTACATTTCTGTCCTCTGCCAATAGTTCCAAAATAAACACTAAGTTTAGGAGAAAACAAAAACTATTGTCAATCTATTATATACCTGAACTTAGGTAAAAATATGGCAAAAGAACTCGGGCCATTATAACTTCCTATTTTCTTCTCTCATATTCTCCTCCTATATGTGATTCAAGCTCAGTCAATCAGCTCTGTAGAGCCGAATTCCATGACACCTTGGTCTACGCCTATCCAGAACATGGTCTGGAGTCCATACTGATAGCCCTGGCGGGCCTGGAAGTACAGCGAGCTCGCCAAGCCGTCCACTCCTAACAGCCAAATGGGGTTCCCCGTTCGGAAAACTAGGTCTAGGAAGCTGACAAAGGCGACTGTCTCGGAGCATGAATCCCTGAGCTGGAAGAATGTGATGGCCTTGTCTTTAAACTTGTGATCATCCACATTGTAGAACCCTCTGGCCGGACTGAAATCCCCCGACCTCTCTGCCTCCCAAAAGATAGCGTAGGTCCACCTCTCGCCAGCCAGTTGCTCGAACTCCGCCTTAACTTCTTGGGAGAAGACTCCCTCATCATCGTCATCGTCTATGACATCTAAGTTGATTGAGCGCCAGCGAGTTTCATTAGGCGACTGTGAACGATGTTTCTTATTTTTGGATGAATGAAACATGTTTACAACACCTTTAAATTCACGAAAAATTTTGTTTTTGTTTGAAGTAAACTGATCATGGTGATGGGTTCTTTCATGAATTGAAGAATAGTTGTGTATGATAATATTCCGAATGTTTGGTGGAAAAACTAATGAGGGTCTGGAATCGGTAAATCCGTGAAGTACTGCTACTTCACTAGATACTGAATTTGACTGAGACTGATTGGGTGGAAAAAATGATGGTATGGAGAGAGAAAAATGTTTGGTTTGAGAAGATACGGAGCTTGGCAAAGAGGTGTTGGGTGAAAACAATGATGGTATGGAAGAAGAGAAGTGATTCCTTTCAACATGTAATGAGATTGGCAGAGATGTATTGGGTGGAAAGAATTTTGGTATGGAATTAAGAGAAAAGTTTTTTGTTTCAGCTGGTAAAGAGCTTGGCGATGGTGAACAAGTGTTAGGTGGAAAGAATGATGGTATGGAATTAGGAGAAAAGTGTTCAACTGGTACAGAGCTTGGTTGAGAATCGTTTGCTGGAAAGAGTAAAAACAAGGAGGGAGAGATTTCTCTCCGTTTCACTGAATATGGATTAGAACGTGGAATTCTTACCTCTATGACTGGTGTACTAAGAGACACATCGATTGGGGAAATGGATTCCATCAAATTAATACTCCAAAACGAGATGTGGAAGATTAATGTGACCAAAACCTACTGATGGATTGCACATCATATAAATAAAAATAGAAGCGTTGAAGTTCAAGGGAAACTCATGTGAGAGTTTAGAGTAGTCTTACGAGGTTACATGATAATTTCTCGCTCTTAACTGTAAGCCACCGACCCACAAAAATAAAAAACTCAGAACCCATTTGATAAGAAATTATTAACAGCGTTATTTAAACGCTGTGAAAATATATATAGATAAAAAAAATATTGTAAAAATTATGTATTTTAAACGACGAGAGCTATTATTTAAACAATAATACCCGTCAATAATTGAAAATGTTAGGAAAACTTTCAGTCTCTCACCAGACTTTTCCCCTGCATTGCTACAACAACGTCAACATCAACCTCATCTTCTTTTTACACCGACTTCATTGACAAAAGTAGAGAATAACATTAGTTTTCACGCAAAACATGTAGTAAAATAATTATATTTTACAATTTTTTTTTATATAATGTTCTAAAATTATTTAGAGATATGTTTCTATTTTAATCTTGATTTTCTAAAAATCGAGTTTCAATGGAAAATTTGATTTGGTGAAAATTGAGTTATAAGCAATCAAACTTTAAAAAAAAAATAATAAAAATAAATCTGCATAGAACTCGAGTTCCATACATTTTTTTTCAAGAAAGAAACTCGATTTTTTAAAAATCAAGTTTCAAAATAGAAGTATATCCCTAAATAGTTTCAAACAGGGAGCATTTTACTAGAACTTTTGCGCGAAAGGGGATATATCCCCATTTTGGCCATATTTTGCGTTTATCTTAGTTTTGTCCAACCCAGCCATTTAATCAAAGCTCAACTATATCACATTAATTCTTGCTAAGTGGTGAGAGCATCATCATATGCTGCTTAAATTTTAGTGTGCTTATTTTGTTTTGTTTTGATTTTATTTTTAAATCTTCTTCTCATAACATATGTTGAACCGGGAGGGGGAAAAAATAAATAAATAAAGGCCATCTTTTTTGTCTAATTGCATTAGAAGCTAAATTCAATATTGAAGAGAGTTAGATGCCACATATATATATATATATATATATATATTTTTTTTTTTTTGGTTTTTAGCAAAAGAAAAAAGAATAAGCTTTTTGGTCAGTCATGATATATTCTTTACCAAGAATTACATGAGTATTGATTCTCTCATACTCATTATTGTAAATCGTTCAAATAAATCACCTATTTCAACGTTGTAATGTGTATATCAATAAAATTATAGACATATATATAGTAGGGGCGGGAGAGGGGGGGGGGGGGGGGGACAAAAAATTTTAACTTTTTAAGGTCGTGCCCTTCCTGACAAGAAAAACAAATTTAAGGAACATTTCCACAATAACCAAATGGTTCTACTAACATAAGAAAAAAAGCCAAAATCCTATCCTATTATAATCGAGCAACGTAGCACCTAAGAAAAAGGCACGAAACTCTCACTTTAGTTTAGTCACTATCACACACAATTTCACCACACCACACTATTCCGGTTGCCCTTTTATATTTTCCCCCTAATCCCTACATTTTTTTTTTCCCCTTTCTCACCAGCCATAGCACTACAATCAATGGACCCCATATTAATATTATACAGAATATAAATTTTTTTTAAAAAAAGTGATGTTAGGGAAACAACAAAAAATGTCATAACAATTTTACAAAATTTTTAAATTAGCATACCAAAAATAATTAATGTCCTTGTACTTTACTAGAACCTAAAGTCTTTACTATCTTCTTCTCTTTTCTTTTTTTCCTTTTTTTTTTTTTTTAATTTAACATTCTCTTACTTTTTCACTGTTGAGAATAATAGAGAAAGAAAAGTTTGAATTCTATAGATTGTTAAAAGCATTCATGCCTTGAGATTATACAACATAAATAGGTTTATTCTCTAATACTTTTAAAGTGGTTTATTTTCTCAATTTATTTTAAGGAAAAAAATTAGATGTTTAAATTTTATATATTTAGGTCAATCTCATACTTTAATAAATTTTATTGTAGTAACTAAGAATTGGTTATTTTTGTTTTAATTTTAATGATATGAAAAATATATTTATAGTTAATTGAGATTATGAAAAATGCGTACTATAATAATGGGTTCAGATCAAAATCATGTAGCACAATTTCAAAATATGAAACGACACCGATAATTGTTGAATAATTTAAATTGGATACAAAGAATAAATTATAGTTTACAATTGTTTATTGATATATTATTAATATGAATTGATATTTTTAGATTATTTTTTTATAATATTGTCTTTTAACTTTGCCTTATTTGAACTGAAATTCTAACTCTACCACTAATATATAAAGTATACATCAATAAATGTGAGAGAATAATTAAGATAGAATTATAAACTTTCTCTTCAAATATCATCTCTTTGCTAAACTTTTCAAGGAATGCAAAATAAAACTTTCAAAAGGAATGTGCATTACTAAGCAATTCGCAAGTAAAAATCAGACAAGTCTCACGAGCATCTAGGGTAGAAGTGCAATATAAAACTTTCAGAAAGAATGTGCATTATTATTATTATCTTAATGCCTAATTACACATAAACTTCAGTATTTGTGATACCAAATTGCATTATCACTTTTTTTTTTCCCCAACATTTCACCTCAATTTGGTTTTAATAATTGTCGAATCTGTACTCAATTCGGTCTTCTTTCCTCATTCTCCCAAATAACATCACACCTGTCATATAGTCATAACAAATTTTCCTGTAAACAATATTATGCTAAATCAGCCCCCAACCCCAAATACAAACTAAGAGTTTATTTTATAGCTGACAATTAATAAAACTAAATTGCATGGTGCAGGAAGTTTGATTTCGTTTTTAAAATGGTCTTTTTATCCATCTCTGTAACTAATCTTTCCACTGAAATAGTGGAGAGAAAGATGGATGGTTTTCATTTTGGTACACGAAATTTGATTTCGTTTTCAAATGGTCTTTCTATTCATCTCTGTAACTAATCTTGCCATTGAAATAGTGAGAGAGAAAGATGGATGGTCTGTGCAATGGGTTTTTTGGATTTACTAGGGATGAAGAAATTCTAGTGGAGAGTTGACAAAGAGAGAAATCCGGATTGGTTTTTCAGAATTGATTTTCATTTTTTAAGGCGTTGTAGTGAGATTTTTATTTGATTAATTTTAATATTTGAGGTGGAAACTCAATTTCTCAATAGCTAATTTGGAGTATGCCATATTATTAGTTTATTAAATGTTAAAAAAAAATTAGCGGCTCTACAGAAAATGTGCTATTATAAAAAAGGAAAAATACTATAATGCACAAAGAACGTGCAGCTATTACGTCCACACTATCATCACGAACATTATCGTTGTAATCGCTATCAACGCCACCTTTCATTTACGGTAATCGACAAATCAACATGTATCAGGACTTTTTAGCTTTGTTTACAAGATTCATGCATTGATAGAGAAAGACATTTTATGGAGCTATGAGATATTAATTTTCTAACAAGGTGAATAGTCACTGATCATCCCTTTTGCCTTTTCCTCTCATTTCTCCTGGGATGTTTCTGATATGAGATTCAAGTTCGGTGAATCAACTCTGTGGAGCCGAATTCCATGACACCGTCCGCCATGCGTATCCAAGACATGGTCCGGAGTCCATGCTTGTGGCCCTGGCGGGGTCGATATAGTACAACGAGCCTGCCAGGCAGTCCTCCCCGACCCGCCAGATGGGGATCGAACTCCTGAAAACTTGACGTAGGACACTGCCAAAGGTTAAGTTGTTGCGCCACGATTCCCTGAGCTGGAAGAACGAGACGGCCTTGTCTTTAAACTTGAAATCGCTGACATTGTAGAACCCTTTGACGGGACTCAAAGTGTGACCTAAAGGGGAATTGGATGGCCTGTCTGACTCCCAGTAGATAGCATATGTCCACCTCTCACTTGCCTGATTTAATGCTGCCTCAACTTGTCGAGGAAAGATTTTCTCTTCCTCTACATTGGAATTGAATTTGATTGAGCGCCAGCCCGTTATATTAGGCCACTGGACAATTGGACATTATATTCTTCAGTTTTAATCAAGTGATGGTGATGGGTTGATTCATCCGAATGGGAATAAGAATAGTTTGGCTGGAAGATTGAGGGTATCGAATGATCAGATCCGTGAAGTGATTTATCACTAGATACTGAATTTAGCTGTGACTGGTTGGTTGGAAATAGTGATGATATGAGATAAGGAGAGATTTGTTTGGTTGGAGCAGATTCGGAGCTTGACTGAGAATTGTATTGTGGAAAGACGTATGGTATGGAAGGAGAGAAGTCAGGAATTAGCGATTGATTAGATAATGAACTATCACTACTACCAGACACAGACTTGGCTGCTGGAAAGAGTGAAGAGATATAAGTATTCGAAAGTGGAATTTGTACTTCTCTGTTTGGTGTACTAGGCAGAGAGACATCGGCTAGTGCAATGGATTCCATCAGATCAATCCCTAATGTGACCAAAACCGGTAACATCATTTAAACAAAGAGAGAAGGAGTGGACTTCATATGAAAATTCTTCACAAGTACTGATCAAAACGAGCAGGTAAGAATATTCAGAAGAATTAGACTTTGTTTTTCTCGCTTTACTAATCTTCAAACCCATAGAAAGCAAGGGGCTAACTAAAACTCTTGACTGACTGACCTTTAGGAACAAATCCTCAAAGTCATGACTTAAAAAACACTTCGTAGATTAGTCTTTACTTAATTATAAAGTCATTTTGATGTTTTCTATCTCCGTGTCACTCACTTATTCTAAGATGTAATGTGACAATCTTGTAATTTAGTTCCAAACCCCTAATCTACCTCTTCATTGCCATGGTCTAAGTTTTGACTAATACTTAGCAAATATATACAAGTATTGTAGTATTTTATTTTATTTTATTGGGTGAGTATAATTATTAATTGTTGACTAAATGTGATTAGACATTTTGTCTTATCATAATTTCTTTATGATAAAATTTATACACCATCTATTTATCTCTCTCAATGTTGCGATATAATTTAAATGTTCTTTTGGATTATTGATATTATTATTACATGGTTTAAATATTACTAACGATAATGGTAATTAATACTGTTAAGTTCTAAAATATTATTAGATTTTTTTTTTTTTTTTTTAAAGAATACTAACTATTTTTAACACACACATAAGGAGAGAAGAGGAAGTCTTAAAGAAATTAACAATGATATATATCCAAAAAATCTTAACACTATTAGATCATATTCAAACGTTAGAGCCACTATATTTACTCCTAAGACCTTGCACATATTGAGTAATATTAATCTATCAATATTTTTTGAACATTCTATTAAATTGCTAAAAATTAATATAATTTAGAACTAGTTTGAGATATATATTTTACAATAAATTCAGATTTAAAATAAGTATCCTCAACAAAAATTCTTTTTCTTTTTCTTTTTTTCACTTTTAAGTAAGTGCATTGAAATAAACTAAAGTAAACCAAAGAAGACTAAAATGGACTGAAGTAAACCAAATTTATTGAAGTTGACCGAATGTAATGGGTTTTTTGTTAGTTTCTTGTAATGGGTTGGATTTTTTGGTTTGGTGATGTTCCTTTGTTGGGATTTTGTAGACATGCTAAATTGGTCAAGGCAAGAATGTTTTGTGTTTGATTCTCGTCAATTTTTGGCTGCTTGAGTTGATATTAGTCACTGTTGTTGTTATTGTTGTTATCATTACTATTTTGTTTAGAAAGTTTGTTGGCATTCCTTTAACTTAGCATTAGCAATTTGGCATAATATATGGGGGTTTTCTATAAGATGGCCTCTTTATGCTCTTCTGAAATATAGTTTGGCACTTTTAGAAATTTTAGCTTGGAGTTGCATGATTGAAGAATGAGGATTGATAGAATTCTTATTGTTTTGCATAATAATGCAAGGTGGTATTGTTCGTGTACAAGGAGATGAGTTCTGGCATATGACTAAGGTGAATGAATTGTGAATGAATATTGTGAGTGAATTAGGAGTTTTTTTTTTTTTTGAATTGTGAATGAATATTGTTGATACTATTTAATTGTGATGGATACTATTTAATTGTTTTTAATATTTGTAAGCATTATATATCGTGATGTTGATTATTGTTTTTGTGGTGGGTTGTTATGTTGGAGCAAACGGGTGGCTTGCATGGAGTTATAAGGTGGTTTAAATTCATATTATTGGGAGTGTTTTTATAGCTTTCTTTTAATGTGAATTTTATAATACTTTTTTTTTTAACAAAAGTATTCACTGCTCATAAATATAATCTACATTTCATACACACTAAATTATTATAAGGATTATTGCAAAAACATAATTATAAGAATGAATTTCTTTTAAGTGATCCCAAGGTATTTTGATTAAGAAACTTAAACTAACCTTATTGATCACGAGTCTTGAAAACATGTACACCAACCCTTTGGAGTTTTTCATAATGCTAAATTGACTTTATATAGAAGTTTTAGAAAAAGAGTATGACTCGTGACAATTTGCATCTTTTATTTTATTTTACTTTTTCTAATATGCTATATGATACATTGTACCTTACCTATTGTTAGGTTTAAAGAGTGAATTTTTCAACTTTGTCAAGTAAAAAACAAACATATATGTCTTAAGATTTAAGGAATTGGTATTGTCCGTACATTACATCTATTAAGTTCAAGCTAAGAATTCTAAGTAGTGTGCATTAGGTAGATGTAGTGGATACACCATTTGTGTAATAATGCCAAAACTTCCATATATATATATATATATATATATATATATATATATATATATAATCAGGAATTCATGATTAATAGAAGTAAAGTCATATGATTATAGGAGTAATGTAAAATAGAAGTGTAGTATACCCATATTTAGGTCTTAAAAATCCCATCAAGTCAATTATCTAAATTTGCAACCTTTATTCAATAAAGAGTAATCAATCAAAATATTAATCAAGTGTTCCAAAAATCTTGAATACTCACAAATAAAGAGTTGATTGATCAAAAGTAAATACTAATTAGGAGTTTTAGATAGAACAAAAAGGCTTAAGTTTTATGATATATTTAATAATTCTAGCTTCTTAACCAAGTGTTAATTAAGCCATAATTGGACTGTGTTTTTCTATTTATGTACTATAGAAGAAATTTAATGGTTTTTGGCTGAATGTGATGACAAGGTTAGTAATTGTTTGGGTTGCTGTGGGGGAATAGGAAGAGGCTTCGATCTGTGAAAGTCAAAGACCAAAACTTGGCCAACAAATCAAACTTGTACGCTTAGCTTGATCATAGTAAGTAAAATCTATTTAAATACCTTTAAAAGGCATTGTACTTGTGATGTTTGTGATTGGTTTTGTAGTAGGTTGTTGTGTTGGAGCAAGCGGGTGGCTTCCATGGTGTTATAAGGTAGATTAAATTAATATTGGGAGTGTTTTTAATTTCTTGCAAATGTGAATGGACCTTGTTGATTAGATGTGATGAATAGTACTTTAATTGATTTCAATACTTGTAATGTTTGTGATTGGTTTTGTGGTGAGTTGTTGTACTTGTGATGCTTGTTATTGGTTTTGTGGTAAGTTGTTGTGTTGGAGCAAGCGGGTGGCTTGCATGGTGTTGTAAGGTGGTTTAAATTCATATTAGAAGTATTTTTAATTTCTTGCAAATGTGAATGGAATTTGTTAATTAAATGTGATGAATATTACTTTATTCGATTTCAATATTTGTAGGCATTGTATTTGTGATGTTTGTGATTAGTTTTATGGTGGGTTGTCGAGTTGGAGCAAGCAGGTGGCTTGCATGGTATTATAAGGTGGTTTAAATTCATATTGGAAGTGTTTTTAGTTTCTTGTAAATGTGAATGGAACTTGTTAATTAGATGTGATGAATATTACTTTATTTGATTTCAATACTTATAGGCATTGTACTTGTAATGTTTGTAATTTGTTTTGTGGTGTATTGTTGTATTGGAGTAAGTGGGTAGCTTGCATGGTATTATAATGTGATTTAAATTTATATTGGGATTGTTTTTAGTTTTTTATAAATGTGAATGAAACTTGTTAATTAAATGTAATGAATATTACTTTATTCGATTTCAATACTTGTAGGTATTGTATTTGTGATGTTTGTGATTGGTTTTGTGGTAGGTTATTGTATTGGAGCAAGCAGGTGGCTTGCATAGTGTTAAAAGGTGGTTTAAATTCATATTGAGAGTGTTTTTAGTTTCTTGAAAATGTGAATGGAACCTGTTAATTAGATGTAAAGAATATTACTTTATTCGATTTCAATACTTGTATGCATATATTGTACTTGTGATGTTTGTAATTGGTTTTGTGATAGGTTGTTGTGTTGGAGCAAGCGGGTGACTTACATGGTGTTGTAAGGTGGTTTAAATTCATATTAGGAGTGTTTTTAGTTACTTTATTGGTTAGTACCTTATTTTAGCAATGACCCGCACTACATGGTGTGACTACTTTTTTTGATGCATTATTTGAAACTAATTGTATTATATTACACTTAAAAATCTATATTTGCTTTCTACAACTTATATATTAGGAGTTATGATTTTAATTTATTGGTGTGGCTACTCTTAATGCATTGTTAGAAACGTTTCTTATAACATAGTTAATGTTTTTACTTTACAATTTTAATGTAATATTGTTTTTATATTTGTGCAGATTTCTTATTGGTAGCTTTTAGGGGATTTATTTTTGGCATTACTTGAAGACATATGAGAACATCTTCCGTTGGTTCTAATTATATTATGCTATTCTTTTTGTATTATTAAAAAACATCATGTGTTACTATATGAAAGAAGTTTGAATTGGATTTTTTACTTGTGGAATGTATGGATTTTTTTTATAAATGTGTTGTTGAAATAAATGTATTATCCAAATGTGAGGTTTTAATAATGTAATGACAGGTTACAGGTTAATATCAAAGCCATGAAATAAATAAAAACAGAAAATAAGTTTTAGCGACGAATATTTCCGTCACAAATATTGCAACAAAAAATTGTTTTAGTGACAAAATATTTCGTCACTAAATGTGGCAGAATTTTTTAAGAAATGGTTTTAGTTATGAAAATTTTCATTGCTACATGTGTCTAGATTTTCTTAAAAATAGTTTTAGTGACGAACTTTTTCATCACTATATGTACTTGAAAAATAGTTTTAGTGACGAAATTATTCGTCACTAAATATGATTTAATAAACTAAAGTGTTTTTGGCGAATGAATAATAGTGTTTTTAGTGAGAAAAACATTTAGCGATGAAACGTTTTCGTCACTAAAATTTATAAAAAAAAAAAAAAAAAAAAAAAAAAAAAAAAAAACAGATCAAACTTTTAGTAATAAAATTTTTCATCACCAGGACTTTCAACGACAAAATGAGTTTCGTCACTAATTAGTAGATTTGGTCACTAAAGGGTCCTTAGCAACGAAAAACTAGACGTTTAATGATGAATATTTTCGTCACTGAAAATACATTTTGCTGTATATAGCTCTACCAAGGTCAAGATTCACATCAAGAATTGGTATTTGATTCAATTGCTGCATAAAGAACTTTCAAGAAGATCTAAAACCTTTGAGTGGAGTCTCAAAATCACAAATAGGAGAACTTGTGGTTGCTGCAAATCAAGGAAAGAAGTAATCCATGAACTCGGAGCTGTCACGTGGTCGTGGTAATAAGTTTTCTACATGAGGTAGCATTAAGATGTTAGTGGTCTAAGTCTTCTTGTACAAACTTCAATTCTTTCATAGTGGATTTATTTTTATCTTGAGTATAGCTAGGTTAAATCCTCCCCAGATTTTTTACTAGTGGTTTTCTTGGGTCATCAGATCTTTGGGTTCTTTACTTTCCACATTATATCAATGTTTACACATATTTGTTTAACCTAGACTTTTCTAACAAACTTGTTAATCAACTTGGCTTAATATTATGTTAAAAATATTGTGTTAAGGGGTCTAAATTAAACCTAACAAATTAAATTAACCTTTCAATCTTGGTTTTTCATTAGGAAAGTTAGAGTGCATGTGGATCTATTTCTGGAGAAGGAAGGATGGTGGATCCTTATTGTTCCCTCTTATGTCTCTTCTAATACATACAATTGGTTTAGATGCATATTGATTAAATAATTTACACATATACTAGCCTCTGAGCATGCGGTCACATGTATACTCATAGGCTCTTCTATTTTTTTCCTAAAAGTTAGTGATTTACATTCATCATAATTTGGAATTGCTACATTTTCCAATCATACAAATACCTAAAGTATAATGAGAATTATGTATTCGTGGGTAAAATAAATTTTTTTTTGTAGGTGGGTGGTTTTGATAATGAAAGTGGAATATTTTTTATTCCGCTTGAATGACGATGCAGAAGTTTAGGATTAGAAAGTCAAAAATGAAGTTTGAGTTGGATGAGTGATGTTTAGACGTGTGGCAAATTTAAGGAAAGTTCAGGGAAAGTGGTTTCCTTTCCTTCCGTAGTTGTCGTTGCTACCTTTTTCTGCCCTTTCCACTTCGCTACGTAGCGAAGTCTACAAAGCTAAAAAACTTTGCATCTCTTGCTACAACATCTCCACCGTTTCCTCGAACCCACACCGCACCACTCTTACACGGTACTTTTTAAAAAAAAAATAATAATTTGATAATAGGGTGTAAGAATATTTTAAGAGAGTTTGCATCGGAATGATGACCTTTATTAACAGATCAAGACATCAATCAGTTTTTGGTGTAAGTAAAGATTGAACCCCAGTTCTCTAATTATTTAACTATTAGAAACTTAACTAGTTGAACTAACTGAAACCCATAGAACATGGTGTAAAAAGAATACAAATTTTTTGTCTCATTTATGTTGTACAAATTATGATATACTATGTGTTTTTATTTTTATTTTTTCAAATTTTGGTTATTTTATAATTCAACTAAATATATAACAAGTTGTGATTTATGTAGCATAAATAGAGCACAACAAATGTGAAAGAAAAATTGTATTCATGTAAGAGGATTTGAATCATGGATGTCTCTCTAAAAGTTTTATTAGAAATACTCAAATACCAAGAAATTTGTTAGTACTTTTGGTTTAAGTAAATCTTGATGAAAAAAAGGGAGTTTTTTCCTTATTTGGTACAATGAAAATGAGGAATGATAAAAATAAAATAAAAAAATAAACGGGGTGGGTGGAATGGGGGTATGCTCATTAGTCAACCCATTTTAATTAAGGCCTAAAGAGGCACTTAAATGGAGCATTTCCTACAACAGAGAAGATTGGGTTTCACTTATATTTTTAGAGTTACATTCAGAAAGCCATTTAGTTGATCGCTATAAAGTTTCAGTTGGAGTTAATCAACTCACTTTGTAGTAGTAAGTTTGTTTGCAATTTCCTAACGTGTCTCAAGCAAATCTGTATAGAACATAATTATGTTTTTGATTAATTAAATTAACCGTTCAATTTTGGTTTTTCATTAGGAAACTTAGAGTACATGTGGATATATATGTTTCTGGAGAAGGGAGAAGGAAGGATGGTGGATCATTATTGTTCCCTCTTATGTCTCCCACTCATTTTTTAATTAATTTTTTTTTTTTTTTTGTGTATGTACAGTAAACACTAATTGAATGATAAAAACTAAATTACACCTCATCAAAGATTAGAAACACTTGTAATACATACAATTGGTTTAGATGCATATTGACTAAATAATTTACATATATACTAGCTTCTGAGCACGTGGTCACATGCATGCTCATAGGTTCTTCTATTTTTTTCTTAAAATTTAGTGATTTACATTCATCATAATTTGGAATTGCTACATTTTCCAATCATAAAAATACCTAGAGTATAATAAGAATTATGTGTTTATGGTTAAAATATTTATATATATATATATATATATATATATATATATATATATATATATATATATTTTATAAATCTCATCACACCTAGATATTTTTGTAATTGGAAAATGTAATAATCCCAAATTAATTATGATAAATGTAAATTATTAACCTTTAGAATTCAAATACTTCAATTATCTTTATATAAACTAGTTTCTACGCACGTGCGTGAGTGCGTGCTCAGAGACCATTCTATTTTTTGGATAAGGGTTAATTTAGAGTATTTATTATAATTTAGGAATACTACATTTTCCAATAAATTAAATAAAAAAAATCTAAAGGTGTGATGAGTATTAGGTGTGATGAAATAATTTTTCATCACACCCTAAGTTTTTTTTTTTTTTTTTAATCAGAAAATGTAATAATCTTAAATTATAATAAATGTTTTAAATTAACCATTACCAAAAAAAAAAAGAATCTTTAAAGGCACGCGCTCACACACATACTCAAAAACTAGTTTTCTAATAATATAACTGCTAAATCTCTATTTTAAATTAAATATCTAAATATATAAAATTAAATTAAATTTTAAAATTAATTATAATTCCCCCCCCCCCCCCCCCCCCCCCCAAAAAAAACAAAATTTAAAACCAACTCCTCCCCATTTTAAAACTAATGAACCAGTTCCCATGTCAACGAGTAGGCAGGGAATTTTCTTTAAGACTGGGCTGCCATTTTGGACTAAGTCTAAGGATTAAAATAGGCTGGGATTGGAAGATTCCGGTCGTCTGTCACATCTTCTCTACGTGTGATTGTTAACTTGTTCTATGTGCATGTCAACTCTGTCATTAGGTCCTTTCTAGGTTATTTACATCGATCTTCCTCATAAATTGCTGTGCAAGATTGGTCTGAAAACCAGTCCTGTGGCAGCTGGGGATTGATCCGAAGGTGAGGTAATCATTTGAGAGCAACCTTTTGTTTTTCCCACAATTGTTGTCCTCCAAAATTGTTCATTTGTTCCTACAACAAGCAAAAAAAAAAAAAAAAAAAAAAGATTGTTCATTTGTTTTCTAAGTAAAAATAAAAGATCTAGTCTTATATATGAGATTGGTAATATTGATTTGATTTTATTAATTTCGTTTGTGTTTGATTTGAAGAGGTATTGCGATCACGGACGAAATTCTTCAGCTTTGTCTTCTTTTTAAAAAATCAATCTGAACCCCAGAGCTCGATTTGTGAAGATACAAGAATGTCACATTCTCCTCCTTCCATACCATCAATTTTTCCGGCGAACAATTCTTGGTCTGGTGGTTCAGCATCTAATGAAACGGTTCCACAATACTCTCATTCCATATCATCAATCTTCCCACCAAACAAGTCTACTGAGAGTTCAGAATCCAATGAAAGACACCCACAACCACAATTCTCTAATTCCATATCATCAATCTTCCCACCAAACAAGTCTACCGAGAGTTCAGAATCCAATGAAAGACCCCCACAACAATTCTATTATTCCACACCCTCAATCTTTACCCCAAACGAGTCAACAAACAGTCCAGGTTCTCCTTCAAAACTATCAGACACATCTACCAATGAATCAATACATATACACCAGTCTACTTCAACCCGCTTGCCTGAATTTGAAGATCTTCATTTCGGCGAAGTTAAACATCATTTTCAACGTGCTGCTAATAATGCACGCTCTCCTCTCTCAATTCAATCTGAATATAACAATCAGCTTCAAGCTGCACTCCAGAAGCTAATCGAGGAGGTTCGCCACAGTTGGACCTACGCCATCATGTGGGGTTCATCGTACGACCATTTTGGCATACCCATTTTGCGATGGGCTGATGGATACTACAAAGGCAACGATGATTACCACGTGGAAACCAACAACAGGACTGAGAAGCCATTGTCAGTGGTGTTAGAAGAACAAGAGATCCTAGCTTCTGCTACGGTTGAAGATGTTACCAATACCGAGTGGTTCTTCTTGAAGTCGAAGACGCAGTGCTTCTTGAACGGCAGTGGTCTCCCAGGCCAAGCTTTTGTCACTTCGAGATTGGTTTGGGTGGCCGGGTTGGACCATCTAGCGACCTCGACGTGCAACCGGGAACGAATGGGTCAGGCTTCCGGGCTCCAAACCATGGTTTGGTTACCCTCGGCAAATGGCATCGTGGAATTGGGCTCCTCTATGCTAATTTTCCAAAGCACCGATATGATCAACAAGGTTAGCTTTTCAAGTGATTACATGACAAATAGTTTTTTTTATAGTAAAAGTAGATACTAGTTTCATTAATTCACAGTTAACTGGAAAAAGAAAATATAAGCATTCTTCAGTCAAAAAGTAACCTAATCATTCTCTTCTACAAAGCTAGCAAAAGCTAGAACAATTACATTTCAAAGACAACACTAATTTAATAAAAGAACTAATGACTAATATAATTAGTCATGAATCATTAGTAATAATAAAAGAATAATATTAGTCACGGTGAATAATGATTAAAATAATATACGAGGGTTCATTAAAAAAAAAAAATAATAATAATAATAATATACGAAGAATCCTAAACGGAATATCTTGGTTCTTAAAATATTTCATTTGCACAACGCCTAAAATGCCCTTAACTAAATTGAAAATACCAAATAACCCTAGTGTCAAACCCAAGTAATGACCGTATCATGGGTAAAGTATTCTGGGGCAATAGATTGCGCGATACATGTAACATGCCATGCATTGAACAAACATCAAACATTACTTTTATGTCGACTTTCAAGATGTTTGTGATTTGGACATTGGAACTTAATTTACATGTTTATATTATACTTGCAGTCTAAATTTACACTGTAAACACACAAAAAATGATAAATATTTTATTCATTTACAAAAAAGGTGTATAATATTTATTATTTTTAACAAAATGTGTATTACATTTGGCACTTTTTATATGTCTACCATATAAATTTACAGTATACTATACAACGTAAAAATAGAATGTCCCTTAGATATAACTGACTAAGAAGCAATTGAAATACTTAATGGGTACCATAAATATAGTTAATGATTGGTGGATGGATATATCAATTTATATTTTACACCCTTATGTTGAATTTATATTTTCATGACATTCTATTTTCATTATGTTACCTTAATGTTCTAATAATCTTTGAATATTCTAAGGTTTCATTTGATGATTTAGGAGATCGTGATGGGGAAACCTAATCAACTGAGAGGTGAAGAGCATGATGTATTAACTCAGGATGATAGCTTTGAAGAGATTTATCAAATGCTTGCCACTCTGCCACCAATGATTGAGAAGCATCAAGCTTGTGCGTCTGAGCAACAAACTCAGGGTGGAGCCTCCCCCACGCTTCCTCCCACTCCAAGAGATATAATCTTGGTTTTGTTCAAGCGATTTCGTCAGCTAAGCCCACCTGGGTTTAGAGGAACAACTAACCCATTTAAGGCTGAGGAATGTATTCGAGATCAGTTAGAGTAAAAATTTCTTAAACTCATACAAGGGAGCAAGACAGTTAAAGAATATGAGATGAAATTCTTAGAGCTAGTACGATATGCCCCTCATGTTGCAGAAGATGAGGCTAGTAAATGTCGTAGGTTTTATGAGGGTTTGAGGAAAGACATTAGGTCACAAATTATTCCCTCCATGTTAAGGGATTTCATTGTGCTAATTGAACAAGCTAAGGTGGTAGAGAAAAATTGTGATCATACGCAGGTTCGTGAGTCAAAAAGAATGAGATTTGCACGTACTTTACAATGAGGAGGCCAAAATGTGAGACAACATTGTAGTGATGGGATCTGCTGAGCGGTGACAGACACTGGTCACATTTGTAAAAGGGCTCACCCCTGCAATGTCTTTTATACACGCAGTACACACTTTTTTTTTTTTTTTTTTTTTTTTTTTTTATATTATAGTAGCACAAATAAATGTCTCTTGATTACAAGAGCTTGTTAAGCGTGGTCAAATAAACCTTTTTGTTCGGCACCAAAACTTTTAGGGATAGGCTTAAAGGTAAATGGACCAAGGAATAGAGAGCATGTAAGTAATAGAACAAGTAACAAAGCTGGGTTATCCCTTCGTAGCAGCAGTTAATTTGTATTTGTATATATCTTATCATTTGTTAGCTACTTGATTTGTATATATCTTATCCCTTTGATAGCTACTTGATAGCAATTTACCTCTTATCACTTTGTATCAATTTGATACTTTCATATATTTATGGTTTAATATAAGATGTTACATGTTCTTAAATATTGGTTAATGGAAAAATAAGTTTTTAAGTAACTCTAACTTTGATAGGCAAGTGGAGGTTATATATGCAAGGAATTTGGTCATCTCCTTACCTATTAAAAAGACATTCAATTACCCTCATCACATAAACTTAATAGTTAAAAAGAAAAGAGGGGTCAAGAGAGAGAAACATTTCCTTAGTTTCATATAAGTATTAAGTGTCTTTTATAATAAAACTTGATCTTGAGAAAATTTCAGTAATGGATCAAGGTAAGCTTCACAATTATTTTGTGTAATTGTGAAATCATGATAATTTAAGATCCTAAAATTTTAGTTTTTTATAATCTAACAACAATAAGAAAATATTTACATTCAGTATCAGAGCTTGTGTTTTGGAATTATCATGTTTTTCCATTAAAAGATTTATAAACGATTTTAGTTTCCATTATCACATGCAGATCAAAATTTGGATAATATGAACTTTGTTTTCCATTAGTTAACAACTTTGGAGCATTACAAATTTCTACGATATTTGGTTCTAATTTATTTAATTGTTTCTTTAAAGATTAACAACTTTAATGTTTAATGCTAAAAACCCAAATCTTAAAATTGAGAATATAATATCATCTAGCACTCATGAATAGTTATGGTATATATTAAACTCTTTTATACTTTGAAATAGCTATTGTTTATTATTAATTTCTCCGCCTTAAGTTCACCCTTTTACATGCAATGAATGTTGAATTGCTGAATTTAGTTGATTTAATGTTGTAATAAACTACTAATATTATCAAGAATATAACTTACTGTTTTGTCACAATCTTTCATTGAGTGTCTTTTATGGCAAAAACTTTTATATTTGTATTTTTGTAATGTATCCCATTAATTTAATAGAAATACTTTTACATATTTGTGGAATTTGTACTTCTCTGTCTGGTGAACTAGGCAGAGACAGATTGACTAGTGCAATGGATTCCATCAAATAACTCAAAAGAAAATGGAAGATCAATCCTTAATGTGACCAAAACTGGTAACATCATTTAAACAAAGAGAGAAGGAGTGGACTTCATAGGAAAGTTCTTCACAACTACTGATCCGCTGTTTCAACTAAGATTGAAAACGAGAAGGTAAGAATATTCAGAAGATTCAGATTTTTTTTTTTTTTTTTTTTTTTCACTTTCTTATCTTCAAAACAACAAAACAATAGAAAGCAAGGGACTAACTAGAACTCTTGTTTGACTGACTAACTTCTAGGAAGAAATCCTCAAAGTCATGACTCAAAAAACACTTCGTAGATTAGTCTTTACTTAATTATAGAGTCATTTTAATGTTTTCTATCTCAGTGTCACTTATTCTAAGATGTAATGTGACAATCTTGTAATCTATTTCCAAATCCCTAATCTAGGTCTTCATTGCCATGGTCTAAGCTTTCACTAATACTTAGCAAATATATACAAGTATTGTAGTTTTTTATTTTATTTTATTGAGTGAATATAACTATTTAATGGTTGACTAAATGTTATTAGACATTTCGTCTTATCATAATTTCTTTATGATAAAATTTATCCACCATTTATTTATCTTTCTCTCAATCTTGTGATATAATCTAAATGTTATTTTTTATTATTAATATTATTATTACATGGTTTAAATATTATATATGATAACATTAATTAATAGGGTCAAAATTCTAAAACACTATTAAATCATATTCAAACCTTAGAACCACTATATTTACTGATCTGGCATATATTGAGTAATATTAATCTATCAATATTTTTTTTTAAACATTCTATTAAATTGCTAAAATTTAATATAATTTGGAACTAGTTTGAGATCTATTTTACAATAAATTCATATTTAAAATAGGTACTCTCAACCAAACTTGTTTTTTCTTACTTTTAAGTAAGTACATCGAAATAGACTAAAGTGAACCAAGGTAGACCGAATGGACCTGAGTAAACTGAAATTAACTAAAGTGAACCAAATTTATTGAAGAGGACTGAATAGACTAAATGGCCTAAAATTAACCAAAGTGGACTGAAGTTTACCAAATGGACCAAGCATGACCAAATTGATGGAATTGGACCAAAATCTGCCGAAATGCTACACCAACATTGAAATCCCAATGGAGAAATTACATAATAATAATAATAATAATAATAATAATAAGAACAACAATTAATAGTCGAAATGTTTGACTTTTTGTTGACCATTCTTTATTGCATCACGTGACTATATAAATTTATGCCATAAGTATAAGTGCTTGTGGGCTGTGGAGGGTAAGGACTAGGATTCAAAACTCCAGGAGAAAGCTTCACACACATATACACTTAGATTAAACTAGAATAGAATTCTATCTTGTATAAAAAAAAAAAAAAACATTTAAAAACACCAAACAGTTGTACGGTTTGATTCTTAGACCTTTCCACTATTTAACAACAACCAAAAAAAAAAAAAAAACCCTGCCCAAACTAAACAGATGAAAGAAATGAAAAACAAGGAGCGGAATGAAAACAAACCCACAGAGAAAACAAGGACACGCACTCCACTGACCCATATTAGAAAAGTAAAAGAAAATTTAACATTGGCTTCAACTATGGAACAAAGAAAAATGTTAAAGTGGCAGACAAAGTGGAGTGGCAGTAAAAAGTTAGAACTAAAAAAATATTTTGAAAAAAAGAAAGAAAGAAAGGGAGTCCACTTAGCAATAGAATTTTGATCATTTAAAGCAAAATTTCATTTTGCGGGATGACCATTGAAGAGTCTTGAGCAAGAACATCAATGTGACGACAGGATGGTTTCAACAATTTCCTCCATATACTCTGACTTCGGACTGCAATTACAAGGGTACCCACAAATATTTTTTTTTCAAAATTGAAGTTATTGATCAATTGATCATACAATTAAGAGGAAACGAGTTATAAAAAATTGAATGAAATGACAAAAATCTGATTGGATAATTAATTTCTATGGCAATGTACAAACTACTTCAAAGCAACAGCCACATATATAATCAAGTTTATTGAGTTCTATAAATACCAATTTGGGAGAAGATCCATAGGTTTTTTGTATTTTTAAGAAAGATGAAAGAAAAGAAATTGAGAAGAAGTTACCAAATGAATATGAATCATTATTTATACCCAAAGGATTATGACTCTTAATAATCACATTTTCATTAAATATGCACTTTTTTTATTAGTGGACACATTTTCATTCAACATGCACATTTTCGGTCAATAAACACATTTTGATTCAATAGACATTTCATTCAATAGACACATTTTTGTTCAATAAGCACCTTCCATATATATCCATTATGTAAGGTTATGACCTTTCAATAGACACCTTTTGGTATATCCAATATAAAGGATTATAACATTTCAATAGGTATCTTTTGGTATATCTAATTTGAAAGGTTATGATCTTTTGATAAGCACCTATTGCTATATATATGACAACTTACCTTGTATATATCTATATATATGACACAAACTAAACTAGAGACACAAGATTCTATCTTTTATTCCTTTTTACAAAAAACTAATAAACAAAACAACATTACTTTATTTTGCCTAACTAATAAAACTTTGTGCTATTTCTTTCAATATAATTTTTTTTAATGCATTTTTGCTTGCTACTCCAACTCAAAAATAATGGTTCTTTCTTTTCCTGAAACTCATTCAGTAGCTATTCTTGTGCATCACGAGTTAGCAACTAGTATGTATACACACACCGTTATCTAATAATAATTTAATTTGATTTTCTTATATTAGATTAATATTACTCAATATATAATCAAGCTTAAGGACTAAATATAGTGGCTCTAAGGTTTGAATGTGACTTAATAGTACCTTAGAACTTAACAATAAGTAATGCTAAGTTGTCTATTTTTAAGGAAAATAAATAAATGGATTTGAGATGAGATTGGATTCATTAAATGTATGTGGATTGCTTAAATTTAATAAAATTTGGAACAAGTTTGAGATCTATATTCTTTAATAAATTCATATTTAAAATAGATACTCTCAACCCAAACATCTTTTTTCTTAATCTTAAGTAAATGCATTGAAATGAACCGAATAGACTAGAGTGAACCAAAGTTGACTGAACAGACTGAAGTCAATTGAAATGGATAGAATTGGACAAAAGTGGACCGTATTAGACTAATGTGGACCAAATAAATCGAACTAGATTGAATGGACCAAAGTGGACTGAAGTGAAAAAATTATTTTGTTTTAGCTGGTATTGAGCTTGGCAGAGAATCGTTTAGTGGAAAGAACAAAAACACAGAGGGAAAGATGGACAAAGTTTAGCTACAAAATTGGTTATAGCATAAAATTACAACCTTACTCAATATCATTAATTTTACTATATATTTCAAAAATCTAACCGTAAGATTACATATTCTTTATGCTTTTAATACACATTTCAAAGTTTATATTAATCGGATATTATTTACTATATAATCTATAAGATTATATTTTATGCATAATTTTAAACTACAAAAACTTGCATAGTTATTGATCTTTAATTTTCTAGAAATTTTACAAGAATGGAGGATATAAGAAGAAAATGTAATCCAGTGGTGAATTTGTCAAAATTCATTACCAATAAAAATATATTGAGTAAGGTTGTACCCTTATGTTACAATCAATTTTGTAACTAAATTTTGTCTGAGAAAGATTGATCTTTTTTTCATAGGAAATGGATTACAACGTGGAATTTGTACCTCTATAGCTGGAATAGGAAGAGAGTCATGAGACACATCGCTGGGGCAATGGATTTGGATTCCATCAAATTAATCCAAGAGACAAAATGAAGATTAATCATTAATATGACTAAAACTGGTAGGAACCTATGGATGGATTAATGCACATCATATAAATAAGGATAAAGTTTAGCTACAAAATTGGTTTTTGCCCAAGGCTACAAAATTGGTTGTAATACTTTACTCAATAAAATAAACATTACTACATATTTTGAAAATCTAATCGTTGAATTACATGTTTTTTACACTCTTAATACACATATCAAATTTTGTATCAATCAGATATTATTTACTATATGATATATCAGCTTATATTTTATACATAATTTTAAATTACAAAACTTGCAATTTAAACAATTTATTGATGACATAGCTATTGATCTTTAATTTTCTAAAAACTTTGCAAGCATAGAAGATATATAAAGAAGATATAATTCAGTGGTGAATTTGTCAAAATTCACCTTCAATAAAAAAATATTGAGTAAAGTTATAACCTTATGTTACAACCAATTTAGTAACTAAACTTTGTACTATAAACAATATATAAAAAAATAAAATAAAATAAAAAAAGGAGGATTGGAGTTCATAGGAAACATAAACTTCATCCCATAGTCACGTGATTCACATCAAGTGCTCTGAGATTTACTTCAACGAAAACGCGTAATTATCATTAGACATGGCAAAACGGGTCAGAATTTTCGGACTCGACCTGACCCTGACCTGAACCCAAACCATTTTTAAAATTTTTTTTTTTGGTAAAAAAAATAATAAAATTAAGACAATATTGGCTTAATTGTTTGTTGTGAGTTTTAAGGAAACAATTGAGACATTTACATAACTTTATAAAAATTAATAGAAAGTTGACTGATTAAGCATTATGTAATGAGTAAAGATTTGTAGATATCAAATAGCAAAGTACACGCTAAGATAATCTGATTACTGTACAGTTAAAAACATAGATTTAAAATTGTAGACATGTGTAAGAAACATTCACAAGTGTGAAAATAGTGAAGCGAAAGTATCAAATTAACATAAATTATAAATGTTTAGACCTATTTTTTAACAATTTATGTCCAAAATAAACGGCTTTTCAAAATAAATTATGATATTTCCTAGAATGTGTGTTACTTAATAATAATATGATATTCATAAAAGAGACCATATATAAATAAGTAAACAATCAAACTTTAATATATATCTCAAATTGAAATAGAGTGTCAACCACAATTAACAATATATTATAAAATTAATTTTTGAGATTGTTAATTTTTTATATGTTTTTATTTTTTATCAAATAAATTATCCAATAAGTCATTTGTAATTTTGTTTTATATTTTGGGATGTTGATATTGTGTAGAAATAAAACTTGTGTATTTTTTTTTACTTATCCTTGTGTTATTTTGTTTTAAATAGCAATGTTAGAATTTGTATAATTTTAAAATTATTGAATAAGTATTAATAAGTGTAATTCATTCTTGATATAAGTAATGAATTCAAAGTAATGCATTTTACATCAAGTAATTTGTTGCATTACTTTCTAAATGGCAACTACATGTTGTTTCCTTAAAAAAATAAATAAAAAATAAAAAATATGGGTCAACCCAACCCAACTCACAATCCAATTGACCTAAACCCATTTTTAACCCACTTAAAATGACCCGTTTTTGACCCACAACCCATTTACCGTAACCCAATTGACCCGACCCGCCCATTTTTCCATGTCTAATCATCACATTGTTAGAGTTCTTTTTCTTTTTCAACTAAACACAATAAGACTTATAACATATAAAAAGTTCTTTTTTAAAATAAAATAATAAATATTAAACTACACCTCATAAACTTTGTTTGAAAGTTCATAAAAGAATAAAATAAGTAAATCATAGAAAAAATAGAAATGAATTGAATTGAAAGAAATGAATGAAAAATAAATTAGTGGAATGGAATTAAATAATTTTTTTTCGATGTTTTAGAATAAAGTAATGGAAGGTAAGTAAATTTGTTTGGAATTAATATTGAGGGAAATTAATAGAATTATTTTCTAATAATATTTTATCCCTATTTTAAAATAAATATCTAAATATATAAGGAAATTTTGAGAGTTTTAGTAAAAATTATATTAAAATTACATATATTTCCTCCAATTCCTCCAATTTTGGGGATTAAAAATTTAAGGTTTTGGAGGAATAAAGAGAAATGAGTATTTCCTCCCTCCTAATTATTCTATTTCCTCCTACTTAAATTTCCAAACAAGAGAATGATATTTTCATTTCCTCTATTAAAATTCTTAAAGAAAGGAATGAAAGGAAAAGTTTAATATAATTCCTTTAATTTCTTTCTATTCATTCTTTCCTCACATTTACTCCACAAGTATAAGTGCTTGTGGGGTGTGAGGGGGGACATGGGCCGGGGTTCAAGTTTCTAGGAGGAAGCTTCACACGCATATACACTTAGATTAGGGTATAGTAGAATTCTATATTGTATCAAAAAAAAAAAAGTGTTAAAGATTTAAATTGTTTTCATTTTTATCACTTAAGTTTAATATTTATTATTATTCATTAATAATTATGATCCACCAAATTTGATTATGTTGGGGGAGATAACACCTTGGAGGTTCCCCAAGGTCTTTCTCTCCCCCATCAGATTCTATTTCCAACATAACCCAACAGCCCATCAAGTGCCAACAAATCAACATAATTTCTTTTAGTTTTTCTCTCTCTTATTGGTTAAATTAGTTACAAACATGGACTAAATGACCATTACCTTAATAGCCTTCGAAGAGATTTCATTAAACAAAGAAGATGTAGATTTATTCAAGATAAAACACATAAAGAGAGAAACGATATAAAGACCTTATGAATTATAAGTAAGACTGTATTTACTTACCATTGGAATACTCAAGGATTAAGGGGGGTCAAGTAAAAGAATCAACATAAATCTGGTCCGTGTAATCTCTATCATGTACATTCCAATTAAATATAACCAAGTTTCCAAAAATTAAACATGTTTATGTCAAGATAGAAAAGGAGATACAAGAGGGATGGGGTAGGGCAGGGGACAAAACTAAGGTATCTTAAAACTTTTGGGTTTAGCGTGTTTATATATGTTATATTAACCACTCAAGGAGTATCCATAATGTGTTTATCTACCCAATAGATGATATCAGAGCCCATGGTGGAGTGAAGCAAAGATGGCAAGGTTATCAAGCTTCCTTTCGCAGTTGGAGCGGGGATTGTATATTGCACCAAACAAGCCTATAAAGCCCACACAAATGATCCTGAAAAAGGCCAAACAAAAGTGTATTGCGAATGGTGCTAGAAGTCACTACAACAAATGTATTTTCAATGACGAAAAAAATCGTCACTAAAAGTCCAGTTTTTTGTCACTAAAGACCTTTAGCGACGAAATCTACTAATTAGCGACAAAACTCATTTCGTCGCTGAAACCCCGTCGCTAAAAGTCCTAGCGATGACAAAATTTGTCACTAAAAATCCATTTTTTTTTCTAAATTAAAAAAAAAAAAAAAAAAAAAAAAAAAAAAAAAAACACTTTTAATGACAAAAACATTTCGTCACTAAATGTTTTCCTCACTAAAAACACTATTCAGTGATAAAAATATTTCATCATTAAAAACACTTTAGTTTATTAAATCATATTTAGTGATGAACAATTTCGTCACTAAAACTATTTTTGGTTACATATAGTGACTAAAACTATTTGTAAGAAAATCCAGGTACATATAGTGACGAAAATTTTAGAAAGTCCAAGTACATATAGTGATGAAATATTTCGTCACTAAAACAATTTTTTATTGCTATACTTGTGATGAAAAAATTCATCGCTAAAACTTATTTTCTATTTTTATTTTTTTCATGGCTTTGATATTAACATGTAACCTGTCATTACATTATTAAAACCTCACATTTGAATAATACATTTATTTCAACAACACATTTATAAAAAAATATCCATACATTCCACAAGTAAAAAATAAAACAAGTATCCAATTCAAACTCCTTCCATACAATAACTGTTTGCAACACATACTATAACTCAAGATGTTTTATAACAATACAAAAAGTGTATCATAATATAATTAGAACCAATAGAAGATATCCTCATATGTCTTCAAGTAATGCCAAAAGTAAATCTCCTAAAAGCCACCAATAAGAAATCTGCACAAATATAAAAACAATACTACATTAAAATCGTAAAGTAAAAATATTAACTATGTTATAAGAAACATTTTTAACAATGCATTAAAAGTAGTCACACCAATGAATTAAAATCACAACTCCTAATGTATAAGTTGTAGAAAGCAAATATAGATTTTCAAGTGTAATATAATACAATTAATTTCAAATAATGCATCAAAAAAAGTAGTCACGCCATGTAGTGCGGGTCAATTGATAAAATAAAGTACTAACCAATAAGTGTTTTAACTTGAAGATGAACCACTCCCATAGGTAAGAGCGTCATCATAACCCTTACTCCTCAAAAAGTTAAGAATATTTTATTATATTCATGAATGTACAAGTCTATATTAATACTTAAACAAATATACATTGTACAATCAAACACTCCCAATATCAATTTATACCATCTTATAACATTAAGTAAGTCACCCGCTTACTCCAACATAACAACCCACCACAATACCAATCATCAACATCACAATATAAAACACTTACAAGTATTGAAAAACATTTTAATACAATCATACAAAAGTAACTCAACAATATCCATTCACAATTCCCAAAAAATTTAAATAAATAAAAAAAAAAAAAACACTCTCAATATGAATTTAAATCATCTTATAACTTCATGCAAGCCACCTGCTTGTTTCAACACAACAACCCACCACAATACCAATTATTAATATCACAATATAAAATGTTTAAAAGTATTGAAAAACATTTTAATATAATCATACAAAAGTAACTCAACAATATCCATTCACAATTCCCAAAAATATAAATAAAAAATAAAAAAATAAAAACATTCCCAATATAAATTTAAACCACCTTATAACTTCATGCAAGCCACTCACTTACTCCAACACAACAACCCACCATAAAACCAATTATCAAAATCACAATACATAATGCTACAAGCATTGAAAATAATTAAATAATATACATCACATATAACTCAACAATATTCATTCACAATTCCTAAAAATATATAATAATAAAAAACACTCTCAATATGAATTTAAAGCGCCTTATAACTCCATGCAAGCCACCCGCTTGTTCCAACACAACAATCCACCACAAAACCAATTATCAACATCACAATACATAATGCTACAAGTATCGAAAACAATTAAATAATATCCATCACATATAATTCAACAATATCCATTCACAATTCCCAAAGATATAAAAAACACTCCCAATATGATTGTTCATATTCAAATCATGTCAAATAACTTTAAAATCAATTCAGAATATGATTGAGTTCGGAAGCAATGGTGAATGCATAAACTTACACAAAGCAACATACAACATGTTGAATAAAACAGTTTCATAAAAACAACAGTAGAATGGTTTAGAATCTCTCCTTTGAGTACTAAATTTGAACCAAGCTATACAAAATTTATCTATAATCCAAACATACCAAATGATAAGCATATTAAATTATAGCTCAAAACATTCACCCAAACATTAGAATTAAATCCTCAAAATCAGAGTTATCATTTACTATTTACTGCTCATTTCAGCAGCATATGCCTCATTTCTAAAATACAAATGAGCTATCTAAAAACATCCAATCCTCATGAAATTTTATAGAGTCACTCCTCTAGATGTCTAGTAAATATCATATCAATTTCAGAGTCAAGGAATAAAACCATGATTTATTAAAAATCATAAAAGACAACAAGCTCAAATCTATCCTAACAGAATTTCAATTAACTTTCAAATTGCACTACTATTTTTGTATTGATCCAATTGCTGTGAGACTAATTCAATAACAACCACAAGTTTCTTAGATTTCATATGAAATATCCCTAGCATCCAAATTCATTGTATTCAATTTAATACACAATTTACCATGTGTAAACACAGAATCTGTTACAGTGACAGCTTTGCAACATTTTCTTCTAAATTCACAAACAATTATCATACGATGGTATTTTCATATGAAATTTAATACACACATACTGAACATATTATATAATAATCTTTAAAAAACCTTTTACCCATAGCTGTCCTAGAAAAATTACAGGATTTATAATGACCAAACAGGTTAACCAATGACACAAAACCCATTAATTCAACACCTAAATACTATAAACTCATACTTAACACTTGCAAGAAAAAAACTAAAAACCCATATCGTTTAATCAAATACAAACCAAATATTACAAAAATAAATAAATAAAAACTTACAATGTTGAAATCAGTGGAAGGAGATGATTGGTAACCAATTACAAGTAACTAACACAAAAACATATTACAACTAACACACACAAAACCCATTAATTCAACACCTAAATACTATAAACTCATACTTACACTTACAAGAAAAAAAAACCCCCCAAAACCCATATCATTTAATCAAATACAAACCAAATATTACACCCAAAAAAAAAAACTTACGATGTTGAAATCAGTGGAGGAAGACAAAGGGAAGGAAGAGGGAAGGTAGTGGAGGAAAAGGGGGAGGGAAAGAAAGGAGAGAGGGTGGGGTGAAGGAGAGAGGGAGGGTGAAGGGAGACGTCGGCGGCGGCAAGCTGGTCGATGGTGGCGGTGAGGGACTAGGTCGACTTCGCCAACGGGGACTGGGTTGGCGTCAATGGGTTAGGGGGTCGACGGTGTGAGCTAGGGAGAGGGTGAGTGAGGGAGAATTGGTTTAAGAAGAAGAGGCTGAATGTGAGGGGAAAAAAAAAAAGGGACAGATGAGTGTGATATAAATATATGACCTCTTTAGTGACGACTTGGGTTTCGTCGCTATTGCCTACCTTTAGTGACGAATTAGAGTTCCGTTGCTAAAATTCCTTAAGGATAAGTGAACTAATTTATTAGCAACAAAATGGTTTCATCGTTGTTGGGTTTTTTTAGCAATGACATTTGTTTCGTCGCTGATAATCTCCCAGCAAAATCTACAGCGAAGAAATTATTTCGTCGTAAAAAACCTAGAATTTCAACGCCGAAAAATTTCATCATTGTAGCCTTATTAAGTTCGTGCCATACTTTTTCCTTTTGGGGCCCTTGTTTCAAATCAACAAAGAGCGACGAAATTTCAATTTTGTCACTAAAAGTCATTATTTTTTTCATTTTTAGCGACGAAATTTGAATTTCGTCGCTAAAGGTTATTATTTTTTGTGACGGAATTAAAATTCCGTCACTAAATGTAAGTTTTCAGTGACGAAAAAGTTTTCCTCACTAAAATTCGTCACTAAAGATACATTTTGTTGTAGTGAGTGCCAAGTTCCAATGGATTAAAGACATATGGGTTGACATGTGAAGGCCCATGGATGATGCACGCAAATAAAGGGAAAAATCTCATAAGGCAAAGGTGCGAGGTTCTCATGGATAAGGCAAAGACTCGCACACGAGTGGTAGATTCGTAAGTGTACATGTGTGAGTAAAGTCCCACTTTCAATAATGATAAGAAGACTAACATGTGGGAGAAAATTGTTGAGTGTACACTTGTGAGTGAAGTTCCACACTGAATTATGATAAAAGAATGAATGATTAATGTAACATAGTTAAGCTCATACCCCCATTGGACTTAGACCTTTTAGGGTGAGTGTATTTCTATATATTATATTAACCACTCAATAAAGCTCCCCAAGGTATTTATCCATCCAACATCCACGTGGAGAGGAGGGCGTGGAAGGAAACCCAAATATGAAAATTCACATTCAATGTACATAGCCAAACAATCACATTCATCCACTAATCTACCATTTGATTGATTTATTTTAAATTTGTGAAGATCTAAATGGGTTTTTTTATAAGTTTTAAGATTAACAAATTTCTATTTTTGATATTGGTTTTTTTTTTTTTTTTTTTTTTGGGTCTAGAAGTTAGATCAAATTGGTTTGTTATTGGACTTTTCTTATGTGTTTAAAAAGACTAAAATATTGTTAAGAGTATAATATTCAAGCTTATTTCAACTAGATTAAAAAAAAAAAAAATTAAGTTCATGGTATTCAAAATTTTATTTTTAGGGGTCAACACAAAAAAGAAAAAAAAATTATATAATAAGTTCATTTGAACCCCTAGCTTCAAGTGATGCCACTCCTACACAAGTAGGGATTGGAACCCGAGTCTCTTATTTAAGGATAAGAAACTTTTACAAGTTAAACTAACTAAAACTTACCACTTAATTATAACATTTCAAGAACACTATATAATACTAAAAAGAAACAAGAAGAAGACTTATGTACCTCTGAATAAACAAAAATATTTATTTAAAAAAAAAAAAAAAAGAGAGAGAGAGAGAAATTGTCAATCTATCATATGCCTAGTACTCATTTGGGATAACTTATTTAGCTTAAAAAATAAACTGGGTACTAAAAACACAACTATAAGTTGAACCTAATCTAATAAACTCCGTCAAATTGTATTGAGTTTATTATTTTGTATAACTATTTTATGTAACTATATATTACATCGTTCATCAAAATAAAAAACTATATATTACATCTCTTACATGAATGTATATTATAACAAATTAAACTAGAGACGGGTCTTTTTTATGCAACTGTACACAAGATATTACCTCCTTAAAACACACATCGACAATGATTTTCTATACAAATAGTTACTATCATTTTTTTTTTCTTTATGTTTATTTTTTAACAAAAAAATATTCTTAACGGGAAAAGGAAAATGAACAGAGGAAAGGGAGGAGAAGGAAAAATATACCGGCCACTGATCTTTCTCTATTTTCTCCTCCGGTATGAGATTCAAGGTGGGTGAATCAGCTCTGTAGAACCAAATTCCATAACACCATCCGCTACGCGTATCCAGCACATGGTCTTGAGTCCATATTGACGGCCCTCACGAGCCCGGTAGTACTTTGAGCCCTTCAGGCAGTCCTTCCCGACCACCCAGATGGGGCTCGAAGTGCTGAAAACTTGGCTCAGGACGCTGCCAAAGATGATGTTGGACCACGATTCCATGAACTGGAAGAAGGACAAGGTCAAGGCCTTGTTATTAAATTTGTGATCTTCCACATTGTAGAACCCTTTGACAGGACTGAAAGTGCCCCATAAAGGAGAATCGGATGGCCTGTCGAACTCCCAATATATGGCATAAGTCCACCTCTCCTGGGCCTGCTCGAACTCCGCTTCCACTGGCTGTGGGAAGATTCTCTCGTTGTCGAAGACATAAAATTTAATTCGGCGCCAGCGAGTTATATTAGGCTTCTGAAAATGAGATTCAGTAAACTCTTGGTGATGTCGGGGTGACTCAATTGAAGGAGAATATGAATAGTTTGGCTGGAAGATTGAGGGTATAGAAATTCCAAGTCCATGTTCACTATGTGCTGATGAATTTGGCTGAGAGTGGTTGGGTGGAAAGAATGATGGTATGGAATAAGGAGAGAAGTTTTTGGTTTGAGGAGATAGGGAGATTGAAGGAGAGTTTTCTGGTGGAAAGAAGGATGGTATGGAAGGAGAGAAGGGTGGAAGTGGAAGCCTTTCGTTTGATGATGGAGTACCACCAGTCGAGGACTTGGCTGGTGGAAAGAGTGAAAAGATGGAATAAGGATCATTAGAACGTGGAATTCGTACTATTTCTGCGTCTGGAGTATCGGGTAGAGACACATCTGCTGCTGCAATGGATTCCATCAAATAATCCAAACGAAAAAGGGAAGAATAATGCCACTAAAACTCGGAGGTACCTTCAATGGAGTTTATTGCAAACTTCCTTGCATTTACTGCTTAATTTCCATCCCCACACAAAACGCGCTCGTACGTAGGACTTCTTAAAACTTGTTTTCACATTCCTTCATTTTAAAAAAATAAAGCCGCGTGAGACCACTAGAAATAAAATATTGTTTATTCGTCTTTTTTTAGAAACACGTCTTCAAAATCATGTCTTGAAAGCATTTTGCAAACAATAAGTTTAAAAATACAATAAAATTTAAAATAAATTTCACAACTGTTATTATGACAAATGATTAAAGATGAATAATAAAATAATATCAATGGTAAGTTCATATGAAAATTAATAGTCGCATTCTAACTCAACAGATGTGAAATTCTGTCATGAAATTGTGCATGTAACATTGCTTTTTTGCAAAAGGAGTTTAATCTCATTTTGATCTTTTGATCTTAATTAATTTATCCTTAGAGTTAGCAATTTGTGCTTATGTTTCATGTTCATATCATGTTGACTAATGAGTATTTAACTATATAGGTTGATATGAATACAATATATTTATTAATCATGTCTAGAACACTTAAATGTCAAGATCACTCAATCTTATCATTGTTTTTTTATTAAAAATTTTGATGAGTCAATACGACTTGCCTAGCCTATTTAATAAATGAGTCGTATTAGCTCAAGTCAACACAACCTAACATGACCCATTTAATAAATAGGTCATGCATTCAGGTTATAACACATTTACTTGACATAATTAACCTATTAGCAATTATCAAATTTTATACAATAAATATGTTTGATAAGAGATTTGGAGTTCAATCCCTGCTTATACCAAAAGCCGAATGGTGTCTTGGTCTGATCATAAAGAGGTATCATCAGGAACAAATTTCATAGGTTGAAACTCTCTTAAAAAAAATTACAACTAATTTCCAATAAATTGGTAAAAATTACATTCAATTGAACTAGTTAGACATGGTTTAAATGGATTTCATATGTAAAACTTAAATTTTCCATGTCAATCCAAGTCTGACATTAACTTGTTAAGCCTAAACCCTAACACTACCACCATAGCTATATTTGGCGATGAAATTTGATGAGACTTTAAACTTTGTTCTTCTTCTTAATATTAGTCTCTCTTTAAATTGTTCTATTTGAAGATAAGTACTCTCTTTGGATTGATAAAAAAATAGAAGAGTCACAACAGGACTTGTGTTTGTTGATAATTATTTCGAATTTTATTTCTTTTACTAAGAATAATTACCAACAAATTTAATTTGTAGACTTATCTCTTTTTTCTTGTGAATAGAAATTATTTGTATCACTTTCTATGTTCTATTTTATTAGAATCACAAATTTCCATGTGTATGATGTTTTTCCATTTTAGTCTTTAATTAGTTTATAAGCAAAGAAAAAAGAATACATAATAAGTTATAATTGCTGAAATATAAAGTGAAATATAAAAAATGGGAGAAAAGATTTTTATTCCTATCATGTGGGTTTGAAATCAAATACCAAACCAAGGGAAACCTAGCACCACCACTGTAATAACCCAACACCACCACCGCAAAACCCAACTAAAAAATAAAAAAATAAAAAATAAAAACCCTAAGAAGAGGAGGAGAGTGCGAGAATCACTGACAACAATCCGAAGGTGAGGATAAGAGAGACAGAGCAACAACAACAAAATTGACATGTATTATTTTCTATATATATATATATATATATATATATAGTAATGAATAAGCCAATGGAGTGTGTTTTAGTGTTCTTTTTTTTCTTTTTTTGGGCTACAAAATAATGCAAAATGCATTTTTGCATTACTCAACTGGAATGCTCTAAGTAGAAAGCCACAAATACTTTCCTCTTTTTTTTCTTAAAAAAACATTTATTGCACTCTGTTTTTTTTCGATGTAAAATATTTTCATTTTACAGTGTTTGACTATGTACTTGAAAATGTTGAGTAAAATATTTTCCGATGTTTAGCACATTGTAAAATAGAGACAAAAAAAAAAAAACTATTGAAAAATTTCAAAAATAATTTATTAACTTCCCAAAAATACATAGAAGCAGATGAGGAAGCATCAGAGTCTACAAGGATTACAAAAAGGACTATCTTAAAACCATTGTAATAGAGGACAAAACACTTTTGGTCTACAAGGACTACATAGAGAACTACCTTGATTCCTGAAAATCAAGTTCTACACTGGGAAAATAAAATAAAATTAGAACAAATATGCCAAAAATTCCCGAAATCTCTAAGTAAATTGAAACATATACACCCCAATCACTCACTATCCCAGTAACTGAGTAACTGCATATATGTATATGTAAAATTTCAAACAGAAACTCACACTCACACCAACAAAGAGAGAACTTTGAAAAGAAAGGATTTGAGGCTTATTTTTGTTGTTAAAAATTCCCTCTTTTTTTTTTTTTCCTTCCTTTGCAACAATTCAGAATTCCTGAAATCGTAATAAAGAATTTGAGTGTTTTAAATTTTTTATAAATGCAAGTATAGAATCATGGAAGGTTGCAAAAGATAAAAAAAATTAGAACTAAGAACCTGGGGATGAGCTGATGGCAATGGAGTGCCAAGAAATGGTGGAGTCAACAACAACAATGGAGGATTACAGGAAAAAAAAAAAAAAACACTCAGGTAGAGTCAATGATAGTGGAGCCAATGATGGGTAGTGCTAGCGAAGGGAGGAGCCAGCGATGGGTAGTGCCTAAGGTGTTGCCGATGATAGGTGGGAGAGAAGGACCACGATGGGCTAAGTTTTCAAGAGAATACTAATAGAGTGTAAGAGTGAGAGAAACAAGTAGAATATCGGGCTAAGAGTGTGCACAAAAATGTAAAATGTTTTACCAATATTTCAAGTGTAAAACATTTTATACAAATTTGTCTTAGTTGTTTGGTTGATGAAAATATTTTATTTTTGACCAAATATTTTACTGCAAAACAAACACCGTAAAATGTAAAATTATTTCTTAAAAATATTTTACTTCGATGCGTTGATAACCAATATATCATTATCAAACAACTTATTTTATTTTCTATTCATAAAAATTTTCGCTTATGTTGTATTTAAGATAAACAAGTCTATTTTATTTTTTATTTTTTATTTTTTATGTACATTATATACGCTCTTTACTCAAACTTAAATACATAATTTTCTTAGTAATTTCAAAGAAATTGACAATAAAAAAAGTTTTTTTTTTTTTTTTCCCTGGTTGAGAAATAATAAACAAAGTTGAATGGATATACAAAAATATCTTATTTAATGTTATCACCTTCCACCTCAAACGTTTTTGAGTCAACCCAGTCTTGAAGAAGCCCTGATGAGAATACAATCCGACGGTTCTAATACCAGCTTCTTTGAGTCAACCTTGTCATGATGAAGAAGCTTCGATGAGAATACAATCTGATAGTTGAGTGCAGGCCTAACTTACTTCGTTCATATCCAAGTTACGGCTCAAATTAATGGGATAGGATCCCCTCCAGTTCAAATATCTCCTGTTCCTCCAGTATTTATCCGGATGCAAGACACGTGTCAGAAAAAATCAAAAGGCACAAAACATACCTCCTAAGGCTTTTTTGGCATTTCATAGTTAAAAAACATTTGCATCAAAAAATATATACCTCACTATTGCAAAATTTTTTGCAATAGTGCTACAATATAATTCTAAACTTAGAATTGTGTACCATGCTAAAAAACATATATATATTTTATTCCACCCGTAGCTAAAAAAAAGTGATGATGTGAAAGAAATAATAAAGAAAGATTAAAAAAATGATATTTTAATGAAAAAGTAAAATAATAGAATTTTTGGATATAGGGTGTATTATAAAATGGTATATTATAATTGATAAAGTAACTTTTTAAAATGGTAAAATATGATAAAGTAGCCTTCTTCAATGCTGATGCTCTCAGAGTCAGAACATAACTTATTTCTCTCTTCTTTTCCCCTATGTCTCTTTCACCTGAATTTGCAAAGAAGAAGAAGCCACGTCACACCATCAATTCGAGCCTACCTTCAGATCCGTTAGTTTTTCTCTATCTTTTCGCGAAACCGACATTGCAAATCTCTTCTTTGGCCTCCGATTTGCAAAACCCAAGAGTTCGATCTCCATTTTCGGAGACACGCGTTGCCATGCGCGGTGGCTGCCGAACCACGTGCTGTCACAGATTTCCCGTCGACTGGTGGTTCACGAAACCAACGCCACGGATCTCTTCTTCGGCCTCCGATGTATAACACCCAAGAAGTTGGCGCCCATCTTCACCCTCACGCGCCTCCACGAGCGCCTGAAGTTTTGCCATCAATCCAGACGCCATCGAAGATCACCGTTGGCTGTGTTGCTCTGATTCCAAAGAACCCATGCCTTCTTCCTGCACTTTTATCTCAAAAAAGGTTTGCTTTTGCTTCTATATTTTTTAAAATACAAATGGCTAATTTCCTAACCGTTGGATCATTATTTTTACACATTTCACTCATTTATTTTAAAACGGGAGGAAACTGGAGGTTCTAAAACTGGATTTGTTTTCCCGAAACTAATGATCTGGTGGGATTGACAATAGGTAGTTTTTCTGTCAAAATTCACGAACCATTTATTTGTAACATACCGGTCAATTAGCTGTGTTGACCCGAATTCCATGACTCCATTTGCTATGGGTACCCAAGACATGGACTTGAGTCCAGCCTTATGGCCCTGGCTAGCCCGTTTAGACTTCATGGCTACCAGGTAGTCCTCTGGGCTCCACTTCTTACGAGAGTCGAAAAGATCATGTAAGTCACTGCCGGGCCACAACCTCGTGAACAAGAACCAACTTGTTTTAAGCCGGTAATGGTCCCCATTGTAGAACCGTTTTACTGCACTAATAGTGTTGAGACCATAAGGAGGGTCTGGCCAGTCTTTCTTCCAGAACATAGCGTAGGTCCACCCCTCACGGCGGGCCTGCTCAAACTCCGCCTCCACCTCCTGCGGGACTGTGATAATCTTTCCGCTGTTGATAGACAGCCAGCGAGTTTTATGAGGCTCGTGAAAAAGTTCAGTAGTTATAAACTTATCATGGTCATGGGTTGATTCAATTGAAGAAGAAAAGGAATGGTTTGGCTGGAAGATTGAGGGTATGGAATAAGCAAATCCGTAAGGTGGGGTTTCACTAGATATTGAATTTCCCTGAGAGTGAGTGGGTGGAAATTGTTAACAATATAAAGTGAGAGAGAAAGACTGAATAGTCTGTATATTGATGTGTAAATAATAATGTACAATAGAGAGCCTTATATAGGCTAGGTATGTGTGCAGTACAAGCAAAAGGAGTAAACTACAAGTATAGTATATTGGGCTAAGCCCAATGGGCTAAACTAGTCTAAGCTATACACTAACATCCCCCCTCAAACTCGAGGTGGCAAGGAAGAAGCCAACGAGAGTTTGGATATAAGATCTCGAAGACGACCAGGCGGGTGAGTCTTGGTAAAGATATCAGCAGGCTGGTCAGCAGAGGAAATGGAGAACAACTTGAGATTTCCTTTCTTGAGATGCTGGCGAGTGATGTGGCAGTCGATCTCAATATGCTTAGTGCGTTCGTGGAAGACATCATTATGAGCAATGTAGATAGCACTACGATTGTCACAATAAAGAGGAGTGGCAGTGGGCTGCGGAGCATCCATGTCAGCCAAGAGCCAGCGAAGCCAAACAAGCTCGCAAGTGGTGTCGGCAAGGGCACGATACTCTGCCTCAGTACTGGAACGGGAAACCACATCCTGCTTCTTGCTGCGCCACGAGACAAGAGAAGTACCTAACAGGAAACAGAAACCTGTGATAGAGCATCGATCAGTCAGATCACCTGCCCAGTCAGCATCTGAATAAGCATGAAGCTCGAGGGAAGATCGAGAGGAGTAATGCAGACCATGATAAAGTGTGCCTTTGACATATCGGAGAATCCGAAGAACAGCAGCATAATGGACAGAACGAGGTGCATCCATGAACTTACTAACCATACCCACGGCATGTGAAATATCTGGACGAGTAACAGTGAGATAGATCAAACTGCCAACCAACTGACGATAGCGAGTAGCATCGGATATAGGTTCACCATCCAAAGGTGTGAGCTTTGCATTGTATTCTAAAGGAGTGGAAACAGTCTTGTTGTCGGTGATACTGGCTTTGGAGAGAAGATCAGAAGCATATTTAGCCTGGGAAAGATAGTATCCATCAGAGGATGAGGTAACCTCAAGCCCAAGAAAATAGCTGAGAGTGCCTAGATCTTTCATCTCAAAATATTGACTAAGGAACTGCTAAAGAGAGCGGATACCTGCAGAATCATCTCCAGTAATAATCATATCATCAACATAAAGAAGAATAAGAGTGATACCAGCAGAGGATCTTCGGACAAAGAGAGCGGTGTCATGAGGACTCGAAGTGAAACCCTACTGAGCAACAACCGAGCTAAACTTTTCAAACCAAGCTCGAGGAGCCTGCTTAAGGCCATAAAGAGCACGGCGAAGGTGACAAACTTGGCTGCCTGAATGTGGATAGCCAGGGGGTGGTTGCATGTACACTTCTTCATGGAGGTCTCCATTAAGGAAAGCATTCTTCACATCCATTTGATAAAGAGGCCAACGGCGAACAGCAGCCACAGCAATGAAACATCTGACCGATGTAAGGCGAGCAACAGGAGCAAATGTTTCCTCATAATCAATACCATACTCCTGAGTAAAGCCCTTGGCAACTAGGCGAGCCTTGTATCGTTCAACAGATCCATCAGCCTTGGTCTTGATCTTGTAAACCCACCTACAACCTACTACAGACTGACCAGGAGGCAAATCAACCATATCCCAAGTGTTATTCTTATGAAGGGCATCTAGTTCTTCGTTCATAGCTTGCTGCCAAAGAGGGTCAGTATGGGCCTCACGATAGGTGTGAGGTTCATAGAGGGTGGCAAGAGCAAAAGAGCAGTGATAATCAGTAAGATAAGGGGGAGGAATGCTTACCCGAGTGGAACGACGAAGTTCAGGACCAACAGGTGACTCAGGAGAGGGTGGTGTCATAGGATCCAAGACAGGCGGGTCATATGCCGGAGACAGAACCGGAAATGAGTCGTCTGGAGAGGCAGCCGATGTTGAAGAATCCTCCACAAGTTCAGGATAGAGAGGGAGGAAAAGATCAGTAAAAATGGGAGACTCTAAGGAAGGAGATGCAGGAAACTGTTGAAGACTCGTGAAAGAACGATGTTCCCAAAACTCAACATGACGGGAGACACGAAGGCGATGAGAAATGGGATCATAGTAGCGAAACCCCTTTTGAGACACACCATAACCAAGGAAACAACAGAGACGAGTACGAGGCTGGAGTTTTGTTCGTTCATGAGGAGGAAGAGAGACAAAGCAAGCACAACCAAAAACCCAAAGGGAGGAGTAGTCAGGAGTTTGACCATAAAGAAGCTCAAATGGTGATTTGTTGTGTGTAGTTGGTGAAGGAATACGATTAATTGTGTACACAGCAGTGAGTGCAGCCTCACCCCAAAAGCGCTCAGGAAGAGAGGCAGAAATGAGAAGGGTGCGGACAACATCAAGAATGTGACGATGTTTTCGTTCTGCACGACCATTTTGTTGAGAGGTGTAAGGACAAGACCGCTGAGGAAGAGAACCATGACTGTCTAAAAAGGATAAGAAAGATTTATCATTATATTCTTAAGCATTATCTAATCGAAAGACTTTGACGGTGTGATTGAACTGTGTTTCAATCATTTTATGAAATGTTTGGTAAATAGACACAAGTTCAGACCTATGGTGAAGCAGATAAATCCAAGTATATCGAGAAAAATCCAAGTATATCGAGAAAAATCATCCACAAATATGACAAAATATTCAGATCCCCCCTCAGTGGGAACAGGTGCAGGACCCCAAATATCATAATGTATAATATCAAAAGGGGCAGAAGAAAAAGAGTCACTTTTATTAAAGGGCAATTTTGTTTGTTTGCCAAAATGACATGAAGTACAATCAAATTTTTGAAACTGAACTGAACCTAAATGACCTTGAGAAGCTAACAACTGAAGACGAGATAAAGATGGATGACCAAGACGAGCATGCCATAGATCAGGTGAGGAGGTGGTAGTGGTAGCAGCTGCAGAAACAACTTGTGAAGGAATCTTCAAGTCATGAACCTCAAACATGCGACCAACCTTACGGCCTGTCCCAAGCACTTGACCCGTCCGGGGATCCTGCACATCCACACCATGATTAGTAAATAAAAGATCTACTCCTAATTCACAAAGTTGACCAACAGAAAGCAAATTAAGGGATAACTTTGGAATATGAAAAGTGTCATTAAGGGATAGACTAGGAGAAGAGATTGTTCCTTTATGACTAACAGGCATAGGAGTTCCATCAGCAGTGTAAATGGTGATTGGATGTTCTAAAGGTGCCTTTTCAGAAAATTGGGATTCATAAGGAGTCATATGGTTACAACATGCAGTATCAAAGAACCAAGGTTGGTTACCTGAGGTGACAGAAAGGGCAGTGGAAGTGCGGGATAAAACCTGTTGAACAACTGCCTCAACATCAGCCGTAGTAAGTAAGGAAGTCAAAGATGGACCTGTAGGAACCGATGGATCTGAAGGACATACAGCAGCTGCCCGAGGAAGAAAAGCCTTATTATGCTCTTGCACAAATTTCTGCAGTTTGCGACAAACAGAGATGTCATGACCTTTGCTACGGCAAAACTCGCAGCGAGTACCTTTGGAAGACTGAGAGTTGGGACGCCCAGGGTTTATTCGTGGAGGAGCAGTGAATGCAGCAATGGGAGGCTATGGAGAGGGTGTAGCCAATACATGATCAGATGATGACATGTGATAAGTAGGCCGACGGTTCTCCTCAGAAATGAGCTCCTTGACTGCAGCATCAAGAGAAGGAGTAGGAGACCAGCTAAGCATAGAAGCCCTAGTAGGCTCAAAATCCTCACGTAAACCCATCATGAAGTGCATAAATTGACGACGATCCCGATATTTGACAAAGAGCTCAATGTCCTTAGAACACACCAGTGGAGGATCTGCAGCAGAGAGTTGTTCCCACATAGTAGAAGTCTGAGAATAGAAATCAGAAATAGACTGACCTGTCTCTTGACGCATTTGATAGAGCTTTGATTCAATGTGGAACTCCAAGCTTGAATCATTAGTGCAATTATAGCGATCAGCCAAAAATTTCCAAGCAGTCTCAAGACGAGGAAGAAGATTATGAATGGAGGGAATAGAGGTATTGATAAACCAAGGCAAGATCTTACTTTGAATACTCTCCCATTCCTCTAGGCGTTCTTCATAATCATATGTTGTAACAGCAGTCTTCGAAGACTCTTCAGCAGTTGTGGCTTTAGACTTCGGGTTTGGTACTGGCTTAGGAATTGAACCAGTCACATATCTCCACAGTTTACGACCCTTGAGAAAGACAGTCATATTCTGAGACCACGCATGATAACTAATAGGACCATCGAACATAAAAGTGATAGGATGGATGATATCTCGTTCATTTTGTTGAGCCATAATGAAGAAAATGACCAAAAAATGGGATTTAGAGACCTCAAATGCAGAAACGGAGCTCAAAATCGGAATCTACGCGAAAAACTAAGCAAAACAGGTCCTGTTGAAAATTTTTGACTATGGTCAAAGTCAACGGTCAACGGTCAAAGTCAACGGCCAGAGTCAACGATCAACTGCTGATGTGGCAGTGTGACGTCACCTAGGGCTGATGTGGCAGGAAGAGACGCAGCAGCAGGCGCATGTGGCGCGTGAGTGAGAGTGGACTGGCGCGTGGCAGGTACTGACGGCGCGTGGCAGCGCGTGGAGCGCGTGCTCGTGAGGCAGAAACTTCAGCCGGCGCGTGGAGGCGCGTGTGATGCAGTTTCTGGCCGTTCTTGGTTGGGTTTTGCTCGGGATTGGCTGTTCTGTCTTTCTATGCCTGTTCTTTGGCAGTTGAATGCACAGAACGTTGATATCCAAGTGTTGCAGTACTGTGGGCGTGACGGCGGTGGCTCGCTTCTGACAGTGACGACTGGATGAAGGCGAGGGTAGCGGAAAAACGCCGGAGATGTCCACAGGAACCAGAAAGTCAGAGGAATGGCTTTGATACCATGTTAACAATATAAAGTGAGAGAGAAAGACTGAATAGTCTGTATATTGATGTGTAAATAATAATGTACAATAGAGAGCCTTATATAGGCTAGGTATGTGTGCAGTACAAGCAAAAGGAGTAAACTACAAGTATAGTATATTGGGCTAAGCCCAATGGGCTAAACTAGTCTAAGCTATACACTAACAGAAATAATGATGATATGTAATAAAGAGACAAGTGTTGAGTTTCAACAGTAGAAGATAGGGAGCTTGACTGAGAGCTGTCTGGTGGAAAGCAGGATGATATGGAAGGATAGTCATATAAGTCTGGAATTAGCGACTGGTTAGATAATGAACTATCACTACTACACAGGGACTTGGCTGGTGGAAAGAGTGAAAAGATGGAATCCGGATTTGAAAGAGAATTTTGTACTTCTGTGTCAGGTGTACCAGGATGAGACATGTGGGCTGGAGCAATGAATTCCATCAGTAATCCCAAACTTAAAAGGGAAGAAGGGAACTACGGATGGATTGCCCAGGAACGAGGAAAACATCATTTATATAAAGAGAGGAGGAGTATACTTCATAGGAAACTTCCTCACAACTACTCATCCGCGGGTTCCTCCGAAGACGGAAAGCTTGCTTGTTAGATTTTTCAAAACTTGGTTTTTCATAAACAGTAGCCATGAGGCTAACTACCAAATCTTATTTGATTGAGTGTTTTCTAGAAACAAATCTTCCAAATAAGCCAAAAAAATAATAATCATCAGATCTTTTGTGAGCCTATAGTGTCGTTTTTTTGTTTTCTATCTCAGTTTCTCTTATTCTAAAATGTACTTGGTGTGGACGCGCGAAAAAAAAAAAAAAAAAAAAAAAAAAAAACACCGAATGGAGAAAGTGTGCTAAGCTGTGGATGCTCGGTACCTCTCGATTCTTATTTTTCTAGTTTTACATATTGGAGGCTTGACAACGTGACTCTTAGTGTGCATGTATTTCTTGGATTAGGTATGTGTATTTCTTATTTTATTTTTTTTAGCAGCCACTACCAATCATTAGTTTTTTTATTAAGTGTGATTGGCCATGATTGGCCACCTATTTGTCTAATTCTTTTTTTAATTACCTAATTAACTAAAACCAATTCAAGAATGATTAATTAATTAAGGTAAACTAAAGTCTCGAACCGAAAATGTTGGACGAAGTTCGTTTACGGATAGGGAGAAGGTATTAGCCACCCCACACCACCTATCTAAAAACTAAAACTCCATTTTAATACTAATTCCAACGTTAACTTTTTAGTGCAAAAATTAGATACTTGGTATTTGGGAAAGATTTTGTACAATCAATATATATATATATACACACACACATATATATACATACACTACTACTATTACAATTTAAGGGGCTTCCTCTCTTTGTAAAGGACAATTCCGTAAAAATATAATTCTAATTCCCACTAAAACATTGCCTAAAAAATAAGGTCACTCTCCTATTGATTTTCAAATTGTTTTATCCACTTATAAATTAGATTCTCAAAATAAAAATTATATATATATATAAAATAAAAACACACATTTTTGTTTTGCTACAAAATAGGACCACTAAAATAAAATAAAAAAGTCTTATCACACACACGAAGCACGAGTGATGAGGCTAGTGTATGTATATATATGTAAATATACACACACATGTGAGTATTTATTATATATAACATATCATGTGAATATTTACTTCAAAGTGTATTTACAATCAAAACATATGAAATCAATGTACATAGCATGTGAAGGCTAAATTTAAATATGTATAACTAGCATGTGAGTATAATATTTATTACGTAACTAACATGTGAATATATACACCATAAAATAAAAGGAGAGAGAATAGGAGATGTCACCTCTTAGCAAATTTGTCCTCCATTTTCTCATTCTCATTCACAAACATCATAATCCAAAACATTTGAGGCTATTTGGAGCTATTTGGTTTTTATGTTTCCATTACCCATAACTCTGTTTCCATCACTCATAACTCAAAAATGGTGGGACCCATGAAGAGAAAGCTTGTTTGGATTTGTTTTCAAGTTTTGTTTTCATCACTCAATTCTCTAATTCTCTAATTTTTTTAAATGCAAGTATAGATTCGTGCAAGATTGCAAAAGAAAAGAAAGTGCCAGAGTCTGAACAGAGTTATCACAAAAATTGTTGTTGGCATATTTCTCAGCATAAACCAAAATATTGTAAAATTAAAATTTTACTTTAGTTCCAAAAATTAAAAATTAAGCCAGAATAACAAAACCAACCACCACCACAACACAGACACCACAGCAACCACAACCCATTTTAGCTACTCACCCTCTGCTACCACAAACCACAACCCAACCACCACCAAGACCCACAATCTGTTCCAACCATCAATGGCAACCCACAAAAGCAGCCACACTTGACCCAAATTGAGCAAAAAACCAAATCGGTAACCCACTCAACAGTAAAGGGGAAAAAAATTAGAACTAAGAACCTAGGGATAAGCTGATGACAATGGAGGTGCCAAGAAATGGTGGAGTCGACAACAATAATGGAGGATTACAGGGGGAAAAAAAACATTCAAGTAGAGCCGATGATAGTGGAGTCGATGATGTGTAGCGCTGGCAAAGGGATGAGCCAGTGATGGGTAGTGCCTAAGGTGTTGCCAATGATAGGTGGGAGAGAAGGACCACGATGGGCTGAGTTTTGGAGAGAATACTAATAGAGTGTGAGAGTGAGAGAGTTTAAGCATCGGGTTGAGAGTGCACAAAAATGTAAAATGTTTTACCAATATTTAAAATGTAAAACATTTTACATAAATTTGCCTTAGTTGTTTAGTTGACGAAAATATATTAGGCGAAAATGCACTTTTGGTCCCTACATTTTGGGCCGATTCTCAATTTGGTCTCTAAATTAATTTCGCTCCTAGGTCAGTCCCTGATTTCAGAAAATCGTTTTTTATTTTGGTCCCTGCCGTCAACCCAGTAATAGAAAAATCTGAGGTGGCAAACAAAGTATCCTGCTTGCTGACATGGCGCTGATGTGGCCATTAAAATATTATTTAAAAAAATTATTTGGCATTTTTTAAATGCCACATCAGATTTCAATTAATAAAAAATTTAAACAAAAAAATTTTAATTCCTCAATTTTAATTTAATTAAAAAAATAAAAAACAAAGGAATTTTTTACTTTTTTTAGTTTTAAAGATTGAATATCTGTTCACCCAAAAAAATAAAAATAAAAATAAAATAATATTCACATCAGTGAATATGACCAAATACATTTTGGTCATTGCTTATCCATTAGATTCAACTTACTAAGGCTCTCTCTCATCTAAAATGAAGTCCTCTTTCATCTAAAGCTCTCTCTCTCTCTCTCTCTCTCTCTCTCTCTCTCTCTCTCTCTCTCTTTGGATCTGGGTTTAGAGAAAGAGATGGTGGGTGTTGGGTTTGATTTGGTTTGTTGGGATCTGGGCTTTCCTTCAGCTTTGATCTGTGATCTTTGGTGGGTTTGATTAGGTTTGATCAGATCTGGGTTTAGCGAAAGAGATGGTGGGTGCTAGGTTCGACTGGGTTTACTAGGATTTGGGCTTTCCTTCGGCTTTGATTGGTGATCGTTGATGGGTTTGACTAGGTTTGATCGAATCTGGGTTTAGAGAAAGAGATGTTGGTGGGTGCTGGGTTCGACTAGGTTCGTTGGTTCGACTGGGTTCGTTGGTTGGGATTACAAGGTTTGTTGTTGTTGGTCTGATTAGTGATCGTTTCTGGACATTTGGGGTTCGGGGCTTGCTGGAGATTTGGTTTTAGTGTTTGCTGGGAATTTCAAATTTTGAAATTTCTTTTTGTTTTTTAAGTTATTAACTTCTTGTGGTATTCGAAATTCCTTTGATTATGGTTTGGTTTGGGAGTGGATGAGTTGGGTGCTTTGTTAGGTTTCTATTGTTTGGATGGTTTGGTTTAGGAGTGGTTTCGTGTGGGTTTTCCTATGGGTTTTCTTGTTCATGTTCTTTGATTTGGTGATGTTCATGTTTTTTTTTCCCCTATGGGTTTGATGTTCATGTTCTTTTATTATGGGTTTTCTCTTTGATCTGGGTTTGATGTTGTTGCTAGGTTTATTTATTGGATTTAAGAAGAACATTGAAGAACAAGTTCTTACGTTCTTATCAAAAAAATAATGAAAGTAAAAATGATAATAATAATAATAATAATAAAATTAGATTTAAAGTTGGTTTCCAAAAAAAATAGATTTAAAGTTTTTTTTTTAATTTAGTTTAATTTTTCTAAGCTAGCTTTTTTATTAATTTAAAGGTTGACATGGCATTTAAAATGATAAATATAAATTTTTTTTTTTAATTTTATTAGCCACGTCAGCATATAACATGCCAACAAAGCACTCCGTTTACCACCTTAGATTTTTCTATTACTGGGTTGGCAATAGAGACCAAAATAAAAACAATTTTCTGAAATCAGGAATTGACCTAGGAGCGAAATCAATTTAGGGACCAAATCGAGAATCAGTCCAAAATGTAGGAACCAAAAGTATATTTTCACCATTATTTTATTTTTGACCAAATATTTTACTACAAAACAAACACGGTAAATGTGAAAATATTTTTTTTTTTTAAATAGAGCGTTGATAACGAATAGATCATTATCAGACAACTCATTTTATTTCCTATTCATAAAAATTTTCACTTATGTCATATTTAAGATAAACAAGTCTATTTTATTTTTTATTTTTATGTACATAATATACACTCTTTACTCAAACTTAAATACATCAATTTCTTAGCAGTTTCAAAGAAATTGATATAAAAAAATAAAAAATAAAAAATAAATAAATAAATAAATTTTTTTTTTTTTTTTTTGAGAAATAATAAACAAAGTTGAATGGATATACAAAAATATCTTATTTAATGTTATCACCTTCCACCTCAAATGTTTTTTAGTCAACCTAGTCTTGAAGAAGCTATGATGAGAATACAAACTGACGGTTCTAATACCAGCTTCTTTAAGTCAACCCTATCTTGAAGAAGCTTCGATGAGAATACAATCTGATAGTTGAGTGCAGGCCTAACTTACTTCGTTTGTGTCCAAGTTATGACTCCAATGGTCTGGTGGGATGAGTCCTAGGGATGGCAATGGAGCAGGGCGGGGCTGAACTAAGTCCTAGGGATGCCCTACAACTATTACAATTTTTTTAATGAAACCTATTTCATTAATAAAAATATACTTGAAATTACAACTAAATTTATCCTATCAAATCAAATCAATTTTTAGAAAAAATTGAATAACATATCCAAGTGTTTAACAAGAAAATCATAAATAAAAAATAAATAAATAAATAAATCTCACAGTATAATACATAACAAAATAAAGGCGGAAAACCACATTAGGTTAAATAAAATAAGCTAATATTGATATGTTTGTTTAAATAGTAGGGTTTTAGGGTATAAGAAATTTACAATTATAACCCTTAACAACGCAGGGTGGGGTGGGGACGGGGAGGGGAGGAGAGGGGCGGGGCGGGGCGGGGTGGGGTGGGTCTAAAAAGTCTAAACCCATCCCCGTCCCGCCCTGTAGTGTGGGGCTAAAATTTTACCCCATCCGCACAAAACGAAAGAGAGAGAGAGGCAGGTTAAACGGGGCGGGGAAAAATTGCCATCACTGGGATCGACGAGCAGGTAATTTTTCTGTCAAGATTCACGAACCATTTGTTTGTAACATGCCGGTCAATTAGCTGTGTTGACCCGAATTCCATAACTCCATTTGCTGTGGGTAACCAAGACATGGACTTGAGTCCAGCCTCACGGCCCTGGTGAGCCCGTTCAGACATGGCTGCCTTGTAGTCCTCCGGACCCCACTTATGAGTGTCGAAAAGATGATGTATGACACTGCCGGGCCACAACCTCGTGAACAAGAACCAATTTGTTTTACCCATGTAGTACCGTTTTACTGCACTAATAGTGTTGTGACCATAAGGAGAGCCTGGCCAGTCTTCCTTCCAGAACATAGCGTAGGTCCACCCCTCACGGCGGGCCTGCTCAAACTCCGCCTCCACCTCCTGCGGGATTGCGATAATCTTGTTGATGTTGGTAGACAGCGGCAGCCAGCGAGTTATATGAGGCTCATGAAAAAGTTCAGTAGTTATAAACTTATCATGGTCATGGGTTGATTCAATTGAAGAAGAAAAGGAATGGTTTGGCTGGAAGATTAAGGGTATGGAATAAGCAAATCCGTAAGGTGGGGTTTCACTAGATATTGAATTTCCCTGAGAGTGAGTGGGTGGAAAGAATGATGATATGTAATAAGGAGACAAGTGTTGAGTTTCAGCAGCAGAAGATAAGGAGCTTAACCGAGAGCTGTCTGGTGGAAAGCAGGATGATATGGAAGGATAGTCATATAAGTCTGGAATTAGCGACTGGTTAGATAATGAACTATCACTACTACACAGGGACTTGGCTGGTGGAAAGAGTGAAAAGATGGAATCCGGATTTGAAAGAGAATTTTGTACTTGTGTGTCAGGTGTACCAGGATGAGACATGTTGGCTGGGGCAATGAATTCCATCAGTAATCCCAAACTTAAAAGGGAAGAAGGGAACTACGGATGGATTGCCCAGGAACGAGGAAAACATCATTTATACAAAGAGAGGAGTATACTTCATAGGAAACTTCCTCACAACTACTCATCCGCGGGTTCCTCCGAAGACGGAAAGCTTGCTTGTAAGAATTTTCAAAAATTGTTTTTTCATAAACAGTAACCATGAGGCTAACTACCAAATCTTATTTGATTGAGTGTTTTCTAGAAACAAATCTTCCAAATAAGCCAAAAAAATAATAATCTTCAGATCTTTTGTGAGCCTATAGTGTCGTTTTTTTTGTTTTCTATCTCAGTTTCTCTTATTCTAAAATGTACTTGGTGTGGACGCGCAAAAAAAAAAAAAAAAAAAAAATCACCGAATGGAGAAAAGTGTGCTAAGCTGTGGATGCTCGGTACCTCTCGATTCTTATTTTTCCAGTTTTACATATTGGAGGCTTGACAACGTGACTCTTAGTGTGCATGTATTTCTCGGATTAGGTATGTGTATTTCTTATTTTAATTTTTTTAGCAGTCACCACCAATTATTAGTTTTTTATTAAGTGTGATTGGCCACCTATTTGTCTAATTCTTTTTTTAGTTACCTAATTAACTAAAACCAATTCAAGAGGTACTAATTAATTAAGGTAAACTAAAGTCTCAAACCAAAAATCTTGGACGAAATTCGTTTACGTATAGGGAAGGTATTAGCCACCCCATAGCACCTATCTAAAAAAATAATACTCCATTTTAATACTAATTCCAACGTTAACTTTTTAGTGAAAAAATTAGATACAATCAATATATATATATACACACATACACATACATACATACACTACTACTATTACTATTTAAGGGGCTTCCTTTGTTCGTAAAAGACAATTCCGTAAAAATACAATATTGGGACCCACGGAGAGAAAGCTTGTTTGGATTTGTTTTCAAGTTTTGATTTCATCACTTAATTCTCTAATTTTTAAGTATTGAATTATGAAAACTGAAAACACATTTTAAGTGTTTTCAAGTTATGCAAACATAGTTATGATAGCATTTTTGTAAATACCCACACAACTTTTAAAATTCCAACAGCAACTTTTGACTTTTATTTTTTTTTTTTTTTTTTGAAACAAAGCCACGGTTATAACTGAGTTTAGGTGCCAAACGGGTGGGATTTGGGAAATTGGAGTATTTTAAGTGATGTGTGATAAGTGACGAAAATTAAGTGAGGAGTGATGAAAAAAAATGGTTTTTGTGTTTCCATCACCATAACTCTGTTTCCATTACTCATAACTCAAAAATGGTAAGACCCATGGAGAGAAACCTTGTTTGAATGTGTTTTCAAGTTTTATTTCCATCACTTAATTCTTTGATTTTTGAGTGATAAGTTATGGAAACTGGAAACAAGTTTTAGGTGTTTTCAAGTTATGAAAACTGAGTTATGATGGTAATCTTGTAAATACACACACATTGAGGGACCCACCAACCGCAATTCTTGACATCACTCTCCTCTTTTCTTTTTCCTTTTCTTTTTTTTCTTTCTTCTCCACTTTTCTTTCTTTTTGTCTCTCTTCTTTCTCTATTCTTCGTTGCAAGCATTAGTTCTTTCTTTCTTTTTCCTTCTTTTTCTTCCTTTTCGCCTTTCTTATCTTAGACCCATAAAAAAAATCAAAAAATAAACTTTTCTTTCTCTATTCTTCCCTGCAATCTTGTAAATACACACACATTAAAGGACCCACCAACCGCAACTTTTGACTTCACTCTCCTCTTTTCTTTTTCTTTTTTTTTTCTTTCTTATCCACTTTTCTTTCCTTTTGTCACTCTTCTTTCTCTGTTCTTCACTGCAAGCATCAAGCATTAGTTCTTTCTTTCTTTTTCTTTTTCTTTTTCTTCTTTTTCGCCTTTCTCATCTCAAAGCCATAAAAAAATCAAGAAACAAACTTTTTTTTCTCTGTTCTTCACTACAAGCATCAGTCCTTTCTTTCTTTCTTTTTCATTTTTTTCCTTTTCGCCTTTCTCATCTCAAACCCATCAAAAAAAAAAAAAAAATCAAGAAACAAACTTTTATTTCTCTGTTCTTTGCTACAAGCATCAGTTCTTTCTTTCTTTCTTTCTTTCTTTCTTTCTTCCTTTTCACCTTTTTCATCTTAGACCCATAACAAAAAATCAAGAAACAAGTGAGGCTCTGACCAATTGCTCAAGTATGGGTTCCACAAAAAGTTTTTTAAAAAAAATTTTGAGTGATTAGAAGCTGAAAATATGTGCCAAACGGGTGGGGTATAGAAAATTGTGGTATTTTAAGTGATGAGTGATTGTTTTCAAAAAACCAAATAGCCCCTTACTGCCAAGGGAAGCACTACAAAAAAAATGCCTATTAGCGACCAAGAATTTTTGACGGACCCAAAAAGCCCTCTGAAAAAATCTTATTTGCGATAGTAAAATAAAGCCCTCGCAAATATTTGGTAAAATGTGAAATATTTGTGACCAACAAGAAAAGCTGTCGCAATTATATGTTATAGTCATCACAAATACTAATATTTTGGAGGGAAATTTTCCCTCCATATTATTTGCGAGGGACAATTAAAATCTCTCGCAAAAAGTGTATTATTTGTGAAGGTTAAAAAAAGCCGTCATTAATACTAAATTATTTGCGAGGGCTAGGATCTACCTTCACAAATAATCATTAAAATGTCAAAAAATTTGGAGGGAAATGTTCCCACCAAATTATTTCCGAGGGACAATAAAAATCCCTTGCAAAAAGTTTATTTTTTGTGTGGGTTAAAAATATGCCCTTACTAATACTAAAATATTTGCGAGGGCCACGATTGACCTTCGCAAAAAATCATTAAAATATTAATTTTTTTGAGATAAAATTTATTCTAAAATTCAAAGAAAAATAAAAAGAAACGTATAAACATATAACACTTTGTATTCTTTAGATGAACCTTTTGTTTACGGTCTAAAAAAAAAACCTTTTTATATACATCCTATATAAGAAAGGTCTATCCTTATTTTATAAACAATTGTACCCATAAAAAAATGATAGCACTTTCAACTTCAAAATGGTAGCCTAAATTTCAAGAATTTCAACCTTTTGTACTCTCTCTCTATCTCTCTCTCAAAAGTGAATAAAAATTTCTTCCCATTAAAATAATGCATAAAAGATGAGTTTATAGATCAAATAGTAAATTACATCTGATTGGCATGAAAATTGGCATGCATATTAAGACCATATAGAACATATAATCCAACAGTTGGATTTTCAAAATATGAGTTTAATAATAAGTTATTGGGTGATGTAACATTTTTTAGAGTTACATCACATGTAACTTGAACCAAACTCTATATTTCTTAATTCGATGTGAATTTTGACAAATTTACCGTTAGATTACATTATCTTCATATATTTTTCATGGTTATAAAATTTCAAGGTGATCAAATATTAATTGTCATTTCATCAATCAATTGTTTAAATTCAAGCTTTTATAGTTCAAAATAATGCATAAAAGATGAGTTTATAGATCAAACGGTAAATTACATCCGATTGGCATGAAAATTGACATGCATGTTAAGAACATATAGAACATGTAATCTAATAGTTGGATTTTCAAAATATGAATTCAATAATAAGTTATTGGGTGGTGTAACATTTTTTAGAGTTACGTCAGGTGTAATTCGAACCCAACCCTATATTTCTTAATTCGATGTGAATTTTGACAAATCTACCATTAGATTAAATAATCTTCATATATTTTTCATGCTTACAAAATTTCAAGGTGATCAAAAATTAATAGCCATGTCATCAATCAATTGTCTAAATTCAAGTTTTAGTAGTTTAAAATAATGCATAAAATATGAGTTTATAGATAAAATAGTAAATTACATCCGATTGGCATGAAAATTGGCATGCATGTTAAAAACATATAAAACATGTAATCCAACGGTTGGATTTTCAAAATATGAATTCAATTATAAGTTATTAGGTGGTGTAACATTTTTTAGAGTTACATCACATGTAACTTGAACCCAATTCTATATTTCTTAATTCAATGTGAATTTTGACAAATCTACCATTAGATTACATTATCTTCATATATTTTTCATGCTTATAAAATTTCAATGTGATCAAATATTAATTGTCATGTCATCAATCAATTATTTAAATTCAAACTTTTGTAATTTAAAATAATGAGTTTATAAATCAAATGGTAAATTACATTTGATTGGCATGCATGTTAAGAACATATAGAACATGTAATCCAACGGTTGGATTTTCAAAATATGAATTTAATAATAAGTTATTTGGTGGTGTAACGTTTTTTAGAGTTACGTCAAGTGTAACTCGAACCCAACCCTATATTTCTTAATTCAATGTGAATTTTGATAAATCTACTGTTAGACTACATTATCTTCATATATTTTTCATGCTTACAAAATTTCAAAGTGATCAAAGATTAATAGCCACGTCATCAATCGATTGTCTAGATTGATGCCTTTTAGCGACGAAGAATTTTTGACGGACCCAAAAAGCCCTCACAAAAAATCCTATTTCTGATGGCAAAATAAAATCCTTGCAAATACTTGGTAAAATGTGAAATATTTGTGACCAACAAGAAAAGCCATTGCAATTATGTATTATAGCCGTCACAAATGCAAATATTTTGGAAGGAAATTTTCCCTCCATATTATTTGTGAGTGACAATTAAAAATCTCTCACAAGAAGTGTGTTATTTGTGACAGTTAAAAATATGCCGTCACTAATACTAAATTATTTGCAAGGGCCAAGATCGACCTTCACAAATAATCATTAAAATGTCAAAAATTTTGGAGGGAAATGTTCCCACCAAATTATTTCTAAGGGACAATAAAAATCCATCGTAGAATGTTTATTTTTTGTGTGGCTTAAAAATATGCCCTCATTAATACTAAATTATTTGCAATGACTAAATTGACCTTCGTAAATAATCATTAAAATATTTTTAAAAAATTGAGATAAAAGTTTTCATCAAATTATTTGCGAGGGGCAATGAAAATCCCTCGTGAAAATAATATTATTTGTGAGGGTTAATAAAATTCCCTCACTAATAATAGAGTATTTGTGAGGACTAAGATTGGCCTTCGCAAATAACCATTAAAATATCAAAACTTTTGGTGGGAAATTTTTCCCTCCATACTTTTTGCTGAGGGACAATAGAATTTCCTCACAAAAGGTGTATTATTTGTGATGGTTAAAAATATACGCCTACTAATAATAAATCATTTTAAGGACCAAGATTAGCTTTTCGAATTAATCATTAGAATATCAAATTGTAAATTGATGCTTCTCATAACACATGTACCTGTTCATTTATTCATTGTAGTTTTTATTTTATCTTGTTTTTTAAAAATTAGTAAGTAAAATTATTAGATGTGAAGCTATAACTTAAACAAAAATAATATTTCAAATGCATGCCTACTTAATTGATTAAAAATTGCTAAAACAACCAAAACCGATTAGATTTTAAGTTAAAGTGGAACAAAGGGGGTTAAGTGTATTGGTTTAGTGACTAGAATGAAATATTTTGTGAAAATAAACCGAAATAGAACTAAATGATTACTAAGTTTCTAGTAATATGTTTTTTCTAATAAATATAATAGAATAGTTGAAACTATTTTTCTACAAAATATTCAAGATAAATTTAGACTTGTTAATAATTAATTTGCTTATGTTATAAAGGGTAAACTTATGCGTATGATATCATGTCATTCGGTCTAAAGAATGCCCGTGTGACCTACCAGCGAGCCATGGTGACCTTGTTGCATGATATGATGCATAAGGAGATCAAAGTCTACGTTGACAATATGATTGCCAAGTCACGCATAGGTTGAATATTTTGAGAAAGCTAGAGATCATTTGATAGATTTAAGAAAGCTATTCAAGCGCCTTGTCAAGTACAGGTTGAGGCTTAATCCTAACAAGTGCGCCTTAGGAGCTAGTTCAGGGAAATTGCTCGGCTTCATAGTCAACCAAAGAGGAATTGAAGTGGACCCATTAAAAGTCCATGCCATTAGGGACATGCCTGTGTTGAAAACTGAGAAATAAGTTCGAAGCTTCTTAAGAAGTACCAATTACATAGCTCGCTTCATAGCGCAGTTGACCGCTACATGCGATCCCTTCTTCAAGCTCTTGAAGAAGGATACAAAGGTAGATTGGATTGATGAGTGTCAAGCAACATTTGACAAGATTAAGTGGTATTTGTTGAACCCTCCTATTTTGGTTCCCCCAATGCTGGGACATCCATTGATTCTCTACCTAGTGATGCAAGAGACATCCATAGGTTGCATGTTAGGCCAGCTAAATGAACCCGATCAAAAAGAGAAGGCAATTTACTACTTGAGTAAGAAGTTCACTAGTTGTGAGATCAATTACATTGCCATTGAAAAGACATGCTATGCCCTAGTGTGGGCCTCACGTAAGTTGCGGTAGTACATGTTATGCTTCACCACGCAATTGATTTCCCGCATGGACCCCATCAAGTACATCTTTGAAAAGCCTGCCCTCATAGGGAAGATCTCCCGTTGGCAAAGCTATCTAGATTTGATATTGTGTTTGCAGTGCAAAGGCCGGCAAAGGCTAAGCCATAGCAGATTACCTAGCAGATCAGCCATTCAATGATCCAGATTTCTCAGAATCCCTCTTCCCAGACGAGGATGTTTTGGCAATAGAACTAGAACCAAGAAATGTAGAACCATGGCGTTGGAAGCTTTATTTCGATGGAGCCACCAATAGCATCGGAAATGGAGTAGAAGCAGTTCTAAGTATGGTGCGTGATGGACATGTGTTGTGTACCTGCTATATGACTATGTTCTCTCAATCTAACCATCTAATTGGTCTCAAATTTTACCAACACCAATATGTCACCATACTCTTCAATTCTAATGATCAAGATTTGAATATAAATTTCACCAAGTCCAATGGTATCAGGACCATCTATTAAGTTTGATCGGGTTTGACCAACTTTGACTAAACTTTAACTGTGCCTTTCTTTAAATCCAACCGTATAATTGTGACCATAATTTACCAGAATGAACCTTTCATTATACTCTTCAAATCCAATGGATAGATTTCAAATCTAAGAATGGCACATGATGGACATGTGCTGTGTACCTATATGGCTATATATATTCTCTCAATCTGACCATCCAATTAATTTCAAATTTTACTTACACCAATATGTCACCATACTCTTCGATTCTAATGATCAAGATTTGAATATGAATTTCACCAAGTTCAGTGATATTGGGACCATCTATTAAGTTTGATCGAGTTTAACCAATTTTGACTAAACTTTGACTGCGCCTTTCTCTAAATCCAACTGTTTAATTGTGACCATAATTTACCAAAATGAACTTTTCATTACACTCTTCAAATCTGACGGTTAGATTTCAAATCTAAGTATAGCACGTGATGGACATGTGTTGTGTACCTATATGGCTATATATATTCTCTCAATCTGACCATCCAATTGGTCTCAAATTTTACCAACACCAATACATCACCATACTCTTCAATCCTAATGATCAAGATTTGAATATGAATTTCACCAGGTCCAGTAGTATCGGGACCATCTATTAAGTTTAATCGGGTTTGACTAACTTTGACTAAACTTTGACCGCACCTTTCTCTAAATCCAACCGTTTAATTATGACCATAATTTACCAGAATGAACCTTTCATTACACTTTTCAAATCTAATGGTTAGATTTCAAATCTAAGAATGGCACGTGATGGACATGTGCTGTGTACCTATATGACTATATATATTCTCTCAATCTGACCATCCAATTGGTCTCAAATTTTACCAACACCAATATGTCACCACACTCTTCAATTCTAATGATCAAGATTTGAATATGAATTTCACCAAGTTTAGTGGTATCGGGACCATCTATTAAGTTTGATCGGGTTTGACCAACTTTGACCGCGTCTTTCTCTAAATCCAACCGTTTAATTGTGACCATAATTTACCAGAATGAACTTTTCATTACACTCTTCAAATCTGACAGTTAGATTTCAAATCTAAGTATAGCACGTGATGGACATGTGTTGTGTACCTATATGGCTATATATATTCTCTCAATTTGACCATCTAATTGGTTTCAAATTTTATCAACACCAATATGTCACCATACTCTTCAATTCTAATGATCAAGATTTGAATATAAATTTCACCAAGTCCAGTAGTATTAGGACAATCTATTAAGTTTGATCAGGTTTGACCAGGTTTGACCAAACTTTGACCACGCCATTCTCTAAATCCAACCGTTTAATTGTGACAATAATTTACCAGAATGAACCTTTCATTACACTCTTTAAATCCAACGTTTAGATTTCAAATCTAAGAATGGCATGTGATGGACATGTGTTTTATACCTATATGGCTATATATATTCTCTCAATCTGACCATCAAATTGGTCTCAAATTTTACCAACACCAATATGTCATCATACTCTTCAATCCTAATTATTAAGATTTGAATATGAATTTCACCAAGTCCAATGGTATCAGAAGTATTTTGGTCAAATTTACCTATATTTTAAGAATGAGTTTATCCATTAATTCTTCCTTAAAAAATTCACTAGTTTTTAAATTTTTATCTGTTACTTATGAATATTCATTTTCGTTATTTCTTTCTATTTATTTTAATAAAAATACACTATCTAATCTTAACTTAAGATATTACTATTCTAATTCATTAAATTTTAATTCATTTTTTTTATAAAAATGCTTACCGTAATTGCCCCATTAGTAATTTTTAATTTTTTAATTTTTGTTTTGAGGAACATTTTAGTGATTAGTCTTTTTTTAGCAAAAGTTTATCATTAATTTTTAGTAAAAAGATAAACTTATCAAATTAGTATTATTTAGACCACACGTTTCTTTCATTTTTTTTTTTTTTTAATAAAAGGCCACACGTTAAGTCCACACTCCACACATTCTAATTCATCACTTTGCCTGCATAAAATTTCATTTCCCACACAAAACATTTTATTTTCCCACCAATATTTCAACTCCCACAACACAAATCTCTCACTCATTTTCTCTCTATCTCTCACATTCACTCTCACACACACACACACACACAGATCTTGACATTCACATTCACACTCACACACACAGCTTCGCCGACGCTAACGCCGACGAGGAGAGATCAGGCCAGTGCCGCCAAGCCCAACGCCGACAAGTTCAAACCCAAGGTCTAAGGCACCATCAGCAAGCTCCACCATCTGCCGATGCCGCCCATCTCTGGCGAAACCCAGGTATTTTTTGTCTTTTTAGATTAGATTTCTCATTTTCTTTTCATTTTTCTTCATCTCTAACCTTTTTCTGGTTTTTCTTAGGTTTGGTTTCTACTCCTTGCTAGAAAAACACCTCAATGTTTCAGGTTTTATTTTTGATGAATCATAATTTTTACACATTTTATTTCTTATCATTTTTCATATGGATTTTTTGTGTTGATTTGGTTGTGTGGGATTTATTTATTTCTTTGATGATTTTGATTTTGGTTGATTGATATGAGTTAGGGTTTATGATTTTTAGATCTAGGTTTTTTTTTATGGGGGTTTTAGTTATGGGTAATTTCACTCTTTTTGTATGAAATGGCTTTCCTTTAGGAAGATGGAAATTAGCTTCCCATGATACAAGATTCTTCCTTACAGTACTACGTCTAGATTGGTATTTTGTGGGGTTTGTGCAGCTTGATGATTCATTGTTTGTGGAAATTGAAATTGGGCAGTTGGTGGTTGTGGATGATCCTGATAGGCCTTTCACTGTCAAGGCTTTTGATGCCAACCACAGCCCTGGTAATTTATTCTTCTTCTTTTACAGTTTTTGATTGACTCTGTATTGTATTTTGTTGTTTAATTGGTCTGCTTATGTGGGTTTTGTGGAAATTGTAAAATTTTGTTCTTATTGTTGGATATTTCATATTAAATGTATATGAGTTTGATTTTATTTTGGTTTTGAATTGTTATCAGGGTTCTTTTGAATTGGTTTTGATTTTATTTTGTTGTTTAATAACCACCTTTGATTATTAGATTATGTACCAATATCTATGATCCTCAATCGCACAAATTTTATATGAATTTTCTAGGAATCTCTTATCTCTTCTAATGAATGAAATCTGTACAAAGCTATCTTTTTGACAGAAGTACCAATGATATTGATAGCCATGGCCGTTCTATTAAACACATAATAATAGGACTACTTGAGGGAGTCTTCACTCCATATGCATTTGAAATTTAGGTACAGAAAAACTTTCTTACATGCCATTAGAATAACTTCCAATTTCTCACTCCCTTGGCTTAATTTGGCTGTCATAGCATTTCATGGTGCCAAAACACAACCATTCTAGGAAATGCATTAAGTTTCTCATAGATGTAAGGACCAAAGTGACTAGGAAGGATTAATATGGACTTCCATGCATCGTAGACTTGTCTATTTTATTTTTGTCTCCTTCATGACTCTTTGCTATATCTTATTCCATCAATTGCACATGAAAGCAGTAGGAAGTTGTTTAAGGTGTACATCACATAACATAAATTTTCTATAGTTTGAGCTGTAAATCAATCAAAGCATTTGATATGGAGAATGGATATGCCCATGGAATTTTTAAGATCTTGAATCCTTTTTCCCAGAGAGAAACAAAAACAGTTTTTACATTTGCAAAATGGAATATTATTATTGACCCAAATAGGAAAGGGCCAAGTACCAGGGCCTAGGCTATAATTCTTGGCTAGCCCAACACTCAATCATGTGCCATGTGCATCATACTCTGATAAGTGATAATAGAAGCTGGCATGCAAATGCAAGACATTGAAATTATAGAGCAAAAGTATGGGACTGATTTTGACATTTATATATGAACTAGAAGAGTCGATGATGGCCTCTGAAAAAAACAGCCAAAGGATATTTAAAAATAATGATTTGCATATTTTCACATCTTAAAAAAAATAATGATTTGCATATTTTCACCTCTTTATAAGATTTTTTTTTTTTTTTTTTTTTTTGGTTATTTCATATATCAATATGGAGATTTATTATTAAAAATCATTCTTTTGGTGTTTGAGAACTCAATTGGGATTTTGGAATAGAAATTAGCATAGCTACTGTATTGGTTCCACCTAAGCACACTTAAAGTTTGCTCCCATGTGGTGATGGTGAACATATAGGCCCAACATCCGACTACCACTGTGGCAATCACCAGAGGAGGCCTGTGAGCATATTAAGAGCATTTGGGATAAGGTTGATTTGATCAAAGTTAGTGATGTGGAGCTTGAGTTCCTCACAGGGAGTAATAAGATTGATGACGAATCTGCTATGTCATTGTGGCACCTCAACTTGAAGCTCCTCCTTGTCACTCTTGGTGACTTGGGCTGCAGATACTATACCAAGGAATGTCGGTGTTGAGTCTAACTTCATTTAATTTGCAATACAGCTTTCCTTGCTTATAGCTTATCCGAGACCATAAGGAGTTTACTGTTGTTTATGATATATTATTATATGATTAGATTTGATATGGTATATGTGTACTTATTTATTGAAGCATTGATACAAATTCACTTTAATTTTTTCATTTTAACATTTTTTTTTATTTTTTATTTTTTATAGGATGGTACTAGTGGAGATGAAGAGGACAACTCAAACAATAACATAGAGGTTGAAAACAACTTGGAGGGTGACTCAGAGGAAGACTAATATAGATCTTGTCATAATTCTAGTTGTTTAAGTTTAAAACAAGGTTTAATTTCAGGATTTCTTTGCATACTCTATATTTTAAAGTTTGAATTTATATGAATTTTTATCGTTCGATGGATCAATTTTTAGTAATTATTGTACTATTGTAATATGATAGTTAAACAAAAATGATATAAAATAAATTAAAAATAAATAAATAATAAAATATTTCAAAAATTATATAAAATATTATCACCAATGACATAAAAATTTGGTCATAAATAACTTTATAGTGATCACAGTTCCTCATAATTTATAGAATAGCGACGCTCCTTAACCCCTTGCAAAAATGTTTTAAGTGACAACTTAATGTTGTCACTATTATTCCTAACTAGTTGCGAGGGGTAAAAATCCCTCACAAATAAATTTTAGTGACGACATTATTTGTCTTGTCGTTAATTTGAAATTCATAAATAACTAATTGCGAGGGTATAAAGGTCCTCACAAATAGTAATTAACAACGGCTGCTTCCCCATGTTAAAAATAAGTTACGAGAGGTTAAAAGTCATCACAAATAAATTTTAACGATCCCATTATTTGTCACTAAAAAGTATGTCGTCAATTTGGAATTCGCAAATAACTAATTGCGAGGGTATAAAGGTCTTCACAAATAGTTGTTAACGATAACTGTTTCCCCTCGCTAAAAATAAGTCGTCGACTCTTTTTGTCGTTTGGTAATATAATTGTGAGGGCAAATTTGTTCAGTAGTGACAGTAGATTGCCCTTGTAAATCATTTATTTGTGAAGGTATGGTCGCAAAATCTCTTTTAGTGACAAGTGCAAATACGACGGCCTTTGAGGGTCATATGCTCTCGCTAATAACCTTTTGCGACGATATTTGAATTTTTGCGAGGGCATATGGTCCTCGCTAGTAGACTCTTTTCTTGTAGTGAAGGGTGGGGGGGGGGGGATATATTAGCTTGATTGGACATGGACAAACATGTGAATTCCAAAGAGAATATCATGCAATTTTGATCTAACATGTGAATACCAACAATACACTTCATTCATTCAAAGAAATTGAAAAGGAAATTTGGTGATCCTATGGGTCAAAGTGCAATTTATAAAAGTTTGGGGGGCCAAATGTAATTTTATAAAAGTTTACGGGGTTGAAATCCAATTTTGGGAAACTTCAAGTTAAAAACATGAATATGAAAAAGTCATAGACCAAAATGCAACTTTGGAAAAGTTTTGGGGTCAAAACATGATTTGGGAAATTTTATGGACTAACATGCAAAAGTGAAAAATATGATGGCATGCTAGAAATTAAAGGAAAAGCAAGCTGGTGGACCCTTTTATTATTGAAAGTGTGTGGGTTTATATCTAAAGTGTTGGGCTTAGGCTAAACTATGACAATGGGCTCAAGCTAGAGGGTTGGACTTATGGTTGGGCTCAAGGGCAAATGGGCCAAAACCGTTGGGTTTGGGTTTTGAACTTAAGCTCAAGGTTGACTGGGACCTAAATATAGGATTAAGGAAACAAATTGGACCTCATCAAATGGATTAGATCTAGTCCAACCCATCTCCTTATTTCTCTAGCGAAGTCTTAGGCTGCGTTTGCTTCACCTAAAAAGGATTTCAATAAAATATTTTACATCAGTCTATGTATTTGGTACGTATAGAAAATTGGGTCAAACAGAAATCTTTTTACTCGTTGACTGTAGAATAAGCCCCCTCACCCGTAAAACCATTTCCGTTCTTATTTTACCTTCAAATGATTTACACTTCTCACACACTCTCTCGAAACTTCTTACATGCACTCCTCACAGACATCACTAGTACTCTCCAAGCTTAGTTGTGACCGAGCTCCACCCTCTTTCACACCAATCCAAGCTCCACCCACAATCCCACGAGCATTGCCAATCCACCCATGGTGAGAGCTCACAACTCCACCCCACGCACCAAAGAGAGAAAGATGCAGCTCCACCCCACACGCAAACGTCGGTCCGAGGTTCCCCCTCTCGCCGGCGAAGCCCATCTCACCTCCAACATCTACAATCTCCGCTCCCACATCGCCGGCAAAACACTTCTCTCAAACCCACCCTCTATAATACCCGATCCACCCAAGACCAATCTCATTCTCGACCCACCCAAGACTGATCTCATTGCCGTCGCTGAAAATCATCACTGCCACTGAAGATCGATCTCATTGACCCGATCTCCATCTCTTTCCCAATCTATCTCTCTTTCCCTCAATCTCTCACTCTTTCTTCCTCCTCTCACCGAGTTTGTGAATAAAAAATATTTTTATTTTGATTTTTGGTTGTGTTAAGTGTATATTTTGAAATTTTATGTTATAAAATTTGTTTGAGAGCTGAGAAAATGTGAAAATTTTGTAGGAAAATAGCATTTTTAGAATATTACCAAACACCGAAAATCGTTTTCTGGACTATTTTCCATTACAAAACCAAACACCCAGATTTCATTTTCCTTACGAGAATTCACTTTCCCCTGCTTTCATTTTACACTCAGAATTCAATTTACATAGAACCAAATGCAGCCTTAAACTCAAGAAGCTTCTCAATGCTTCTCTCCAAAAACTTTCTACTAGAGCCTCAGCCTCCATGGCTGAAACTCTAAAGCTTCTCACCATCACACGTGGTCATAAGCGATGGTTTCCCTACTTCTCAGCCATCCTAAACTCTCCATCTCCCACTCTAAATGCTATCTCTTTTTTTCTCTACTCTCAACATTAGCTCTCTCTATAAAAACTACATGGCCAAAGCACAAGCTTCCTCCATCTCCAACCTTCGTCGCCATCACAAACGATGGTTGTACCTCCTCCAACACATTAGACCCAAACAGCCTCATCAGTTCTCTATCTCTTCTCAATCTCTCTAATCTAAAGGAATAAAGCTTCCTAGCTCCTCCACAAAAAACCCTAGTCGCCACAACCACCATAAGGGTGGCTTCTCAACCTCAAATTCTCACTTTCTCTCTCTCTAAACTCGAACCAAAAGCTACTCTCTCAAACCCGTAACCTCAAGCTTCCAACCTTCTATCTACTACCTAGGAGGGCTCTACTTGGTGCGTGAGCAACAAAACAATGATTTGGAGTCCTAGGAGATCATGGATTGATCATGAACCAAGACTAAAGTAGTGGATGAACAACACGCGCAATAGAGATTTTGTACTTGTGTGCTCTGTGTTCAGGTGAACATAATGCATATATGTGTGCAAAACTAGTATAGATATGATAAAGGAGCAATCTATGGCATAGATTATAAATAGAATGTGGGTGATGTGACTCTGTGATGGTGTGTGTATTGTGTACAAAAGTGTAACTATTGCACGGGGCTATAGAAAATCAAAGAGGAATTTCAGGTTTACATAGCCAATGCCCTTTTTTTTCTTCTTTTTTTCTTCTTTGATGATTGCTGGCTATGTTGTGTTGGTTTCCTTTGGCTTCATGCTTGTGGTTACCGTTGTTGGTGTTTAGTTGAAGAGAAAACATAAAGAATAAGGTTAAGATTCAAACAAAACTAGAAAATGAGTAAAGGAAAAAAGAGAGAGGAAGCTCATTCAGTGGGTTGTGCTATGTTTCTTTGTTGTTGCTCCTGCTCTTTTTTCCTTCTTTTTCTCTGTTGCTAATTTTTTTAAGTTGTTTTCTGGGTATTTGGAAAGGTTTTCTATGAGAGCTCTTCGCTAGGTTTTGGAAGGGGTTTTAAGTTGTTTTTTTTGCGAATTTGGAAGGGTTTTCTGTGAGAGTTTTTTGCTAGGTTTTGGGAGGGTTTTGTCAATGGATATTTGGGGAAGAAGATGATAGAGGAAAAGGGAAAATTAGGAAGAGATAGGAAGAGGCAAAGAAAAGGCTCTCTACCAAGCCATGGGTGTGAGGGATGAGAGCTCCAGAGGATTATTTTCCTTTTTGTGAGGTCCTCTCCCCTTTTTCTTGTGCTGAGATTATGTCCTTATATAGTGGTGAGAGAGGTAGAGAGAGTATACTAACCAAAGAATGTGTGGGAAAAGAGAATTAAACTTGGTGAGCAAGCAAAAACTTGGAGAGCAATTTTGCATGAAAATATCTCCTTAAAAATATCTCTTGAAGATGCTAGAACTTTGGGCACCTAGCCTTATCATAGATTGCAACATGGCATGAGCTTGGCCCTCTATATGACAAGAACCACAATGTGTATTCATGTAACAATTAATTGAAGATTAGCACAACATGAAGAGGGACCTGATTTAATTTGAACACATGCAACAAAATGGAAAATTAAATGAATTTTTAAGGAAAGACATGCATTCTATGAGAAATCAAGTAATTTTGAGAAATAAAATGCCTTTCAAGCATGTATCCAAATCAAATCAAGGCAAAATATACATTTTTCACAAAGATTCAAAGAGATAATTTTCACATTTCCACAATACCTCACCCAATTCAGGCATGACTTTTGTTCAATAACAATCAATTTGAAGAGAATTTTATGACCTTTAAGTTCACCAAATTCTTAATTTAAAGCTCAAACTTTCGGAAATATTTAGGGTCGAACAAAATTCGATATCAACACTTGATAACCCAAATGATTTCAAATGCCTTATGAGATTTTGGGTTCAAAATATCTAGCCAACATTTTAGAGTCATTCTCCCTGTAATAACATAACGTGTGTGAAATGTAAGACCATATACACTAGAGTGAATAGTCAATTGTTCGAAGTGCTTTAGATACACTTGTTTTTAAATTTTTTAAAAAAAATTATTTTAAAAAAAGGTGTGGTGGGATCTTGTATTATATTGGTCTCTATCTAGAAACCCAACAACTCTAATAAAGAAGATCTTACCATTACTATAGAATGCAGATTAATCTATGCATGACTAATAACTCTTACTTCATCTAAGAAGCAAGGGGGTGGGGTGCTTTGGAATATGGGTATTCCCCTCTATTCATAGAATACTTGGATGGCTCTAAAGCCTCTAGACCTGAATCAATTATTAGCTGGCAAATCAGATTTGAAATTTGAAGCTTTGTTAAAGCTGTTGCAAAAAATCTGAAAACAATTACATATTTGTGCTCCAAGTGCCATATTGGCACTTAGAGGAGCCTTTGATATGCCAATCGACAAATTAAATGCTGGTCCAAAGTGCTTAATTATCAAAACTTAGTCCTAGTTTTCAGCACAAATTTTCAAATTTTGAATGAATTTCCAACTTCCAATGGCAATTTTTGATCTATAACTGATTAGGCTTAATTGGGAGAACTTTTCAGTCCATGATTAATTATTTCAATATTAATAAATTTAAATATTTTTTAATTAGCAATTTCTAAATATGTTAATATTTGGACATTTTAGTTCATGCATCATGCAACTGTTCCTAACTTTATCCAATAAGATTTTGACAAACAATTAATTTTAAATTAATTTGTTATTGGTTCGATTGAAACTAATCGATTACAATCTCATGTGATTTAGCCTCAATTAGAGCATTATTATTGGTGGTGTTAAAAAACCATATTACTATTTTTAGCACTTAGCACCACCAATTACAAAATTGGAGCTCCATCAGTGAGCCAAAGCCAAACAATATTTTGGCTTCTCAATTACAGTACATAGCCATCTTTGATATATAAATATAAATATATATATATATATATATATATATATATATATATATATATATATATATATATATATATATATATTATGTTGTGTTCGCACTATTCAAAATATTTTAATATTTTTTTTTCTTTTTGTTCTTTCTCTTCCTTTCCCATTTCTGCTGTTGCTCCTCTCTCCTCACTCTCCACAACCATTTGCTCTTTGTCTCTTGCATTAGACCTCATCGATCTTGCCAATCTCGCATGCCTAGTCGCCGTTCTCGTATGCCTAGTCGCTATTCTCATTGCCCACCCCTTTCGTTTTGACCAATCTCGCTTCTAATATTTGGGGAAAATTTTGAGAGTTTTTGAGAGTTTTGATTGGATTTTGGGTTGTGAATAAAGTTGGATTTTTTTTTTTTTGTGGATAATTTGAGGTTTTTGTATGTTGAATTCAATTGGTTTTTGAGAACTATGATGGATTTTGAGTTTTAAAAATTAATCTTTTTTGTAATTTGTATTGACTATGTGGTTGGGTTGTGAATGTTGAATTCAATTGTCTTTATTATTGCATGTGTAAACTGAAAGAAATTACTGAAAGCTGGTTCAGGGATAGGATTAAGAACACTAAAAGTCTCTCTCCCCTATAGGAGTCTTCTCTCTCTCTCAATATGGTAAGAGTCTTCTTTCTCTCTCAACAAGGTAAGAGCTTACTCCCTCCCTTGAGAGCCTCTCTAAGGGTTCTCTCTTGGACTACACCATTCTTCAAAGTGGCTGTAGCCCATTTTTTCGTTTGTGACTAAATGGATTAAGAAGTAGTAAACAGCTTGGAAAAGTTAAAGCTCACAAAAGAAGAAGAGGAGGATATAGTCATTGTGAATATCAGTAGTTCTGAAATTTTTGAAGAATGCTCTTTGAGCTTATTTGGGCATCTACTTTTAGATCATCATCAACATCAAAGAGCTTTAAAGAACACTTTAAAGGCGGCATGGAAGATGGGTTCTGACTTGAGGATTGTGGAGGTGGGGAATAATATTTTGCAGTTTAAATTCAGCTCAAGATGCCCGTTAGAGTGGGTTGAAAAAAGTGGTCCTTGGAATTTTGACAACAACCTACTCTTTCTTTGTAGATGGAGGAAAGGTTTAACGTCAAAAAATATCAGTTTTTCCCATTCTCCTTTCTGGGTTCAGATTTTGGGTTTACCATTTGAGAATATGACTGAAGAAATTGGGAAGGATATTGGTAGCAAGATTGGAAGGGTGTTAGAAGTGGACAAGTGGGCTATGCAAGCGGATCAAGCCAAGTTTTTAAGAATACGAGTTGAGGTTCCGATTGATAAATCTCTCCGTAGAGGGGAGGTATGTTAAGAATGAAGAAGGTGGAAGATATTGGGTTGATTTTAGGTATGAGAGACTCCCTACATTTTGTTACATATGTGGAATTCTTGGGCATGATGAAAAGCATTGCCAAGCAAGTCCAATGGAGCAACTGTCAAGGAGGCAATATGGTGAATGGCTGAAGGCTAGAGGAGTTATAAAAAATGGAGGTGAAAAGGAAAAGGTGAAGGTGCAATTGGAGGCTGAAAGAGGGAGCTCGCCATCTATGTTGGTGGATGGTGAAGCTGGTGAAGAGGACGAGGCTGTAAGGGGGAGCTCGCCTGCTCTGGGAGTGGGTGGAGGAGCTAGTGAAGAGGGAGGTACGGTTGTCATGATGGATGCAGCTCCCTTGGACACGGTGAAGCATACTGTCATGTCAACTCATAAGGAGCAGGGAAAGCAGATCATATGGGAAAATAGAGTACCAGAAGATTCGAAGATGGCACTGGAACGAGCTGCACGTGATGAGCAAAATGGTTCTAGAGCTGGTTTGGTCAGAAACAAATTGCATGGGAATGAGGTTGGTCAGGTAGTAGTTGACAAGAAGTGTGGGTTGGTTATAAGAGAGGTTTAAGTGTCAAGCCCAATAAGGCCTAAAGAAAAAGAAGGCTCAAGTGAAGAAAGGAATAGGCAGCTACAAGACCCAGGCCAAATGGTTAAACAAGCAGCTAGAGGTAGAATTAAAAAAATAGCAAGGGAAAAAGGAAAGGCCCAAGGTATTGAGAAGTCTGAACAAGCCTAAGAGGTAAGTAAAAAAAGAAAAGGTAATGATGAAATGTTTTTTATTTCTGATGGTAGATTTCAAAAATAGTTATGTGAAAGGAAACATGAAGGGGGTGAAAACGTTTTGGCTGAAACAACAGTGACTGCTGAGCAACACCACCTAGATCAATGACTGCATTAGGATGGAACTGCAGGGGGCTTGGGAACCCCAATCAGTTCGAGTGTTGCACGAGCTCATGCAATGTTGGAAACCCAAAATTCTCTTCCTGTCAGAGACAAAGATGAAGAAATATCATAAGGAAAAAGATAAATTTAAAACTAGTTTGTTGAATGGTCTAATTGTTCCTAGTGTGGGGAGGAGTGGGGGTTTAGCTATGTTATGGAGTAGGGACATAAAAGTGGAAGTTCAAGGCTATTCAGGAAATTATATTGATGCAGTTGTGACTGACCTGGAATTAGGATTTAAGTGGCGATTTACGGGTTTCTATGGAAATCCTGAAACTTATTGTAGAAAAGAATCTTGGGATCTTTTGAGAAGCCTTAACCAAAAGTATCAACTCCCCTGGTTATGCTTTGGTGATTTTAATGAAATTGTGTTGGTGGAAGAGAAATTGGGTTGGGTGCAAAGGTCTCAAAGATAGATGGATGAATTTAGAGAAGCAATTCACCAATGTAAGTTCAAGGATCTTGGTTACTGTGGTCCTGATTTTACTTGGTGTAATATGCAAGAGGGTGAAAGCAGAATGTACCTAAGATTGGATCGAGCTTTGGCTACTCCAAATCCCAAAGAGTCTTTGTGATGAGATTGAAGGTATGATGAGAAAGTTTTTGTGGGGTCAAAGGGGTCAAGAATCAAAGATTGCTTAGGTTAGCTGGAAGAAAATGTGTAAGTCAAAGCTGAATGGAGGAATGGGTTTCAGAAATTTACAAGCTTCCAACCTTGCTATGCTAGCTAAGCAAGGTTGGAGGTTGATCTCAAATCCTAACTCTCTGGTGGCCCAAATCTACAAAGTAAGATATTATCTGCATGGTGATTTTTTAGAGCAAAAATTGGATCTAGCCCTTCCTATACTTGGAGAAGCATCTTCAATGGGTTGGAAGTTGTGAAGAGAGGTACCCGATGGCGAGTTGGCAATGGCAATAGGATTCATATTTGGGAGGATAAGTGGCTGCCTACTCCAACGACGTATAAAGTAATCTCCCCCCCAAAGCCCTTTGATGATTATCCCAGGGTCTCGGCGTTGATTGATAGAAACACGAGAAGGTGGAAAGGTGATGTAGTAAGATCTTTGTTTTTGCCTTTTGAAGCAAGGACTATTCTAAATATTCCCCTCAACCACAACCTTCCAGAGGACCAGGTCATATGGGTGGGTAATAAAAAGGGAGAATTCAGTGGAAAAAAGTGCTTATTATATTGCTGTTGGAGTACTAGATACAATGGAGAAAGGTGAAAGCTCTTCAGGTGATCCTAGGAGTCCTCTTCGGAAGAAGCTATGGCATTTAAACATCCCTCCGAAGGTGCGTATCTTTGCTTGGAAAATGTGTATGAATGCTCTTGCTACCTTTGTGAACTTGCAAAGAAGAGGAATTAATCTATGTGAAATTTTTCCGGCTTGTGGGAAGGAGCCTAAAATAACTCTCTATGTTCTTATTAAGTGTAAAGTGGCTAAGAGAGTGTGGAGATGTTGGGTGGATGGTCCTGTTGATTGGCTGAATGTAAATATGGATGTTATAGATATTGCAATGCAAATTTTTGAATTTGGTATGTCATAAGACTTGGAGTTTTTCTTTGGAGTTGCATGGGCAATCTGGTATAATAGGAATAGAATAGTGCATGAGTCCTCAAGTCAGTTTCCTGATCATATTTGGAGTTTTGCTAGAAAATATATTCTTGAATTCAAGAGTGCCTCAATAGCTTGCTCTCAATACTTGGCTCGGACAAAAGAGAAGTGGACAACGCCTCCTCCAGGAGTTTTCAAGATCAATGTTGATGGTGCAACATTTGAAAATGAAAGGAACTCAAGTGTGGGAGTTGTTATAAGATATGCAACTGGTACTATTCATGTTGCTTGCTGTAAATACCTTCAGGGACAATACTCGGTGGAGGAAGTTAAAGCGCCGGCTATGGAGCGCGGTCTAATTCTTGCCAAAGAGCACAAGCTATCTCAAATCATCTTGGAATCTAACGCATTAACTGCTATTAATAGTGTCATAACAGCTGAAACAAATGGCTATCTTGGTTATGTGTATCAAGGAATTCTTAGTTTGCTTTCTTCTTTTAGCAGCTAGAAAATCAAACATGTGAAAAGAGATTATAACAGGGCAGCCCAATTATTTCGGTCGGTTTCGGTTGAGAATTTCACAAACCGAAATTTTCGATTTCGGTTGGCCAAACACAAAAAAACCGACCGAACCGAACCGATGACACCCCTAATTTATTCATTACAGTACAATCACTTTTTTAGAATATTAAAACATAAATATATACATAGATAATGAAAAACTACAACCAAAAATTATGTTGGGGAGATTCAATAAATAAGTTTGAAACTTTCAAACTCTCTTGTCAACTTTTTGAGTTTTTTCCTTCCGAATGCTTTGTCTTTTGAGTGGGGTCAACGAAGTAAAAGGCAAACATAAAGAAAAAACAAAGCAAAAACCAAGCAAAATCTTAAACAAAAGTCATAGACTAAAGTCAAAAAATGAAAGAAGAGGTCAAGGGTTTGAGACAAAGCAAAGATGAAGAAAATAAGGGGTGACCTCTTGTTGACACCCCATTTTGCAACCTGCATTTAACCTCATATAGAGGGTAAAATGGTAATTTTGCCTTGAAAATATGCATCTTAATTTTGGCCATTAGATCCTTAATCTCATTTCACTAAAATGATCTTAATGTCGTAACGATCAAATTGACTAGTCATAAGCCCTAATCGGACCACCAGATTGAAAGTTATCATCAAACCAAGTTTTAATGGCTGAGATGCACTATCACAAATTGAGTCCGACTATATGTGACTATGAATAATTAATTTCAATTGGTTATAAGTGTAATCAATTTGAGATCAATAATGTGTCATAATTTGACTGGTTAGGACTACATTTTATGGTGAGATTGCATACACCTAATTTATTAGATAGTTAAACATTAATTATTCAATGAGTAATTTATGCAATTATCTTTTAATTAAAGTAAATTTAGAACCAATTAAGTCTGAAATGAGAGTGATTAGAGCCATTTAATGTTAATTGGGAGTTAATTTGGGACCTATTAATGTTAATTACGCTGAAACCATTTTCTAACAAATGACCTCTGCTCACCATTTCATCGATATCTCTCAAAATATTTTGAATCTGTGAATGAAGTTAATTTTCCCAGAAACTAGACATTCGGGGCTTTAATTTAAGCACAAGAATGAGACAATTCCGATCAGAATTAAGTCAGATATGATTTTTTGAAATTAACTCTACAGGCTGTTACAGCAGCTAAAGGAAAACCGAACTTGACTTACTCCTCACTCCTTCCAATCTTTCCATTTAATGCACCAGATTTCCCCCAAGGCTAAAATGAGGTCTAGGTTCATGATTCTTTGTCAACCCTCATTAAATGGCATTCCATTCATATTTTCTACACCATTACTATATAAACCCCCCATCTCCTTCATTCCAAAGCACACAAAAAACCCCATCTATTCTCTTCTCTTAAGTTCTAGTGAAGTTGAGTAATCTTGTCATATCTTAGTCTTCCTAAGACTTAAGGTATTGAGTGAAATTCACTCTCCCTCTCCTAGCTCTTCTTTTCCTCCACCCTTAGAACCTCCATCAAGAGTCTCCTCCTCCACCATATGGATCTTGCATGAAAGTATAATCCCCTTCCCTAACCGTTTGTTTATGTTGTCATGATGAGAATCTAAGATTAAAGCATGATAATTTCATTGAATATGTTTGAATGTTCTTAATTGTTCTTATGTTTTCTTCACATGTTCATGCATATCACTAAATTTAATCTTAAATCCACATCAAAAATATGAAAAACATGTTTATTTAATAATTCTTTCAAATCCTTAAATCTAGGTTATCACCATCCACACATATTCATTAGAATTTATTTTTCAATCCAAATGCAATGCTTAATAAATTGAATTAAGTTTTATCACATGCACACATATTAAATTCAACATGTAAATTGATTGACATATTAGATGATATGATATGCATGTTGGCTACCATAGTCTAGAAAACTGATTTCACCAGGCAAGCTGGGTGCCCAACACCTTTCCATCTTATAACATAGCCTCCGAACTTAGATCAAGAGTTGATAGACCAATCTTTATCATTGTAATTTTCAATTTTTAGATTGTAACTAGGAAATAAAGCTATGTACTTTATCTTAGATTGTATCTAGGACCAAAACCATGTAATTTTCCTATGATCAATGTAAATTCAATTTCAAATTAATAAAATGAGGAATTTTTTTTCAATTATGGTTTTCTTATTTTTTTCAATAATTAAATAAGTGGCAACTCCATTGTAAAACTCTTAATCTAAAAGGGAAAATATAATCAGTCGAACCTTCATTTTGAGAGGCAACAACACGACTCCACTCATTCACGTGGGTTTGGCCCAACATCATAAAACGGATTAGGGGCGCAATCTCTCACACCTCTCAATTGTTTGTGATGGTTGGGTTTGTTCTTCAAGAGATCGGCAATGACAACATGCTTTGCAAATGAGTTTGTTAGTTTAGGAATTTTTCATTTTTTCTTTTTCTTTTTTTTTCTTTTGAAAACTGGTACCAGTCTAAATTTGCATTTCAATTGAAATTGACTAGAATTGGCCGGAATGACCAAAATGACCCGAAATTGGTTGGAATTAGACCCAAGGTGGAACAGGTGATATTACTGTTCCAAATTACGTCCCAGTATGAGATATTTCGGCCATCCCAACCGAAACAGAATGGATTTAATAACATTGGTTATTACGGATTGTTATTAGTGAACAAAAAAGTAACTTTAGTGATAAATTTAAATTTGAACCAATAATAACCTACCACCTATGATGTGTTGTAAAAAGATTGTAAATGTAGTGCTTCTCAATTTATAATGGCAATATGAAAATGAAATTTCTAAAAGGTTAATATATATATCCTTCAATCATCCCTTATAATATTTTACTCGGAGGTATAGGTAGAAATTTTTGTTTAGGGGGCCAACTTAGTGTGTATTTGGCAAAAATTAAAAAGTCAATTTATTTTACTATTTAGGTTATTTTTGCTACTATTCATGGGTCTCACTACACTTTTTGGTATTATTCATAGATCTCACTGTACTATTTCAGTTAATTTTTACCTTTATCTACAGTATTTTCAATAAAAAGTTTTCAGTTTCAGCAAAATAACCAGATCCTAAACAGACCCTTATTATACTAATTTATTAGCTTATACAAACTTTCATAAACATGCACAAACGCATACATCTATACACACATATAACTTAATATCCTTCATAGTGAATCCTTAAAGTTTTCATTTTTAATATAAGTTATCAAATTGTCTAATGAGTAAAAAATTTCAATTGAACTAATAAAGTATTCAAAGACATGAATGATCTAAAACTTTAACAGATACAAGAATACATTTTACAATAAAAAAATAAATGTGAGAAAAAAAAAATCTCTATAACTACTGGATCAATTGGACAATTTTTTTATAAGTATCATTGCACTAGCTTAAATATTTGGAAGACCAAGTCCCATTTTTGTAGGCTTATAGATGTATCTCCGCCCCTGATTTTCCTCTCATTTTTTGTCCAATGTTTCTGATATGAGATTCAAGCTCGTTGAATCAACTCTGTGGAGCCGAATTCCATGACACCATCAGCTAAACCAGGGACGGACACGGATGGGGGCCCAGCCCCCCCGGCCCATTTTTTTTTAATTAGGTATATATTCAAAAATAATAATAATAATAACTCCCCCCCCCCCCCCCCCACCCCCCTCCCAAAAAAAAAAAAAAAAATTCAGCCCCATTACCAGCCAGTCAACCCAATGTAAATCAACCAAAAAAAAAAAAAAGTAAATACAGAAATTCAATGCAAACTCCAAAAAATTTTCAACCCCATTACTAGCCGGCCAGCCCAATGTAAATCAACCCAAAAAAAAAAAAAATTTGAGCCACAATGGACAATACCTAGCAGGCCAGCCCAATGTAAATCATAAAAAAAAAATAAAAATAAAAATAAAAATAAAAAAAATTCAGTCCAAACTCCCACAAAAAAAAAAAAAAAAAAAATGAAAGAGCAAGACTGCAAGGTAGAGAGAATTTTTTTTCGCTTAACCCCGGCCCGCCCCCCTACCCCCCCCCCCCCCCCCCCCCAAGCCTGAATTTCTAGTTTCGTCCCTGAGCTAAGCGTATCCAAGACATGGTCTGAAGTCCATATTCATGGCCCTGGCGGGGTCGGTAGTACATCGAACTTGCCAAGCGGTCCTCCTCAGCCCGCCAGATGGGGATCGAACTGCTGAAAACTTGGCATAGGACACTGCCAAAGGTTAAGTTATCAGGCCACGACTCCCTGAGCTGGAAGAACGAGACAGCCTAGTCTTTAAACTTGAAATCATCCATATTGTAGAACCCTTTGACAGGACTCAAAGTGTGCCCTAAAGAAGAATTGGATAGGCCGTCTGACTCCCAGTATATAGCGTAGGTCCACCTCTCGCGGCGGGCCTGATTGAATGCGGCCTCCACTTGCAGCGGAAAGATTTTTTTTCTTCCTCATCGTTGATACTAAACTTAATTGAGCGCCAGTCCTTTATATTAGACCACTGTAAATTATATTCTTCAGTTTTACTCAATTGATAGTGATGGGTTGGTTCCACTGAAGAAGGATAGGAATAGTTTGGACGGAAGATTGAAGGTATGGAATGACCAAATTCGTAAGCTGGTCTTTCACTAGATGCTGAATTTGTCTTTAGACTGTGTGGGAGGAAATAATGACGTTATGTAATATGGAGAGAAGTGTTTTGTTTGAGCAGATACGGAGCTTGAACGAGAGTTATCTGGTGGAAAGAAGGATAGTATGGAAGAAGACAAGTGTGGAATTAGCGTTTGGTTATATAATGAAGCATCACCGCTGCTACCAGACAGAGACTTTGCTGGTGGAAAGATTGAAAAGATAGAAGAACGTGGAATTTGTACTTCTCTGTCTGGTGTACTGGGCAGAGACGCATCGGCTGGGGCAATATATTCCATCAAATAATCCAAAAGGCGAAAGGGGAGATTAATAACAAGCGGTAAGGCCCACTAAAACAGTAATAACTTATTAAATGATGACTTTGTTGTTTTCTGAAACCAAATCTTAGAAATCATGACTGAAATGACTTCTGAAGTCTTTTGTTATTGAGCTTGAGAGTTAAACCTATAAAAAGAGCAACGATCATATAGTCTACGATATAAATTTAAATCCTATCATATTTATTCCCAAAAAAAATTATGACTTGAAAACGTTAATTTGAGATGAGTATTTTCAATATGTCTAGAGTCATAACAATTTTTACAAAATATTTCATAATTACCAAAATGACATATTGTGAGTAATAGGGCTTAATTAGATGAGAATGACCAAAATCTACCAACTCAATTGCTGTGAAATTTTTTTTGTTTATAGCACTTCTTGAGGTTTTTTAGAGAATGTCATTTAATGTATGGAAAATGCTAAAGATACAAGTTTTTTACTGCATAAAATTTATAAAATGATGTGGTAATGTAAGTGATTAGTGGACTTCAACAACATAATAAATGAATATTTAAAATGTATTTTAATAATCAGTAGCACATTAGTTTATAAGCTCCATGTAGTAAATTGTAGTATCTCTAACAAAACTCTTGGTGTAGTCTTTCTTACTTTCTCGTATTGTGGTAATTTTGTAATTAACTTTGGACTCTATTCTTTCTCAAAAAAAAAAAAAAAAAAAAAAAAAATCAATATAAGGTGGTCTTTTTTATCGGTATCATGTACATTCCAACTACAAACTACCAAGTTTTATATGTTAATTAAATTTGTTTGGAAAAGTTAACATATGTCCTAAAAGTATTGGTTTTGGAAATATTTTTAGAAGCTTTTTATGGAAAAAATAAATAATTAAAATTTTTTTTTTACACTTTTTTATATTTCCTATAAAAGTAATATAAATACTTTTCTAAAATAGTTTATTAACAAATGAAGTATCCAACCCAAATTTGCTTATGTTGAATGGAAGAGAAGATGAAGTACCAGACAAGGACTTGGCTGCAAGAAAGGGGTGAAAAGATGGGAGTGAAAGAGTGAAAATATGAGAAATATAAAAACAGTAATTTAACTTTTTGCTAAAAGTATAAAAAATATATATATACTCTTACTTTGAAAAAAGTATTAAAAAAATAAATAAATAAAAAGCTGCATAAAAACTACAAAACAAACAACTAGCTTATAAGTTAGTCTCAAACACACTTGAAGTCTCACTAGATCATAGTCTGGTGCAAGCAGAGACGTATATGGATTCCATCAAATTAATAATCCAAATGGCAAAAGGTCCTATTTGATGTGACTAAAACTGAGGAGGGACCTATGGATGGATTGCAAATTAATGAGGATGGAATCAGCCAACTCCATTCTATGCCCTCCTTCATTTCGATACAAATCTTTTGTACCACCATTGGTGTTCTACTTTATATTCCACTAAACACAACTTGTTGTTTAACTCTCCTTATAAAATAGTTAAAGTTTAAAATAGAAAACAATAAATACGTAACAAGTTGAAATTGGTGAAACATAAAATGTGAATACAAAAAGTGGTATAAAAAATTTGTATTCTTTTTCTTCAATCCAAACAAGCCATTGAAGAGAAAGCGAAGCAGTGGAGTGGAGTTTATTGGGAACTTCCTCACAACTAATATTTGCGCTGGTAAGAGTTTTCAAAACTTGTTTTCACCAAATAGAACTATTGTTGACTGACTGTTTATTATAAACACATCTTAAAAAATCAAGTCTCACAAACACTTTGGTACCGTTTGGATTCCGCGTTTCGTCACGTCTACGTTTTCTGCCTTTTTTTTTTTTTTTTTTTTTTTTTGCCCGCGTGAACAGTAACCTCACATGGGTTCACTGTTCACGCACTGTTTGGTACTGTTCATGCACTATTTAGCACTGTTCATGCACTGTTCACGTATTAAAAAATATTAAAAATGGGTCCCACGATACTATTTACACAATTAAAAATTATTTTGCTACAGTGTTTTCAGTTTTCAGTTTTCAGCAACAATAAGCTCAATCCAAACGGACCCTTTGTGGATGAGTTTATAGAAATCTACGTCATTTTGATGTTTTCTGTCTCCACTTTCTCGTATTCTAATATGTGCTAGTGGCAATTTTGTATATTGGTCAATAATATGACAACCTGGTGTTCCCAAAAAAAAAATAATAATAATAATGTGTGGTGGCAATTTTGTATATTGATCTCTATTTCGAAACCCTGCGACTCGAAAGTCGAAACCCATATTTCATTCACTATTTCCTTATCCCTCTTTAATTTGCTCTAAAGTTTCTTGCATTGACGTCTTCATCACAAGTTAGCACGTCAAAATCTAGTGGCCAATTCTAAATTTACATATGTCATTAAATTAATTAAATGGAATAGTAAAGAACAAATCAAATGAATGCTATGTGCTTCAAGTAAAATAATTTAATTTACATATCTTGTAAATAATATAAATGCTCTGTGCTTTGAATAAAATAATGTAATTAGTTATAGTAATGACATGCTTGTTTAAAGAAAAATAAAACAAAAAGAAATAAATAAATAAACTAATAGTCGACTTCAAAGAACCTATTTCCCAAGCATGTCTTAGTCTTTACGCCAATAACTGCAAAGTAGAAAAAAAAAAATAGTTTTACACAAATTTGTTCAAAAACTATCAACACCAGTCTATCTATAACACTATACATATATATTAAGGAGCATGTTAAAGAATACTCATATGGCAATTGTTCATAAACTATATTAGAAAAAATTTGACATAATTTTTATAAAAAATATAAAAAATTGTTAACAAAATTAATTACTTTATCATTTTCCAATACAATATTTCTATAAATAGTTTCTAAACCAATGCCCTTAGGGCATTCTTTAATATTTCTCAAATATTAATATTGCTATAATAACCATATAAATTTACACGATTATTGTGCCTTTCTATTTTAGTTTTTCTCTCTCCGCTCTCTCCTCTTTCACCCTGGTCACTCTCTTTCTCTCTCTTCTCTTGACTTTTTTTAATGTCCAAAAAAGGGAGAGAGTTCTTTAGCATTTCCCATATATATATTAATATTGCTACAATAACCATATAAATATATACTGTACATTTTTATTTTTATTTTTTTCTCTTTCCTCTCTCACCCTTGTCACTCTCTTTCTCTCTCTTCCCTTGACTCTCTTTAATGTCCAAAAAAATGAGTATAATATAGAGTGTATAATAGTAAAATGAGTATTTAATTAAAATACACTCTATTTTATTTATAAATAAAATAGAGTGTATAATAGATAATTTGATGTAAGTGTTTTTGCAAAATATTTGTGTAAGATAGAAAAAGTTGATTATTATGCTAAAATAGATAGAATATTTTAGATAGACTAACGTGAATACTCTTAGTTGAATAGAGCTTTTTATTCTAGTTCCCTCCTTGGTCAATATTCAATTGGATAATAGTTATTTCAGGTACTTCTCTAATTAAATCCTAATTGATACACAAGCAAAGCAATCACACTGAATCTGTAGCCTAATTATAGTAATCAAAATCCAATTTTCTCTCATTCTTTCACCTATTTTCTCATAGAGTAAAGAGCCCCAAAAATTTTAAAGAAACACGTGCATATAAAATAACTCGAAATATGCCTTCTTCTGCCATGACATTACCATTTTGGATTTTGCATTATGTTGCAACCATAAATGATAGATGGATGCAAGAAGCCTACATAATTTCACATGAAACTGTTCCCCTTAAGCTCGTTAACTCCCCAATACACATTTCATCCCAGTCAGACGAAGTTTTATTCATCAGGCACATCTTCAACTTCAAGAGTCTTGCTGCCAAATTAAGCCTCCTAGTACATGAACACCCAATGTACATATGGTTTCTGCATACCATTTTCCATTAACCAAGCCCATATATATATATATATATATATATATATATATATATTATTTTTTTCTTTTTCAATAAAAAATTTCTAAAAATACTTTATAAATCAATATCCTTACAACATTCGTTAATCTTTCTCTCTCTCTCTCTCAAATTCAAGTTGGGTGAATGAGCTCTGTGGAGCCGAATTCCATAACACCGTCCACTACGCGTATCCAAGACATGGTCTGGAGTCCATACTTACTGCCCAAGCGAGCCCGATAATACATTGAGCTCGTCAGGCAGTCCTCCCCAACCACCCAGATGGGGCTCGAAGTGCTGAAAACTTGGCAAAGGACGCTGCCAAATGTGAACATGGGAGTCGAATCCCTGAGCTTGAAGAACTGGATATCATTGTTTCTAAACTTTTGATTGTCTATATTGAAGAAGCCTTTGGCTGGCCTAATATTTTTCAAGGAAGAATAGGATAGGCTGTCCAACTCCCAGTAGATAGCATAGGTCCACTTCTCGCAGGCCTTCTCTAACTCCACCTCAACTTCCAGTGGCAAGACTCTCCCATCATTGTCGTCCAAGTTATCAAATGTAATTGGGCACCAGCGAGTTACTTTACTCAAAGGAACTTCTTTAAATTCATGAATCAATTTGTTTGCATCCGACGTACACCGATCAAGGTCATGGATTGATGCATTGGAACTAGAACAAGAATAGTTTGGCTGGAAGATTGAGGGTATGGTCTGATCAAATCCATGACTTGATCTATGGGTTGATAATGAATTTGACTGAGACTGTGTGGGTGGAAAGAATGATGATATAGAAGGAGAAGAGAAGTGTTTGCTTAGAGCAGATAGGGAGCTTGACAGAGAGTTGCCTGGTGGAAAGAATGATGGTATGGAATAAGGAGACAAGTGTGGAACTGGAAGTGTTTCATTAGATAATGAAGTATTAAGCGTTTCATTAGAATTGTCCGGTGGAAAGATTGAAAAGATAGAATTTGGATTCGAAGAACGTGAAATTTGTACTAAATCTGTGTCTGGTGTAATGGATTCCATCTAATACACCAAAAGGCAAAAGGGAAGATTAATGTGACTAAAAAACTGGGAGAGAGGGAACTACGGATAGATTGTACAAGGATAGCAACATTTAAACAAAAAGAGAAGCAGTAGAATTCATTGGATTCGGAAACTTCCTCGTATCTACTACTTGAATGATGCTGCCAATTGAGGCATCCTTTGTAATATTGCCTCACAGAGTCACAATAATACTAATGCCACTCACTTTTATACACACTTTACTACAAATACTATTTAATGTGGTAAACTATATATGATTTATTGTTTATTACTATCATATAGAGCTGTAGTTTTTTCTCAATCATTCACAATATGTCACATAGGACAGTTGTAAGAAAGCGTGTTACTAACATTATTAATCTCCTTCCACCGCTAAAACAAAGTTAGAATTTAAATCCAACCCCTCTCTCCCTTTCTCTCTCTCTCCCTCATACGCTTTTCTTTCATAGCCAGGCCTTGTGGGATTTGATTTTTGTATTACCATTGTGGGTTTATCAAGGTGTCTATTCAGTTTTTGTAATATGTAATAAAGAAATGATATTTTACTTTAAAAAAATTGACATATTATTTTTCCATTTGCCACCGTGCAATTCACCCCAATACCTCACAAATTTTTTTTCCTTCTTTTACTTTTTTAAATTATTCATATTTTATATTTAATTATCAAGGTTTAAAGTTGCTTTTTGTAACTTTAAATCTCAACCACAGAGATGGAACCACCCTTGGCCTAAATTTTTTTTGAAAAAAATATTATTATATATGAGTACTAATTTTGGCAATTTTGTTTTATAAAATTACATTTTGTTTCCCTTTAATAATATCATTTATTCTTTTAAGAGTAATGTTATATTCACAATTTTTTTTATAACATTTTTACAAACTGTTTTAGAAGCAAATTCTTATTGATTCACATATGGATACATCACTCACATCATTTTTTTACTTACCAGTAATCATTTATCACATCAATAATTTATATATAAAAAAAAATGCAACTCATCTAACATTTTCCTCATTTTAGTGACCATAAAAAAATTTATAGATCTAAAATCTAAAACAAAATATACAAGCCAAAAAAAAAAAGCTCAATGACAAAAATTATTAGTAAAACTAAAAACAAAATTAAACTCAATTAATTAATTTTATCCAAAATAAATAACCCTGCCCTTTAAAAAATTCTAAACAAAAATAATTTTGTTCTTACCCTCCCCCCCCCCCACACAAATCTCAGCGGCTAAATAGCAGAATCAAATATTGAACCACCGCACACAACTAACAGTAAAACTGCCCCCTAACTCAAAGTTCTAGTTCCATCCCTACATCCATATCAATTACATCAATATTACACCTTATCTCAACCCCAATACAAACTTTTGTAATTTTATGTGCAGCACCACATGACTTACAACAATGTCAACATGATATCTTCTTTTTACACCGACTTTGTTGGCAAAAATCAAGCACCGCCTCCCCCTCTCTCTCTCCCCTCACCCCACCCCCCCACCCCCCTAAAAAAAAAAAAAACTCTCTCTCTCACTGAAATTCTCTTGGAAATATTTCCTATTTTTCCTCTAGAGAGTTTCCTGCACAAGTAAAATTTCGACCACAATTTCACTAATGGTCTAGAAGATGTCTTGGGCAAGAATGGGGAAGAAATATAAAAGTCGGTGGGTTGGTATAAATAGGTAGAAGGTAGGTGCCCATTAATTTGGTGCGAAGCAATAGTGTGAATTCCTACGTGTCTAGAGAGTAAGGACTGAAGTGTGCGGTGTTGTTTGTGTTTCTATTAGGATTTCCATAAGACAAAAGGGTTGTACTTTCAAATTGTCTTGTGTAAAGATAAAAGCATTTTTGTACTCTTATCATGTTTTCTATTCAACAATCTTGTATTAGGGGTTTACTTTTATAGTTGTACTCTAGTTATATAATCTATATCTATATCTATATATATACTAGTAAAAATTAAAGCGTAGTATTTAATATTGCTACACTTAAGTTGAGCTACATTTGCAGCCATGTCATTATCACATTTTTTCCTGAATTTGTCCCACAATTCAAAAATAGTTTTTCTAAATTTAAAAATCCTAATAGAAAGAAAATAATTCCCGACCCTATCTCTTTCACAATTACAATTTCAGACAGCAACCTTTTGTGTTTCACAGTTACAATTTCAAACAACAACCCTTTCTGTTCCACGGTTACAATCTCAAACAGCAACTCCTTAACTTCCTAATGCCAGACTTTGGCTTTCTAACTCATTCATCTCTTCCTCTCCTCATACTATATTAATACTGAAAATCTCTATCTATCTATATATAATATAAAACACCACTCCTTATTGTTTGCAATTCAGTATTGTTGCTAACAGTCTAATATCACTTTTCTTCTAATGCATGCATAAGTTTAGTTTCCATGTAAATATATTTTAGATTGTGTTTGGCAGGGAATGATGAAAAATTAGCTGTTTGCAAGGATCATTGAGCTAATGTTTGCATCAATTACTAGATTGAGGATTTTGTTAAAGGGGGGAAACAAGAAACTGGTGGAAAATGTATTTTCTCTAATATTAAAACCTCACTTTTTTTCAATTACGGATTAGTGAAACTAAAGAATATGATTATTATTTTGTTAAGTGGACATTTTCATAGGGAGGTCTTTGTTATTGTCAAGGAAGTTAATAAGTTATTTCCTTTTTCAGGCCATATAAGTTGCACTTTTGGGAGTATCTAGGGTACCATGGAAAAGAAAGAACACTGCTAAAGGCCTAAAAACAACTTTTTGTTACTCTTTGGGGCCATGTTTAACTTTGCCTTGAGGTGAAAAATGAGACTACATCATACAAAAATATAATCCCTCTGTAGAATGTACAGCAATATAGAGATACAACCGTATACAGTAATAAAGATTTCCATCCATGAGAAGTGGAAGCATACAAGCATAAACAAATTATTTTTGTATTTATTTGTATGTGATTTTTGTTGTTATATTATTGCAATTTTAATGAGGAAATTGTTCTATTAACCTATGAAATAACCATCAAGTTACTATTAACTTGATTTATTTGTTCATATATACTCTAGGGATAACATATATAATATTATATCATGTTAATATGAAATTAATTGACATTTTTTGATTTATTAGTACTTAATAAAGAAAACAAATATGTATAATATATTAAAATAAAATTGCCAAACTTTCTCGTGCATAGCACGGATTAGCGACTATTGTATTATAAATTCGGTTTAAAACACTAATATTATTATTTTCATGTGTGTTCTAATAAGTATTACTGTTTACTCAAAAAAAAAAAATTAAGATGTTTATCCCACATTAGTTGTGTGTCTAGTGTCTACTGATAAAATAGTAATTTACAAACCAAACGATAAAATCTGTATAAACTAGATTTTATATTTCCCCAGAAATTGCATTCTACTCTGCTATGACTTTTAATGGAGGAATAGAGATGCTAAAAACTATTTAAGTACCCTTTGTCCTAAAGAAAACTTTGGAAAATTATGCAAATAGAACTTAGCAGCTTCAACTCTCTCTGGAATTCCAGAATCCTTTCTGTGGTGACATTTTTCAGCGTTGCAACTAAAAATCCCTGCTTTCACAGCGGAGGTGGAATCTTCAAATACCAATCTTTCTATAGTCAATGACATTTTCAAAAGGCAATTCAATTCAAAAGGTAATCAAAAGGTCGGCGTGATGCTGGTGTAGAACCAGCAGGATCTAGTAGAAAAGTCTGTCATTGACAGCCAACAAACTGAAGAAAGAATACCTGGAAATAACATTAATTTGGAAACCACCTCAACCTCAGGTCTGTCGGTTTTGATGTTGTTCCACCTATGGACCTTAGGTAGCTACGCTGTTGCTATTTTTGTGGGCCTCAATGGCCAATACCATCAATTTGGTTTATAGGTTTTTCTATCCATGTTGTCAGGCCTTGAGGTTATCTTCTTCTTTCAGTCATCCCCATATGCTGGTTCAGCCCAAACATGTGGGTTGTGCTTGCTAGCTTTGTATGCCTAATTTAAATTTGCTCCAAGTGCTTATTTTTTAAATCTTGTTTTCAAAAACTATTTTTACCAACAAATTCAGGTGGCTTAGTTGGTAAAAAATTGGGCCAACAAGTCTTAGAACTTGGGTTTAAGCCTCAAACAACTAGCTATGTATTGGTGTTCCTTATATCTCATTTTCATCCCAAACGGTCAACTCAACTTAATTGACATAGAATATGGAGTCCTGCCCAGGAGGGGTTAGAGTGTTACTATGGTTAAACTCAGATTGGGAAGCCATACTAGTCACCCTCCCTATCCATTTTTTCCTTACAAAAAAAAAAAAAAAAAAAAAAAAACCTATTTTCACATTTTCACGTTTGGTACATGTGTTTAAAAACTGAAAATTGTTGTTCGAAAACATTTGTGAAAATACATGTGGGTGAAAAAGTGCGTTGAAATACGTGAAATGTTATTTAAAAACTGAAAATGGTTGTTTAAAAACACAAACCAAACACCTCCATAGGTTTCTAAAAACCACTAAAGGACCCATTTTCAGAATAAAGAAAACTAAACTCAGTGGCATTATTGTAAATAACTCCAAAATAGTGGGCTCACACAAATTGACTTGTCTCAATCAAGTCACCAAACAGTCCTAACTTTACAACCTATGTAAAAGTCATATTTAATGAACCATTATATAGGCTTCCTATTAATGTTACAAAAATCCACAATGTGAATAAAGAATGTTCCACCACAAATCCATAATCTCAATTTAGTACAAATATATAATTCATATCATTAAAATAAATGAAAACAAAAGTAATCAATTCTTAGTTTTTTTTTTTTTTTTTTAGAGAGTTTCAACCTATGGCGTCCGCTCCTGATGATGGTTTTTTATCATCAGACCAAGACACTAATCAATTTTAGGTGTAGGCGGGGATTGAACCCCAGATCTCTTATACAACTATCAGAGGCTTTACCAGTTGAGCTAACAACCTAATTTAAAGATTATTATAAATACATGAAGTTAAAATAAGTAATTTGATTTTTTATAATAAAGTAGTGTGAAAGTGTTAAGAATATAACAATGTGCCTACAAAGTTGTATCCTCACCATCTTGAATGCTCCTAAAAAAAATATAGAATTCAACATTTTTTTTATTATTTATACAACTCTCTTTACAACAAATTTCACAATTGTTAAAGTGATTGATTGTGAGTGATGGACGCAAGTGAAACATATGAATCCATCATTTTTTTTTCTCTACCACTTAAAATAGTTCACTTTAACAACAATAAGTCTAAATTTTAAAATATTTTGCACAAAATTTTTCATAACCACTAAGTTGGCAAGTTGTGAAATGTTAAACAATTGAGTAATGTGATTGATTGACCCAAATAAGAATTAATAGGAAATTAAAACTCGATTGTTATAAAATATTGTGTATGTAGCATTGTCCCTTTATCAAAGGTAAAATTTGTTTTGAAAAAAAGTTGTATTGGTAGCATTATTTATGTTTGAATTGCGTTGAGAAATGACAAACTTTTAAAAGTCATGGAAACCTATCAAAATTCAAAATCACAAAACTTTGAGTCTTAGGTGGGACCCATTGAACTTTATTTTAATTCTTAAATGACATAAAGAAGTAATATGTAGTTATATGGATATATGGGCTTTTAATTGACAGGGGAGATTTTCTTATTTGTGTGAGGGGCAAATTGCTTTATAGGCAGTATTATATGTCGGGTTTTGGGGAGGTCAAGGGGGGCATTTGCCCCCTACGATTCCCCTTTGACCTGTGGGTTTGGGTGGAATGATTCATTCAAAAGAGTTGGGTAGGATTTGAGTCTTTCTTGCGTTATTCAATTGACACGTCTCTTAGAAAATACTTTTGAAAGATTAAATTTGTTGCATACAAACTATTTCTCACAGTTTGTACATGCCCAAAAAAACAACTAAAATCAAGAATTCAGTTGCTTTGGTCAAGAAGATTTGAATAAGTATACCAGAAATCGTGCCAAGGTGAGTCATAGCATGTGCAAATCTTAAATATGATTGGTAATTTTAAGTTAGTTGTCGCATATAAAAGCGTGCTAAACCATTCAAGTTAGTTTCTTAGTAAATCTTGAGAACATTTTTAAATGTGAAAGTCATTGTGACCGTTTGGATGGAAATTATTCCCGCGTCTACGTTTTGGAGCTGTGTTTCTCTCTCTTTTTTTTTTGGTTCAGCCCGCAATAGTTGACTTTGTCAACTGTGAACAGTGTATCCATGCACTGTTCACGGTCCCACAAATTACACTTTTCAGCAACTTTTTTATTAAAAATGGGTCCCACAGCACTATTTACACATTTAATAATTATTTCGCTACAGTGTTTTCAGTTTCAGTTTTCAGTTTCAGCAAAAATAAGCTCAATCCAAACACACCCATTATAGTCAATTTCAACCTTCATTTTCTTTACGTCATAATTAATTTACTGATCAAGTGATAAAATTTGTATAAGCTAGAATATTTATTTCCCCTGAAATTGCATTCTACTATGCTATGTATGAATTCTAATGGAGAAATAAAGATCTTAAGAGTCTATTTGGTTAGCTTAAAAAAAAAAAAAAAACACCGCTTTTTGTTTTTATTTTCAATTTTTAATGAGTTTCACCACTAAAAAATTGGTTTTGTTTTAGTATTTGTATTCAATTTTCATTTTAGTATTTGAATACAAAAAATGAAAACAACTTTTCAATATTTTTGTTTTCAATGAACACAAATACAATGGCATATTCGTAAATATTATGAAAACACAAAGTTACTTTTTTTTTAGTGATGTAACATGTGTGAGTGAGAAAAGTTACCCTTTTTTTAATAAAAATATAACCAAACTCGGATACGATATATTTTATATCCAAATTATGTATTCAAAACAACTTACCAAACATTACCAAATATGAAAATAAGTGTTTTTTCTATATTCAAATTCAAGATTTGAATATAGAATAAAGAAAATGAAAAGTGGATACATCACTTTTTGAAACCAGACAGGCCCTCAACTATTTAAGTACCCTCATCTTAAAGAAATTTTGTAAAATTTATGCAAATAGAACTTACCAGCTTCAACTCTCATTGGTATTCCAAAATTTTTCTGTGGTGACATTTCTCAACATTGTAACTAAAAATCCCTGCTTTACAGCAGAGGTGGAATCTACAAATATTACAATCTCTCCATAGTCAATGAGATCTTCAAAAGACAATTCAGTTCTGTAACTTACTACTATTGTTAGGACACACATGCTAGGTATAGCATCAAAAGGTCGCCCAATACAGGCGTGGAACAATCAGGATTAAATCAGAACTTTGATGAGTGCAAACCTTGTGAATCTAAACTCCGATAGTTAATATGTACTGGTGCTCCATGTTTCATTATGACATTTTCTTAATTTTCAGGTACTTGAAAATACAAATCACGGACTTATCCAACCTACAAATGCAGAATCAGCTAGTGAGACTACCAAAGTATAAATCTCAGTCAAGACAATATTGCTTTGCAACCAAACATCTTTTGTCAAGAAACTTCTGCAACTCTGATGGCTCATAAAATCTAATCATTGATAAGTAAGCTAACACTCAAGAGTTTCAAAATTTCTCTTGGCTGCAAAAGACCATTAACTATAGCTAAAAATTGCTCTATAGTGGAATGAAGGAATTTCAATTTTATAATTTATAAACAGTTAGATTACTAACAGAAATGGGCAGTCTCAATATGAATACAAACTAATATAAAGTCAAACATAAAGAGCCCAAATGAAAATTTTGGAACATAAATGGTCAAAATAAATACAATCCAAAACTTTTGAGAGGCAAAAGTATACTTTAGTCAATAAATTTTGAGTGTATCCAAGACATGACTCCCATGGCCTTGTTGAGACAGTCAATTAGTTCTGTTGAGCCGAATTCCATGGCACTGTGTGCTAAGCATATCTAAGACATGATCTGGATTCCAGCTTATATTTCTCACACAATCTGGTCGTTCTAATACCAGCTCGGCAATCTCTGCATCTGCATGGTTTTCGATAGGAACTAAATCTGACTGAGTGCAGGCCTGATTTACTTCCTTGACACAGCGCAGCGCACGTATCCAAGAGATGACTCTTATGGTATTGGTGAGGTCCACATGTTGTGCGTGTCGCTGTGGGAACACACGAACTTTTTTCCTGTCGAACTGGTGAATTACCTTTGTTGAGCCGAATTCCATGACACCGTGCGCTACGCGTATCCAAGACATGGTCTGGAGTCCAGCCTTACAGCCCTGTTGAGCCCGGTAATGCCTCGACTTTAGCAGGGTGTCGCCAACAAGCCAAAGGGGCCTCGAACTCGAAGTGCTGAAAAGTTTATGTATGATGCTGCCTGGCCATGATCTCCTGAGCTGGAAGAACGAGACAGCCTTGTCTTTAAACTTTTGATCATCCTCGTCCACATTGTAGAACCCTTTTGTAGCACTAAAAGTGCGCGACCAAGGAGAGGATGGCCAGTCTAACTCCCAGTAGATAGCGTAGGTCCACCTCTCGCGGCAGGCCTTCTTGAACGCTGCTTCGACCTCTTGTGGGAATATCCTCTCGTCCTCTTTGTCAGAGATATGAAATTTAATTGGTTGCCAGCGAGGTATATTAGGCTCATCATGCCTCAACTTGCTTTTGTTTGATGTATTCTGATCGTGGTGATGCCGGGTTGATTCATTTGGAGGCGAATAGGAATAGTTTGGCCGGAAGATTGAGGGTATGGAATGAGCTAATTCGTGAATTGGTCTTTCACTAGATAATGAATTTGGCAGAGACTGTGTGGGTGGAAAAAATGATGGTATGGAATAAGGAGAGTAGTGTTTGGTTTGAGAAGATACAGAACTTGGCAGAGAGTGGTATGGTGGAAAGAAGAATGGTATGGAAGGAGAAAAGTCCAAAGGCGTTTGATTAGATAATGGAATATCACTACCAGACTCAGACTTGGCTGCCGGAAAGAGCGAAGAGATGGAATTCGGATCAGAAGAACGCGGTGCAATGGATGCCATCAAATAACCCAAAAGGAAATGGAAGATTAATCATTAATCAATGTGACTAATACTGTGAGGGAAGGACCATTGGAGGGGTTTCACAATAATGAGGGTAACATCATATAAACAAAGAGAGAAGGAATGGACTTCATAGGAAAATTCCTCGCAATTATTGATCCGCGGTTTCTTCAGAAGATGGAAAACCTCTTTTTTTTTTTTTTTTTTACCATTTAAAAACAATAGACCGCTAAGGCTAACGAAAAAACTCTTGTTTGACTGAGTCACTAACTTCTAGAATCAAATCCTCAAAGTCGTGTCTCAAAAAACACTTTGTAGGAGATTCTTTATCGACTTTTGACATTTTCTATCTCAGTTTCTCTTAATCTAAGATTGATGTGGAAGTCATGTCATTTTATTTCACTGCAATTCAAAATTTTGATCAATTGGCCTTCTTCCAATTTAGAGCCTAAGACCATTACGTAAATGATAAATCCTAATTTCAGGAGGCAAAGCAGATGTGACTCTTAGGCTGTGTTTGGTTGCTGTAAAACGTTTTCCGGAAAATACATATTTTCCGGAAATGCTAATTTCCGGAAAAGGAAAATATTTCCATGTGTTTGGTTGCATTTCAAAAAATTTTCCGGAAAATATTTTCTGGTATTTGGAAAAGAAGAAGGAAAACACAAATCAGAAAACACAAGCCACAAGCCACAACCTAGAAAAAAAAAATCATCAATTCCAGAAATGTTTTCAGTCCGACGACCGCGCCGTGATCGCGATCCGAGATCGCGATCACGGCGCTCACGGCGCGATCGCGATCCGAGATCGTGATCGACGGCGCGATCGCGATCTGGATCGCGCCGTGAGATCGCGATCACGGCACGTAGCGATCCGAGATCGCGATCGCGCCGGATCGGAGTGATGTTCGTCGAGTGCATCGAGCTTGGATCGTTCGCGGATCGGAGTGGATCGGCGCGATTTCCGTCGAGTGCGTAGAGCTTGGATCGTTACTGGGCCATTTTCCGGATCGGAGCTTGGCTGCGTCGAGTCGTGAGCGGATCGGAGCTTGACAGAGCAGTGCGTGTGGGAGAGGTTTGTGCGTGTGAGAGAGGAGAGGAAATCAATTGAAGTGAAAATAACGACTGAAACCAATTTCAGTCGTTTTAGGCTTATTTTCCGGTCAAACTGAAAATGTTTTCAGTTTGACCGAATTTTACTTGACAACCAAACGCGCGATTTTCCGGAAATTGATTTCCGGAAATCAATTTCAGTCGAACCAAACGGAGCCTTAGTGGAGAATGCAAATTCATTCAAAATAATAGTAATTAAAAACACAAACACAAAGAGGGATATGATAAAGACCTTATAAATCATTGGTAAGACTGAATTTTATTTTATTTTTAAACATTGAACACTCAAGGATTATGACGGCTCAAATAAAAGAATCAACATAAACGTGATCCTTGTAATCTCTATCATATACATTTCAAGTACATACTACCAAGTTTCCAGATGCTAAATTTGTTTGTGTCAAGATAGAAAAGAAGATACAAAGTGGGGAAAGGGAAAGAGCGAGTGTGTGTGTGGGGGAGAAGGGGGGAAAATAAGTGAGGTATCCAAAGAAAGAAAAGTGTAAGGAAACCCAAAATTCAAAAATCCCGTAAATGGAAGGGATTCCATATTCACATCTACCTTCAGTTCTGATGAAAAAAGTTATTTTATATAGTTAACATTCCTTGATCTTCTCCTTGCTGAAGAAAAGCCATGCACTGACTCTCAATATGCAAAAGACTATGATTCTTTAGGCAGGCCTAAAGTTCCAGAATCATTGTCGAAGGCAGCATCATCAGGTGGTAGCAATGCCACTTTGATTTGAGCAGAGACATGCAGAGCAATCTGGCTCAGTCACATGCATTGTGGCAAGCCTTCTGTCACAACTGATCATCAGTTTAATCAAGGGGAGCTTCTGTGATACTTGGCGCCAGACTTCATTCACTGTCCCATTTGGATCTTTGTACTCAAAGTATCGCTTCACCTGAATTACAAGAACTAAATTGAGAATAATTAACCTTAGGAAGCTGGTGTTACTAGCACACTTTGATCTCTAACATATTAGGTTCTATGTCATGACACATTATTAAAAGAAGATTTATGGAAAATTTCAATGCATAAAGAATATGCAGCTGCCATGTCACCATCATTATTGTGATTTGTGAACATTATCATCATAATCCTCGTCAACAATAATTCCATCAATTCTAAAAGGAGATGTTAATAGACATATAGGATACTATAACGGACATATCAACAAAATACCAAGACCTATTAAACTTAGGTGCTCCATTACCTATAATTACCCCCTGAATGTAAGAGCAAGCAAGTTACTATGGTCCAGAAGATTTGAATGTGTACAGAAAAGCATATCAAGGTGAGGTGGAATCTACAAATATTTGTAGAATTGCAATTTTTCTGTAGTCGATGACATTTTCAAAAGGCATCTGGGCAATAAATATTGCAATCTACAAATATTTGTAGAATATTGACTATAGCAAGCAAGTTACTATAGTCAATATTATACCCAAAAAAAAAGACATTTTCAAAAGGCAATTCTATTCTGTCACTAACTATTACTGGGACACACATGCTAACTATAGCATCATCGGCATGATGCTGGCGTGGAACCAGCAGGATCTAAGCAGAACTTTGATGAGTGCATACCTTGTGAAGCTAAACGCTAATTAGTTTGTGATGGTGCTCCCTGTTTCATTATGACATCTTCTTCATTTTCAAGTACTTGAAAAAGCAACTCACAGACTTCTCCTACCTACAAATGCAGAATCCATGGCTTATAACTTTGTTTAACCTTTTCTCTGCTACCCCGTCCCCCCTCTTTTGTTCATTTCATTAATTGAATTTAATCTGTTTATTTTATTTTATTTTTATAAGTAGAATTGCTTTATTGAAATAAAAACACTTTATATTCACAATGATGAACACAGGATCAAGAAAAATTACACAACAAAACTAAGAGAATTGTGAAACTCTAAAATAGAGAAACAACAAGTAAAACCCAAAAGCCGAGACCACCCAAACAGGTTGCGAATCAAATTTGTTGATTAAAGCAAAGTTCAATAAAAACTCCTGCCTTCTCTGAAATATGAGACTGTCAAAGTATAAATCTCAGTCAAGACAATATTGCTTCAATTCTGATGACTCATAAAAACTAACCAAAAAGTATGTATATATTGAACTGTGTAAAATTGACTTTATATGGACAGGTATAGGAGTGAAGTACAAATACAGTTGCTTGGCCCTCTGGGCTTGTAATCTAACATTAACCATTGATAACCAAGCTAACACTCAAGTTCAAAAATTAGTGCTCTGGACTGCAGGACATCGTTAACTATAGCCAAAAATAGGTAAAGCACTATAGAGCTAGCATGCATGAGAGAGAGTCAAAGAGAGATTGTAAGGATAAGTATGGGAGGATCCACAATATTCATTAGGGGCTGTGGAGATAGGGATGGCAGAAATAGGTGGCATTGGAATTTTTTTATTTTTTTAATGAGTGAGCAGAATATTATTAAGCAAGAAAACAGCCATGCAACAAGAAAACACAATGCCAGAGCTGCAACCCAATCAAATAGTAGAACAAACTACCAGCAGCATAGCTACACATCAACTTACAATTACATCCTCTCTTGTTTGGTTAAAAACAGAGAACAATTTCCCAAAGACTACCCAAAGCTCTATTTAATATAAGATTCTTGACTTTTTTGCAGCAACCAACTTTCCTCACACCAACCCTTATAACTCCAAGTATGCCTTCTTCTGCCTTTACATTTCCATTTTGGATTCCTACATTATGTTGCAACATATATGGTTGATGTAAGCAAGGAGCCTACATAACTTCACATGAAACCTCTTTCCCTCAAGCTCATGAACTCTCCACTGCATAATTTTATCCCAGTCAGACAAATTTGTATTAATCAAGCACATCCTCAAGACTTGCTGCCAAAGCCTCCTGATAAATGAACACCAAAAGAACATATGGTTTTAGCATTCAATTTGCCTTCTACAAAATACACACAAGAGGCCCCCATTGTACTGGTACCCCCATTTGTCCAGACTATCTCAAGTAAAAAGTCTGTCATTGACAGCCAACCAACTGATGACAGAATGCTGGGAAATAGCATCTGGGACTGGCAACTAAATCATTCTCCACCAACCAACCTCAGGTCTTTTGGTTCAATGCTCATTCCATATTGAACTGCAAGTTTACTAACCAGTATTAAAAGGTTTCCACTTCATCTTCCTCCGGTAAGTTAACTTGATAGCTATGAATTGGACTGCTAACCAACTTTGTGGTCCTAGCAGGGAGCCAAAGCCAGTATCCTTCATGCAAGAGACTTGACCCTTTGGTATAAAGAGAGCTAGCAGTATAATATATCACACTAAAAGTACTTCAAAATCAACAACCTCTCAGGATGCCAGTTGTCATGCCATAAAAAGAATGAATTTCCCTTTCATGTAAGATGCTTAAGGTCAGGTCTAGCTACTGTTCTAACTACTAAAATCTTCCTCTGCCACTAATGTTAATCCTGAGGCGCCAGCACCATTCAAAAGCTTCTTTCCCTCAAATAATCTTGATGAATTCCAAGCTACCTGAATAAATCCTGCCTAACAGCAGCTTCAGTCCACTCATCCATCCTCTTCAGACTAAGCCACCTTCCTTCTTAGGTGACTAGTAACACAAAAATCTTCATGTCCTCCACAAGTCATATGCTAAGCAGAATCAAATGTTTCCAAAATGTCCTCTCACTCGTCGCATCAGCAGAAAAACACTACCAATTTGCTTCATCTAAGGTGATGCACTCATGCAAGTCCAACTGAATCATTGAAAAGTAAAATATATTTGTTAAGCATTGGATCCGAGAGCTGTAATGGAAGCTCTCTTTCAGAAGTGTAATAAGTCAATGGAAGGAAAAGAATATATCAAGGCAAACAATTGAATTCCATAGCTGGGGAAGGCTGTATACTGACTATCCAGCACTGATCTTGCTTACCAAAGTTTGGAGAATGGTCCTATTCTTAGCTCCAACAACTGCAAAAAGCTTCTAGTTTGGCCTAATTTCCTTCAGTATTTTTCACTTCGAGAGATCATTCTTTGTATTCAGATCATTTATCGAGTCTTCGGAAAATCACATATTTATTTCAATTCATGATGAACAAAAATTCTCGATCCCACTGAATTCAGAAGTAGCAAAAAGTTGCTTAACTAGTCTGACTCTCTAAAAAGCTCAACCTTAACAAATACACTTTGATTCAGTCTATATATATATATATATAGAATCTCTAAATATGGTAAACCAAACTATGTTGGTATGCTTGTCTCAAAAAACATAAAAACTTCACCCTCAAAAAAAAAAAAAAAAAAAACTATATTGATATGCTTAACTTAGTCCAATAAAAATCATATTAAACAACTAATAAATAATCTAATATGTTTCTCCAAAAAAAAATAATAATAATCTAATATTTATCATGAATAAATAAATAATCTAATAGCAACTCTTTATTTATTTATTTTTGGTTAAAATCTAAAAGCAACTCAATAATCATAATATTTAAAAGAAATAAAAACCCAAGAAGAAAATTTGATTTTATTTAAATAATTACCCCTTTGCGAAACCGATTGCCCATGAAGAACAACGATTTCCGATCCTCAGCTCCGACATCTCCATTATAGGCACTAATCCTATGCGAATCAGGCACTACCACATCCTTAACCAACGAGGAATGGTCGGGTCTTACCCGCCCGAGATCCGAGACCAACAACACGGCATTCTTGACCCGATCCATGACCCGGTTCAACGCATTCGGATTCTGGCAAACCAACACGTGGTCCCTCCCCTTGTTCCTCCTCCAATACTCTTGCCCCTCCAGCCACGTCACCAGCTCCTCTTGGGTCTCCGAATCCGAGTACTTCTTGACAGGACCCGACCCGTTCGCAAAATGGGTCCTGCTCACAACCCAACTCAATGAAGAGAAAAACGGCACGTAAAACAAGTCAGCTTCGTTAGGATCCATGACCCGAATTACTGGAGACCCGGTTCGTTCATTTTCGGGTCGGGTTAAGTCCAGCAACAAGTGCCACTCCAAGGAGTGCTGGTGACTCGGGTACTTGAGTTTTTGGAGCGTTGACTTTGCCACGTCAGCAAAACCATGTGCTGTCCAGAAATGTTCGACGACACCGTAGGTGAACTTTGTCGGAAGATCATCGTACATGTAAACTTTGACTCGCATGGAGGAAGAAGAAGAAGAAGAAGTGTTGGGTGAAATGGGAGGGAGAAGAATATTGGGCCTAATGGGCTTGGTGGGCTTTGAGGAGACCCATGATTGAATGGTGGTGAAGCAGATATAGATGGATAGCACGAAGAAAAGCATGGCTGTGAGTGTCTGGTTCAACAGCCAAGTCCTGCGCCTTCTGTTCATCACTCAATAACGGAAGCTAATTAAGTTTAATGATCTGTGACAGTGAGTGATTTTTGGAAATACAAAAAACAACAATGCAACGTTCATTAAGATTCCAATTATACAGAAAGTCAGAAACTAGTTTGTATTTTTTTAACAACATAGATATATATAGGAGGCGTTTGGGCTCCGCGTCCACGTTTTCCCTTCACGTTTTTTTTTTTTTTTTTTGCCCGCATTTGTTGACTTTGGGGGACAGATTTTACTGTTATAACCAGTGTATTTACTGTTCATATACTGTGCATACACTGTTCACGTATTAAAAGATATTAAAAATGGATCCCACGATACTATTTACACATTTAAAAATTATTTTGCTACAGTGTTTTCAGTTTTCAGTTTTCAGTTTTCAGCAACAATAAGTTCAATCCAAACACACCATATAGTGCATGGAAAGAAGTAATTTTTAAATAATAAAAAAACATATATATTTAACTAATACTTGTATTTTTATATAAATATGGTATCGCCGGCTGGTTTATATGTAGAGCCATCTTTATTGACTCATTAAGAGCTAAGAGAGAAATTTGTGGGTTGTGAAGTTGTGACCTACAACTTGTGAGGGTGGTGTCGAGTGAACATGGAGACAATTGCTGCGTCTTCCTTTCCACGTTTTTCTCTCTTTTTTTTTTTTTTTTCCTGCACGTGAACAGTAATCTCACATGAATTCACACTGTTCATCACTATTCATGCATTAAAAAATATTAAAAATGGGTTTCATGGTACTATTCACACATTTAAAAATTATTTTGTTACAGTACTTTCAGTTTTCAGTTTTCAGTTTCAGCAACAATAAGCTCAATCCAAACGGACCCAATGTGCGCAGAGAGGAAGATAGAGACGTGTGTCTCGATGAGGGTATTGAGTTGTTTGAGGAGGGGGGTTTATCTTTCACTTTCACCCAATGAAGAAAAAGAAATGTGAGGTTTTACGTGGTTTCTTGTTACTATAATAAAGGGGTATGAAAAGAGAAGAGAAAGTGACAGAATTTTATGGTTTAAATTATAGAAAAGAAAAAAAAAATTCAAAGATGATATAAGAGAGTGACTTTTTTATGTATATAAATGGTATGGAGTAAGGACTACCGTTTATTGGAAAGATAATGTTTACAAAATTGTAAGTGTCATTAACAATAAAAAAAGGTAATTCTAACATTAATTCATATGTCTTTAATATTCACTATAATCACATTTATTACTACATCAGTATTTTAGCATCTTCTAGATTTTGTCTTCTAAGCTCCCCTTATGAGATTTACACTTTGTCTCTCCTCCCCTTTCTCATCCCTTTTTCCCCAATTTAAGACTTACCAATCCCTCTTATGTGTAGAGAAGTTTACTTATGACTAGAGAAATTATCTAGGAAGGTTCAAGGTGGTGGGTTGGTAATGGGAGACACATTGAGGTGGGATCGCATAACTGGTTACTTCATGCTCCTGTCTTTTTAGGACCTCCACCAAGTCCACTATATGTGAGGGACCTCATTGACGATGACACCAGGCAATGGGATCGTGGGAAAAATTTAGGCACTATTTGCTCCATCAACATGAAAAGAAATATTGGTTGTACCTTTGAATAATTTGACCTCCAAGGATGAGTTGGTATGGAAGGAAAATGATGCACAGATTTTTACAGTCAAGACAGCTTATAGAGTCGCCCTTGGTCTTAAAAATCAAACTCATGCTGAGCATTCACAGGCTCGGCTTGATGGCAAATTATGGAAGAAGGTGTAGAAACTAAATGTGCCTCCAAAAGTCCGGACTCTATTGTGGAGGGCCTGTGCTCAAATATTCTGCCCATAAGAGTTAATTTGCAGCAACGCAAGGTGCAAGTCAACCCAAGGTGTGCAGGGCAGAGCTACATTTTACAATGGGGGGGGGCTATCCCCCCCTCCCCCCCCCCCCCCCAAAATGCTCAAAAATTTATCATAGCTGCTAAAAATAGGTTATATAGAATTGTTGTAAGAGCTGGCCCCTCCAAATGAAACTAACTGGCCCCCATGTGTCCTTAACTACTTGTTTCATTCATATTTACTTAATTACTTTGACTTTTTTTCAATCTTTCCTCCATCTCCCCTCCCCCCAACACATCAACAAGCTCACAACTTTAATAAGTTTTATAGTTTTACTCACTTTTACTATTAGCTTCTCTTTTTAATATGTATTTTCCAATTTTAAATTTTCCAGTCCCTTCCAAAAGAACTCATCACTCAGTGCAAATGTTCTCATAGTCTTACACTAACTCTCTTCAATCTCTTTACAAAAATTCATTAGAGCATTGATGAGTGGGTCATACATATATAAATAGATACATATATTTTTGGTGAATCAATATGATTATTTAGTCTTGATCGGCCCCCCAAAAATAAATTTCTAACTCAGCCCCTGAAGGTGTGAACTCTGTTGCCAACATCCCAAGACCTCATGTCAAGTGTTATGGGAGTATCCTTTCGCAAGGAATGTTTGGTCCATGGCAAGTCAGCAGATCCAGAAATGCTCAAATGGCGCTTCAAATTTTTTTGAACTATTTCGGAGTATGGTACACAAATTGAGCCATCAGGAACTCGAGACCTGGACTATTATCATGTGGGCTATTTGGAATGCATGAAACAAATTCTATTTCTAAAAATCTCAACTACAGCCTAGGATCATCTTTGATGGAGCTACTGGTCTCTTGATAGAGTACTAACGTCCCATAACAGCATAAACAACTTCTTAAGGCACATCTGTTTTTTTCTTTTTTTGCTAGTTACTTCTTGTGTAAGTGGGCATCATGTTTTCCAAAGCCTTTTTACTCAAGATCCACTTTGGTGTACTTTGATTTCTTCCAACTTGTAATAACTCTCTCAACATCTTAATATATATTCTATCTTCGTCCTAAAAAAAAAAGACTTACTAATCGCCATTCTCACATTACGGCCTACCACTACTAGATTTGATGATCTCTCTCTCTCTCTCTTGCCAACACATTTGGGTTGGCCGCCACTAAAGGTGAGGTTTTATTGTTGGTTGTCGTCATGGGTGTAGTGGCTTAGACCTTAGATGAAACAACCATCAAGTTGACAAAATCATCTTAGTGAGATACGATTATGACCACAGTAGCTAATGAACAACCTAAGTTGAAGGAATTTTCTCCAACCAATTATATTTTGTAAAGTCACTCATGCTTATATGATCACACGGTCAATAAATCATTTAAATAAGTAAACAAGACTATTAATTAGTTCATGTAATTAAAAGTACACTTGTATGCTCATTTTAGTTACTAGGTAATGGGTTGGTTTTTCTCCAAACTAATTATTTGTGGATACTCACCAATTTCAAAAAGAATTCATATTTTCATAATGTGGCATTTTAATTATTAAGCCATCTAAACGACTCATCATTTGACTATCTTATAAGTGATTTGACTAAAAGTATAGATAATAACTCATTTGAGTCATTTTGTAGTAAGTTGGAGAAAAAATTTCTCCAATTTAATACAATTTCTAGTATGTAATATTTGTAAATATGATGTATAGGAAATCTAAATTCCTAACAATGTAATAATGTCATTTTTTGTCCTAAAACAATATTGCATAATATAAACTTATATTATTATTTGTATATATTAAATTACCCTTTTTATTGTCAAAAGAAATTAAATAAGGGGATAAAGTAACAATAATATCACACAAATTCAAATCACAAACTATATAATAAAAGTTGGATTTTATATATTATGACTGAGCAAAGTGAATGTCATATAATTTATTTTGTATGTTTTTCGCATCATTATCTCATTTAGACAGTTATTTTGTTCCTTTTATTTTACATAGTTAAAATAACATTGTTTACTATAAGTGAAATTCTATTATCAAACTTATAATAAATTTTAAATACTACCCTATATAAAACTCAGTTACCAAAATTTTCAATAACATATATATAAAAGAAGTTTCATTATATATTTTTTATTCCTATTTAATTTATTAATATTGTTATTTTGATCAAACTTCAATCTTACATGATATGTTTTTTAATTAAACTTCCATGTTATACCCAATATGTTCGAGGCCTAACTAACCACCTAAATGTGAGATGCAAACGGGTTTGTCTAATTCATTGATTAGCAACTTGTGGGAGAGTTCTCCTCTAAAAGGATGGTGGAGTAGCATTATTATTATTATTTTTTTTTTTTTTTTTTTTATGGGAGGTGGAGTAGCAATTTGACCCTGAAAGTCTACATATAAGTTTTTGAAAGTCTACATTTTTTCATATCTTAATTATATTATAAATTTTTAATATGGAATTTATCTATAAAATTGAACACTTTGACCATTTATACGCATCTTTCTTATATTGTGATGTAAGGATTTGAAATTTCACATTTTCCACATCAACATTATGACACATATTAATTTTGTTTTTGTTACATATCAATTAAAAATTAATTATAACTCATTGTTTTAATAGAATAAAAGCAACCCAACACAAAATAAACACTAACAAAGTTATATTTGGTTTTTTCAAAACAAATATTATTTAAATTAAGTGGCATATTTTCTTTAAATCCTTCAATTTGATATTACTTTTTGATATATTTAAATATATAATTTATAATTTTTTCTTTTTTTTGAGGAAACATACTTTGAACTTTTTATTAATGTAAACCAAGAATGTCACCCTGGACAATAGAAGACAAAGGTGGGGGAACATCTTCCATCCATACTACAAAATTCAAAATTCCTAAAGCATATCATGCTAAAGAATGAGCAACCTTATTACCTTCTCTCTTTACATGAGAGGAACATAATTCATGAAAAAAACTAGCATAAAAAAGAACATCTTCAATAAATAAACCATCAGTACATAGGAACATACTATCTTCTTTGAGGGCCTTGATGAGGACTTGACAATCTCCAAAAATAACTTGGTTGAAACCTAACTCTACTGCAAATTGGAGTGCCCTTGACGCTATCATTACCCTAGTAATCAGAGGAGTGTAGAGGCATGGTAGCTACTAGGCAAGTGAAGCCAGCACTAAGCCATTCTCATCATGTAGATCTACACCAATACCTGAAGCTTGGTCCTTAGCTAGTGTCACGCCATCAAAATTTATTTTGATTGTTCCCTGTGGTGGAGGCTACCAAAAGACTTGCATCTGAGGAGGAGGGGCATTATGCGCTGATTGGATCAATATAAACTCAGCTAATCATTCTTTTGCAAAGGCCGCAAGAAGATGAGGACTGCAACTAGGTTGATGCATACGAACCTGATTCTGTTGGTTCCAAATTTCCCACCTCGTGATGGCGAACAACTCAGGTTGCTGGTGGTTTTTAGTAATCCATGAAAGTAGTTCCTTGAAGCTCAGAAAACTTGTCAATCTCCGTAGTCCCCACAAGTTTACATCCTCCCAAACCACATCAAGTTCTTTGCAAGAACAAACGCATGCATTGCAGATTCTATTTCTTGTTTGCATTTGTCACACGTTGCACAATCAATGATCGTTCTTCACATCAAATTTTACTTTGAAGGTAATGATTCTTGGCATGCCCTCCAAAGCAAATTTTTCATCTTGTTCGGAACATTGAGAGACCACAGTCCTCTCCATAAGCCTTTTTCATGTTAAGGGTCCATTAGAGGGTGTTTTGTGCTAACTTCCTTCTTCAAAAACTGATATCCCAATGTAGTGGGCCTTTTTGTAATACTAGGCTGGGCTGCCTCCTGCCGTACTAGGCCTAAGTTTTCTGGATAAGGGAGTTGGGGCTGGTCCAATTGCAACCCACCTTAGTCCAACTTGTGCACAAACTACGTCTCGTTTGCTAGACTTTGATCACATGCCCATGGCAGGCAAAGCCACAACGGGGAAGTTATGGCAAGCAGATATAATAAAAATAACATAAGAAATATTAGAAAAAATGAATAAAATGGAGCAACAAGAAACACCCCATATACAAAAAGTAAAGAAATAAATGAATGAATAATAATAATAGGCTTGTTTGGATCAAAGACGGGAAAATCAGTTTGCTATGCTAAGTAATGCTACGAAGCTGAAACCAAGAAGGGAAACCACTTCCTCAATGCGAATAATCTCCCCAGGAAAAGAAATTAATTATTTTGAGGGAATGGGCCTGAATGGTTTATATCCAATGAGGATCCTTTGTCTTTGATAGAGAGCAGGGCTTTAGAGGGAGAGAGGGGATCAACCTATTGGTACATGCCTGCCATTCCTTCTCTCTCTGTTTTCTTTCGTTGTTTCTAATTTTTCATTTCTTCTTTCCTTTTCTCTCCTTTTCTTAGTATTTGTTTCCATGTTGTGATTTTCTCCTAGAAGTTACTATTACCATTCATCCTCCGTTGTGCATGGCAAGGGCCCTTTTTATAGTGCCTGTCGTGACTGGTTTTTACTATTTTAGCCTTTAACTACCTTTGTCTAATATGGGTATCCGTGCCGACCACTACCGGTTTGTCAGCTACCTAGCTATTATCACTTACCTGTGTTGGTTATGCCACCAGACAAAGAAGGCTATTTTGTTTGTTTGTCTGCCGTGGCACTCTTATCTACTATGGTGTGGGTGCTTTCTCTCTCTTCCTATCCCTCATGGCACGCACCTAGTGGTTCCAATTCATCCTTACTTTTTTTGGGCGGTATGTCATCCCAACAGGACATTTTCCCCAAAGAACCTGAGCAGGAACCCCATAATAGGTTTTCCCTTCTCCCCACCGTCAAACCATGCCCTCTTACCTCTGACCCATGACCTCACCACGTCCTGTATTGGCTGGGTATAGGCTGATGATGTATGGGCCTTACACGTGCATTACTTTTATGTATGTTCGAAATTTGTCTGCTACTCATGCATTTGCCGTGGTCTGGAGGCTCATCTGCACAGTCTGCCATTCATCCTTGACTTCTTATGGAGTGAGCTGTTTTCTGATGTCTCATTCTTTGATGGCTTGCTCCCCTTAGGGGCCAGGCCTTGTTTGATTATGAGGTTTTCCTTCTTCAGCTTACTCTTTTGTTCCTTCCTGTAACCTTGCTGCCATTTCCTGCTGTGATGTTATTTGACCCCAGCTTGCTGGGCTTCTTTGGGCTTGCTGCTTGTTCTTTTCTCAATGACTCAAAATGGTCATTGGGCTTCTTATTACATCACTTGCAAACTCCTGTGTCCCATTTGTTTCTTATTGGGCATCATTGGCCCATTTACTTTCCTTGGGCTTCTTTGGCCCTTTTCCTAACTCTATATTCCCATGGCTTTTACTAATTCCTTTGGGCTTCCCTAGCTCAATTACCTTATCTCTTATCCTTGGGGCTTATGAACTTGCCATCAACCCCTTACTTTCTTTGCTTGCATTACTTTGGGCTTGTTATGGCCCATTCTCACTTTTTCTACATCACATACTGCCCATGGGTTTGCCACTTCTCTCTTTCCAGGCTCCTTTAGGCCTATTTGCTTCTTCAAGACCGATTTGTTTATTTCATGGGCCACAATCCATTATTCCTGCCGCTTAGGCTTAATAGTTTTTCTATCTACTTACTAACTCTTTTCTGCCCATGTTGCTGGGCTTTTTCTTTCTATTAGACTTCCCAAAATGATCATCAACATTAGCCCCCTAAACATATGAAGCATTCTTGCGGTTCATATGTGAATAAAAGACTTCCCTGCCCTATCTGTCTTTCCTTCTTCTTTTCCTTCACGGGCTTTTTCGAACAGTGGACCCTAACTTATATATATATATATATATATATATATATATATATATATATATATATATATATATATCCTTTTTTTTTCCAACAATGTTGTCTCTTCTAATTTCTCAGTTTAGAAGTTATTCTAAAGTGCAGCCCCGCTTCATTAATTTCATCCCTTATTTGGTGGCAGATCCATCGCCTCCTTTCACTTCGGTTTTAATGATGTTGGTATTTAAGGGAGATTCCCTTCACATTCCAACCACTTTCTCCATTTCTAACACAAACACTTTCTCCATTTCCCTTTCTTCACCATGTTCTCCCTCTCAAACACTTTCATCTGTTTACTCTGATTAACCGTTGCTCCATGACGCCAACAAAAGGTCAAAGTTCTTCCCACCGTAAGGGAAAAGAGATTGCCTTCAATCCTCCCACCACACGCAATGTAGGCGAAGAGGCTGTTTGTTCCGAATCAGACCATTCTGACGAGGAGGAAACACAGTGTGCCCCAAATAGCAAATGCGCTCCTCTTATAGATCATTGGTACGATATTCATCCCTATTTCCCAAAGATTCTCAATGATTACACGCCACTGCCGCCGGGCTGTGTGTGGCTTGCTCTTTGTCGTCGCAATACAGACGTTTCTTGGGCTCCGTTGGCTTCTTTGATCCCCAATCTCGTCATCCACCAAGACACTTCACTCCCCATGCCCATTCACTTCGAATTTGGATCAGGCACTGCTTTAGGTTGGAGGGAATGGATGGATAGGGAGTTATCCGACACGGGTTTCATGGGGTTGCTACAGCGGGCCGGTGTATTGAAGGCTATTGTTTCATCCCGTTGTTTATCTAACTACAGGGACCTCTTCAACCTTTGCCACTTAGTCCGCAGATGGTGTACCACCACTCACACTTTCTTTCTCTCCTACAGTGAGATCACCGTGACTTTGGAAGATGTAGCAAATCAGTTGCTTTTGCCCATCCTTAGTGATGCTGATCCTAGCGCTTTAGAGCTTTCTCTTAAGGAAAAGGCCATGGAGGTCGAGTTGAAGAAAAGGAGGAGTGGCAATGCTAAGTTGTCATTTTGGGTTAGTTCCACCTCTAAGATCTCTGTTACTACTCGCCATACGGCTTTTATCACGTTCTGGCTTTTGTAAGTTTATCTTTGGCTCTCATCCCCACTATGCTGTGAAGCCTTTATATTTTCAATTAGTTATCAAGATATTTGCTAGGGTAAGCCTGCCATTGGCTCCCATGTTTTTGGGACATTTGTATGTTCAACTAGACATCATATGGAGCGATGAGAATTAGGCAGGCTCTTGTCATATAATCACTACTTCCGTTCATAGTACTGTTCTACAACACTTGTTATATGAGTGTTATGCTAGGCACTTGGCGAAGTGTAGGCCCGTCCATTTTGCTAAGGAGAAATATCGGTTGCGTCCGAGAGTCATTACTAATTTCTATGGCAAATTTGAGTTTGACTTCCCATTGGCTTTTCTTTGGATTGGTTTAAAGCCAATTGATCATTCTGCTGTTGAATTCTTTGAAAAATGAGTTGGGTTTTCTTGGAAAACTTACAGGAACTTAGGTACGGGTTACACATGTGTAGACTCTATTATGGGTCTATTTGTTGTCACCATTTTTTAACCATAAGATCCGCGATCTCTGGTTCCATAGGCATGCCTCTCTATCAAGAAGGATTTTTATTTCCTCCTTCTAAAGCACATACATGATGTTTGAGCCCACTACTCATTGCTTCCCTCTCGGCTTGGACCAATAGAGATCTTTTTTTGTTCCAAATCCCTTCTCACATTACTGAAGGCATTACGATTCCACCACGAAAGCTCATTCCCACACTTTTCTACCTACTGTAAAATACTACCATCACTGTTGTCGTGGCCAAGGGATAGCCAAGAAGCTTCTACAATCTCACTACAACAGTTAATTCCTGACATGTTGATCAACAAAGGGCAATGGTCTGAAGTATCACACTGCAAGTGGTGTACTCTTGAACCTGGAAAATTGAGGAACTAATTACTATTCGCAAGCCCTCTGTCGAGTATTTCCCATATAGAATGTCCGCCTGAAAAGTGTTTACTCCAAGTGAATCAAGGTCCAACGAATCCAAGATCAATAAAACCACACTCATCCAAAACATCCCTGAATAACTGCATCTGCCCTTCCCTTCTAACCAATCCACCTAGTTTTTCATCCCGACTTGTAAGTTCATTGAAATCACCTACACACAACCAAGGGACATCGGGGTGATGATTAAGTGTTCGTAGGACATCCCATGCTTCACATCTCCTAGAAGTTGCTAGTTCCCCATAAAAGCTCGTGAAACGCCACTCATGTTCCTTGTTCTTGTCAATCCATGTATCAATAAAGTAACTGGAAGAGTCTTCGATCACAAGATTAATTGAAGACTTCCAGAATAGCGCAAGACCACCCCCATGTCCTTCGTTAGGAACCACCCACTTGTTATCAAAATTAATATTCTTTAACCTGATCTAGCCTTGCTACATCTGTCCATGTTTCGACTATAAACATGATAGAGGGATCTTTTGCCTGGATTATTTTTCCAAGCTCTCTCCCTGTACATAGGTTCCCAAGCCCATGATAGTTCCACACTAAGCAATTCATTGGGATTGGCGGGGCTGCTCAATAGCCTCCACCAAATTAAGAACATCATCACTCCTTGAAACCAATTGTTGCTTGTTTGGTAACATGGAATGGTCATCAATTTGCAAAAGGTCATGTTTACCAAGGCCTAGTAAAGCTTCAGTAAACTTAGCATTGTCTGGATTGTCGGGTCTTGCAATTCTTTTCCAACATGGGGTACCAACATTCTGGGGTTTATGAGGATGGTTACTTGAGGCCACGTGATTTGCACGTGATGGTTGACTAACCTTTGGAGGGACATAAATCAAGCTAGGAATTAATTGTGGAGCGGACTTAAGTGTAAAAGGGTTAGTTTCTCTTTGTGTCTCATTAAGTTCATTAACCCAATGAGTAGGGTTTCCTGAAATCATGGCAACTCCTTCTGAATTCAGAGATTGGCTTTCACTTTCTGTCTGTTGGCTAGCTGTCTTGGATAATAACTCACCCCGTGATACTTACAAGGAATTAGGCGTTACCTAAAACTCATTGATTTCCCTTGATTGCGCCTTTATTGGACCCTTCTTCAACTGTGGCTCCCCTGAACCCTGCTCCATTTTGGCAGCACCGATACCCTGTGCATGTGAATTCTGATGATCATAAAAAAAAAAAAGTCTGCTTTGTTTGATTGCGTTGATGGTCTTGTTTTCAACTTGTAAAAACTAGGGATAGAGATAACTGATTTGCGTGAGGTAGAAAACAATGGTGCTCGCATACTTGACCCAAATTTTCTTTGAGTTGACGTGAGAGATCCTTCACTCTCCATCCAAAGTGCATAGTCCTTGTCATCATGGTTGAGGCAGCCACACCAATAGCAAATGTTTGGCAAACGTTCATATTTAAAACTAATCCATACTTCTTTGTCTTTTCCTAAGGAGATTAGGCAACCACGACATAGGAGTTCAGTGATATCCACAGAAACTCTAACCTAAATAAAATTCTCTCCCTCAGAGTCTACTAGATTCTTCGTGGGTATGATACTACCTAAGACTTCGCATACTTTTTCAGCTGCTTTTGTGTTTATGTACCTGATTGGAAGGCCGTGAACTTGCACCCAAAATGTCGTTTTCTCAAACTTGAGGTCTTCAGCTGATTGAGCGCTATCATAACGATGCATTACCACCAAATGCTTGTCAAAGCTCCAAGGTTCATTCAAGAGGACCCTATCAGCTTCATCCTTGTTGTCAAAAACAAAAACACTTTGTGATTACCCATGTTTCGGACCCGAAAACTATTACATGATCACCAAAGAGGAGTGAAAGTTTTGTGATGGCGTCAATGTGTAGGGCACACTTAGTGAGGAAATGTGAAGCAATAAAGTATTCTTATGAGCTAAACTCCTTATCTAGGCAGCACCCTGGCCCCTCCTTCTCAAACAGTGTAAGACGGTCCCAAGTTTTTGTGAGATCATCCATGAGAATAGGTTGAAAGTAAATAAACAAAAGATCAGAAAAGAAAAATGTTATAGGAAGATAGGATAGACAAACTGTTTCCCAACACCCATGAAAAAAAAAAAAAAAAAAAAAAACCCACAAGCCAGAAAAATAACCTTGTTATTCCCTGAAAGAAAAACCACCTTCAAAGGAAGGGACTTCAATTCTACTGCCTAAGAGAAGCTAGAAAGAACTTTCTTAGCGACAGAGAAACTTCTTGAAAGACAACCTAAAACCTCCAAAAATCCCCAATTTATAAATATTATTTGTTAAACTTTTTCATGCACCACATAAATATCAATTAGTTCCGATTCCAAAAATATTAAAAGAATTACTCCAACCACAACCATACATTATATATTAGGTTAGAAGGAAAAAGAAAAATATTAACTTTATGACACAAGATCTCACTATAAATAACTATATCAATACATTAAAAAAAAAAAATTTAAATCAAATTTATATATAACATGCTTTAACATTTCTTTCATCGTATATTTCTATTTTTTTTAAGTGTACAAAATTTTTCTCTAATTCAATTATAGAAAAGTACTTTTAACTCATGAGTCATGACATGAAGACTTAAATAATTATTTATATATAGTTTTAGTCACAGTTGTCATTGTTTATGTGAACTACTGTGTAATAAATTTATTTGAAGATGTCAAAAAGAATTGATTTGAAGAAAAACCATGTCATCTTTAAATAAACTTTTGATATTTATAATAATAATAGTAATAAAAACATCAAACGGAATCAATATTATAAATTACCATAAACTTTTCTTATAACATATTCACATCTTTAATTTTCTTTTAAAGAAATTAACATATTCACACCCTCATTGTTAGCATGATTGATGAGTTTTTTGTTTTTTTGTTTTTAATTAGTATTGATTGATGAGTTGAATTTGTCCACTAGCTTGTTCAGTTATTCCTTATCTCCTCCTAAAAAATGAAAAGTTTATCTTTTATGAAAAAGGTTTATGAGGCAACAATTATCCCAATAAAAAGGGATTAAGGGGGTGTTTGATACATGCACTTAAAAATTAAAAATATGTATAAAAATACGTGTGAATGAAAAGTGTATGAAAATATGTATAATATTATTTAAAAATTAAAAACATATATTTGAGTGAATATACCAAACAGACTAAGACTGCCTACCTAAAAATTCAAGTAACCAAAATTCCTTTCCTCTCTAAAACATAAATAAAAATTTCCTTATCTTGATTGAGTCCTCTATAAAAAAAATTTAATACCATCACCACCCCCATCAATTTGTATTAAAAATTGAAATCCCCATCTACCTACCAACACCAATCAACAATCAATACTGAAAGTAAACTCAATAAACAAATCAAAAACTCATTTTCCATACACCACCATTCTCATCATCATTTCCTCATCAACACCACCATCATTTCTTTTTCTTTTTCTTTTTCTTTTTTTGATTAGAACCACCACCATTTCGTACATTACAAAATAAGCAATTTTGTTCTCACTTTTGTTTCTCACTTTTCCTCTCTAAAACACTATACAACACTCTCTCACAAGATAAAAAGTCTTTCACAAAAAGAAAATAAAGTTCACACAATGAGCGAAGTACGATCCAAATCCAAAAGATCTAAACCCACTACTTCTTCAAATTTAAATTCATTTCAGTCCCAAACTCAAACCCTAATTTCCACGATGGCGCGAAAATCTTCGCTGCTCAAACAAACCCTAGCTACCATTCTCGTCCTTCTCGTCGTTTACGCTTTACTCAACACTTTCCTCAGTCCCGCCAATTCTTCTTCTTCTTCTTCGTCGACGCCGAAGTCGATGTCGAAGCTCGAAACTACTTTCCCTTTCACATATGCGAATTCCGCTTCCGTCGAAAACGGATTTTCTCGGGAAAACGCGAACAACTTTCCCGGAAATTCGGTACTCAAAGTCTATCTCTACGAGCTCCCGAAAAGGTTCACTCACGGCGTGATCGAACACCACTCCATAGCCCGCGGACGCCGCCCCGCCGATGACGTGGCGCTTCTCCAGTACCCGGGCCACCAGCACATGGCGGAGTGGTACTTATACAAAGATCTGACCCGACCCGATTCCGACCGGGTCGGTTATCCGGTGATCAGGGTCTCGGATCCGGAAGAGGCGGATTTATTCTACGTGCCGTTCTTTTCGTCGTTGAGTTTGATTGTGAACACGGCCCGACCCGCCGGGTCGAGTTCGGGTCCGGATCAGGCTCGGGTCATGTACAGTGACGAGGAGAACCAGGAGGCTCTGGTGGATTGGTTGGAGGAGCAGGAGTATTGGAAGAGGAACAATGGGAGGGACCATGTGATTGTGGCTCAGGATCCGAATGCATTGTATAGAGTGATTGATAAGATCAAGAATAGTGTGCTTTTGGTTTCGGATTTTGGACGGTTGAGATCGGACCAGGCGTCGTTAATCAAGGACGTGATCGTGCCGTATTCGCATAGGATCAATACTTATACTGGCGATGTTGGGGTTGGGAATCGGAAGACGCTATTGTTCTTCATGGGGGCTCGGTATCGGAAAGAGGTATATGCAATGCAATTTAGTAAAGTTTGTTGCTTTTTGAAATGGTTGATTTTGTTGCAATGTGCAATGACTTTGATAATTCTTTTGATATGAGATGATGGGTAGGAATGAATTAGTATTAGACATTTGATTGATATTTTGATGGCTCATTGTTGGTATATTTGTTAGTGTTAAACTATGTGAAAGTGGGCAGTGTTTTTGTATTCTGCTGAAGAAGAAAATAAGGAAATACTCTGAAATTGATCTCTATATCTTTATGTTCGGATGGGTTAGTTGATATAGGATTGCCGGTTAGACACAGCTCTCGCGTTTATCTTTTGCTTGGTTAGCTGAAGATCTAGGAAGAATGGTTTCATCTATATGGGAGAAGTACATACAAATCTCAAAGATGTCTTGTTTGCTTTGTTCATATCTAGATTTGATTACAGAAATGAGCTTTAGCTAGGCATCTTTCTCAAGGAGATTCTAGAGACTTGAATCTCTAGCTTGGCACTAGAATCACCAATAGATTAAACGGTAGTCTAAGTTGGTTTCCTTTATCCTACCCCTTTTGCATTTGTCTCCTTTTCCACATAAACGGGAAAAAAACTTACCCCTGCCATGTTTATCTTCTTTTGGTTGCACCTGTAAGGTGCTAAGAGAATATTTAAGAGTGAACCCATGAATGGTAGTTGTTTTCCATTGGATTTACAATATCCACTAGAATGGAAGAATTGTCTCACTCTCAGAGTGAGGATGATATTTGGTCTCAGGTTATTAAAAATTTTTAATGGAAAAGATTGATAATTGACCCTTTTTTTTTTACAAGGAAAAAAAAAAAAAAAAAACAGATAATTGATATTCAACACTTACACTTTCTAGGTTGTTCTGAAGGCCGATTCCAGGGAATGCTGCCTGTTTCTTTCAAGTTTAAGATTACTGTATTAGAACCTCTCAAATTTATTAGTTCTTGTCCTAAATCTTTGTTCAACACAGGAAAATCGTTATCAACATGATTGATAGTCTCCTAGGTAATAAGGGCCATCTTATTTTTTGTCAACAGAATCTTTTCCACTAGTTTAATACAGGCCATGAATCTTTTCATGAGTGAGATTTATTTTTGAATAAACTTAATACTGGATTTAAAATTTTCTTTTTTCTCTTGGTGGCTCTTCTGTGTGTGTAGGGAGGAAAAATTCGTGATTTGCTTTTCCAATTACTTGAAAATGAAGAGGATGTCATTGTAAGACACGGAACACAATCCAGAGAGAATAGACGGGCTGCTTCCCAAGGGATGCATACCTCTAAGTTTTGTTTAAATCCTGCTGGTGATACTCCATCAGCCTGCCGACTCTTTGATTCTATAGTTAGCTTGTGTGTCCCAGTGATAATCAGTGATAGTATTGAATTGCCGTTTGAAGATGTTATAGACTATAGAAAGATTGCAATATTTGTAGATTCCACCTCTGCTCTTAAACCGGGATTCGTGGTTTCAATGCTGAGAGGAATAACCACTCTGAGGATTATGCAATATCAGAGAGAGCTAAAAGAGGTTAGTACTATCTTCATATTCTTCTTGTGTACAATATTGCTTCATTTTTGTTTTTGGATATTTTCTTTTATTTATTCCATGTTGTCATCCTCTCTATTTTGATTTCCACCTTAGCCTTTGTATTATATTTAATTATTCTTGTAAATATGTTATATGTGTGTTTAACTGTTTGTGTATGCACATGAGTGCAGCTGTGCAAGAAACAATAGAATAAAGCAGTTTTACATTGTAGTCAACAGGAACTTCACCCTAATACTGAGTACTGAGACTTGAAATTTGTACATTTCAGGACTGGTTTCATTGCTGTAAATCATTTTTCTCTTTTTACGTGTTCAGTTTGATTGGAGCTAAAATTGTTGTAGCATATTGGTGTAATAGGATTTGCACAGGTTCATGTATGCATCTTGGTAGCTTCTTTATCTATTTATGCATCCTATTTTGGCTACTTTAGTTGTTATTTATTCCGTTGTGGGAGTTATTAGTGGGAGTTATTAATTTGTATATAAAATTCTGTCTACTTATTGGCTTATTTTGCTCATGGAAGAACATCTTCACTAGAGCTACCAATATTATTATATTAATCATAAGATAGACATGACTCCTGTATAATTATAGTTTGTAAATAGTTGGTCCTAATGAAATTGGCTACACAGGATTCTTGTGGCACTTATTGTTCTTATAATAGTATTTTCATTCTCTCTTTTTTTTTTTTTTTTTCTTTTTTTTTTATATATATATATTTTTGATAATTTGATAGTTACAATGGAGGAGGGGGGGATTTGAACCCTAGGTGTCTTCTTTGGAAATGCCAGAAGGTGCTACAAGGCCCTTGGCTAGTCATATTACACTCATTATTTTAACTTTATTCTGTATGCATACAAGTACATTACACCCTGAACATTCTATTATGATCCTTGTGGTTCATTTAGAAGGAGAGGAATGGGAGAATTTTTCATTGAGGGCAGGCATATGCAGAAGAAATTAGCTTTTCTTTAGTTCCTCTGGGTGCGTTGGTTATCCATGGTTTAAGAAAGAAAAGTGAGAAGTGTGTGCTGTTTAGAGACTGTGTGAATAGAAACATGAACAGTGATAGTGTGCAAGGCCAATGTGAGAAAAAGAGAGGGTATAGTTTCTCATGCCTACAACAACATGAAATGCCCGTGATCCTACTATCAAAGTCACTTTTTGTTTTAAGTACCTCAGTATGGAAAATAACCTACTCTCTTCCTCTACTAGTATTTGGACTTTAAATTGACCAGTAAACTGAAGATCTAAATAAAACACAATCAAAGACTAGCTTGGATTGAGAGAAAATAAACCCAGAAAACATAGAAGCTCCTGAAAAGTTCTACGCCTGACTCAATTCATCAAATACCTTTAATTTACAGTTGTTAAAAATTTCAGTTCTATCCTTTATTGCTAAACTAACCATAATTTATGAAATTAAAACATAAATTGAAGATTGATTTTTTACCCTAGGATGATTTTCACTAGACCTTTAAAAGCATATACCTGGGTTTTGAACATAAACTGCTTAGCCTATCAGGGGTGAATGCCCCTGGATTACCCAGCAACTAGTTTGCATGGGTGGGGTCAGCTGCCCATAGATTTTACTGGGTATAGGTTAGTCCAAAGGGCTCTTCTTTAGAAAGGTTCCCTATATATACATATAAATCATATACCCTCACTTCAATTGCACTTTGCATGTTGTCACCATTCATGATAAGTTCTAAGTTGTCAACTTGTCATAACTGAAAACCACTCTAAAGGTATCGACTTGACCCTTATTCTATCATTTCTATGGCTGCAACAATTATCTTTTTTATAATTTTTTACATGGATGTTGTAGCTTTTCTCCATCTCCTTTATCTTCTTTTCAGACTTCAGATGAACCATGAAAGGCTTCCTTATTATAGGGAGGTGGTCATGCTGATATTCCAGCATGTATATTTGTGCTGTGACTCTCATTTTACCCCATTTTGGACTTTTTTATTTAAATAATTATGAAAAGATCCTTAGTTTAGTCAGTGTTCGTGCTCATATTCTCCTTGTCTATTTGTACTGTCACTTGCATTCTCTGTTACCTGGGCTGTACCCCACTTTTTGGTGTGTTTGCCATACCTTGTCTGGATAAGACCCTAGTCTTCACTATCTTTGATGCTTCCTACAACTCGGGGAAAAAAAATACCATATGAAAAACACATGAAAAGTGGAAAGTGTTGGAAAGAAACCAGTGTATGATGGGAATGTCTGGGAAGATCTTTTATGGTGGAAATATAGGCATAGAGCTCACATGTAAGTACTGAAAATGCACTTGTAATGTCATCCGTTAGTTTAATTCTGCCAATGGTGAGGTTATTTTCTGCTTATGGCACCTTGGACAAGATACTCTAGAAATTTAATTGTAAAGATAAGGGAATGGTGAGTGAGAACACAAGATTGTGGCCTTCGATGAACAAGGCCATCACGGCTGTACAGTCTGAATATGATCATTGTTCGAATAGTGGTCACAGCCATTTGTGGTTGTAGTTACATGTGAGTCCTTTTGAATGAGACCACACTTAGAACTGACCGCAACATCAGGGTTGTCAAAATTGTTCTGTTGCTGCTATAGCGATGGTATGAATTGAGTTTACAGCTAATGCACTTCATATATTGAAATTGTGTTTCCTGCATTCATGCTTTCAAATGACAGCTACATCTTTTTTTCTTTTCTTTTTTATTTGGTTTCGTTCGCTGGTTTTCTTGTGTTAAACAGTATGTCATCTGTTGAGTGATCAACATTCTCAGTTAACATCAGATTGCCAAGTTTAATATTCTTAATTTAAAATATGTGATTCAGGTGAAGCATTACTTCCAATATGGAGAACCAAATGGAACAGTGAATGAAATCTGGCGCCAAGTCTCACAGAAGCTGCCCTTAATTAAATTGATGATCAATCGGGACAAACGTCTTGTTAAGAGGGAATTAACTGAGCCAGACTGTTCTTGCCTCTGTACGAACCAGACAGGGATACTCACCAGCTTATGAAGCCACTTTAGTCGATGATCTTGGAGCATATACATAGAAAACTGGCATGGTTGTCCTCCAATATCACCATGGAGGATCCTTTTGTTTCAAGGAAGGATTTGGTGGTAATTACTTCATATATTTAGCTCATATACCAAATGCTGGTAGTACCACAATTTCCTTGCTAGGCTTTTTTTTTCCACACTCTATAGGGTACTAGAGTTTGCCGTTTGTTAAGGTTTTGTTACACATTTTCTTGTTGTAGATTTGGTGATTGAAGAACAGATTCAGCACTAGTAAATTATATCAATACTCGATAATGTAATTCATTTGTACATGGTAGAGAATAAAAAGATCTCTATACTAATCGATTCTTTTATTCGTTATGTATTAAGATTTTATCTCTCAATGACTACGCAAGTATATAGTGCCTCTGTTTTTAAAGTCATTCCCATCTATCTTGAGTCTTCATGGATAATTTGCAAACAGGACTCGATCTGTTCATACCATTTTCAAAAAATAAAATAAAATAAATAATCCTACTCAGTTCAACAAAAACAAAAGATTCCTACTTATTTTTACCACAATTTTAGGACAACTTTTGTTACAATTTGTTAAAGTGGTTAACTATGAGCAGTGACACTAGACTCACTTTTGCATAGACCTATTACTTTTTTCACCACCCACAATCGATATGTTAAAGAAAGAAAGTTATGAAGTGTCATTTGTTAATAGTTTGGATAAGAATTGTTTTTTTTTTTTTTAAAGATAAATATTCAGTTAAGTAATTAAGTTGGACATTTTTATATAAACCTTGAGTTGAAGGGGAAAGTCATGTATACAACATTTGAAAGAGTTTCATTTTGATAAACCTCAGAGACTTCAGTGAAATTAATCCTAATATATTTGTCCATCATATGAACTAGCATATGAAGGTAGTCATCCCAAATGACAATAACTTGTTTATAGGGTTATGTTCAACATAAGAGACACCTAATACAGGTAAAATGACTTTTAGCATGTTACCACTTAATTTGAAAAGCGTAGGGTGCGGAATATCTGTACTGTCAAACTACACTGCTACTAACATATTAATGATCCTCACACTCTCACTGATGAAAAAAAATTTTAACACGAGCTTTTTCTCATATATGGTAGCTAATCTTTAATGAGGTTGATTTTAATATGTATTTTTATCCCAACAAGTGAACCACCACCATTTGTCAATAATTAAAAACGAGGACTAACCAATAAAGGGAGAGAATTCCTTTTTAAAACTCTTGCTCATAATAAAATTTATCTTGTTATTATACTCTACCTGGCATCAACGCAATTTTTCCCAACCCTAAATCTGAAGGGATGATTCTCAGCAGTCATCAATCAAGGAATGTTTCTAGGCCTAGAGAATAAATGATAATATAACATCCGATTAATATGATTGAAAATAGAATCAAGATTTCCACCCCTTGTCCCTATTTAATAAAACACAAGATAGACCCAAGCCCCAAAAGATCCCACTAAAGAAAAACAAGGTAACCAAAATAATCCCAATACTATTACAATGGCCAAATATCCCCAAAATGTCATAAATGGCCCAAATACTGCTAAAACCTCGAAAATAAATAAGTAAACAGAGTGAAATATTCACTCACACACACATCACCTCAATGACACACATTTCAAACACATACCACATATTTAGCTAAGAAAACTTCCAAGGGTTCAAGTAAGTGGGTCCTAAATGCCAAGGGTTTGGTAGAAACTCATAACCTATAACAATAACATTTTTGCGTTTTCTTTCATGTTGACATTAAAACCAAGACAAAAATACACTTTTGGTCTCTATATTTTGACCCGATTTCAATTTTGGTCACTACTTTTAAATTTTACCATATTTAGCCCTAAAAAAAAATAAAAATAAAAATAAAACGTTTTCATTTTGGTTCCTATCCTCATCTCACTAACGAAAATAGTTTACGTGACAGATGGGGTGCACCGTTAGCATACTAAATGTTGGCGTGGCAATTAAAAGCAATAATAACAATTTTTATATGGCATTTCAAAAATTCCATGTCAAATCCAGTTAGATTCTAATTATAAAAAATTAATTTATCAATTTTAAGTAAATAAAAAAGAAAAAAACAGAATTAAAAACCAAAAATCACATTAATTAAGATCTAGGTTTATTTTGAACAAGAACAGACAAGAACACAAACCCAAAAAATTCAAAGAGAAGTGCTACATCCATAATACTTTCACAACAAATCCTAAGTGGTTAGTTATTATTGGTTATAATTTGAACCCACCACTTAAATTACTTTTTACCCATCCACAATAGCCATTAACAACCTATCACTTAAAATTTGTTGTGAAAATGTTATAAAAATATTGTGAACGTACAATTTCTCAACATAATTTTGGTAGAGATTTCTTTTAAAAGGAAATATTTTGTTAGCAAACTCGTATATTAACTTATTTGTAGTATTTATACAGAACTACCATTTATACTAATATTTGGAGGTGTCATTTCAATAAATCTCAAAGATGCTAGTGTAATACATTTTTCCATTGTATGTAATGTGTTGTTAGAAAAGTAAGGGTCTGTTTGGTAAGAATATTTAATAATATGGTGGGTCCCGCACTTATATGTATGGTTTGGCCAATGTTCTCTAAATACAGTTTTCAAAAAATTGTATCATATTTTCTTTATTTAATACAAGATTTGAAAACAGCTAAGAATATGTTTTCAAGATATGGAAAATGTTTTTAATGGTATATATGTAAATAAATTAAAAACAGTAGACTTCACAGATTTGTCCAAACTCTTCTATCTCTTAAATTAAGGAGCTTATCTTTATCAGGAAAAAAAAAAAAAAAAATCTCACACTTTAAATTTAAAACTTATCATTATTTAAAAAAAGTACTAAGCAAATTCCTTTATTATTATCCAAAAAAATAAAAAAGTAATCTATAGATTCTACATGTTACTTTGTTAATATTTTTTAAATCTCAAAAATAGAAATGGTCTCTCAAACATTTTTTTTCAATATTTTAAAAATTGTTCTTAAAACTGCGAGCTAAACACGTGTTTCAATTTCCTTTTTTTTTAAAAATTGTTTTCATACTATTTTGAAAACAAAAACAAAAATCATCTTACCAAATAGGTACTAAGCTTTTCTAATATTCTCCAATAATATCAAAAGTAAGCAAATGATACATACATATACCTTATAGACTTATACTTAATCTCGTTGAAGATAGAGAAAGTTTATATTAGAACATTATCACCAGTCCGTGGAATTTGTTCATCCACTGATAGAGCACACCTCTTTCTCTGTCATTATAGTTTGAAAGGCAACTTCTCTAGTCATAGCTTACAAAATCACCAGATAAGAGTGATGCAACAAGATCTGTATAAAGTTGATGATCATGTTAGATCATAAAATGCTGGATGTGTGAAAATCGATCAATTCACGAGAGAAAGCATTTTCATTATGGATTGTGAGTCATATGTGTTGGTGTAGTAGACGTGTGAAAGTATAGCCACATTCCATCAAGATTTTTTATTTTTTACATTTTATTTTATTTTTTTATCTTTCCAGAATTAGTTACAACGATGGGAAAATCTCTTGACCCATCAAGCATTCTAAACATTAATGTATCAACAAATTAATTTTCTGGGCCTACCATTCTTACTGGGCTGCCTTTAGATTGAGTTCAATGTTGAGTTTATGTTTAAAATTCTTGGTGGAGTGGTATTTCAAGAAGTCCCTCTCGCAAAACAAAGTCACATTGAAAAAATAAATGGATATTAACAATGATGTTGCTTATAAATGAGTCACTCTTTCTTCTAGTAATATATTTGAATAACATTTTGGACATTACAAAATAAAATAGAAGAATATGTTAGAAAATATAAATATATTTATTTTATTAAATAATTTTCTGATGGATATTATTTATGATGTTATCACCATTGTACCAAAAAACCAAAGCCACCTCCTTTTCGATTATTTGTTTGATCCTACTTTTAAAATCTTGGATTTTGATCCTCCATTACCAACTTTCCTTCTTGATTTTATCATTGTGTTACCATTAAAGGCGATTATTAAAAGATAAGTTACAATTTAACCTCTTGCGGATTGACTTGAGTTTACAAAGACTCAATTGCAAGATTTGATTCACTAAAGTAAGGATTAAAAGAAGAAAAGTAATATATCTACAATATTTTCACATCAAATTACAGATTATTAGTTGTTATTGGTTAAAATTTGAACTTATCATTAAGACTATTTTTTTGCCCCAACAATAACAATCTGTCACCTATGATTAGTTATAAAAATATTGTGAATATAACATTTCTCTTAAAATAAAATTGATGAGAAGAGGGTCTCTTTTTCCATTAGTTATTACTTTACATTATAAAGAACATATATTAGAGGTTATACTGCCCCAGCACAAGTACAAAACAATGAATTCATTGAAAATAAAGCAAACGGAATAGAATGATTCTATGACTATGAGCCATTTTTTAAACTCTCTTTACTTGTGCCTACTCCCAGAAGCACCCCTAGACAATACTCCAGTTTGTAGATAACTAGATGGCAATAAATTTAAAAGGCTTAAATATTTTATCCAAATAAATAAAGCCTCATGTCCCAACAACTTGTGATCATTAGCTACTCAAACAATTTCTCCCATTTATAAATATGACAAAGACTGAAAAACTACAGGCATATTTTATCCGTCTCCCCAGCTAGGACATGCAAGTGGAGATGATAAACAAAAAACAAAAAAAAAAAAAAAATAGAGAGTTTATATTGGAACGTCCGTGGAATTTGTTCATCTTCATCCACAGATAGAGCACACCTCTGTCATTATAACTTGAAAGGCAACTTCTCTGGTCATAGTTTATAAAGAAAAATTCTAGGATCATAACTTTTGTCACAAATTTTGTCATAACTTACTTACGTTGCAAATCATGAGTAGTGGAGTAAAAATTGTGGGTCCAAATGGCACAACTCCACCACTCACGACTTGCCACGTTAGTAAGTTGTGGCACTTGTCATGTGAGTAAATTATGGCAAAAGTTGTGGTTCTAACATTACTTACTTATAAAATTATCAAATAAAGTGATGCAACAAGATTAGTATAAAGTCAATGATCATGTTAGATCATAAAATGTTGGGTGTGTGAAGATCGATCAATACCCGAGAGAGAGTATTTTCATTATGGATTGGGTATTGTATGTGTGGGTGCCGTACTTGTCCCACATTGGTTAGAGGTGAGCTATATTTAGTGTTTATAAGTCATTGTCTGCCCTATTGTAGATTTTAAGATATAGGCTTATCACATTTTTGTTTGAAGGAAACAATGAAAGAGAACGCTATACTTTCTCTACAGCCACATTCCATAAAGATTTTTTTTCCAGAATTAGTTACAACGATGGGAAAGTCTCTGGACCCACCAAGCATTTTAAACATTAATGTATTAACAAATTTATTTTGTCGGCCTACCATTCTTTTGTTTAATATTGGGCTTCCTTTTGATTGAGTTCAATGTTGTGTTTATGTTTAAAATTCTTGGTGGAGATTTATTTCAAGTAGTCCCCTCTCTCACAAAGCAAGTCAAATTGAAAAAATAAATGGATGTTAACAATGATGTTGCTTATAAATGAGTCACTCTTTCTTCTAGTAATATCTTTGGATAAAATTTTGGACATTACAAAATAAAATAGAAGAATATACTAGAAAATTTAAATGTTTTCATTTTATTAATAATTTTCTGATGGATATTATTTATGATGTTATAAAATCGGCCATCATACCAAAAAACTAAAGCCACCTCCTTTTTCGATTATTTGTTTGATCCTACTTTTAAAACCTTGGGTTTTGACCCTCCATTACCTACTTTCCTTCTTGATTTTATCATTGTGTTAGCATAAAAGGCGATTATTAAAAGATAAGTTACAATTTAACCTCTTGTGGATTGACTTGAGTTCACAAAGGAAGGATTAAAATAAAATTGATAAGGTTCCATCCAAATTAATATTATTTTGTGAACAAATTTAACCCCTCAACATTTGAATAAGTAAATTACACTTTACCTACTTGTAATCCATGCCCATCATAATTTAGTTCACAAACTTTTTTTATTTCTAGTTTGGAATAAAATAAAATCAGTAGAGTCAAATGCTCAAAACATGTGCAAATAAACAATTATTTTAGACAAACCCTAATGATTTCATTTTATTCCAAATGAACAATTGAAAACTGGTAGACTAAATTGTGAAATCACCAAACCAAATTGGATAAATTTTAATTTAACTTATAAGATGCAAGTGAAATGACATTGCTCACCCTCTAAATATCACCCTATAGACACAAAAAGAACCAACTTGATGAGAACAGTGTCTCTTTTCCATTGAATATTACTTTACATTATAAAGACCATACATTAGAGGTTATACCACCCCAGCAGAAGGACAAAACAATGAATTCATTGAATATAAAGCAAACGGAATAGAATCATCCTATGAGCCATTTTTTAAGCTCTCTTTACTTGTGCTTACTCCCAGGAGCACCCGTAGACAATACTGAGGTTTGTAGATAACTAGATGACAATAAATTTGCTTAAATATTTATCAAAATAAATAAAGCCTCATGTCCCAACAACTTGTAATTGGCTACTCAAAGCCATTTCTCCCATTTAATTCTATCCAGGGATTAATAAATAAACAATTCCTAACTCTTTAAGTCCCCAATGGAAGGCCTCTATTTATTAGCTCTTCTAGTTTTCAGGTCCAATCTTACAAGGTTATGGGAACATAAGATATAGGCATATCACACTCCAAAAATATCACCCAAAGAAGAGTCTTAAATGGAAAGACGGGGGGGGGGGGGGGGGGGGTGGGGGGGCGGTGTTTGGCGGGCTGAAGTTCTAAAGGACATTTTCCGATCTTCAACCAGGTGGCCATTTCATCTGTCTCCCACCCAGGACATGCAAGTGGAGATGATAAACAGATTGACCTGCACAGAGAGAGGGAGAAAGAGAGAGAGAATAAGGAAATATTGCATTGCAGAACAACTTAAAGAGGATCTAGAGACATTATAGAGAATGGAGATGATAACTTACAGGCATCCGAGCCATTGTTTATGACAACACGAAAACCATCAAGAATACCTTCTTTCTCGGCTACAATTTTGGCAGCATAGAGAAGCTGACCCAGTATCTCTCCATGCCTTGCTTCAGCCTGAAAAGGCGGAAATCAACATGTCATAAAGATTAGCAAAAAAAAGAACAATCTGCCAAAAAAAGTTACTACCTGACTATACCACATTACATAAAATTAAAATTGATATTTACAATCTTTTACCTAAGAAAATAATAATTATAAGGGCAAGACTTAGGTACAGTACTTAGATGTTGTTCCTTAGATTCGCTTCTTAAGATTCTGCCATGTGGATTTTTTGTTATGGGATGGAAGTGTATTTTTTAATTAAGTAGCCACATAGTTGAATCTTAAGAGTCCCTAAGAAACAGCACCTAAGGTACTATACCTAAATTTTGTCCTAATAATAATAATAATAATAATAATACTTGATATTCCATGGAAATCAAACATCAATTTGGTATAAATACGCAGAAGCATATACCTACAGATAAGCTAAAAGTCTATGCATACCATCTTTCAACTTCCAAAACATTCATTCAACCATCAAAAAGTGTGCCTTGGTGGGAACTTGGCCAATATAAGGTCAAACATATTCAAAATTCAAGACAGATAGGTCCATGAACCACCTGTAAAGAAATGGAGCGTATGGAAATTTTCTTTTTTCTTTTTTCTTTTTTTACGTTTTTCATAAGTATACTGATTTATAGTTATATACATTTCAGGAAGAAGTGGTATATAACCAATAGCCAGTAAGCTGCATATTCCAATAGGAGACTAGTCTTATTGGAGAAGGAAATCTTATCAGAGGAACTAAATGTGATTTCGTGTGGATTTCACATCCACATTGCCAGAAATAAGTCTCAGAAAAGACTGACGCATTGCACCCATTTGGAAGATTACTGATGCATATAACTATGTAAATAAAATAAAAGGACAAAAATGACCTTCCCAAGCTGTGTCAATCCATCCCTAAACTTTGGAATGACTAAAACATGAACAGGAGCCTGCGGATCAATGTCACGAAATGCTAGGACCTTTTCATCCTCATAAACAATGCTTGAAGGGATTTCCTTAGCTATGATCTTGTCAAATCTGAAAAAATAATAATAAATAAAATAAAATATAAAAAACAAGAACTCTTAAATCCATCTGTGTACTTTGCACCAGTTTTTGCAACATGTTGTAGAATATATGAGATTCTGCTCATTGCCTTAACTGACTTCATTTTCATTTTTCATTTTGGCCTCACTTTTTCATTCAAATGTAGATAATTTACTTGGGAAAAGTTTCAAAACATTCTGGACCACATATACATATCTTTCAGGGGAAAAAAAATTCTAGTTATGGTTTTATTGATATTAGACAAAATTAAGGAACTTGTACACAAAATATACACCATGTTTTGTTCCCAAGTCTTCAATTTTATATTAGTAGGTTCTGTGGTTCTTTTATAAGTTAAAGCAAAATCTTTTTGGTGCTTAGTTCTTCTTGTCCTATATATACAAATATATATATATAGGGAAAAAAAAAAAAAAAAAGGAAAAGAAGCTTTTTCCAGGTATTTAAACTTAATATGTGCTTGTCTACATATGGAATTTTTCCAGAAAGACTTTCTTAATTGTTGATGATTGACTATATATTTAAAACAATTCTATATATCTGTAGTAAATCAATAGATTCTCACTGCAAAATTCTACAACCCTCTCCATCTTTTGAGTATCTCCAATTAGATATATACAATCACTACTAAACTCCAAATCTTGATGATCAAAATGAAAGAAAATTCACATGACCAAGAAAAAATGGCATTGTATGACTTAAATGCGAGATCAAACCAGTGTTACTATATCACAAGGGACGGTACATGGTTGGAGCTCCACTGTCAGCATTGGCTGCTGCTGCTCTAGCTGCAGCCTCTTCATTGTTTGTAGCACTGGCATAAAACTGCAATCTAGAAGCATAAGCCAATAATAAGTAAACAAGAGGATTAGAGATATTTATACCAATAATTACAGTTGTTAGAAGCAGCAAGAAAACTAAATATTTCAGACTCAAATCCATAGTTTATGAAGCTGGGGAAATACTTAGAACTCAATGTGATAGCAATTTAATTTACAAGCATGAATTAGATCATTCCTTCGAAAAAAGATTACCCACTAAGAGAATTCAGGTATCATCTCCGCTAACTCAGACCAATGAAATAAACAATCATTCATCCTGATGAAACCAATAGAAGACTTGAATTTTTTAGCAGCCAACACAAATGAAGAACAGTTTCAATGTTTGCTTTTCTTGTGTAAAGATGCGGTTAATTTCAGCAAAATTACACTAAAAAGTATCAAAGAAGTATTGAACCATCACAATTACAGGTACTTCATCTCAAGTAATTGCATCCAAGAAAATAGCAATCCATGAATTTCTAATTTCAAGAGTCAAGACTATAAATGGAAGAAGCATTCCACCTTCACATGTAGCAATGCATAGCTAGTTACTATCACATAATGTAATAAATTCTTTACCCTCTCTACATATTAGATCCTCAACTCAGGGTTCCTTGCAACAATTAGAAGGATCAACTCTTCATGGTCACTAAAGCTTTCCCACAAATGAGGATCTTATAAAATATGTTCCTTAAAAAAATCAAACTTTGTTGCATAATGAAGACAGAGAAGAATGATTCCTTTAGGTTGATGTGCAATTGTGTATTTCATGGAGTAAAGAGAACCATTAACTACAACATCAATGTGAAGATCCTGCCATTGAGCCCTAGTTTAAAACCCACTGGAAGCATATGTAATTAATAATGAAAAGGGAGGAAAAAACCATATTTTAAGATTGGTATTGCTCTACAGCAGTGTATGCCCAACATAACCACAAACACTCCACACATGTGAATTAAAAAATCCATAAAATTATTGGAACAATTGTAGTGAGAAATGTTAGATGTATCAAACACCAACACCAAGAAAAATAAGTAGTCTGCAACTAACAACCAAGATATTGCCTTTACAAATGTTCGATCAATGGTCCAGAAATGCAAAATTTTGCACTGTCAAACAATGTCACATAGACACTTCAAAACGAAAAGTGTACCCATGTTAGACAAAATGTAACATGGTTGAGGGAATGGGATATGTCTTGGGCATGCAAATTGACTACAGCAATTATGCCTGGCAAGGACAGAAATGGCTGTTTTTTCAGGAATGCTAGTTAAATACACTTTATGTATTCCACACATATTTTGATTATGAAAGATACCCATCTGCGAAAAGCTATCTATGAAATTTTCATTTATCATCAACTGGGGCTATAAGGGAGAAAATAGACTCATCCAGGAATCTAGATGTGCCTTCACATCCAAAGTTGGGAATTTTTCTTATATGCAATAAATGATTATATTACAGAAAAATTGAAATGAGTACATCCCAAGTTGGCAGTTCAAACAAATATGATACCTAGACACATGCTTGCAACATGAGAAATTGAGACCAAGTCTAGCCTTCGACAACTATTTAAATAGATTGATTATTCTTATATGTGCAGCAGTCATACACACCGATCCAATCGTGGTGAGTGAAACGCCAATAGACAAGCATAATTGATCATGAGTGCCCACATTAACCACATAATTTACATGACTATTTGCTTTCCATCACAATCAAACAGTGACTGGACTAGAAGTATAATAACCTGGGTGAAAATTTTCTACCCTGGGATATGCTTTATTACCAGAGAAAATTTCTCTAATTTGTTAAATATAACTCATTGTGAATTGAATCAAAAATTTCACTTCCATAGTCCAATTTTATCCCATCCAAACAATTAAATCATAATCCTGTTCTGATTTTCAATTCCATCAGAGCTGGAATGCCAATAACTATTCTATTCTGTAATTCAAACTCTATGATCCAATCAGACCCCAAATGAAAGCTGAAAGCTTGAGTGATTAGAGCATGAACCATGGCTGAACAAGTTCCAATCAAACAAAAATGAAGCTTCTTTAGGTTAATTTTGACTCTTTCAATATCTATTTCAACTATATGAACATAATTATTTAATGGGTACTTTTCGTTTTATTTTATTTTTTAATCTTTTTTCTCTCTTTATTAAATTTTACTATAAAAAGTAAAAAAATAAAAAAGAACAAGAGCAGCAAAATAAGACAGACCCAGTTGAAGATTAAGAAAATTATACAAGTGCCTATAATAAAAGAAAACAGAGTAAATGAAAATACCTGCGAGAGCCAGAGGGAAGATGGTGGAGGGTAGTGGAGGAAATGGTGTAGGAAGGTTTCAGTTTCACAGTCACAAAAGCTCTTGCAGTTGTTGCTGCATAGTTCCTGCGGTTCAAATTTCAAAACAAAACCAAACCCATATATTATTTGCATGAGAAATAGAATTGTGTAAGAGAGAGAGAGAGAGAGAGAGAGAGAGAGTCAGAGAGAGGGAGTACCGAAGCAGAGAGAAGGGTGGTATAGATGCAGCCATGGATTCTGAAGAAGGCAGGGACAACCAAAGTAGACTGTCAGAGAAATGAAAATTAATAGGCTAAAAATGTAAATTATATCTCTAAATTTAACTGAAATTTATTTTAACTGTCTAATTTTACTTTTATTTAATTGAATTTTCCAAATTTATTCAATTAGAATTGTTTGTCCAATTTTGCTAAAAACTTGTTCTTAAGTATGCAATTGGCTAATGAATTAAAAAAAAAAATCTCACATAAAAAAATCAATAATTAAGAATTTTTTTTATAAAAAATATTTTTTATTAGTTAATTGTGTACAGAAATTTTTTTAACAAAATTGAAGGAAAGGCTTAAAATGAATAAATTTAAAATTTAGAAAATTCAATTAAAGGGAAATAAAGTTAGAGAATTAAATTAAAGTTAAATGATACCATTTGCATTTTAGCCTTAGTTACACAAATTATACCACTTGTAAAATCATATTTTCAAAATATGATTTTTTTCAATTATTCTCAGGACGGACCCACTAAGGCATCCCCCACCCCACCCAAAATTTTTTTTTGAAAAACTTAAATAATATATAGGATGAACAAAAAATCCTCAATTCACCAATAATTCCTAACTAAAAAAATCTCGTAGAAAAAAAAAATTCCCTTTAGGGGGGGTTACAACAATTTATATGACTTTTTTAATTGATTTATAAACTATAGGAAAGTGAATTACAATATTTATATTTTTTTTCAAAAGATAAAATGCCAAAATTCTTTTAGAAGCCAATATTGATGATGTAGCATTTTTTTTATTTTTTTGGTAAACGGCGAATGGAATTAGTTAACTAACAACAAGTCTATTACAAAAAACAATGCCAGCTTTATCACTAGCCAGCATCTCACCCACCACATCCGATGGTTCAAACAAAAACAGAAAATTAGTAACAACAAGTTCAGCTCCCATCCTTGCAAGCCGGTCAGCGCAGCCATTCGCTTCCCTAAACACATGTGCCACCGAGGAACTAGGGAAAGTCTGAAACAGGTTCCTACATTCAGATAAGAGGGGTTCAAGCATTAGATTAACCATTGATGGCCTTGAAACAAGCTGCACAATAAGTTCAGCATCCATCTCAATACAAATATTTTCAATCCCCATTTGTTTTGCCATGGTGAGCCCGTCCTTTAAAGCCCAAAGTTCAGCCACCGTGCTCGAAGTGCTACCTATCCTCCTCACAAATCCGCATATCCAGTCTCCCGCTACTGCTTCTCAAAACACCACCACCACCAACCTTAACCAGATTTCCATACATAGTTTCATCAGTATTAAGTTTTACCCAACCAGTAGGAGGCTTAGTCCATTTCACTTTGATCTGCACTCTACACGGCTTGTTAGGTTCATTTGGGACAATAGCATAGTATTCCACACCTTTCTTAATGCAAAGCGAACTCGTACCTTCCACAACTCTACCTATCTGAAGTATAGCCTTATTTCTATGCAACCAAATGGCCCAAATTGCTTGAGGAAACAAGATTTTCCATGGCACATGGGGACTCGAGTAGCTAGTGGAAGTCCCACAAAACTTCTTCAGCCACTCTACCAAATTCAAACCAAAAAAACCCCGATCATTCTCCTCAAACCTCAGGTCCCTCCACACCGCTCTAGCCACCTTACAGTCTCTAAGAGTATGAATAATAGATTCCGCCCCTTCACAACATAACTCACTCACCGGGTCAAGGTTTAACCCTCTTGAACCAAGCACTTCCTTCGTAGGCAGACTATGATGAGTGCATAACCAAATAAAAAATTGGATTCTAGGGGGAGTATGGGCTTTCCACACCCATTGATGGGTGCTAGTATCAAGGTTCACAAGATTAAACCCTTTAGCTATGAGATAGGCAGAGCATTGACATCTCTTAATATTGATATCTTAATTTTTTAAAATCCTTAAACAAAGTTTTGAAAAATTTCATTAGTGTGATTTTCAGTTGAATCCAAAAGTATGAGATTATCATATTAGTGAGTTGGTCAACATGATAAAATCAACATATTAATTCCAATTACCCAAAATCTGGAGATCTGAAGTCCACTTCTTCTTTTTTTCCTTCTTCTTCGAAAAATGTTAGAATATCATGTTGTAAGTTTCAACTTTTTTGGTTCATATTTTATTCTTCTTGGCTTAAATATTTAGGTAGTAAAGTACAATTATTTGTCTACCATGATTTTTCTTTTTTTAATAAACCATGTCACAAGAAATTTTTTTGCTTCATGCTTTGGCCCCTCCTAGGTTCAAATCCTGATTCCATCCCTAATTATACTTATGAAACGGTGAAAATAGGATTTATCATTTTAGCAAATTGTGATTTCAAAAGCAAGATTGCAGCCTCTGTGTGTGCATGATAATTATAGAAATACTTGTTTGGTCCTTATAATTATTCCTCACTTTGCAATGTTTCTGTAACTCTTCACAAAACAAGAGGACAACCACTATTTAAACATAACAAACCCCCCAAAAAAAAAAAAAAATGGTGAACTTTTGTATTACAATTCCCAAAGACCTTGAAAACCTTCCCTATTTCTGCTTCATCTAACGATACAAACATATTGATATAACAATACCTTTATTCTTTTGTTGTTTTAGTGTACGAGTATCAATGGGTTGCCTTGGACTCGAACTCGAAACTGTCTAATGGAGTAGAAAATTTACTTATTAAAAAGTAGGTAAAAAATCCCTCCTCAGGCCATGCTTGCATCTTTCATCGCACATTGCTTTCCCTATATATACATTTAACACTCAATGCATTTCTTAGAGGGGAACCTAAGAAAGTTGAATACTTAGTAGATCAACCTCTACTCTTACTGCATAAACATTTCATAAAAGAAATGCGCCCATAGTGACTAGGATGTATATCTTGTATCCGAAAACTAGTAGTTCACCCTGTCAATTCTCCAAGGCTTAAAGAACTCAATTTTTTCCCTTGAACTATTTGCGTTAGTGGATTAGTTCAATCCAAAACTTAAGATAGGGGTGTAATCCGAAAAAAAAGATTCATAAGTGGTTGTTAATGGAGTTGAAGTCACTAAATTATGTGGAGTTGGTATCAATTTATGCCTAATTACTCCGCTTATAGTTCATCTAATCATATTTTCTAAATGAAACAAAGCCACTCCAAATTGATCTTCTAAGAGATCCGCTACAAACCGAATACATTTATTTTTCAAATGATTCATATCGTCAAGTGCAACCATTCTAAATTTCATTCCAATCAAATGATCTGCAGCTGCTAATATATCTCATGGTCAACAGTTCTCACTGAATACAAAATAGGACTGAAACCAAGTGGAATTTTTTTTCTTTTGGTCCCATAATCTCCCAATACTATATATATCATGACACATCATATCCATGTAATTATGATCTCTAAAATGGTTTGCAATGCAGGAAGGGCATCGACGAATGGGTCCGAGTGTGGAGGGAATGGGGGCCTAGTGATAATGGAGCTACCTCTTGATAAGATAAGAAAGCCATTTATATGAACCAAAGTTATTGATCCTCACAAAGTTAAGGAACTCATGGATAGTCTCGACAGAAACTAATGACCTGTTACAATAATCATAACAATATTTATTTTTTCATGTTGACATTAAAACCAAATCTCCACCTATCAATGTATAGATGTGCTTAGTACAACCCTTAGAACATATCCAACAAGTTTTTTAGACAGCCCTAGAAATCATAATTTCTTGAATCTAAAAATTATGAAATTTCTATCATAATCCAAGTCTATAATTTTGTTAATGGATTTCATAACTCTCTCTTAGGCCTTCCCCTTTAAAAGTTTCCTTGCCTTTTGGATTACATGAAAACAGTCTAGTTGCCTCTACATTTGCTAGTTCTCTCTTTGAAGTTGATCAAGTACCATAGTTGAGTCCTCTCTAAATGACTCGACTTAACGTCCTTTTGAAACTCTTAACCCTTTTCTCATATAGCTTTGACCATGATGGTTCTTCCATAGATTCTATCATAATGTTGGTTGTAGTAATTTGTCTACGTTCATTGATCATGGCTTTTTGTTTCTTTTGTTGAATTGTTGTTTTTTTTATTTGAAGTGTAGTTATTGACTGAATTATTATTATTATTTTATTTTTATTTTTATTTTTATTTTTATTTTTATTGTAGATTGGTTTCCATGAAAATTTGAATGGAAGTGTTGGATTTTTTTTCATGGATTTCAATGAAGTTGTGAGCAAGAAAGAGTAGTGAGAGAATTGGGGATTTCCTAGTATTGTTATTGTCATTAAGAGCATTAATGTTTGAACGTTCGTTATCTGCCCAGAAAGATGCAAATTTCAAAAGTTATCTTTTGAGAAGGGTATAAGTATAGAATTTATCGTAGGCAATTGGATTTATTGTAACATCCTACTTGAATCCCTATGTATGTCAGGTAGCAAGCTGTTCAAAAAGTCAATCAATAAACCATATCCTTCATTGAAAACGTGCTGCAGTATAATGGACAGGAAGCAACATCCATTATATGTCATGTCACTTTCGACACTTGATTTTATAATATTTGAAACATTCCTATTATGTATGTCAGGCAATAGGTTATTCAGGAAGCCAATTAATCCATACCCTTCATTGAAAACGTGCTGCAGCATAATGGATAAAAGTAACATTTATTATATATCATGTTACTTTTGACACTTGATTTTATAACACTTGGAACATTCCAATTATGTATGTCAGGTAGCAGGCTATTTAGAAAGTCAATCAACTATTGTAACCTTCGTTGAAAACGTAGTGCAGTGTAATGGAAAGAAAGCAACATCCATTGTACATTATATTACTTTTGACACTTGATTTTGTAACACTTAGAACATTCTTATTATGTATCTTTCATAGCCTAGTTTCATTGGAAACCTTCAACATTTTTATGGTATTTTTTTTTGTAGTTTATGAATTGGTGGAGGCAGAGACTTTTCTTTGCTCGATCTTTTTTTGGGGGGGTGTAAAGATTAAGGCATTAAGAAGTTGTAAATATTCTAATAAGTTAACTGAAAAAGACTAATCCAAACCAATTGCACACAAGCATTATGTCATGGTAATGATAGTAAATTGATTTTACCAATATGGAACTTAATATGACAAACTCATAATTAGTTAATCAGTAGTAACAAGTAGTATATAAATAGTTGTAGTACTTAAACACTTCTTATTCTTTTATTGTTATTGTTACTGTTATTGTTATTGTTATTGTTATTACTTTCCCAATTCAAACATTCTACAATTCACTTACTTCTTATTCGCAAGTCATTAAAGTATCTTAATCTTTCTTTTTTCGTTTCCATTTTTGTTGTTGTTTTCTCGGAGTGCTCAATGAAACAAATTCTTCATAGTCTAGTATGTGAATTTTGCTCACCAAAATTATTCCTTAACGATTATGTTTTTATGTTAAACCCACACCAATACTTTTTATTTTGTTATTCCCAAAAAATAAAAAGGGTAAGAACAATGCCACAGGTAGGTTCAAGGTTGTTTCTAACTTAGTTCATTTTGTCAAGTTTTCCTTAGGTGTGAATGAATCAATGTTGTTCTCATATGTAACAGTAATATAATATCCAACTTGTAAAATATTTTTATTATTATTATTTTGGAAAAACATGGTTTCATATCTCATATAAAACAAACAAACGAATATATTAATCTATTTCATTCATATAAGATGACATGGAACTTTGAATTTTTGAAATAAAGAATGAGAAGTGTATCTTGATATAGTGAAATTAAAAACAAAGAAGAAGATTGATCATGAGAAAAACTTCAATCTTCACCCCAATTCCACTTTATTCCCAAGATGTGTGATCTCTTAATCAGTTCTATGTATGTTCTCTGTCATTCTTAATGAAAATATTTGTCATCTCTTAATCAATTATACGTATGTAATCATACATACATCTAACTGTCAATGCAATTATGTTATTTAATAACTCTTTATTAAATAACCAACTAATTATCTAATTGGATTTGCTTTTGGGCCAACCTAATTAGCCTCTAAGGTGTGGCATAGGATGAGACCAAAAGAACAAATAAAGTTGATGTCGCTGAAGCCTAAAGAAAGTGCATACAATGCTCTCTTTGATGGAATAGAAACTAAATATTAGTTTCTTGTAGTAAACCTCAAATCCACAAGAGGTCCCTTGAATCCACAAGGTGATAAATCTAGAATGCACCAGAGAAATTAATTGACAAAAGTTTGTATTTTTATTAATAATAAATTCTAGAAAAACATTTACAAACTTAAAAGCCTATTTAAGGGCTTTATATAACTTAACAGACAAGGAAACATATTCTAAAATAAGTCCTAATTAATACCTAACTATATGAGGAACCAAATTTAACTTAAAAAACATTAAAAGCACATAAATAAATGAAATAAATGCCCTAAAAGTAAAATGACAAAAACTTACATAAAAACACCAAGACTAACAAGGTATATTTTTCTGTGTGGTATAGATGAAGATTCTGTCCTACATCAGAAGCAGAGAAAAGTGAAATATGGTATAGGAGAAGGTATATCCATAACAAGGTATATTTTTCCGTGTGGTATAGATGCAACCATAGATTTTGAAGAAGGCATGGACAACATAAGCAGACTAACAACTGAGAAATGAAAGTCGCTTCCAACTATTATTTACAAAAAACATAAAAAAAAAAAAAAAAAAAAAAATTACAAAGTCACTTCCGACTTGGATTGACTAACTAGCTTCAGATTAACAAACCCATCTTTTGTTTACTAACATGGATAGGGTTGGGATGTTTCAAGTTATAATAAATTTGTTAATTATTGTTGTACACTTTTTTTTTTAGAAGAATTTTTTTATACAATTAGTTACACACAATCACTACCTGTAAAATCATGTTCTAAAAACTTGATTTTTTAGTTATAATTATGAAATTGTGAAAACATGATTTTATAATTTTAATTGAAATAGTGTTTTTAAGTTTGTAGTGTATAATAATCGAAAATATATTTTTGGTTTTCAACTTTTTTGAGCTCCTGTTTAGATCCTTAAAAATCATAAATTGTTTCCAATTTGGTCTCTATCATTATCTCACATTCTAACTAATGGAAATTATTTATGTGGCACATGGAGTGCATAGGTGGCACGATACACGCTGACATGGCTAATAAAATAATAATTAAGAATGTCACATCAGCATCTAATTTTTAAAAGTTAATTTATCAATTTAACAAAAAAAAAAGAATTAAAAAATCAAAAAACATGAATTCAAATCTATTCCAAATGAAAAAAAAAATTATATTAAGGATAACATTTAGCTACAAAATTAGTTATAACTTAAGGCTACAACCTTACTCAATATATTTTTATTAGATGCGAATTTTGACAAATCTACCATTGGATTACATTTTCTTCTTATATCTTCCATGCTTACAAAATTTCAGGAAAATTAAAGATGAATAGCTATGTCATAAATAAATTGTTTAAATTGTAAATTTTTGTAGTTTAAAATTATGCATAAAATATAAATTTATACATCATATAGTAAATAATATCCGATTGACACAAAATTAGACACATGTACTAAGAGCATGAAGAACACGCAATTTAATTGTTAGATTTTCAAAATATGTAGTAATGTTTATTTTATTGAGTAATTTTGTAGCTAAATTTTGTCCTTAAATTAAATACTAACAAGAAAAGCGAAGAACATATTATCTCAAAGAATTTATATTCCAAAATTTGTTTAAATTCTTCTAGAAAAGTTGTACATAAAACCAAAAATTTTAGCTTGTGCTTCCATAAATCTCAGCTTTGTGCTTCCACAAAAATCAATTATACACCTTTATGCTTCCATAAATTTCAACCAAAATCATCAAACCAAAATTCAACACAAACCAACTGCCTAGCATTATCAAATCTACCACCGACCCTAGAGAAAACCTAATTAAATTAATTGAATCCAAAATCAGCAAACCCATATTCACTATCGATCTAGTTTTTTGGCCATGGGTTTAGAGAGAGAGAGAGAGAAAGAGAATGAGTTCAATCATAATGCTTTGAGATGTGACCCACACCAACAATAAACCCAACCAATAACCCACCCCCACCACCAGATTCAACCGAATAAATCGACCCACCAACAGGCAAATCAAACCACCGTGACTCACCTAACCACCAACCACCAATCTGTGTTTCACAAAACCCACCAACAATCAATCACAACCCGTGAATCCAAACCAATTCATAACCACCAACTCCGATATGGGGTTTCACAACACCACACCCACCAACAACTAATCCACAACCTACAAATCCAAACAGACCCACCAACAAAACCAATCAACAATTCTCAAGTCTCGCTGCCTTCACTGATCCACAAAGCTCCATTGTCAAAGCGAACTCGAGCTTAAAACTCGATTTAGACCAAGCCTTATTCCAAAACACTTAATCGGCTAGGGAGAGAGAAAGATCAAAGAAAGGGAGAGTGAGAATTGGCACATACCCAAAGCTTGAAAAGGTTGTTCATGGAGTGAGGGTGGAAGGGAGAGAGAGAGAGAAAAAAAAATGTTTGCAACCAAAGAACATTTCTTTGGGGGGAAGAACATGTTCTTGCAAAAAATATAATGAAAAGATTTTTTTTTTTTTTTAATTTAATTATTGTGAGGGGTAATAAGCTCCACCCAATATTGGGTTGTTGGCCGAAGGCCCAATAAGGAATAGAGAAGGCCAAATAAAGAACAAAGCCCAGTCATGCCCAACTTGTGGAACCATGAATCGATCCAAAGAGTCTCATTAGGCCCAATTAGCCTTGCCGAGGAGATACCAGCCAGGCCTAGCCCATGCAACCTCAAGTTGACCCAAGGAGTCTCCTTAGGCACAATGTCCCTTGCCCAGGAGAGTCTACCTGAGCTGGTGAGACGAAGAAGTGTAATGCCTGGGGATGCGATCCAAGCTGAGAACACCCCCCCCAAGATGCGGCAATGATCACAAGGAATAACAACAAATTAACAATGTTGATGTCCCCATCCAAAAAAAAAACAATGTTGATGTTAGAACAGGACAACAGTGACCCGCACATTAATTGTTTAATGGCTAGATTGAACAATGTGCTAGACCCAAAATCTCACTCTAGTCCGTGAAAAGGGGGATAAGACATCTAACAAGATAGTCACCATAAGACTCCATTACAACCCACTAAGTAAAGGATAAACCACCTAGGAGGTAACCCCCAAATGCAAGGGGTTTAGTGGAAAAATCAAAGAGGGAGAGAGAGAGAGAGTTCATATGAGAATTGTAAAGAGTGTTATGTAGTGATCTGAGGAGCCTTATAACCTCAAGTCCTTTCATTTTACAACTTGCATATGTGTTATATACTTGAATCCTTCTTATTATCTAGTTTCTTGGTTTTTTTTTTCTCTTTGGATCTCTCATTATAAGCTAATTTTTTGTTCCCAAAACAAATTGGTTGTGACGGTTTTGGCCCTCAGGCTCCACCTTAGTTGGCTTGACCTCGGCAATTATTTTATTTAATTAGATTTTAGATTTTCTTTTCAATTTTTTAAAAAAATTTCTTACACAATTTTTTTATTTATTAAAATGCTGACGTGACATTTTTAATGACAAATAATTTTTTTAATATTATTTTAATGATCACGTTAACTTTATGCTCACGAGCAATAAACTCATGTACCACATAAATAATTTCCGTTAATAGAGCGTAGTGACTAAATTGAAAACTATTTTTTATATTTTTGGACCAAAACAGGAGCTTGAATAAGATAGGGATCAAAATATAAAATAGCCCAAAAGGCAGTGACAAAAATGTATTTTCGTCTAATCATTACTTATTGAAATATCTGTTGTCAGTCAAAAACAAGAAATAAGTATCTGTTTGGTTGTTGTAGTTATTCCTCACTTTGTACTGTTTCTATATCTCTTCACAAAAACAGAGGACAACCACAATTGAAAGTACAGAACCCAAAAAAAATGGCGAACTTTGTATTGCAATTCCCAAAGACCTTGAGAACCTTCCCTATTTCTGCTTCATCTAACGGTACAAAGATATTGATAAACTAACAGCTTTATTCTTTTCTCTTTTTAGAGTACGAGTATGAATGCTCTGGTTTTTGTTTTTAGTTTTTATTTATTTTTTATTATGATCTCTAAAATGGTTTACAGTGCAGGAGGGGCATCGGTGAGTGGGTCCCAGAGTGGAGGGAATGGGGGCCCAGTGATAGTGGAGCTGCCGCTTGATAAGATAAGAAGGCCATTGATGAGAACCAGAGCTAATGATCCTCACAAAGTTAAGGAACTCATGGATAGTATCCAAGAAATTGGCCTCCAAGTACCTGTCAGTATATTACTATTTAGTTTTCTTTTGCATTTTAATTTTTTTTAAATACTGGGGTATTTTTTTTTTTTTTTTTTAAATAATTGCTGCATTGAGTGTTTGTGCTTTGTTTGGTATGCGAGAAAATGAATGGGAATTTTAGTAGAATTTGGTCAATTAAAAGTCATGCTTAAGTGGTGGAAGACTTCACTACTAGAAGCTTAAGGAAAATGAATGAGCTTTGTTTGTTTGTTTGTTTTTTTTTTTTTTTTTTTGGTTAAATTTGATTAGCTACCTGAGATCTACATGTATTTTAGGTGAATCCAATATGACTCCGGTACCCAAATTTCAATTAAGTATAAGGAAACAACTGTAGCAGTAGTTGACATGGCCTATTGTGATTGGGGAATAATATAAGGGGTGTCAATGATGGACCAAGGGTGAAAGTGATGTTCATTAGATCGCAATAAGCCATGTAGCAGTGGTGAATAATGTTATGAATGACTGTGTCCCTAAGAATTCTTTATTTTTTCCAAAATATTTTTAGGTTTGTAAACACATTGTCAATTGTATTTATCATTTTATCTACAAGAATATAACATGTAAATGTGACATTGAATGGTTCCCAATCCACATATTTATGTATCAGCCACGCCCCAAAACCTCAAATAAATTGTAGGTGCTGAATAAGATATGAAAATATTGCTCATAGGTACTAAATAATATATCATTAGAAAATAAAGCACAGACAATGTAATAGATTAGGACAAATTTACATTCACTGGTAGAGCAACCTCCCTATGGTAGAAGCACAAAGTTCCAACAGTGTTACAATTGGGTAGGGAGTGATGTGTATAGAAGAGAGTTTGCAATAGAGTAGAAAAGATTTATATTTTTTGTTAGTCAAAAGGTTGTAAATTGTATGTGTTATTATGACTTCAAAAAAGTAACCTTTCTCAAGGCATGAGAATGTAGATACCCACTTCTTTAAATGGGAATCCATATTCTCACAATAGTTAGGTTTAGGGAGTCATTTTACAAATGTTATGTATTTCTAAAACTCTACTCTGACGATTGGTTTAGGTGATCTTTTAAAATTCCTTAGAATTCTAGAGGATTCTCATGTTTGATTGCTAATAGTCAAGGGAATCCAGATGTCTATGGATTCCTACTCTCCTCCTCATGACAATAAAATGAAATAGACCACACTTTTAGTTTATTATGTGAGGGAACGTTTTGAATTAATAGATTGGTTGTGGTCATTTTAGGCTACAATCAATTGGTTCATTTTTCAATCTTGAGATTAATTTGACGAAAGATGGTCATTGTGTTTTTTACTCAAGACTGAAAGAGTGATGACATTGTCATTTGGGATGATGGTTTGCAAACCAAGACATTGCTGGTCAAGAAATGTGATACTGAAAATTGAATATTGAATAGAGTTTGGCCAAAAAAAAAAGACCTTACCTTTTCTTAGGGCCAACAGTACCATCAAGCATTTGTGGTTTCCGATCATTTTGGAAAATATAATGCTACACATTTACAACACACTGTTAGGAAAGTTCTCTTAAATTTTCTAGTTACGTAACTGTGAGTGAATATATTGGCATAACAAGAATAAAGAAATTGCTTAGGCTTTAACAGGTGAAGACAGTGGTTACTCTTTAGGAGACTTCAAACCTAAGACTAGGTCATGGCAATAGCTAGAAAATTTCTTTGAGACATCCAAAGACTCCCTAGGACCAACATATAATGTTGCTTTCCATTCAATATGATTTTTTGAATTTGTATAACTCTCTTTTAGAATTACTGAATTAGTATTGCTGCACAGAAACTTTTAGGTTTGTCAGATTGTTGGATATTGGCAGAGAAGTGAAAATTACAATAAGTTTGCCATTATGATAATAAGTTTTACACCTCACTTCTTTACATATTTTTGTAGACCTTGTGCGCGTGCTAAGAGTACAATGTTCTTATTGAGTTTTTCTCGACTGTTCCTAGCTGATGTGGCAACTTCCAATAGCACTTCCCAAGCTAATATAAGTTGTCCATTGGGATGAATGAAAGACCTTCCGCTAGATGAAATGAATCTCAAAAAAATTTGTCCAAATGTTTTTGAGTTTTGCCCAGGAGCAATTGTAATTGGAAAATTGTTAAGTATTTTTACTTATCAAAAAATGTTGTTAAGTATTTGTGGATTCACGTGGAACTGTGCCCTTAAATAAACAAGTAAACTATTTTAATTTTTTTTCTTTATGTTGGAATATGTTCATAATTTCCTCACTTGAGAGAGCGACCCTTTAGATCAACATATTCATTTTTTTCTAGGTAGAAAATGTAGGTTTCTTTATTTTCTTTTCTTTTTGGTTGGGGAGGAGGGGGGAGGGGGGCATGGAATTTGTATAAATGAAATTAGTAATAAGAGCATCCATATAGAGCTTGTGATAGATCAAAAGGTGAGGTAGCTTCTATTGTTTTTCATGGTGTTTATGTCTTGATGCCTCATCTTCTCCAACTGTTGCACATTGGGGGTTAACAAATTTTCCAATGCTAAAAATAACAGTTGGAAGCATTCCAATTTTAAATTGTGCAACTGTGCCCTTAGATAAACAAGTAGTAAAACTATTTTAAGGAGGAATATGTGCGTGATTGCCTTACTTTAAACTGTGACCCTTTCTGATCAGTTAAGATATGAACATAATTGCAATGTGTTCTTGTTATTCCTGTATGCCAAAATGTTTTGGTTTCTCTTGATATACAAAAAAAGCTATGATAAGGATCTATGATCTGTCTGAATGTACATTCATTTGATCGAAAAAACAAATGGTGGTTACAACCGTTACATACACATACACATACACATACACAAACACAGTCATATGATGCCAACTCTATTTTATTTGACCTACTGTCTTTTTAACAATGCAGATTGATGTTCTTGAGGTTGATGGAGTTTACTATGGTAGGTGTTTAATCTTAATTCTCTGTGAAGAGTTTTTTTTTTTTTTGATAAGTAATTCTACGTGAAGAGCTATTACCCCCTTGTTCATTTAAATTCTTCTCTACAAATCACTTTCACAGCTACCGGAAATAACAGGATAGTAGAGTCTAATTTGGATGTGTAAATATCAAAGCCTTTCGTTTGTTTTGCCATGATCAAAGCTCATGATTATCTTCTTTATTTTTCTGTAGGTTTCTCTGGTTGCCATCGATATGAGGCTCATCAGCGCCTAGGGCTCCCAAAAATTCGTTGCAAAGTTCGACGTGGAACAAAAGAAACTCTAAGGTTTATTTTACCCAGTGATCGTCTTATCTTGGATTTAATATCTGTTGAGAAACATTTTTAAGTCTCCTTTTTCATCTTGTAGGCATCACCTGCGCTGACATTTAGCGGCTTGTCTTTTCAGAGCGAATTTGCAACTTTAGCTCAATTAATTAGCTCTATGTGAACTAGGAAATCATACTGCAACAATAACCAGATAGTCTATATATCTTTGTGTGTATGGATGTTTTAATACGTAATTTTGCCAATGTACCCGATCTTAGAGGAAGTTTGCTTGAAAATAAGCTTCTGATTGTGATAAAAAAAATTCTTGTTGTATTTTGTCAGCTACGGAAATTATAAAATAAAAGGTGTAATGCAAATGTCTCTTCTTTGTCCCTTTTTTTTTTCAAAACAAAGACTAATGCCATTCTAGTAAATAGTAATAACACATTCGGGATGACTAGTGGCAGAGAGCTATTTGCCACACAAATAAGATCTAAACCCTGTTTATCAAAAAAAAAAAAAAAAAAAAAGGATCTAAACCCTATTCCTCTCTATTTCTTGGAGTTGGTCAGATGTTCCAGTCATGAACATAGATGAATCATTCATGAAGGCATTCATATATTGAAGAGTTCAAAGGTTCTGAAATAGTAGAAGATTTATGTTGTAAGTTAATCTACGGGTTATATGGTCTAGGAATAAAGGTTTTATACTAAAAGTTAATCTATGGGTTGCCTTTTTTGGAAGACTACCCCCTCCCAATGGGTTTTTTACTTTGGGACAAGTTACTCCATTAGTTTTTTCCGAGTTACCATGTATGTCATTTATTTCAATTGTATTTTATTTTAATTACACAATATTAGTGTTGTTTGCATAACCAATGACGATTCATAATTTGACTAAGTAACAACTTGACCTTAAAATTGATTAACTAGTTCTTTAGAGGGATTAGAATCCCAGTAGTCCACGTTTTTAAAGGGACTAAAAGTGATCCTAAAAGTGATCACTTTGGACATCAAGAACTAAATTTCTTTTTTTGATGGAGCTAGCCACTGTTGCACATACATTTGTCTCATTTGTATTCATTTTGGGTGGAGGGGGGAATGGAATGAAATGGTAAATCATATTTGGGGCAAAAACGTCATTTGATTTAGGAAGAATTTGATATAGGGGGCTTAAAGAGATATTTATTTAAATGTAGTCTTATTAGAGTCAATCGTATTTTTATTGGTGAATTATTATTTTTTTTATTTTAGGCCTTAGTATTTAATTTGGTTTATTAATTTTTTAAAAATAAGTCCATTAAAGTTTCCTATATCAATTAGTATTAGGATTTTGAAGTCTACATAATCACAATAATATATTCCTATTATTTTGATATATAAAACTTCTGTTGGATTTGTTCTAATGGTCTGTTGCTGACTCCAAATAATCCTGGGTTTCAACTCCAAGGACCGAAATGGTGTTGACTCCAAGCATGTCTAGGTGCCTCCTAGGTTCTTTATTTTAATTGTTCTTGTTCCTTAAAATTTCCGTTGATTCGTCATGGTTTGTCTTGCATTAGAGTTGGCTTGAGGTTAGTGTGCTGCTCTTTTCTAGAAATCTACATTTTTCATGGTCCAAAGGGTTCTGGGAAACTGAGTCTAGGTAGCCAAAGAATGGGAAATATCAGGAATGCCTTCAAATTGCCACAATAGTGATCCAAAAATTTGAAGTGAGAAAGTTGGAAATGATCGATAGATGCAAATGCATGGGAAGCTATTGTCACAGGCAGGTTGTTTACTCAACCAAATACTTGTACAGGAGGGGGCCTTATCCGTGACCATAGTGGTCTTAATTTGGATTAAAGTATTTACCCAAAACATTGGGGTGACCACCAATGTTGATGCAGAGCTTTGGGTTACAAGGGATGGGTTGACGTCATGTATAAATCTGTCTCTTGGAAGTTGAAATAGATATTGATGCCAAAGTAGTGCTTGGCTAGGTTTCTGAAGCTTACAATAGTAATTTATATCATGCTTTTCTTATAATGGATTGCAAGATTTTGTTGTTTTTGATAGTCTGCTGTGGACCTTTGTATGTTTCTTTTCTATGACAATTTGGGTTTGCATTATGAGAAACTTTATTTGCAAACTTCTGCTTAGTTAATGAAAGTCAGGGTTTACCAAAAAAAAAAACAAAAAACCTTTAATAAAATGATTTTATTTTTTTTTGAGTTGACATTTTGCTTTCATACAAATAGGTCCAATATATTTTATAGATAGGCCCAATTATATTGGAGATACTTGAACCTAAATATCTTGTATATCATTTATGTAAAATCAATGTCTTACACATTATGAGATTTATATTTATGTGATCTTCACTAGCTACAATACATAAGATACCTGCAAATGATGTATACCCACTCCGCAACCCATTTCATGTGTGCAACTGAGCCTTGCTTGCTATATAAATAAAGTGATCACATGCAGTGCAACTGTGCACATGATCAATTTTTGTCCATCACGGTTGACGCAAGTGCAATGGAATGAGCAATTTCATCATTTCTCAAATTTCATGAGTCAATAACATCAAATTGATAGTATAAGGAATTTGTTTATAAACCCAAACCACAAGGGTCTATGCATTTTTACATTTTTCCCTCTTCAAATAAAAAAAAAAAAATGTGCAACACTAGAAAAACTGACCCAAACGAAATTAAGACAAGAAAATCAAAATAGCGTAGGCAATTTGAAGATTGTAGGGAAAAAGGCTCAGTTTCATATTGAAATTGAAGGAAAAAAGTTCAGATATTAAACAAAAATGCCCAAACAAATATCATTATTCTAAATAACCTCAGAAAAAGAAAATTCTATAAGAAAACTATCAATCCAAAATTTATAATACTAGTACACTGAAGAAAAGGCACTAGTCTAACCTTCTATTTAGAGTTACTACTTGGCTAATTTGAACTCAAAAACTAGTTCAATTTCATGTGAAAATTCATGAGAAAAAGAAACTGAAAATCATCTCCCTCTCAACTTGCACAAGTAGCCAAACAGAATAATAAGAACAAATAAATAGATACTTCTCTAATTGTCTTACGTGTGATTGCATCTAAAAAGTTAATCAATTACAATATAAAATTCAACCTTAATCACTGCATTTAGGCACTCATTAAGTATATCCTTTATTTAGTATGTAATTTTAATGATACTATTTTTTTAATATGACTTTTAATAAGCCTGTGCATCATGTGAGCATCCTACATAAAAAGTAGACCCAAATTCTTCAAGCACAAGAAGCATCATTTTTCTTTTCTTTTCTTCCCTCTCTCCCCCCAGTCAAGCAATTAAGGACCTTAGTTAGCGAACACAAAGCATTTAAAGGACCATTTGGTGAGGATTGAACTGTGCAAGGCTTTGGGCGGAACGTCAATTAAGTAAGTGAATAGTCATTTTGTCATTGATGTTTTTGTTTTTGTTTTTGTTTTTTTGTTTTTTTGTTTTTTGTTTTTTTTTTCTTGCTAGGAATTGCAACCGGAATGAGCTATTGGGCAATGGAGACGCTACCATGAGGCCTGCTTTAATTTACTTGCAAAATTCAGTGCACTGGCAGCCTGGCACCATTGCATTTAGGTACAAACTTCAGAGTTCAGACACAAGCCACACCTCAATTGTTTAACTTGTATCGTCTAATTTATTGAAGAAAGACTTCCTCCATAACATACCACATCACAGATATATACTTGGAGTGAACTTTAAAAAACATATGAATTCTATGAGCACACCATAAAATAAAATAAAATAAATTTTTTGCACCTGCTACATTTGTGGCACAAATACCTTTTTTCTTTTCTTCTCAGATGAGAATAACAAAAGCAAACACTGCACACAACATATAGCATATATGTACTACTGAAAAGTAGTTGCATAAGCAAACAAGCAAGTAGCAGGAATCAGCAGCAGGGGCCTTAGCCTTCCCTTTCACCTTCTCATGCCTGGTGCCACTATTGGAGCTACTGTAATTCCACGCTGTTGTCTATCCAAGTTGGCTTCCCAGCCTTCATCAAGAATCAGCCACATGAAATCAAATAAAAGCCCAGTTAAATAAATTAAGAAGTGGATTAAATTTAAGAAAGTAGCAAGTCAATGCAAGAAATCATAAAATTAACAAGTATCAACGTGTTCCTATATGACGCCTTATATCTTTACCAATCACAATCTTTTGAATAGAGTTTTATATTTGAAAACGGTATTTGTTTTGGTTATGACATATGGTTGGCTGGGGGTATTATGATCTCAGAAATCATGCTTGTAATTGACTAAGTCATTGTATTATTATGCAGAAATTGGATTTTTTTTTTTTCATGGTGAGAACCAAGTTGTCATAAACAAATACACAGTTGTGGATGTTATATGTTTCACTGGTGGGATATGATTTGTCCTTAACTGAAGATACCATTTACGAGGCTAAAATATAATATGCACCCAACTAATCTGTTGGCTGGAGGACTACTAGCTCATGTAATGGTCAGATTATTAAGGTACCAAGTTGATGGTTTAAAGACCTATAATTTTGAAGGACATTGACTGGGACAAAGCATGTGGTATCATAATAGTGCATGGTGTACCATGCTAATCAGGCTCATTACACACTACTGCAATAACAATATAACTACGTTTGGATGCAATTTCTTCATGCCTTTGCTACTTTAATGTCAATATTAAAACAGAACTAAGGCAAATGAATTTTAAGAGGCCAAACTGCATCAAATATAGGCATAACCACTAGACAAAAAGTACTATCTTCAAAGTGAAACCACTGGTTTTCCTTCACCAATTCCAAATAACTTGGAAATCAGAAGTATAATTTACTGCAGATATCATGAAATTTTAATTTGAAGTGAGGTTTTAAGTTGCTTAACCTGAAGAAGAAAGAGCAAGAGTATTCATAGAGATTTAAAAAACAATGATATATTGATTTGATAACTAAGGAGCGATTACCTATCCCCATATCAAACCCACGACTCTCGAGCTCTCTGTATTCTTGACACAGAGCACAAGTAGCACAGAAGAAGTGCACTAAGCAATCTACACAAGGTGCCTCTTACAGGTCGTATTGCGCCCTCAATTTGAACGATAAGAGCATGAGTACAAGCATGCAAAACCAGTAAGACCCAGAAGCCCATAGAGTATGCCACTTTCAGCACAATCTAAAAACACCAGCAAGCAATATAACAAATATAAGTAACCTATAACCATCATTCCATATTCATGAAATTGACAATCAGCAAGTTGTTATTCCTAGGCTTAGATCCTCAGCATGGTCTTCAAGATCAACATTTCCATGAATCCAAGCATAATTTCTCAATGCATCCCAAACCTTCACAGTGCGCTCAAAAGGCAATTTCTCTATAATATCCTCTGCTTCATTAAGATGGCCACACTTCCCAAGCACACCTAGAAGCCCCATATAATGCTCAAACCCTGGCTCAATTCCATACTCACTCTTCATTGACTCAAATTGTAAAAATACTTCTTCCACAGCATCTACACTAGCACAAGCTGAAAACACCGCAAGAAAATTATCCCCAGTGGGTTTCATCCCCAGCTCCCTCATCTGCTCAAACAACTAAAACCCATCATCACCCAACCCGTTATCCGCATATGCATTAAGCATTAAAAGCCAAGTGTCCATACTCCTATTAGGCATATGAAATGATATGGCTCATCTGCAACTGCAGTGCTTTCTTCTTAGTTCCAGAACATTATTATGGTAATTACTAGGTTTCTTTTAATTTTTTGGCTAAGGCATAGCTTATCTTCTCTACTAAACATGTGTTGCGATACATGGAGGTTCTATCATGACTAGTGTTATTGTTATGAAAACTACAGTTGACAAGCTAGATATTTGAACAATTAAAGACACATGCTTGGATGTGCATTTGACAACATTAACCTTTAATCATCAGAACATTAAACAAAAGACATGATTAAAAGAGTGAGATGACAATCAATCTTCAGCTTTTCATGCAGCACTGGAAAAAAAAAAAAAAAAAAGACTTGGGGGGGGGTGGGGGGGGGGGGGGGGGGGGGGGGGGGGAAGCCATTCAGTTTATTAGTTGCACACAAGCTTAACTTTGACTATGCCCATAATTTAGAATAAATAACAAAATATGGGTCGAAAATAAGTAAAAGAAGAAGAGAAGAAGGAAGTAAACATAAGTACCAACTCTATACCTGAACCCATGGTTCCAAGCTCTGCAAATGAAGTTCTACACTATCATGCAAAGCATCCAATGCAACCTTATCAACCTGCAGCAAGGTCACCCAAGGTGAAAGAATTCACTAGTGACACAAAAGTAATTAACAAAGAAAACACCTGAAGTTGAATGGGGAAGGAAATGAATTCTTACAAGTTCAAGTTGTAATTTGCTAAAATGCTGTGGAAACTTCTTTGAGAGCAAAATGCAAAGTTTCGGGTAATTAGGGGAACACACCCGCTTTCCAAAATGCTTCGGTAAATACATGTCCAACTGGATCTGGGTAGTCCAAAATTTGATTCAACCTATACATTTTAGCCATAAGACCTTCAGCAACTTCATTAAGTTGGACCACCCACTACATGTTCAAACCCTTTTGAGACCCGCCTGAACTCTGGACCTGTCCATCAGGACCTGCATTCCTAGAGCTCCTAGATGTCATTGGAGGTGTCATTTGTGGACCCAAGTACTCAGTCCACCTTGATGGTCCCTCCCATTCCCTTGATCTTCCTGGAGGGGGTGACATTGAGGAATCTTGACTTGAAAATAGTTGCCGTGATCTTGCCATAGATTAATTATACCTCCACTCAAGACTTTCTGCAAACCAAGTTTAGCTTACCAGTCAATTTCTTTAATATTATAAAATTAGTCTATAGCAGACTTATCTTGTTTCACATCTCCGTTTACACAATTTAAAAAGAGATCAAACTAAATGCACCATTCAGTTGCCAAGAAAATATATAGATGAATCAAGTTACATCCTTATCTTCCTTTTCTCATTTTTTCTGGGTAACCAAAAAGGTCATAATTTTATGCATTTTCAGTCCAAGTGTCCAACTATTTTAGCTTTCAGCTTCTAAACCACTCAATTATCCCATATTTCTCAAAAGAAGCTTCACTATTATTGCACAAGGCTTTCATGCTTGCTTGGAAGCTAAGAAAATGCAGGACATATTCTGACTATTGAAAACTGTTACATTATTCCACTCCAACATGTGGAGCACAAGAACCTTTCTTAGTTGAGTTGAGAATTACCATATATACATATATGAAAAGCAAACTAAGAAGCACAAATACCCTCCACAATTTTTTCACTTTCTTTTTAGTTTCTTCCAATTTCACATCAAACAATCAAAGAATACCTAACCCTCCACAATTTTTTCACTTTCTTTTTAGTTTCTTCCAATTTCACATCAAACAATCAAAGAATACCTAAATACAAGTCATAAACCCTAAAGAAAAAGCAAAAATATCCAAAATTAGTAACTAATTCTACATACATTTCTAGCACTGGTAATAAATAATAAAGCATACCTGCACAAAATTCTCTGTTTGGTCACCAAGAAAACAAGATTTCAAATGCCTTCCTCACAGTCTATTGGCTTCAAAGGATGAAAAACTGAAATCAAACTTAGCTCAGCTCAGCAGAACCACATTTTTATTTCCTCATCAACCAAACAGTGCACAGAATTAGTAAGTCTTCATAAATTTCCAGCACATGTCACAAATTCTCCGTTTAATGCCGAGAAAATCTGAGAAAAATGAACACAACAAAATTTCCAAAAAATTCTGAATCGAACTCAGCTCAAGCTAAGCAGAAACTTTTCAATCTTTTCTCAGCAACCAAACAGAGCATAAAATTAGCAACTCTACATAAATAGCCAGCACATAGTCACAAAATTCTCTGTTTGGATGCCGAGAAAACGTGAGAAAAGTGAACGAAACAAAATTTTCAAAAATATATGAATCAAACTTAGCTCAAGCTAAGCAGAAAGTGAATTTCGGGAGTCAACATTGCTATCTCTTAGTAATTTTGTATTTTCTCAGCAACCAAACAAAGCATAAGGAGTCAGAGAGAGAGAGAGAGAGAGAGTACAATTTAGAGGTCGAGAGTTGAGATTGATGGATTGAGAGAATGAATTGAAGCTCAGATCTGAGTTTCTCTCTCTCTCTCTCTCTCTCTCTCTCTCTCTCTCTCTGTGCCCATTTAATACATCAAAGCACAGTGTTTTAGAGAGAGAAAGACGGTGGAGTGGTAGTTGGTGTAAAAAAAAGCAAGCAGAATTTTGCTTCTGCTGAAATTTTTGTTTTAGTTTTTAAGAGCAGTGATAGTTACACTGTTTATCACTATTTCAATTATAATTACATACTCTTGTTTTCACCATTTTACAATTGTAACTGAATTAACTCTTGTTTTCACCATTTTACGATTATAAGTATTTATAATACTTGTGTTTGTACATGAAATTAATATTCTACTATTTTAAAGAGCTTTTAAATTTAATTTGATGAGCAGGTTCTAACAGTTCAATTGATAAAATTTTTTATAATTGAATAAGAAATTTGAGGTTAAAAAAATGATTTGATAAGATAAATGGATTATGAATTGTTTGTTTAAAAATGGTGTTTTTCATTTTTTCAATTTTTCCTATTTGATTAAGAAGGAAAAAAGAATAATAACCAGCTAAAAAGAAGGAAAAAAATAATGTAACTATGTAAGAGATAGTTATTGTAATATTGTAATATAAGTGTCAATTTTCCCTGTCTTAAACTTTTTTTAATCAAGTTGAATTTAATTCTTCCCTAAAAAATAAAAGAATGTACACTCTTTTTTATAGTATCTTTTTTTTTTTTTTTTTAAAGATACTGCAGCGTTTTTACAGTTTTACTCCCATTAACTTTTTTTATTATATATTTTACTCAATAACTAACTAAGTCAATGAATATAATAACATCCAAATGAACACTCACACAATAGACAAAAAATACCAAAACGAAACAAACAAAAAACATTGATTCAATTATGAGGCTTGGCAACTTTGCACTCTACATACCAAATTGCAACTGGAAAGAAAATCTCGGTGGATACATACAGTAGTTCAAAGTTTCAAGGACTTCACCAATAATCCCCACAAGAGCATTTTCCTTCCTTGAAATGATGAAACCGTTTGTTGTCTCTAATAATTAATTCCCTCCCAACAATCTTAGACATGATCTTGATGGCATTGTGACAGTCACCGCAGATACGAAGGTTCTTGATGATCCTAAGAGGTGTTCTCGCTGGAGTACTAATCAGACCATATGCAATTGCCAAACGCTCACTATGATAGAGCAAGGCCTGCTCCTTGGCCTCCTGATCAATGTCATGCAGAACATATCTTGTGTCCGGCACATAACCACCTTCTTTCATCCCAGCGGCCTTCAGCTTTTCATCATCCTTGTAGAGAGTTGGGTTTCTGAACTCACTGATCCTGTTCTTCCCATCAAGCATGCTGACTGCAGTATACTTTCTGGGGGGTGGGGTAGGGATCTTATTAGCAACAGCCTTCAACGGGTCAAGAGAAATCATTAACTCCTCAGCATGGTCTTCAAGATCAACATTTCCATGAATCCGAGCATAATTTCTCAATGCATCCCAAACCTCCACAGTGCGCTCAAAAGGCAGTTTCTCTATAAAATCCTCTGCTTCATTAAGATGGCCACACTTCCCAAGCACACCTAGAAGCCCTATATAATGCTCATACGCTGGCTCAATTCCATACTCGGTCTTCATTGACTCAAAGTGTAGAAATGCTTCTTCCACAGCATCTACACTAGCACAAGCCGAAAACACCGCAAGAAAAGTATCCCCAGTGGGTTTCATCCCCAGCTCCCTCATCTGCTCAAACAACTGCAACCCATCATCACCCAACCCGTTATCCGCATACGCATTAAGCATTAAAAGCCAAGTGTCCATACTCCTATTAGGCATATGATCAAACACCCTACGTGCATCAGTCATCGCCTCACAACTGCTATACATTTCAATCACCATATGGTTCAAACTAAGGTCGCCCCGAAACGTGGACTGCAGAAAGAAATCATGAACCTTTTTCGCATCCTCATATGACTTGGACACCTTAACTCTTTCTAACAACTTATAGAAGCAATTCCAATCAGCTTTAACCCCTTTCTCCATCAATTCAAGAGCTTCCTTAACCTTCCCCGAATTGCAAAGCATCAGTACATCATTAACCGAAGGTGGTGGTGGAGAATCAACCGGGGCTTGAACCTCAACAGCCTGGCCTCTATTAACGTTTTGGGGATGTGGGTATCCCTTATTTTGATTGTTCCACTGGTTTGGTGATCTGGGTTGTTGAAAACTCGGGCTCTGAGTGTTGAACTGGTCAGGGTTCAATCCACGGTTGGGATAGTTCTGACCACCTTGATTGGGATATCCACGGTTCGGATAGTTCTGACCGCCCTGATTGGGATATCCACGATTGGGATAGTTCTGACCTTGATTAGGATACCCACCATGTGAATAGTTCTGGTTCTGACTCTGTGTCTGTGTTTGTGAGTTCCATCCTTGGTTTTGTGAGGCCCACTGATTAGGGTTTTGTGAATTCCAACCCTGGTTTTGTGGGTTCCACTGTTGTTGTGGTTGTGGTTGTGGTGGTGAATGGGGTATTTGATTATACTCATTTGGGATTGCTGAGGTGCTTAGGGTTTTAGTTAGGGTTTCAGTGTTGTTGTGATTGAAAATGAAATGAGAAGGGTATAAAGGTCGTACCTTGAAGAAGGAGAATGAGAAGTGTGGGGTTCGTGCGCGTCGTAATGCCATGATCGACGCCATTTTTGTTGAGCTGAACTGAGCTACCAAGTTCAAAACCCTAAACCCGCAGAGATAAACCCTATCGAAACGGTATAGGGGCGTGTGAGTAGTAACAGTGAGACTGTGATAGTGAGGCAGAGTCGCTCAAGCTTTTTTTTTTTTTTGGGGGGGGGGGGGGGTGGGTGGAGATTATCTCTGAGACTCTCTTTCTGATAATAAGAGGTTTGGAAAATGAGAGAGCGAGCAAGAGATGTTGAGGATGATGATCTTAGAAGTTTAGGGTTTGGACTTTGGTGACCGAGCTTAATGTTAAATGGGATTTTTTTTTTTTTTTTTTTGGGATAAATTCCATTAATCACTCCTGAGGTTTGGGTTAATACCAGTAAGGTCTAGGATATTTTAAAACTAACCAAATTGGTCTGCTTTGGGTTATCATATGGTGGCTTTTGTTTTAACACTTGTGATCAGGAAATAATTGTGGTTGGTTGACTCAAAAAAGCTTGTTAAAAATGTTCTAAGAGATCTCTTTATTTGCAATGTCGATATAACGAATGATATGATCCAAGATCCAAGAGTTATATGTTATGGTGATCTTTAATGTCACAAGACATGAATGCATCTATCATTTAGAGTCTGAGGTTGTTCCAATTTTGAGAATGGAATAAGGCAGTCTTTCTTAGTATCATATGAATGCTGCTTGGTCAAGCTACAATTAGAGAAATAGAAACCATGAATTAGTGCTTAATGCAAGTGGTCTGGTCAAGAAGTTAATGTCTCCAAATCTAGTTGATGAAACTAGTTTATCTTATGTGCTATGCTGTAGGAAACTAGTGTACAAGTATTTTATTCATGTTTAGTAGCTCGTGCAGCCAGGTTCAGCTATAAGTGGGGCTTTCATGTGGAGTCCTTACAAGGATCGTCTCCATTTGAGTTAATTAATTATGCTGTGATCCCCTCTTCAAATATGTTAAATGAAGTAGTTTCTAAAGAGATCTTCTCAATCTAACACTGTTAAATTCAAAGCATCCCCAGAGGAATCTGTTTAGTGTTTTTTTTCTCAATTTTGTTTTAAGTTTCAATCTTAATTCTTTTCACGTGAAATTGAAGTAGTTTTTGAACTCAATGTGGCAATCCCTATTGTAAAACCACATCACCAGTTATTCTGTTTGGCTACTTGTGCAAGTTGTGAGGGAGATGATTTTCAGTTTCTTTTTCTCATGAATTTTCACATGATATGGAATTAGTTTTTGAGCTCAAACTAGCCAAGTAGTAACTCTAAATAGAAGGTTAGACTTGTGCCTTTTCTTCAGTGTACTGATATTATAAATTTTGGATTGACAGTTTTCTTATAGAATTTTCTTTTTTTGAGGCTATCTAGAACAATGATATTTGTTTGGGCATTTTTGTTTAATATCTAAACTTTTTTCTTCAATTTCAATATGAAACTGACAGCCTTTTTTCCTACAATCTCCAAATTGCCTACGCTATTTTGATTTTCTTGTCTTAATTTTGTTTGGTTCCGTTTTTCTAGTGTTGGACATTTTTTTTTTTTAATTTGAACAAGGAAAAATGTAAAAATGCATAGACCCTTGTGGTTTGGGTTTATAAACAGATTCCTTGTACTATCAATTTGATATTATTGACTCATGAAATTTGAGAAATGATGAAATTGATCATTCCATTGCACTTGCGTCAACCGTGATGGACGAAAATTGATCATGCGCACAGGTGCACTGCATGTGATCACTTTATTTATATAGCAAGCAAGGCTCAATTGCTCACATGATAGGGGCTACAATGTGGGTATACATCATTTGCAGGTATCTTATGTATCATAGCTAGTGAAGATCACATAAATATAAATCTAATATTGTCTAAGACATTGATTTTACATAAACGATATACAAGATACTTAGGTTCAAGTATCACTAATATAATTGGGTCTATCTGTAAAATATATTGGACCTATTTGTATGAAAGCAAAATGTCAACTCAACAAAAATAAAATCATTTTATTAAAGGTTTTTTGTTTTTTGTTTTTTGTTTTTTTTGGTAAACCCCGACTTTCATTAACTAAGCAGAAGTTTGCAAATAAAGTTTCTCATAATACAAACGCAAATTGTCATAGAAAAGATGCATACAAAGGTCCACAACAGACTATCAAAAACAACAAAATCTTGCAATCCATTATAAGAAAAGCATGATATAAATTACTATTGTAAGCTTCAGAAACCTAGCCAAGCACTACTTCGGCATCAATATCCATATCAACTTCCAAGAGACAGATTTATACATGATGTCAACCCATCCCTTGTAACCCAAAGCACTGCATCAACATTGGTGGTCACCCCAATGTTTTGGGTAAATACTTTAATCCAAATTAAGACCACTATGGTCACGGATAAGGCCCCCTCCTGGCCCATTTGGAACCTTTGACAGGATAGAAATAATATTGTGTTTAAGAACAATCCTTCAAACAGTGACTTGAGCAGAGATGTTAATTGTGTTGCCGGTGAATATTTTTTTTGTTATTCTCGGTCTGTAATGATCAAAGAGAATGCAGCGGGTTAATTTTAGGTAGAATAAACTTGAGATTGTCTAGTTTAAACTTAACACAGGTGGCTCATCTTTGGGCAATCCGGAGATGACTAATGGAGGGCTGTACAGGATACGAGTGAATGTTCATACTTCCCCAGGGGAAGCAACCATATTTCACAAATTTCTAGCTCTGATAAAAAGCTTGGAAGTTCAAGGAATGAAATAAATGGCATTAATTTACACGATCGGGGCTACCACAAAAAGGAAAGCAATTTCAGGTATACATTATGTCAAAATTTGTATGAACTATCTCAGTAACTATATATACATATAACTATCCTTGGGAAAATATATATCATAATTTACCGCCCTCTTCTTTGTTGTTGGCCATCTTTCTACTTATATGCTATTGGGCCAGACCTAGAAACTGCAAACCTTGGTAATGGACTGGGACCTGTGCTTCCCGAAGTTGACCCTTCACCATGTTTTACTTTACGACTTGAGCTGTAATCCAGTGGCCCAGACCGGCGAACATTCCGGTGTTTGTTTTCATTCCCCCGAAAGTTTCCACTGTCATTATCATAAATGTGCTCCTGACTATATGATGATGATGCTGATTTAAAATAGCCTGAATCATTAGTGAGATACTGAGGAGTTGAGTCACCACGGCCCTGCCTTATTACAGGGGATGCATGTGATAGTGATACAGCAGGAGAATGGCGGGGTGATACATTTAGTAATGCCAACAGTGTGGATGGATTATTCATGTAGTACTGGCTATATATTGACCGAAGAATGGCATAAGGAATATGGAGTTCCAGAGAACTTCTTGGAAGGTATGGGGAGATCTCACAAAGTTGATCTAGGAAGATAACCTGTGCTACAAGATGAGATCTGTGCAGAAAAGAGGAAGACATTAACAGTTTGGACAAATTACATATTAACACAAACCACCATATCACCAATGGTTAAACTGGAGAATTAGAGACCAAGCTGTGCAGAAAAATGTAGTCCAGCAGTGTCGTCATTTTTCTTTTTAGCCTAATTTCTACAAGAGCATTTTGAAACATGCCATATCACTGTTTGAAAGGGCATTTGGACACATGCAGCAGAATATGAAATCATTCACATACCTGTTAGTTTCGCTCCAAGAATCTAGTATAATCCCTGCAGAGAATTTTACAAAGAGTTGCAATGTGGACTTTATGCTTGCTTCAGCTGACAAACGGCTCTGTATTTCAGAATCTAGTGTCTCATCAACATGCCCATTTGAGAAAGATTGTCTCTGCTGACGCTCACGTTCTAGTCTAACAAACTCGCTTCCTGCAATCACAGCACTAATACACCTGCAGAAGAAATTTGATTGTCAAAGATAGCTAAACATAATGAAAACCACTACAACATTTCATGTGCAACAGACTATGGCTTAACTTTTCAGTTTAATATTCACAAAGGTATCTAGAAGAGTAGAAGGGTAAAACACAGATATTTGTGCTATCAAATGTTGTAGTTCCAGAAGATCTAAGGCACATAGTGGGTTTAATTTATTTGCGTGTATGCATTTGTTAACTTTGGGTTTCGGATAGTATTTAACTAATAAGCATTCAAGAGTCCTTGTCATCGGCGTTATTCCAATTTATGGAAAAATGACTGCATACCCACCTTGCCAAGCAATTGATATTGTTGTTGAAGCCCCCTGTTTCAACATTGAAGGCAGTGGTGTTCCAAACATTAGATGCCATGAAGGTGGCAAATAAATATGGTAACAGGCTCCACGAACCATCATTTGCACCCCCAACTTCTTCCAAGACTGACCTCACCCACTGGGAATCATGGTCACAGACCACACCGACACTATTTGCCACTCCTTTCAATCTCCTAATTTCCTTCTTTTCAGGTATTTCATCAGGTACATGCTTAACTACCTCAGCTAGTAATGAATATATCAAGGGTGCACCTTCTTCAAGCACAGCTCCAGCAGCTTCAGCTAGAAGCCCATCAAAAGCCAGGGCTAGCCCAGCCTGAACACAAAATTCAATCACTGTATCCAAATCAACAACCTGTTTCATAGATGCCTCTCTCTCTATTCTGTCACCAGAATGCAGGCTGCCAGCTACTGCCTCTAGCACTTCACGGTTTGAGCGCAATGAGGTGTCAATGCAATTTAAAAGAGCAGCTGTGTGTTCTTTCAGCAGATGGTCTAGCCTGTCAACTCCATAGCCACCAAAAATACGAACAAAGGCCTGTAGTTCTCTCAGATCGGCAACTGAGTCTGCAAAGTATCCACCAACAGGCCTTGTGCTCTTGAAACATTTATGAATGGGTGCAAACAGGATTCCAGCACCTGATACATCTTTGATTATATTTTCTATGTACCAGTTACATACAGATTCAGCAGCTGATCCAGTAGGTTGTTCTGTCACTTTTTCAAACAAGTGCAGAGAAGAAACTGGTCCTGAGAAGGCTTCTGTGAGCAAAACTTCTCTAATACCCTGGGTTAAATCCATGCTAATATGCTGCTCTGCAAGATGGACAATGCTGATATGTCTGCGAATCAGAGACTCCAAAATAGAAGGCCGTTGAAGATCATTATCAGTTTTAAGTACTGCAAGCAATCTCCTCCTGAAGTTCCCAAGGATGCATTCTCTCATATACTGCATTTAATGATTGGTGTGTTAGGATCAAAATATCAAATTACAAGAATCTGTTATGGTTTTATTGGATCCCAAACATGTGCATCAAAATGCATGTATTTAAATACACACCCATATGCATTTGATGTGATTTGATCACAAACTACTATTATTGTAGATATGTATGAATGAATAGATTGTGGATATTAGCTGCAAAAGAGGCATGATACTAAGCTCTCTTACAAAACAAATTCAGTAAGACTACTATATCAATAACAAGGAAAATAATAAAAGCTGACTTTTCTAAATGGTACAGGCTCCTACAAGTTGACATTTTAAAAATATTTGTAAGATTTAAGACAGTGAAACTCACCACATAAAATACTAGAGGAAGATAAATGCTTTTCTATACTTTTACATTGTAGTAATCCCAAGTATTTTAAGCATTTTATATCATGTCTTAATCTTTTATCTATTGTCATACTTGTGCCGTAGCAATAATATTAAGAAGATCCAATAACTACCATTTTTGGTTTACTCAATGAAACCATATTTTGATATCCTTAAAATAACTACCAGTTTTTGGCTTAGTCAAGATCCAGAGTTCCAAAAAACAGCCGGCCAAAATCAAACCAAAAATCAGTTGCTTTCTTGAGATTAGAACCAAAACTATTTTATAATTACATTAATTCAGGTGATGAACTACCTAGGCACCTGTTGGCAACCTTAAGTTCTTAAGTTGTATTGCGTATTTGCATAACACATTTTAAAAATAAAATGAAATCCATTGCTCTAGGAGTGAATATCTCTGTGTGTTTGTGTCATTTAGAATTTCTTCACATTCAAAGTATGGTACTCAATACCTCTGTTATTTTTACAAGTTAATCCGTGTAGATTGTCTATGAAGTTCAATTTTGAACTAAAACTACTGAGGATCAGATCCTATTAGGCAAAACATTTGCCTCCATTAGGGAGTATCCACAGTCAAACTACTAAAAAGCAAACAAGTCAAATAATAGGCATTTACATAAATCATTTGAAAAACTAGGCATTACATTATTGTAAGAGTTAATGCTAATTGACAGCATATTTTGAAGAGACCAAATTTTTCGTTTGTTAAATTACCGATTGTTCCAAAAGCTTAAGGGCCGTTTGGTATGTGATTTTGAGCAACAATTTTCAATTTTTAAACAACATTACACGTATTTTCACACACTTTTTCATCCACACGTATTTCCAAAAAATACAAACAACGTTACTAGAACAACATTACCAAACGGGCCCTAAAGCTTTTGAGATATGGTAAATTTAATCATTTAACCGATACTTTTAAGTTTTAACACTTCCCCTCACGTGTGGGCCGAAAGAGATCGAACTCAAGACCTCCTGCTATGATACAATGTTAAATTACCGATTATCCCAAAAACTTAAGCGCTTGGGATATGGTAAATTTAATCATTTAACCAATACTTCTAAGTTCTAACATTGTTCTTGATTAGTCATCAAACACCAAGAAGGGAAAAAAAAAAGGAAGAAGAGGAAGAAAGATAGAAAGAGTGGGATTTGTTTTCAAGCGGTTGAAAAAGCTGCCAAATATTGTACAAGATAGCGTTCCAAACACAAAAGATTCAATGATGTCTAAGCAACTAAATTTTATTGAAAGGATCGTAAATTAGCAAGGCACAAAATTGATTTAATCAAAAGAGAGAAGGAAGCAACAAAAGAAGGAACTATCGTCAAAGGGGACCGGGGGGGGAGAAGTAAAGCACACAAGTGCACTGTAAAACACTTCTACACAATTTTGTTATCATCAAAGCAACAGGAGAGAAGTGAAAAGATTAAGGGAAAACAGAAGGAAAGAATAAGAAGATAAAATGTTTTACCTCCCTCAAGACAAAGACATGGTTTAGAACACATATAGGCTCCATGTCATTCAAAACTGAGCACAGATTGGTCAGCCTCTGCATTGCAGCTTCTAACCTGCCATCATCAAAGAATTAGACATGCAAAGTTGCAGACTCTTGAATTGAAAGAAAGCAAAAGAGAACTTGGCATTTGATTTAAAATAACATACATTTTTATAGAACTATCATTTTCAGGATAACTCTCATGGCCAGGCAAAGCATAGCCAGCTGATAACTTTGGGGATTTAGTTGAAGGATTTGAAAGTCTTGATGTATAATTGATATAGGAAGCTGCCTGCTCTGGAAGAAGCTGAGAGATTTCTCCATAATTAGTATCATTAAACAGGAACAAGAGATCAAGTTCAAGTATTTCTTTATGTAACAACATGACATAAATGTATCAACCTGATTCTCAAGGGCACCAAATCCTCCTTCGGAATCAAGAATATTGATTAATCCCTCCAATCCTCCCATGATTGATTCAATGAGAGATTCAACATAAAGGACTGCATCCCGACCAATTTTTGTTACCTGCTTGCAGTATGGAGTAAAGTCACTTTAATTTCATTTTATCATTTTTCTGTATGTGTGTGTATATGAAACACATGATGAAGGATTTAATCGGGCAGCAAGAGCAAGTAGTAGATGGAAGTGAACATGAACTTGGTATAAGCATCACCTAAAAGACAACACTCATTACCCTGGCAGTTTTGCCATCAGTTAAGTCACTATTGTTTGTAATGATGGAATCAAATTTCCCAATCACATTACACATTATCAGATATAAGGGAAAAAAGAATTTGCATTCCACCTTATCTTAAAATGATGATCAAAAGCATGGGCGTAAACCTTGAAAGAATTAAACCTCTCGGAAGTGCAAATGATCCTGTTTTAGGCAGATTCGGCAAAAATACAACTATGGATTTAAAAACCAGACTGGACTGGCTGGGCCAGTTCGACCGGGAACCTTGCACCAATCCGGTCTAGTAAAACCGGTAAAAACCGGGAATTTGGTGCAAAAACGGTTTATTGACCGGTTCAGTTTTTAAAACTATTAATACAACATATTTCTTACTGATAAAAAAACATAGTAGCCACTATCTAAAGATTAGAACCATTTAGTGATGAAATATTTAAATGTTATGATATGTAGCTATTTTTAAAATTGTTAAATTACCGATTATCCTAAAAGTTTAAGCTGTTAGGAAATAATGAGTTTAATCACTTAATCATAATTCTAACACTCCCCTTCACTTGTGAGCCTAAACTTCCCCTTAATAAGTGGGGGCCCAACAAGTGGGAATTTAACATTTTAAATGGGAGGTAGAGTAAAGCCAAGGATCGAACTCGAGATCTCCTGCTCTGATACTATGTTAAATTACCGATTGTCCCAAAAGTTTAAACTGTTAGGAAATTGTGAGTTTAATCACTTAATCATAATTCTAACAAAGATATCGTAAGCTTCTAAGAAATCCAAAAAAAAAGGTCATAGGCTTATAGCCAATGCACAAAACTCTCACTTTTTGTGGGGTTTGGGAGAGGTGATTGGTAGGCTGACAAGCAACCTTGCCCCCCAAAATATGAAAATTAAGGATGCATGGGAGTGGGAGAGGGAGAATTTTACCTCTTCCGGAACAATGGGAGAAGCACATTCTGGAAAACTACTAGCAACACCAAGCCATGCACAGCAATGCTGAGGACGTCCTTCTGGTCCAAACATGGTGTTTCTGAAGACCTATTACAACAATCAAGATCAAGGTCAGCATTACATAGCACTTTAATAGAATAAATAAATTCTATATCAATCAGAAAATGTAATTTTTTTGGTTATAGTAAGGGGAGCCTAGCAAACAAGTTAAACATATAGAATGCAAGAAATTACGGCTGTAAGGTGCTGGTGGTAGAAATAGAGCTTTTTAAGACTGCCATGCTTTGATAATTGAGATTCCAGTTCATCAACACATCTGCATCAAAAGCGAAAGAGATGCACATAAGCTATTATTGTCTCTTTTGCAGAAATCCAAGTATGCATTCATGTCATCAATGCTCATCATATGTGAATTTTATCAATATAAGCTAACATGCTTCTGAACTAGTTCAACAGCTTTAAGCAAATAAACAACTTAGATATCACTTTGAGAACACGATGACCTAGCCCGCTAAACTTGGAAATGTTTCAAAAAATGCACTGAAAACTAAGACACTGGCGTATTCATACTAACCTTCTTGGTTTTCCAACATGTTATATAAAAAAAGGAACATGAAGTTCTTAAATCTTGGATTTTTCTTTTTCTTTTTATGGCCAGATATTAAGTGTTAGATTGAAATCACTAGTGATGATTAAAAGTAGGAAAAAGGTACCTTCAAGCATTTCACCAGAAAAGATTCCAGCTTTAACTTACCTCTTTCTCTCTCATTTTCTTTTATGTGTGTGTGTGTAACATATGGATCATCTAAAAAAACTATACAGATCATTTTCTTTAAAATGTTTTTTGGAGTTCAAACAATACCTAGTATTCCTTTTTTTCCCCTTGACTATTAAGCTCTAAGAATCCCTATTTCCAAATTGAAAACCACGAGTCTTCTTTCAGTACAACTGCAATATTAATTTTGATTGTTGTAACTTATTGCAATAATGGACTATGATATTTAGCAAACTAATCAAAGTCGGATATATAGAACACCTGGACCAATTGTAAGCAGCATTTCCCTCTGATAATAATCCTTCCTTCCCGGTGGAGACTGTAGCTTTCTCCAAATGTCTTATGTTTATGTTAGACCGAGAAGATGTGACTATCATCAAAATCGTTAACCAATCCTTTCGGAAATCCTGATTAATTACCACAAATAATTATTTATCCATAATGTGCCAAAAAAGAAGCCAGTACAAAAATGAGAACTATGATACTTACAAAACAATGAGGACAATTTTCAAACAAGACTAACTTCAAAGCAATTCAGCTGAGTGTGAGTTACAAAATAAGCATATCTAGAAACAAAACACAAGTTGTGTGCAAGATGAAATATAAAACAGCTACAGCTACAAACTCTTAAGTGCAAATTACATATCCAGCATAATTTGTAGACTGTTGTGGCAATTCATTAAGCCTGCTACATAAGAAATCCTCCGGTCAAAAGAGTGCAAGTTTTCTCTTTTCTGTGATCTAAAATGGTCAGGGAGAAAGGGAGGACTCCATAGCTGACACCAAAAGTTTGAGACTGAGACTGTGGTTGTTATGTTTCTATTGCCTTCTCATACATATACACATCCATTTATATGCACAAGGGGCATCGTAGTTCCCTTTGCATTTCCTGTCCAATCTTCTCTATTATCTCTCATCCTTCCAGTTGTCTTATCATGCATGATAAGAGACCACTTTCAATTATATCAATGACCTCTCTTGCATTATTTTTTTTTTTTTTGTCTCTTAGGATATCTTAATGTCTATTTGCTCTTCCTTTCCCTCTTTTCTTCTTGTTCACTATCGTGAATATTGTATTTTGCTTTAGCTTTACCTCTCTTGCATTATTATAAAACACAAACTCTGAATAACTTAAAAGGAAAAGCTTCAAGATATACAAAAACACACTCAAATATGATAAACTAAATGAAATCTCCAGGGCTTTTGACATAAATGAATAACCTCAGTTAACATGTTTATCAGATCACACATATTTGTCACTATGTTTTGTTACTACGTAATTTATTTATACAAGACTTTTACCCAAAGGAGGTGACAAACAAAATTACGGACCCATAGCAGGTCAGTAAAGTTTCAGAAACCTCAGAAGATGCAACATTTACTAAATAAAAATAGAACATGGTCTGCAGAGATAACTTACAGATAGATCACATGTGATGGCAGAAATATTTTCACCCTGAGGTTTTGGAATGTTTTCAAGGTGTTGAACAATTTGCTGAAGAAGTCCTTTTAAGCCTGAATCTAAGTCAAGAGCCACCATTCCCGGAGTGCCCAGCAAGAAACGGATTCTACCAGCACAGGAAGAAAGATATGACAATGCATAACCTCGAATTGCTGCATACAAGTATGAAAAAAAGTATAAAATATGCTTTAAATTTATATGAGAGATCTCTGGCTGTAGTAACAAAACAACATAGCATATTATCTAGTTGCTGCTCAGCAAAGTTTATCAGTCATATCAGATAAAATCTACATGAAAGCATTCATGTTATATCCAAGTGAAGCCCAGAAGACTGAGTATTCATGTTTAGTTTACTTGTCTTGCAGACTTGCACTGTTGATATGCTGCTCTGAAGGCAGTGGATGATTAACTAAACCATCACTCTACTAAATTACTATGGACCAAAACAAAAAATTCATATTTTTTTTCATGCAAAGTAGCACGGTAATGCCATCTTAAGATATATATTATGTGGTGATAATTAAAATCACAAAGCCAATCATGGAATGGGTGGCAAATTACTGTGGCTCAAAAGTGAATATGAACCTTCTGAGAAGAGGGACTAGGCTTAATTTATTTTAATTTTTGGTACTAAATTATTAGATAGTTCTCTCAATTAATTCAGACTTTTAGAAGCTTAAAAAGGTAAATCATATTTAAATCTGCACGTAAACAACAATTAAAAGTCAACAAGGTTATGCAATATTCTAGATTCGCTAGTGTAATGTCTGAACATCTCAATAGTAGAAAGTTATCCCTCCAAACGCATTTCACAATTTTTATTATTTGTGTTTGGTACAAATTAGCCAAGGACTTGAGTCATCATAAACTATCTTAGAAGGAAACAAGTTACATATAACTTTTTGCTAGGAGAAAAAACTATATATATATAAAACAATAAATTTAACCTGCAAATAAAAAAGAAAAAATTCTAACCTGCAATATACTTTCGCACTAAACAGCATAGGCGATCAATTCCATCTAATAGGAACCCAATGGTTGGATCACTTTGGTCCTGAAACAAAGTTCATAGTGGTTAAAGTCAAGCACTTCATTAGCTGATTCGGAAACAAGGACTAGTGGTAACTGGTGCAACCAATAAAGAGAAGGAAAACTTCACTTACTATGTCCACTGGTACCGTTCGTGCAGCCTTCGATTTTGATGATGCAATTCCTACATGTTGGAAATACCATATGACCTCAGATTGAGCAAAAGCCAAGGCAGAAAACACCATCTGTAGGAAATATTAAATCATTAGAGAATGCATCATTCAGCACTACAAAACTACTAATGAGTCAATTTTATATCTAAGTATTTTACATGTAAAAACAACTGTAACTCATTGACAAAGAGAGCATAAGGAGGAAATAAAACTAATTAGTAGATCCAAGGGTTCTAAAAAATTTAATATCAATGTCATTGTAAAGACTAATTAGCTGATCCAAGGGTTCTAAGAAATTTAATATCAATGTCATTGTAGAGACCACCTGCCCATATCCTAACTCATCCAGAAATGTAATTGGCTTAACAGTTTTACTGGAAAAAAAGACTAAGAGTTTCAGTGTGGGATAGGATGGCAGGTGAGCCACCCAATCAGAACTAGGGCTATGACCGAGTTGAGTCAAGCCAAGTATTTAAAGTTAATAATTTGTTTATTTAAATTTATTTCAATCACGAACCAAGTATTTAATGTTAATTTGTTTATTTAATTTTATTTCAATCACGAACCAAGTTGAAGCTCACCACCAAGTTAGGTTACAATTCCACATGATTCATTTGTTTTTTGAACAAGCAAAAGCTTGTTGATGAGTGGATTGATTAACTTTTTCTCTTTTTTTGGGGTAGGGTAAAACCTACGTACAATTCCTTGGGTGATGTACCTTAGGTTCCCCAAATAAATTCAACCATATGTTTGCATTGGCCACATTGGCCAATAAGTCACATTCAAGTAATGCTATATGTCTGCGTGTTTGGGTGGGTGGGTGCACTATAGAACTTCCGGCATGTGACACAATTTCCAATACCTCATTTAATGAAGTTTGTAATGTTTACCTGAATGTTTGGAGCTAATAAACTAGGCTGATCGGTAAAGAAAAGCACCATTCTTCCAATCTCTTGCTTCAATAATATCCTCCTCTCACGATGGATGGCATCACAAGACACAAATGCTTGCTCATGCACTTCACTGAAATGATCAACCAACATTACTATATCATATTCAATGCTTGCTGATGGAGCCATAAACATCAAAGAGGTTAGATGATAATGATAATGATAATAATAATAATAATAAAAAATATAAATAAATAAATAAAACCTGGTATTCTGATGTATATTTGAAACACGAGGAAATTTTTTTTACTATTCAACATCAACAGGAAAGGTTGTTTATGAGAAAATGAAAATTATGGTTGCCATTTTATAGTTGCTTCTTAATATATATGTATAAGAACAAAATTATAGTTACACTTAAATGTTATGTCACTAATAGAACAAGAATTTCCCATGAAGCATGGACACAAATACAACTCAAACTTTATGATATGAGAATGCCAGCATAGCTGTCAAACAAACAATACATAGATACCGGTTATATCCTTTTTAATATTCCAAGGTCAATGCTGAAATAGTTATATTGAGCAAATTTTGCACCCCAAAAAAAAAAAAAATTTTGCCTTAGGTTTAATTAGGTGTATCTTCATTATTAAGCTGTAAAATCAATATTTTAATTAACCTATAACAAATGTTTTTTCTTCTTATATTTCTACTCAGCAATGACAAGTTGTTTTACCTTTAGTGCTTTGCATTTAGACTTTGGGATGGAAGAAAAATAAGTTAATAAAAATTTCTGATTTTACCTTATCATTTTCTCAACCTGCTTCGCAACACTATACTCCAGATCTGCTTCTTTCTGCTTTGTACGTCCTGATTTTGCCATCTTCTTTGATTCTAATATTCGTGGCAAAACATATAACTGATAGTCCTCATGCAAAAGTATGTACTGCATTTTAATGTTTTACAATGACAGTCAACAACTGCAAATGACTCATATCTGAAAAAGAAAAAAACTTCGGCAATTGACAAGTATAATTTCAACAACAGGCAGTAGAACCCACCTCATCCCTGAATATTGTAAGAACTAAATTTTCCTTCAGTACAACCTGTAAGCCAGAACCAATTTAGAAAAGGGAAAAAATATTATCAGCTGAGATATATGATGAACGTAGCTTTTTTCTCTGATATAAGAAACCAAGAGAAAAAACCAAAAAAAAAAAAAAAAGACTCAATAGGCCTAACTTTTCCTCTAATGTTTGTGTTGTCTTTCTGATAGTTCTGTGGGGTGTGAACATTAAAGTGCAGTTTTAAATAAATGAAAATTATATGGCACGATATTTTTTTAAGAGATCTAAAAATCTCTTTGTCAATGACATTGAAATCAGTCTTCTATTGACACATGTACATTGGACATATACCAGCAACAAAATGGTTACATAACATTATGGAATTACTAAGATCTTAACCAAAGTTATTAATATCATCTTGTACCAGCCAAAAAGGCCATAATAGATCATACCATTCACCAAACTGGTTCTCACAATTCATTACCCCCTAGAAATGTATAGCTTAAATTTTTGGAGTGTTTCTACTGGCCATTTCAGTGAATTTCGGGCATCTCAGCCAGTAACAAAATTGTCAGACCAGTATCAAAACTTAATATAGGCCAATGAGCTATACTATATAAAAATTGAACCCACCAATTTTATTTGTAATCCAGCATGTAGGCCCGGATGAAAGTTCTAATATTATCTATATTTATTTATTAGTCTAATGCTACTAACATATATATATACATACCAAAATATTTCTTTCTAGTGGCCAAATCGAAACAGCCATGGTATGGTATTAATAACTTGGGTTTAAACTATAAAAAATTTGTATACATGCTAGCTACAAACCTACAACACCTAAATGCGCTCAAGTCCATATCAAATACACCACGCTTACTTCATGAATCTGTTGCCTCCCAGTGGACTTGCATTTATACTAGTATAAGCCCTTTTTATAAATATTGCAAACTTAATTTATTAATTGCATTGCTAGCACTACGTATATAGGATACACTTTCCATAATGCATGCTTATCATAGATTTACATACTTTTTCTCTCTCTTGATATAAGCTGAATTCAAATGTAAACTTTATTGCATAACAAGAGCAAAAAGGAACAGAGCAATGTCTGGGGTTTACCATGGCAATATCAATGCTAGTGACACGAAGCAGCTCATCAGGACAAACAAGATACCCAAACAATACCCATTCTCGATAAGAAGTAACATTTGCTAGATCTTGTGCTCTCTGCAGGGGGATAATGACATAAGAAGTGCAGTGTAGTAAACAGTAATACCACTAACAAAAAAGTTGCAAATTGTGACCTATCTCAAAATCATCAAAAGTGAACAGAATCTACCATTGGGTGAGCCGAATTTGTGAGTATATCTGGATATCGAGGATGATATGGACTCAAAAATCCCTCATTTCTAAGCTTCCTTGTATCTGTTGATAGGAAAATAACAGGACCGACTGCCTCTAGTACCTGGAAAAGGAAATTGAAACTTTCATTGTAGTTTTTGAAAGGAATGCCTCCGGCAGAAGTTTCTCAATGCAAAAGAAAAATGTGATCAACTAAATAAAAGTCACTTGAAAGATTTACAAGGCATTTAAAATGATCAAGCATTGAAACTTGAAGACACTAAAACTTTGAGATCATTTGAACAACCATCCCACATCAAACTTGATAGTGAATCTCAAAGAACTGGGCATCCTAATTCAACAGTACCTATATAACAAAGACAATTCTTTTCCATAACAGCACATGCAGTGCTAGAAGTCTTGCAGTGCATTTTGTTTTGGGAAGCCATTGCAAATATCAAGACCACATCAACCTGCTTGCCAAAAGAAAACTGGATATACGCAGAAAGTCAACAACACACCCCCCCCCCCCTTCCCCCCAAACGCCTTTTCAATTAATAACATGCACCATCACCTCATCCACAAAAAACTTTACTCATCAAGCCCCCAATACACAGAAAACAAAGCCTCCATTTATCAGATGACCAATTAGAACAATGAAGGCATTTCCAAAGCCTCCTCACTGACAGCTAATGATCATGAATTTCAAGCATAAATGAGAAGACCCAAAGATATATCATACAAGATCAGATGGAAGCCCCGAAACCTACTACAACTGAGAACCCAATCTTAAAATCTGACCTTGTTCTGATCATTGCTTCTACTGAGCCACTGCACTTATGTCACACAATTCTACCGAAGCAAATATTTAGCAGTAACCTCTTTCAATATTTGCCTCTTCATTCTCATTTCTCTATATCACTTACCCAGGAAAGCCATTTCAAAGATCTAACAGTTAATTATTTCAAATCTTCAAACTTCACCAACTGTAATCCTCGCCTAAGCAAATAAAATGACATTTGACTTCCAGTCCTCTTCAGATCCAGGAAAAGTTCCTGAACATTTTTCCTAATGATTTTTTTTTTTTTTTTTTTTTTTTGGAGATATGGAATAAGGAAGGAGGGGAGAAAAACCAAATAAGTTGGAGAAGGATCTTAGAATAAGCACCAACTTCCCACCCTCAAACAAGAACAGACTTCCACATTTCTAACTTCCTAGTTTCAACAATAAAGAATCCAAATACATGACCATCATAGATACATTATTTCAGTTCATAATTTTTTTTCTTTCTGAATTTAATGACAGGAATTTTCTTTTCTATGATGATTGAGGCAAAAAGAGTAGAGGAGGAGGGTTTCTTTTTTGTAATTTTGACATATTGCAAACCATGACATGTGGATGATTTTTAAGATTATCACCTCCCAACTATTATATATTTTCACTTAGACTGATTCCACTTGTAAGAATTCGTTCACAAGTACAGCAGGAGCACAAAACTGTCATAAGATGATCATCTTATCAAATGAAATGAGAAATACAACTAAACATCATTTTAAAAGTAATTTGATAAGTAAAGAATGATATTAACCTCCCCAATACGTGGGCTCACAAAGTTTAGGTCCTCTTGTAATCCTTTCAGTGGTGGATCATAAGAGTCTATAAATTGAACCAACCTGAAATCCAGAGACAGAAAGATATATGGTGTGATGCATCAATTGAGAACAAGAATCATATGACAGTTTTTATCTTTTGTTAGTAAGGTACATAGGCACTTAGTAGACCCTAAACCCATAACCTCACCCCCACCCCCCTCCCCACATTGTTGTTACAAGCAGAAGAGGAGCTCACTGGCAAATCATATGACAGTTATCCTTTCAAATATTAAGAAAATAAATAAATAAAGAAGTATCATCTGCAACTGGCCATTAAATGTTAATCTAAGCATCTTAAAGTGTGTTTTCCTTCTCCTAAAGATTGTTATGTTATAATACATACAGAGTACATACCTATCAATCATGATAAAGATGATTCTCTCTTTTGGGAAGCCAAACACAAATCATACAACACAAGTCATACCGATACACCCTTATCCGGTTACATGTCACTAACAAAATTATAAGCTAGCTGTATAGTGTATAATCAGTAAAGAAAAAGGAAAATTCAAGATACTCCTATATTCATAATAACAAACCCTTCTAGGAGCACCAACATAATTTTGAAAAGTAGAAATATCTCCTACCTATGGTAAAAATCACAATCTCGGTCGTTACTTGACATGGCATGTAAAAGGTTATAGATTTGAAGCACCATTTTCCTTGGAATCTGTTATGAAACCATTGCATTAGCACAAATAAAAACATGCTGTATAGTACATGACTACACACATACGTAGTTAAGACAAAGCAGTCAAAAGGTTTCAACTAGAGGACTTTTAAGAGAAGGATAAACAGGAAAAAAATGAAAGACAGATAAATGAAACACAATGGAAAGTTGACTTGCCTTCTCGGAGAAAAGGTTAACACGAACAAAGGAACAAAAGAGGTCCATAAATGCATGTAGTATAAGCGAGTTCTGATGGGGCTGCAAAATACTGTCTTAAGTTAACAAGCATAGCCTTGATGATTTTTGTCAAGAAATAATTACTCTAGCAATTTAAGTAGTCAGAAAACAGAGTAGAGTTTTATTATTTCAGCACCCCCTCATGTGGGACCCACACATGGGCAATAAAACTTACCCTAGTCACTTTTTTGTGAAATAGTTAACAAAAGAGGTATAACAGTAATACGGAATATGATGCTCAAGGTAGAGCTTGAGTTTCCTCCTGCACTAAAATAATATGACTCAGAACATTTGGACTATAAATTGATCTTGCATCCCCAATACCTTCAGTCTTTCACTTTTTATTCTTCTAGCATCCTAAGACTGTTCAAATAGCCTTCGCACAAACCATCCACCTCTCCCAGAGTGACAGTTTTTTCAAATACATCTTTTGCAACATCCATTCAGGAAACAATTTTAAAACACATAGAGAGAGGAAGATCATTACAATAGGAGAGGTCAAGGTTTCTATAAAGAGCCTAAAAGTTAGTTCGAACAACCCTACGAAGTGAGAACTCAAAAGCTTTTGTAAACCATATGTTCTCAGTCAGATTTTCAAATGGAAGAGGAAGCTCAATGTCTGTCTTGTACCTTGTTCCCATGGCAAGCACTATACAACTATTGGTTGCCATTTCTCAGAAGTTGACAACTGAGCTTTCTAGAGTGACCAGTTGCTAACAGTTTCCACTCATCAAAGTTTACATCCAAAACATATATTTTGAACAATGACGAGAATTTGAAACTCACCAACAATGTAATTACTGTGCTACTTAGATCCAGAATAAGCCGCAGAGCTTGTTCTCGAAATGCCATCAAGTCAAGAAGAAGCTGGTCCAAGCAAAGGAAAGCAATTAAATGAGTATATTTACCAGGCAATTGATTCTTAAACTATGTAAAAGTTTGCAACTATAAATTCATCATTTGACACAGAGTTATATAAAGAGCCTGTTTTGAATTAATATTATGAAGTGGAAGCTCGACAGATCCCCACAATTCATTCCTAGCAAGTACGGTCCAAGCTTGCAGTAGGACAAGGAAGTTCCAGATATATGACTTGATGTCATGGATGAAACATGTTTTTCTTATAAGTAATCATGGATGAATTTCACTTAATAAAAAGGGAAATTAAATGAACTTAATAAATAGAAAAACAAAAAAAAAGGAACAAAGAGGTCGATGCTCCTCAAGTCATGAAAAATGTTGAAAAATATTAATTAGAGAAGTCATCTCATTCTATTCACAAGTTAAACTCAACAAATAATCACAGGACGAGATAATGGGAATGAATAAAGAGAAAGAGAAAATTGATTAAATGATATGACACTAAAACTCTAATTCAGGATATAACATCAGAATTCCTTTCGCCACCTCAAGTATAAGGCTATCTGATGCGGGAGATGCAAGAAAATTATTATTTAGTATTATTTATGTTTGCTAAGCAATTGTATTTTTATGTTTTAGGTCCTATTAGTTTATTATGTTATTAGTATTTTAATTTAGAAGCAAGGGTAATTTTGTAATAAGGCAATTAGGGTTTCCTAGCCAATTAAAATTAGGGTTTAGTAATCCTTTATAAGCAACCTATTGTACTCCTTGAGGAGATAGTTGATATTTTGATGAATGAAAACAATGGCCGTTTGGTCTCTTTTGGTCTGGTGCTGACTCCAGGTCTACCCTAGGTGCTGACTCCTAGTGGTTTCCCCGCTTGGTGCTGACTCCTAGGTCATATCCTTTTATTTTTCCGTTATTTCAATTTTGTTCTGGTTGTCCTGCGTCAGTTTTGGTATCAGAGCAAACACCGATCTGTTGAAGCAACACCGCAGGAAAGAGCCAGAAAATATCACCCAAAAAAAAAAAAAAAAAAAAAAAAAGATTTTGAAGCACTATTTGTTCTCCACAGGTTCTTGTTCCAACTCCAAACTATTTGTTGACGCACTATTTTAGAGAATCATGGAAATATTAGAAGCACCTTATTTTGATGGTTATGTAACTTATCCACGAGAGTTTGTCAACTGGCTGACTGGGATGGAGCAATTCTTTGAGCAAGCAAACTTTGCATTGAAGGATTAGTTATGAAAACAGGATATTGTTATTGCGGTCTGGCACAGGTAGCGGTGTTATTGTTATGAAAACTACAGTTGACAAGCTAGATATTTGAACAATTAATGACACATGCTTGGATGTGCATTTGACAACATTAACTCGAACTAGCCTTTGGTCATCAAAACATTAAACAAAAGACATGATTAAAAGAGTGAGATGAGAATCAATCTTCGGCTTTTCCTGCAGCACTGGAAAAAAAAAAAAAAAAAAGACTTGGGGGGAAAGCCATTCAATTTATTAGTTGCATACAAGCTTAACTTTGACCATGCCCATAATTTAGAATAAATAACAAAAATGGGTCGAAAATAAGTAAAAGAAGAAGAGAAGAAGGAAGTAAACATAGGTACCAACTCTATACCTGAACCCATGGTTCCAAGCTCTGCAAATGAAGTTCTACACTATCATGCAAAGCATCCAATGCAACCTTATCAACCTGCAGCAAGGTCACCCAAGGTGAAAGAATTCACTAGTGACACATAAGTAATTAACAAAGAAAACACCTGACTTTGAATGGGAAAGGAAATGAATTCTTACACGTTCAAGTTGTAATTTGCTAAAATGCTCTGGAAACTTCTTTGAGAGCAAAATGCAAAGTTTTGGGTAATTAGGGAACACACCCGCTTTCCAAAATGCTTCGGTAAATACATGTCCAACTGGATCTGGGTAGTCCAAGATTTGATTCAACCTATACATTTTAGCCATAAGACCTTCAGCAACTTCATTAAGTTGGACCACCGACTTCATGTTCAAACCCTTTTGAGACCCGCCTGAACTCTGGACCTGTCCATCAGGACCTGCATTCCTAGAGCTCCTATATGTCATTGGAGGTGTCATTTGTGGACCCAAGTACTCAGTCCACCTTGATGGTCCCTCCCATTCCCTTGATCTTCCCGGAGGGGGTGACATTGAGTAATCTTGACTTGAAAATAGTTGTCGTGATCTTGCCATTGATTAATTATACCTCCACTCAAGACTTTCTGCAAACCAAGTTTAGCTTACCAGTCAATTTCTTTAATATTATAAAATTAGTCTATATCAGACTTCTCTTGTTTCACATCTCCATTTACCCAATTTAAAAAGAGAACAAACTAAATGCACCATTCAGTTGCCAAGAAAATATATAGATGAATCAAGTTACATTCTTATCTTCCTTTTCTCAGTTTTTCTAGGTAACCAAAAAGGTCATAATTTTAAGCATTTTCAGTCCAATTGTCCAACTATTTTAGCTTTCAGCTTCTAAACCACTCAATTATCCCATATTTCTCAAAAGAAGCTTCACTATTATTGCACAAGGCTTTCATGCTTGCTTGGAAGCTAAGAAAATGCAGGACATATTTCGACTATTGAAAACTGTTACATTATTCCACTCCAATATGTGGAGCACAAGAACCTTTCTTTAGTTGAGTTGAGAATTATTATATATACATATATGAAAAGCAAGCAAACTAAGAAGCACAAATACCCTCCACAATTTTTTCGCTTTCTTTTTATTTTCTTCCGATTTCACATCAACCAATCAAAGAATACCTAAATACAAGTCAAAAACCCTAGCGAAAATGCAAAAATATCCAAAATTAGTAACTAACTCTACATACATTTCCAGCATAGGTAACAAAAAATAAAGCATACCTGCACAAAATTCTCTGTTTGGTCGCCAAGAAAACAAGATTTCAAATGCCTTCCTCACAGTCTAGTGGCTTGAAAGGATGAAAAACTGAAATCGAACTTAGCCCAGCCCAGCAGAACCACATTTTTCTTTCCTCATCAACCAAACAGTGCACAGAATTAGTAAGTCTTCGTAAATTTCCAGCACATGTCAAAATTCTCCGTTTAATGCCGAGAAAATGTGAGAAAAGCGAACACAACAAAGTTTCAAAAAAAATCTGAATCGAACTCAGCTCAGCTAAGCAGAACCTTTTCAATCTTTTCTCAGCAACCAAACAGAGCATAAAATTAGCAACTCTTCATAAATAGCCAGCACATAGTCACAAAATTATCCGTTTGGATGCCGAGAAAACGTGAGAAAAGTGAACGAAACAAAATTTTCAAAAAAATATGAATCAAACTTAGCTCAAGCTAAGCAGAAAGTGAATTTCGGGAGTCAACATTGCTATCTTATAGTAATTTTGTATTTTCCCAGCAACCAAACAAAGCATAAGGAGTTAGAGAGAGAGAGAGAGAGAGAGAGAGAGAGAGAGAGAGCGCACAATTTAGAAGTTGAGAGTTGAGATTGATGGATTGAGAGAATGGATTGAAGCTTAGATCTGAGTCTGTCTCTCTCTCTCTGCCCGTTTAATACATCACAGCACAGTGTTTTAGAGAGAGCGAGAGGGAGCGTGGGTGGAGTGGTAGTTGGTGTAAAAAAAAGCAAGCAGAATTTGCTTCTACTGAAATTTTAGTTTTATTAGTTTTAATTTTTAAGAGCAGTGGTAGTTACACCGTTTAACACGTTATAATTATATACTCTTATTTTCACCCTTTCATAGATATAACTGAATTAAATCTTGAATTCACCGTTTTACAATTATCTATACTATTATTTAAAAAACTTTTTTATTTGGATTATTTATTTTTTAATTTAAAAATACATTTACATCTCTATGTTTAAGTAAAGACAAAACTAAAGGATAATTCAGTAAAAATGCAACTCTAAGTTCTACTAAAACATTATATAAAAAAGAAAATCATTCTCTTGTTAATTTTCAAATTGCTTTATTCACTTATAAATTAAAATTTTAAAATAAAAATTATATATATAAAATAAAAACACAGAATTTTTTTCCTAAAAAAAAACCTCATTGGACGCACGAAGCACGTGTGATGAGACTAGTAAGTATTTATTATGCTTGTGTTTGTACATGGTATTAATACTCTACTATTTTAAAGAGCTTTTAAATTTGATTTGATAAGTGAATTTTAGTTAACTCAACTAGAAATATGATATTAAAAAAAAAATGATTTGATAAGATAAATGGATTATGAATTGTTTGTTTAAAAATGGAGTTTTTTTCATTTTTGTCAATTTTTCCTATTTGATTAAGAAGGAAAAAAGATTAATATCCAGCTAAAAAGAAGGAAAAGAATAATGTAACTATGTAAGAGGTAGTTATTGTAAGATAAGTGTTAATTTTCCCTGTCTTAAACTTATTTTAATCAAGTTGAATTTAATTATTTCCTAAAAAATAAAAGAATGTACACTTTTTTTTTTTTTATAGTTTCTCTATTTTTTTTTTTTTTAAGATACTACAACGTTTTTACAGAGTTACCCCCATAAACTTTTTTTTATTAAATATTTTACTCAATAAATAAATAAGTCAATGACTATAATATCCAAATGAACACTCACACAATAGACACAAAATACCAAAACAAAACAAACAAAAAATTGATTCTTAGTTTTTTTATTTTTTTATTTTATGCTAACGAGGAGAGGTTGATTGTTAGTCATACTTTAAGAAAATGTATTTTTAAAATTATGAAATAAAAAAAGACTTTTCAAATATAATATATTTTCAAATGAAAATAAATGGTGTCACACAAAATAGAATAATACTTGGGTTCAACTCAACTCTTTTTTTGATGAAGGGTTCAACTCAACTCAACCCAATAGTAGTCTCATCCTTTAATGAGATACATATATAATACGTGGATAATTATTTCACAAAAGGAGATAAAATAAGAAAAATATTTTATAGTTTTAATTTTATCTTGTAATTGGCAATTTTTCACTGAAAAATACCTTCTTCTTTTTTTCTTTTTTTTATTTTACAATTTGATAGTTACAATGATAGATGAGAATTTAAATCTTAGACATCTTTGTTAGAAATATTAGAAAATGTCAATTAAACTACACAAACACTGTTGGAAAAATACATGTTTGTATCACATACAAAACATACATAACAGAAAATAAACAGATCTACTTCATTCACAATTGATAACATGTACTATGTAAATTTCAGAATATAAGAACAAGAGAGTATATCTTGATGCGGTGAAATTCAAAACCAAAGATTATAAGTACTTGAGAACACTTTTAATCTTCACTCCAATTCCACTTGTGCCCAAGAAGTGTGATCTCTCAATCAGTTTATATTTGTATGTTCAAATGAGAATAAGAGAGTGTTCTACACTCACATACAAACTATTTCATTCTCTTACAAAATTTTGTATGTTTCTTTCCTTATAACTGATTATCTTTCCAATTATGACATTTCAATTGGGTTTTAGTATGTGGTTTGAAGTGGGACCAAAATGGAATAAATAAGACACTGGCTCCAATGGGCTTTGGGCTTTTCTGTTAATTCTTGACAAGTCTAAAATTACCATTAATTATATTTAATATCACTATATAAATATAATTACACTTTAGGCCTTATTAATAAATTATATCTCAAGACTTTATTATACATGCAACCCCTTCATAAAATAATTATAGTAATAAAAAGTCATTGAATATAGACTACCACTTTGAAAATTACTACATCTTAATCCTTGAGTACCCGGTTTAATTATTTAAGTTATTCATCATATATTTATGAAATCCAATTTCATAAATATATACTTTAGTAACACCTTACTAAAGTAGTTAGGCTTAATATTCTGAATAACTAAACTCATTAAACTTATCTCAAGAGAATATTTTATATCTCCGTTAAGAGATTATGAATTCCGTCTTGAGAATATATATTCCATCAACCCAACATACTAAGATTTTGATCATGACTTTAGATCTCACCACTGATATATCAAAGCAACCTACACTTCATTATTAGGTCCATTATTCTCTAAAGATTAAGAGTTTATGTAAATAGAAGTCATGAGATATATTATTCATTTGACAGTCGTTAGGAGAATAATAAATCTCACAGTGGTCCAACTCAATATGTCTTAACTCTTAAAACATATCAACTAGAAGTCTCAACTTTCATGATTAAGACAAATTGTCTTAGTTGATATATTATAGTTTTCATAGATGAAATGCCCAATTTTATTACCGACTACAAATTAAAATTCTGAGTTTACAAAGAATTTGTGACTTACTGTGACTAAAACACATAAATCACATACTATGCATCTCATGGACAATATGATAATATCCAAATATTCATGTTACCATTATTTTAGATAATAATATTAATCACAACATTAAGTCATACAATAAAATTTAAGGATACTAATCCTAACAAACACATCCATCACTAACGTCACTTTTATTTTTCACCACTCAAATCAAGTTAGTTTTGCAAGTGGTAAAACAAGTTGGTCACCAATATTTTTTTTCTTTGCTTAGGAAAAGTCATGGACATCTTAAGTGTCCTAATCAAATTTACAATTTTCTTCTATTAACTAGTGTTGCAAGAAACTCTTTCATCCCATTAATAATGGTTCATAATATTATTTATATGTATTTTAATTATATAATTTATTAAATTATTTAAATAAATCAAGTAACTATATATAAATCATGTAATCAATAAATGCACGTGAATATTTGTTTGTGTTAGCAAATAGAGGGTGTGAAAACTTTTCCCCAAGACCCATTTACAGTTTTTTATTTTATTTTTATATTATATATATATATATATATATATATATATATATATTTTAAAAACCTATTATTTTGTAGAATACATCAATGCAAGCAATTATGAGGAAAACGCCATCTTAGCACAACTTTTTTGAGACAGGTGGGCTTTTTTGTTTTAATTTTTTTTTTAACATACCTATATTATTTCTAATTTTGTAGGCTCATGAGAGGCAAACTAGGAGGTACGATGTACGTATATTCATAAGCACGTAGGGATGGAACTTAATTGTGATAATATACTATTAAAAAAAAAGGGTGATCATATACTATTGTGTTATTTATTTATTTTCATAAAAAATTATTTATTTATTTATTTTGTTTTAGGAAAATCCAAATAAAACCTCACACATTCAGTTGAATACTATAACTTAATTTTGATTTAATACAATTTATCAAATTGCATTTGCAATACGAATGTTAATTTATTGGTTTTTCTAGTATTTGGTGTATTCTCAAACTAAATGTTATAAAATATTACAAATCAAAGTAGTTTCTTCGAATTTAGCGGTACATATTGAAATCGATTTGTAAATCATAAAAATTATCCTATTTATGTTCTTTAAATTTTTTTTTTTTAATTCTCTCTATTCCTTTCTATACAAGGCTAATGATGAAATCAAACAAACCTATTTCTCCACCGGCCAAGTATATATATATATATTATATGTATCAATCTTTTCTTTATATGCTAACACCATTTTTTTATTATTTGGAACCAACTACACAATGAAAAGAACTAATAAATTATATATACGGTGATTAGTTGACAAACTATATGCTGAGACCCTACTATGGGGTTGCTTAACTTCATGCAAGGAAAAGATTAAAATTTATGACACATAATTAGAATGAAAATGTTTATGATATTGATACGTACATTATTAGAATGAAAGTATGTGCCTAAGCAAGTACACAAATTTTAAAAGTTTATTAGCCCATTTTTTGGGACATTTCTGGCTCACATAACTTTTTTGTGTTGGTAACTTTTTTTTTTTTTTTTTTTTGTGGGAGAAATTTTTGTGTTGGTAACTTGGTATACAAATATACCATTGTACATTTTGTGCTGGTTGGAATGTGACAATGTGTATTATTAATGAAAAAGTTACCATCTGCCATGATATCAAGAGGTCTTAGAATAGATAAGTATCAAATTAAACACTAAGGGGAAAAAATGTATCAATTAACACCATGTAAAAATAAGAATTTATAAAAAAGAATGATAAAAATCGATATGGTCCATCCTTGTTAACATTAAAAAAGAAGAAAGAAAAGATATTGCCTACCTACTAGGATTTTAGATACTTTTACACAAAGTGTCCCACCAAACTCTTTTTAGGAACGAGCAAAATACATTGTAGAATCTTGTCAAGTTTTGGTTGTGTTAGTTGAGACTTTTGTCTTTTTTTAGTCGAGTTGGAAGGTTCTTAAACTTACATATTCTTGGAATCTGAAAGTGATGTTGAAACTACCAAAAAAAACAAAGTCTATGTCATGGTCTTGAATTTATATGAAAAATTGCATCAGAGTTCTATTTATATATATATATATATTTTTGGGGGGGGGGGGGGGGGGAAGTGGGAGAAGAAAAGTACATTATTACAAGAAAAATTAAAATGTAGCATTTCTTGTCCTCCAAAAATAGAGATAGAAGCCTTATATAAAATTATTAATATGCTTTCTAAAAATAAAAATAAAAAAGAGAAAAAATCACTAATTTGAAAAAATCACTAAGAGAACTCTTTAAAAGTACATGAAAGTAAAGTTTCATTAAATAGGAGTTTGCTAGTTTCAGGTTAAAAGATATCGTTATATTATAAAGGGCCGAGATTATTACACACTTTTGTATCAACTCATACTATAAAGGGCAGTGATTATTATACACTTGTGCATCAACACAAGTGTGTAGTTTCTATAAAATTGAGAGAGAGAGAGAGAGAGAGAGAGAGAGAGAGAGAGAGAGAGAGAGAGAGAGAGAGACTCCAATTAGTGATTTTGATGAGAAAATAATATGAGAGAGAGAGAGAGAGACTCCAATTAGTGATTTTGATGAGAAAATAATATGAGTGCACAAGGTGTGTGAGAGGCAAGATCAAAATTACACAAGAGGAGTTGTTTTTTGGTTAAGAAACACAGACTAGAGAGGAACAACTTTTGGGGATTTTTTTTTTCTAAGAAAAGATATTGAGTGTGCAATTACAAAGAGTTATAAATTTGTAATATTAAAAGGAGGTGATATTATTGTTATTTTTTAAATTTGTTAAGAACTCAAAATTTAGAGATTTTATAAAATATTGTAACTAATTTATTATAGAGAATTTGTTCAGAGTTGATTCCACCGTTTATCCTTTTGAAAGGATTTTTCACATAAATAAATTTTGGTGTCATTGTGCATGATTGATCTATTTAACTATTTATTAGATTTTATTAAATCACAGAAACTAGGTTGTGCGCCTGTGGCCCAGATATGGCATTTTTTTCTTTGTTAATGTCCCATACATACGGCCTTAATTTGATAAAACAAGCAAATGCATACATTAAAATTTGAAAAAAAAATCAAGAAAATTATACAATTCTATCTTAAGAAAATAGAGTTCAATTCCTTGGTACCCGTTTGGATACTGATGAAAAGGCCAGCTGTGTTTTTTTTTTTTTTTTTTTTTTTTTTGAGAAATGCATTTTTGTGGCTTTTATGTTTTTCTAGTGTATCCTGTGCACTGTTTATGGAAACCACAAACATTTTTTTTCATCAAAACTTTCATTAAAAATGAGTCTCACGGCAATATTCACACATTTAAAAATGATTTTGCTATAGTATTTTCAGTTTTCAGCAAAATAAACGATATCTAAACACATTAATCTTAAATCTGATTAAATGTGCATAATGTAAAATTCAGCAATTATATGCGATGATCTCACTTATCACATATGAATCAACCACAAAAAATAGAGACAAAATTCGAAGATAAACCTACAATTTTACTTTTTCTATCAAACGTAGCTCATTTGTTAATACAATCTATTATTGTAAAAAAAAAAAAAATTTAACTTCGTTGAAAAGTTATAAAATTAATTTCTTATATAACAAATTTGTCAAAAAAAAATATATATATAATAGCAATCAACACAAAATTATTATTTGTTTCATTCATTTTTTTTTCCTTCTCAACCAAACAAAAATAAATTATGTATAATTTCTATTTTTTCTATCAAACACATGCGAATTAGAATAATAATATTTTCTTTTCTTTTAAGTTTTTATCCTAACTAAAATTTTTACCGTCATTTTTTCATTCTTCCAACTAAACGTAACCTTAACTCTCTGTGAGTGCAGAATCTGTAGAAATCAAAGAGATTTTCTTTCAATAGTAAGAAAAAGTGAAAAAAAAAAAAAATAATGATAAGCATGATAGTTTCCTCTGTACATAACAGAAGCAAAAGGTGTATTAGTGGAGGCCATGATACAGTAGGGCCTGTTTTATATTAGATTTGCTTTCAATATTATTGGTTGACTTTCTTTAGTTTAGTGGGAGTTACAATTCTCAAGCTGTGCGTATATTATAAGGCTCAATTCCCTTCGCTTTAGAGTTCAGATAATGAGTTTGAAGACATACTTGGCTTTGACATTAAGCCTCCATGATTGCATTTTTCCTTTATGGGTGCAAAATATGGAGCAATTCGGCTTTGAAGATGATACTTGTGATGATAATGCACCCACCTCGGATTAAGATTGTCGACAATTCTTAGATAACTCCATCGTGGAGTTTTTCTAAAATCCTATCAATCCCATTTATAATGAGTGGATTAGATTTTACTAGATCATCAACAATTATGATAATTTTATAAATCATTAATTATTATTATTTTTTATAATAAAATTAGATGGAAGACCTAAATTGAATAAATTTGAAATTTAGAAAACTCAATTGAACAAACGTAAAATTAGAAAATTGGAATGAATTTCAATCAAATTTAGAGAATGTAATTTACATTTTAGCTTTATTATTTTGTTATCTGTAATGAGTCCAAATCTTATTAGGTTGACTATTCTAGAAAAATATTTTATTTATGAAGGAAGAAGCTTCACTAAAGTTCAACGTAGATAGCTGGGTCTTGCCCAATAGAAACAATCACTCAGGTGGAAGTGAGCACTTTGAAGTTCAAGTTAGTTCCATTCTTTAGGAATGGAGAAAGAGATAGTGAGAGTGAAAGTGAGACAAAAAGAGATAGAGCTCCCCCCTCTCTTACCAAATGATCTTCTCTTCAATAAAATAAAATATAAAAAAAAGAAAAAGAAAAAGAAAAAAAAAAGTGTGGTTGTAAGTGAATAAAGAAAGTGTGACTGTAAAAGTTCTACTGTTAGACCGCCATTATCTTAAATTTTAGAAACTTTATGGTGGCATTTCTCTAAGAACCCTATAAGATTTTAATCCCTCTCACCTCAAAAGTATTTTAACACGTGTGCTACATTAGAACCAGCCAATATGTCTTTTTCTTTCATGAAGATCATGTTGCAATAGAGACCACAAACAGTTACTATCATTTTGAAGGGCTTTTGAGAGCGACCCTACCACTAATGGGAAGATACAATAATTCATTAGTGTCGTGGAAGGGAAAAGATAATCGAAGTTAATGAAATCAATTCACTGTTATGGCATTTTTATTTTTATTTTTTCAAATTTTTTGTGTGGAAAACTGTTTTATTATTACAAGTTAGATTTGTCCACGTTATTAATCCATTTACCAATTGAATTATGTTAAATTGACGGTTAAAGTGAGATTTTGTGCTAAGTGAAGAAAATGAATGACTAAAACACATATAGTGCCCAATTTGGCATTATTATAGGAAGTAGAGTTTTAAATTTTTAATTGTATAGCTTTTGTGATATAAAATTTTATTTAGAACTCATTAATGATTTGAGTTATTAATAAGATATAGTGAATAGTGTTTTAAAATTTGAATAAAGTATGAATAGTAAGTTGTAGAGCTTTTCTCTAAATTTAAAAGCTCCAAATTTCAGCTTTAATCCACTATTTTAGTGGATTTTCAAATACCCCATTTTTTGGTTTAAAGTGCTTTTTACCACACAAAAAGTATTTTATGGCTATGTTTCTATTGATGTTTAGAATCAAGAGGTAAAGTTTATATCTAGTGCTCCAATGCATTGGACGAGATATAAGACTGACACGTGATCATTTTAAGATATGTGTCACATTTATGTCACATTTAATCTATAGGAAAATTGAACGTTGTCCAAACCCAGTCTCAAGGCCTTCCTCAAAATGAATACTCTAGTCTCTAACACATTTTAGGCATTGGTTGGTGACTTTAGATAGAAAAAACCAAAATAAATTCTCCCAAAAATTGCATGATAAGCTAATTTGTTTTGTTTGATCTTTTCTTGTCATACAATAAAAATTAATATTCACATCAAACAACTGAGCACCATCTCCACTTGGGTGCATTTGAATGAGCTTATTTTTATTGATTTATTTTGTTTATTGTGTAAAAGTGATACTTTAAAACGCTAGTTAAAAATAAGCTCATTCAAATAAAACCAATGTTCTATATCCAACCTAAAAGTGGGGCAAAAAGAACAGCTGTTTTTATTTTATTTTTATAAGAAATTAGAATAGCTGTCGAGACTATATTAATATAAATTCTTATGATTGTTACAGAATCAAAATGCTGTAGCAGAAGTAATAATTAATTTGAACTTGGTATTTCATTCACAGAATACCAACAGTTCATTTACTTACCTCTTCTGACTGTAGTTAGAAAAAGTAATTACCAGTTGAAGACCAATATTAATAGAAAATCATTATCCCCAACCTCTTACATTATATTAATACTACTTGATGCAACTAATATTCCTGACCTCATTCATGTCGTAAACAAACAGGCTATATAGGAAACATGTAGAAGTTTCCTGTACAGCCCCTAGCATTTATATAGTTGCTTATGTCCGTATGTCATGTATTTTTTTTCGTTTAGTTTTCAATCTATTTTGCTCATGTACATCTTTTTAAAGCTTCCATTTTCAAAAGTAAAAGTATGCTTCTAACCCACATTTCAACAAACAAATAGCAAGCAAAAAAAGTCAAATAAATTGATGCCAAAGGGATTTGACAAACCTATAATGGAGCCATGTCTAGGAATAGCCCTTGAAGACCAAATTAGGTGAGACCAAAAAACTGAAGAAAGTTTGCATTCTATACTTTCCCAGATGTTGTACAAAGTGATTTTTTACCAGAATCTTTGTAAGGTAGCAAGAAAGTACATGTCAATAGCAGGTACAACCTTTCCAGCCAGATCAAACTTTAGTCACTAAAGTTTGCTGGTGGCCAACACCATCCATTATGCTGAATAACTACTACTCTACAGACCATGGCATTTATTGAAATGGCTAGACCATACATAAAAGCAAAATCATATGAATTCAAGATAATAAAAATTTATTTTATGATCTGCAATTATATACAATCTATGTAGAAAACCGCTCTCTGTCATGAGGAGACGAGTAGTCAATATCTGGGCCAAGTGGAATGATCCCAAATGGATTGATAGAAGGATGGCTTCCATAGTAATGTCGCTTGATGTGCTCCATGTTGACTGAACTGCTCATGCCAGGGATCTGAAAAATGTCTTTGGTGTAATTAAACAGATTCGGGTACTCACGTAACTGTTTCTTGTTACACTTGAAGTGGACAACATAAACCTGTCATTATACGAACTCAAATTTTTAACATACTTGAAGAATCTGAGAGAGACAAATGCCAAAATTTCATGCAAGACCAAGAAAGAAAAAAACAAAGCCAATACCAGACATATCTGAGGTTGGCCAAAGAGATCCTGTACCTATGGCCATAGTTTTCTCTAGGCCCAGCATATTAACAAAGGAAAATCACCAATGGTTCCTTATTTTAGAGTTAAATAGCTTTTACTCTCGTTCTCAAAATTACCCCAATTTCCTCATATCATGACTTTTCCCATCAAGGCATAAACAAAATTTCAAACATGACAGTTGCTAAGGTATTTTGGACAAACCATTTAAATAAATTGCAAAAGGCTATGTGGAATTAAATATAACTTTTCCTTTTGGGTAAGTAATTAAAGAAGACAATTTGGTAATCACAAACAGCTATATATGGGGCTGCTATGGTAATTTTACATATGCAGCTTCTAATAGGACAACGCCATGGAAAGAGGGGTGGGGGGGCGGGGGAATCAAAATAGTCAAATGATAAGTCCAGTGGTATTTTACATTCAAAGGTTGGTGAAAGAAGGCCATAAATATATAACAATTGTTATATTTTTATGGTTTTTTTTCATGTAGTCGGACTTTATTTGATTGCAATCAAATAAAGTCCGACTACATGAAAAAAGCAATATTTGCATGTAACAACCGCCTATAGTTAGGCAGGAAAAAGAAAAGATGTGTGTTGTGTGTAAGGGTTCAGAAAGACTGCAAGTTGACAACAATTTGAAGGTATTGTGTGTAAGGGCACTTCACTTAAAAACTAAAAAGCAATTCTCTCATGAATCATTCTAAAAGTGATCAACAAGAAGAAAGTCTAAAAACTAACATTCCATTTTGCTTCTTGAAAGTTGAAAGACAGAATTAGGAAAGCCACTAGTCCTATGTGAATTCTGAAAGACTAATATTATTTGAAATTCAACTAATTTTGACGAATAATATCTCTTGAAACTTTATAAAATTATCCAGAAAACTGTGACATTTCTTAATATATATATTTTTCTCATAAGTAAATAAACTTCATTGAAAAAAGATGTAAGAAAATACAGAGAAAAAAAAAAAGAAAAAAAAACACACACACACAGGCTGTGTGCTAGAGGCAACAGGGAAAAGTCAATAGTCCATGCTTATTCCAACAGTCAAAAGTCCATGCTTATAAAATAAATATCAATACCTCATCAAATCTTATGAGAGTGACAAACAACCGAATATCTGCTTCAGACAGTATGTTCCCACATATGTACCGTTGCCTGCCAAGTATCTCCTCACATTTGTCCAATGCTTCATACAACTGTTTCACAGCCTGCAGATGAAAGGATCATTAAGATGCTTAAAAACAGCAGTCATTGGGAGAATACTTTCATAACAAGCCAGGCCCATTTAGCCTTAAGACAGTGGTATGAAAAATTGCATACCTCTTCATAAGGTCCTTGCTTCTTTGCAAACCCACATTTATAGACACCGTTATTTATCCCATTGTATATCCATTCATTAGTCTCATCAATTTGGGCTTGCAAGTGAGGAGGATAGAGGTCTAAATCTGTATTCTCTGCCATGTCATTGAATTCAGTGTTGAACATGCGGATAATCTCTGAACTCTCATTATTAACAATTGTTTTGAGTTTCTTATCCCATAGAACCTAATATAGAGCAAAAAATCTATCAAATAGCATAAAAGATTCAAACTTAGATAATTCATGTTAAATAAAGGAAAAATTGGAAAGGAGGACGTGGTAACATACAGGAACTGTGTACTTTCCAGAGTAGTTTGTACTGGCAAGCTCATAAAGTTCTCTAATACTTTTTGCTCCATTCAAAGGGTCACTTTCAGCTCCTGGTTCCTCTGTATTCGAAGCAGGAAAAATCCACCCCATATGCTCATCAGTTTCCTTTGTTCTTTCCCACTTGGGATTAACTGACTGAGCAACAAACAGACAATATTGATTTGGTCCTAAGATTGATTCCATCTCTAAGAAAAGTACTAAAAGATTTACTGACCGTGAAACTGATGGCTTTGTCAAGTCCTTTAATCTTCAAGTATGAAAGACACCTTGAAGCCCAAGGGCAAGCATATGATATATACAGATGATACCTTCCAACTTCTGCTGGAAATAGGGAGCTTGGATCTCGTGAAATAATGTTACGGAACGTTGATGCAGTTCTCATGAAAGCACCAGAATCTGACATCTCATCCAGTGAAGATCGAGCCATTTGAATGAAGTGCTGAAGAATCCATAAAAAAAGACGTTTATCATTACTTCCAGAAGTAAATATGGTCAAAATTGTAGAAACTTATAACTATGGTTAGAGTATCATAACCAATTACTATGTATATAGGGATGGCTGAAAAGTTATATTATAGGAAAAAAAAAATAAAACTAGAAATACAAAGTTAGAATCTTGCACAGAACAAGTAATTCCTAAGGAAGAGGCTTGATAGATTTTGCCATCTCATAGCAATTTTTCTGCTTTGTTTGCAACACTAGTTTGCTTCACGGTTATTGAACCCCATACAAGTAAAAAAATAATTTCTTTCATAATTCATATGAATAAAATTAGTGACATCTAAAGTAAAATTTACTCCAAAACATTGTTTACCATGGATTACTATACATAATAAGATCACTTGCTTTCTGCTTGCTTGAGATCCTGGGGGACAAGTAAAATTTTTTAAATTTTGGACGGTTACAAAAACTATACAAGTATAACCCAACAGGGTATGTGCTGTTACATGCATGTTCAAACAATGGTTACATGTTTTGCCAACAAAGGTATTAAAATTCTCAATGAATCAGTGAATATGAGAATCCATGAAACTACAAATGCATCAAGAAGAACCCACGGGTTATCTGTAGTTTTCTTTGCAACAAGCATTCCCAGTTGGACTATATACACCACAGACCACACAACTCCCAGCATCCTTCTCTATTTGCAATAACAGAGCCAGACCATGTTCTTATGTGGGAATTTAAGTCAGCAACCAAATTTTATTTTGCTGGAAAACATTCCAAAGATTACATTTTTACAGCTGAAAAGGTAACATTTATGGTTGTGAGATGTTATTCATGCAGAAAACCAAACATTATAAAAAAATTTACCCATCATCAGCTGTAAAAATCCATTAAAATATATGGGTCTGAAATCATATTCATGTCAAAGTTCTCAACCAAATATTTTCCCATTAAAACATATGGATCAGAACCAAAAAACTTCCTTTACAGCTACAAGATTTTGAATCCGAGTCATAAATTAGTACCCAATCAAATAACTCAGAGTCAAGTACTATAATACTAGGAAACCCAAGTTAGAAAATTTCATGAAAACAGTTCCTTTCTCACTCTTTTTTTTTTTTTTTTTTGAGCAGCTGGTCATTTAGAGTAGTTGAACAACACCCAGAAGTAACAAGAAGTTAGTATAAGCTAACATGACAGGGAGAATAAAATAATGGAATAAACGGGAGTTTGCAAGCTTTCTACCTTGGAATGGACTTGCTGGATGAGCTGCTGCTTCTTGGTGCCAAATACTAAGATGGGTTTGTGGAAAAGGGATCATAGGATCAAATAAAAGAAAGCGGCCAAGTGGGCTTATTTTATTGTTGAGTCTTTGTTTACTTATCAGCAAAGGTATCAAAAAACTTTTGAATGGAAATATTCATTTATTATAGAGTTTTTAAAATGATAGTGAGTGGTTTAGACTTTAGATGTTGTTCCATCATTAATATTAAATAAATATGAATTGATCATGATTATAGAAATCATGTCTGTAAACAAATGAAATATATAAGGTAATTTATCATTTTATAGTCGTAGATGGTTCATCTGTGAAGTTTTAGCTTAATTAAGTATGAGATCACGCATTGGTCAAAGGTAAGAAAATGCTGGTCAAATAAATTATACAGAGAAAAATTCAAATTATATAGAGAGAAAATTCAATTTGTTTACCACTTTTTGTCAACTTCAGATGGTTAGAACTTTATAATTTCTACAATTCAGATCTGATTTAAAATTAAAGGTTAAAAACATGATTTAGAAAAATATTTCAGTCCATTTTTAGAAAATATATATATTTTGTGTGTGGCTAAAACAGTGTAAAAGCAGCTTTTGAAGTGAAGCAATGAGCAAAAGGTCATTTTGTTAGGTCGTAACAATAGCAAATTTTTGTGATCCAAACTGAATGGGAACTTTATATTATTTTTGGAAAGATATGGAGGTTTCAAAGAATTGGGGAACATTTACAGCTGGTAACAAAATTGCAAAATCGAGAAAAATGGAGCACTTTAAATCTAAAATTCCTGCCCCAGTTAAGAGCCCTGCAAAGGTTTTTGGTTCTTACCTTAATGAAGATATCCTAGTCATACACACTTAAGTTATTGTGGGCATAGAAGATCCGTTGGTGTTCAAACCTGAACTCAAAAAGGGATACACTTAAGAAGAAGACACCGCTGGCCAATCCCTGCAATTATTCCATGCAGTTGGAACACATTTTCATTGCTATCCTGAAATGGCTTAAAACAGTACATGGCAACGGAGCTCACAAAATATATAATATGAAACACCGGCTTATCATGCTGGAAGGCTCCAGAGCTTTTAAGCCATCAGCAGTAGGAAAAGGATCAAAATATTAAAACTTGCTTTAGCATTTCAGCTTTTCAACACAAACGAATTCACCCATCTAGATTAAACAATGGCCGCTAACCAATTCCTTTAGAGATCCTATCGGACAAGCTAGAAACAAGAGCATAGTTGTTGCTTTCATAACATGCGGTCATAAACGCTGCCAAAGTCACACGATCCACATTACGGTCCTTATCTAATATTCTATGAAAGAACAAAGCTGCTATGCCCACTTTCCCCTCACTACAAAGCTTCCTGACCAAGGTATTAACTGTTCGGCTCCACAGCTTTTTTTCTAGTCTTTCTAATATTATCATGGCAGTAGCAGAATCATCTATTTTGCAATACTCATAAGCCAATGTCAGCCGAGTAACTTCACAAGGGGATAGGCCCTTGTCTATCATGATGTCATATAACCGGTGAGCCTCATCCAACTTAGACCCTTTGCAAAGCCCGCTTATGAGAGCACCATAAGTAATACTGTCCGGTGTACAGCCATGATCATTCATCCTATGAAAATATTTTACAGCCAAGTTAATGTTCCCATCCCTACAATACCCGCATATCATGGATGTATAAGTCTCCTTTGTTGGGACCAGGCCAAGCATGATAGCTTCTTCAAAAAACTTCTCGCTTTCTTTTAATCTTCGTTGCCTACAAAAGGCAGCAATCAATGTAGTATATGTATGTATATCAGGTTGAAGGCCAGCTTTGACCATCTTATTGAAAAACACCAAGGCTTGCTTTGTATCTGCCTGCTTGCAATGCTCTGATATGAGGATAGTATATGTAACTCTATCAGCTTGCAATCCATGTCGAAAACCCTTCTTCAGCAATTTATAAGCCTCATGAACCCTTCCCTTTTTGCAGAGACCATCAACAATTGCATTATATGTAAAGATATTAGGAGCAAAACCTTCATTATTCATTATGTTCATCAACTCATATGCTCTTTCAAAATTCCCCACTTTACATTGCCCAACAATGAGAGTGGTATATGTGTTGGTATTGGGAACCAATCCCTGTTCTCTCATTCTACTCAATAACATCTCAGCACGGTTCAACTTCTCCTCTTTGCAATACCCACCGATCATAGTTGTATACGTGTGAACATTAGGCTTGTAAGTATCACTCCGGACAAGCTTAAGAAATAGTCTAAAAGCCTTCTCAGTCCATCCCTTCTTGCAAAGCCCATGAATCAACGCTGTATGGGTGTAGACATTAGGTTTCCAACCTTTCCTCACCATTTCCTCCAACATTTCAAACGCTTGCTTAATGCTTCCCTTCTTGCACAACCCGTGAATCAAAGAAGTGAAATTAATCACATTCGGTGTCAAACCCATCTCAATCATCTTATCAAAATACCAACACGCCCTATTCGCAAATCCCTTCTCACAAAACGCAGTGATAACTAACGTCAACGTCGCATTGTCCACAACAAAGCCTCTCTCAACCATTTTACTCAACCACCTATCTGCCTCCAAAATTCTACCAATCCTACAATAACCAACAACCATCAACTTATAACTACAACAATCAGGAGACACCCCTCTCACACACATTTCATCGAACACGTTCTCTACATATTCAACAAGACCCATTTCACACCCAATTCCAATAACACAATTCAAAGTATGAGTACTCCGCGCCAACCCCTGATTCCGCATCTCGATAACCATATCCACAGCCTCCTTAAACCTCCCAATCTCACAAAAATTTCTCACCATACACTGCATCACTTCATGGGCTCTCACCATATTTCCATTATCAATCAATGCCACTGCACACACTATGTAAAGCCGCATAAAATGGCGAAACTTGGAAACGCCAATTGCCCAATAGAAGAAACTTAATGCTACCATCGAACCCGCTTCGCTAGCAAGCGAAGCAACGACTGTAATGGCATGTTCATGAGTTAAAGACTCAGCATTTAGGTGAAGAGTAATGTTTGGGGGTGAGGTTGTGAAGTGGGGTTGTTGGTAGTAAGAGTCACAGACCAATGAACAAACAGTTCTAACAAGTGAATGAGATGGTGACGGTGATGGTGAATTGGGTTGTGTTGGAATGGTGCAAAAGTCATGTTGTTGATTGGTACAAAGTGTTCTGAGAGTGAAGAAGAGTGAAATGGGGATTGGCGTTTTGTGTTGAAAGCTATGGGATTTGAGAAGAAATAAAAAGGAAACCATTTGAAGTTGTGTACATGGGATTCATTCAAATTTCAAAGGTAAAACAAAAGATGGGTTTGTGGACTTGTCTTGTATTTTTTTGGGTGAGAAAAGACTCTTCTGCCTTTCACTACAACACAGAGGAGAAATGATAGAGTCCTCTGGTGGACTATGTTATTTATCCATCATTCTACTAAAAAATTTTCACTTATTTAAAATTATTGAGTCAGTAATTAATTTTTGTTTAAATTTTTTTCTAACTAACAATTTTAAATAAGTGGAAGTTTTTTAGTGAAATTGTGAATCACGTCACTTGTCTACCATATGGATCTTATAATTTCTCTGTAGAAAAAGACAGAAACTAGTGATTGGCTGCCACACTGTTGAGTATTGGATTGAGTACAAGAATGAAGAAAGTCGCACTTTAGAAATTGAAAAATTTCTAAAGTGTCAAAACTTAGAAAAATTTCAGGAATAAATTTCCAGGGCATACATTAACAAATTCGTTTTTAGAAAAAATTTTATCAAGAATTGAAAAAAATTGTTAAAACTCTTTCAATTCTCGATAAAATTTTTTCCAAAAATGGTATACTAATGTTTGCTCTTTGGGCACATGTTAGTAAAATCCTATATATATATATATATATATATATATATATATATATATATATATATATATTTAAATCCAATTAGATTTGATGTATTTTATTTAATTTTTAATTTTTGTATCAAGTGAATTATTGAGTGTAAAAATAGAAGAGTTCAAATTTAATTAGATTCTAAATTTTTTGAAAGAGAGTCCAGTTAGATTCTAATGCTTTACTTGTTTCAACAATGATATTTTCAAGAAAATGAGTCATTTTTCTAAAAACATTTTCTATAAAATTATCTTATTTTTCAATGTTTGGTAACAACTTTAAATGAGTTGAAAAACAAGCTCCTAACTTCCCTTATTTAGCTTGCTGTGAGATAGAGTTGTTTTCCAAAAAAATTTAATGGAAAACAATTTCTAAATTGTGTGTGTGTGCGTATAATAAGAAACCATTATATATTTTAAAAATTTATGGTTTAAAAATGGTGTAAGCTAATACTATATATAATTTGAATTTCTTCTATAAAATAATGTATAATTTGAATCATGTAATTGTGTTTGTTTTTAATTATACTCATGCATATGTATGAGGTTACACACTGGTCTATATATATATATATATATATATATATATATATATATATATATATATATATAGTTAAAACTTAGAGAAAATCCAATTAGATTATACAATTGAGGTCCAATTTTGCGCCATGTGTCCTAAATTATTTATTTTTAGAGAGAGTTTTATTTCTTAATTTTGGAGTCAAATATGGGACCACATCATAAATATCCATCTAAGTGAGTTATTGCATACAAAAATCAAAGAGTCTAGAATTAATGAATATAAAAAAATTAAAAAAAAATTGAAAATTTACATTTTCTATCTAATAGTATTCTTACAAGACTTTTTAAAGCCATAAAGGGGGAAGGGACACGGCGTTGGAAGTGGAAGCACAGTTATACAGTGATAATATAGCTTAAAAATAATGCAAGCTTGAAAATAATGCAAGTAAAAATAATGCAAGTAAATGCAAAGTTATAAGACCAGCCAAGTAGGCGGCAGAGCCAGCCAAGTAGGGGGTATAGCTTAAATAGTTAAAGAAAACGAAAGAATTATAGAACCGTCCGTGATGGCGGTAATCCGACCATGGTGGCGGTAGCAACAAATAATATAATGCAAGTAATGAACATAAAACTGAAATTACTTGTTATTGAAAGTAAAATTGAACACTTACAGTAATAGTGATTACAAGTTGGAAATAGTTACAAGGCTTTAGGAGTTACAAGCTTTGTAGAGAAGGTAGGAAGTTTGTAGTAAGTAAGGAATTCTCATAAAGAAAGGCTCACAAGTGAAAACTCTCTTTAAGGAAGAAATCCTGAACTAAGCACACTAAAAACTTGCTCTTAACATAAGGGACAGCCCCCCTTAAATAGGCAAAATTTTGGAGTGAACAGTAACATGTGAATAGTAACAGTGAATAGTGACAGATGAATAGTAACAGTGAATAGTGACAGATGAATAGTAACAATGAATAGTAAATTTCATTTTTTGCCCCAAAACGTGGGGAATGAGTTGTAGAACCCAAAATTCTTGTCTTTGTAGCAGATGGTGTCAGAGGAATCATGGCAAGGTGTAGAGAATGATGACCAAAGCATAGAAAATATGACAAAAGGGAGGCATGAAGAATCTTCCCTTTTCTTTTTGGAAAGACTCCAAAATTACCCTTGTTAGAAGCAAGATCTTCGGCATGAGCATGGGATTACATTCTGAATATTGAAGCAACCTTGAAGTAGTAGCACTCATTGGAACTTTTGACTGAAGTGCATAATGGACAAATGGGAGTTCCGCCAAATTCGGGATATCTTGAAACAATTCACAATTTTTTGAAGCATTTTGGCCTTTGTGCAGGCCAGTCAAATATTAATTTCTGATCAAGTCCTCAGCATTTTCTTCATCATGACCAAACCAATCTTGTGGGTAAGGATAGGTTTGGTAGTAAGGATCTTTTGAAACAAAGACTTGAGAGGACTTTTCATCATCTGAATTAGCAGCTTCATCTTCTTTAACCATTTTAGATAGCAAGGTGTACAAAGCTTCTGGATCATTACGGATTGCATCTAAAGGAGAGCTCTTCTTTTTGGATTTAACAGAAGCATTTTTTGTTGATGAGGAAGCAGGTGCATCAGGTGCATCAATTGCCTCAGTCACAGCTATTTGCACTGGAGTAGTAATCTTTAATGGGGAAACATTTGAAGCAAGGAAGTCCCTTTCGACATTGTTAATAATAGAATCAGTGTGAGAAAACCTATCTCACCATTTAACATACCAACATCGAGCAAGAACATCATCTTCTTTAGCATATTGCCATTTTAGAATCCATGGAATCTTATATTTTTTAATAAAATGCAGTATAGGAGGAAATTTGGCTCCATGAGTGTCAGGTTTGAGCCTTAATGAGAAATTTCAACAGCTGAACCAAACTGGGTCCACCATCGAATGAACCAGAGGGGGAAAACAGAGTCAAAGTCTTTGTGAAAATTGACAAACCATGAGTGGGACATAGTTTCATTTTGGTAGAGCATGAATCTGAACTAGGCAGTAATATAATCATGATAAGAGTAGGGAATAGGGCACTTTGGTAATGACCTTGTAGTAGTAGGACAGGGGCCCCACTTTTCTTCGGAAATAATGTGGTTTAAGCAAACACTGTGATAAATAATTTTTTCTCCATTAGTCTTGTCTCTAATGGGCTTGATAGTAATTGAATTCTCATGTTGTAATATTGTAGAATAATATCGCACATTCTTTTGATTGTGCTCAGGGATCCAATGAAATAGTGGAGGAAAATAACTGGTAGCAAGTCTAAAAGGGTTAGTAATGGAGGCCCTATTTGGCTCGACAGAAAACAGGTTTTGAACATAACGTTTTTTAACATATTGGGAAGCATTGGGGTTCCTAGGGAAAACAGTTTGAACAGGTCGATGACTATGGGTGAGAGCATAGGGATCATATGTAGAAGCTAAAACAGAAGAATAATTGGGTTTGGGAATAGTTCCTAAAGTGGTGAAGCGGTTAACAATGTTTATAGGGGAAGCACGCTCAATTTTAACAATTTGATTGTTACTGTCAGGCGTCCTGTCACTCGACCTTCTACTTGCCATTATGACACTGCAGAAATTCACGGGTAAGGAAATCAGGGATGGCATTTTGGGATCCTTTAATATATTCAATATCAAAATAAAAAACGCTCAAAATAGCTTGCCATCTAGCAAAAATATGTTTTGAAGCAATATTTTCAACATCTTTTTCAATAACATATTTAGCACTTTTGCAATCAATTCGTAGCAAAAATTTTTGGTTTAATAGATCACTTTGAAATTTTGAAATACATAGAACTATAGATAAAATTTCCTTTTTAATAGTACTATAGTTTAACTGTGCATTATTCCAAATACCAGAATAGAAACGTACAATTTGCTCAGGTGACTCTGGGGAAACTCTTTGTTTCAGAATACCTCCATAACCAAAATCCGAGGCATCTGTTTCAACAATTTTGAAAGCACTTATGGTGGGAATACCAAGACAAGGCAATGTCCTAACATAAGATTTAATTTGTTTAACAAGGGAAGTATGGATATCAGACTAAGGAGGAGGATTACTCTTTAACCTATCAAATAGAGGTTTACCAAGTTGTTTATATTTTCCAGAAATATTTTCTTTTTAACATGAAAATCATTAGGTTTATCAAAGTTGTTTTTGTATTTTTTATGACTATATATTTTGTGACTCTTATCATGTTTCTTCCCTTTTTGTCTAATAGGAGGCAGACCATTTTGTTTACAAAAATTAGCTTTTTTCTTAATCTGTAATTGGTACGTTGATAGTTTTTTATTATTACACATACTAGCATTAGATTTTTTAATAGCATTAAAAATGTTATCATAGGTTAGGTTATCATAATTAAGAGAATCATTTGTACTCATTAACACCTGTTTTACCTTATGATCAACTTGATATTGTTGATTTACTCATTAATGATTTTTCTAGCACTTTTCATGAATGGAGGGATCTATATCCCACAAGTTTGCCTATTTTTACTAAACATATTGGTTGCGGTACTATTGATGACCTATATACTCCGATTTATACCATCCCTAAATAAGGTTTTAGAATGGATTAGGTATCCTATTCCCAATAAGAATGACCTGGTTCATAGGCTGAGTGAAGTTGTGGTATTCTCCAAGTTTGACATAAAGTCTGGGTTATGGCAAATCCAGATTAGTGAAAAGGATAGGTACAAAACTGCTTTTACCACTCCTTTTGGACATTATGAGTGGAATGTTATGCCTTTTGGTCTTAAGAATGCCCCAAGTGAGTTTCAAAATATTATGAATGATATTTTTAATTCATTCAGTCATTTTACCATTGTTTACATTGACGATGTTTTGGTCTACTCTAGTTCTATTAATAATATATAAAATATAATGTAAGAATTTATATTATGCATCTTAATGTATATCTTTTAAGTATATTCATGCATATGCATGGGGTTACAAGTTAGTTGTATATAAAAACGCGCATTCCTTGAGACTATTTTTTTTAGGCATCCACCTCATCAAAGTTTGCATTTATGTCAAATTTTTAGTTCATTGAATATGTCAATGAAGTAAATACACATATTAATTATCTATTGGTGTGCACTAATATTTTATATTTATATATATATATAAGTATTAAAAAAATTATATAAACTATCTAACAGTACATCTCGATGAGAAAGCTTATGAGTGACAAAAATGCAAGCTTTGACGTCACAAAATCTAGAGAAGAAGAAAGTAATTGCAAGAATGTAAAGTTGACACAAGATGTACATGGAAAACCCTAAAAAATGGATGAAAAACCACAGTTTGAGCAAGAAATGAACATTCTTGCTCTGTTCAATTTTGTATTGTATGGAAAGAAGAGGCCACTCTTGTACAATAAGGGTGTTCTTCCTTAAAAAGAGAGACATTGTTTTCTACCTTACTATCTTATCAACTTTGTACTCTCTTCTCAAAAGATTTACTTGAGTTCTCACCCAAAAAGTAGCATGTTCCTCTTATAATATGAGGAATATGGTTGAGTACAAAGACAGGTGTCAAGTCATCATTTTCCTATTTTGAACCTTACCACAGCTGGGGTACTATTTGGTGACTGGAGGAGAGAGAGTGCGCCAACATCAGCATTGTGGCATGTAGGTAGGTGACCTTGCCACTGCCTAGTGAACAACTCTTGGGCAATGAAAAGGACATTAGAAGTATTGTAGGTGATACACGTGTCCTCGAAGTGGTCCAACATGCACTCAGCCAATAAGGGGTGTTTCAATAGTTGTTGACCTTAGAAGGTCACCATCTACCTTTTGTGAGTACTTGAGTATCATGTCAGATGCATATATTACTTCATTCCCAAGGTAGTCACGCCTTTGGCATGAGCTAAGGATAGAACTTTGCAGCCAACGTTTTCCCTTCCTTTGCTCACAGCCACTCTACATGTAGGGTCAAGATCCAACCACATAGACATTCTCCCATGCCTTGGTTGGTATAATGCACACTATCTTACCATTTATTTTTGGTTTTTTCAAATCTAAATCACATTTCTAGATAACACAAAAAGTATTATCCATATTTCATATTTAAAATTTTATTTTCAAGAATTATAATTTAATGGACAATTGGATATAATAAATCATCTATCTATCTATTTATACTTCTAATAACAAGATTCCCGGTTTAGATTTCAATATTTGTTTACTAAAATACCCTCACACGCATTATTAAATGCTCTAAAATATTTCTATCTTTTAGTTAAATAATTTTAAATTAAAAAACACAAATTGGCTAAAAGAGTAATTTACTGTTCTTTAGTTTTAGACTTTTTCCTTTATTTTCTTAATTCAGTCTAAAACTTAGGACACTATCTCTATCTCATTTTTAAATATTATTCCATGTTACCTTACTTCTTTCTTAAAAAAAAATACAAACAATTATTTATATATCACTTTTAAACATTATAACACTAAAAAATAAAATAAAAAAGCATTATTGCACACGCAAAATGCATGATGAATTTGGTATAAATATAATACAGTTATAAAGTACTTAAATGCGCAATAATTATAACAACCAAATCAACCGTTAACTCTCTCTCTCTCTCTGTGTGCGAATATGGTTTTCAAATTAAAAATTTGTAAAAAAAAAAAAAAGGGTTTGTTTGTTGCGATTAATTTGAAGGGAAACATGAACCCAGCTCCTAAATGTATAGATCATCCCAATGAATCATGTGACAAGGAGGGATAATCAATGCATTTCCATTTCACCCACCATATTGTTATACACATTTCTAGGACAGCTATTTTCATAGATACTGATTTAAACATTATTGCATGTTCTCCAACTTAATCATTTAGAAGGTACTTTAATTACTCAACTTTCCTAGCTAGCAGCTGTGGAACATCATGTTATAGTTTTCACAACTGTTTTGCTATATCTTCAATTTTATCCCAACAATATTGGCTACTATATAGTACATACAACAGATGGCTCTTCATGGATTATTTATTTATTTATTTTTAAGTGTGTTTTTGGTTCCAAGGGGATGGGAATATTAGATTCAAACTAATGACTTACGCTTCAGATAGCGTGGTTCGAAGCCGATTGTTTTAACCCTATTGGGGTTGTTTAGATACAAAAAGATAAATTGAAACTCTTCAGAAAATTTCATTTATTATGTCAGATTGGTTTGATTAGCTTAGAGTCCATGTTTTCTTTTGGTTATTCTTAGTTTCACTGTTGGTGCAGTTTCATTCGGACAAACCATAGATGTACAAAGAGGAGCTTCTTTGTTTCGTCCAGCTTGCATTATGTCATAAGATCTATTGTTTCTCATCTTCCCAGGGTGCAACATGCACTTTTTATAAAAGATCTTCAAAGGTAATCTAAGCAGAAATCCCAATATTTTGTTGGAAATAGCATGCCTCATGATATTGGTAACTTTCAATGAGCATGAAGATAGAAAAATATAGAAGTATATCAAAGAAAAATTAAAAATACTATTTTCCCTAAATCCAGAAAGAGAACGAGTATATTATATTAAAAGCTGTATTAAAAGAATATGTTGTTGCTCTTACAGGAATGGAGTTGACCAGAAGCAGTGATGAAGCCACATTAGGGGGCATGAATTTTGAAAAAAAAAATTAGTAGAGGTATTTGTATATGGGTGATCCCAACAATTTTAACCTTTTAAAGCATTTACAAGCATCTACCCCCTCAGGCTCCGTGCTAACCAAAACAAAACAACATGAATACAAAGGAATTTACCATATCTTTTGAAAATCTAATTAAAATAAATACACAAGTTTCATTCTCACACAATATCAACTTCTTAAAACATAGAACATAATTACAAATGCTTTATCATGATTGTCAATTAAGTTTGAGTTGTGTACTGTAAAGCTTGAAACAAACAAGTACGAGGTATTGGTGAGATGTAGGTTTGCATCCTTGTAAGATTTTCGCTGCCATCAGTATCCTTCCACAAACACATGTTTCTCCAAAATCAGAGATAGCATTTCTAGAGTAAAATAATTTCTTATTGAGAAAAGTAGTTTCTTCTCACAAAGATTTCCTCTATGAAAATAAAGAGTTCTTTAAATAAATATGCTGACTTCCAGAGAAAGGTATTGTGGATTATTGGATTAAGTGAAACACTCTAAATGAGACAAAAGATTTTAATTCTCAATATTCACAATGTAAAGAAACTCCTAAAGCTATACGCAACAAACAACAAAGCACTAGAACTAATCTGGACAAGTTTTGAAAGTCTTAATCTGGTTGAACCATATATATATAATACAAAATTATGGTCGGGTGAGATCCACACATTGTCTCCTTTAATAATGGACAGGATATTGATTATCTTATTTGGTACCAGCTCAAAGTTGCTGTATCAAATTGATGAAAAAAGAAATTCAAGATCCTAGTGCAACAACATAAAAATTTGTTATATTGCAATTTATTCCTATCAATTATAGAATGTCAAAGTTTCGCTTATGTGAAATGATGATGAGACCTTCGATAGCCAGGACAGAAACAACGTACAAACCCGAAATTTGCTAAAGCCATACGACAGTGGGCAATCACGCTCATCAAACGTGCAATTGGAATGTGAACACCCTCTTAGAATAATGTAGCTCAACATAATATTTTATGATGTTTCTAATATCAATAAATAATTATTCAAAATATCTTGTAAAATTATGCAATATTTTTATGATGTAAAATATTGGTATATTGAAATATGTCTACTTGATTTAATAGACTAAGATTATAAATGCATTCATTATAGTCCTTGACTTAACCATATCTATCATAATGTAGCATATTCTTATAGGTACATTGTTGGACTATGATGGAAAGGAGGTACAAGTTAAAATTGCTCAGACTAAGAAAAACAAAAATGGCTAATATTTTGATGGTTAGTGCATAGTAATCTTGGTAGTTTTTCCATAATGAGATTCATGCACTTTGAGCATTGAACTTAATAAATTAATCTAACGTGTCATTCCCAGGAACTTGGCCTCCTATAAGAAGTGTTGTGATTATAGTGATGATTCTGGATATGAACGATAAATAAATCCATGTGTTAGTTTAGAGTAATGACACATTAATAAACTTCTCATTAATGAATCTAATTAATGACGTTGTTTATTAATGAATGCAACATATTTATTATAGGAATTGATATTACAATAGAAAAGATTTTAGGGCCGATCATGTCCTTTCTGAATATTATAAATATTGTCAAGTAACAAGTTCATGACAGAAACAAAGTAGTTGAAGAGAAACCTGCAGATAAAGAGAAGCCTGGAAACTATGAAGAAGATACGATTTGAAGTTTAGAGCCTGTTTGGATTGGGTTTTTTGATAACTCAATTCTCTGTTTCCATAAATCATAACTCAAAAATGGTGAGACCCATAGCAAAAAGTTTGTTTGGCAAACAATAACTCTGTTTCCATCACTCAATTATCTGATTTTTGAGTTATGAGTTATGGAAACTGAAAACAACTTTTAGCTGTTTTCAGTTTCCATAACTCATAACTCAATTGCAATATTGTAATTAAACATATATAGGGGACCCACAGCCGCAACTTTTGACCACCTTTTGACTTTTTTATTTTTTTTATTTTTTTTTTATGGGTTGGCGTTGGTTGTTTGTTTTGTTTTTTGTTTTTGTTTTTCTTTTTTTCTTTTCCTAGGTTCGCCATTCAGTTTTCTTTTTTTTATATATATATTAGCTTCGGTGAGTTGGGTACTTAAAAAAAAAAAAAAAAAATTGTATCGACTGACAGGTGTGAGACCCATGAATAGTGTGAAAAAATTGAGTGATGAAAATAAAAGTGATGTTGCCAAATGAGCGTGAAAAAATGAGTGATGAGTGATGAGTTATGAGTGATGAGTGATGAGTGATGGAAATTGAGTGATGAAAAAACCTTACCCAAATAGGCTCTTAGCTTTTATATATATTTTGTTTTAGTAGTCACACGTGCTACACGTGTTAGAAGTAGTTAGTTTTGTTTTCATTATTCTGTTTCCAATTTTGGCAGTAGTTCTATTATAGCATTGTATTGTGTATTCTGTGACTTAATAAATAAAATCACTTTTTTCCAATTATGTTTTGCTGATACGAAGGCCACACTTGCAAAAGGTGTGAGAAGAGAAAAGAAAGCTCTTGTTAATCCTGACTAGTATTTTAATTGCTTGTGAAGTCCTTGAATAATATAATTTAGTATGTAAAATTTCTCACATCTTATTGTTAATTTTTATTATATATGCACATAATATAATTGTTAATTGATAGATGTATTATATTTGTTTCTCTTTATTTAATTTTTAAGTAAAATTCCGACACACCTAGTGGCAGAGAAGGCGAAGCCATAGCAGCATGGTCACGAGAGGCCTGGAGTGGCTCGTTCTCATTCTCCAACTCATGATGTTGGAAAAGCAATTGCTCAGGTGTCCAAAACCTTTGGTCGCTCTTCAGTTGCCTAATGGTCTCAGTGCGGATCAGAGAGTTAATTTCTGGAATGCCCGATAAGTACAACTTCTGATCAATGAGAGCCTCGTCTTCAATGGATATAGTTTTTTTTGGATAATTAAGAAAGCGGAAACCACCATTTCAAATATTATCTTTGGAAAGTAGACCCTGCAATAAAATGAAAAGAACAACAATGAGGGAGTCCAAAAGCAAATGTTGAGCCAAGAATTCTTAAAAAATAAAAAATAAAAATCACCTACGCACATGTAATCACCTTACCTATTTAACCTCTAAGAGCATTCACATTAAGGGTGGTATACATGCTAAAATGTTATTTTTAGCAACTGAAACCACAAAAATCTAGTCCATCAAAGATGTTATATGTTAAAAAATTTGACATCTTACTACAGTGAGCTCTCATTTATGAGAGCTCACTATAATAACATGTTATCATTTTTTATTGACTTTTAATTCTCACTCTCTCTCGTTCTCTCTCACTGAGCTCTCTCCCTCTCACTCTCGTTCTCTCTCATCTTTCTCGTTCTCAAACTCTCCCTCTCGTTCTCTGTCCTCTTTCTCACTATCTCTCTCTCTTGTGGGCTTGATCTCTCTCCTCCCTTTCTATGGGTTCTAATCTAGTTTTTAGTGGGTTTTGGTGTTCTGATTGGTTCCTGGGTCATGGTGCAGTGGTTTGTTGGTATGATTTAGGTGGTTAGGTAGTGGGTCACGGCGATTTAGGTGGTTGGGTCATGGGTCATGATGCGGTGATTCAATGGTCCGATTTGGTTGTTGGGGTTGTGGGTCACAATGGCACTACTTCGTTAATGGTTCAATGGTCTGATTTGGGTGCTTCAATGGGGTCATGGTGGCAATGCTTTGATGTTCTGATTTGGGTTGTGGGTCACGGTGGCGGGTGGATATGGCTGGTGGGGGTGATGGTGGAGGTTTCTTTTTTCTTTTTTTGCTTGCTATGGTTTGTGGTGGTGGGTGGATGTGGCTAGTGGCGTCGATGGTGGGTTTTTGTTGGTTGTGGCATGGGTGGTAGGTTTTTGGTGGTTGTGGTATGGGTAGTGGGTTTCTTGTGGATTGTTGAGTTTGTGTGGTGGGTTTGTGGGTTGTGGGGGCATGGTAGTTATTGGTAATGATTGAGTTTTGGGCATGGTGGCTATTGGTATTGTGGTGGTTGTTGGGTGTGATTGGGTTTTAGTATTGTGGTGGCTGTTGGTTTTGTGGTGACTGGCGGTGCTTAGAACTGTTGGGTTGAGAGAGAGAGAGAGAGAGAGAGAGAGAGAGAGAGAGAGAGAGAGAGAGAGAGAGAGAGAGAGAGAGAGAGAGGAAGAATAAAAAATGAATAAAAAAATAAAGAGAGAATATTTAAATGAAGTGTTAAAAAAAATAGAAGTTTTGTTGTTGGGTGTATTGTAAAATGATATGTTAAATACTATAAAATTGGTTTTTTAGATGCTAAATGCTAAAATTTTTAAAATCCTTGATGTGAATACTCTAAGGCACCTTGTTTCGACTTTCGGCTTAAAACATTTTCTTCATTTTTGGACGTTTAGAACGGTCATACTGAAATTATTTTGGATAGAAAAAACACCATCTTTATAACTTATAAAGATCTTTAAGCTACTTTACAGTCATAAGGAATTAGGTCAGTGTGGCAATAACTTTTAGCTTTTTGTTATTGGTTTTTCTTTTGGAAAGGAAAATTCTTCTTATATATTATACCGTATGTAAAGCCCATATTTTAAGTTGGCAACCATGAGTAAATTGTAACCTTTAAAACTTAGTTTATGTCTAGTGTTGAGTTTAAAAATATTCAGAAACAAGACAAATGAAGTTCTGCATAAGGGAAGACTCAAAAAAGTATGAAAAAATAAATGTCACTTTAAAATTTTCTTAAAGAAATTTCTTAAAATACCCTTTCACTAAAATTTAAATCAAGGATAGTAGTTGGTAATGTTTTCTTACCTGGACATTTCCTGGATACCATCGTTGTCGTCGGCTAAATTTTTCCAGCTCCCCCACGGATTGTTTGCGAACAATTTCTCTACCCATATCTATAATCAAACCATGCATTGTTAGCCGTTTAGAGCAATCAATTGCTACAAGACCACGACGGCAAAAATCTCCTAGTTCACTTTCAAGGCATAAACTTGAGTCTTGGAGGATTTTGAATTCGTATCCAATGAAGAAATGGGCAACATCTAGAAACAAGTTCATCTGCTTGTCACTCAGTGAATAAAAACTCACCATAAGCGTTTCAAATATTTGGTAACGAGATTCTTTTAATTTTTCCAACGCACACCTCCATTGAGATTCCTCCTTGTCGAACAAACAAGAACCCAAAACTTTCAGTATCAATGGAACTCCTCCAGTATAATATATCACTTTCTTTGAGAGGTCTGCATAATTTTTAACAGGCTTGTCTTTTCTATACGCATGCCAACTAAAGAGCAGTGAGGACTCAGCAAAGCTCAATGCCGGTAATTTATAGATCATATCCACCTTAGCTAGCAGTTTCTTATGTCTTGTTGCGATAATAATTTTACTTCCTGCATGAAAATTATCTTTCTCAGTGCCTAGTTTATCTAATTGATTTAGATCATCCACATCATCGAGAACTACAAGAACCCTTTTACCCTTTATATTGTCTCTTATAAAACTAATTCCTTCAACAACATCTGTAACTTTTTTATTGCCATGGTTTTCTTGGATACTGGAGAGAAATTCCTCTTGTAAATCAATCAGACCATTTGATTGTTGAGCTCTTGACCTTACATTTTCAAGAAAGCAACTTACTTGGAATTCACATTTTAGTCGCTTATATATTTCTTGGGCAATTGTTGTTTTGCCAATGCCACCGATACCCCAAATGCCAACCATGCAAACATCTCCTGCATACCTGTCTACATACATATTGAGTTCCTTCACTCGAGACTCAATTCCAACTATGTACGGTGTAGCAGTGAGGTATGCCTGATTTAGTTCAGTCGAAATTTTTGCAATAATCTTCCCTATAAACTTTGAACTGCCAGTTGTTTCAGCCAAAATAATAATAAGAAAAATAAAAAGAAGTCAGTGATGATTTAATAAGATGAAACTAACGATTAAAATGACAATGAAACACCAAAATTCTATTTGGATATCCCATAAAAATATAAGGCTAAGTACAAATTATACCAGGTTCTTAACACAAAAAAAGAAAAAAAAAAAGACCTCCCTTTAATTCAATCATTTAAATTTCAAATTATTTGTTTCAGTCATTTAATTTCCATTTGTTTTCAATATAATTTTTTCATGCAATCCACGTCGTTAAGTTTATCCAAACAACGTCGTTGCAGAAAATTTAATTAAAATAAACAAAAAAGACTAAAAATGACAATTAGATTGGACAGAATTAGATGGAATGACTAAATTAAACATAGATTAAAATTAAAGAAGTAAATTAAATAAAAATTAAGATTAAATTGAAATCATGTGAAATAAATTAAATTGTAATTTAGCCAAAATATAATTTTGTATTTTTGGGATAATGAATAGATTAACTTCTAGTATTACAGGAAAGAGAAAGTGTTGGGTCCTAAAAGAATGAAATATTTTGGAATTGCAAATTTCATCACATTTCTTTATTTTACATCCGCTTTTCAAGTTTTAAATATAGACATCATCACTTTTTTCACGTTTTAAAATGTGTACATCAAGACATACATGAGAGTGTGTGTAAAAAAAGTATGAAAGGATATTTACTATTGTAAGGACCAGAACTGACTGGAATCCAGAGCGGGAATGGATCCAGGCCCACGTAGCCCAAACAATGAATTTATAGAGTGCAGGAAAGAAAGCTAGTCTGATCTTGGGCCGAAATATTGGATTTTAGTGTAAGAGAGATCCAATATACGAGCGTGATATCTAGCAATAAATTTCCTTCGGACGTGTCTTGAAGATCTGATTTTTCTCTTTCTGTTTTTCTCTCTCCCTCCTTCCGATCCCCCCTCCTTCTGTCTTTCCTCGCCTTATATATCATCGCCTTTCTGCCTTTTCTTCTCACTTTCTCTTGAATCTTCCGTCCTTAGCTGGAAAGCTGCTCTTTCACTGTTCAGGTATCACCTCCACATTAATGCGGCCAGAAGGTTAGCTGGGAGACAGTTAATGCGGAGGTGACAGCACCACTAGATATTTGCCATTTTCTACCATTACTTTTTGTTGGATATTTTCCCCTTTGTGCCGTTATAAGATTGTCCTGGGCACTGTCCTGAGTGATCAACAAGTTAACCAGGAACCTCGGACAAAAGTGCCGAGGTGACCCTCATCCTCGGACACAGTCCCCACTCTTGCTAACATGCTGCACCTCTCCTCGGATGGTAATTTTATCCGTTCCTCGGCTGGTCGTCCTCGGATGTTCGTATCTCTCCATACAAGATATTGGGCCGGGCCTTTCCCTTTACACTGTTGGAACCCAGGGCAAAATTGGCCCACACAATAGCCCCTCAAAATCTTGCTTTTCGGCTTCTCGGGAGAAAAGAAGGATTTTGACTCTCTCTTCGGATCTCCCTTATGATCTGATTCTATTGAGTCAAATCATAGCTGCGTGCGTTTTTCTTTTCGCGACCCGTTCCTGACTCTTCAGTGTCCAGGGAGCGCCTTCATTTAATTTTGGCAACCCCCCTGTCCCCCACGTTCAACGGTGAGATGCCAATCCAACGGTGGTTGGACCTTTTGGGAATTTGGGCGGGCGAACTCCCGCTTTTAATTTTTGCGTAACTATAAATAACCTTTCAAATCGCTTTCTTGTCACTTTTGAACGATTGCGTTATTCTAGAACCTGAGACTTTATTTCTTTCTCTTGTTCCTTCGTGCGTATACAAACACATAAATCCTGTCCGAGGACCATTTCTCAAACCTGTAAGTCCTCCTAAACTCTCTTTAACTTTTATTCCTTTTTATTGTAGAATCCCTTCTCTAGGGCCTCCTAAAAAAAATGGGTAGATTTAAGGAGTTAGTAGATACTGAGGAGGGAATGAGAAACTTTAGGATTAAGTACAACATTCCCCCCCATGTGGGCGTTAGATACGCGGCCCAGGGCGAATGGTACGACGAAAGAAAGACGAACGAAGTTGTCATTCCTATGATCGCTTTCATAGAAGGAGGGATGACCATTCCCATGGGCACCCTCACTAGGAACTATCTTAGGTATTTTAGGCTATCTCCCACCCAATGTGCACCGAATATGTTCAGGGTACTAGGGAGCATAGAGGCCTTGAACGAAAGAATGAATCTAAATCTGACCCATCATGACATAAACTGGGTTTACAACCTTCAGCACTTAAAAAATCAGGGGTATTACCTGAAATCCAGGCAGGCCGAGGTTAGGCTGATTCAGTGTCTTCCTCAATCCAATAAAGGATTAAAAGAAGATTTCTTAATCTTCTCTGGGCAGTGGCATGACGGCTTACCATGCCCAGTTAAAGAGGGTGAGCCAGGTGGGGGTCCGAATTATTTAATCTATATGCTTAACTGTTTGGATTCTAGTTTTTCCATTATCGTCGGCTTATATTGAAGTGATTCTTATCACTTTCATTAAAAATGCAGATCCACGTGCGACTTCGCCATCGTTGCGCTTAGTCAACAAGGCTAGCTTGGACAAAGTTCTCCGAGCAGAAATCTACGTCAATCCTTCAGACGGTCAACTGAGGGCGGCCCATCTCATCCTCGGCTACACTCCTATTTCTCGGGCGTTCCAAGCTCCTTCGTGCGTGATAAAGGCAAAGGACCCTCGGCTTCGCCGGATCAGTGTCGCCTACGAAGGGTTTCTAGTCCCACAAGGTGTTCCTCTTCCAGCAGATACCAAGCATACTGAGGTACTGCCTGTCGCCAGCCTCGCCGGAGCCAGTTCGCCTTTGCCCCACGTTCCTCAAATAAAAGAGGAGGAAGAGGTCGAAAGAGACGAGGAGGGCTTTGTAGACGTATCCTCGGTCGCCGACGACTACGAGGTTTTTAATTTGCTCACCCCCTCACCTACCGCCTCGGAAGATATGGGCATCCAGAGGAAACCCCAACGGAGTCTCCAGGAGTTGTTGGAGGGCCAACCTGGGAAGGGGGAGGTTGGAAGGTCAGCCCAACAGAAACTTCCTCCCCCTCCCCCCAAATCTCCCTTACCTGCCCCTCAGCCAGCTCCTCCTTCCAGGGCCGAGCAGCCTGAACCTAAGAGGAGGAGGGAGCCCAAAGGCAAGGAGGTTGTGGAGACCGGGAGGGCTCCACCCTCTCACGATGAGGACGCCCACAGGCCGACGAAGCAACTGAAGCTTGGCCCTGCCCCCAGCCGAGGACCTGAAATGGGGGAGATTCAACGAAACGAGCCCCGGGCATGGCTTCCAGCCCCCATGCTTGGGGGCGAGCCCCTGACCGAAGACGCGTCGATCAGGGATTACAACGGGGGCATTGGCTGCCAGGTAGCCTCGGCCTTGGAAGAGACCCTCTTGCTCCCCAAGGACATGGTGGAGCTACGAGGGTTGAGGAGGAACGAGGTCTTCCTTCAAGCCAAAAGGTGCTTAGGGATGGTATGTACCACTACTTCGTCACCAATAGTGTTATTAATATATATATATATATATATATATATATATATTTTTTTTTTTTTTTTACTAGTGCTATCTATTATTTATTTTATTTGTATTTTAAATTTTCCTTTCTTTTTGGCAAACAGGCTGTCCAGAGCACCTTCAGGATGGAAGAAATTTACCACTCCGTTGCTCAGCAGCTGGAGGAGGAAAGAAGGAGAAGGATAGCTGCGGTGCAGACAATGGCCGTTGCCGAGAAGAGCAACACTGATCTCAAGGAGAGGATAAAGACTGAGGAGCAGTCAAGAAAAAGCGCTGAGGCCGCCTTGAAGGGGGCTGAGACTCAGGCTGAAAGCCAGAGGCAGCTGGTGGTGGAAGTCAAAGGACAGTTGGTCACTGCCAAAGAGCAAATTGCAACTCTAAGGCAACAACTGGACGAGGCTAACCAGCTTAAAGCCTTGGCCGAAAAAGCGAGGGCACAAGCGGAGGAGGATAAGCTGAAGGCCGAAAAGGAAAGGGACGAGGCTGAGCAGCACGGGTATGATGTCGGCGTGGCAGAGACTGAAGACACTCTTCGTGCCGAAGTCCCTGCGGTCTGCCGCGCCTACTGCGCTCAAACGTGGGAAGAGGCTCTCAACCAGGCTGGGGTTGAGGCCTCATCAGGGTTGAGGAAGCCTGAAAGCATCATCTTCCCCTCAGCCCTGCGAATTCCCAAGATGGCTGAGACAGCTCCCTCCGCGCCTCAGCCTACCTCCGAGGTCCCCCCTCAGCCCCTCCCTCCTGCTGTCCAGCTTGGTGAGGAGAAGGAGACAGAGATCCAAAAGGGACCCCTTCCAGGTGAGGTGACTGAAGCTCCTCAGCCAGAGGCAGCTTCTCAAGATTTTGAGAAGCAGTTGGCTTTAGTCACCTTACCTGTTCAGGAGTCTCTTAAGGACAAGGAGAAAGAGACCAACTCCGAGGCAGCTGACAAGACATCCAAGCCAAAACTCCAGATCAAATTAAAGCCTTAGTTTCGTTTTCCTTTTTCTTTTTATCAATGTAATCATTTCAATTTCATTTTCTTCTTCTCTTTTTTTTTTTATTTCGATAGTGATTGTAATTCCTTCTGCTATGCTAAAAGGCCAATTTTGATGATATATGGAATTCTTTTCTTTACTTCAAGTAATGTCAGTCAGCCTCATTGCTTTAATTAACTGTATTATACTTATTTTGCTCAGTTCTTTGCTTTCTTTCATAACGTAATCCATTACTGAGGAACCAACATACCTTAATGAGGAATAAAAAATGAATTAATAAATTATGACGTTGATCTTTCCAGAAAATGTATCACCCTTGTATTTAGTTCTATGATTAGTCTTAAGATTTTCAAGCAATATTACTTCACTTAGGCCACAAGTAGAGTGTGGGCATATTAAGCTATACTTATACTTATTTGATAACCACAAAGTCAATCATGGCCCATAAGGTAGGTTAATACCTAACTCAGGAGACAGTAATTTACACTCAAGATTATATTTTAAAGAATTTACCATAGCATACAATTTGTGGACTATATTCCTTAACACTGCACGGGCAATTATGGTCTCCAGGTTTATGGTATACGGATCTAATGAAGATGACTTGTTGTTTATTTTAGGGGATGCTCTGTAACATCTGTTTCTACCAAGTCGTTAACAGATGTCATAATACGTTAATATGTACTAAGTCTGCAGTCCGAGGACCTGTCATGACTTAGTTTCAATTTAAAATTTCAACAGATGCCGTAGCGATTAATATCTCAAAAGATGCCATGGTATATTAATTTTCACTAAGTATGTGGTCCGAGGACCTGACATGACTTAGTTTCTGTTTAATATCTCAAAAGATGTCGTAGTATATTAATTTTCACTAAGTATGTGGTCCGAGGACCTGACATGACTTAGTTTCTGTTTAATATCTCAAAAGATGTCGTAGTATATTAATTTTCACTAAGTATGTGGTCCGAGGACCTGACATGACTTAGTTTCTGTTTAATATCTCAAAAGATGTCGTAGTATATTAATTTTCACTAAGTATGTGGTCCGAGGACCTGACATGACTTAGTTTCTGTTTAATATCTCAAAAGATGTCATAGTATATTAATTTTCACTAAGTATGTGGTCCGAGGACCTGACATGACTTAGTTTCTGTTTAATATCTCAAAAGATGTCATAGTATATTAATTTTCACTAAGTATGTGGTCCGAGGACCTGACATGACTTAGTTTCTGTTTAATATCTCAAAAGATGTCATAGTATATTAATTTTCACTAAGTATGTGGTCCGAGGACCTGACATGACTTAGTTTCTGTTTAATATCTCAAAAGATGTCATAGTATATTAATTTTCACTAAGTATGTGGTCCGAGGACCTGACATGACTTAGTTTCTGTTTAATATCTCAAAAGATGTCGTAGTATATTAATTTTCACTAAGTATGTGGTCCGAGGACCTGACATGACTTAGTTTCTGTTTAATATCTCAAAAGATGTCATAGTATATTAATTTTCACTAAGTATGTGGTCCGAGGACCTGACATGACTTAGTTTCTGTTTAATATCTCAAAAGATGTCATAGTATATTAATTTTCACTAAGTATGTGGTCCGAGGACCTGACATGACTTAGTTTCTGTTTAATATCTCAAAAGATGTCATAGTATATTAATTTTCACTAAGTATGTGGTCCGAGGACCTGACATGACTTAGTTTCTGTTTAATATATCAAAAGATGTCATAGTATATTAATTTTCACTAAGTATGTGGTCCGAGGACCTGACATGACTTAGTTTCTGTTTAATATCTCAAAAGATGTCATAGTATATTAATTTTCACTAAGTATGTGGTCCGAGGACCTGACATGACTTAGTTTCTGTTTAATATATCAAAAGATGTCATAGTATATTAATTTTCACTAAGTATGTGGTCCGAGGACCTGACATGACTTAGTTTCTGTTTAATATCTCAAAAGATGTCATAGTATATTAATTTTCACTAAGTATGTGGTCCGAGGACCTGACATGACTTAGTTTCTGTTTAATATCTCAAAAGATGTCATAGTATATTAATTTTCACTAAGTATGTGGTCCGAGGACCTGACATGACTTAGTTTCTGTTTAATATCTCAAAAGATGTCATAGTATATTAATAAGTGCGAAGGATAACTTTTATTATTAGTAATAATACCTTTTCAGATTATTTACATTCCAAGGATGAAGTACAGCTCTTTCGTCTAAATCTTCTAAGTAATAAGCTCCTATTCCTGCCACCGCCTTGATGCGATACGGCCCCTCCCAATTAGGACCCAATTTCCCCCACGAGGGGTTTTTAGCGTTCCCTACAACTTTCCTCAAAACTAAGTCCCCTGGGGCCAATGGTCTCAGCTTTACGCTAAGATCGTAACCTTGCTTTAGCTTATGGTGATAGTAGGCCAGCTGTACCCTAGCGTTTTCTCGCCGTTCTTCAATTAGGTCCAAGTTCCTTTTTAACAGTTCTTCGTTTCCCTCCGGAGTAAACCCTCTGGATTTCAATGTAGGGAAACCACTCTCCAGTGGTATTACGGCTTCAGCCCCATATGTTATCGAGAAGGGTGTTTCACCAGTGGACTTCCGAGGTGTTGTCCTGTAGGTCCATAGTACATGAGGTAACTCCTCGACCCACCTTCCCTTGGCGTCGTCCAACCTCTTCTTTAATCCGTTCACGATGACTTTATTGACGACCTCAGCTTGCCCATTTCCCTGCGGGTAGGCGGGGGTGGAATATCTATTTTTTATTCCCAAGTCAGAGCAGTATTTCCTAAAGGCTTTACTGTCAAATTGGAGGCCGTTATCCGAGATGAGGGCATTTGGAACACCGAACCGCGTAACTATATTCTTCCAGATGAACTTTTTGACATCCACATCCCTGATGTTAGCCAAAGGTTCAGCTTCAACCCACTTGGTAAAATAGTCTGTGCCGACCAGGAGGTATCTTCTGTTCCCTGCAGCTTTGGGAAACGGACCCACAATGTCCAAGCCCCACTGAGCAAAAGGCCATGGGCTAGAAAGCGGATTGAGCGTTCCTCCAGGCTGGTGGATGTTTGGTGCAAATCTTTGGCACTGATCACACTTCTTGACATATTCCTGCGCCTCCTTCTGCATGTTCGGCCACCAATATCCTTGGGTAAGAGCCCTGTGAGACAGTGATCTTCCCCCAGTGTGACTTCCACAAATTCCCTCATGCAATTCCTCCAGAAGTATTTCTGATGCCTTTGGGTGCACACATAATAAGTAGGGCCCAGAGAACGAGCGCTTATACAATTTTCTATCCTCGGACAACCAGAACCGAGGAGCTTTCCTCCGTATTTTGTCGGCCTCAGATTTTTCCACAGGTAGTACATCTTTTTCCAGGAACAGTGATATGGCATCCATCCAGCTGGGACCCAGTGCAACCTGGTGTATCCGTGGTGCAACTTGATGTGCCCCAGCCCGCACACACAGGTCTTCCACCAGGATTACCCGAGGTAGATCCTGAGCCGAGGACGTGGCAAGAGTGGCCAGCGAGTCTGCATGGGTGTTCCCACTTCTGGAGACGTGAGACAAGTCAAAAGCTTCGAACCTTTCCTGCACATCCCTGACCAGATGTAAATATTCCAGCATTCTTGAATCTCGCGCCTCCAGATCACCCCCTACTTGTCCGACCACCAATCTTGAGTCTGAGAAGGCCCTTACTGCCTTTCCCCCCAGTTTTTGCACCATTTGCATCCCCTGCAGTAAAGCTTCATACTCGGCCTCGTTATTCGTAGCGGAGAAATTCAATCTGAAGGATTTTTCTATGGTAATTTTTTCAGGGGACACCAGTACTAGCCCCACTCCTGATCCCCGCTGATTGGCTGCTCCATCAACGTACAATTCCCAATACCGTAGGCCTTGAATAGAGGCGACGCCTACCACTCTTTCATCCACTAGCTCGTCTTTCCTTTCCACCTCTTCCGGGGATTCGGCAAACTCGGCCACCAAATCGGCCAGCACCTGTCCCTTGATTGAGGTACGGGGCATGTATTTTATATCAAAAGCCCCTAGAATCGTACCCCATTTGGCTATCCTTCCTGTATAATCGGCGCTCCTTAGTATTGACTTAAGGGGGAGCTGAGTCAGAACGACCACAGTATGTGCCTGGAAATAATGGGGGAGTTTCCTCGTAGCATGCACCACAGCCAGTATCGCTTTTTCCAGTGGTAGATAACGCACCTCGGCTTCATTAAGCGACTTACTTACATAATAGACTGGTCGTTGGACGCCGCCATCCACCCGTATGAGCACAAGGCTTATGGCGTGTGAAGCGACAGCAAGGTAAGAGAAAAGGACCTCGTCCACCACTGGGCTGGACATTATAGGCGGATGGGATAGGTAATGCTTAAGCTCTTGGAAGGCTCTAGCGCACTCCTCGGACCATTGAAATTCTTTCCATTTGTGTAACAAAAGAAAGAAAGGTCTGCACCTCTCTGCTGATCTGGATATGAACCGATTTAAGGCTGCCATCATCCCTGTAAGCTTCTGGACCTCTTTCGGATTCCGAGGTGGTTGCAAGCTGTTGATTGCTTTAATCTGATCTGGGTTTACCTCAATCCCCCTATGAGTCACCATGTACCCTAGAAACTTCCCTGACCCCACTCCAAAGGAGCACTTAGATGCATTCAGACGCAACCCATGCCGCCTCAGGATTTCAAAAACATTGGTAAGATCTGTTAGGTGTTCATATGCTAACCTGCTCTTCACCACCATATCATCAATGTAGACCTCGATTGTTTTTCCCAACTGTAATTCAAACATCTTTGTCATCATCCGTTGGTAAGTTGATCCTGCATTTTTCAGGCCAAAAGGCATTACTTTGTAGTGATAGTTCCCCACAGGAGTAACAAAAGCCGTTTTTTCCTGGTCCTCAACGGCCAATGGTATTTGATGATAACCTTGGAAGGCGTCCAGGAAACTCATCCGAGGGTGACCTACTGTCGCATCTACCAACTGATCTATCCTCGGCATAGGGAAAGGATCCTTGGGGCAAGCCTTGTTAAGGTCTGTGAAGTCTACGCAGACGCGCCATTTCCCCGTCTTCTTCCTCACCACTACTGTATTAGCCAACCACTGGGGGTAGAAAATCTCCTTAATAGCCCCTGCCTGTTTGAGTTTAACCACCTCAGACTTAATTGCCTCCACGTGCTCAGTCGAGGGTCGCCGAGGAGGCTGCTTTTTTGGAGTCACTGAAGGATCTACATTTAATCGATGACAGATGAATTCCGGATTCAGACCAGGGGCTTCGTAGGCGTCCCATGCAAAAACGTCCACGTTCCCCCTTAACAACTCGACCAACTCTTCCCTCTCCTGTGGGGGCAATCGAGCCCCTACCTGGAAGAATCTTTCACGGTCATCCCCTATAATCACCTTTTCCAGGCCCTCACAACTCATCTCGTCGTCTGGCCCTCCACGAAGCGACGACGAGGCCCCCGACTGCTATAAGACATTCTCTTTACTGGCTGAGGCGCCAACCTCTGGTTTGTGCTGAATTGCTGCAATTAGGCACTGCCGAGCCATAGACTGGCTTCCCAATATCTCCATCACTTGACCGTTAGAGGGATACTTCACTTTCTGATGAAGGGTGGAGGATACGGCGCCCAAAGAGTGCAACCACGGCCTACCCATAATGGCCGTGTACGGAGAGAAGGCATCTACCACGATGAAATCTACCTCGACCACATCCCATCCAGCTTGCACAGGCAGTCTGATCTGGCCCCTAGGGACCACCATCTTACCCTCAAAACTCACCAAAGGCGAGCTGTAGGCCGACAAATCCTCGGGCCTTAAACCCAGACCCTTAAAGAGGTCGGGATACATAATCTCTGCTGCACTTCCCTGGTCAACCATGACTCTCTTCACATCGTATCCGCCAATTCTAAGGGTTACCACCAGAGCATCGTCGTGTGGTTGTATGGTTCCTTGTTTGTCCGCTTCTGAAAAACTTAGGACTAGAGGAACGTTCGTCTTAGCTCTCTTTGGCATTAAATTAGACTCACCGTCGGTGTAATGTGATACTGACATTATTCTAGTTGGGCAGGATCCAGTCCTCCCTGGAGCGGCGAATATAACATTGATGGTCCCGAGAGGAGGCTTGGATGCAGGGCCTCCCTGAAACGCAGTACCTGTCTGGCCTCCTCGGCCACTTGAATGATGCAATAAATGCTTCAACCTGCCTTCTCGGACCAGTTGCTCCAAATGATCCCATAAGTTCCGACAATCCTCAGTAGCATGACCGTGATCTTGATGATATTGGCAATACAGGTTTTGGTTGCGATTGCTTGGATCTCCTGCCATTTTATTCGGCCACTTAAAAAAGGGTTCATTCTTTACTTTTTCCAAAACTTTCTGCACTGGCTCTCGAAACACCACATTGACGGCCTGAGCATTGGCAGATGCAGATTGTCCTAAAAAGTCCCTCCGAGGACGATTATTCTGTACCCGATCCGACCTGGAATCCCTCCTATCCTGAGGAATCATCTTCACCTTTCCCTTACCTTGCAGTTGATCTTCCTCAATTCTTCTATACTTGTCAATCCTATCCATCAGCAGACGTACACTGGTGACAGGTTTGCCTGTGAGTGACTTTCTCAGATCATGCTCCGCCGGCAATCCTGCCTTAAATGTACTAATGGCCACATCATCATAGTCCCCATCTATCTCATTAAACATCTCCCAATATCTGTCCGAGTAAGCTTTCAAAGACTCTCCCTCACGCATGGACATTGATAGCAAAGATCCTAGCGGCAAAGGTACCCTACTGCAGGTGATGAAGCGCGCTCCAAAGGACTGGGTAAGCCTTTTGAAAGAATCAATAGAGTTTGCCTTAAGGCCATTAAACCATCTCATTGCCATCGGACCCAAGCTGGACGGAAAGATCTTACACATTAGAGCCTCATCCTTCGAGTGGACGGCCATTTTTTGATTAAAATGGCTTACATGCTCCACAGGATCCGTTCGGCCATTATAAAGAGAGAAGGTTGGTTGGTTAAATCGCCGAGGAAGGCTGGCGCCCTCAATCCGTCGTGTGAAGGGCGACTTGGCCACTTGACTCAAAGCCTCATTCATAGCTTTGTTCCCTAGACCTTTCTGCGAAGTACTTCTACCTTTCCGTCTATAATCATTATAGTCCTCCTCACCGGAGAAGGTTTCACTGGGTGGAGTTTTAGATCTTTGCCTATATGTGTCATCCTCTGTATCCTCAGATGAAGACTCCGGTTCAAATGGTGCCCGTCTTCGCCGCGCGCGATGTAACTTCTTCTTCAATTCATCTATCTCGTGTTGCATGTCCCTCTCATTCTCTGCATGGGACACGCGACTTTTCCCGCGCGATTGACTTCTATTAGTGTGCATGGTTTGCCCACTTTGCTCATGAGCCCCTCTCTGGTGAGGGTGGGCCCCCGAGTAGTTGTGCTGCGACCCTCCTGATGCTGCCTGGTGCGGATTATCCTCACCCTGATGTGGCCCTACCGCTGGTTGATGCGAACCTGATTCTTCCATTTTACGCACTAAACCCAAATCTCTTTCTGATCAGATCAAGCAGTTCCCCACAGACGGCGCCAATTGTAAGGACCAGAACTGACTGGAATCCAGAGCGGGAATGGATCCAGGCCCACGTAGCCCAAACAATGAATTTATAGAGTGCAGGAAAGAAAGCTAGTCTGATCTTGGGCCGAAATATTGGATTTTAGTGTAAGAGAGATCCAATATACGAGCGTGATATCTAGCAATAAATTTCCTTCGGACGTGTCTTGAAGATCTGATTTTTCTCTTTCTGTTTTTCTCTCTCCCTCCTTCCGATCCCCCCTCCTTCTGTCTTTCCTCGCCTTATATATCATCGCCTTTCTGCCTTTTCTTCTCACTTTCTCTTGAATCTTCCGTCCTTAGCTGGAAAGCTGCTCTTTCACTGTTCAGGTATCACCTCCACATTAATGCGGCCAGAAGGTTAGCTGGGAGACAGTTAATGCGGAGGTGACAGCACCACTAGATATTTGCCATTTTCTACCATTACTTTTTGTTGGATATTTTCCCCTTTGTGCCGTTATAAGATTGTCCTGGGCACTGTCCTGAGTGATCAACAAGTTAACCAGGAACCTCGGACAAAAGTGCCGAGGTGACCCTCATCCTCGGACACAGTCCCCACTCTTGCTAACATGCTGCACCTCTCCTCGGATGGTAATTTTATCCGTTCCTCGGCTGGTCGTCCTCGGATGTTCGTATCTCTCCATACAAGATATTGGGCCGGGCCTTTCCCTTTACACTGTTGGAACCCAGGGCAAAATTGGCCCACACAACTATTTATTTATAAGTATTGTTATTATTAAGTAGTTGCAGACTTGCACAATGCACAAGAATATGTAATTATGTTATAATGAGATATAACATATAATCTATTTATTGAAATATTTGCAATATCATATATTAGAATTAGTCATTTATAACAAAGTATTTTCCCATATGAATATACTATTTTGGGTGTATTAAATTATTAATTTTTTTTAAATCCTTTTTATCTTGCTCTTTACGAAATGACCAAGGGCAAGGATCTCTTTTTGTTTTACTAAAATATATGATGTTATGTTGGTTTTTTTGTCAACTAATGAAAATTTTGACTCTCTCTCTCTCTCTCTCTCTCTCTCTCTCTCTCTCTCTCTCTCTCTCTCTCTCTCTCTATATATATATATATATATATATATATATATATTACTCTCCTTTTTTGTTTAAGATTTTCATCTACTCCTATTATGAGCCAATTTGCTAGCAATTGAATACAGTAGGGATTATGATTTTTCAATCATGATAGTAGGGATTATGAATTGTCTATTTGGGAAAAAATTATTTAATTTAGGGTCTGTTTGGATAGAACTTATTTTGCTGAAACTGAAAACTGAAAACTGAAAACACTGTAGCAAAATAATTTTTAAATGTGTAAATAGTGCCGTGGGACCTATTTTTAATGAAAAAGTTGCTGAAAAGTGAAATTTGTGGCTCCATGAACAGTACACTGATGCACTGTTTACTGTAGAAAAGTCAACATTTGCGGTTACTGTTCAATGAACAGTACATGAACAGTAACCGCGTTTCTCCAAAACGCGTGAAAAAAAAAAAAAGAACAAAAACGCAAAACGCAGACGTGGGTTCAAAACGCAGACGCAGATCCAAACATACACTTAGTTTTTTTTATTGAAAATGTGCTAAATTATAAATGTACTTTGAAAATGTGTGAAAAAGTTTTTAAAAAAAATTAAAAAGTTGTCCATAAAAACAAAAAAACAAAAAAGCTAACTTATAAACTAGTCCCAAACACACACAAAATATACAAAAGCATGATCACAATCTTTCTTACTAATACATTGGTTATCTCTACATATTCGTAAATATCTACTAAATCAAAATATACTACCTATATGAAAATGCTTTACAAACAAAAGACAAAATGTCATATCAAGAATTTTTGCTCAACAATGATTAATTGGAAAAATTAGAAAAACTACTTGCTTTTGATAACCTGTTAAGAATACTTTCTTCCACCCAAAAATATTATCAACTAAACAACTATAAGCAAAATCTCATAATTAAGTTTTTTCATGCATCATTATGAAAATTGTAAAAATAAAACAATAATGAAAAATCAATTGCAAAAGTCAAATTATGTCACTTATTAGATTATTTCATTTCACAATTGATTTTTTTTTTTCTGAATAAATACTACTATAGAGTATTTAAAAAATAACTATTGGGAAAACTTTCTCCACAAAAATTACAAAATTTTCCATCCAAAATTATTAAAAAAAAAAAAAAAAAACTTAGCAAAGCCTCATACTTAAACATCTTAAACAACTAATTATCAACCGAAACTCAAATCAAATCAAAGTGATATAGAGAAAGAACCTGTAATTGCAAATTGAAACACCACAGCACCTAAATGCATAAGCCAAAACAAATTTGTTAGAAAAAAAAAATGTGATTTGAAAATTAAATCAACAATAACAAAAAGAACCATTAGTAAAAAAAAAAGAAAAAAAAAAGTGGTAGAAACAATGCACACACATATATATGTCAAAAGAGAAACAAAATTGAAGAAATTAAGATAGTATTGACCTTTTTTGTGGATAGAACTTGGAAAAAAATATATGAGAGAGGTGGAAAGGAAGTTATATAAAATTTATATAAAAAATAAGATAAAAAATAAAGGCTTGAAGGAGAAGAAATGTTGAACAAGGTAAATGACAAAATTTTAAATGATATAAAGAAGAACATTTAAGAATGCTTAAAGGGAATGAAATGGAAAATTAAAAAAGACAACTATTAAAACTTAAAAGAGATCGATGAAAAGTTGAACAAAAAAGTAAAAACTTGCAATATATATACTAGAGTCAAGCCTTACTTTTTTAGTAAAATTTGTAATAGGTATGACTTTTGCTTACGAAATCTAATATATATATATATATATATATATATATATATATATATATATATATATATATATATATATATATTTTGCGTGTGCAATTAGGCTTTTAAAAAAAAAATTTATTTTAGATTTAGTGAAATAATGTTTAAAAGTGAGATAGAGATAATGTCCTAATTTTTAAGATTTTTCTCTACATGAGAATTGATAAAAGTTTAAAAGCCTAAAATTTAGGAAATTTTTTTAAAATAGTAAATTACTCTTTTAACCAATTTATGTTTTTAAATTTAAAAAAATTTAACTAAAAAATAAGGGTATTTTAGAGAGTTTAATAATTTGTGTAAGGATATTTTATTAAACAAAATGATGAAACCTAGACAAGAAATCCTTTTATTAAATAGTATATATATATATATATATATATATATATGGCATTTGACTCCCTAATATGATTTGCAACAAAATATAAAAATTTTTAAACATTCTTAAAAATTCTAAAACATTATTTTGTACTAAAAACCACATAAAAGTGTCTATATATATATATATATATATATATATTAAATATAATGAAAAAATGATAGAAAAAAGATATTGATGATGCAGCATAACGGTAACTTTGCAAAATTTATTATCAGCTTCTATGATCATATACGGTATAGATCAATATAGATAGATATCTAAATATTAAGCGAGAGAACATGTTACGTACCAATTTGCGACATCTTGCAAGTACCAGCCGGCCAAGTTTGCAGCCTCATTCAAAGCAGCCTTCCAGTGCTGCACCCTATCTTCCCCGAAACGCTCCTTACCCCGGGCAAAAACTTCGCCAAAACTCCCATTCAGGTCCTGTGTGCCCTCATCCAAGTTCCGCACTTCGGATGGATCCACATCATAGAAAATGGGCAGTACAATTCGCTGCGAGCTCCGGTTGCATTCCATAATCTTCGCCAGCTCATTCAGACACCACTCCGAAGCAGCATAGTCTTTCGAGAATACGATAACTGCAATCATTGACATCTCGATTGCCTTCTCTAGCTCTATCCATATATCTTTCCCTCTCTCCATTTTTGTGTCATCTCTAAAGGTGTATATCCCTCTCTTCTTTAGAGCAGCAAATAAGTAGCAGATAAAGCGTGCGCTAGTATCTTTGTTTTTGTAACTCACAAATACTTCGTAACTCTTTTCTGGACATGGGATGGATGAGAATGATGCGGAACACATTTCTAAGGCCATGAAAGCAGAGCTACAGAGTATTCATCCAAGAAAGAAATTAACCAGAGCAATTATAGAGGGCCTATGTCAATAATAATAATAATAATAATAAAAAAGAGTACCAAAGGTCGGCTAGACATAGTTAACAGTTTTTTTTTTTTTGGGTTAAAAGTTAACAGTTGTACACTTGATAGGTTTTCGGGTTTGGACTTTCCTATAATATATAATATTAAGAAAAGCATTTTGTAATGCATGGTTTTGCGTGCATGCGTTCAGTTGACTTTATCTAAGTCACTAAATCCTATAAAATAATAACATTGTATCTAATCAATCAATATTATATATAAACGAAGAAACCTCATACATGAAAGTATGAGATTTTATCATGTGGCACATTTTATAAAAAAAAATTGAAATGCTTTTTATTTCTTTTGATTCAATGTTTCAAGACTACCTTTTGTTATATTTTTTATTCAATATTTTAAGACTATTATTTGTTTCATTTGATTCAATGTTTCAAGACTTTTCTTCTCTCTCACACACAAAAAACTCTTTCCATTTTCATTTACCATTTTCACTTTTACTCCTTTATATACATATGCCTATAACCCTTTATGCTATCCCATCTCAAATACTCTTAAACAAAAAACGATATCATTTACTTTCAACCTTTCAATGACACCTATGTAACTTTGACATTGTGGTACCATTTAATTTTAACTCGTATGAGTAGGCTATGACAAAGAAAGGGAGCTTGTATTTTTTATTCAATGACAGTAGTTTACGATTTGATGTTGAAGTCAGACATTTTGGATTTTGTAAAAGTTGTAATTTGTTTTGAGTCTTTAAGTGTCTGGGATTTTGGTTTGGGAAAGTTATAAATGTATTTTGTTTTGGAATTAAAGAAAAAGAAACATTCTAATTGATTATTTATGAAGTTAGCTATTTTTTTTCCAAAAAAAGTTGTGTTAGAACTCATAATTTGTAGGTTTCTTTGTAGGTTTTTTTTACTGCTATTTTATGCAATATAAGAAATAGTGATTAAAAAAAAAATTGATGATGATTTCAAATTATTTTCAATTCTTTTAAAGGGTACAGAAGTCCAAATAAAAATTATTAAATTTTGATAAATGAATGTGTTTTTAGCCAATTTCTCTTTCTTTAATCACATTCTTTTTATGTTCATACTTACAAATAATTTCTTTAATTTCATTGAGACAATGAGTTGGGTGTTTGCGACTGAGGTTTTCATATTTAGTTGTGAGAATAGAGTGGTTGAAAAAGTGTTTGAGAGGTTGTGTAAATTTGTGCAATTTTAGAATATAAAAGTATTTTATGCTTTAAATTATTTTTTATAAATCTCAAAATCATTTAATTAGTTTAAAAAATAAATCTACTTTTAACGGTAAATATTATAATATGTTATAGTGTTATATAATTTTTTTTAAATAAAATATGAATTAAGAAAGTTAGCAGAGACCTCATGCAGGAAAGCATGAGGTTCTACCATATGGCACACTTTGTGAAGATAATTGAAATACTTTTAAGTCATATCAAAGATAAGAACTGTAGGGTCACAAATTGTAGCCCACACCTGGATGAATACAGGAGATAGGCCCAATAAGCCCAATACAATAAATTTGTAAGAGAGTGGGTCAAAGAATTGGGCTAATAGCGTTCTTTACAACAGTTACTGAAGATTAAGTGCTTGGCCGAGGAGACTAAAACACACACACAAGTTAAGATCTCGTGTCCGAGGAGTAAGTTTTGGACTAATTGATGGATTCCAGTTAGGTCCAAGGGGTATGCACTTAGATAGAATGCTTTTCTTTGGGTTGTATTTTTCCAGATGCTACAGTAATTATTTCTTGAGGTTTCTTCTGTTTTTCTTCCGTCCGTTTCTTCTGGAGGTCTTACTCCATTATATAGTCCTTCATTGTTCGATCCTATCGTCCACTTGTCTGCCATCTAGCCCGGTACTTGAGTTTCCCACTTCTTCTCTTACAGCTTTTTGACTTCCTGGGGATAAAGATCACTTTCAACACTGTTCAGGGGTCTTCTCCACATAAATGCGGCCAGGAAAGTAGCTGTGATGCATTTAATGCGGTGGTAGCAGCTTTTTCTCAAGATATTTCTGCATCCTTATCCCTTCCATATGCATTGGTAATCTATCTTTACCTCTGGAACTTCCTGGAGGGTGGACTAAGGGAAAGCCGAGGTTCCTCTCACCATCAGACGTCATGTCCGAGGAGGGTATTCCTCTCGGACCAGCCTCTTTGGATCCTTACGCGCTCTACTGTTAGTTACAACGGTCCTCTGTAATTTCTTCTCCTCGGGCGTATTGTTGATGAAACGTCGTTCCTGGGCCTAGATCATGGGCCCATATTTTACTCCCCCACAATAGCCCCTCAAAATTCTAATTTTTCTTTCTGATCCGAGGAGGAAAATTAGGATTTTGATGTATAAAGGTAATTACGATGTAGTCCTTAATAGTATTTAAATTTAGGCGCATGTAAGGGCCATTTCTGCCATTTCGCGAGGGCTTCTGACGCTTGGGAACTCGCACAATCATCATTAAACGCTTAGAATTGCGTTTCAACCAGACATCCTACGGTGAAATACAAATCCAACGGTTCAGATCGCAACTTCAATATTTGGGCGGGATTATGGTTTTTTTTTTTTTTTTCTTTCCCAGCCCCACTATAAAAACTTCCAGGCGTTACTTTTTGCTTCTTATCAGAACTTACAACTTCAGAGTGTTCATATCCAGGCGCCCACCAATTTTTTCGCAAGAAAGAGAGCTTGACGATCTTCCAGTGACCAAAGAAGCAATCCGTGTTCATTTCTACGTAAGTTTCGCATTCCGACTTCCATTGTACTCTCGGCTAACCTCCTCGGCTAACCACCTCACCTTATAGAGACTAACCATGGGTAGATTCGAGCGCTTAGTGGACACTCCGGCCAAGATAGAGTTGTTCAAAGAGAAGTACCACATTCCCCCAGAGGTGGTGGTACGTCATTGCACCACAGAGGGAGTGGAGTTTGACCGGAAGATGGGAGAGGTGGTCATCCCCATGATTGCCTTCATAGAAGGGGGGATGACCATTCCCATGGGTAGGATTACACGGGACTACCTTCGTGCCCATAGGCTGTGTCCCCATCAGTGTGCTCCCAACTTCTTTAGAGTCCTAGGGTCAATCGACGCCTTGGATCGGCATCTGGGGTTAGGATTGACATGGTACGACGTCGCCCACCTGTATGAGGGCCATATAGAGACTCGGGCAGGCTTTTACCTTAAGTCCCGTAGCAGTGTGGTCAAACTGATATCCTGCCTTCCCAAGTCAAATAAGGGGATGAAGGACGACTACCTGATCTTGTCGGGGCCTTGGAGCGACGGCTTAGCCTGCCCAACCAAGGCCGGGACTCCAGGTGGAACACTTTAGACCTAGGATTTCTAACTTTAGCATTAAGGATTGTTACGTTACCTTTACACTCATTTGCTTAGTTATTTTGTGTTAGTGACTTATCATATGTTTTTTATAGCCGAGGCTTAATAACGTAACTTACTTGTTTGACAGATAAATTTTTTACCAATCCGAAGCTTAGCCTGATCAACGTTCCAGCATTAAATTATCTGCTGAGGTCAGAAATTTTCGTGAACGAGGACGGACAACTACGAGCGGTCCACCTCATTTTGGATTTTGAACCCATTTCTCGGTCCTTTTTAGACGTCGGCAACTCTATCCGAGCCAGGGACCATCGCTTGGCGCGTATAGACGTGTCTCGGCCACACTTCCTCGCCAGCTACGACCTTCCGCCGGTTGACCATCCCATTCCACAGGGAATTCCCCTCGCCGTCGCACCGTTGCGCGAAGTAACACTTGGGGAAGCCATCCTTAGAGAAGAGACAGCTTCTTCTTCGTCCCTAGAACTAGAGATTGACAAGTTTAGGTTTGAAGAGGAAACAATACATATATCAGAGGCCGAGGAAAGGGCGAACGAGCAGTCGAGCGTGCACCCTCCGGCTCAGGTGATAACTTACATTGCCGATACCACCGACGAGGAGGAAGACATGGCTCCCCGGACTGGCCTTTCTTTGAAAGAATTGATGAAGGGTAGGAATAAAGAGCCGTCCTCTCAGGATAAGGGCAAATCCAAACGAATTGCACACCCTCCCCCTCCTCCGCCCCAAGTGCCTGCTGATCTTGGGCTCAAACCGAATCCGGATTTGAGGAGGAAGAGGCCGGTGGAGCCTGCTGAGGAGGGGGAGTTAGGCCCATCAAGGGGCAACAAGCAGGCCAGGCCTGCACCAGAGCGAAGGAGTAGGAGGTCCCACTCCGTGGAGAGCCACGAGGAACGACCAGCGGCCCAGGCTCGTCAGCCACCACGAACCTGGTCACCTGAATTGGAGGTCGATGGCGGTCCCATCATGATGGATGCCTCCCTTCGGCATTTTCGAGGTGGCCATGCAGGTCGTTTGGCCGACGCTCTGCTACAACCACTTCTCCTTCCGTCGGACCTGGCGGCGTACAGGAGCTTTGACTACCCTGATCTGCTCCTTTCCATGAAGAGGGACTTGGCCATGGTAAGTTACTTCAGTTTGATTTCTTTTTATTTGTGCATTATTTCTTAAGTCTAAGACACTTTTTCCTTTTGCATAATAGGTCGCGCAACAAGTGTACGTGGCCGAAGAGTGGGCAAAGCGCTTTCGCGATGAGACGAAGGCTGCTCACCAGGCCCGAGATACTGCGGAGGACCATTTGAGCGTGCTGAGAACCCAGCAGAAGCAGTTGGCCGAGCAAGTGAAGAAGGCCAACCAGGATAAGGCCAGCGCTGAGGCTGGAAGGAATAATATGGAGAAGCAGGCGGAGACTTTTCGCAGCGAGCTGCACCTCTGCCAAATCAACTTAGAAACGGAGAAGCAGATGGTGATAAGTCTGCGCGAAGAGCTCCGTCGGGCCAAGGAAACTGCACAGCTACAGAAGGAGGCAGCCGAGGCCGAGAAGCAAGCTTCTTATGCTCTGGGGGTGGAAGAAACCCAGAGCAGGTTAACTGAGGAGTTTGCTTCGGTCGCCAGGGACTACTGTGACGTCACTTGGGGGAAAGCCCTTGACGCCGCTGGGGTCCCTGCTGACTCCAGCCTTAGGAGGCTTGAGAGCGTGTACTACGATCCTGAAATCCAACCGCTCTCAGATTCTGATCCTCCTCCTCCAGAGCAGCCAGCCTCAGCGTCTGAAGCTCCTGCGGCAAACTTAGACCTTCCAGTATCTGTGGAAGGCCCAACAGCCACCCGTCAGGACGCCGATCAAGGGGAAAAAGCCGAGGCCTCCCAGGGTAATGCTCCGGGTGCTGCTCCTTCGCAGCCTGAACCAGTAGTCGACCACCAAGACCCCAAGATCAAGGCCTAGGACATTTGTTTTAGTGTTTCTTTTTGTTTTGTTTTTTTTTTTTTCTCTTTTTTTTTTTAGCTTTCTATGCTCATCACTTTAAAGATATGTACTGTTTTAATCATTAATGAAAGTATACTTCTTTTGTTTTACGTATTATGGCAAGTAATAGCTAATCCCTCCGCTGTCATTCCATTCATTTTTTTTTTACTTGCATTAAAAGAATGGCTGACTTAATTGAGAAGTTCCGGAAGTTGACATACTAGCTAAACACATATAACCAAACAAGAAATTTGAGTCATGCGCTTTTATCTATATTGGAATGTTAAAAAGGGAAATAAAACAAGTAGTAACTAACCCAGACCATCTGGTCAGAAGTCCCCAGTCATGATTAGATTCGAATGAGGACACTTCATAGAACGGTGATGGTGTTAACTAACCCAGATCATCTGGTCCGAGGACTCAGGCATGATTGGTTTTAAGTTTAAACACTTGAGAACAGTAAGAGTGTTAACTAACCCACATCATCTGGTTCGAGGACTCATGCATGATTGGATTTAAGTTTAAACACTTCAAAGAACGATAAGGGTGTTAACTAACCCAAATCATCTGGTCCGATGACTCATGCATGATTGGATTTAAGTTTAAACACTTCAGAGAACGGTAAGGGTGTTAACTAACCCAAATCATCTGGTCCGAGGACTCATGCATGATTGGATTTAAGTTTAAACACTTCAGAGAACGGTAAGGGTGTTAACTAACCCAAATCATCTGGTCCGAGGACTCATGCATGATGGGATTTAAGTTTAAACACTTTAGAGAACGGTAAGGGTGTTAACTAACCCAAATCATCTGGTCCGAGGACTCATGCATGATTGGATTTAAGTTTAAACACTTCAAAGAACGATAAGGGTGTTAACTAACCCAAATCATCTGGTCCGAGGACTCATGCATGATTGGATTTAAGTTTAAACACTTCAGAGAACGGTAAGGGTGTTAACTAACCCAAATCATCTGGTCCGAGGACTCATGCATGATTGGATTTAAGTTTAAACACTTCAAAGAACGATAAGGGTGTTAACTAACCCAAATCATCTGGTCCGAGGACTCATGCATGATTGGATTTAAGTTTAAACACTTCAGAGAACGGTAAGGGTGTTAACTAACCCAAATCATCTGGTCCGAGGACTCATGCATGATTGGATTTAAGTTTAAACACTTCAGAGAACGTTGAGAGGTATGAAAAGAGGTATACATATTTAACATAAAAGGCGAATATTGATCAAACATAAGTTTATTAATAATAATACCTTTTCAAATTATTGACATTCCAAGGGCGGGGTACTACAAGTCCGTCCAAATCTTCCAAGAAATATGCTCCAATGCCGGCATTGGAGGTGATGCGATATGGTCCTTCCCAATTTGGCCCTAGTTTTCCCCAAGCAGGGTTCTTTGCCGAGCCCACGACTTTGCGCAGCACCAGGTCACCTGAGACCAAAGGTCTTGTCTTTACATGGGCATCATAGCCTTGCTTTAGCTTTTGTTGGTAATGAGCCAATTGAACCATTGCATTTTCCCTTTTTTCATCAATCAAGTCCAGACTTCTCGCCAAGTTTTCATCGTTGTCTTTTGGATTGAATGAGCTTGTTCTCGTCGTTGGGAACCCGGACTCCAAAGGGATGACTGCTTCAGCCCCATAAGTCATTGAGAAAGGGGTCTCCCCAGTGGACCTACGAGGTGTGGTCCTGTACGTCCAAAGTACATGTGGGAGTTCTTCCACCCATCTTCCTTTCGCATCATCCAGTCTTTTCTTCAATCCGCTTAATATGACCTTATTTACAGCTTCGGCCTGGCCATTCCCCTGGGGGTAAGCCGGAGTAGAATACCTGTTAGTGATACCCAATTCTCCGCAGTAGTTTCTGAACATCTTACTGTCAAACTGAAGTCCATTATCTGTGATAAGTACATGCGGGACACCGAACCGAATAACAATGTTTCTCCAGATAAATCTTTTCGCATCCACATCTCGGATATTAGCCAGAGGCTCTGCTTCAACCCACTTTGTGAAATAGTCAGTACCAACTATCAGATACTTCTTGTTTCCTACAGCCTTAGGAAATGGTCCGACGATGTCTAAGCCCCATTGAGCGAATGGCCATGGGCTAGATATTGGATTGAGGGTTCCTCCTGGCTGGTGTATACTTGGTGAATACCGTTGACATTGATCGCACTTTTTGACGTACTCCAAAGCTTCTCTCTGCATGTTCGGCCACCAATAACCCTGAGTAATGGCCCTATGCGCCAAGGACCTGCCTCCAGTATGACTTCCACAGATTCCCTCATGCATTTCCTCCAAGAGCAATTCCGTTTGATCGGGATGAACACAGAGTAGATAAGGTCCAGAGAAGGAACGCCTGTATAGCTTATCATCCTGTGACAGCCAATAGCTAGGAGCCTTCTTTCTTATTTTGTCGGCCTCTATTTTCTCTTCGGGTAGAATATCATCCTTTAAGAACTGCACGACGGGGTCCATCCAACTCGGCCCCATTCTTACTTGATTGATCTGTACTACGTTTGCTATTATTGAGGGTCGATGCAGGTCCTCAACAAGGATTAGGCGAGGCAAGTTCTGTGCCGAGGAAGTTGCAAGAGTGGCCAAGGAGTCCGCATGCGTGTTACCGCTTCTTGGGACATGTAGCAAGCTAAAGGATTCGAACTCCATTTGCATGGCTCTCACTCGGCTAAGATAGCCTCGCATTCTCTCATCCTTGGCTTCAAATTCAACCTTGACTTGACCCACAATTAGCCTTGAATCCGAGAAGAGGTTAATGGACTTTCCTCCCATCTTTAGGACCATAGTCATTCCTTCCAGTAGTGCTTCGTACTCTGCTTCGTTATTCGTGGCAGGAAAGCTTAATCTTAACGACTTTTCAACGGTGATCATCTCTGAAGATGTCAACACTAGCCCAATACCCGCTCCTTTTTGGTTTGATGCTCCGTCTACATGCACTTCCCACGTCGGAGGGGGACACCTGGTGATACTACAGGCTAGTTTTGCACCTCTTTCCTCTAATGCTAATTGACTATCCGCTTCCGGTTCGGTGAATTCTGCCACCAAGTCGGCCAGTACCTGGCCTTTAACTGAGGTGCGAGGCATGTACTTAATGTCGAAAGCTCCCAGAATTGTACCCCACTTGGCTATCCTTCCCGTGTAGTCTGCACTTTTAAGTACGGCTTTTAGTGGGAGTTGAGTAAGAACAATCACCGTGTGCGCTTGGAAATAATGAGGCAACTTGCGTGTGCCAAGCACCACCGCTAATATGGCCTTTTCCAGTGGAAGGTAGCGTATTTCTGCCTCATGCAGTGACTTACTCACGTAGTATACTGGTCGTTGCACGCCGTTGTCAACCCTTATCAATACTAAACTTATTGCATAGGAGACCACTGCAATGTAAGCAAAAAGGACCTCGTCCGGCTCAGGGCTTGACATGACAGGCGGCCGAGCAAGATAGTCCTTGAGTTTTTGAAAAGCCGCGTCACATTCCGTCGACCATTCAAAGCTTTTCCATTTATTGATCAACAGGAAAAAGGGTCGGCACCTGTCCGCTGACCGAGATATGAATCTATTCAGAGCAGCGGCCATTCCGGTTAGTTTTTGCACCTCTTTTGGGTTCCGAGGAGTTCGCATACTGGTGATAGCCTTAATTTGGTCAGGATTGACTTCAATTCCCCTATGAGTGACCATATAACCCAAGAATTTGCCTGAGCCAACACCAAACGAACATTTGGAGGCATTCAAGCGTAGCTTATGGCTTCTGAGAATTTCAAAGACGACTCGAAGATCCTCTAGGTGTTCAGATGCTCTTTTGCTTTTCACCACCATGTCATCTATGTAAATCTCCATATTTCTTCCCAATAATGGTTCAAACATCCTCGTCATCATCCTCTGATAAGTAGAGCCTGCGTTCTTCAAACCAAAAGGCATCACCTTGTAGTGGTAGTTTCCTACTGGCGTGACAAAAGCAGTTTTTTCCTGATCGTCCAATGCTAAAGGTATCTGATGATAACCCTGGAAAGCATCCAAGAAACTCATCCGAGGATGGCCGACTGTGGCGTCTACCAGCTGATCAATTTTGGGCATGGGGAATGGATCTTTTGGGCAGGCTTTATTTAGATTTGTGAAATCAACACATACTCGCCACTTCCCAGTCTTTTTCTTGACCACCACCGTGTTTGCCAACCACTCTGGGTAGAAGATCTCTTTGATAGCCCCTGCCTTCTTTAGCTTCGTCACTTCCTAACGGACTGCTTCTGCATGCTCTTTAGATGGCCGACGAGGGAGCTGCTTCTTGGGGGTCATTGCTGGATTAACATTCAAATGGTGACAAATGAAGTCTGGGTCTACCCCTGGAGCCTCATAAGCGTTCCATGCAAAGACGTCTATGTTTTGTTTGAGGAACTCTATCAATTCCTCCTTCTCCAACTGGGGTAGTTGAGATCCGACTTGAAAGAATTTCTCAGGGTCATCTCCTATTATGACCTTTACAAGATCTTCACATTTCGCCTCCTCGGACAGCCCATCTTTGGACAACATTGGGGGTTTTGATTGCTATAGCTCTTCTTTTTGAGCCTCAGATTCTGCTTCAGGCTCATGTCGGATAACTGCTATCATGCACTGCCGCGCCATGGTTTGATCACCCAATATCTCTTCTATCTTGCCTCCAGAGGGGTATTTAATCTTCTGATGTAGGGTGGAAGAGACTGCTCCTAAAGTATGAAGCCAAGGCCTTGCAACAATTGCTGTATAAGGGGAATAGGCATCCACCACTATAAAATCGACCTCTACTATCTCCGCTCCGGTTTGTACTGGCAGTCTGACTTGCCCTTTCGGGATAATAATCTTCCCTTCAAAGCTTACTAAAGGGGAGTTATAAGGTGTCAGGTCTTCAGCCCTTAGGTTCAGCCCCTTGAAGAGGTCAGGGTACATGATCTCGGCTGCACTGCCTTGATCCACCATTACCCTCTTTACATCGTAGCCCCCAATTCGGAGGGTAATTACTAAAGCATCGTCATGTGGTTGAACAGTTTCGATCTTGTCTTCGTCCGAGAATCCCATGACCAGGGACCGGCTCGATTTAGCTCTCTTCGACTCATGAGAGTCATCCTCAGGGTACAGACGAGCCACCGACATTACTCTGGAGGGGCATGACCCTGTCCTGCCAGGTGCCGCAAAGATGACATTAATAGTTCCAATTGGAGGTCTCGGAGGATTCTCCCTTTCTGACCGAGTATCCGTATGGCTACCCAGATTATTGGAATGATGCAACAGTTGTTTCAATCTGCCCTCCCGGACAAGCTGGTCCAGGTGATCCCATAAGCTTCTACAATCCTCGGTGGTATGGCCGTGGTCTCTATGATATTGACAATAGAGGTTCCGGTTTCTCTTTTCTAGGTTTCCCATCATCTTATTGGGCCACTTGAAGAAGGGTTCGTTTTTTACCTTTTCTAGGACTTGGTGCACAGGCTCTCGGAATACAGCTCCTACTATTTGGCTGTTGCTGGATATCTGCTGCTCGGCATAATCCCTTTTCGGCCGGTTATTATTGTACCTGTCCGGCCTAAACTCTCTTCTTTCTTGAGGGACAAGCTTATCTTTCCCTTTTCCTTGTTACTGCTGTTGTTGATCATCTTCTATCCTTTTATATTTATCCACCCTATCCATTAATTGTTGCAAGCTGGTGACCGGTTTCCCTGTCAGGGACTTCCTCAGACCATGATCGGAGGGAAGACCAACCTTGAAGGTTCTGACAGCGACCTCATCAAAATCTCCGTCAATCTCGTTAAACATCTCCCAATACCTCTCGGCATATGACCTCACAGACTCCCCCTCCCTCATTGTCATGGACAGCAGGGAATCAAGGGGTTGAGGAACTCTGCTGCATGTAACAAACCGGGAGCAGAATGATTGAGTGAGCTTCTTAAAGGAGCCGATGGAATCAGTCTTCAACCCATCGAACCATCTCATCGGCATCGGTCCTAGGCTAGAGGGAAATACTCTACACAATAAAGCCTCGTCTTGAGAGTAAACTGCCATCTTTTGTCTGAATTGGCTCACGTGTTCTACAGGATCGGTACGTCCGTTGTACATAGAGAACGTAGGCTGATGAAAACGTCTGGGAAGCTTTGCATTTTCTATTCCCCTAGTAAATGGGGACTTAGAAATTTGGGTCAAAGCCTTCTTCATGTCTTTGGTCCCCACTCCCCGTCTAGACGAACTTTTTCTCCTTCTCTTGTGAGAGTGCTCTTCTTCATAGGAATAGGATTCACTGGGGGGAGTTTCTGAAGAATCCCTGTAACTGTCCTCCCCTTCACCGTTGGAGGAGACATCAGAACTTGAAGGGGTGTGATTTCGTTGTGCTCGACGAAGCTTCTTTTTCAATCCTTCTATTTCACGCTGTAAGTCCTTTTCGTCAGCGTGCCCTTGCACCAGATGGCTTTTTCGTCGATAGCCGCTCTTCCCAGCATGGATCGTTCGCGAACTACCCTCACGCTGGTTATCTACGTGGTTCTCCCGTTCAAGATTATGGAGTTCATCTTGCTGACTGACGTTTACTGACTCTGCATAGGGCGGACTGGCCTGTTGCGGTCCCGAACCTGCCATAACTGCCGTAACTTTCTACTAGCGCTAATTCTTTCCCACAGACGGCGCCAATTGTAGGGTCACAAATTGTAGCCCACACCTGGATGAATACAGGAGATAGGCCCAATAAGCCCAATACAATAAATTTGTAAGAGAGTGGGTCAAAGAATTGGGCTAATAGCGTTCTTTACAACAGTTACTGAAGATTAAGTGCTTGGCCGAGGAGACTAAAACACACACACAAGTTAAGATCTCGTGTCCGAGGAGTAAGTTTTGGACTAATTGATGGATTCCAGTTAGGTCCAAGGGGTATGCACTTAGATAGAATGCTTTTCTTTGGGTTGTATTTTTCCAGATGCTACAGTAATTATTTCTTGAGGTTTCTTCTGTTTTTCTTCCGTCCGTTTCTTCTAGAGGTCTTACTCCATTATATAGTCCTTCATTGTTCGATCCTATCGTCCACTTGTCTGCCATCTAGCCCGGTACTTGAGTTTCCCACTTCTTCTCTTACAGCTTTTTGACTTCCTGGGGATAAAGATCACTTTCAACACTGTTCAGGGGTCTTCTCCACATAAATGCGGCCAGGAAAGTAGCTGTGATGCATTTAATGCGGTGGTAGCAGCTTTTTCTCAAGATATTTCTGCATCCTTATTCCTTCCATATGCATTGGTAATCTATCTTTACCTCTGGAACTTCCTGGAGGGTGGACTAAGGGAAAGCCGAGGTTCCTCTCACCATCAGACGTCATGTCCGAGGAGGGTATTCCTCTCGGACCAGCCTCTTTGGATCCTTACGCGCTCTACTGTTAGTTACAACGGTCCTCTGTGATTTCTTCTCCTCGGACGTATTGTTGATGAAACGTCGTTCCTGGGCCTAGATCATGGGCCCATATTTTACTCCCCCACAAGAACAAATTTAAAAATAGAGACTCTTTATTTCTTTTGCTTCAATGTTTCAAGACTACATTTTGTTACATTTTTTATTCAATGTTTTAAAACTACTATTTGTTTCATTTGATTCAATGTTTCAAGACTTTTCTTCTCTCTCATACACAAAAAACTCTTTGCATTTTCATTTACCATTTCCACTTTTACTTCTTTATATACACATGCCTATAACTCTTAATGCTATTCCATCTCAAATACACTTAAACAAAAAACGATATCATTTACTTTCAACCTTTCAATGACACCTATGTAACTCCGACATTGTGGTACCATTTAATTCTAATCCGTATGAGTAGGCTATGAGTACAAAGGAAGGGAGCTTGTGTTTTTTATTCAGTAACAGTAGCTTGCGATTTAATGTTGAAGTCAGACATTTTAGATTTTGTAAAACTTGTAATTCATTTTGAGTCTTTGGGTGTCTAGGATTTTGGTTTGGGAAAGTCATAAATGTATTTTGTTTTGGAATTAAAGAAAAAGAAACATTCTAATTGATTATTTATGAAGTTAGCTATTCTTTTTCCAAAAAAGATTTTGTGTTAGAACTCATAATTTGTAGGTTTCTTTGTAGGTTTTTTTTTACTGCTATTTTATGCAATATGAGCCATAGTGATAAAAATAAAAATTGATGATGATTTCAAATTATTTTCAGTTTTTTTAAAGGGTATGGAAGCCCAAATAAAAACTATTAAATTTTGATAAATTGATGTGTTTTTAGCAAATTTATTTTTCTTTAATCACGTTCTTTTTATGTTAATACTTACAAATAATTTCTTTAATTTCATTGAGACAATGAGTTGGGTGTTTGCAATTGAGGTCTCCATATTTGGTTGTGAGAATAGAGTGGTTGAAAAAGTGTTTGGGAGGTTGTGTAAATTTGTGCAATTTTAGAATATAAATGTATTTTATGCTTTAAATTATTATTTATAGATTCCAAAATCATTTAATCAGTTTAAAAAATAAATCTGTTTTAACAGTAAATATTATAATATGTTATAGTCTTATAGTGTTATATAATTTTTTAAAATAAAATATGAATTAAGAAAATAAATTTTCAAAGTATTCAAAAATATTGTGGCCAAACATAAATATTATACAACAAAAAAAGTATTATATGATGGTCTTAATAAACATAAAAATGATTTCAAGTGAAATTGTAAAGTAGTCTGTGTATCGCACGGGACATCATCTAGTTACAATAAAGTTACGAATTTGCTTTAAACTAAATTGCAGCAAATCTTACCAAATAATAATATGTCAACATTGAGAACAACACCAGCCTTTTTGCCCTTACAATAATATAATATCTCTAAAATAAAAATATTAATGATAGTATTTGCAATTGCATTTGCGATTTTCGCACAAGCCAATTATTGAATAATTAGTATGAATAATTAGTATTATTTGAAGATAATTTTGAGTTGCTCACTGGTGCAGTGATTGAGGATACCTTAGGAAGCAAAAAAATGTTAAGGGGCTTATTTGGTCAACAAACTAGGGTCATTCTACGGTACCCCTTATTTTTTTGGGGGTACTGTACCCATTAAAATCTAAACCACACAATTCTATTGGCTTTAATCTTGACCGTTTATTTAAATTTAATGGTTACCAGTTACCAGTAAAACATGTAAGCATATAAAAGCAACAATTTTTTTTTTTTTTTTTGCGTTCCTTCAATTTTGATTTCTGAGGCGATCTAGGGAAGACGATGTCGATGCTTTTGAGAGTTGAGACTACTTCTGCAAACTCCAAGATGGGCAAGGCAAGGTGTGAACTCTTTCTTCTTATTTTTTTTCATTTTCAACGATTAGAATCACGTTTTCTTCTTTCTTTCTTTTCATATGTGGTTTTTTGTTTCTTGGATTTGAATGACTTCAGAACCCTAAACTCCCTAAGGATATCGATTTTGGTGTTCGAATATCATTGATTTTAGATCCTTCAGTTTTATTACTAAAGCAAAATATTTGGGCTTTATTCTTTTAGTTTGGGATTTAGGCAAGTTGAAATCGAAAGTTTCAAACCAACATTTCAATTTTGCTCTCATCTTCTCTAGATGTCAAATTTTGGGTTCCACTACTTGGCGCCTGATTGGATAAGATCATTTTATTTTAGTGACAAGTCACAGCCAGGATATAGTTTTGATTACACATATTTCTATATTTCGAAAATAAGATAATTATTATTTAATATATGTCTTGCTCTATAATGGTCATGATTCTATATGTTTAATGTTTCCACTGTTACAGAAAATTAGTTCCATGAGGAATTTGATAAATTAGGGGGTTAAATCTCCTTTTTTCCTCGTTCTTTAGGTTTGGAAAAAGTTACAAAGGAAAATCCATAGGAATGGTATTCAACTATTTATTATCAACTGTAAAAATTATATTATTTATGTCTTCCTCATACATAAATTCTCAATAGTCAAAATAGTTCTCAAAGCTGCAGTCCAAATGAACCTACTGTGGTTTAGTTGACAAATTGTGGAGACCATGTACTTAAATCACCGAGAAATTACTGGGAACATAGGTTGTGTTTGGATGGCAATATTTGGATTTGGATTTGAAGTCCATTGATTTAAAATGCCTTGATTTGAAATCTTTTGATTTAAAAATTCCTTGTTTGGGTCTTTTTAAACAAAGAAGGATTTGAAATTCATCATTTCAAATTCCATTGTTTGGATACCTAAATTTAGATTTGGATTTAAGATCAATAAAATATATTTTTTAATTATTGTTTTTCTTAATCCTTCTACATTTTAATTTTAGTAACATTTTTAATAAATACATGAGGTAATATTAATAATTGAATTGACAAGATAATAACTAAATATCTTTAGTCATAAACAACTAAAAAAATATCTTGCCAATTATTGACAACTAAAATTTTTACATCAACTAGAGAGGAAACCCAAATGCATGGATTTTTTCATAAAATTCAAAATCTCAAACTAAAGTTCATAACAACTAAATAGTTATATATCAAGAGAGACAGATTAAATACCCAAAATATGTGTATTTTCTTCCCATTTCTATTATGTTTTTCAAATAATACAAAATACAAAATAAGAAAAATACAATATATAAATATAAATATAAAGTCTCAAATAACACGATGATGCCAAGATTGATATTCCTCAAACATTTCTTTTGCTAAAGCATCTCGAAAGGCTGTCCACTCATCAGTAACTCTAACAAATGTGATGTTTTCTTCTGATATCTCATTTTCATTTAGTGAAACATCTTCTAATTCAAGATCCACAGCTCTCAGTAGCTTATCCTCATTCATTTCATCCCGTATAAAATTATGAAGAATGCAACTCGCATTAATAATCCTAATTTGAGTATTCATTTCATAAAAACTAGTTGTGTGTAATATTGCCCACCTTTTTTTCAATAACCAAAAAGCCTGTTCAATTGTATTTCTTGCAGATGAGTGTTGAAGATTAAATAGCTCCTTATAATCTGTTGGTGTATTTCCTCTCCACAAATTTAGATGATATCGAGTTCCTCTATAAGGAGCTAAAAACCCAGGACAATTTGTGCACCTAGAATCCACAAGATAATACGTATTTGATGGTATTTCTAGGCAATAGCGTCGACTCAAAGCATCACGCAACACTCGAGAATCCAATGCAGATCCCTCCCAACCAAGTAATACATATATGAACTTTAGATTAGCATCACAAGCTCCTAAAACATTTGTACTGAGTCCACCTTTCATATTTCAATATCTACCTTGATCTTCTATGGGAACAGTTACTGGGACATGAGTACCATCAAGAGCTCCAAGTGCTCCCTTGAACCACTTCCATCTATCATCTCCTTCATGAAGAACTGTATGATCTTGTTTGATATACTTCTTGCCTATCTTAAGAATAGCTTTCAACACATAATGAAATTGTCTACTTATAGTTTCCCCAGAACGAGCAAAAACATTTTTAATTGTTCTATTCTTGAGGTCGTGGGCAAGAATATGTAAGAACAATGCTACAACTTCCCTAACTGTAACATTTCTTATGACAACCAATCCACCCTCATCACACAAAATGTTACATAACTTGTTAAACCCACGTGTGTTTATACATAATTCTGATATGCATTTAGATTCCTGAGCTAGAGATCCCATCCAAAGTCTCCTCTGATAAATCCCCTCTTCAATTTCACTTCTTAATGGTTCTCTCACAAAGTAATTCCTATGCGAGCATATTCCAACAAGCATAACAAAAAACTCCACTAGCAAAGGCAAAAATCTCATTGCCTCTTCCTCGTATACTTCCATCTCCTCTCTTTTACGTTTTCGTTGAATGGATATATCTCTTCCATTTTGTCTCTGTTTATTTTTCAAAATACAAACAATAAGAATCTATAACTAATAAAAAGGTTATCAATGAAAATCCATGAAATCACACCAAACAAATCAATGTAATTGCAACTACAAATATGAATAATAAATAGTTAATATATATTGCATTTTATCAAAAAAAAAAAAATATATATATATATATATATATATATATATAGACATCATTTAAGCAGCTAAACTCTCACTTGAAATTGACCTCACCTCAAAGAATGATAGAAACATTTTAAAGCCGTGTGACTGACCGAGGCCATGAACAAATCTTACTTGAGAGAATGAGGAAAGCGTACTAGTTAAGGTTATGAGATTGACCTCACCTCTTAAGAATGAGGAATATGTTCTATTGCCATAAGATTGGTCGAAATCATGAGACTAGCCTAAAAAGCTGCCTAATGCCACAGAACTGATCTAGGCTACAAAATTGAAGCTAACTATGAAAGCTAGACTAAAATCCGACCAAGCAAAGATCCATCACCAAATGCAGCAAAGAATGTGAACTAAATTAACTCAAGACAAACATAGAGTAGGCACACATTGTCAAAAAAAGACAGTCAGTGAAGCCAAATTATTTAACTACAAAAGGGGAGCTCAAACACGACCTCCATTCCTCATATATATATATATATATATATATATATATATATATATATATATATATATATATATATATATATATATATATATATATATATTTAAGTCAATTCACTCTACAGTCCACACTGGCCTGCCTAAAGTACCACCGTCTTCATCATCCATCACCTTGACAGCAATAAACTTAATGTTGTCCATTGGCATACAATGAAAGAAATTCATACCCAAGCATTCTTAGGACACCCTCTGAGCAAACGCCTCAGAGTCTTCCATAGTTCCATTTAACTATTAGTGAAAGGTATGAAAGAAAGAAAACCAAATCATATGTGAATAAACCTTTACCAATGGACCACTTACCCATTGATAAACCAATACCTGAAGAGTCTAAATAGAGGACAGGGGACCATTGGTGCTTCCTCATGCAAGTTTAGCCATAACTTAATCCCAATTCTTTTGGAGTCCTAGCAGCATTAGTTAGTGGATATCTTGAGAACAAACCTCATGCCCTCAAAAATTCAAACTTGTTGACCTCAATCAAATCATATGAGAATGGCCTTTCTCATTGGACCACTCACCGTAGTGGTGGTGCCAAAACCAATTTTTTCACTATGCCCCAATGGACTACACGCTAATTCTCTTCATCTATATCAAAACTCCCATAAAATTTTAGTAGCATGGTCATGTCTTTGAGCATTAACTAATCCAAATTCAGTTTGTCAACTAGGTTAATTGCTTGCCAAATTCACCAAAACTATATATATACCTTTGCTTATTACTTCACAACTCATAGACAGTTCATAGAAGTATTTCATCAAACACATAATTTGCATTTCAAACCCACAAATTAAAATAAAAATAAAAAATAAAAACAAACCCAAAACAAATCATTGAAAATACCATGAAACAAGATGCACAAACAAATCAAACAAAACCCACAAATAATCAAATTGAACCCAAACAAACCCACAAAAAAATCAAATAAAACCCACTAGAAAAACCCACAGCCTTTGTGGATTTAGATTTAGTAGAAGGAGAGAATTAGAGAGGATAAAGAGGAAGATCTAAGTTGAGAGAAACAAACCTGAAGTCGCTGAGAGAGAGAGAGGGAAGTTGTCGAGAGAGAGAGAGAGAGGGAAGAATAGCCTGTGATTTGTGGCTAGGAAGAGAGACACGGAGAGCCCAAAGAGAAATAGTGCATGAGAGTGAGAGATTTCCAATTTCCACCATGTAGGAAGGTATTTAAAATCCATGGATTTGGCCTATCAAATTCTATTGGATTTGGGACGAAATCCAAATCCATTTATTTTAACTTACCCAAACAAAGGATCTGGATTTGGGCCCCTCAAATCCAAATTCAAATCCAAATCCATGTGATCCAAATAGACCAATAAAGAATTTGATTATCTTAGTTGATTCATGCTGCTCAAATGTTGCCTATGAGATTTGATGAAAATTTGGTGGTGTGGTGTCACAAAGAAAAGAGAGTTGGAGAGGCCAAGATGGGTAGAACTTAATAGCATGTTTGGATGGAGGGGGAATAAAAGGGAGTAAAGTAGAGGGAAGGAGAGTAGGCTAAATTACCTTGTTTGAATGTTTTTTAAGGGAGGAAGGAGAGAGATTTGGAGGGGTTTGAAGGGATTCTAACTACTTCTAACTTGTCATTTTTAATTCCCCAAATTGGAGAGATTTGGATGGAGAGTAGAACATAGAAATGCTTGACCAAATGAATTACCAAATTTATCCTTACCATATTAACAAAATTACAAACTATGAAAAGACTAATTATTTCTCTCCCCCTTACTTAATTTTAAAAACATCCAAACAATGTGGAAGATAACCATTTCCCTCTACTCTCCTCCCCACTACTCTCCTCCTCTCTACTCCCCTCTACTCTCCTGTCCCTCCAAACTTCTAAACATAGGATAAGTGATTTGTTGGCTAGTCGTGGTTACCAAAAACTGAAATGTCTCCTAGGGGGTAGACAACTTATATTATTATGTTTTCTCATTACATCTGGATTAACTTACTAAATAGTATGGTTTCAGTAGAGGCGCATGCTTCCTTAAACCTGGAGCATGCATGAAAAGTCATGTGGCATCAATTGAGGGTTATTTCTTGTATTTTAGATTTGGTGTTGTTATTCTAGCAATTCTGTCTAAGTAGAGCTTGACCTTTGCTTGGTACTTGCAACTACATTGGCTGCATTGAGAATCAAAAGGTGTTGACAGATACTGGTGCTCAACTGTCCTAATAACACTATACTGGTGAACACATGCCAAAGGGGCCCTGTTAGTGTTGGTCATTAAGAGTTAACTTGGAGTTTGCATGGTTAGAGACCTCTCTTATGGCTTTCATAAGGAATATCTTGAATAGGAATCTTGGACTTGCATTGACAGTCTTACGTGGTTTTTTTTTTTTTTTTTTGTTTTTTGTTTTTTGTTTTTTGTCAAGTGTAAATTATTTTTAATTTTATGAGGCTTGATTCGCTTTCTCCTTCGGTATGCTATTGCTATTAGAATTGTTCTTGCTACATTCCCCTTATTTTCCTTATAGCTTTCATTTTTGGGATTTGTTACATCCAATGAGCAATTCAATTCCACTCTTTCCTTTTACATGAGATTTGTCTTGGAAGATGGGTGCTAAATGTCCTTTGGAAGAAGTTGAAGTGATAATAAGAGAGAATATAAATAATGCACTTTGAAATCTGTAGTCTTAGATTTACTTACCCCAAAAAAAGAAAAAAAAGAAAAAAGTCTTGAGATTCCAAAACCTTGGTCAGTGGTTCTAGACATTAAGAGTTTCTGTTATGTTGGAAATTAGCATCCTTTGTGGTCACTGCGCTTCTTTAGGATGAGTTCAACATGTGCAAATGCTTCAAGGCCTGAAGTGACCATTGTACATGAGTATACTTGCATTTTTGAAAAATACCTTAGGCTATGTAGTGAGAGCTTTTTTTCTATTGAAATTCTTGCTACATGTTCACCTTTCTTCAATCAAGTGTGATAGGTCTAACCTGTAATGTGTATAGATATATAGTGGCAATTTCAAGTATATGTTAGTGTTTTGAAGATATGGAGTGCACATCAAATCAATTGCTAACATCTTTCATTAGTTCTCTTTATGAGTGGTCCTTTGCTTTGGGTCTCACAGATGGTACTTCTATTCAAAATTTCATAGAGTCAATTTATATGTAAATATTTTTCAGTTGTAATTCTTTAGGTTACTTCATGTTTTTTTTTCATGAAGTAGTCTCTTTGCAATAAAGTTATTCTTATGTATATATAAGTTCGTATCTTGGGTCCAAGGTATTTGCTTTTTTTTGTAGTTACTACCTCTATATTTCTGTGTATTTTAAATATAGTCTTATACTCTCTTGGCAACTTAGCACAGTAAATTTTAAAATTTGTTAGTAGTGCTTTAACAATCAATCATCCAAAATGATTTGTTTTGATCGAGGTCAACTCTCAGTATTCCTAGTTCTGACAATTTCTGAAAAACATCAAGATGATTAACTACCCCTTGGATTCACTCATATAATCTATGGCAAGCAAATATTGCAGGGTTTGCATGCAATCTGCCAGTTACAGAATTGGGAATGGTACCTACATAGTCTAAGAACATTCTAAATTTAATCTTAACTTCTGTTTTTACTCTCTTTTCTAGTTTGTGGAGACTGATAATTGGTTCCCACATAATGCTTTTTTCTGTTCAATAAACCAGGTCTTTTAGTGACAATTCTTGAACATGGAATATTATCAGTGACTCAAATAGCAGGACAATTGGAATCTGATTTTGGAACAGTCTTGTCACATAACAAAAATAACATTTGGTACATTAGGTTCATGAGATTCTCTGGCAGCTCGCGCAATTGTGAACTATAACATTTTTGGATTTTTATTTTACTCTTTCTAAATGAACCGAGCCAGCTAGAGTCTTTCTTGAGCCATATTGAAGAAATAGAGCTTTGTTCAATGTATTTGTCTTTGAGCAAACTTTTCTGTATTTGTGGCGATCTAGAAGAAGTCTCTTTTTTTTTTTTTTTTTTTTTGGGAATAACTGCTTTGCTTTTGTTTTATGACACTATCAATTTTCAGCTAATGCCAATAAAACTTTAATGGAAATATGCAGGTTGTGTAACATTGGTGTTTTCTCTGAAGCAAGCCTATTCAAATTACCCTGCTGGAACATGTACCTGCTTGGCAAAACCATGTCTGTATTACTAGCAAGCTAATGCCACTAAGATGATGTAAAGCATATCTTAAAACATATATAAATAGATATAAATATATAATATATCCCTATTAATCTCACACATTAATGTTAATTAGAAAAATATAAATATCAAGAAAGTCACCTCAACTATGTTATTTTAGAGGGAGGTATGCCTTGAATGTGATGTGAGCTATGAATATGATGTGAGCTACCAAGGGAGATACGTAGAATATTAATTGGTATATTCAAAGATTTATGGAAGAAACCGGTTAATTAATTCAATTACTAAATTGATTAATTATGTCAAATTACATGCAAATCGTGGAGGCACCAAAAAATCACCAAATAAACTAAATGTAGTAAAAAATAAATAATTCGGTGATTTGTTGAAAAATGGGAAAAACTTCTCGCGTGGCAAAAACCCCACTGGGTGAATTTAAGATCACCATTCTGTGGGCGCAACGGGGGGAGTAAGCCTTGGTCGAGTGGACCGAGGTGGAGAAGAAAATGGAGTCGCCACCTAGATTAAGTCTAGGAACTATAAATATAGCGACCTTATGGAAGGACTGATCTTTACCAAAGCATGTGTCTACAGTTTAGGTATGGGGATGGGAAGGTGTTAGGCACCCAACCCCACCTGACTTGAAGGTCAGCCTCTACTCATTATGTTCCAAATTCTACTCCCATCAAAAGGTCATCTAATACGTTATTCTAAACTCACACACACTAACATGCAAAACAAGGCAAATGTTCCATACTCATAAAACGTATAATTTTTTTTTTAAAAGAAAAAAAGAAAAAAGCTGAATGAATTATTATTATGTAATTGAAAGTAAAAATCATGCTATATGTGTGTGTGTGTGTGTGTGTATATGCATGAAAAAAATATGAATTTAATATTTAGAAAGAATCCATAAAACGATTGAAACAAAGTTACTTGTAAACTCATAAAACGTATAATTTTATTAAAAAAATAATAGCTAAATGAATTATTATGATATAATTGAAAGAAAAAATCATGCTACATGTGTGTGTGTATTTTTTACTCAAAATGCCCCAATAAGGACATAAGTTGGTGTAACATCAACCCAATGAACATATATTAGTCTAAAAATATAACTAATGTTATTGAATGACTAAAGAACGATTAATAATTATAATCTTATATAAATATAATCACTCCAAAAACATTATCCATTAAAAGTGCTTAAATGGTATTATTTTAAAGCCAAAATTATATATTTATGGACTTATTTTTCAAATCTTTTTATCTATGTAGATCTGTCTTTCTAATTCTACCTATACCATGAAATTGTTTGTAACTCTAAGCAATGGCACTCCTAATAGAGAAATAATTGTTCATTCATAATCAATCTTCTTTTTAATCTTGCAAGTCTTGTTATTTCAACAATTTTCAACTATTTAACCTAAAAAATATATGTCGCAAACAACTAACAATACATATTATTTGAAAGATGAATTAAGTGCATGTAAAGTGTAAAAAAATACTTGCATGTAGGTCGGTGGTGGTGGTGTACATGTAATCTTATCCCTATCTAGCTAATTCTTGTTATAATCTATTTGTTTTGCTGAGAGAGAGAGTTCCATTTCATATAAGATTTAAATCCTATCGAAATTAAAATTTTTAATTTAATCAACGTGTTTGTTGCAATTCCATAAAAAAGTGGAATAAAAAAAGGTCATATTCGTATAAGTATATATGTATACTCCATCATTATATATAGAATTTTAAGGAAAAAGTGTTTACTTTAAACTCAAATACTTATTATGTTATTTATCATTCTCAAAAACAATTACGTTATTTACAATTTTTTTTTAGTTCATCCAAAAAATTGTTTGGCAAATCGGTATGAACAAATAAAGTTACTGTTTTTTTTTTTTTTTTCCTTATGACTGTGTGGTAATATAATTTAAGTAAAAACAAATAGTACAAAATAAATTAATAATAAAAGGATATACATCTGACTATTAAGCCCAACTTTTATTATATAGTATATGATATGATATAATATGTCTTTACTCTCATTGTAAAACACACACACAGAGAAGATATATATATATGACTACTAGAAAAGAAGCCATTCATACACACCGTACAGCTCACCGCCACCCCTACCCCCACCACAACCAACCACTGTTAAACCCATCACCATAACCCACAACCCACCATTGTTACAAACACACCACCATAACCCATAACCCACCATTGTTACAAAAAACAACCTAAATGCAAAACAAAACCAAGATCAACCCAACCACATGTAGCAAACATAAACCCCGTAAACCACAATACCACTAGCCAAAACCACCACTAATCACCACCACCTCAAAATGCCAAACCTACAAAACTACAATCCAATTTCTCAAACCAAATCCAATCCCTAAAATCAACCATAATAAACAATCCAAACAAATAAGGGGATTCGGATCTTAGTGAGATCGGGCGGCAAGTTGCTTGGCGAGCACATCGGTGGAGGCGAAGCAAGCTGCTTGGCGAGTAGCAAGCGGCATTAGCAGAGGTGAAAGGCGTTGGCGTTGGAGGAGATGCGAGCTACTTGGCGAATGGAGGAGGTGAGCTCTGGCAAGTAGAGGAGGCGATCTCTGGAGAGTGGTGGAGGTGAGCTGCAGGTGGAGAGCACTGGCGTCGAGTGGTGGCCTTTGGTGATTGGCGTGCTGTGGAAGAGGAATAGAAAAGATAGAGATGAGAGAGATGAGAAGAGAGAGAGAGAGAGAGAGAGAGAGAAAGAGAGAGAGAGAGAAAGAGAGAGAGAGATATCTGTGATGAGGAGAGAGAAAAAGTAAATAAAATAATAATATAAATTTTTGCTATTCTATCCGTACCGTCTCATATTTGAGACGGTACTGTAGCGATGTGCCAAAATTTTTGGCATTTGAGACACCTCATGATGGTTTGTTTTTGGTGTTTGGTGTGCCAAATGTCAAATATTTGGCATTTGACACACCTAATGAGAATGCTCTTTTAGTAACGATGGCAATTCATATTGGTGGATCATGGTTGCTAGTTTGGGTTTGGGTTCGGGTTAATGTTGTATTGTGTTGAGGTAAAGATATTCAACACATGGGTTGACACGAACAATTAATATTGCCCGTCAAATAATCAAGTCAAAATCTCTCAACTCTAACGTAAGGATTGACACTAATTGAAGATGTCAAGCAGAGTTGACATAGACACAATCCAATTCAGTCCATTTAATAAATATTACCCAAAAAAATGACCTAACGGAACAATTTTTTTTTTTTTTTAATTTTTAATTTTTAATTTTGCCTTCACATAAACAAATCCTACCTGAGATTTCCACTCTCTCAAGACCATCCTCTAAGAGACATATATAGATAGGGAAGTTAGAGATTTTATCAACATCAAGCATAATTAGAGGAAATAATGAATTGATGGAGGACACAGCGAGGTTCAACATAATCACAGACAATGATCAATAGCCATCTTATTCAAATGAGAAGTACCCCAACAACACCATACCCCGTTGGTATCCTTTATAGCTTGTTTGAAAAAATAGGGAGTAGAGGGGAGTAGAGTAGAGGGAGGGAGTGTAAGTTAAATAACCTTGTTTGGATTTTTTTAAGGGAGGAGGGAAAGGGGTTTGGAGAGGTTCTAACTACTTCTAACCTATCATTTTTGATTCCCCAAAATTGGAAAGATTTGGAGAGATAGTAGAGCATAAAAATGCTTGACCAAATTAATTACCAAATTTACCCTTACCATATAAACAAAATTACAAACAATGAAAAGACTAATTATTCCCCTCTCCCTTACTTAATTTTAAAAAAATCCAAATAAGGTGGAGAATAATCATTCCCCTTTACTCTCCTCCCCACTACTCTCCTTCTCTCTACTCCCCTCTACTCTTCTCTCCCTCCAAACTTCCAAACATAGCATTAATGCATTCATCCGCCTTAATTATACCTTCCTCTCCTTGTTAAGAGTAGATAAGCAAAAATAATTGGGTATTGCTGTGTCATATATAGCAGTACCCACTTTGCTCAAACCAAATCAATTCTTCTTGCTACAAGGTTTGGTTACACTTGTGTTGCTTAATTAGATCTCATACTCTTTTAAGTTATGAATTAAAATGTTAATTAATTTGTGCCAACAGATTCCGCTCTCTGAAATATCAGCAACTCTTACCAATAGGGAAATAAAGTTAATAGATCTTTTGGGCCTCATGATCAATGGGCTTAGTATAATTTGCAATATTTGATGTAATACTGGGCTTACCTGTATATATTGACCATGTGCAACAATTGTAATGTAGTCAACTGAGTATTGGGTATGAGAAGTAGATAGAAAGTTTGGATTCTTGAGATGCAAACGGTTGTGGCACAAAGTGGTGTCGTCCTAAAAAATAAAAATAAAGAATAAAGATCTTTTGGGCCTCATTATCAATAGGCTTGCTATAACTTGTTTCATTCCATGCACCGTACAGGTCTACTTTAAAAGGTGTTGTTTTTATACAACGTAAATATTGACTGTGTAATATGTATTGCAAGATTTATTAACTTATTAAGTTATTGAGACAATGTAATATCTAAGTTCTTTATCACCCTCTTCTCTCAAAAAAAAAAAAAAAAAAATCTTTATCACCCATTTTCCTTAAAGTTATTCGGTTTAGAATGCTGAAGGAAATACGACTCAAGTCTCTTATTGATGGAGGTTATTTGAGATACTACGACTCAAGTCTCTTATTAGTCAAGATTTATAGTATTATTTTACTCCAAATCCAATATACTTGAAATCTTAATCATACTTGTAATACAAGTAAAATCCTAAATATGTACAAGTATCATATAAGTTTAGGATTAGCTTATACTTTAAAGTATAGAATTAATCCATTCATCAAAAATAAAGTTTAGAATTAATTTATTACAGTGTGACCTATGAATAATACTAAAAAGTATAGAATTAGCTGAAACTGAAAACTTTTTACAAAAAATACTGTAAAAATAAGAAAAAATAAAAAAATAAAGCTATAAGTTAGTTGAATAGTACAATGAAACCTATGAATAATATCAAAAAGTATAATGAGACTCATAAATAGTAGCAAAAATAAACTAAAAACTCTAATAAGCTGTGAGTTTCATCACTTCCCAAACACACTCTTAGCATATATTCATAGCTCAATAGTTATTTAAGGTCTTTTGTTGTGGAGGTAGATCTTTAAAATCAAATCACAAGTTTTCTCTTATTACCATTACTAGTCGCAAACTCAAGTGATGCGTAAAAAATGTAATATAATTATTTTATAAGATTATAATGTAAAATTTGTAGGTTAATAGTGCATGTATTATTTAAAAGCATTTTCTATTTTTATATATTTCATGTAATGGAACATATAATATATTTTGCATCCAACAACAATACATAGTGAGATATATATATCATTTTTATTGCTTTTTTAGGACTCATATCTCTAATTTCTAATGCCTATTTTGTTTATATTTTAGCCCAAAATGAAAGAGTTTAATCCAAATAGAATAAAATTTCATACTTTTCAATCCAAAAAAAGAAAAATGTTGAGCCCAAAATAGAAAATGAAACCTACAAAAAGAATCAATTTAAGGACAAACTAGTCCAAAATGGACTATATAGACCAAAATGGATCAAAGAAGACCAAATTGGACCAAAGTAGACTAAATTGGACAGAAGTGACCAAAGTGGATTGAATGGACCAAAGTAGACTGAAATTCTACGTTGATATGGCTTTAAAGATGCATAACAACAATAAATATTAACGCTTCAGCTTTTAAATATTATATAAAATATAGATTTGTAAGACTATGTAGTAAAGTTTGTAATAACTATAGTATCACTAAAAAATATTATGAATTTTGTTTGTTATGTTGTTGATCTCAAATTAAACAATCATGACGTTTTGTAAATTTTTTAGTTAATAAATAATGTCATTTACAATTACAAAATTTTAATGAAAAATTCGTAAGATGCATCATTAAAAAGGTCTTATTTTTTTATTAATACTATTTTAAAAAATGCTTAAATGACTTCATGTACTAATACATTTGAAAAAATAATTAAATTAACTCATTTAGTTTTTTTTTTTTTTTAATGAACATTCATTTAATTATTTACTAATAAATTTTACAATTGAAAATGATTGAAGTAGATTGAATTGACCAAATTAGATTGAAAATGACCAATGTAGGCTGAATGGATCTAAATAGTTCGAAGTGAACGGGAAAAAACCGAAGTGGATTGAAATGATATGCTAATGTGACACAAATGGAGTGTAATAATAATAAACGCTACGTTTAAGCTTTTAAATATTATATAGATTTATTATTTTAATCCCTAAGGCTATGATTGGTTGTGAACTAAGTGACTCCCTTCTATCTGGTTTCACTAAAGTATTAATGGCTAGTTTGGAAGGAGGTGATTTGAAACTTGGTAGAGGAAGAACTTTTAGCTCAACACGATGATCTTGCCATAAGAACCCTGTACCAATTATCAATTATGCAACACCTCAATTGGATCCATCTTTACATGTTTAGAGAGTCCACAAGGATTAAAACTAGTGGATCATGATTATGATGAGTCCATTTACTCAAGAACCGTACTTATATTCCAAAATAAAAAAATTTTCATATCGTAATCAGTCGAAAATAATATTTTAATTTTTTAAAGAGAAATCCGGACCACATTGTGCATGTGAAGTTTGACATTCCAAAGTTCATTGCCCCAATCTTCCAGTTACTAATACTGTGGGGGCAAAAACTTGAGCCTTTGCGTTTGGCTTGAGCCCCACACTTTAATAATAATGCGTCCGAGGAGAAGAAAGCATGGGAAAAGGCCCCGTAATAGATAATAGAGCAGATAAATATCCAAGGGTGTTGGTCCGAGAGGGTCATCCTCCTCGAATCTGACATATGTCAGTAAAGTGAGCTTCGTCTTACCCTAGATCACCTTCCAGGAAGCTCCAGCGACGAAGATAGACTTCAAATGTATAGGGAAGGGATAAGAACACAGAAATATCTAAGGAAAAAACTGTTACCACCGCATTAAATGCATTACAGCAGCTTTTTTAGTAGCATTAATGTGGAGAAGACCTCTGAACTGTGTTTTCAACCACTTTTACTCCCAGAAAATCAAAAAGTTGTGGGAAAGGAGACGAAAACTCGAGTACGAGGCTAGAAAGTAGACAAGTGAACGGTAGGATTGAATAAAGGAGGACTATATAATAGAGTAAAGCCTTCAGAAGAAAGGGATCGAAAGATATTAAGGAAAAACATTGAGGAAGATACACTATAGCACTAAGAAAAACACCGACTGAAATAGCCAATTTATCCAAGAACTTCCTCCTTGGACATCGTCTGAAATAGCCAACTTATCCAAAAACTTACTCCTCGGACTTGAGCTCAGCATTTGATTGTGTTTTATCCTCCTCGGACAGACTCATAACCCCTATTAACTGTTGTAAAACTCATCACCAGCCCAGTTCTTTCACCCACTCTCTCATAAATTTATTGTATTGGGCTTATTGGGCCAATATCCTATTCCATCTGGGTTTGGGCTACAATTTGTGACCCTACAAATACATAGCTACGTCACCTAATTTAAGCAATAATTCTTAGGATTAATATAAAATGGAAGATATTCAAAGATCTTTCTTACTACCAAGGTTCTATGAACAAAAAACTTTGCAAACCTATTGCTACTCTTGTTTCATTCAAGAGATTGTCTCTATACTCGTTATGTTTGCTTTGGGAGTTTTATTTTTGCTGCAGTTACACTGTTGCTCTTTCTCTATCTTTTTTATTTGGTACCACTTCTTTGTGGTTTTCACGATTGGCATATATATAGACGGTTTTGTTAACTATCTAAGATAATAAAGTTTTTTGATCATCAAGTGTCTTATTGATCAGCTGAAATTTCATAGTGTTTGCAATAGAAATGTCCACAATTCAAATCCTTACCTCCCAACTATCGAATTATCCACACACACCCAAAATTGCTTAATCTTGTAAATTTATTTTGTAGTGGTGTCTCATTTCTTATGACTTGAGTATGTACGTTTTTCCCAGGTTGGTGATTCTGTATATAATATATTTACTAGTTACTATAATTAATCTACTATCAGAAAATTAATATTTCTATCTTTCATGTTATATATGATTTCAGATACAACAAAATGGAGTATAACATTATACATGTAGCCAACCTTAACTAATCTGTTAAGGATCCATAACTGACCCGAAATTTTTGAAACTAAGGCTTATGATCGGATCAAATTTCACTTTGTGTGACTCCAAATAATATGTACTTATTTAAATTTTAAGAGGAAGGGAGGCTATGAGCCTATGACCCTTGAATTCAAACTTCTATTAATCCAAAACCTTAATATAAAATTGAACCAGAAGGGGTTAAAAAAACAGTCCACCCACTGATACACTAAAACCCACATCCAATTTCATAGTATGTTTGGATGTTAACTTGTAATTGGATTATAGCACTTACACACTGGACTACCACTGATACTTACTAAAAAAAATTGAATTTAAGTACATTAATTTCAAGATTACACTTAAGTATGTTATGGATCTAGGTGTGTATTTAGATATGTTTGTAGTGTTTCTCTTTAAAAATTGAATCCAAGGCAAATTTATTTATGCTTCATGAGCTACTAGACCCCTTTTTTTTACTTTAAGAATATTCTTTGATTATTTTGTTGCTAGAATAGAGGCCTTTTTAAGCTTTGTTTAATTAGAATGCATTCAATCCCTATTTTTAAGGAAAGGGAGTTGTTAAGGGACCACATGCACTTCCTACCTTTGCGTGATTGCAAGATATTTTACTTGCCTTTAGTCAAAGCATATATTTACCCATTAGAAAATACCACAATCACTCATGGTGGCATAGATTTTTATTGAGAGTTTTAAGTCATGAAACCCCACATATTAAAGAAGCAAGTACAACCTTCTTGCTGGTCCTTTTTTCTTGTGACTCATTCTTAAAACTTTCTCCAACTCTTTAGGTTTACCCATTTTGCAAGTTACTTATCTTGCTCAACATTGTTTTCAATCAATCTTTTTATCTGGAAATTTATTGAATGAGATTGGTTGTCTATAATCTATATAGCACAAGTCCTAATACTTTTTTGTGCCTAGGGCCCTAAAGAAACATAGATTGTCAAAGATTTGGAAAGTTAAATTGGTCCTAGTCTTAAAGGAAGGAAATTTTCATAAAGGCATCACATGCTTGCTTTTACTACAGGGGACACCCATCATTCATTTTTACAAAACTGGTTTTGACCCTCATCGTTCTTTTCCCAACCTTTATTGTCTCTGACTTTATGCTAATCTCAATTGGGTTTGGGTCAAGGGATTTTATTAAAAATGATATATATTATCACTGCCAATTAGAGACCACATCGTGTGGACTCATTTCATTTTGTTTTTATTTCAAAGATACTCAATTGAGTACTTTATATCAAAAGTCTTCTTGTGTTAAAGAGTTTGATAAGATATATATATTGCTCTTTGCAAATTTAACTGACAGCTGGTTTGTCTTTTAAAGTTTAAACCAGAAACTTACAAACAAATCTTATGTGTTTGGCATTTTCTGTTTAACCTATAATTCTTTATTTGTAAGATTAAGAATTTGTAAGATTAAGAACTTGTAAGTTGTAACACAGCACAAGCAACATTGTTTAACCTATAATTCTTTATGCCACATTATACAATAAGTTTTAAGAATAAATTAACTGTTTTTGTATCATAAACTATGTATCATACTTGTTATTTTCTTCCAAAGATTCAAAGTCGGTCATTCTATTCCACGGACTAATAAGAAAGAAATATAAAAAACTCAAGGTATCTAGGCTTTTTAAACTGAAAAAAAAAAAATATATATATATATATATATATGAGTAATGTTAGAAATATAAAAAATTCCGTACTCTTTTTTATAATTGTTAATGTAACAAGTTGTAATGGAAGTAACATCATTTTTACAAAAGTCAGTTACTTGTATCATTTTTATTAGTGAGAATTTTTTTATTTTTTTTTTAAAGTATATTACAGTATACAAACTCAATAGTTATGAAAAAATTTGTATCTCTAAACTTATTCTTTTAAAATTGACCGGTTGAAATAGATGTGGCAAGAAACAAAAACTCTTGAGAGAGAGATAAACCTGCATCCTAACTAAGAAGTGTTAACAATTAAAGTGTTCATGTTCTGATCCCAATTCCTACCATAGTTTATACAGGAGTTGTACTAAATTATGAAATACATTTATAGGTTTGTTAGCCTAACACCTTTTGTAGTATCTGAACAAAAATATTAAATAGTGAAAAAGCAAAGGGGGAGCAACATAGTTATCATTAAAAAGTAGAAAATGACGGGCATAGAATTATGTAAACGTGCAAGCCACTGTCCACCACAAGCAAATACTATAGCAGAATCTCTCACCCACCTCTTAACTTCCCATTAGTTTCTCTTTATAAAGAGAGCTTCCTCTACTGTCACCAAGACTCATCACCACAATTACCATTAGCAATAAGAACAAAATGCAAAAGCATCACCACTACCATTTCCTCTTGATTTCTTGCTTTTGCTTTTCTACACTAGCTCTTTCATGGAACCAAAACATGCAATTCAATCAAGGAAAGAACTATGAGGGCTCCTCAGATCTAGTGGACCTTCAGTACCACATGGGTCCTGTCCTTGCATCTCCGATAAATCTTTATATAATCTGGTATGGCCATTGGAACCCAACCCAACAAGCCATTATAAGAGATTTCCTCTATTCCCTCTCTTCATCTTCTTCTTACCCTTCTGTCTCTGATTGGTGGAGGACTGTCAGGCTGTACACTGACCAAACAGGATCAAATATCACAGGGAATATAGTCCTCTCAGGCGAGTTCTATGACACTAAATACTCCCATGGTGGCTATCTCAGTCGTCTAGCAATCCAATCTGTCATCAAAACTGCTGTCACTTCATATCCAAGACCTCTACCTCTCAATCCTCACAATGGCCTCTACTTAGTGCTGTCATCTTCAGATGTTCAAGTCCAAGACTTTTGTAGAGCAGTCTGTGGCTTTCACTACTTCACTTTCCCAAATATTGTTGGTGTCACTGTACCTTATGCTTGGGTTGGTAATAGTGGAACACAGTGTCCAGGCATCTGTGCCTATCCATTTGCATGGCCTTCGAATTCAGGTAAGCCACCACCAAGCTCAAATGGAGGCAACAATATAATGCGTGCACCTAATGGGGATGTGGGTACTGATGGAATGATCAGTGTGATCGCTCATGAGCTAGCTGAAGCGTCAAGTAACCCACTTGTGAATGCATGGTATGCTGGTGATGATCCAACTGCACCAACTGAGATAGCAGATCTGTGTGTTGGTGTTTATGGGAGTGGTGGGGGTGGTGGATATGTGGGGAAGGTGTTTACAGACTCATGGGGGAATGGGTATAATGTGAATGGAGTGAAAGGAAGAAGGTTTCTTGTGCAATGGGTATGGAACCCTTTGCAAAGGAGATGCTTTGGGCCTAATGCCGTGGATTAAAGAGTGTTTCATTGTAAATACTTTGCTATCATTTCTTCTACTACTTTACCTCTTGCTCTTATTAGAAGTGTCTCAAAAAGAGCAGGTGAGGACCGGATGAAAAGAAATGGTAATCAAATGAGGCCAGGCTGGCACCTGGTGTTGAAGGGATGGCCAGCTTGATGTGGAAGTAAATATCTTGCTTTTCATAAAGACCCATGCTTATTATGCTTTGCTTGTTGAATTTATAGTTGTTTCTCTGTACGCAAAAAGGATCTATATAGAAAACTGTTGATCACATTTGGAGCTGTTTTTGAAATGATAAGTGCTCAGTTGATGTAAAAAGATCTCTCTCGAGTTACATTAAGGGAAGAATTACATAATATATGATGAAGCATCTAAATACGTTTCCATATTGATCAATGACAAATGGTCTCTTTATACGAAAAAAAGAAGAGTAGTAATGGTCTCTTAATTATCACAGGGAACTAATCTTTCAGTCAATAAAATAATGTATATGATATATCACATTCAAATTTAACTTGATGATACATTATGAGAAGAATGAGGTAGGCCAATAAGTAAATAACAACAGCCTTCTCAGCAACAAAGCAGAGTAAAAATGTTCTCCTATATAATTTCCCACCAAAAAAGGAAGACCCTTTTTTCTTTTAACATAGCAAACACATAGCTACAAAACTGTAGAACTATATGAATATGGATGCTCTTCATGTTCCCCCATCCTAAACTCTTATGGCCGATACAGCTCAAAGCCTCAGATTTCTCGAGAAACACCTAGAACGTGGATGCTTAAATAATTTTGAATTCAAGTTGCTACATTCTTTATGAACAGATAATCCTATGTGAAATTCACAACACGTCAAAACATCGGATACAGGTGTGATCAATAAGCCTATTTACAAGGCTCTCTGGCTCTGGAATGAGAGCAGATGTCAAGCTGTTCCAAAAATGAAAAGTCAACGACTTATCCAGCATCTTTCTGAACAAATCATCTTGTCGAGCTTTCTCAGTCTCAGTTGCCGGTGCAGTAAAATATCTGCTTGCAGCTCAAATGGGTTAAATAATAAACAAGAATATGAGAGCCATATGAACCAAAGGCACTACACAATTTGTTTTAAAAACATAAAGGACAGAACCATATAATAGAAGAAATATAAGGGTACATAATCAGACAAACACACATGGCAACTATATGGCTCTGGGAAGCAAAACAATCAATCACACAGGTGACCTGATTTTTTATGTCAGTTAAACATGTATAAACTGGCCCAGCTTATACTAGGATAACACATCAACAAAGAGACCCTTGATCAAATGACATAATTATGGAAACAATAATGATAATAATAATGTAACCTATATTTTTGTTCATTAGGCACTGGAAACATCTCTTCTACTTTAACTTGAAGATTCAATTCCAGTTAAAAGAGTATCTGATAAATAAGATGAAAATGTTTTTAAGAAAGAAAGGAAAGCCTAAATGCTAAAGCCAGTGCAAGCATCGAACCAACAAACAGACAGAAAAACAAACAAAAGAATCTTAAACTTCCAAAGAGGAATGGACAGACCACTTGGAAAACCAAGGAAGTCCAAGAGAAAAGCAATTTAAGAAGAATATCTTGAGCTTTAAAAAACACACCAGAGGAGACATAGTGGAATCACCTTTTGAGCTTGCATCCATAATTAACGAAACATCTATCTCAAATGTCCCTCAAACCCACAAAAATGAAATATCCAAGAATTAAAGAAACAAAAAAAAAAAAAAAAAAAAAAAAAAAAAAAAAAAACAAACAAACAAACAAATACAGATAAGGACCCGATGAAACACATATATCATCTGATTTTGGCTAATTAAAGTATCAATACTAAACATATCTATAGACATCATTTATTTTATAGGTATCTCTAGACATCATTAAGGTAATGAAAACACCTTAACTAGTAGATTAAACAAAGGGAGTAACAGCTGCAACTTCTTAAACCCTCATCCTTAGCAAAGGAAGGATTTTATCCCAAATTTCCAATGCAACTTCCAGAACCTTACCAGCTAAGCATGCTATCGTTTTTTTTTTTTTTTTTTGGTAAACAAAAGTTTAGGTGAGGGGAAGCTACCACATACTAGGGCTAGGGCAAGCTGCAGGCCTCAAAGAGGACTTACATTAGACTTATAAATCACGCCCACCAAGGAGGACTGCTGGCAGCAGGACTTGAACCTAGGCCTTTTGGGCGAAGTGTTCGAGCCTTACCAATTGAACCAACCCCCGTTGGCAGCTAAGCATGCTATCACCTTCAACATCTTGCATGAATATATACATATATATATATATATTGACAGTGAATAAGCCATCAGAGCTGTAAAAAAGACGTCTCCAAAGTATCTTCCCATTCCTATAAGGCTTGCATGGCCAAAACCCCTTTCCTTTGAAATTTCTACCAACAAAGATATTCTTTTTGTCTGTATTTACATTTTACTCTGACCACGCAAGATACTGTTCATAGTACTTGTTAAAACTACGAACATTTTAAAGTCTATCAACCCCCAAAAACATTTTATGCCTTTTAGACTTCAATCAACTTCAATGTTTAAACTCAACTGCCAAGAAATTGTTAATTTTAGGTGTGAGTGTTCTTTGTAATTTTCTCTAAGTTTCTCTAAGAAATACAACTAAAGAGAAGTTTTAATGCTTCTCAATCTTGTTCATTGTATTCCAAATTGTTCATGATCATGGAAACATAAAAATAGGCTTGACTGGTTAAATATTTGATGCATAAAAAAATATATATATATATATATATATATATATTGGACAATATCAGTAAGTACTATGGAAAAAAAAAATTTTGAAAGAATTTATTTATTTTTGATAAGTAACAATCTTTATTAAATCAGAAATACTTCCAAGTATACAGGGGTACACAAAGAAAAACCAACATCAACATTTCAAAGAGCATAGCTCTAACAAATCAAAGAAAGAATCACAAGAGAAAGCTTGAATAGCTCTAGCCATTCCAGCAAAGAAAAAAGAAAAAGGACTTAAGCTCATTAATGTATCAAGGATTTTACTAACAGATGGGCATCCATTAATGAACTATTTTAGGAAACTTTTTATTGGAAAAGGAAAACCAACTGATTTTTTTTTACAGCTTTTTCAATTTCCCATAAAAAGTTTTTTGAAACAGTTTATTAATGGATGCCCTAAGGGCACCTGTTAATTGGATTCCTGTATCAATTATAAATCAGAATTATTAAATACAATAAATGAATTTTCAGAAGAACGGAAGAGGGATTTTATAATACAAAATTAAGACTTTATTTTGGTGCCCTGCTGGTATGGATTGTGATTTTGAGTGATTTGCAAATTTTTAGTGATTCAATGATTAAGAACCACAAATATTGAATTAAGACTAATTGGAACTTACATACAAAAGCTCTATGCCTGACCTAGTCTAAACCCTATCCAAATGTAAAATTAGGAAAGCACATTGTTCACGGCTCTAATCTGCTCCTGCTCCAGAAACTGGGCAATCAAATTCCATGGATATAATGTCCTAGGTTATCCAATCGAGGACTTACATCTGGACATTCAAAACTCATTGAATAGATTTTAGTTTAAAAGAATTGATCGCCAGTTCATAATATTGATCAGTAAACCCTAATAAAGCAGTATACCAGCTATTTGCCTCCACCCAATCACTAACTTCTTAATGTTTGGCATCATAAGATTTACTCCAAAACCATCACAGAATATTCTCCCATATCATTGAAGCATACAATTAATTGATGGATAGGTGATCTACAAACTCAATTTTACTTTAAAGGCTACAGAATAGAAGAATTTTGCTTAATTTGTCTCTCTTAAAAATATCACCATGCTCATGCTCAAAAATTAAGTGGATGAAAATTCCCTCACATATGCATGCACTAAAACATATAAGATGGAAAAGGATTTAGATATATACCTTGAAATATTTTGAGAACTGATAGGGAAGAAAATGAAAGAATCTTGCACATTCAGTTCCAGCTGTTTAATGGATAGTTTCTCTTGACTCCAAAACTTTCTGGAAACTCTTGTCAAAAGATCAGCCCCATTCCATCTCAATTGAGTGTCATCATAAGTCATATAGAACTCTTTCAGGCACTCCATTATGAAGGGACTGCATGGAAAGAGGAAGAAATATCATATTTAAACATAGTGTCTATTGCAAAAAAAAAAGAGAGGAGTAATTGATCATATAGAACTTTTTTTTCCCCAACAAATGAACAAGACAAGTCTGCAAATAAAATTTCCCAAAAAAAAACTTAAATAACAAACATCAGCTCCATGTCTGATACTCAAACATAATACATTCTTTGAATTTCTAAAACAATTCTTTCCCTCCAACCCATCTTGTTACTCAACCTTTTTCAGGAAAGTTTTTTTTTTTTTTGATAAGTAAGAAGAGAATATTATTAAAAAAAGAAAAGCAAGAGGAACACAAAGAGTTCATGATTGTGAACAATGAAAAAGAAACAACAACACAAAACAACCCCTAATCTAATCTAATAGAAGAAATAAAATCCGTAAGGGTAGAACAATCTGAGAAACCCCAACAACGAGACCAATCAAAGAGGGTCCTCTGACACAACTCTAATAACTGAACCACAGTTTTCTCCTCATCCTCAAAAGCCCGCCGATTCCGTTCAGACCAAATAGTCCACATTAAACAGCCTGGGACCAAATCCCAAATATCAGAACTATGCTTCCCAAGCCAATGAAACCAACAGGATAATAACTCCTCAATTGAACCTGGCATGACCCAATCAATCCCAAACAACTGGAGCATATACATCCACAAAGAATGAGTTATCGGACAAAAAAGTAATAAATGATTCACAGATTCCGCATTGCTACAACACAAATAACAACGATTCGCCAATGGACGACCACGAAGCATAAGATTATCCAATGTTAGAATCTGACCATGAGTTGCTATCCACATAAAAAAAGCCACCCTTTTAGGAACTTTAACTTTCCAAATACCCTTCCAAGGGAAGGTGGAGGGAGCTGCATTACGAATTTTATGATAGAAAGACCGAGTATCAAAATTCCCACTGCCATTAAGATCCCAACAAAGCCTGTCACACCCTCCACCCCTAGGGATTCGGGATTGAATGAAATGAAGAAGGGAGTAGGAAGCCGCCAACTCCCAATCATTGAATTCCCTCTGAAATCTTAAACTCCACACTCTATCATTATCACCCATTGAAGAGCTTAACACGTCAGAAATACAAGAACAGATCAGAAACACATCAGGAAAGTTATTGCAGTTCAATGTGATGTTTAGAAACAGATCAGAGACAAGAACAAGATGCACCACAAAAAAAAACATGTGACCATAAAAGATTTTTTATTTGCTTTTTGTGCGTGTGTGCGGCGGGGGGGGGGGGGGGGGGGTTGGTGTTCAAGTGCACAGAAGAAACTTTTAACAATCTAGTGAAGGAAGAACCCAGAGGGAAGGGCTATAACATCATCAGCGAATATGTTCTGTTAGTACCTTTGCTTCCTAAATGCCATCACAGCACCGTTCAGAGAACTTCCAGCTAGATGATCCTCCATACCAACAGAATTATTAAGCAAAGATAGTGGTCTCAAAACTATAATATCAGAATCAAGATATATTCCACCATATCTGGAAAACACAACAAAAGAACAAATAATTACACATGGTAGATGACCAATATCAGCATTTGGAAAATTAGATAGCATATGACATATCACAATGAACCAACTATTAATAACTAGTTTCGTACTAGAAAATAAAAACTGACACAAGTGAGCCTAAGAAGTAAGAACTCAATAAACATGAATAATTTCCTACTCAATGTACATAAGGGAAAACAAAATATAGTTGCATCAGTATAATCTTCTCAGGAAGCAGTCAAAATGCAGTCTCCATGAAAGCATCTTCAATAAGAAACTCATTTATTGTCAAGACTATCCCGGAGGAAGTGAAATGAAAGTCTCTTTTCCCAGTACAGTCTGGCTTACCAGAAAAGCTTACAGGAAAATAGTACCCAACTTTCTCATTATGCATATCCAGTAAAAAAAATGCAAAATAAAATTTGACTTAACTTTTTCATGCGGGAAAATGACTTGTAAGGCCAGCATTTTTTTATAGACAATCAAAGACACAAAATTATGGAAAAAGAGTTACATTCCTATCTCCTGAAAATAAAGCAGAGCCATATAGTGAAACTGTCTTGCCTCACAACTACAGAGTACCTATGAAAACATAATTGATCAACAACAAATGCTGTTAAAATTCTACTTTGAGATCAGCACTTAATACAGTGAACCAACATTCAACTTTAGCAATGTAAAGAAGTAAATGATAGGGATAGTTTCATTAGAACTTCAAGAGAAATAATCAAAGAGGTTGAATAATCAATATGCTTTTAGTTGGAAGAACTTCAGGATCCTCGACTCCAGACTAGTAACTGGTTCATTGAATTACTCCAAGGACAGTAATTATACTCTGTTTCTAATTAACCTTATAAAAAAAAAAAAGGAAAAATATTATTCTAATGACTTTCATCTCCTCCAGAATGACAGTAATTTTCTGCACTTTGCTCATCAACCAAACAACATCCTTCTTGATGGCTAAATAATATTTCTTGGAAAAAATTTAGTTCCAAAATTGGTTGTAGCTTTAGATTACAACTTTATTCAATAAAATAAATATTAATACATATTTTGAAAATCTACCCCTTGAATTACATGTTCTTTACGCTCTTAATACACATGTCAAATTTTGTGACAATTGAATATTATTTACTATATAATCAATAAGCTCATATTTTATACATAATTTTAAACTACAAAAACTTGCAATTTAAATAATTTATTGATGACATAGCTATTGATTTTTAATTTTCTAGAAATTTTGCAAGCATGAAGAATATAAAAAGAAGATGTAATCCAATAGTGGATTTGTTAAAATTCACTTCCAATAAAAAGATATTGTGTAAGGTTATAGCCTAAAACTATAATAAATTTTGTAGCTAAACTTTATCCATCTTTCTTTTTTAAATCCTTGTAAACCAAAACGGTTAATGATTAGAAGAAATTTAATTTTAGGGAAAGTTTATATGGCCTTATTCGGTTATAAAAGAACACTCTATATACTATGAGTTGAAATCTGGAATTGAGTAGAAATTCATTCACAGCTTAGTTTCAATACGATCAAAAATTGGCAGTAGAGGGTATAAGGTAAAAAGGAGGGAGTCTTGATGGTTTAATATGTGGCTCCTGTATATAGTCAGGAAGAATTGAGATAAAATGCAGAATTTTAAAAACAAATATCCTAGGGCATGTGTCTAGCCTTAAATTGAGTATCAAGCAAGCCTCAAGCAGAAATCACATATTTGAATATATTTGCACAGCTTATAGAAATAATTTGAAATTTTTCCTCATTTTAATCAATAAACAAATATTTTAATTAAAGATAATCCCCCAGAAAAACCAGCAATTTAGCATGTTCATAGATTTTTTATTGCTAACTACACATGCACCAAGTGCATCTCCACGACCTCACCTTCCACCTTGTTCTTAGAAGGAGAGGATATGTCATTAGAGCTAAAGATCAATGGCAGCATGGTCATAGATTATGCAGAGCTACGACTATAATGTATTAGTGTTTATCTAATATTCACATGCATGATCCCCTTTTGTCCTTTTTCTTCTGTTCTACATGATTTCATCTCCAAGTTCTGCTGCATTTCCCACTTATATCAGTTATGTGTTTATCAGATCTTCACATTTACTAAAATAGAAACCAATCAAGGATTCCATAATAGAGAGTCCAAAGTGGACTGGAAAAACTCACAAAAAGATAAAATTGAAGATTCACTACCCTAGATGGAAAATATTGATATGGCACTAAGCATACTTACTTATAGAGAGCAGCAAGACGGACAAGCTCGCTATAGTGAGTAGGATAAAACTTTGTCTTTTTCCATTCAAACCATACAGAAGCAAATACATGGGTTGGTGTATCCTCCAGCAATTCATCAAGATTTGGCATTGCAACAGCAATTTTGTAACTAAAAACAAAAAATTTATTTTAGACAATACAGTTTCAAAACCAAATGAACAAACAGATATAGGAAAAAGAGGCAGTTAGATCAGAGAAATACCCATCCTTCACAAAGCTATCTTTGAAAAAATCAAGCTCAATCGTTTCCGAGAACACCACAACACAGGCATCTCGATGCTGTGAGAGCAAACTCTCAAGCCCCCGCTGGTGTCGCACACTATACATCCAAGGTGGCGAATTCCACACCATAAAAACCCTCACATCACACTTCCCCTTCCTAAAAAATGCATCCATAAAATCTGAAAAAGACAGATGTGGATGCACCCCGGGATAATACCCCCATCTTTTTCCATTGGCATATATATGACCCGAAAACTCAGTATTGCCCCCAACAATATCACCTTTATCGATATCAACCAACCCACCACCATTTCGACCCAATTCAGCATTCAACCTATCATTAGAATCAGCAACTCTATTTCTATTCAACCCATTACCTACATCTTCAACTAAACTCCTATCCTCAGCTCTCTTACTCTTACTCTTATCAGATAAACCCAAAACCCCATCGTTCTTATCAACAATTCCCCTACCATTCAACACATTACCTACATTTTTATCCAATTCAACATTCAACAACCTATCACCCTCATCAGACAAACTCAAAACCCCATCATTTCTATTCAACCCATTATCTACATTTCCAACTATACCCGAAACAACCCCATCTTTTGTACCGACAATTCTCTTACTATTCAATCCATTATCTACATTTCTCAAATCTCTACCATTAGCATTAGCATTAAAACCAGGTTTCGACCTCTTACCAGTCTCCGAAACACTCAACGGCCTCTTGGTCAAAAAGGGTACCCTCTTGAACTCATTGAGCCACCATTTCTGGACCAACCTATCACCTCTAGTGAAAGTGGTGACCCCAACCCCATCTGGGTCTTGAAGCATAGGATTGTTCAAAGGGTTCAAAGTCTCAAAATTGGACTTGAACATCTTATCCCTCCGCAAAAAATCGCTCTTTTTTTCAAACCAATCCCCCCAGACTTCCCTCAACGGCGAGGCCTTAAAACGACCCGTCGTTTTCAACAACAACGCCTCTTCGACCGCGACATTGGCAGCTTTTCTCCGTACAGTCTCGTCCAACGGCACGTCGTCGGAGGCAAACGCGGATTTACTCCGATCATCGTCGTCAACGACAGTCGTACTTCCCATCATAAACCCTAGAAATCGATCCTCGCCCTCGACGACCAAATCGTCTTCGTCCCAACTCGTCGTCGTTTTCTTCTTCTTGAATGATTTCCTGATAGCTCCGGTGACATGGTCGAAGTAGTACCCAGAATCCCTAGGCAAATTCCTCGACGTAAACGACTCGTCGTTTTGTTGTTCTTCTTCGCCTTCTTCTTCTTCTTCTTGCTCGCCTTCTTCTAATACGGCTTGTCGTTGTTGTTGCTGGTCTTCGTCGAGGATGTCGATTTTGTCGTCGACGTTGTTGTTGTCGTCAGAGGAAACGACGTCGCTGTTGTCTTCGAGGAGGGGGTTGGAATCGACGTCGTTTTGGTAATGGTAGCGACGGTTGGGAGAGTGAGAGTGAGAGAGACGAGAGTAGAGGAGAGAAACGGAGAGGAAGAGGAGAAGAAATGCTGAGATCACGGCGCACAACTGTGCGCCGTTACGCCCACGCCTACGTGTCCGTTGCATATTTTCCCTCTCTCTCTCTCTCTGTTAAATTGACGGCATTTATGTAATGTGTTTAGCTGGGAAGAGAAGCCTGGACTCTCTGGGAACTGCGAAAAAAAAGAAATGAAAGGGATCTTGGTTGTCCTGTGGGACCCTTCAGTATGTTGTAAACTAAAAACAGATCTTATTAGATTTTCATTTTCTTACCCACAACGGTCTGTGTGGGACCCACGCTAATGCAAAAGGAAAATCTAATTTCAAATTAGGGTTAGTTTTTGTTTTTGAGAGAATTTATATTTAAGTCACCAATCAGTTTTTTTTATAAATGGAGATTGAATTTTAAATCTTTTATATAATTATTAAAGACTTTACAAGTTGAGTTAATTGAAATTTATTAGTTTTTGTTAATGTAATGCTATAGTTTTTGTAACTTTTTAAAAATAATATTTTAACTTAGAATATTCATTTTCTTTAAAAAAAACAAGGTAAATTATGAAACTAGTAGAGTATCTAAAAGCTAGAGGGTGGATGATTAAATTAGACTACTAACTTATTTATTTTTGAGAAATGATATGTCTATAACAATTTTACAACATTTTTACAACAAATCATAAGTGGCAGATTGTTACTGGTTGTTATTGTTGGGTTAAAAAAGTAATCTCAATACTAAATTCAAATTTGAACCAATAATAACTAATCACATATGATTTGTTGTAAAAATGTTGTAGACGTAACACCTCTCTTTATTTTTAGTCCAATTGGTTTTTGTGAGGACACAACTCTTCTTGTGGAATGAAGGAATAACAATCCGGTTTCATTAAAAAAAAAAAATCCCAATGATCAACCTGTAAAATTTGAGTTCCTTAAGAACCCTTAGCCTAGAGAAATACATGCTCGAATGCCATTTTTGGAAATCAATCCTATTGATGGTTTCTAGGTATTAATCACCTAACTCTAGATTGACTGGTTCAGTCCCCGACCAAGGATTTTTATAAGTCATATTGGTCAGTAAAATCTTTTAGACTTGATTATAATGTTAAAACTGTCTAGGATTTGGTCACGAAATTTATCTGCAAACTGAATGACTCTATCAATTGGTTTGATCATATCATGATGAATATCAAACCTTAAGAACGTAACATGAGTTTAAAATTTTTTGACTTTGGATTTAGAAATGACTAATCCATTGTCCTTAATAGTATTAAGAAATAATCAAATTTTAAATATGTGTTCAAGCTTTCAGTTATTTGTATCTATAGCTTCAGTCAGCCAACAATAATTCAAACTTCCAATCAAGCTTTCAGTTTTTTGTATCTATAGCTTCAGCAAGCCAACAGTAATTCAAGCTTTCAGTTATCTGTATTGTAACTTTGTAAGTTTTATACCCAATAAAAAAAAGTTTTACATTCAGTATATTATTTCTTTACATTCTACATTCAGTATCTTACTTTCATATTTATATTCAGAGTGTGTGTGTGTGTATATATATATATATATATATATGACATTAAATTCTAAACATCAAAATTATAAAAAAAATTCTCATACATTTTGTGTTCGTGAATACCTTCATAAATGTGGGCCTCATTTACAGCACTACAAATTAGATCCATTTTTATACAGGAGTAATGCAATAAATAGATTCAACTCTTATTTTTGAATGAGGCACAAATGAGCCCAAAAGTCAGTTTGACAGTAAAATGATCTAATTCAGTTTATCTTGTCAGCCACTTAGCCATGTCAGCTAGGGATCCAAGTCCGTACCAAAAATTTGAGATTAAAGGGTACAAGTGATACCAAGTGATACTAGGGTATTACAAATTTTACTACATATGTCTTACAAACTTATATACCACCTATCACAAAACACATTATTCCATTAACTAATAAAACACAAACAGTAACCTTTTTCTCTGAACAGCTAATTTCAATGTTAAAACGTAAAACCTAATGTTTGGTGCACTTACGAAACATTGCATATTTCACCTATTCATTACCATATCAAATCCACTACTTCAGCCGTGGTAGTGGAGAAGAACAAATCATTGGCAATTTTCAACAATCAAAAGTATAGTGAATTTCCATTTCCAAATTAAAAATCAAATTTCAGATACAAGAATTATAACCAAGTGCTTAAAACTAAACTCCCATTATAAATTTTCTTAGCTTGTCAAAATACAAGACACTGAAGTCTTTCAAGAATAGCACTAAACAAAAAGATGGTTATCATCTGTAGTTAAAAATGCAGCAATTTACCCAAGCAAGTAAAATCAACATTTAAAGTGAGCAACATTGGGACATTCTTCCAGCTGCAGAATTGAATTTGTTAGCCCAGATCGGTAACGTCAACAAACAAAAGACTCAATGCACTTCCAAGTCATATACGCCATAGCATTGCCTCATACCAAAAGCAGTATCTCTGTGATTTATATTCAACATCGTCAGTATGCCAAGAATTAGTTTTAAGCCCTTGTCAAAAAAAATTTAGAAGCTTCAGTCTGGATTTTAAAACAGCTGTTTCCAATCAGAAGCTTCAACAATCACCCTGTTTTGTCCCTTCTTTTCATCATCTGCAGGCTCTTGAGATAATCTTGAATTCTGGTCACTTGAGATCGTCTTCAATTGCCATTTACTGATTTCACAATGGCGGGGTATAACTTCCTTCTTGTTTTCCATATTTTGATGAAATTCCATTTCACAGCTTTTGCCACCATTGGGTGTGGCCAATATCTCTCCAGATCCAACATTTCCCTCACAAATTTCTTGAGATGATTCTTCAACATTGAAGCACCTTGCATTTTCAGAAGAAGCCCGTTTGGTAATGGATTGTTTCTGATTGTTCCTCTTACCTTCATCTACACAGCTATCTATAAATTCTTTGATCCTTTGCAATGTAGCACTGTCAACACCTGAGTTGTTCACTGTGTTTCCCATGGCAATCTCACCACTGATGTGACTAAGCTCATTCACATTCTCAACACTCTGAGGCAAAGTACTTCCATGTTCAATATCACCATGCGCAGTTCCTTTGTAAGCATTTTCTTCTTCTATTTCTACAAATGACTTTTGCAAGATAGGGTGGCTAGTATCATCACAAACTAGGGACAATTGACCCTCCATGAGATCCTTAACTCCCAAGCCATCCTCAGCATTATGACTCTTATCTTCACAGGCATTTTGGATGCCATTGTCTAGTGAAGACTCTTTTCTGTCTTCACATACAACTCTGAAGGATGTTTCACAACTTTCAGTTCTTAATTCCCCTTCAGAGTCTAAACCTCTTTCAACAATAATATTCTTACATTCACCACTGCTTGAACAAATTACAACACTTTGAGATAACTTGGTTTCATTATCCTGGCTTCCAACCAAAGCCTCACAACTTGATTGTTCACCTTTGCTAACAGAACTTTCTTGTGAAAATACATCTATACATCGAGAAACATCATCATTGGTTCCTTGCTCATTGGAAGACTCTTTCTTACTAAAGTCAGGCCTAATCAACTTTCTTCTTTTGCGCTGCACACCTAACGATCCGTCACTTCCAGCAATTTTATTACAACCCCTATTCTTGGTGTCATCATCAGTTTTCCGAACTTCACTCCGACGTTTGAAATCCACAAATGGTGACCATTCAGCACTCAGGTGTTCAGAATCTACAATCAGAGAACTTTCAGCAGTTTGGTAGACATTCTCTCCAACAAATGGAGGACTATTCATTTTCATCTTCTTTATGTTCATGTCAAAGCAGTCCCTTTCCAGCTTGGGACAAGAAGTGGTTTGTATTTTATTCCTAACATTTTGAGCATTGTCACGTCTCTTCATCAATGTTTTAGACTTTTTTGTCTTCCCCCATTGGTGGTGACTCTGCTGCAACATTGCCATGACTTCATCCACTGATGAATCCCCATCATGTTCCTCATAGACAACAGCTGGGGCCAAAGACAAGCGAGAAAACACACTAGTTTTTCTGTTTTTATCGTAGTCAGAATACATGCTTTTGGGATCCTGATCAAACTTGAAATCATGATTTGGTGAATTGTCTTCATGGACATGCACTCTCCTAGGCTCACCAGAAAAATCATACTGAACCTGACGCTTATTTGATAAAGGATCATTACGAGTAAATGCTTCATTCCTCTCCTCGTGCTGTACAACTTCTTGCTCAAACTTGCCTTGTGACTCAACAGAAAAGTTAAAATTATAGATGGAGGACGGAAGAACATTGGGACCAGAAGAATAACCATGCAATTGAACCTGACCCTTATTTGATAAAGGAACATTAGCTCTAGCAGTAAATGCTTCATTCTTCTCCTCCTGTAGTACTTCATGCTCATGCTTGCCTTGTGACTCTACAGGAAATCCAAAATTATAGGCAAAAGAAGGATGTATGCTGGAAGTGGAGGAAAAAGATGGAAGACCCTGGTTTTCCATCCCATTATTTCCGGTTTCTGATAAAGGCACAGGTGCTATAGGAGTCTGCGAAAAGGAAAGGCCAACATGATCTTGATTTCCAGACAATTCTGTTGCCAAGTTTTCAGAATATGCAGCGGTCCCTGAAGAAGATATGTTGGTCCTGTTGCAAAAACGCTCATAATGGTAGGGAGTAGGGAAGGGAATATGGTTCCCGAAACCAGAACTATCATCTGGACATCTATTTGTGATAAATTTGGGCTCTACAGATGGGAAATATGGTTGATTTTTTGGGGAGTGAAGAAGATTCCCTGCACATGTTCTATAAGGAGAAGTATATTCTTGCACTGGATTAGTGCTGTGATCAATCCCAGAAGGCGATGAGCGCCTGAAGTTAATACTAGGGACATCAGGATTATAAGGAACTGTGCGTGTAACAATTCCATCTCTGTAAGAAGGGTAAGAGATTTGCGGCTCTATTGAGCCAGAAGATGTTGAATGTGGCCAGAGTTGATCTTGAACCACAGAATCTGTTTCCATAATGGGCTTGTTAGAGCCAAAAGATCTACGAAGGTTAGGTTGAAATAAACTATGGCACTCATTTGAGATAGGTGGCACAGTGCCATTGTTTGAATTACATTCACTTTCTAGCCTATTAGCTATTGCAAACCTGCTATGATCACTCAAAAAGTACCCAGAATGGGCATTTGACATGACAGGTCTGCGGTCAATAGCAGAGTTATGATCAGTCCTCAACCTATCACATGCTGCAAATCTGCTTTCATCTCTTCCAACTCTAGTCGTGGAGTCCTCAATATATTCATTCCTGATGACTGGCCCAAGCTCATTGCAAACTTTATGTTTGTTCTCTACCTCAAGACTTTTTGCAAACTTGCCTTCTGCACTTTCTTTTCCAGAGTAGCCAAAAGATTCCCCAGGGTACTCAGATAAGACAGCTGGCCTATAACGATCATCCCAATCATTCTCATCTTTCGCCTTATTACTCATTGCAATGCCACCAATGTCAGCTCTACTGACTTTATCCATAGAACGCCCTCTTGCAACCTTAAATTTTAGTAACTGTCTTTGAGGTTGATTATCTGTTTCCTTTCTCAAACTGAATTTGCATAGAAGCCTATGAACCTATAAAATACATAGGAAGAGACATCGATAAAAATATATATATTTGATTGCATTTTGAAGTCTTGACTTTGATAGGAAAGGAGCAGACCTGCTCTTCCGACAGCCCAAAGTTAAACTTGTGGGCTGAAAAGTAATTTTCTTTGATTATGTCACGAAATTCATCTTCTTTAAGTGGGATACATGACCAAATTGGGGTGAACTTTACCTGAGAAAAAAAAGAATCAGTTTATAAATAAGTAAATAAATTTTTGGGAAAAAGTTTCAATCATTCCACTTAGAATAAACTCCCAAAGCCTTCTCCCAGCTAAAACTAAAACTAAAAAAAGGAACCAAATGGACACAAGAAAGATATACATATCCACACCTGTGCCGGGAATTGCTTCCCTGATTTACGGAAGGCATCGGGCTCAATATACATTGCACCATCAGAACATGCCCGGAAAACACCATGAAGCTGTCTTTTTTCATATTCAAACAAAAATAAAATCATTCCATATTTAACCTGCATTACAAAGTGGCTCTGAGAAGATGGAAGGCCAAATAGTCTCCTACTAAAACACTCTCTTTTTGTTGCACTATTTGACATGAAGATTGCACCATATTCAGGATCTTCTCCATGGGCACCATGCTGACCTTCATCATACTTCATTGATTCCACCCTTGATGTGCTGTCAAATTTAATAATGACAATAACAATGAAATCCTCAATATCAAGGTGAACAAGATGTGATATCATGGGTTAAAGCCTTAATGGAAATGGAAGTTCCTTTATTTTGTCAATAACCAATAACTTCATGGGTAATGCCGCCCCACCCCACACACACCACAACCTAAGGATATTATTTTTACCAGACTACCAAAGCCAGGCAGAGAGAGAGAGTTAAGCAAGAACATACATAGGCATCAACTCAGAGAAAAAAGGAAAAAACTGTGAAGTGAATACAATGTGGAAAAAAAAACACACATGGAAGCACCTTTGCAGCCTTATATTTTGTCTTAAAATAAATTGATAACATAACTATACACCTTCATTCAATTCAGAATCAGTAACAAATTTGAAATTTAGCCAAGGTTCTCTCTCTCTCTCCCATTTGATAAGTAAAATTCATTAATGCAACTAGAAGAGGTAGACATATGCACAGGATGTGTACAAAAAGTACATTGACATTAAGCACAAAATGAACAGCCATCAAGTATATCAAAGTATCATAGTATCAAAAGAAAAGATATAGGAAGCATTCATCCACTCAAATAAAGATTTGAGTAGAGAAAGCTTAAGATCATGCACTAATTTCTCCTGTCCCTCAAAGGTCCTTGCATTCCTCTCACACCAAATACACCACATGAGGCAATGGGGGATTGCGTTCCAAATCATATTATTGCCTGTTCTACCAAACTTTCCTCTCGTTAAAATTACTTTCTTGCCTTCTTTCTCTTTTAAGACATTGTCTTTGAAAAATCTTTAGACTTTCACAAACAAGAAACATTTCAAATCTCAAATTTCCTATTAAACATAATAGCGATACATATGTAGCACAATACTATCATATTCTTCCCCTATAGTTGTTTATAAGAATATTAACAACAACGCGTCTTAACCCAAACACTTTGGAATTAGCTATGGAATAATTTATTAACCACAATCTCATCTTATTCCATTCTCTCATTGTATTACACCCCTCTCTCACATAAATGTAAGTCTCACATGTGGGTGTAATTATTAATGAACCCAATACTACTACACTTTCCTCTCAATCCCACATCTGGGTCCTGCAAATCTGAGCCGCCACACGTGTGGGAACCACCCAATGTAAGAGGGGTTACACATATCCCAATTACACCTAATATCATCTCCTTAGAAAGGTAAGAAATACACCAAATGTACCGAAAAATTTTCCATGGTGTGGGACCCACATCTAGGATTCACTCTCTGTGTAATACACCCGTGCACTGAATTATTTTTGCAACCAAATACATAAGAAAAAAATCTATGAACACAACAAAATCTCACTAGCATTTTCACAAAACCCCTGTTTTGAGTTGAATGGATCCCGGTATTTTATTTTAATTTTTTTCCTTTCATTTTTGGGTTGACACTGATTTTGTTATACTAGTAGAAGAACTCAATACATAGAAAGATGAATTTAACAGCAGATTTTACACCAAATAATAAGAATAAATTCTTATTAAAAAGAAACAATACTAAACCTAAATAAGTAAAACCTAAAAAATTAAGACCTGGAATTATCAATTACAGCCAAATGTTTTACATTTCGCTTTATCCAAACACATACTAAAACCAATCTCACAATATATATACAATAAACAAACAGTCCACCAATCACTAAGACTCTGTTTGTTACAAGATAATAACAAATACATTATATTAACAAAAAACAAGAAAACAAGAATACAATAATAAAATGAATATTTAATTCACATAATGCATAAACATCATGAAAAAAAAAAAATATATATATATATATATATATATATATATACAAATCACCAGGCATGCAATTGCAATAGCCAATCAGCCAATCACAACACTAAACTTTCTAGGAAAAATAAAAAATAATTTTCCCTGGAAACAAGAAAATCAAATAAACAAACAAAGGCTTTATCAGAGAGAGAGAGAGAGAGAGAGAGAGATGTGAACCTGTGTTGTGTTGGCTGTGAGATTTAGATGTGAAGAAGTGAAAGCGATGAAAGAACTAACAAAAAGAAAAAAAAGAATATATATGAGTCGGTTAAGTTTGCATTAATTAAAATAAATAAATAAAAATTAACCATCGATAATAACAAAAAATAAAAGAGATTTACAGAGAGAGAGAGAGACGTGGAGTTATGGTTTTGGTGGAGATTTACACAAAGAAACGTTTATCGCGAAGTTTGTGTGTTCGTGTTGTGTTTGTGTTTGTATTGCGGTGCTGTGTGTTGTACGAAAGAAAGAGACGTGTAGGTTGTTGGGTGAATGGAGAGGGCGAAACGTCGGTTCCTAAATTGTGTTTTTTATGATAGAGTGCTATTACCTATTACTGCCTCCTCCTTCAACTAGTGCGGTACTGATTTAACTTTTTAAGAGTAGTGGTGTAGAGACGTGTATTGTCTGTATTGTGCAGTTCCCAATTTGTATTTGAAGGTTCTTCGGGGATCTGCTGTGGGTCCCCCTTCATATATGTGGCGGCCCTTTACGTTTTCTCTTTTATTTATTATTATTGTAAAGTTTTAGAACAGTAGAAGCCCACTTGGGTTTTAAAAAATGAGGAATTGCAGCGGTGGTGGACCCGGCACTGGGATTCACATCACCCCAAATTTATGGTATATTATGTGAGCCCATGTTTGTTGGCCCACTATAACCTAAACCTTTTTTTTTTTTTATTTAAATGAGATGCACCTTTTTTTTTTTTTTTTTTAAGTGAGTTTCAACCTGCTTCTGATGATAGCTCTTTATCATTAGCCCAAGATACCAATCAGTTTTTGGTAAAGTGGAGATTGAACCCCAATTCTCTTATATAATTATCAAAGATTTTACCAATTGAGCTAATTGAAACCCACTTAATGAGACGCACTTTATACTTTATAGGTTATATATTTATTTTAGAGAGTCTATATTATACCGTAGTTTTCTAATGATAGCTTTTTATGGACAAACTCTTTAAACTTTTTATATCTCTCTTTTTTATATGTGAATTTTAAAAATTTTACTATTGAATTTTATGTTCTTTATGCTTTTAAAATGCATATCAAATTCCTTTCAAATTAAATATTATTTACTATTTGATCAATTAACTTATTTTTTATACACAACTTTAAATCACAAAAACTTGAAATTTTAACATTTATTTGATGATATAGCAATTGATCTTTGATTTTCTTGAAATTTTTTAAGCATTAAGGATGTAATAAGAACATGCAATCTAATGATTAGATTTTTAAAATTCACACTCAATATAATTTTATATGATGAGATTGTAGGGTTTCTCTTCAAACTAGTTTGGAGACAAACTTTGTTCGCTTTTTATCACCAAACCAAGACATCAATCGGTTTTTGATGTAGGCGAGGATTAATCTCAGATCTTTTATTCAATCATCAGAGACTTTACCAATTGAATTAAATGATAGAACCCACCTCTAGACTTTTTTTTTTTTTTTTAATGAGGCTTTTTGACCAATTTTTTAAATGAGATTTTGGATACAATTTGGAGTGTTTTTTTTCCTGGAAAAATTTATGAAGATAATCAAATTTGGAATTCATCATTTGCCAAAATAGTAATAAATTAATAATAAGATCATTTTTCTGAATAAACATTATCCATACAACCAACCATGTCTATTGGGCCACTATTCTGTGTACCCTACACAAATTTTTTTTTTTTTTTTAAAATGAGATGCACTCTACAAATTTATAATTTTTTTTTTTTTTGGACCGAAATGATAGAAGTATATTTAATGAAAAGAGAAATACAAAAGTGGGTGTGTCTGAAGAGCTAGGACAAGAAATTGACCAGCGTAGGCTGGTACCTAGCTTCAACGGATGGAAAGGTAAAATAAAAAATAGTAATAAAATAAAAGAGTACAAAGTAACAGTTAGCCTAATGGTTTGACCCATAGGCTTAACTTGGGGGAAGAGAACTAGCTAATCTTTCTCGAAGAGTACCAGAGATTTTTTAAATGGAGCTTTTTTGACCAAATTTTATAATGAGATTTTCCGATACGATTTGGAGGTAGGTATTTTTTTTATAAGAATGTTGGAAAGTATTATTAAGATAATCAAATTTGGCGTTCATCATTTGTCAAAATAGTAATAAATTAATTAATAGGATCATTTCTCTGAATAAAAATTATTCATACAATCAGAGTTAACCATGTTAAGTTGGGAATGATCCAGTTGTGAGGCTTGTGCTCGCATTTTTATCAAAGTTTTCTTTCTTGTGCCGACGAAAATAGAGAATGTATTATTGTATTAAGCCATGGAGAGACAGGAACCTGAATCCTAATTTTATTCTATCCACCTCAACAACATGCTTAATCTTGACAACATTTTTCTGATTGTTATTTGGTTATCTGAATGCAACAAAATTATAGAAAAAGACATGTCTCCCTTCTCCCTAATTTTTGGTTCTAAAGAAAGTGACAACTTGGGGTGCGTTTGGGAAAAAGCTAAAAAATGCAGTTTTTTTTTTTTTTTTTTACTTTTTAGTTATTTTTTTAACTATTCAGCTTATTTTTACTACTATTTATGGATCTTATTGCAATTTTTGGTATTATTCATGGATCTTACTGTACTATTTCAGTTACCTTTTAGTTTTGTCTATAGTATTTCAGTAAAAAGTTTTTTAGTTTTAGTTAAATAAACTGTTTCCAAATGGACTCTTAGTGTTTATCACTTGAACAACCTTTTCCATACACAATAAAGTAAAAGAGTAGAACGTTTAAAAAGACAAAAAATATTGCCCTTCATGAAAAAAAGTTTTACCTCACATGACTTATTTAATAAATCATATAACTTGTTTAAATAACACTTATAAATTATATTATGAATCACTACATAATGAACTAAAGAAAAACCTTGTCTTTTATCTTTTTGTTTTATTTATTTATTATTAATATGTGTGTTTACTGTTTGAGAATTTTTTGAGTATTTGATCATTGTCTTGGGTGTGCAGTCTCACATCTCATACACACTATCGAACTATAGTGATGAATCTCGTTAAAGTTACCCAAGTACTCGTTAAGAGTTTTGAATTATTTGTTGATGTTGATTAAGGTAATATTATACTAGAAGAAGTGAGACTTTAAAAAATTATTCATAAATAAATAAATGTTGTCAATCAGTGTGCTTAACAACTCCACCTCAAAATTATTCATAAATAAATAAATGTTGTCAATCAGTGTCCTTAACAACCCCACCTCCATTAACAATTATTAATAAGTGGAAGGAGAAGACAAAAGATAAGAAATTATTAATATTCAATTATGAGTTATATGAATAAATTACAAATTACACCCTTAAAATTTAGGAGAGTTTAGATTTTATATCCTGAAATTTCAGAATTTAGATTTTATCCTCTAAAAGTTTGCGGGTGTTCGAATTTTACACCATGATGTTTCAGAATTTGAATTTTATTTCCTAAAATTTAGGGATGTTTGGATTTTACATTCTCGAATTCTGAAACTTCAAATACCCTTAAACTTAAGGAGGTAAAATCCAAACAACCCTAAATTTAGAGGGTAAAATCCAAATTATAAAATATTAGGATGTAAAATCCAAACACCCTCAAACTTTAGAGGTGTAATTTGTAATTTACCCTTTATAAATTTGTCAATCATTTTTATTCAAATCATTTACACGTACAATTTTTTCTAAAAGACATTTACATGTACAATTGATTATGGTAATGTGTGTTTTTCTTGACATTTGTGTATAGTGTTTGACTTTATTTATATATAAAAAAAAATGTACAACAAAATCATTTAATAGAGTATTCAATGCATCTTAACGTATTCCCTTGAAACCTAATGGCAAAAACCTTAAGGGTATATTTGGTTGGGATGAAAATAGGAATGATGGAAAATAGGGAGAGGAAAATAGGGAGAGGAACATAGGGTAAAAAATGACATTTTCTCTTATTTGGTTCAAGAGAGAAAACAAAAGAGACAGAAAATGAGGAGAAAAATAATCCCTCCGGGCCCACATTTTTTGGTCCTCCCAATTTGGGAGGAAAACTAAAGAGAAAAGTTGTTGAATGATGTAATTTATATAAATACCCTCACTTTATTGCACTCACCTACCCCTCTCACTTTCCCACTACACCTGTGACTTGATTACTTTTGCATTTTCATCCTTATCACTTTCTTAGCATCTTCACAGTACAACAACGTGAACTCTAGTCACCCATGTGAATAAAGATTTTTTATTTATTTTTTTAATATCTTCCTAGTCTACATATGGTCATGTGGATAAATTTTTTTTTTTTTTTTGAAAATGTCTTCCCAGTTAACACATAATCAATTTTTGTTACCCATAAATTTAAAATTATATATAATAATAAAGAGAAGTAATATAAATGTATATGTATTTGTGTTACTTTTTATATTATTTAATGAGTGTAAATATATCTATTTCTTATATATTATATAATAAGGACATAATAATCAATTTATATAAACTACACTTTCCATCTTCCTCTTTTTCTCTCCAACCAAACAAAAAAGTTTTCCACCCTCCTACTTTTCCACCCCTCCAACTAAACACACTTGAGAGAAAACCAAATCTTTTATATCCGCCCACTTTTCCATTCTCTCACTTTTCCACTCCTCCAACCAAACGGACTCTAAATTAAATATGGATTAACCCGGGGTTTAAGTGATAGTTTAGTGGTAATGACATACTTTATGGTGCCCAATATCTACGGTTTGAACCCCACCTCATCCTCCCCTAATATCTACTTTTTTTTTTTTTTAGAATCCCCCTAATATCCACCCATCTCAACTCCCAAAATATATATATATATATATATATATATGTGTGTGTGTGTGTTTTGGGGGAGGGGGGAGGGGGGATTCAACCCCATGCACATGCTAGTGCTTCTTTTAAAGTCTATCCATATAATGCTTTTTTCTTGGATACAAAATAAGTAGTTGTATGAGTGTGGGAGAGTTTTCAAATTGTTAATAGTTATATTCTATTAAAAAAAAGTTAAATTATTAATAACGTGGGGTATGATATTAGATACATTTAAGAGATATGTTTAGTTGGACCATTCTTCTTAACTTTGTATGTTATTCTAAATTATCTTTTCATTATCACAATACTTTTTTCTAGTCCAACATTTGTGTTTAAAAAATCAAATTGAACTAAATATTAGGGGTAGATTAAACATAAGGTACGGAAGTGGAAGGGGAAAAGGGAGATAGAATTCAAACCACGTACGTTAGGCACCATAAATAGTGTTACTACCATTGGCCCTAGGCTATCACATGAACTTGAATGAAAAATAGTGAAAAGTTGACACCAAAAATCCTATTGCAATTATATATAGGGATATAAAACTTAGATACTATATTTAAGGTATTGTATCTTAGATTCTTCATATTAAATTCAAACATGTGGTTTATTGACCATAAACCCTAGATTTAGTGTTTGTTTTGTATTGTTGTAGAAAGTAGAGATTCAGTAGTAGAGTTTTACAATGCAAAGTTTAAACGGAAAAGTTTTTTAAAATCTGAATACTTGATCAATTACATTAAATAGTATTATAAAATTTAGTTTGATCAATTACATTAAATAGTATTAGACTCTGATTGATAGAATTAACAAGTTTTTAACCCAAGTTGTTAATTAGATATATTATGAATAATCCTTGGTTAAATGAATAAACATCAATATCATGTCAAAATCATGCACAGCAGAATAGTAAATAAGACAAGATATGATGACCCAGGAAAACTAATGAAACAAACTAGTTTCACAGTAAAAAACCTGGGGGAAACCTTCCTAAAAAGCAATCCACTATAATAAAGAGATGTTTCAGATTTAGTACAAAACCTTTGTCCCTAGACTTTACAATCTCAGTAGATAAACTTACAACAGAAACCTTTTATCGCTTTCGAACCTCCGAACTCTTTAATATATGAACACTCCACCCACAATCACAATTGGAACCTTCAATTGAATTCAAGAACCTCTTAAAGGTTTTCCTCACAGTAACACGTTTGTGGTGGTTGCATTTCAGCTTCTTCACCAATGGAATCTTCAGATCTATTTTGAAATTCTTTGGTTTGGTGAAATAGAGAAAACTTAGTTACAAAACCCTAACCGCATAAATGGAGTGTTTCTCTCTCTAAAAAAAACCTTCTAATAGATGGCTTATGATGTCCTTTAAATACTAGTTCAAATAGATCTCAATTCGGGATTCAAACGAATAAGTAATGGGCTTCTTCGCATTGCTGATTGTTGTTGATCCGCGAAGGTCAATAGATTGAGCTGCAATCGAGCTTCTATATGAGACAGTGAGTTTCTAGCTTCTATCGAGCTGCTATCGAGCTCTTATCAAGGTACATGCTGAAAATGTGTTTTTCTTGAGCAAACTTTGTGTCTTAAACTTGGTATTCAATTACAACTTTAAGACACAACAAAACTCAATAAAAGACACCTAAGGCATGGTTGACAATATCAAAACACATGACCTTAACAATCTCCCCCTTTGTCAATTAATGACAAAACATTAAGTACAAATGTAAGCCCAATACGATAATAACTCAAATACAATGAATGAACCCATATTCATATACACCAGCCTATCTAAAAACAACCAATCCTGAGAAATCATAGCACGAACTAGGATTGACTATTTTGATTGGCTTTATACTTATCTTTCTTGAAGGCACTTAACAAACATATTATGCGCACCATGTGGAAAACAATGACAAATAATAAACAAGTAAATTACGTTTTGTCATTGGATATGCCAATTATATAAAAATATGAACCTAATGATCTCCCCCTTTGGCAATCTGTGACAAAACCACAAGAGTACATTGAATGTCCTAGAATACATTCTACTCAAGATTGCAAGATAAGCCTAGTCTAAAAGATCTGAACTTTGGAAGTTGTTGCAAGAAAAAGGCTTGAAATCTTAACTTGGCTTTAACTTGTCTTTCCTGAAAGGCACTAAACAAGACGTATCAATGTACTATGTGGAAAACAATGACAAGTTAAATAAACAAGAAACATGTGTATAAAGTGAGAAAATAAACAACATATGTGAGATAAAGAGAGAAACACATACATCATCATCATATATAGAAACAACACATGATGTATGTAGATGGTTACAAAACCAAAAGATACACAAAACAAAATATATCAATATCAAAGTGTATCAAACTAACAAACTAACTCTTCCCCTAAGGTTGTTACATCAAAAAAATTTCTTCTCTTTTACATGAAGTTCTCCCCCTAAATCTATTACTCCCCCTGAGGAATGACATGTAAATCTCAAATTTCTCCCCATTTTTGACACGATTGCCAAAGGACATAGAAAGCCAAAAAAACTTGACCAGAGACAGACAGAAAACTAACATAGAGGAAACAAGGAAAACAAGGAACCATAGACCTACAAAAAGAACATGACAACAAGATGCTATGGACACAAAAGGGAGAAAAGAAATGCAAAACTCCAAAAGACTTTTTAAAGCAAAAACACAAATTTTTGTTTAAAAAAAAACTCACACTAGTACAGGAGTAACTTTAAATGGCCAAATCACATTGTACTTGTACAACAGTATCAAGATTAGCAAAGAGTATGCGTGTTGTGTGTGAAACTTTTGCAAGAAACATAAGTGTCTCGTCATATGAAAATAATGATATAAGATAATCAAAAACATTTATACACAATCATAATTGTTTAATGGACCATCACCTTTGAGGTACATCATATAACTCCCACATCTTCTAGAAACATACTTGCAACCATATATAAAAGCATTTTGATTCTTTTTGCTTTTCAAGTTCTTTGATTATTTTTCTTTTAAGTACAAAAGGCATATAATGCATGGGCATACAAGAGGAAAAAGAAATAGTTAATTATGTTAGCCAAACATCATTTTCTTGCTGTGCAAGTGTTACACCTTGCCAAACACGGCTTTTATGAATTGCACACAGATGTTTATGATTGATGAGTTTTAGTGGTGAAATGGTTATTCGTGTTTTTCTCTTAGAATTTTCTAGTCATTCTCATCAAAACGAGTGATTAAAGATATCAATGATAAAAGATTAACCAAATTATACAAATCACATAACAAGCTACAAAGCTGGCATTACTTAGTTGTGCATAAAGAAACTCATCTAAGTTACAAGAGATACAAAATTAAGAAACCTTGTTTCAATGGTCATCCAAAAGTACACAAGTACTAGTATACTCAAAACACACTATTTTTGTATTTTTAAAATTTTCTTTTCTTTTCTTGAAAGCAATAAAAGAAATAAAAAATGCATATGCAAAAATAAATAAATACAAAAACAATGCAATGCATGAAAGCATGATTCTAAAAATAGATATGAAATCAGGTATGAAAGTCCTACTTTAGATAGAAAGAATTAAAGTAAAGGACAAACAAAAAGACAATTAAATATAAAAGGCATATCATGCATGGCATACAAGAGAAAAAAGAAATACTCAATTATGTTAGCCAAACATCCTTTTTTTGCTATGCAAGTGCTACACCTTACTGAGCACGGTTTTTATGAATTGCACACAAATGTTTATGATTGACGAGATTTAGTGGTGAGATGGTTATTCATGTTTTTCTCTTAGGAGTTTCTAGTCCTTCTCATCAAAAAGAGTGATTGAAGATATGAATGATAAAAGATTAACTAAATCATACAAATCACATAACAAGCCACAAATCTCACATTACTTATTTGTGCATAAAGAAGCTCATCTAAGCTACAAGAGATACAAATTAAGAAACCTGTTTCAATGGCCATCCAAAAGTACACAAGTACCAGTATACTCAAAACACACTGTTTTTGTATTTTTCAAATTTTAATTTTAATTTTCTTTTCTTGAAAGCAATAAAAGAAATAAAAAATGCCTATGCAAAAATAAATAAATACAAAAACAATGCAATGCATGAAAGCATGATTCTAAAAACATAAAAGTAATAAAGCATGAAAGTACTACTTTAGATAGAATGAATTAAAGCAAAGGACAAACAAAAAGACAATTAAGTCTAAGGATTCTTCATCACCCACACAGCACAAGTCTTTGGTTGTGAAAATGAAAAGACACATGTCCTAGTATGACTACCAAATGACATAAAGGTGTTAGAATTCCCCTGAAATGAGGTCTAGGAACACCACAATGGTGACAAACATGAGTAGTTTTAAAACTATTGGATTTCTTAAAATGAGGTCTAACAAAGGATTTAGAATTAGACATATTAGTTATGGATTTCTTACCTTTATCAACCTTCTCAAATTGAGGCACAACAATAGTCTTTGATCAAAAAGCTGTGGAAGAAGAGGGGCTGGAGGAATTAACATATCCTAAGCCAGTCTTATCAGAACTAGGCCTTTAAGCACTCAAAACCTCATAAAGCTTTGCACTAGACATCCTCTCCATTTGAGTTCTAGCTTGACTAAGCTCAACCTTAGGATTCTTGACTTTCTCATCTAATGAGGTGTTCTCCACAACCAGAGTCTTAACTAAGTAGTCTCATCTAATTTGACTAACAGATAAGCTTTTTTAGTTTTTACCTCATTAAGTTCTTTTCTGCAGAGATAGGAGGTCTTTTCAGATTTTATGTATTCAATGCACAACTTATCGTAGGCTTCCTGAAGAGTCAACTTCTTAGGTGCTTCGTCATCAGAAGAATCCTCACTATCACTAACATTCTCCACAATCACATTCTCAGTTGTGGCAGTAAAAGCCATATTTTTACTATATTCATCCTCAAACTCATCAAAAAGATCACTTTCAGTATCACTCAAGGTGGCAACCAACACTTTACCTTTTGATCTTTTCTTTTATAAGGTAGTTTGGACACTTTATCCTCATATGACCAAAACCTTTACACTCATGGCACTAGATGAGGGGGTTTTCACTCTTACCCTTCCTAAAGGATTCAAATTTCCTATGAGCTTTGTTCTTATCCTTTTTCCTATATTGGAGAAGTTTTCTAATCTTCTTAGCTATGAAAGTTTAGTCCTCATCCTCATCCTAGTCCTCATTCTCATTCTCATCCTCATCTTCAAAGTCATCACTCTCTTCCACTATACCCTTAAGAGCCATGCTCCTACTCTTTCCACCTTTTCCAATTTTATGTAATCTCATCTCATAAGTTTGAAGGTTTCCTACAAGCTTAGTCAAAGGAATTTTATCAATGTACTTCATTTCTTCAATGGCAATGATCTTGGCATGGAATCTTTTAGGTAGGGACCTAAGGATTTTTCTAACAATTATGGGTTCTACTATAGATTCTCCAAGATTGAAGGCAGAGTTCACAACATCGTTGAGTTTAGCATAGAACTCATCAAATATCTCATCCTCCTCCATCCTTATTTCTTTAAAACTACTAGTGAGTCTTTAAACCTTAATAGTCTTCATTGTCTTAGTACCTTCATAGGTGGTCTCAGGCATGGTCCATGCTTCCTTAGCAATTTTAGTGGATAATATTTTCTTAAACTCCTCATTTGTCACACTATTGAACAAAGCATTTAAAGCCCTACTATTGAAGTTTGTAACTTTGATCTTGCCATCATCCCAAGTAGTTGAGGGTTCACTTGGTTTCTTCCAACCAACTTTAACAGCTAACCATACTTTTTCATTAAGAGCCTGCAAAAAAGATTTCAAATGAACTTTCTAGTTGGCATAGTTAGTACCATCAAACAAATGAGGAATCAAAAGAGATTGTCCATAATCCATGACAACGGGGGTCAAGGATCACACTCAGGAAGTTAATCCAATCAAAGTGTACCTGCTTTGATACCACTTGTTGGGAAATTTAGACCCCGGTTGATAGAATTAACAAGTTTTAAACCCAAGTTGTTAATTAGATATATTATGAATAATCCTTGACTAAAACGAAAAAATATCAATATCATGTCAAAATCATGCACAGTGGAATTGTAAATAAGATAAGATATGATGATCCAGGAAAACCAATGAAACAAACTAATTTTACAATGAAAAATCTAGGGGAAAACCTTCCGAAAAATAAATTCACTATAAAAAAGAAAAGTTTCAGATCTAGTACAAAACTTTTATTCCTAGACTCTACAATCCCAGTAGATGAATTTATAGCAAAAATCTTCTACCACTTCAGAACCTTTGAACTCTTCAATATATGAACGCTCTACCCACAATCACAATTGGAACCTCCAACTAACTTCAAGAACCTCTTGAAAGTTTTCCTCACAGTAGCATGTTTGTGGTGGTTGCTATGACTTCAGCTTCTTCACCAATGGAATCTTTAGGTCTACTTTGAAACTCTTTTATTTGGTGACATAGAAAAAACTTGGTTACAAAACCCTAGCCGCATAAACAGAGTGTTTCTCTCTCAGAAAAACCTTCTAATAGATGGCTTATGATGTACTTTAAATACTGGTTCAAATGGATCTGAATCTGGGATTTAAACGAATAAGTTATAGGCTTTTTCGCATTACTGATTTTTGTTGATTCGCAAAGCTCGATAGATCGAGCTACTATTGAGAACAAAATTTCGATAGATCGAGCTTCTATTGAGGAGACAGTGAGTTTCTAGCTTCTATCAAGCTGCTATTGAGGTACATGCTGAAAATGTGTTTTTCTTGAGCTTTTCTTGAGCAAACTTTGTGTCTTCAACTTGGTCTTCAATTACAACTTTAAGACACATTAAAACTCAATAAAAGACACATAATTTGGCATGGCTGACAATACCAAAACACATGACCCTAACACAAACCCCTTCACTTAAAAGAAATAGAAATTAAGACCCCTTAAAACTCTTTATTGAAATTGTTAAACTTTCGGTAAGGGTGTTCAAAAATCAATCCAGGCTAAATTATTGAGTTGGAATTAAGTTGATCGAATTGCCTAATGGGGTTGCTGACGACAAATAAGATGATAGTCAATGACGTCATTGAGATTCCAATTTCAATGAAGACTGAATTAATCACATGTGTGTGCGTGTGTGTATTATACAAAATACATTAAGTAACTTTAAAACAAAACCTAAAAACCACCTATTCGTATGTGAAATTTGAGAAGTCCACCCTCATCTTAGTCAGATATATATGAGATTTTCACCCATCACAATAAAACCCAAAACGATCATTTTGCATGCATTCTCCAATCTTTAAGTTGTTGCTAGATCCATGCACATTGTCTCCAATTTAAATCATTAAAGAACAAATATTTTGGGAAAAATTAAATCACATAAATACTTTTGATAATCTTTAATAAGGTTTCATCCTCAATCTTAATTGAAAATTTAGCTATTCATAGTAATTGAAAGACAACGCAAAAATAAATTACTAAGCATTAAAATAAACAATTTACTTTTGTGATTAAGCAAAAAGAAACAACATACATATCTAATTATAAGCAATAACAACAAAAAATGTGATATGCAAAAACAATAAAAGGATACTGCATATATAAGAAGAAATCTACAAGATAATTAAAAACTTACAAACCAAATGCGTGAAGGATGAATGATACAGATCAAGTCTTGCATTTGACACAATCTCCTTAAAAAAGATTTCGCCCCTCACATAATCTGTGATGCTTTGAGACTCATGAATGTCTACCTCCCAAGATAAAATGATCTACAGCACGAAGAAGAAGCATACAAGGTCCGTGCTCTGTGAACTAAACTATGTCTCTGTTTCTCTCTCTTTGACTCAAATGCTAATGCACAAAATATTTTCTCTCTGGGAGAGTTTCTTAAAAGTTATTTTTCATGAATGAGGGGTAATGAATATATACATTACTGAAAAGACACACTATTTTAAAAATAACGGCTATATACAGACTTACTAACTCAAAAGATAAAATAATAAAATATTATTATTATTTGGACAAGAGGGCCTAGTCCACACATGCTTAAAGCCCAACCCAATATCCAACCAATGAGCATATAAACTCGTATTCTCCATCATTTCCTATATGGGACTCAAGAATTCTCACCACTTCAATATTATGAAATCTACATGAAATCCTAGCTATTTACACTTGCACAACAATTCTGGTTGGGTCTACCTTTTCAAGTGTAGATTCAAAAGTCCCTATCGTTGGTTTATCAAATAAGCCTAAAAATAAAATCTAAGCTTGGCTTGTTAATAAATAAACAAACACAAAAGAGATTTTTATCAACCAAATCCCAGTTATTTACACTCACACCACAATTTTGGGGTCTACTTTTTCCCTAGTGTACATTTGAAAGCCCCCCTCACTCAGAAAATCTTTTCTCTCGTTCCAGGTTGTTCTTCCTTGTGTGTGTTCCACAAGTAAATAGCTTAGGTGCTCTACACTCATTGGATACCGTTAGTTGATGAATTCTCCTAGATTTTATTTATTTAATAAATTGAAAACCTGTTTGATAATAGCTTTGCAGCTTAATTCACAAATCGTGAGGTTTCCAACACAAGGTTTAAATTCCCACAACCATTTTAACTATATATAGATAACGTGCTTCCATCAAAGTGAATTAAAGAAGAATAACTAATTAGATAAATTTAGAAAACAAACAAATCTTGAAAATGTTTTCATTATTAGTGTAGGTGAGTTTGAGTAACTACATGAGCTCATAACAGAGAATGCATGATGCAAAGCAATGCTCTGATAAGTTTATTTGTGAGGAAATTGTTGATGGTGGGTTTGGTAACATGTTTAAAGGGCACATTAATCGTGGGGCTAGGAAAACCATAGTTGTGGGAAGTTCAGTATCCTCAATCCATGATTATATTCTTCTATGCAAATTGAATATATGTAATTTTATTTATAAAAATTGTGTAATACTGCAAATCTATACAATTAATGTAAGTAAATAGTAGAGACCATAGACGTAAGTTGTGAAGGCCAAACTGTTGCAAATAGTGTTATTTCTTATAATTGGCAACATGTTTAGAGAAATATAAAAGGGGACTAAATGACTTCATCCACTTGGTATTGAAGTTAGTGGGCAGGTAGGTGCATTTTGATTAAATCTGTGGCCTAGTCGCTCCCAACTTACACCATACCTATTAAAAGAATAGTTATTCCTCAAACGGATAGACAGTGTACCATTTAAATCAGAAGCAAAGGAGCAGACAAGGGAATCAAGGAATAGGAGGATGGGTGTGCTATCAACAAAAGACCCACTTGCAGAATGGTTAGGAACAACAGACACAAACTGCCCATTAGGAACAACAACAGACACATCTTTCTACCTACCAATCCACTCCTACAATCATACTCTACACAATATCTCACTGGGCTCTGTTTTCCTCTTCAACCGATCGTGTCTCTCTCTGTCTCTTCATCTCATTGACCTTGACAACGTGAACCGCATCCTCAAGGTCCTCTCTCTTCTCTTATTCAATACTTTGTGTGAATTCTCTGTTATTTATTTATTTATTAAATTTATATTTGGTTTGTGTTCAATTTCTGTTTCAGTGATGGGAAAACAGTGGAAAAGGAGGAGAAAGGTAAAATTTATTTCTGGGTTTTTTTTTTGGTTGTGTTTTCCTGTTTTATATCTGAGTTTTTCCTCTTATAGCAGTTGTGATTGTCAAATAAAAAATGTTTCACTAAAATAAAATAGTGTTTGGGTCGCAGTAGCTTCTTTCTTAATTTCAGTCTGGTAATCATAATTTTTAGAACGCAGAATTTTTTTTTTTAAGACTCACTAAAATTCAGAACTTTCAATTCTGTTTCTATATAAAAATTATAATTGATAAAGAGGCATATTTGTTAGCTTGAATTGGTATGTATAATTGATGTCAAAGAGGCTCTGAATATTCTTTTCTCCCTGCGTTAATTTTCAGTGGTTTATTCCTAGAAGATGTCAAGAAGAGAGAGATACTCACTTGCATACCTACTTCGTTTCGTTTCGCAGAAAGAATAAAAATTTTCTTTGGCCTTTTTGTTCTTTCCTTATTTATTTATTTTTTTTATAAATAAATTTGAAAACATCAAATCTTACTTTTGAGTTTTGAGTTTTAAAAAAGAAGATTATTGACTTGACCCGTAAGAGCATCCGTAGTAGTTGGTGTATAAATTATGCCATTTTACAACACTAAATGCTTACTTTATTATTTTACCACATCATTTTACAATATCTCATTTATCAGATGTTTTATAATTTAATTCTATACATTAAAATAATATTTACTACACATTAAAATAATATATTATCCCCTCCCCCATTATCATTAACAACAGCAACATCAACAACCCACATGGCAGATCAACCGCCACAGCTCACAACCACCGGCCACCCCACAGATCAGCCACCGACCACCAATATCAGCCACTGCTACCCCACAAAAAAAAAAAAAAAAAACACTCAAACAAACACTACAATCAAAACCCGATCAACCAAAATCAGCCAACCTGATCAACCCAAACCCAAACCCAAACCCGATCATCATCATCATCAACAACAACGGCACAACCACTTCCGCTGCAACAACACCGACAACCACCATCGGCACAAATCCACATCCACCAACACCACCTTATATTAAAAAAAAAAAAAAAAAAAAAAAAAAAAACCACAGCCAGAAAAATTGTTGCGGCCACAACCACCAGAAAAACAACAGAACCCACAACCCACCCACCCACAACACCAGAAAAACACCAGGAAAATTGTTGCGGCCACAACCCATTCACCGATTTACTGATTTTGCACCACCGATTTCGCCGATTCGGAACCCATTCACCGATTTCACACCAACAATTCACCGATTCGGAACCCATTCACCGATTTCGCACAACAGAACCCACCACCACCGATTCGCCCATCACCAGCCGACCCACCCACCACTGAATTTGACCATCGCAACCCACCACCAGTGATCCGCCAATCACCATCTCAACCCACTCATTGCCAAACCGGGTATCAAATCACTGCAAAAAAATAAAAATAAAACCACAGCGATAGAGATCGGAGTGAAAGAAGAAAAGGGTGAGAAGAAAAAACTAAGGGTGATGTCTGAGAGAAAAACAACGAGATTGAGAAGAAAAAAGAGTGAAAGAAGAAAAGAATGGAGAGGCGTGATGTCTGGGGAAGAAAAGTGAAGAGAGAGGAGAGAGAAAAAGAATAAAAAATGATTAAAACTTATACCACACCATTCCGTACCGTTGCAAATTTGTAACGGTACTGTTCACATGTTGTAAAAATGATGGGATTTAGCACATCTGATATTTGGTGTTTTTTGAGTTTGGTGTGGTAAATGTGCCAGATATTTGGCATTTGGCACATTTACCACACCTACTGTGGGTGCTCTAACAGTTATATATATATATATATATATATATATATATATATATAAAATATCATTACAATTAAAATGTTTATTCATATTAATGGACCAAGGATCTGACTCTGTCCGGCTAAACCCATGAGTTCCTAGCTTAAGACTTCCTTGTTGTCTCTAGAACTGGTCGGTTTGGTTTCTGGCTTTCTGCCTTCTTCCACAAACAATTTAGTTCAAGGGTTTATTCATTTCTTCACACCATGGACCTAAACCCAACTATTTGATAGTTCTATTGATGAGCCAAGAACCCAATTTTGCCAGGCCTAACCCATGTATTACTAGAGGTTTAATTTAGCATACTTTCCTTCTGTTTATGCACACCAAGGGAAAAATGATCTTGGGCAAGTACTAAGCAAAATCACTAGTAAACTTATAGAAAGCCCTTTATAGATTATAGGCACAACTTATGGTGCAAATCCATTAGCAAAGTCATAACTTATTTTTTATAACACAATAGAAATCCATTGAATTTTAAGATTACATTTTCAATCTGATGATATCATAAATAGTGCAAACCAGTTCTTGGCATCTTCAATTTGTGAAAGAACAACCAGGTTGTTTAGAGAGAAATCCCTTTTTATATATGTGCATGTTTGTATGTGACTGTCTCTTTGCTTCCAATACCCAATGCCCAATCTTAAAAGTTAAGAAGCAATTACATGATATAACACCTTGGAGACTCCAATTGAAATTTGTTGGGATACCATTAAATCCAAAAGCATAAACCTGTAAGTTTGGGCCAACTATGTTATATTAATTATTTGCTCTTGTTATTATTATTCAATGTGAGACTTTACTCAACCAAGCCTCTCTTCTCCTTGACAACGTGATCCACATCCTCAAGGTCCTCTCTCTTCTTTTATGCAATGCTTGTGAATTCTCTGTTTTTTAATTTTTTTTTTAAACATATTTAATTTGGGTTCAATTTCCATTTGGATGATGATAAAGCAGAGGAAAGGTGGAAGAACATAAAACTTGTTTATGGGTCTTTGCGTTTTTTGAAAAATTTCCCTTTTTTATTTTAATTTTATATATTTGACTTTCTCCATTTATACCAATTGTTTTTTGCCCAGGTTATTTGGTTTGACATTTTATTTATGAATAATACTTTAATTTTATAATCTTTATAATACTTTCACCTCCATACCAGATCAGCCTATGTAATAAGCCAATGAATAAATTTTCACTTAATATTCATGGTTAATCTCTAGTTACTGCTATTACTTATTTGACCACTTTCATGTAACAAACAACACTGTAAAAATGAGTCCATGCTTATTCTCCTCATATATCAAATATTAAATTACAAAATTTTTCCCCGTAATATTTTTATTATTATGTGATAGCTAACTGTTGGCATGTTAGGGAATCATTGTAACTCTGACCAAATTTATACTATTTCCATTCTATGTTGTTTGTCCTATTAAGAAAATTTAACTTTTTAAGGGAACAATGTTTAATGTGTTTATTTTTTTTGGTTTTGTTTTGTTTTTAGAGAGAATAATGCTTTGTCTTTAATTAAAAAGGTAAAGCAAAGGATAAGTCATGAAATTTATTTATTGACTTTATAAAGAGGACTACCTTATGGGACTAGAGGACCAAGAACTTAGAACATATGGAGTATTCTTTTTGGGAAAACTAAAAGGATGCATCATTTTAGCTGTGATTGGTCAGTGGTGTGAGGATAGAATGAGTGCATGTATTGACATGGGGAAGGGTTCATCCTGAATATAAAGATCAAGAGGTTTGATACTTAGAAATTTTTTATTTATTAAAACCACAGTTTATTTGTAGTGATAAATACTATTATATACGTTTAATTTCACCAGGTCGATTCCTGGATATAAAGGGAATTTGCATGCCTACTTTGTTTAAAAAAGAAAAAAGAGTGGTTAACTTGACTAAGAACAGAGGATGTATTCCTCCACATCAAATCGTTCTCTTCGTCTCATTTTTTTTCCCTTTTAATTTCTCTTTTAAATTTAATTGAATGTGCTTTTTGTTAATCTTTATTGTAGCTCAAGATTTGCCAATATATTTCTAATGGCTGCCATTAGCACTCAAACTGTCTCATCCTTGTCATCATTTTCTTCTTCAACACCACAATGGAAATATGATGTCTTTCTTAGTTTTAGAGCTAAGGACACATGCAATAATTTTACCGACCATCTATATGTCGCCTTAAAACAAAAGGGTATTTTCACCTTTAGAGATGAGGAAAAACTTGAGACAGGAAAATCTATTTCATCAGAGCTTATGAAAGCAATAGAAGAATCAAGGTTTGCAATTGTCATTCTCTCAAGAAACTATGCATCTTCTACATGGTGTTTGGATGAACTTGTAAAGATCATTGGGTACATGAAAGAAATGAAAATGACATTTCTACCAATTTTTTATGATGTGGATCCATCTACTGTACGAAAACAAGTAGGAACTTTTGGCCAAGCCTTTGCCAAACATGAAAAACGTTTCAAGGACTACATAGAGAAGGTGCAAACATGGAGAACTGCTTTGAGAGAAGTAGCCAATCTCAAAGGATCGCATGTACAAGCTAGGTAATCCAATTTGACATTTCTTTCTTTAAAATATTCAGATAACACTCGCCTCATATATAGCATTGTTTTGAACTTTATGTAGACCTAAATACATGTTTGTAGTTCTTCAAGTTTTGTCTTGAGCCAATTAATTTTCAATCAAAATAATAGAAAATTGGATTTTCTACCTTTTTTAAACATATTTATTGCAATTTACACTAACCACATATTTTTCTCTTCATTGTAGGCCTGAGTCACAAATTATCCAAAACGTTGTGGGAGAATTATGTCATAAATTAGGTTATGCATTCTCAGAAAATACTGAAAACCTAGTAGGAATAATTTCTCGAGTGGAGAAATTGGAGTCATGTTTGGATTTAGGGTCAAACGATATTCGCATTATTGGGATTTGGGGTATGGGAGGAATAGGGAAAACAACTCTTGCTAGAGTTGTTTTCCGTATGGTTTCAGATAAGTTTGAAGGTTATTGTTTTCTTGCTCATGTTAGGTGAGTTTGTGAAAAAGATGGTTTAGTTCGATTACAACAGCAACTCATTCTTCAAATTTTGAATGAAAATATGAGTGTACAAGATGTTAATGAAGGAGTTCTTGTGATCAAGAATAGGTTACATCATAAAAGAATTTTTCTTGTTCTTGATGATGTAGATCAATTCAACCAATTAGACAAGTTAGTAGGGAATCAGGTTTGGTTTGGTTTAGGTAGTAGAGTTATAATAACAACAAGAGATAAGCATTTGCTACAAACCCTTGGAGTAGATGAAATATATGAGGCTAATGGATTGACTTATGACGAATCTCTTCATCTTTTGAGTTTGAAAGCTTTTAAAAAAGGTCACCCTCCCGAAAATTATCTAAAGCTATCTGAAGATTTTGTATATTATGCTCATGGGCTTTCTTTAGCTATTGAGATTTTGGGTTTGTTTTTGTGTGGTAGAAGTATTAATGAATGGAAAAGTACATTAAAGAGGCTAAAAGAGTTTCCAGAAAATGAAATTCTCCAAGTACTTAGAATAAGTTTTGAAGGACTACATGAAACAGAGAAGGAAATATTCCTTAATATTGCTTGTTTCTTTAATCATATGGAGAAAAGAAAAGTAGTAGAAATACTAAATTATCTTGGTCTTTTTCCAGATATTGGATTGGGGGTTCTTTTTGATAAATCCCTTGTTAAATTCTGTGATGATTATACTTTGTGGATGCATGATTTGCTTCAAGAAATGGGCAAGAACATAGTTTATGAAGAGTGTCCTAAAGAGCCGGGAAAGCGTGGCAAACTGTGGTTGTTTAAGGACATCAATGATGTATTGACAAAAAATACGGTAAGCAGTTATTTAGAAAACTTGAGCATGTACCCTACTATATTATTCAAGGTGAAAAGATATATATAATACTTTAGGTTCAATATATTAGTTTCCCTAATCAAATTCACTCATTTGCTTGGATTGAACAATAAAATATGATATTATCATTTTCAAAGATAATTAAATTAAATTCAACTATGAATTTGAATTTTATTGGAGACCTAATGAACTGCACCTAAGATATTATTCCTAAGTTTTAGCCTTATTTAAAAGAGTAAACATAGAGTAGCTTTTGTAATCTTACATTTTGCAATTCACTAATATGTGCTCTTCATGATTACTAGGGAAAAAAAGCAATTCAAGGCGTAGTGTTAAAGTTGCAAAAACAAAAAGAGGCATATTGGAATCCGGAATGCTTTTCAAAGGTTCTTGATCTTAAATTGCTCATAATTGATAACATTCACCTTTTGCATGAACCTAAATATCTTCCTAATGCCTTGAGATATCTTGATTGGAGTGGATACCCTTCAAAATATTTTCCATCAAGTTTCCAACTAAAGGTAATTTAGGTAGTATATACAACTTTATTTTTAAGTTTCATTAAATAGTAAGTTTCTGTAGAAGCTAATTTTTTTTTCCCTTTTTAGCTTTGCACAGCCTTTTGATGGTTTGAAATTCATCCAACTAAAGAACTCACTAAAATTGATTAAAACCCACGACTTCAACGAAATCCCAAATCTTGAGAAATTGGTTCTTGAGGGTTGTATAAATTTACGATCCTTGCACCCATCAATTGGAGTTCATAAAAAACTCACTTTTCTTAACCTAAAAGGTTGCAAAAAATTAAGAAGTCTTCCAAGCAAGTTTGAAATAGAGTCTCTTGAGATCCTAATTCTTTCTGGTTGCTCAAATTTAAAAAGAATTCCAGAGTTTGGAGAAAATATGGAAAGTGTATTAGAGCTTTACTTGGATGGCACTGCTATTACAAAATTACCCACATCAATTGGGAATTTGACTGGCCTTACTTCATTGAATGTAAAAGATTGCAAAAATCTCATTTCTCTTCCTAGTACCTTTTTTAATATGAAGCGGCTTAGAGATCTCAATCTTTTCGGATGCTCAAAACTAGAAAATTTGGTGACTAAGAAAAGTGCAGAGGAGGTTGATGTGAGTGGAATTGCCACAGGACTTTTGCCTTACTCCAATGCTCTTTTTCGAACTCTTAAAAAACTACTAGCTTTTAGTGGATTTATGCCTAGGAGTCCCAATTGCATGCGCTTGTTATCGACTTCCTTATCAGGATTGAGTTCTTTGACCAAACTGAATCTAAGTTATTGCAATCTCGTGGGCTTGTTATCGATTTCTTTTTCGGGTTTGTGTTCTTTGACTAGCCTAGATTTAAGTTATTGCAATCTCAATGCAATTCCCAATGATATTTGTTGCTTATTCTCTTTAAAATATTTATGTCTAAGTGGAAATAATTTTAGTTGCCTTCCGGAAAGCATCGCTCAACTATCTAGGCTATATTGGTTGTTGGTGGACAATTGCACAAGTCTTCGATCATGGCCAAAGCTTCCATTAAATATTATTTATATTGTGGGAAAGGATTGTACCTCACTGGAAACGCTACAAGATCTTTTACAACCAAATTCATTATTGACTTGCCTCTGCCTTTCAAATTGCAGTTAACTGGTTGATAATCAAGGCTTCATAGATATGTTTTTTGCAATGATAATAAACTCCCTTTGGCACCCTCTCTTTCTCTCTGGTATTCATGACATTGTTTTTCCTGGAAGTGAAATTCCAAAGTGGTTTAGGCATCAAAGTATTGGGGATGAAGTTAGTATACCTTATTCTCTTTTATGTAATGAGTGCTTGGGGATTGCTGTTTGCGTTGTATTTTGTTCTCATTCACATCACCAAATCCATGAAGACAATTCACTTTATTGTTGTTTGATAGTCAACGGAAAACAAATTAATTCAACACCAGGCATTACAGGTATTGTTCCTTTATCAGATCACATTTGGCTACTTTATTTGCTTCCTCAATTCTACCAGTACGAAGACATAAAATCATTGTGGGAATGCAATGCAAATGGACTCAGTCAGATTGGAATTAAAATTCTGTCAAAATGTTGGGACTTGAAGACGAACAAAATAATCCCAAGCATGGTAAAGGCAAAGAAGTGCGGGTTGCGAATGGTATACAAGAAAGATATCGAAGATCTTAATGAAACTATGGCTGAGAGAAGCAATAACAGCATCACTCCTTATGAGGGCTTAGATGTTCCCCATCATAATTTCGACAATTCAATAGCAGCAGAAAGTTACAAAGCCAAGCTAACCCGTGATGACTATGAAGGGGCTGGAAGCTCTAATTACGAACCTCACCCAAAAAGGATTGAAAGGCTCATAGATTTTATGGCCCAAGGTAACTCTAACTATGAGGAGTCAAGTGAGTACAAGGAATGTGCTGAAGTGCTAGGTGATTGGCAGGAATCTAATGAAAGTGGCCTTGAAGGTTAATCAACTTTTTTCCCTGTAAGTCACAATCTTTCTTCTTAATTCAAGTTTTGTTGGTTGCCACAATATCTTTTTCATGTGTACAAATATTAATGGATTGCCCACCATATGTTTGATTAGAGTTGTCAATGAGACTCCTAGCAATTTGACTAGGATGAACAAAGAATTGCAACAAAAAGCTTCTTGTTTTTGTTGCAGAAAAAATCATTTTCTTGAAAGCAAGTAAACATCAAAACTGTAAAGCTTTTGCTGCCAAAAATACTGGTTTATTATTCTATATCACTCCCTCTAATTTTCATTAAGCATAGAAACTCCATGAATTGAAACACACACACACACACTGAACTCTTGTTCCCATTCTTGACTTGGGCCCATACTTTGGGCAACAGGATCAAAATCTTAGCTTTGTGGATATAATGTCCACAATTTGGAATCTTCACTATGCTGTTTCCAACCTCGTACCCCGACAAATTTGTTCATCTATTGCTTCACCACGTCTTCCCTTCCACATTGTCACATGGTCCACAACACCATGGCACATGTTTTGCAAAAGCTTGGTCTAACCGTTACTAAACCTTTGGTGGGGCTGCCTTTCTGTCTCTTCTTTTCTACAATGTTAGTGTACCTGAGTTTGATAGGTAATAATTTTTCTCAATCCTCCTCCTGGTTCTAGGTATGCAAACTCTGAACCCCTCCCCACCCTCCTCATTGCCATCTCTGTCCTCATTTTAGAAATCCATAAGCACAACCTCATTTTGTTTTCATGACAGGTTTTTCAAAATGAATAAAGTAGAATACCTTTAATTTTATGATTGGGATTGAGGAAAAAATTTGGGAAGTTAATAATATCACTAATTGAAATCAACAAATTAGCTGATGATGCAAGAGGCACACACGATGAATTAATAATTGCGATTTGAACATTTCAAAAGGTAGCAATGTTACTAATGGAAATCAACAAATACTAAATAATAGATAGTATTGAACACTAATTATTACAGTGGCCTGAGCCACGTGCTTCCATTGTTTTGCAATGTTAGAAAACTTCTTACTTACACCTCATCATCAAATGTGATGCTTGTGTAGAGGCATGTGTGAGATCTTATAATATTTGAATCTCATTTAAAAATGACTTATCTTTTTGTAAATTAGATTTTTTTTTCCTTCATTTTGTTTCTCCTTGCTTTCCTTTATCAAAATAGATAAATAGATATAATTATCTCTAAACAAAATTTGGGCCGATCAAGAGTTTACTACATATCTTCAAGCATATCAATTCAAAGTGGAGCTTATTTTCTGAAACCACTATAAATAGAGGACATCCCCTCTCTTTTTCACCACCAAGTTTTCAAGAAACCCAAGCTCTGGAGAAATTTTGTTTCAAGAATCTTTGAAGTACTTAAAGAACATTCAAAGGACTTGAAGAAGAACAAATCTCTAACAAGCTCAAAGCTAGAGATTTGTTGTGAAGACCATTTGATCCATCTTCCAACCAAATTGAAGAAAATTTCGCGTTCAAGTCAAGACCACAAAGAAGATAGAATCAGAGGAGTGCTTTTTGTAAAAGAGTCAAAACAGAGATTGTACTCACTACTTGATTAATACAAAATTATATTTGTGGAACACCTTTTTCAATTTGTTTGATTTTCTACTATTGAGAAATTTTGTGTTCACAGCCATTTCCATATTTGGGTAATGAAAGAGTATGGTGTTGAGTTGTCATGGACAAAAGTTTTCAGTTTCAGTAAGACTAATGCAATAGAAACAATACCAAGGCCAATAGGTTTTAGGAGAAATCGTGAGAAAGTGTTTGAAATGAGTGGTGGGGAATGGATGGTGGCCACCTTGTGTTGCAGAATCTTGAGACCCAAGAGATAAAGGATCTTGGGATTGTTGGATATAAGTATACTGTTGCTGATTCTTATGTTGAGAGTCTAGTTTTACTTGACAAAGCAGCCAATGGTGCAGTTGCATACTGAGAAAGATAGGTAAGATGCATTTCATGCATATATATTTATTTATTTTTAAGGTTTTCGTCAATTTCTAGTTGCACTTTGGCTTCTAACAAGTTGTGTAGCTAGTGGAAAATTACTTATTTTCAATTGATGTCTACTAACATGCTAGGGAACCAAAGAGGACACTTTACATTTCTGCCTATCTGCCTACATGCTGATGACTTCATTTGTTTGCACGCTTGATTAATGTCATATTTTTCTGTGGAAAATAATTAACAATGCTTTTCTTGTGATGTCAGAACTAATTAGAAGAAAAGTTTTTGTTTCTGATTCATGTTTGATGTGTGGTGAATATGAGCAAATTGTGGATCATTTGTTCTCTCTTGTCCAATTGGAAGAGCAATTTGGTTTGCTTCAATGTCTAGTATTAGAATGGATTCTTATCAACCCCAATCAAAGAGAGTGTGATTAGAATGATGGTTGTATGTTCTCTCTGAAAATAAATCTCATAATGAAGTTATTGTGGCTATGGTAGTGGGTATTTTATGATTTATATGGTTTTTAGGTGGATGTGTTTTTGGGTGCAGGATCAAGTTCAGGAATAAGCAGATTATGGGTTGCTATAGTAGATCAGATCTATGTCATCTAAAAGGGAAGCAACTTTCATTTCACTTAGAGAAGCGGAGATGGCAGTCAAGAGAAAGGGGTTCATAGTGTCATTGGGGATGGAGAATAAAAATTTCTTGCAAAAGCTCCTCAAAGATGATTGCATATATTGGAGACTGAAACCTGTTTTTGAAGATAAAAGGGTATTAAGGAAGGATTTTGGTAATGTACTTAAATATGTAGATAGAGAATACTGGAATGGATGGTTAAATTAGCTTCAAACGGCAAACCCTTTTTTTTTCTTTTGTTGAATGAAAAGTTGGTAATCTTATTGAAAGCATGTACCATTAATTTTGGAAACATGGAGGAGTATCCTCCAGCCAAATCCTACTAGTGTGGCATTTGCTTGCCTCTAAAGCTAATAAATGACCACAACCCTATTGGAACGCTTAAGTAACCATTCAATTGAACACTCAATTTTTCAAGTCGTCCACCAGATGGCCAACACAAGATAAACTGGGATCCATTGATTGAAGTTGTTCTTGTCTGCATCCATATACCTTAGGTCACACCAAGCAACAATGTTAGCATCTGCAGTATCTCTGATTACCACACCAAAACTCAGCAGAAGCATTCCAATTACACCAGCAAGAGTTGTGGTTGATGAAGAGGTAGCCTCTTGAGAGGTTTGGACATAATCCATTGCATGACACAACTCCACCACTATGCTTCAACCACCCCCATCTAAAATCTCATTTCTGTTTTTCCATTGCAGTCAAGCAATGAAGTCTCTAAGTTTGTTTGGAACCATAAGCTGCCATACCATACTTCAAGAGTTAGGCTGTGTGCTTAAGTGTGAGTTCTTGCCTATCACATCTCGCCATTGGGCATCCATAAGCATCTAATATGCAGAACGCCTTATTCCTTTTGTTGTTTTTTTAATGGCCTCAAGCCTCTGTTATTGTTAAATCTTCCCCTTCCCATATTAAATGACTGGTTTGCTGGGAAAACTATGAGAAGGATCCCTGATCATATTTGTTTTTAGAAGTTACATTCATTGCCATGATATTCTTGTCTTGCTTATCTTCCACAATTTTCTTAATTGACTAGAAGTACTATATGAAGATTGTCAACATTGAAGACTATTGGGGTTGAGAAGCTTCATTGGTTTAGACAAGCAAGCAGCTGGAAGCTGGTGAAATGTTAGTGTGAAGCAGAGCTAGATACAGAAGTTTGTATGATTATATGGGACTCCTTCAGACTTGTGTGGGCGTGATTGGTTGAGATATTAATCTGGTGCTTCCAAGAAAAACCTTTGTTAGTTTTAGGGGTTAGAATAAATAGCTTGCCACTATAGTCTACCACACACTTTGGAAAGATGTGCTCATTGCTAAAAAGTAATCAAAGGCCAAACCTTTTATACCAATAACATTTGTAATAGAATCAAAACACTCACAATTGATATTTTGTATTATCTGCCCCATATATAAATCAAGTAGAAAACCCTTGGGTGGGGCTTGGGAGCTATTGCCTATTAGGCCGCAATCTATTCTTATATGATTTATGAAAATCCAACAAATAATATATATTTTTTAAATCCCTAAAATATTATAACAAAAAATTACCAAGACAATAGAAAATATAAAATAAACATAAGAACACAAAGGTTTACTTAGAAAATATTTTCTCCTTAATGGGAAAACCACAAGACTGGACATAGATAAAACAAGATTAAAAATAAAAAGTGGTTATATAAAAGAAAAAGAAAAGTATATAAATCTAAGTTGGCAAAAAGCATAACCAGCAAATTGTGAGGTTTTTAACACATAGTTTAAATTCTCACAACAATTATATATACACGCACACATATAAGTAGAATAATTAATTATGGAAATTTAGAAAACAAACCTCAGTTAATATGGATGGACCAAACCACTTAACATAGACTCCAGGGTCAATACTCAACACTACCTTCTTCCATGAGAATTGAATATATGTAATTTTATTTATAAAAATGGTGCAATACCTCAAATCTATTCAGTTTAAGCAAATAGTAGAGACCATAGAGAAAGGTTTGAGGTCTCATGCAAAATGGTCCAAATGAGAGAAAGGTGCTAAAAAGAGAGACTGAATGTTAGCTAATTTCATAGTGAGCTTATCGATGGCTTTGTTCCTCAACTGAATGTTGAGTTTTGTCCAAACTTGTAAATTTTTTCTTATATTTGCTCGACTGATCGTAAGTTCATTTGACCAAAATTTATAAATGTGTACAGTGAAATTGAGTGAACAACATACTTTTGTATTCATCCTCAATTTAATTACACTGAAAGATTACAAATAAAATTTCTTAAACAAATACAATGAAAATTTTATTACAAAAAACAACTATCTTGGAATTTAGCCTTAATAAAAATCCTAATAGATTTCTTAAGGCTCTAACAACTTGTGGCTGGATGGAGTGGTTTTATTGCGTGTGGGTCGTGAGTATGGAATTGGATTTTGGATCGCTTGTTTGATGGCTTTGGTTAAGGAGCTTTCATGGCCTTTGTCTGTTTGTTAGTATTGGGTTTGGGTGGCCTTTGTCTTTTGTTTTTCCCCGTGTTTTGACTTTTGAGAATCCATGTTTTTCCATCTCAGAAGACAAAGAGGCAAAATGCCTTACAAACCAATAATTTGGGTGGTTCCAATGATAGCTATAATATCATTGGTGGGTTTTGTTGCTGATGGGTTTGTGGGTTTTGTTGCTGATGGGTTTGTGGGTTTTGTTGATGTCGTTGTTTTGTTAGTGGTTGATGGTTTTGTGGGTTTTGCTGGTGGTCGGTGGTTGCAGGGTTTGTGGGTTTTGCTAGGTTGGTGGTCAAGCATTTTTTTCTTTTGTTTGTTTTACTAATTTCTATTCTTCAATTTTCTTCTTCTTCTTGGAATTAAAGAAAGGAAAGAGAGAAGACTCAAGAGAGGGGTGAGAGATATGACAGAGTGTATGTAACGGTGTTACAAACCGTTTGGGAATAAGACCAAAACGGTCACTTTTTAAATGTTGTGAAATTTATTGGCAATAGCCCAAACCTCGTGGGAGGTAAGTGGAATTTACCCTATATTTTATGTGGTTGTGGTGGTAGTTGTGGTTATGGTTGTTGTTTATTGTAGTGGATATATTATTTTATTGTGTTGTTTATATTATTTTATGTGTTAAATGATAAAATAAAACCATTGATGTTGGGTGTTTTGTAAAGTGAGGCGGTAAAATAGATAAAATAGCTTTTTGTGGTATCAAAAACTAAAATTTTTGGCACTATCAATGCTGATGCTCTAACACAACAATCAGAAAAAGTTGTCTATCGCTTGGGTTCGTTTGAATTGAGGATTAGAGAAGTGGGAGAATTTAAAATAAAAATGAGATAAAAAAGTGGGAGTATAAAAGAGATTTAAGTTTTCTTTCATATGTGTTTAGTTGGGAGGATGAAAAAGTGGAGAGATGGAAAATTCATTTGTTTAGTTTAGAAAAAAAAGAAAAGAAAATAAAGTTAGTATAAATTTATAATTATATCTGTAGGGACACAAATCGTAGCCCAAACTCAGGTAGAAACAGGGGATGGGCCCAATAAGCCCAATACAATAAACTTGTAAGAGAGTGGGCGAAAGAATTGGGCTGATAAAGGGTCTTACAACAATTAGTAGAGGTTAGGAGTTTGTCCGAGGAGAATAAAACACACAAGCAAGTGATGATCTCTAGTCCGAGGAGCAAATTCGGGATGAATTGGTTATTTCGAGTAATATTCGAGGGGTAGGTTCTTGGACGAAACAGTTGTTTCAGATGATGTTCTTCCAGATGCTACAGTAACTCTCCCTAGATGTTCTCTCTTTTTTTCTCGTGATCCCCTTCTTCTGGAGGTTTTACTCCATTATATAGTCCTTCTTTGTTCAATTCTACCGTCCACTTGTCTACCATCTAGCCTGGTACTTGAGTTTCTGTCTCCACTCTCACAGCTTTTTGATTTTCTGGGGGTATAGGTGGTCGAAAACACTATTCAGAGGTCTTCTCCACATTAATGCGGCTAGGAAAGCTGCTGTAATGCATTTAATGCGGTGGTAGCAGCTTTTTTCCAAGATATTTCTGCATCCTTATCCCTTCCGTGTACATTTGTAGCCTATCTTCACCGCTGGAACTTCCTGGAAGGTGAACTAGGGGGAGACGAGGCTCACCTCACCGACATATGCCAGATCCGAGGAGGATAATCCTCTCGGATCAATATCCCTGGGTACTTACATGCTCTAATATTAGTTACGAGGTTTCCCTATGATATCTTCTCCTCGGACGTATTACTGATAAAACGTGGGGCTTAAGCCCAATGCAAGGGCCCAAGTTTTTGCTCCCCCACAATAGCCCCTTAAAATTCTAATTTTTCCCTCTTATCCGAGGAGAAAAGTTATGATTTTGATGTATACCCATAATTACGATGTAGTCCATAATGATATTTAAACTCAGGCACATATAAGGGTCATTTCTGCCATTTCGCAAGAGCTTCTGACGCTTGGGAACTCGCACAATCATCATTAAACGCTTAGGACTGCGTTTCGCTCCAGACATCCAACGGTGGAATACAAATCCAACGGTCCAGATCTCATTTTCAATATTTGGGCGGGATTGTGTCTCTTCTTTCTTCCGCCCCAACTATAAAAACCTTCAGACGTTATTTTTTTCCATTTTTTATCAGAGTTTGCAACTTCAGAGCGCTTGTATTCAGGCATCCATCATACCTTCACAAGAGAGAGAGTTTAACGATCTTCCAGAGACAAGAAGACCAGTCCGTACTCAACCTCACGTAAGTTTCGCACTCCGAACTTCTACTGTCTCCTCGGCTAACCACCCCATATTCCAGAGACTAACAATGGGGATGGTCATGCCCCCTTCTATGAAGGCAATCATAGGGATTACCACCTCTCCTACTTTCCGGTCAAACTCCACCCCCTCTGTTCTGCAGTGACGTACCACCACCTCCTGGGGAATGTGGTACTTTTCTTTGAATGGCTCTATCAGGGCCGGAGTGCAGTGACGTACCACCACCTCACCAGTGTGCCCCAAACTTCTTTAGAGTCCTAGGATCAATCGACGCTTTGGACCGACACCTGGGGCTAGGATTGACTTGGCACGACGTCGCCCATCTATATGAAGGCCATATAGAGTCTCGGGCAGGCTTTTACCTTAAGTCCCGTAACAGCGTGGTCAAACTGATTTCCTGCCTCCCTAAATCTAACAAGGGGATGAAAGACGACTTCCTTATCTTGTCGGGGCCATGGAGTGACGGCCTAGCCTGCCCAACCAAGGCTGGGGAACTAGGTGGAGCAACCTAGATTTAGGATTTCTAACTTTAGAATCGAGGAGTACTTGGCTTCTCTTTATAGTGCTTAGATACTGTTTTAATGCATTTACCTTTATTTGTTCAGTTATTTTATATTATTTTTTTTTGTTGCCGAGGCTCTTAACTGTGTGATTTGTTTGCTTGACAGATAAACTTTTCACCAACCCCAAGCTTAGCCTGATCAACGTTCCAGCATTGAACTATCTGCTCAGATCGGAAATCTTTGTGAATAACGACGGGCAGCTTCGGCCAGTTCACCTTATCTTGGATTTTGAGCCAATTTCACGGTCATTTTTAGACGTCGGCAATTCCATCCGAGCAGGAGACCACCGTTTGGCACGCATAGACGTATCTCGGCCAAACTTTCTCGCCCCACACGATCTTCCTCCTGTGGACCATCCCATCCCTCAGGGGATACCTATCATTGCCCAACCGTTATGTGAAGTACCTCTTGGGGAGGCCATCCTTCGAGAAGGCACAGCTTCCTCTTCCTCCCTCGAACAAGAGATTGACAAATTCAGATTTGAAGAGACGATCCTTGTGTCGGAGGTCGAAGAAAGGGAGGACGAGCTGTCGTGTGTACAAACTCCTGCTCAGGTAGTAACATACATTACTGATACATCAGACGAGGAGGAAGAAATGACCCTCAAGACTGGTCCTAGTCTGAAGGAGCTGATGCGGACTAGGCATAAGTCGCCATCCCCTAAAGAGAAAAACAAGTCAAAGCAATCTGCACATCCTCCTCCTCCTCCACCCCAGGTGCCTGCTGACCTCGGGCTAAAACCTAACCCAGATCTGAGGAGAAAAAGGCCAGTAAAGCCTGCTGAGGAGGGGGAGTTGGGCCCATCAAAAGGAAACAAGCAGGCCAGACAGGCGCAGGAACACAGGAGTAGGAGGTCCCACTCTGTGGACAGCCGAGAGGAGCAGCCGGCGGGCCAAGTACGTCGGTCACCACGAACTTGGTCGCCAGTACTAGAGGTTGACGGTGCGCCCATCGCGATGGATGCCTCACTTAGGCACTTTCGTGGTGGTCATGCAGGCCGGATGGGTGAGGCTCTGCAACAGCCCCTCCTCCTGCCTGCAGACATGGCGGCCTACAGGAGTTTCAATCATCCTGACCTATTTCTTTCCCTAAAAAGGGACTTGGCTATGGTAAGTAATTCTTTTTTCATTTTTGTTTGTTTGCATATTATTTCTTAAATTTAAGCCACTTCTTCACTGTGCATAACAGGTCACGCAACAAGTTTACGTGGCTGAGGAGTGGGTGAAGAACTCTCGTGATGAGACGAGGGCTGCCCACGACGCCCGAGAGACTGCAGAGGCTCATCTAAATGCGTTGAAAGACCAACAAAAACAGATGGCCGAGCAGGTGAAGAAAGCTCTCCAGGATAAGGCCAGTGCTGAAGCTGGCTTAAAGACGACTGAGAAGCAGGTTGAGACTCTTCGTAGCGAATTACACCTCTACGAAATCAATCTGGCAACAGAAAGGCAGGTGGTGAAAGAGCTGCGTGAAGAGCTTCGCAAGGCCAAGGAAGCTGCACAGCTTCTGAAGGAGGCAGCTGAGGCCGAGAAGGAGGCCTCGTATGCTCTGGGGGTGCAAGAGACTCAGAGCAGGCTGACCGAGGAATTTTCTTCCGTCGCTAGGGACTACTGCGACATTACTTGGGAAAAAGCCCTTGATGCCGCTGGAGTCCCTGCTGATTCTAGCCTTAGGCGGCCTGAGAGCATATATTATGATCCTGATTTTCAGGCGCTCTCAGGTTCTGACTCTCCTCCCCCAGAGCAGCCAGCCCCAGTATCTGAAGCTCCTGCAACAAATCAAGCTCTTCCAGCTCCTGTAGAAGTCCCAACAGCTTCCCACCAAGACGCTGGTCGAGGGGAAAGAGTTGAGGCCTCCCAGATTAAGGCTTCAGATGCTGCCCCTTCGCCGTCCGAACAAGTAGCTGACCACCAAGCTCCCAAGACGAAGGCTTAGGATATTTGTTTTAGTATTGTTTTCTTTTTTGTTTTCTATGTTTACCGTTTTAAAGACTTGTACAGTGTTCTAATTATTAATGAAGATATACTCCTTTTGTTTTACCTGTTATGGCAAGTAATGGTGAATCCTTCTGCTGTCATTTCATTTTTTTCTTTTACTTGTGTGATATGAATGACTAATTTGATTAAGAAGTTTTGGAAATTGGGTTAACATACGAACCAAATAAATATAACCAAACTTAACAAGAAATTTGAATCATACACATATCTATGTTTGAATACTTAAAAGGAAATTAGAACAAGTGTTAACTAACCCAAATCATCTGGTCAGAGGTCTCCAGTCATGATTGGATTTAAGTTTAAACACCTGATAGAACGGCGAGAGTGTTAACTAACCCAGATCATCTGGTCCGAGGACTCATGCATGATTGGATCTAAGTTTAAACACATTATAGAACGGCGAGAGTGTTAACTAACCCAGGTCATCTGGTCCGAGGACTCATGCATGATTGGATTTAAGTTTAAACATCTGATAGAACGATGAGTGTGTTAACTAACTCAGGTCATCTGGTCCGAGGACTCATGCATGATTGGATTTAAGTTTAAACACCTCATAGAACGGCGAGAGTGTTAACTAACCCAGATCATTTGGTCCGAGGACTCATGCATGATTGGATTTAAGTTTAAACACCTCATAGAACGGCGAGAGTGTTAACTAACCCAGATCATCTGGTCCGAGGACTCATGCATGATTGGATTTAAGTTTAAACACCTCATAGAACGGCGAGAGTGTTAACTAACCCAGATCATCTGGTCCGAGGACTCATGCATGGTTGGATTTAATTTTAAACACCTCATAGAACGGCGAGAGTGACATACACATTTCACATATAGAACAAATATTGATCAAATACACATTTATTAATAATAATACCTTTTCAAGTTATTGACATTCCAAGGGAGGGGTATTACGAGTCCGTCCAGGTCTTCCAAGAAATACGCTCCAGTACCAGCGTTGGAGGTGATACGATATGGTCCTTCCCAATTCGGCCTTAATTTTCCCCACGCTGGGTTTTTTGCCGAGCCCACAACTTTTCGCAGCACCAGGTCACCTGGGGCCAAAGGTCTTGTCTTTACATGGGCGTCATAACCTCGCTTTAGCTTCTGTTGATAATGGGCCAATTGAACCATCGCGTTTTCCCTTTTTTCATCAATCAAGTCTAGACCTCTTGCTAGGTTTTCATCGTTGTCTTTTGGATTGAATGAACTTGTTCTCGTCGTCGGGAACCCAGATTCCAGAGGGATGACTGCTTCAGCTCCGTAAGTCATAGAAAAAGGGGTCTCTCCGGTGGACCTACGAGGCGTGGTCCTGTACGTCTAGAGTACATGCGAAAGCTCTTCCACCCATCTACCTTTTGCATCATCCAATCTTTTCTTCAATCCACTTAGTATGACTTTATTCACAGCTTCAGCTTGTCCATTTCCTTGAGGGTAAGCCGGAGTAGAATATCTGTTAATAATCCCCAACTCGCCACAATAATTTCTGAACATCTTGCTATCAAATTGGAGTCCATTATCTGAGATGAGTACATGAGGAACGCCGAACTGCGTAACGATGCTTTTCCATACGAATCTTTTTGCATCCACATCTCGGATATTGGCTAGAGGCTCTGCTTCAACCCACTTTGTAAAATAATCAGTGCCGACTATGAGATATTTTTTGTTTCCCACAGCTTTAGGAAATGGTCCGACGATATCTAAGCCCCATTGAGCGAATGGCCATGGACTAGATAATGGATTGAGGACCCCCCTTGGCTGGTGTATACTCGGTGAGTACCGCTGGCATTGATCACACTTTTTGACATATTCCAAAGCTTCTCTCTGCATGTTCGGCCACCAATAACCTTGTGTAATGGCCCTATGCGCTAAGGACCTGCCTCCGGTATGGCTTCCACAGATTCTCTCATGCATCTCTTCCAAGAGTAATTCAGTTTGATCAGGATGAACACATAGCAAATAAGGCCCAGAAAAGGAACGCCTATATAGCTGGCTATCCTCCGACAGCCAATAACTAGTAGCTTTCTTTCTTATTCTGTCAGCTTTGATTTTCTCTTCGGGTAGAATATCTTCCTTTAAGAATTGCATGACAGGATCCATCCAACTTGGCCCCATTCTCACCTGTTTGATTTGAACCACGTTCGCTGTTGTCGAGGGTCGATGCAGGTCCTCAACGAGGATTATGCGAGGCAAGTCCTGTGCCGAGTAGGTTGCAAGCGTGGCCAAGGAATCCACATGCGCGTTGCCACTTCTTGGGACATGTAGCAAGCTAAAAGATTCGAATTCCATCTGCATAATCTTAACTTGGCTAAGATAACCTCGCATTCTTTCGTCCTTGGCTTCGAATTCTCCTTTGACTTGACCAACAACTAGCCTTGAATCCGAGAAGAGTTTTATGGACTTTCCTCCCATCCTTAGGACCATAGCCATCCCTTCTAACAAAACTTCGTACTCCGCTTCGTTATTCGTGGTGGGAAAGTCTAACCTCAGAGACTTTTCAATGGTAACCATCTCGGAGGACGTCAGTACTAATCCAACCCCTGCACCTCTTTGATTTGATGCTCCATCTACATGCACTTCCCACGTCGGAGGGAAACATTGGGAGACACTACCGACCAGTTTTTCATCCTTTTCCCCTTGTGCTAGCAATCCATCCGCTTCAGGTTCGGTGAATTCTGCCACCAAGTCGGCGAGTACCTGTCCCTTTACTGAGGTACGAGGCATGTACTTGATATCAAAAGCTCCCAGGATTGTACCCCACTTGGCTATCCTTCCCGTGTAATCTGCACTTTTAAGCACGGTCTTTAGTGGGAGTTGTGTAAGAACAATCACCGTATGTGCTTGGAAATAGTGAGGTAGCTTGCGTGTGCCAAGCACCACTGCCAAGATGGCTTTTTCCAGTGGAAGGTAGCGCACTTCCGCCTCGTGCAACGATTTACTCACGTAGTACACTGGCCGCTGTACGCCGTTATCTACTCTTATCAACACCAAGCTTACTGCGTAGGAGGCCACTGCAATATAGGCAAAAAGAACCTCATCTGGCTCTGGACTCAACATGACCGGCGGCCGAGCTAGATAGTCTTTGAGTTGCTGAAAGGCTACGTCACATTCCGTCGACCATTCAAAGCCCTTCCATTTATTGATCAATAGGAAGAAAGGTCGGCACCTGTCTGCCGATCGAGATATGAATCTATTCAAAGCAGCGGCCATTCCAGTTAGTTTTTGCACCTCTTTTGGGTTCCGAGGAGTTCGCATATTGGTGATGGCTTTAATCTGATCGGGATTGACTTCAATTCCCCTATGAGTAACCATGTAACCCAAGAATTTGCCCGACCCTACACCAAATGAGCATTTGGAAGCGTTTAAACGTAGTTTATAGCTTCTGAGAATTTCGAAGACAACTTGGAGGTCTCCCAGGTGCTCGGATACCTTTTTGCTTTTCACCACCATATCATCTATGTAGATCTCCATATTTTTTCCTAGTAGTGATTCGAACATCCTCGTCATCATTCTCTGATAAGTGGAACCTGCATTCTTCAAACCAAAAGGCATCACTTTGTAGTGGTAGTTCCCTACTGGCGTAACAAAAGCAGTTTTTTCTTGATCGTCCAATGCTAAAGGTATCTGATGATAACCCTGAAACGCGTCCAAGAAACTCATCCGAGGATGGCTAACTGTGGCGTTTACTAGCTGATCGATTTTGGGCATGGGGAATGGATCTTTCGGGCAGGCTTTATTTAGATCTGTGAAATCAACACATACTCGCCACTTCCCAGTCTTTTTCTTGACCACTACAGTGTTTGCCAACCACTCGGGATAGAAGACCTCCTTGATAGCCCCTGCCTTTTTGAGCTTCGTCACTTCCTGACGGACTGCTTCTGCATGCTCTTTAGATGGCTGACGAGGGAGCTGCTTCTTGGGAGCCATCAACGGATTAACATTCAAATGGTGACAAATGAAGTCTGGATCCACTCCTGGGGCCTCATAAGCATTCCATGCAAAGACATCGATGTTTCGTTTAAGGAAATCTACCAATTCCTCCCTCTCTTGCTGAGGTAGTTGAGATCCGACTTGAAAAAATTTCTCCGGGTCATCTCCTATTGCGATTCTTACAAGATCCTCGCACTTGACTTCCTCGGATAACCCATCACTAGATAACATTGGGGGTTTTAACTGCTATAACTCCTCTTTCTGAATCTCAGATTCTACTCCAGGCTTGTGTCGGATTGCTGCTATCATGCATTGCCGCGCCATGGTTTGATCACCCAGTATCTCTTCTATCTTGCCTCCAGATGGGTATTTGATTTTCTGATGCAGGGTGGAAGAGACTGCCCCTAAAGTATGAAGCCAAGGTCTAGCAACGATTGCCGTATACGGGGAATAAGCATCCACCACTATGAAATCGACCTCCACTATCTCCGATCCGGCTTGCACTGGTAGTCTGACTTGTCCCTTCGGGATAATAATCTTCCCCTCAAAACTTACTAGAGGGGAATTGTAAGGCGTCAGATCTTCAGTTTTTAAGTTTAGCCCCTTGAAGAGGTCGGGATACATGATCTCGGCTGCACTGCCTTGATCCACCATCACTCTCTTTACATCATAGCCTCCGATTCAGAGGGTAATCACTAAAGCATCATCATGAGGTTGAACAGTTCCGATCTTGTCCTCGTCTGAGAACCCCATGACTAGGGACCGATTTAACTTAGCTCTCTTCGGCTCGTGGGAATCATTCTCAGGGTACAGGCGAGCCACAAACATTACTCTGGAGGGGCATGACCCTGTTCTGCCAGGCGCCGCAAAGATAACGTTAATAGTTCCAAGAGGGGGTCTTGGAGGATTCTCCCTCTCTGGTCGAGTATCAGTCTGACTACCCAAACTGCTGGAATGATACAACAACTGTTTCAATTTACCTTCTCGGACAAGTTGGTCAAGGTGATCCCATAAACTTCTACAGTCCTCGGTAGTGTGACCATGATCCCTATGATATTGACAATAGAGATTTCGGTTTCTCTTTTCAGGGTTTCCCATCATCTTATTGGGCCATTTGAAGAAAGGCTCATTTTTAACCTTTTCCAGGACTTGGTGCACAGGCTCTCGGAATACAGCCCCGACTACCTGGCTGTTACTGGATATCTGCTGCTCAGTGTAATCCTTTCTCGGCCGGTTATTATTATACCTGTCTGGCCTAAATTCTCTCATTTCTTGAGGGACAAGCTTAGCTTTCCCTTTTCCTTCTTGTTGCTGTTGTTGATCATCTTCTATCCTTTTATACTTATCCACTCTATCCATTAGTTGTTGCAAGCTGGTGACCGATTTCCCTGTCAAGAACTTTCTCAGACCATGCTCGGAGGGAAGCCCAACCTTGAAGGTTCTGACAGCGACCTCATCAAAATCTCCATCAATCTCGTTAAACATCTCCCAATACCTCTCGGCATACGACCTCACAGACTCTCCTTCCCTCATTGTCATTGACAACAGAGAATCTAGGGGTTGAGGAACTCTACTGCATGTGATAAATCGGGAGCAGAATGATTGAGTGAGCTTCTTAAAGGAACTGATGGAATTAGCTCTCAACCCGTCGAACCATCTCATTGGCATCGGTCCCAGGCTGGAGGGAAACACTCTACACAACAAAGCTTCGTCCTGAGAGTAGACCGCCATCTTTTGTTTGAATTGGCTTACATGTTCTACAGGATCGGTACGTCCGTTGTACATGGAAAACGTAGGCTAGTGAAAACGCCTGGGAAGCTTTGCCTTTTCTATTCCCCGAGTAAATGGGGACTTAGAAATTTGGTCCAGAGCCTTCTTCATGACCTTGGTTCCTACTCCCCTTCTAGACGAACTCTTTCTCCCCCTCTTGTGAGAGCGTTCCTCTTCATAAGAATAGGATTCACTGGGTGGAGTTTCTGAAAATTCCCTGTAACTGTCCTCTCCTTCCTCATTGGAAGAGACATCAGAACTTGAAGGGGTTTGGTTTCGCTGTGCTTGATGAAGTTTCTTTTTCAAGTCCTTTATTTCTCGTTGCAAATCCTTTTCATTAGCGTGCTCATGCACCAGATGGCCCCTTCTTCGATAGCCACTTCTATCAGCACGGATGATTTGCAAGCTACCCTTCCGTTGGTTATCTACGTGATTTTCCTGTTCAAGGTCGTGGAGTTCGCCTTGTTGATTGACGTTTCCTGACTCTGCATGAAATAGGCTAGTCTGCTGTGGTCCTGAACCCGCCATAGCTGTTGTAAACCTTCACTAGCACTAATTCTTCCCACAGACGGCGCCAATTGTAGGGACACAAATCGTAGCCCAAACCCAGGTAGAAACAGGAGATGGGCCCAATAAGCCCAATACAATAAACTTGTAAGAGAGTGAGCGAAAGAATTGAGCTGATAAAGGATCTTACAACAATTAGTAGAGGTTAGGAGTTTGTCCGAGGAGAATAAAATACACAAGCAAGTGATGATCTCTAGTCCGAGGAGCAAATTCGGGATGAATTGGTTATTTCGAGTAATATCCGAGGGGTAGGTTTTTGGACGAAACAGTTGTTTCAGATGATGTTCTTCCAGATGCTACAGTAACTCTCCCTAGATGTTCTCTCTTTTTTTCTCGTGATCCCCTTCTTCTGGAGGTTTTACTCCATTATATAGTCCTTCTTTGTTCGATCCTACCGTCCACTTGTCTACCATCTAGCCTGGTACTTGAGTTTCTGTCTCCACTCCCACAGCTTTTTGATTTTCTGGGGGTATAGGTGGTCGAAAACACTGTTCAAAAGTCTTCTCCACATTAATGCGGCCAGGAAAGCTGCTGTAATGCATTTAATGCGGTGGTAGCAGCTTTTTTCCAAGATATTTCTGCATCCTTATCCCTTCCGTGTACATTTGTAGTCTATCTTCACCGCTGGAACTTCCTGGAAGGTGAACTAGGGGGAGACGAGGCTCACCTCACCGACATATGCCAGATCCGAGGAGGATAATCCTCTCGGATCAATATCCCTGGGCACTTACATGCTCTGATATTAGTTACGAGATTTCCCTATGATATCTTCTCCTCGGACGTATTACTGATAAAACGTGGGGCTTAAGCCCAATGCAAGGGCCCAAGTTTTTGCTCCCCCACAATATCTCTATTAAATAAAACAAAAGGTAACACATTTTCTTATTCACTCATTTAACTTTGTTTTTGTTCATTTCAGTCCTTTAACTTTCAATTTTATTCAATGAAGGCCTTTCTATAAACTTTTGTTATATGTTGTAGTTAATTTTCCATTTTTTAAATTTTTCTTCAACTTTTTAAATTAAAAAATTCAATTAATAATTGAAAAATATTTTCCAGATTTGTTTTTTCAAAAAATTAACAAAAGTTGGTGGAAAGACTTAAATTGAATAAATCTGGAACTTAAAGAACTGAAATAAATGAACGTAAAGTTAGAAGACTGAAATAAATTTTGGAGAAATTTAAAGAGTGTGTTTTACAATTTAGCCATTTAAAAAAAAAAGTAAAATAAAAGAATCCAAAACAAATGAGACCAAAATGAGAGAAAAAAAAAACCGAATGAAAAATATAGGAAAAGACAAAACCCAAAGAAAAAGAAAAAAGAAAAACCGAAAGAGATGGGTATACCCAAAAAAAAAAAAAAGAAAAAAGAAAAAGAAGAGGCATGCACTTGGGTTTTTTTTTGGTCAACCTATTTCTCCCTACTTTTTCTTTCGGTGAAAACATTTTGGTGGATCTAGGATCCACCAATATTCTCTCTTTTCTTCTTTCCAACCAATACTCACAAAAAAAAAAAAAAAAAAAAAAAACTACTTTCTTTTCAATTTTTTCTTTTCCTTTTTCATCCCCCTTAAATGTAACCGTAAAATGTAGTTTTCTATTGGTGAGAGAATCCTTTTTTTTTTTTTTTTTTAAGTCCTCCTGTTGGGTAATCTTACTACTATTTAAGAAGCTTCCTTTGTTTGGAATCCTCAATTTTGATATCTAAAATACCCTCACATTTACTAGTTTGTAAAGCTTAAATAATAGGGTTATATATGTAAAATTACTAATTTAAAAACTCCTAAATTTTAGCTTTTTTTTTTTTGAAAACAGAATGATACTTCATAAAATAGATAAAGAGTCATGAAACAAGGATTCCAAAGTAGGTGGTGGAGAATCTTCCAACCAAATTACATCATCAGAAATGTTTTTTGCATAACGTGCTAAGTTATGAGCAACCGAATTTGCTTTTCAATTCACCCATTCTACCTCTGCCCAATTTAGTCTAGAAATAAGCACTTGGATATCTTCAAAAATGTGTCCCAGCTGAGACAAGTCTGCCTTTCTGGACCTAATTGCGTTCATCACCTGCACACTATCTCCTTCGATAATCAAATCAAAGAATCCAATATCAACAGCAAACTGCAGGGCTCTACGCCATACTAGTGCTTCTACTTCCAAACTGTCATTAACTCAGGCTCTTCTTGCTGGCATTGCTCCCATGACTTCCCCCTTTTCATTTTGTATAATGACTCACATGCCTGAGCATCCCAAATCTGAGAAAATGGCCGCATCAAAGTTGAGTTTGAATTTGGAATTTGGTGGTGGTTGCCCCCACTTTCGATGCTTGTTGTGATTGGCATAACTAGCTGCTCCTATTATTGGTTGTATTCTGCTAAGTAATCCACTACCCTCTTGTTCAGTTGTGTTGGTTCCTTTAGCTTTCCTCCATGAATGATTGAGTTTCTTTGATTCCATATGAGCCAAGCTTGAACCAAAAATAGCTCAAATTCATCTAGACGATCTAGCAACTCTTCAAGCAATTGGAGAAAGTCTTATTGAAATTTTACCTAATTTTTTTAAAAATAGTTTACAAACTATTTAGTCTTAAATTTTAGTTCCAACTCTCTAAAATCTCTTACGGTTAAGCAATTTACCAACTACTCCTATTTTGTTCCTAAATTTTAGTTCCATCTCTCTAATCTCTTTTCTATATATTAAAAGGATTCAGAAAATTAGTTATTGCCTTGTTCATTGTCAAAAATACTCATATTTTAATTAAAGTATCATTATTCCTTAGGGTTAAAATAGTAAATCAACAAAAAATTAAAAATATTCCTATAAGAGAAAAACTACCCTACATCCCTTACTCCTATATAAAAAAGTTCCTTCCCACTCCCATCACCCTACGTTCTTATAACTTAAAAAAGAAAACAAAACCCCACAAAAACTACCCATAGTTCCTAAAAAAAAAAAAAAAAAAAAAAAAAAAAAAAAACTAAAACAAAAACTAACCATTCCAACATTATATCAAAAAAATTTAAAAAAATCTATTAAAAAACACACACACACACACACTCACACACATGCATACAAAAAAAAAAAAAAAAACACTACCACGTCAAGTTTTAAAAAAACAAATCCACACAGAACCAATTACAACTTCATGTAAAAAAAACTTCTTTCATTTATTCCTCCTCTCTTCCCCTTTCCAACTTTGTGGAATGCATTAGAAAAAATATTCTAATCTATATATTTATATATAATATAAAAGTGAAATGTTTGACTTTTTGTTGCCTTCTCATTGAGCCACATGACTACATAAATTAATGTTATGTATACATTTAAAAAAAATTGAAAAGTTGTACCTTTTCATTTTTCAATAGGCACCTTTTTATTAAATAGATACTTTTTCATTCAATAAACACATTTTTCATAATGACGGGGCCAAGAATTTGATTTTGAGGGATTGAAAAAAAAAAATGATTAATTGTTTTTTTATATTTAATATATCTATACCATGTACCATAGTTAAATTAATAAGAGTACTATCTTTCTTTATTTTGAAGAATTAATCAACAATTTTAAACTTACTCGTAAACCTAGATTTTAAAATTAAATTTTACCTCTTCTATATAATGACCACGGTACAACTAAATTACTAATAGACTAAACAGTAAATTATATTAGTTTATTTATATTATACATTAAAAATAATATCAGTTTCAATAATCATAGTATTATATTGTATACATTATTAATATATTTATTAATTTAATGACAAATAAAAAATAAAAAGTAGAGGAAGGGTTAAACTTGAGAGTATTTGCTTTTGCTTTTGAAGATAACTTGAAGTGTAAACCATACTCGTGTAGGACTTGAAGCAAATTGTAATCTCAAAACTGTAAAAAAAAATCTTGTCTTGGAACATGGATAGTGGACTTCAGATCTTGCATATTGGGTGTTGGAAAAATTTTAGTGAATAAACAAGTTTTGATACATAAACAATATCCCAAATAATTAGCAAAAACATAAAATAAAATTAAAAAGTTTAGAACAATCTCATAATGCTATAGAATCACGCTGCAAAAGTGTTATCCTTAAAAGTTAATTCGTGCCATTCGGAGTAAAACTCAGTGTGACTGGTTCTCTTGGCCAAACAACCTCCCAGGATTAGACAATAGCATCAACTTTCGTGATGGACGCACTTCCACTCACGAAGGTTCAAGAACAACCCTTTATTGCCTTTTCTTAGAACAAATATAAATTGTAGAAAAATATGTGGGAGAGACATATAATAGGATTGTGTATATCTAAATATAGAGTAGTAAAAAAAAAACTCATAGGGAAGGTTGTGATGGTGGGTATTATATAAGTTATTCATGACAATAATAACCTATAGTTATTGGTAACTAATAACCCATAAATGTCCAATGGCTATATTATCCATTATTGCCCAACAATTATTTTTCTCATAATTGCCAATGGCTATTTTACTCATAAATTCCCAACGGCTAGAAAATAAATACTAATAAAAGTGTTTGGAACACACACCCACACCAACAATCCCCCACATGTTACAAACACAAAATAGGAAAGGCAAGCAACTAAAGAAAGCATGCATCAAAATGGTACCAAAATGTTTTAACCATTTTGTCGGTGGCATTCATAATCTGCAACTTAGTCGGTGGCATCCATCAGGAGTGCATGCAGATACACCCTATCCCAACATGTAGGAATATGGATCCATTAAGAGCTTAAAGCTCAACCTCCAACAATCTACAACTTAGTTGGTGGCATCCATCAAGAGTGCGTGTAGATACACCCCATCCCAACAAGTAGGGATATGGATCCATTAAGAGCCTAAAGCTCAACCTCACCAAATTCTGCAACTTAGCATTGTCTCACACCATAGGGATGGACTCATCACTAATCTCCTTACCGAGATAGCAAAAAACACATAATAAATGACAGTGTCCATGGACCACTGATGACCTCTACCCATTTAACCTCTTGCATGGAATCACTCATCATAGAGGTTGGGCATTAGCCGTAGCATTGCAACTTAGGTATCAGTCCAATCCCCCTAGAAGTCTCACTCACCACCCTTCTTGCTAGTGGTTTGGTCAAAGGATCGGTCAAGTTCCTTTCAAACCTCATAAAGTCTAATGACATAACATCATTATCAATAAGTTGCCTTAGCCTCAATTTGATATGTCGACTTTTTCCATTATAAACTTTGCTCTTAACATGTGTTATGGTAGCCTGGCAATCACAAGGAAAGCAAACAAAGACAAAAGAGTTAGTAAATGGAGGCATGTCAATTAATAAACTCCCAAGCCATACAGCTTTGGACCCAACCTTCTCTAAGACCATTAACTCTGTTTCCATATTAGATCTCACTATGTAAGTCTTCTTGGATGACTTCCAAGAGACAGCACTTCCAACTAGTGTGAAACATATCAACTAGTGGGTTTTACATAATCTGTATCAGAGATCTAGTTAGCATCACAATATCTTTCAAAAACAACAGGATAATCACAATATGACAAGCAAAAATAAAAAGATCCATTTGAATATATCAATAATATAGATATTGTATCCCAATACTCAACACTACGAGTGTATCTACTCAATCTACAAACATTATATGCAATATCAGGGTGACTACAGTTTGTCAAAAATATTAAACAACCAATAATTGTGCTTACTCATCTTATGAAACATTATCACCACAATTTTTTACCAAGTGTACCTTTAAGTCATACATAATAGACATAGATCACATATCAAAGTGTTTAATTTTTTTCTCCACATAATGAGATTGTTATAGTACACTACAATCATTATCCCTAAGGATCTTGATGCCTAAAATAACATTTGCCCTAACCAAAATTTTTATATCAAATTTAGAGGCAAGAAAATATTTAGTATCATGCACAATATTATGGCTAGTTCTAAATATAAGTAAGTCATCAACATATAAACAAATAATGACACAGTCATTATTATTTAACTTATTATATATGCATTTATCCTCATGATCATAAATCACAAATCCATGTGTAAGCATCATATATCAAAATTTTCATGTCATTGTATAGGTGCTTGTTTTAATCCATATAAGAATTTAACCAATTTACAAACTTTATGTTATTGTCCAAGGACAACATAACCCTCGGGTTGCTCCATATAATATATATATATATATATATATATATATATATATATATATATATTTAATTCACCTATTAGAAAATCAGTTTTAACATCTATATGATGTACAATAGGTTTGTAAATAGATACAATGACAAACAACATTCTTATAGATGCAGTTCTAATAAACGAAGAATAAGTATCAAATAATCAACATGAAATTTTGCTTATATCCTTAAGTTACCAAGAATGCCTTATACTTTTTGATGATCCCATTCGGTTATAATTTTCTTTTAAAAACCCACTTGCAACCATACAATTTTGTTTTAAACACCCACTTACAACTAATAGGTTTAACCTTAGGTGGAAGCTCAACCTATTCCAAGTGTAATTAGACATAATCTAATAATTTGTTAAAAGCTTCCAACCATAATGGTGCATCAACAAATTTAATTGCATCATAATAACTTACATGTTCATCTTCAACAATATAGGTAAGAAATTTTTTACCGAAACTCTTTTTCTCCCTAGTTCACTTACTTCTTCTCAATTCTTGCACATCACAACAAGATCATTAGAAGTATCAATAGGTTCATGAAACATATTTTCCTTATTTTTTAAAGAAAACTCATACTTAAAAAAAAGTATTTTTAAGATTCAACAATAATATTAAATTCTAAATACATCACTATTGATGAAAATAATTCTATATCATGAACTATAGCAAACATAACCAATAAACACACAATCACATATTTAAGAATCAAGTTTCCTCCTTTTAGGTTCATGTAGCATGACCTTAGGCAAGTACCCCCACACTTTGAGGTATTCTCCTTTCAGATTTGGGTAACATCTTAGCGAACCACCCCCACAATTCAAGGTATACCAAGTTAGACTTACGCCATTTTCAACTTCATTTTATATTTTATAAAAATTTCCAAAACTTCATCTTTGGTTCTAATAAACAAAGCTAAGTAAATATAGAATGGCCATCAACAAAAATTACATAAAATCTTTTACCATCTCTAGTCATTGTGTGTTTTAAATCATCCAAATTACTATGTACCTAACTAAAAGAGTTTGGTTCTTCTTGTAACAGATTTGCAAGGTTTTTGTTTTATTTCAAATTCACAAAAACCTAGGGGTGTGCATGGGTTAGGTTAAGGAGATTTTTTGACCCAACTCACCATGGTGGGCCAAAAAAAATTCAACCCAACCCAACCCAACCCACATGGGTCGGGTTGAACCCATGGGTTTGACAAATTTTTTATTATTATTATTAAATTGAGTAAAAAAAATACAAATATTAATATAGTAAAAAAACTCAAAAATTAGAATCAATGTAACTCCTTAAAGGCAAACAACACTAATGACTAAACAACAATAGTAATTTATTAGGGTTTGTGTGAACTAATTGGCTTTTATATAGGATAGAAAGAGCTGGTTATTTTTAAAAATTTATTAATTATATAATATATTTTATATATATATATATATATTAAATTAGTATTAGTAGGAGGAACCAAGGAAGTGCTGCTCTACAACTGGTTTTTTTTTTTTAATTATCAAATATATAATATATATTTATATAAGTGCCCTGCAGTTGGTTTAAAAAAAATTATTAAATATATAATATATTTTAAATATATATTAAATATGGGTGGGTCGGGTCGGGTTTGTAATTTTATGACCCAAACCCAACTCGACCCGCTATAAAAATTTTTTTTGTAACCCAACCCAACCCACCAAGCCCTAAAAACTGACCCAACCTGGCGGGTCGGGTCGGTGGATTTTCTGCACACTCCTACAAAAACCTATCCACAATCTCAAAACAACACATATAGCCAATAAAATATGTAAATATATTTTATCAATATCACTCTTGCACTTGGTGGATAAAAGGAATATTTATTCCCTAATACCATATCTTATCCATTAGCCCAGAATACTAGTTGGATAATTTATATATATATATATATATATATAAAGAAACTTTTAATTATTTTCCATAATTCTCATTTCGTACATGTGTGTCAAGAGATGTAAGAATATAGCACTTGTACATAGAGCCAATAGCCTCTACTACTAAAAACCACTCTTAGGAACGTCCAAAATTTTACAAGAATAAGACACTTAATATTTTTGTAAAGTTTGACATCATTATACCAAAATTGTATAATACAAATGTTTAATCATTCATAATTTCTTTTTCACACAACCATAAATGATTACCTGAATACTTTGGCAAGAAAGATAATATTTAATTAAATTGTAGTATTATTGTATCTTCATTATATAAAAGGAGTACCAAGTTGATACTACACTGTTGATCCCACTAAACAATAGGAGTGCAATCACCATAAATCTATACATTATTTTCCATGTTTGTGCCAAAAATAAATTTTTATCTCATTTCATTTACATAAAGTAGATTAAGATCTATCTTCTAAAAAAATTCAAATCTTAATAAACATTATCTCAAAAGTTTCTTGTATATACTGCCAGACTTCATTGAACACGCAACTTCAATTGCATGAGAAAAATAAACACAACCTTTTTATTAAGATGTAGATTGTAGATCATAAAAATTCAATTTCTAATAACCAAATCAATGGGCATAGATCGATGTAAAAATCAATCTAATTAACCAAAATTAACATATATGAATAAAATAAAAACCCATGTGTTACTTTCATTTTGAAACAAGACCGTATATATAATTAAAGCCAACGAACCAAAACCACCTTTGAATCATTACAAATCAAATAGTATCATACAATACACATGCTTAGCATTACAAGGCAAACGTTGAAACGGTACGACAGGTTAATCTTTAAAATTATATATTTTCATCAAAAGATTCGAGCCTTGTAATTTCTGAAATAATCTTAAGAGAATCAACAACTTGTTTATCTATTTTGAAACATGAGACTCAATCTTTAATATTGTTAGAAATATTTTAGTGAATAAACAAGTTTTGATACATAAATAATATCCTAAATAATTAGCAAAAACATAAAATAAAAAAGAGTTTAGAACAATCTCACAATACTATAGAATCACACTGCGAAAGCGTTGTCCTTAAAGGTTGATTCGTGCCATCCGGAGTAAAACTCGATGCGACTGGTTCTTTTGGCCAATCAACTCCCCAAGATTAGACTATAGCGTCAACTTTCGTGATGGACGCACTTCCACTCACGAAGGTTCAAGAACAGCCCTCTATTACCTTTCCTTAGAACAAATATAAATTGTAGAAAAATATGTGGGAGAGACATATAGTAGGATTGTGTATATCTAAATAAAGAGTAGTAAAAAAAAAAAAAAAAACTCATAGGGAAGGGTGTGATGATGGGTATTATGTGTGTGTTTGGATTCAATTGAATCCTGCGTCCACGTTTTACGTTTTTCAGTTTTTTTTTTTTTTTTTCTTACTGCGCGTGAACAATAACCTCACATGGGTTCACTGTACAGGGGACAAAAATCACTGTTCATGCACTGTTTATCACTGTTCACAGCACTGTTCACGCAATAAAAAATATTAAAAATGGATCAAACGGTACTATTCACATATTTAAAAATTATTATGCTATAGTATTTTCAGTTTTCAGTTTTCAGTTTTAGTAACAATAAGTTCAATCCAAACGGACTCTATATAGGTTATTCATGACAATAATAACCTATAGTTATTGGTAACTAATAACCCATAAAAGCCCAACGGCTATATTATCCATTATTGCCCAACGGCTATTTTTCTCATAATTGCCAATGACTATTTTACTCATAAATTCCCAACAGTTAGAAAATAAATACTAATAAAATTGTTTGGAACACACACCCACACCAACATTGGGACAGTGGGATGAAGAGTAAAGTAGGATAAATTAGAAATTTTTTTTATTCTTTTCTTTCACAGTATGGTTTTTTTTGGATAGACACTAATACGATTGTAATCCTATTTATGAATTTAAATACTTTCTTATAAAATCAAATTAATACTATTTATAAATGTGTATAAACATTTAACCGTAATGGGTGCAGAATGTATCTTTTCTTTTAAAATTTTCAAATGGTATGGAATATGGATAACTCTTATTCAACATATATCAACTGAATTTTTATCACCTTTTCATTTTAATAGATACCTTTTCACCCAACAGACACCTTTTCATTCCAGTTAATAGGCACTTTTTAGTATATCCAATATGAAAGTAATGACCTTTCAATAGACACTTTTTAGTATATTAAATTTGAAGGATTATGACATTTTAATAGGGACCTTTTGGCATATATATTACAACATATATTATATATACCTGTATATGCAACACAAACTAAACTAGAGATGCAACATTTTGTCTCTTATTCATTTCCACAAAAAACTAATAAATAAAATGATATTTATTTCTTCTACCTAACTAATAAAATTTTGTACTATTTCTTTCAATATATATATTTTTAATTTCTTGCAATTTTGCTTACTACTCCAACTCAAAAATAATCATCTTTTTTCCAATAACTCATTTAGTAATTATTCATGTGCATCGCACGGGTGAGCGACTAGTATATATATATTAATAGGTAAAAACTTAGAGAAAATCTAATTAAATTCTACAATTGAAATCCAATTTTGAGCCATGTGTCCTAAATTATTTATTTTTAAAGAGAGTTTTATTCCTTAATTTTGGAGTCAAATGTGGGACTATATCATAAATATTCATCAAAGTGAGTTATTGCGTACAAAAACCAAAGAGTTTAAAATTAATGAACATAAATTTTTTTTTTAATTTTAAAAATGGACAATTTACATTTTTTACTTAATAATATTCTTACAAGACTTTTTAAAGAGTTAAAAAAAAAAAGGGAATAACTATCAATAATATTTAAATTATATTTGTAAAAATTATACTATGCATCTTAATTATATCCATACACATGCATGGGGTTACAAACTAGCATATATTAATAGCCAAAACTTATAGAAAATCCAATTATATTTTAATTGGATTCTCAATTTTGAGCCACATGTCACATTTAATTTTTAATTTTGTGCAAAGTGAATTATTGAGTGTAAAAATCGAAGAGTCCAAATACAATTATATTCTAAATTGGATTTTAAAGAGTCCAATTTTCCGTCACATGTCCATCTAAGTTTTAAATTTTTATGGCAAGTGAATTATTGAGTGCAGAAATCGAAGAGTCTAAAATTAATTAACTATATATATATAGGCGAAACTACAATGTTTGTCCCTCAAGTTTACCCTTAGAGCACAATTGATCCCTTAAGTTTCAACTGAGCATAGTTAGTCCTTCAAGTTTAAAATATGAGTTGTATTAGTCCTTTTATTAATTGCCGTTAGTGTTGTTACTTACATGGCTAACAGAATAATGACTTGACATTTATCATAACATATCATAAGATAATATCCGGAGACTTTTATGTCATAGGCTTTAATCTCATTTCCCTCAATGAACACACAATTTACTTGCTCTCCACTCAAACAATTGATTATGGATCCGTTTTATAATTTGTAAGTACTTCCATTTGAGAGCAACTGTCTCATGACATTATGTCTCTAACGAATATGTCAAGACCTACCATAACTTTGTGCACTACCAAAACAATAATAGGTAATCAAACATTTAGAAATAGGTGGCACATTTCTCATGACATTGCTTTGTAGCTTGAACAAAGCCCCCCTTTAACAAGCCTACACACGAGTCTTGGTCCTATCACTTCCTATTAAGAAGACATCCTCATTGAACTATCTCTCTTTCTCTTTCTCTTTGACTCAAATGCTAATGCACAAAAAATTTTCTCTCTTTGAGAGTTTCTCAAAAGTTGTTTTTCATGAATATGAGACTAAATATATACGTTATTAAACAAACACACTGTTTCAGAAATAACTGTTATATATATATTTATTGACTCAAAAAAAAATATTATTATTATTTTGATAAGAGGACACAGTCCATACATGCCAAAAATCCAACCTATTAGCATATAAACTCGTACTCTTTATCATTTTCTATGTGTTATTGATTATAAAGAAACCATACCGGCACTGTTATAGGTTCAACACCATTTCTCGATAGCCGTCTCTCCCTTAAATAAGCGAAGTCACTCCTAAATCCTAGTACAAGTCAAACAAGCCTCCTTTTATAATCACAGTTGCTGACTTGAGTCTTTTCTTTACAAGACCAAAGCTGAAGTGGCCCAAATACAACTCCTTGTTTGTGTTTCGGTGAATTAATTGGAAGGCCCACAACAAATGTTCAATTAATGCAATGTTTGGAAGTTTGGAGGGAGAGGGAGTAGAGGGGAAGAGAGTAGCGGGGAGAAAAGTAGAAGGAAATAATTATTCTCAGTGGCGGAGCCAGAATTTTAATTTGGGGGGGCAAGACTAAAAGAGAAAATATTGAAAGCAAAATTATTTTAAAAAATATCAATTCAATATTAACAACAAATAAATAAGCAATTATATGCTAATGTAATTGTCATTTGTCACACACAATCTAATACAAATGTAAACTTTAATTTATTTTTTTTGTACTTAGTTTAATTGACTCAAATGCCCTCAATGTAAATAGTTAATTAATGATAATCAAATTGAGAAATTAACTTGAATGCATACATTTTAATCATATAATTTGATTATTTCTTCAAAGAAATTGAAAAAATAAATCAATACAAAAGTGTTAAGAATATAGCAATATGCCTACAAAGTTGTATACGTGTCTCATTGCCAGGAATGCTTTTAAAAATCTAAGTAAAATTCAATTTTCTTCTTTAATTCTTCTAAGTAGTTAAAATTTTGGATTATAACAAAAATTCAAAATTTGAAATTGTGAAGAGAAGGAAGAGAAAGATTAGTAGATGCTCTAAGGTTTCCTTTAACAATTAGTCTAGAGTCACAATTTTTTTTTCCTTTTCACAATCATTGAGCTGACAATTTGTAAATGTAGACAATAAAATAATGTCAATGATAAACCAAAATGAAAATAAATAACATCTTAAAAGTTGTGGAATTTGTTGTGAAAAATATTTTGTTTATTAGCATTGCTTGCTTTTTAGTAGTGTACTTCTACTAACGTGTATAAAGGCATGGGAGAGTTTTTTAATTTTTTAAAAATTTGTGAGACTGGCACCTGCTATTCAATCTTGATTCTAGAGTCCATGACTTACCATGAGGAGAATACTAGTTTTTTGCTTTTGAGAAGCTTTCTGTCAGTGGATGGTGCAAACTACTTTCAACTATAATAAGAGTATATTATACATGATTTTTTGGGCAAGCTCAGGGGGGGCAACTGCCCCTTCTCGCCTCTTCCTTGGCTCTGCCCCTGATTATCCTCCACCTTATTTGGAAGTTTTTAAAATTAAGTAAAAAGAAGGGGAACAATTAGCATTTTCATAGTTTATAATTTTGTTAATATGGTAAAGGTAAATTTGGTAATTCACTTGGTCAAACATTTCTATGCTCTACTCTCTTTCCAAATCTCTTCATTTTAAGGGAATTAAAAATGAGGGGTTAGAAGTAATTAAAACCCCTCAAATCTCTCCCCCTTTTCCCTTAGAAAACATCCAAACAAGGTGATTTAACTTATTCTCTTTCCCTTTACTCTACTTTCCTCAACTCCCCATCCACCCAAACAAGCTATAAGAGTTTTAAGACCACAAACCACTTGTACAACTCTTATGAATCCCATGAAAATAAGAGTTTCAACTCATATTTTCTATCATTTCCAATGTGGGACTAAAGGATTTTCAGTTTTTTCACCACTTATAATAACATCTTCAAGTGAACATAGAAAGCATCAATTTCTTATTCACTTCATGCTATTTTTCCAACATATAACTCTTATGAATCCCATGAAATTTATTTCATTTCTTTTCTTTTTCTTTGCTTCATTGAATCTCTTCAAGGTTACGCTTGACTTTGGGCCCATCTTGTAACATTGAACTTCCATATGAATCGGTTCTTCAATGGGTTTTCTATTTTTTCTCTTCCACAAATTCCTGTTAGTATTTAAAGCCTTTATCACCGATTAAACAAAGATTATTTATAATCAATCACAAAATAGCATAAGAATAAGGCTGAATATGCAAATATGAGAGTATTTCATGCACTTCATATCGAAAAACCGATCCAATGATTAGTCAATGACTTGTGGTTTTAGGAAACTAACGACTTGGGCCTCTCATATAGGTCCTTGTAAATATTGAAGCAAGTTTACGAATGGGTCCAATTTGAACAAAGCAGAGCCTGGCCCAGCCCATTAAAAAGAAGCCTTCTTCCCCAACAAGAAAACTTTAGACCTTTATTATACTTCTTCGTTTTCAATCAGAGTAAAGCTCTCACTCTCTCTCTCTCACGCAAACACAGCATTCAATCAAACCGGTAAATCTCTCTCTCTCTCTCTCTCTCTCTGATTTCTCTGAGTCAATTGATTTTTCTTTGATTCACTCTTTGCTGTTGTAAGATTATCAAAACCCTCGCTCTTCGATTGGTGTGAAAAACCCTCATTGCCTGAGCTAAAAGCTTGCATTTAAGAGATCCATTACTCTCTCTTTCTCTCTCTCTCTCTGCTTCTATACTCTTTTTTCATTTTCAGTTTCTAACAATTTCAGTCTGAGAAAATCAATATGTTTGTTTTCACACATATATGCTTGTGTAATTAGCGAAACTTTTGTTATGAAACTGATCTAGGGTTTATGTTCTGTAAATTCTAGGGTTTTTGTTAATCGAATCGAATCGAAAATGTTTCTCACAAGGTGAGCTACAATGTTGTTTTTAATTATTATTTATTTTGCTTAATTATAGATATTATTAGTTTGATATTAATTTGTTTAATTTTTTTTGGTTTCGGTGTTTGTGAAGGACTGAGTATGACAGAGGAGTGAACACATTTTCTCCAGAAGGGAGGTTGTTTCAGGTGGAATATGCCATTGAGGCAATCAAGGTAATCCCTTTTCTCTCTTACACTTTGTTTGTTTCCTTGGAATATCTTTTTTTCTCTGAGAAAATGAAGTTATTAGAAATATATATCTTTGTATACTTTTTCTTTTGGGGATCCATAAAGAGTAGGATTTGGTGGTCTCACAAAATTTTGGGTAAATTACATGGAACCTGCTATAGAGGAAGTTTAAAAGTAACAAATTAAACTTTAACCCAGTTAAGTTTAATGGGTTTGAAGCAATTAGCCCTTATTTGTAAAGTAACCCACTTCCTATTTAGGGGATTGAGGTGAGAAATGGCTTGATGAACTGTTCTGTTTGCTACGCTCCGGCTCTGTTCACTGGGCTGAGGACTGAATTTGTTACTTTTTAAAGTTTCAGGTTTAATTTGTTACTTTTGAAACTATAAGAATTAGTTTGTTACAATTTAAAACTTCAAGGTTTCATTTGTTACTTTTGAAATTGTCAAGTTTAATTTCACTTTTACATAGGTTCACTATTGACATCACTTTTATTACCACCAATCACAACATGCCAACTTAACAGTTGTGGAAAAGATTGTGGAAAATGTTGTGTTGCTAGACTTATTGTTTAAAATTCAACTATCCATTAACTAAAAAAAAGAGAGAGAACAAAAGAAAGCAATATAGAAAGCAAATGTTCACATTGAGTTTTATGGAGAGCTATTTAGTAGCGGTTATGACAGCAAGGTCTTGTTGATTTTGGTCTATTTATAATTAAAATTTTGATATAATTGGCATGATTTTGAAAGTTGAGGGACTAAAGTGATACAATTAATAGTTAAAGGACCAGATTGAACTTTCACAATAGGAGGACCAAATTAGTATTTTAGCGGTTTTAACCTTGGTTGTATCTTCTTTTTGATAATTTCAATGTATCTTCTTATTTTGTGGTCAGGCGTTGTGTATTCTGATTGCAAATGTAATTTTGGGTTTTGGTTTAATTACAGCTGGGATCAACTGCAATTGGGTTGAAGACAAAGGAAGGAGTTGTGCTTGCAGTTGAGAAACGTATCACTTCCCCACTACTGGTTAGCCTTTTATACTTTTGTGACCTCTGCGTGTTTGTTGTTATTTTAATATGTTTATAGCTCTAATAGTTCGGCTTAATAGTCCCAACCAGTTTAGATTGTTTCTAATGGGAGAATTTCTAAGAAATTTACATTTGTTTTGGGCAAGTATTTTGGTCTGTAACTATTCTATGGTTTAGTCAAGAGTCTGGATTCTGGAAAGCCAGGAAGTACGGCAATGTTAAAGAAGTCATTGTCCTAATTTTTAACTTTAGAGGAATTTTCTTTCTAGACCAAGTAAAAGCCCTCTGCCCAACAGAGTATTTATATAACTCTAGATCCATTCCTTAGATGTATGATTTTGTACGCAAAGCAGACTATTTAAAGAGTGCAGCTCATAAGATAAAAGGGTGTTATACTGTTATAGCCCCTCTGCATTTGTATTATTTATAAATATGTAGAAGGTCTTGATTTGATTCTTTTAGACAACATCTATTGTAAGCAAAGACAGATTGGTGTGTTTATAAAGACATCTGCCATCTTGTGTGGAGGCTTTGGTCCACAGATCAGAATCCATTTAGGTGAAGCTGGTTTATGAACCTCTCTTGATTTAGGAGTTTCCTTTTCTGTTTATGGCACCATTGTGCCAAAGCAAGGCAATCTGTATAATTTAGGGTCTTCATTGTAATTTTTTATTTTTATTTGAACCTTGGACATCTCTGGTGGAAACACTAGGAGTGCCCGTTGAGCTACATGACTCTTGGTGGGTGAACATTATAATTTATATGCATGTTCTGATGTATTGAAGGTAATAAGTTATAAATTTACTATCACATTTGTGTTATTTAGGTGTGGCGAGGTATACACACACAAACACATGTTTGTTTCAAGCAGATAGAATAAAACTGTATTTTTTAGGTGGTGAAAATATCATGAATACACTATTGTGTATATGTTAATGCTAGTAAGGAACTTGCACGAATTTTATATGACAATCATGACTCATGGACTGACATTAGGATCAATAGAACTTTCAATCAGATTTCAATAGGATACTCTCTTCAAAATTGTATTCCAACCTAACCACCAGTTCATTTGAAAACTAAGGGTGGTTCTATCCGAATTTTGATGAGGATTCTTCTCTTGTTGGTGTCACCACACTTGTTGACATTTGAAGTATAGTGGATTTGCTTTGTTGAGACCTCTTTTCCTTATATTTATTTTTCAGGAACCCAGCAGTGTGGAGAAAATCATGGAAATAGACGAGCATTTGGGCTGCGCCATGAGTGGACTAATTGCTGATGCTCGAACGCTAGTTGAGCATGCGCGCGTTGAGACTCAGGTATGGTCTTTGTTATCAATGTGCTAGTGGAAAATAAAATATCTATGTTAATAATATATTTCAATTCATCTTTTTCAGAACCATAGGTTCTCCTATGGTGAGCCAATGACTGTGGAGTCTACAACACAAGCACTTTGTGATCTGGCCCTACGATTCGGTGAAGGTGATGAAGAATCGATGGTATGGTAACAACACACACACACACTTGTTAATGATATTATTAGTGAAATATGTAATGCCAAAGAAAAGAAAACACTAATGAATACAGTTTTGAGTGGTGGGATCTGGTCAAAAGACTGCCTGGCACATTGCAATTGGGTTTTCAAGTTGCAACTGTAACTATATGTAACCCCCCTCAACTCCCTTTGCTTTTATTATACATTGTTACATCTTGAACTGAAGTGTATATCTCAGCCAATGGTGTAAGTCCTGCGTTGTTTTCTAAAATTTCTACCTTATCTTTTTCCCTCCCATTCTTTAAGGTATTTCCCTTTTTTCTTTGTCTCTTCAATGCAAATGACATTTTGAGATGTTCTAGTAGCTAAATTTTGTTTGTAACACATTCTACACAGTCCTTTTGTTTGCTGCCAGCTTTTCTGTCCTTGTTATGGGTCTGATTGTGTTAGATTGTTTTGTTTAATTGGTTAGGTTCAACTTTATAAAACTTCACTTTTTTCTTGGTACAAAACTCATTAGAAAAACTTTTTTCTAGGTATAGTTAGTACTTTTATGAAAGTCATTTTTTTAAAAACAAAATGAGCTAATGAAAATAAGCTCATCCAAACACAGTCTTATGTCTATTCGAATCACATATTGCCTTCTCTGCAGTTTAATATTTATTTATTTATTTTTTCTATATTTTTAGAGATTGTTTAATGATAGCAAAATGAGAGAAATTTATTTTTAAAATCCTTGGTTTGATTTTTATTTCAAACTTTTTTATATTTAATTTTTCTGATAATCTGCCTAAAATACATACAAATTTTTGAAGGATATAGAGAAATTTATTTTTAAAATCTTTGGTTGTTTGATTTTTATTTCAAACTTTTTTATATTTAATTTTTATGATAATCTGCCTAAAATACATACAAATTTTTGAACGATATCTTTATTTTTTCCCTTTGGTTTGAGAGGGGAAGGTCCTCTTGATGGGTGATTATGGCTGAGTAATACCATAAATAAGAAAGAAACATGTTGTCGTGGAGTTGAATGAATCCAACATCTTTGGTTAAGCTGGTTGAGTCTTTTGACCAAGAAGTTGTCATTGGAAAGTTTATTGGCTTTCCTCTGCAATTAATCTATCTTTTTCTTCTAGGCATGGTCTGTTGTTAACTGAAAAGTAATATCAGATGCTTAACCCTGTGTTATGCTTCAGATCCTTTTGCAAGTGTCTATTTTTTAATCTAAGACTGCATCAAAATGCAAAGCCTATTGTGTTGGCCCTACAAATCTTTCAATAGAAGAAAAGGTGATTGTGCAATCTTATTATATTCCCATATCCAGTTTGTTAGTGTTTGAAACTTTATTTCTTATCAAAACCAATTAGTATGTTGGTGTAGTTGCTTGTTTGGGATATGCCAGTGGTCTTTAGACAATTTGCATCTCTTCCTTCATAAACAAGGGGTGAAGGATGAGGTCATGGGTTCAATTCCGTATGTGTGTGTGAATTGTGTTTATGTAGCAGAACAAAACGTTGCATGTTCTTGCAGAAGTTCAAATTTCTTATTTAGAGTGCTATAATTAATTTACACTTACTCACCTTCAAGTACTCACCTTCAAGTACTTTTTGTGATGGGATGCTGTGTTCTCTTTCATTTTATGAGAAGAGACAATATCATAATGTCTATAGCCTATAGGCGTTTGCGTCTCTTGCAGTTAAAATATTCTTGCTTGTTTTTGGTTGGGTCCTCTTTGACATCCTGATATTATATTCTAGATCTTTCATTCTTTAATGCTTTCTGATGTATGTTATTCTTTTCGTGCAGTCTCGACCGTTTGGAGTTTCTCTTCTCATTGCTGGCCATGATGAGAATGGGCCCAGCTTGTAAGTATTAGTTTGCTTACCATATTTACTAGCTATCTTTGGATTAATGTGATCCAACAAATGGTAAAATTAAATTTATTTTTTATTTTTTTATATATATGTCAGTTTGTTTTTAGGATTTGCTTAGCATATTTTATCAGTATGCAGCTACTGATGCAAACAATGATTTGGTTGCCAATGACTCTTTGTTGCTTCAGAACATGATTCTTCATTATTAGAGTATTTCAAACTTATTAGGACTTCCTTGCTCCCTTGCAATAAACATGGGATTGCTAAACCTTTATTATTTAATAGGGTAAATTACAATTTACCCCCTTGTGGTCTGGCTCAGTCTCAATTTAGTTCACAAACTTTCAATTGTTACATTTGACCCCCCAAAATTGGTCTAAAATGAAACTTTTAGGGTTCTGTCAAAATTAACATATTTTTACCTTTTTTGGACAGCAAATGACCCCTTTTTGGTTTGACCCAATAACTATTTAGTCCCACAAGCTGTGTAATTAATAAATTTGATCCCAAAAGTTAGGATTAAAATGAAATTGTTACAGGGAATTTAGACACAACCCTAATGGTTTCATTTTAGTACAAACCTGAGGCTTCAAATGTAACACTTGAAAGCTTGGGGGTCTAAATCGAACCATGAGGGGGTAAATTGTAATTATACCTATTTAATATTGACCAAAAACCTTTTTCAGACTGTTATTAATATATAATTTTATAACTTCAAAATTAATGTCAATATTATTTAATTTTTTTATTGATGACCTTGACATTTAATGTCAGTATTATAGTTATAACCAGCTGCAAAATTAATCTGGTATTTAACATAATTTAGTTTTTGCCTTCCTAGAAACCTAAAATACATATTTTGCAAGTGCAATTTTATTGCATTATTTAAAAGTAATATCTTTATGCATACATTGTTAATTTATTTTACATGCTCCACTCAACCCAAATAGATCCCTCATTCAACTAAAAAAGACCCGCATTCCAACTAATTACTGTTGGCTGTACTATTTATTTTAGGCTCCTCAATCCTATTTACAGTCATCTTTCTACCATCCTTTCTTCTTTATAACTTTAACGTTGTAATTTTGACCTCCCTCTTTTGACTTCCACATTAATGGTAATCATGCTTTGAGAAAATTTATAAAATCAGGCTTTAAATGTGCGTTTTGCTACCAATTAAAAAGCCAGCTTATTTTACTATTTAGCTTATTTTTGCCACTATTTACGGACCCACTACACTTTTTGATACTATTCATGGGTCCAATTATACTATTTTAGTTAATTTTTACCTTTATTTACAGTACTTTCAGTAAAAAGTTTTCAGTTTTAGTAAAATAAGCAGATCTGAAATAGACCCTAAATACTTTCATGCTCTCATTCCCACTTCCCACATTACATGCTATAATGCGGCTTTTCCCACTTTTAGTTGGGTGAGTGGTGGGGGGGAGATAAGTGGATAACAGAACTACAGCTGTTCTGAAAGCTAATAAATTCTCTCATTCTTACTTCTCAGCTTAGCTCCTTACCAACACATTCACTTAGTCAACATAAAACCATGAAGGCCATAGATTTCCATTTATAGTCTTTCCATTGGATGTAGATGTCACAATTACAGTAGTGCTGAGATGTGCATATTTGTAGGTAAACCCCCCCCCCCCCCCCCCCCCCTCCAGTTTTAAGTGTTTAATTTCTTGATGCTTAGTGTATGCGTATCCTTCTGTTTTTATCGTTCTTTGACCGTGTAAGAAAACTAATGAAATGCAGATATTATACTGATCCATCTGGCACATTTTGGCAATGCAATGCCAAGGCTATTGGTTCGGGTTCAGAGGGTGCAGACAGCTCTCTGCAAGAGCAATACAACAAGGTATATTTTGTGTGTGTAGCACAAGCTCTCTGCAATACAAGTATTTCTTCTAGTGTTAATTTTTTATTTTTGCTACTGTAAACTTGAACAATGGAAGGGATATATTATATATTCTATTATCTGCAGGACATCACTCTTCAAGAAGCTGAAACCATTGCTCTTTCCATTCTGAGGCAGGTTATGGAAGAAAAGGTAAGAGTTTCTTGGAATTGCTGATTCATTATGTTATGCATCATGTCTAACTTATCATATTTTCCTTTCATCACATTGATTTATCTATGTTGTTGAACCTAGGTGACACCCAATAACGTTGACATTGCAAAAGTGGCTCCGAATTACCATCTATATACCCCTGCAGAGGTGGAGGCGGTTATTGCTCGCCTATGAGTGCAAGTCCTTACATTACAAATTTTAGATTTGTATTGCACTTGTTGAAGATGAAATCCCTTGAGGGATTGGTGACAAATGCTGTATCATTGCGAAAAACTAAAACAAAATGGAAGCATTTCATGGAAACTTGAATAGAATACTTTTGCAATTAAATCTTGCCTGGCTAATGTTGGTTGCAGTTAAATGCTTGGCTATCTGAACTTGGTGGTTTTTGATATACAGACTAGAGGAATCTCAAGATTATGATTGACTTTATTTATTTATTTATTTATTTGATAATTACATGAGATATTCACTAAACTGAAAACAGAGGTACAACTAAGAGAGCATACAACAACTGGGAGGAAAAAACAAGAAGAAGCTACACCCCACTCTCCCCAATGGACTCGAAAGCCCAGCACTTAACTTGTGTTTGCTTGTTAAAGTTTTGAGTTTTCTTTCCTTGGGCTCTAGCAACCCTTTTTAAAAGCCCCCTCTGTGGGCATAAAGGGGAATTGGTGAGCTCATTGAAAGGAGAGCGATTATTTGTGGGAAACGGGCTGGGTGAAAATTGGGTCTTAGATGCAAACAATGGAGAGCCCAAAATTGGGGCCTTGATAATTACATTCTTACCCTTCACAGAAGACCCTTAGAAATCACGGGAGTGCATAGTTGAGGAGGGTGTTGGGCTCAAGGTGTTGTTGGAGCTTGTGTGATTTGACAGAGCTATTGAGTGCGCATGCTCTGGACCCAGCCACGCTTGACTAGCAACCACCAGAATTTGAACACCGGTGACCTTTAATCTTTCCTCCTCTGACCCACCACAGCTAGCAACTCTATGATTCTTAAAAACCTCCATGAAACCATTGCTTTTTCTGGTCCAGCCCCCAAAATACCTGAGGCAATCGGTCTCACCAAGACCCAGAACACCACAAATAAAACAAAAGAGAAGAAGCCGCTCCATTTGAAACCCAGACTTGAACCTAACCTGGATAGCCATTATTCCCATATCTACAAACGTTTGATCAGAACCCATCATCCAAGCAGTTCTTTGAGAGAACTTGAAGGCTCGCGCGCACACCTCATGAAGTCCGATCACGTGGTTGAGAAAGAGAAAACGTCAAACACTTCTGTAAAGAGTTGTAGATGCTTAAAACCCCCAGTGAAAGTTTGATCCAAGTTGTTGATGGAGTTAAATCAAACTTTAAAAGCTACTGAGACTAAGAAAAACTGTATAGGAAGGGGGAGAGAAGACTTGTACTAGGCAAGAGGGAAAAGCTCCTATTGAGGGAGAGAGAGAAACTTACTCTCTCCTACAAGCCATAGGAGAGAGAAAGTGGCACACTTTGGCCATTTCATTTTATGATTGACTTTATTTTGTTCATGATATATTTCATTGGTAGATGCTTCGTACCTTGTTTTTGGGTTACTAAAAAAAATGTTAATGTTTTATGGCCATACATTTCTGTATTCTTTCATAATTCTGGGCTCCATTTTTAATAGCTCAGAGATAAGAGCATGTGGTTCGTATTAGAGCATGTACATGCAAGAAGACTAGCAAATTTAGCAAAAATAAATATATAAAAGATGATTCTTGCAAACCAAGATTGTCGGGAGACCATAGAAACTTGATCATTCTAGTACAGATTATAATAGAACAAGAAGACCATAGAAACTTGATCATAATGCTACAGATAGGAATAAAAACACTAACAAAAAATGGAAGATGCTTGCAAGCCACCATCACATGGTTATATGACTGATGTGCCTGAAGAGACCTGGACAAGAACTTTTAAATCAAATGAATCACAACACAACTGAATCTGCGCGTTGTGCGTGATAATTATTTTATGGTAGTTTTAATAATTTTTTTTTACAATTTAAATGAATTTAATAAAGAGTAATATATTTCGTAATCATATTTTTATTTATTACAAAAACAATCATAAATCATAAATATAAATTTTGTTGTACCAAAATAAAAACAATACAATTTTTTTGAATTTAGTTAATGAAAATATTCATTTTTAATAAAAGTTATTTATAACATTTTGTGAATCATTAAAAAGAATATTAAATTTGGAAATTATTCTTTTAGTTTAAACAAACATTCTCAAACCTCATTTTTTCTGCCTATAATCCAAAACATCGAAAAATGTAACTAAGAAAATTAATAAAACTTAACAATGATTAATTGGACCAATTAGAAAAACAATTTGTTGTAATTTCATCGACCCAAAACATATTATCAAATAAACAATTATTATCAAAATCTAAGAATTAAATTTCTATATATGCATTGTTATAAAATAATAATAATAATTAAAATAAAATTGCAAAATCTAAAATTTGTCACCCATCCGATTATATTCATTTGGTTAACCTTTGCTTTTCTCTAAATAAATGGTGTAGGGTTACAATTTGTAGCTCAAGCCCAGATTTGGGATATGAGTCTAATACAATGAATTTGTAGAGAGTGGGTGAAAGAGTTGGGCTTCTAGTGAATAAATTAATGGATAATAAGGATTTAAAAGATGAACAAATACAGAAGAACACAGATAAAGCTTGATGAACTGAATGTCCGAGGAGGTGAATTGTTATTTGAACAATTGATTTTGAGAGCTAATACAACTCTTAGTGCTACGATGATTCTTTTTCTTTCTTTTTCTCTCTCTATCTTCCGATCTCCACTTTCTGGGAGGGCTTTCACATTATATAGTTTCTTTTTACACTATTTTGATCGTACACTTGTTCATCATCTAAACCTTCATTTGAGTATGTGTCCCATCAGCCATCTTCTTTGGCTCTCCGTGAATGGTGGTGGTTGAAACTGCACTGTTCAGAGGTCTTCTTCACATAAATGCAGCCAGAAAAGTTGCTGCAGTGCATTTAATGTGGTGGTAGCAGCCTTTGCCTCAAGATATTTCTGTATTCTTATCATCCTTGCATGTGCCTGAAGTTCATCCTTATCTCTAGATCCTCCTAGAGGGTCACCTAGATTGCCTAAATATCTACTTGACCGATATTCTTTGTATCCGAGGAGTATAGACTCCTCGGACTATATCCCTTCATCTTTTTCTTACGTGATTCTACACTCTGGGCATCTCCTACTCATTTACTCCTTCTCGGACGTATCCATGTCCTAGAATAGGACCCAAAGCCCATTATACCAATTTGGGCTTTTACCTCCACAATAACCCCTCAAAATTTTAATTTTTTTCTCACATCCGAGGAGAAAAAATAGGATTTTGATCTGTCAAAATAACGATGGTTAAAAATGTAAAAATACCCGAATTTGCACATGCAGGACCGTAAGTTTAGGCATTTCATCATTGCTACTAGCGTTTTGGAATCCACGAAGCGTCATTAATTACTTCAGGCGGCGCTGTGTCTTTGGCATCCAACGGTGAGATCTTGATCCAACGGACAACATTTTCCTTCAAGGTTTGGACGGGATAAATCCCACTCATTTCCTGCCCCCTATATAAAGCTTCATAAGAGATTTTTTTTTCTTTACTTCACAATCGTTCAAGATCTCCAGCGCAACCAAGCATTCAAACTCACAAAGATTGTCAAATCACCATTCTTATTTTTTCAAAAATCCTCAAGAATCCTTTTGAGGATTTCAAAGATCACTTTCTGATTTAGTTCATGTAAGTTATAACTTTTTTGAATTCTTCTTTATTTCCTCGGATAGTCTCCTCGGCCTCCCATTCCTCATTTCCCAGTTGTCATTCTTAGTGTTTTCTCTTTTCTGCTTATTTGAAATGGGTAGATTTAAGTACTTAGTGGCTAGCCCTGCTTTGATAGAGGTATTCAAAGAAAAATATCACATACCCCAGGAGGTATCCCTACGATACTGTCTTCCGGAAGGGATAGCAACTGATCGAGAGGTGGGAGAAGTCATAATCCCCATGATAGCCTTCATAGAAGGAGGAATGACTCTCCCTATGGGTAGGGTTACAAGAGACTACCTTCGTAACCATAGGCTTTGTCCCTACCAGTGTGCACCTAATCTCTTTAGGATCTTAGGAGCAATTGACGCTTTGAACCAACACTTAGGATTGGGGCTCACCTGGCTTAACGTAGTTCATATGTACGAGGGTCACAAACAAAAAGGGGCAAGGTTTTACCTGCAATCCCGATCCGACGTTGTCAGGCTCATTTCCTGTCTTCCCAAGTCTAACAAGGAGATGAAGGATGACTACTTGATTGCATCAGAAGCATGGCATGACGATCTTCCTTGCCCAACCCAGCCAGGAGAGCCAGGTGGGATACCTTAAACTTAGGTTTCCTAACATTAGATTTAAGTTATTTATCCTCGACTTTGTTTTACTAGATATTTTTTATGTACAAATATTTTTTACAATGGACTCCAAGTTTTTGACTATATTCAGTTTTTCTTTGTTTAATAGACAAAAACCACGTATCTCCTCGGCTCAGTTTAACTAATGTAGCCGCGCTCAATTACCTGCTGAGATCCCCAATATTTGTAAACAACGACGGACAACTTCGAGCTGTCCATTTAATTTTGGATTATGAACCCCTTTCAAACACCTTTCAAGAGGTTGGCAACGCTATCAGGGCAAACGATTATCGATGAGCTCGTATAGACGTATCTCGGCCTCATTTCTTGGCGCCGTATGACCTTCCACCAGTTGATCACCCAATCCCATAGGGTGTTCCTTTGGCTGCTCAACCAATTCAACAAGTACCCCTTGGAGTAGCAATAGCCGAAGAAAAAGTTGCATCTTCTTCTTCTTCACTCGAGGAAGAAATTGATAAATTCCAATTCGAAGAAGAAGAGACACAGGGAGTAGAAGCTATTTTTATATCAGAGGCCAAGGAAGAAACAGATAGACTCTCGTGTGTTCAAGCCCCTACTCCTGTGATCACTTACGTGGAGGACTCTTCGGACGAGGAGGTAAAAGAGATGACTCAAAAATCTAACCAGAGTTTGAGGGAACTTATGAAGGGGAGGAATAAGGTGTCTAACTTACAAGAAGCCAACAAGTCCAAGCCCCCAATGAACCCTCCTCCTCCCCCTCCTCAGCTTCTTGCTGACCTTGGGCTGAAGCCAGTCCCTGAGTTGAAGAGGAAGAGACAACACGAGGTCCCTGATAAAGGCGAGATAGGCCTTTCAAAGGGAAATAAACAACAGAAAGTAGCTCAGGACCAACGAAGCACAATGTCCTCTTTTGTTGAGAGTCGAGAGGGGCCTCTTGTGGTTGATGTGCGCCGTACATCCCGCACATGGTCCCCTAGGCTGGAGTTAGATGGTGTCCTCCTCACTTGGGACACTTTGGTTAGGAACTACCAAGGAGGGCAATCGGGTAATATTGCTGAGGTTTTAGAGCAGCCACTTCTCCTTCCAAGAGATATGAAGGCTTACAGGCACTTCGATCAGCAAGAGCTTTTCCTATCCATTAAGAGGGACCTGGTTATGGTAAGTAATTCAATCTACTTCTCTACATAAACATTTGATTATTTTTACTAATTTTTACTCTTTGTTTTACGCTAAAAATCAAATTTTATTTTGTTACGTAGATTACTCAACAAGTTTATGTGGCCGAGGACTGGGTTAAAGATGCTCGCAATGAGGCCAAGGCGGAGTTCGATGCTAGGTCTGAGGTCGAGAAAGAGGTGGGTAACCTGAAAGAAGACCAAGCTAAGTTGCTCGAAAAACTAAAAGAGGCAATCAGGGTAAGGGATAGTTCTAAAGCAGGCCTCAAAAATGCTGAGAAGCAAGCTGAGGTGCAATGCAAACAGTTGCATTATACTGAAATTAACCTGGCAACAGAGAAGTAACTGGTGAAGGATCTTCGCGAAGAGCTTCCAAAGGTCAGGGAAGTTGTCCAACTAGCTAAGGAGGCAGTTGAAGCCGAGAAGTAGGCTGCTTATACACTCGGGGTAGAGGAGACTCAAGTCAGACTCACAGAGGAACTCTTTGTAGTATGCAGGGAGTATTGTGGTATATCTTGGGGTAAAACCCTTGATGCTGTTGGGGTCTTTGCGGATTCTGACTTGAGGAGGCCTGAGAACGTTTATTACGATCCTAAAATTCGCGAACTCCCAAGTCTTGACTCCTTTCACCCCGAACAAGCTACACAGGCATCAGAGCAGTCGTTGGTAGATCAAGCCCCTCCTGCTCCCTTGGAAGTTCCTAAGGAATCTAACAAAAATGGTGGCCAAGGTAAGAAAACTGAGGATCTCAAGGGCGTGGGTAAAGATCAGGACAAGATGAAAACTTCTTTTGATCCCAAGGAGAAAGCCCCGGATGTTGCTGCCTCCCAACCTGGTCAGACTATTGACCCGTTGGCCTCCAAAACGAAAACTTAGGATATGAGGGAATTTTTGCTATTTCTATTTGTTTTCTTTTGCTGTTGTTATGGTTTTTTTTTTTTAAAGGAATGTACCATACTTTCTTTATGATCAATGAAAACATTTTTCTTTTATTTTCTATATCTTCATCGAAAACATTATGGGATTCTTTGTTATAGTAGATAATGTTGATCTGTTGCCACTTTAACTTAAGTAGAATCAATTACCACACCCTACTAATGAGGCAAGAAACTTTAACTGAATATTGATAAAAATTACTATTTAGGCAAGTGATTGAGTACTTTACCTCAATCTTATCAAGAGTGCTACTACAGGTTAATTCAAACCTAATAAGTGATCCAAGTTATTTAGTCGTGATTTAAGAACCATTTAAATATCTTTAAGAATGGTAATGGGGGTGTTAACCAATTCATATCATCTGGTCCGAGGACTTTAGGCGTGATCGAATTTAAGTTTAAACACTTGTATGAACTGCAAATGAGTGTTAACTAACCCAAATCATTTGGTCTGAGGACTTTAGGCATGATTGGATTTAAGTTTAAACACTTATGGAAACTGTGAATGAGTGTTAACTAACCCAAATCATCTGGTTCTAGGACTTCAGGTATGATTGGATTTAAGTTTAAACACTTATGAAAACTGTGAATGAGTGTTAACTAACCCAAATCATCTAGTCCGAGGACTTCAGACATAATTGGATTTAAGTTTAAACACTTATGAGAACTGCGAATGAGTATTAACTAACCTAAATCATCTGGTCCGAGGACTTTAGGCATGATTGGATTTAAGTTTAGACACTTATGGAGATCAAAATAGCAAAAAGTACAGAGTTTTTATATAACAAACGAGCATATTGATCATGGAAATATGTATTAATAATAATACCTCTTTAGATTGTTTACATTCCAAGGACGCGGCACTACATGCTCGTCTAAATCTTCCAGAAAGTATGCTCCGATGCTAGCTTTTGAAGTGATACGGTAGGGCCCTTCCCAGTTGGGTCCTAACTTTCCCCAAGTTGGATTCTTTGCAGTGCTCACAACTCTCCGTAACACCAGATCACCAGGAGTTAAAGGTCTTAATTTTACATTGGAATCATAACCTTGCTTCAGCTTTTGTTAGTAGTAGGCTGATTGGACCATCGCATTTTCTCTCTTCTCTTCAATCAGGTCCAAATTCTTCTTTAGATGTTCATTATTGTCACTTGGACTGAATGAACTGGTTCTTAATGTTGGGAAACTAGTCTCCAAAGGGATAACAGCCTCAGCCCCATAAGTCATTGAGAAGGGGGTTTCTCTGGTGGGCCTATGAGGCGTAGTTCTTTACGTCCAGAGAACATGTGGCAGTTCTTCCACCTATTTGCCCTTGGTGTCATCTAGCTTTTTCTTTAACCCATTTACTATGACCTTATTAAAAGCTTTCGCTTGTCCGTTCCCTTGGGGGTAGGCAGGGGTAGAATACCTATTCGTGATTCCCAATTCACCGCAATAATTTCTAAACGCTTTGCTGTCAAACTGAAGGCCATTGTCCGAGATGAGTGCATGAGGAATCCCAAACTGTGTGATAATGTTTTTTCAGATGAATCTTTTCGCATCCACGTCCCTGATGTTAGCTAGATGTTCAACTTCAACCTATTTGGTAAAATAGTCTGTGCCGACCAGAAGATATCTTTTGTTTCCCACTGTTTTGGGGAATGGACCCATAATATCTAAACCCCATTAAGCGAATGGCCATGGGCTGGATAGTGGATTAAGAATTCCCTTTGGTTGGTGTATGTTTGGCACAAACTGCTAGCACTGGTCGCATTTCTTGACGTATTCTTGAGCTTTCCTTTGCATATTTGGCCACCAATAGTCTTGGGTGATAGCTCTATGTGCTAGGGATCTACCACCAGTATGGCTTCCGTAAATTCCTTCATGTAACTCTTCTAAGAGCGATTCAGTCATCTTGGGATGAACACACAACAAATAAGGACCTAAAAAGGAGCGTTTGTATAATTTCTGGTTCTCGGATAGCCAGAATCTTGTGGCCTTCCTCCGTACTTTGTCAGCTTCTAACCTTTCTTCAGGCAGAGTATCCTCCTTCAAGAATTGAATTATAGAGTCCATCCAACTTGGCCCCATTCTAATTTGATGGATTTGGACTGTCTCTTTTCTTGTCTCTGTGGGTTTGTACAAATCTTCAACAAGGATAACCCGAGGCAAATTCTGTGTCGAGAAGGTTGCAAGCATAGCTAGAGAATCAGCATGTGCATTACCGCTTCTGGGGATGTGCAGCAAGTTGAAAGATTCGAACTCTGACTGTAGACACTTAACTTGACTCGGGTATCCCTGCATTCTTCCATCTTTCGCCTCAAATTCCCTTTTTACTTGGCTGAAGACTAGCCTCGAGTCCGAGAAAACTTTTATTGATTTTCCGTCCATTCTTTGAATCATGGTCATTCCTATCATTAGAGCCTCATACTCGGCCTCATTATTCGTAGCTGAGAAATCCAATCTCAAAGATTTTTCAATAATGAATTTTTCAAGGGATATCAATACTAGCCCCACTCCAGAACCTTTCTGATTTGATGTCCCATCAACATACACTTCCCAGGGCGAAGGGCCATGTTAGGATATCGTGCCAACGAATTTTCCATCCATGTTCTCTGTAGGTTTCAATTCTTCCACTGGGGGCTTGGTGAATTCAGCCACCAGATCTGCGAGGACTTGTCATTTTATGGAGGTACGAGGCATGTACTTGATGTTAAAAGCCCTTAGAATTGTACCCAATTTGACTACTCTTCCTGTATGTGTTTAGAAGTAATGAGGCAGCTTCCGTGTGTCAAGCACTACTGCCAAGATAGCTTTCTCTAGTGGTAAATAATGCACTTCAGTTTCATGTAGTGATTTACTCACATAATAAACCGGTCGCTGTACATTGCAATCAACTCGTATAAGTACTAAACTTACAGCATAATGGGCCACAGTAATGTAGGCAAACAGGACTTCATCTGGCTCAGGACTAGACATGATCGGTGGCCGAGCTAGATAGTCTTTAAATTGCTGGAAGGCTACGACGCATTCTTTAGTCCACTCAAACCCTTTTCACTTGTTGATCAACAAGAAGAAGGGTCTGCATCTGTCTACTGATCGAGAGATGAATCTATTCAAAGCAGAGGCCATTCCGGTCAATTTCTGCACTTCTTTGGGATTCCAAGGTGATTGCAAGTTGTTAATAGCCTTTATCTGATCAGGGTTGACTTCAATCCCTCTGTGAGTGACCATATAGCCTAAGAATTTGCCCGACCCCACGCCAAATGAGCACTTGGAAGCATTTAGGTGCAACTTATACTTTCTAAGAACTTCAAAAATATTTCCAAGGTTTCCCAAATGCTCCGAAACTACTTTGCTTTTCACCACCATGTCATCTATGTAGATTTCGATATTCTTCCCTAATTGTGACTCAAACATCCTCGTTATCATTCTTCGATAGGTGGATCCCGCATTCTTCAAACCAAATGACATTACTTTGTAGTGGTATTTCCCGACGGGAGTGACAAAAGCAATCTTCTCTTGATCATCCAGGGCTAAAGGTATTTGGTGATAACCTTGAAAAGCATCTAAGAAACTCATCCGAGGATGGCCAATAGTGGCATCTACTAGTTGGTTTATTTTGGGCATAGGAAATGGATCCTTGGGGTAAGCTTTATTCAAGTCCGTAAAATCTATGCACACTCGCCACTTCCCACTCTTCTTTTTCATAACCACAGTATTTGTTAGCCATTCAAGATAAAAAACTTCTTTAATAGCTCCAGCTTGTTTGAGCTTAGTTACTTCCTTTCGCACTGCTTCAGCGTGCTCTTTAGATGGGCGCTGAGAGGGCTATTTTCTAGGGGTGATTGGTGGATTAACTTTCAGATGGTGATAGATGAATTCAGGATCAACTCCGAGGGCTTCATAAGCATTCTAGGCAAAGATATCAATGTTCCTTCTGAGGAATTCTATCAACTCTTCTTTCTCTTGACAAGGTAGCTGGGATCCAATCTAAAAGAACTTTTCCGGATCGTCCCCTATAGTAACCTTTACCAAATCTTCACATTTTGCATCTTTGGCTAGCTTATCGGTGGATAATGCTGGGGGTTTTAACTGCTATGACTCCTTTCCTTCATGAGCCGAGGACTCAGCCTCGGGTTTATGTTGGATGGCAGCCACCAAGCATTGCCTTGCCACAGACTGATCCCCTAGTATCTCTTTAATCTGACCCTCAGATGGATATTTAACTTTTTGGTGCAAAGTAGAAGAAACTGCTCCTAATGTATAAAGCCAAGGTCTGACGACAATTGCTATGTAGGGAAAGTAGACATTCACGATGATGAAATCTACCTCTACCACTTCTGAACCAGTCTGCACAGATAATCTGATTTGGCCTTTTGGAATAATAAACTTCCCCTCAAAACTCACCAAAGGGGGACTATAGGGTGTTAGATCCTCAGATTTTAAGTTTAGCCCCTTATAAAGGTCGGGATACATTATTTCAGCAGCGCTGCCTTGATCCATTATCACCTTCTTCACATCATATCCTCCAATTTGGAGGGTGATCATCAAGGCGTCGTTGTGGGGTTGGATGGTTCCAATCTTATCCTCATTCGAAAAGCCCATGACTAGTGGAATTTCCACTTTAGTCCTTTTCGGATTCTGATTAATGTCTCTTAAGGATAAACGAGCTACGGACATTACCCTGGATGGGCAGGATCTTGTTCTCCCCGGTGCAACAAAGATGGCATTGATAGTTTCCAAGGGGGGTCTTGAAGAAACATCTCTTTGAGACTAAGAGCTTGCCTGGCTCCCCTGACCACTGGAATGATGCAGGAGTTGTTTTAATTTGCCCTCGCGGATGAGCTGGTCCAAGTGATCCCACAGACTCCTACAATCCTCTATGGTATGCCCATGATCCTGATGATACTGGCAATAGAGTTATGGTTACACTTTTCAGGATTTCCCATCATCTTATTCGGTCGTTTGAAGAACAGTTCATTTTTAATCTTCTCCAATACTTGATGTACTGGCTCTCGGAACATTGCACCAACTACCTAGGTATTGGTAGACCCTAATTGACCTGCATAATCCCTTCTCGGCCGGTTATTATTGTATCGGTCCGATCTAAAATCCCTCATTTCCTAAGGGATAACCTTAGCCTTCCCTTTTCCTTGTTGTTGGTCGTCTTCGATCCTCTTGTACTTATCAACTCAATCCATGAGCTGACATAAACTGGTGACAGCTTTACCTGTCAGAGATTTTCTTAAACTGTGCTCGGATGGAAGACCAACCTTGAAAGTTTTAATAGCAACCTCATCAAAATCACCATCAATCTCGTTAAATATCTCCTAGTACCTTTCAGAATACACCTTTACAGACTCTCCCTCCCTCATTGATATGGACAATAAGGAGTCCAAAGGTTGAGGAACCCTATTGCATGTGATGAATCGAGAACAGAATGATTGGGTGAGTTTCTTAAAGGAATTGATAGAATTTGTCCTTAGCCCGTCGAACCATCTCATTAGCATCGGTCCCAAACTGGATGGAAATACCCTACACATCAAGGCCTCGCCCTGAGAATGGACAGCCATCTTCTGTTTGAACTGACTTACATGCTCTATAGGGTTTGTTTGGCCATTATACATGGTGAACGTTGGCTGGTGGAACCATTTAGGAAGTTTTGCCTTTTCTATCCCCCGTGTAAAGGGTGACTTAGAAATTTGGCTCAACGCCTTTTTCATAACATCAGTTCCTACTCCTTTGCAAGAAGGGCTCCTACATTTCCTTCGGTGAAGATGCTCTTCCTCACAGGAGAAGGATTCGCTTGGTGGAGTTCTAGACCTCTGTCTGTATATAGTATCTTCTTCATCATTGGAAAAGACATCAGAACTAGAAAGGGATCGCTTTTGTTGTGCTCGACGGAGTTGCTTCTTCAAGTCATCAACCTCTCGTTGCATGGCTTTATCATCGTTTTGCTCGTGGGGTACGTGACCTTTCCTTTAAAAGTCATTTCTACCCGTGTGGATGGTATTTACACTGCATTTTTTATAGTTTTCTTGATCTCTTTCATATTCAAGATTGAGGAACTCATCTTGCTGATGAACATTAGCTTATTCCGCCTGGTGCGGACTTGTTTGATGTGGACCTGATCCTGCCATAATTAGTCGTTATACTATACTAAAGCACAAGCTCTTCTCACGGACGGCGCCAATTGTAGGGTCATAATTCGTAGCCTAAGCCCAGATCTGGGATATGAGCCCAATGCACCCAATATAATGAATTTGTAGAGAGTGGGTGAAAGAGTTGGGCTTCTGGTGAATAGATTAATGGATAACAAGGATTTAAAAGATGAACAAACACAAAAGAACACAGATAAAGCTTGATGAACTGAAGGTCCGAGGAGGTGAATTGTTATTTGAACAATTGATTTTGAGAGCTAATACAACTCTTAGTGCTACGATGATTCTTTTTCTTTCTTTTTCTCTCTCTATCTTCCGATCTCCACTTTCTGGGAGGGCTTTCACATTATATAGTTTCTTTTTACACTATCCTGATTGTACGCTTGTTCATCATCTAAGCCTCCACTTGAGTATGTCCCATCGGCCATCTTTTTTGGCTCTCCGTGAATGGTGGTGGTTGAAATTGTACTGTTCAGAGGTCTTTTCCATATAATGCAGCTAGAAAAGTTGCTGCAGTGTATTTAATGCAGTGGTAGCAGTCTTTGCCTCCAGATATTTCTGTATTCTTATCATCCTTGCATGTGCCTGAAGTTCATCCTTATCTCTGGATCCTCCTGGAGGGTCACCTAGATTGCCTAAATATCTACTTGACCGATGTTCTTTGTATCCAAGGAGTATAGACTCCTCAGACTATATCCCTTCATCTTTTCCTTACGTGATTCTACACTTTGAGCATCTCCTACTCATTTACTCCTCCTCGGACATATCCATGTCCTAGAATAGGGCCCAAGGCCCATTATACCAATTTGGGCTCTTACCCCCACAAATGGTATTATAGTGTACTTCTAATACAACTATTAAGAGTACTTTGTCGACCACAAAAGATTAAAAAATAAACAAAAATTAGTAAAGTCTTATAGTTTAATATATAAATTGAGCACTATAAAAAATCATGCTATGTAATAGAAAAAATATCAATTTATAATAAATAACAAATTATCCAAATCATGCTATGTAATAGAATAATATTATATTTTTATATGCTATACTTAATTCTTTATAATGCAATAGGATAACATTTAACAATCAAAGAGAACCAAAAAAAAAAAAAGAAAAAGAAAAAAAAAAAGAAAACTAAATCGCATTAATCCAAAGTAGAGTTTTAAAGAATATAAAAAATTATCAACCTAAAGCAGATATGCAAGAAAAATAAAAAAATCCACCAAAAATGTGTGTGTGTGTGTGTGTGTGTGTGAGAGAGAGAGAGAGAGAGAGAGAGAGAGAGAGAGAGAGAGAGAGAACCTTTTTGTTGTGAGGGAAAACTATGCATAGAATGAAAGAGATAGTGACAAATTAATAGTAAGAGGTCGTGAATAAGAAAAGCTAAAAATAAAGGAAGATGAGGGAAAAGAGGAAGAATGATATTAATTTAGAGGATAGTAGGGAGATGAAAATGTAAGGAATGAAGAAAGGTTGGAGAAGTAGTGGGGAGATGAAAAGGTAAGTGGGGGAGAAAGGTTGGAGAAGTGTTATATATTAAAAAAAAAATGTTAAAAACAATTATAGGAAAATTGAATAAAAGAAAAAAAAGAAAGAAAGATAATGACGTGGACGCTGATGTGGCTCAACTGGAGTATAACAACAATAAATACTAAGCTTACCTTTAGAAATATATAGATGCTACAATATACAGATGAGAATAAAGCATGAAGTGGGTTCCAGTTAGCTCAACTGGTAAAGTCTCTGATGGTTGTATAAGAGATCTGGGGTTCAATCCCCGCCTACACCAAAAACTGATTGGTGTCTTGGTCTGATGATAAAGAGCTATTATCAGGAGCGGACGCCATAAGTTGGAGAAGTGTTATATATTAAAAAAAAAAAATGTTAAAAACAATTATAGGAAAATTGAAAAAAGAAAGAAAGAAAGAAAGAAAGATAATGACGTGGACGCTGATGTGGCTCAACTGGAGTATAACAACAATAAATACTAAGCTTACCTTTAGAAATATATAGATGCTACAATATACATATGAGACTAAAGCATGAAGAAAGAGGCTTGCAAGGCATGATCACATAGTTATGACTACAGTGTACCCGAAGATACATATTATTCTTCTTCTAACAACTTTCAAACCAAAAACATTACATGACAGCAGAAGCTTTATTACAATGCCACAAGACAGAAAAAAAAGAAGAAGAAAGACTCATGCAACCTATTGTATTAATTGGTCTTGTTGAATATACGAGAGCAGCCATAGACCGAGCAGAACGTCTGGAGAGCCATTAGCAACAAAAGCAAGATTGCGGTAAAAATTGTGCGAACGTTCCATAAAGTAAGCACACACTTCTTGATGAATTTGCAAGCCTTAACCTTTCGCAAACCATTATAGTAGTTGTTAACATCTGTAATGGCCTCGTCTAAATCATGTGCATTTGCTTCTCGTATTGGCTGGGTGGTTGTCCCACTAAAGATTTTCACAACCTCGTCATCCTTCATGGACTCACTTTGTAGAATCCCATGATCCCTCAGTACCTTCACGTCCTTTTCGGTCTCTATAATCCCATTCATCAATTGAAAATACCGTGTAAAAACCAGAGGTTCAGACTCAGACTTGGACATTGCTTCATATGCCACCAGGTTTCTAATTATAACCTCTGAGTTAACATCTAATTTAATGAGAGGGAGCTTAAACGTGGTTTTGTCGAGGTCAAATCCAATGGCTGTAATGTGGTCTGGGAAGAATTTCACTCCTACCTCACAAAGGCGTGATGCTGTAGGAATCAGGACTTCCTTTTCAGCAGGAACTATATTTTTAATAGAGTTGGGATCAAGGTTTGACCATGGTAGATCAAGTAAACCTTTTGCTAGCTCTATTGGTTTTTTAACTTCTTGGGGAATATCTAGAGCCAGTAGTATACTTGATAGTCCAGGCAGATTAACACTTAGTTCTCTTAGCTGCATCATGCCATCTTCTTCTTCTTCCTCTTCGGGTGCCTCCTCTTCTTTTAGCATAATCAGGTGGTACAAAAGGTCCAACAAATGCGGATGCTTCAAAGCTATTGAAGATGGGTAGTTCTCTAGCACATTGAGTGGAGAGAGCGCTTTGCAATAACCGCACATCATTTGAGGAAGATATTTCTTAGCGATAAGTGACTTCTCTTTCTTTGATGCAGAATGTGAGCATTCAGCGAGCAATATATTTTTCAACACAATAATTGGAATTTGGTTTTCAAGCATCATTGTATCTCTGAGTATCCCATCTTGAGCCAATCTAGTTCCTGCAGTGTCAACTAAACGACACAAAATATCTGACTTGGTTAGAGTATCTTTGCCAATGCCATAGTAACATAGCAACTCCAACAGAAACAAACCATCAATAGCCATTGCACATGCTATTTCGATGTCAACAGCTTTCAAGTACATTTGGTAACAAGCACGTACAGACGGAACTAGCTTCAAGAGTCCCTGAATGAGTTTTTCTAACTCAATGCCCCCAAATCCCTTATGAATATTTTTTGCTACACCAAGCTTGTACATCTGCATTGATTCAAGCTCCAATCGCTTATGATGCAATAGTCCTAATCCTACTACCTGTGGAAGGTAGGCTTCTGGCTTGGCAGCCCTTAAAGAGTTGGGCACTTTGAAGACACAAATTGGAAAATCAATATCTTCGCTTTTGAAGAGGTCAATGACCCATTGATTTTGGTCTTGATCAAAGATTGGACTTGAGGCCATGTTGAGTCGGCTACAATGTTCACGTTAGTCGTTAGTTCCAATTTAAATAGTTGTGGAGAGGGCAATCTTGATCATCTGTGAGAGTTTCTCCTACTCACTGTATTGGCTACATACCATAAAGGGGGGAAAAAAAATCAGAAAATGAAATAAATGTGACGCATATAAGTAAAAGGCAAAATTAAATGCATCAAATTTTGAGGTTTCATAAAGTAAACCCTCAACCCATTTAAGTTGGAACAACATTTGAGTTGTAATGACTAAAATTCTATGTACTGAATTTTAAATAGGCAAACAAATGAGTGTTGTACAATCAATACAATTAAAAGAAGTTTAATATAAATGGAAAAAGTTTAGTTACAAAATTAGTTGTAATCTAAGATTACAACCTTACTCAATATATTTTTATTTGGGGTGTATTTTGACAAATTCACCATTAGATTATATCTTCTTCTTATATCCTTTATGCTTACAAAATTTATAGAAAATTAAAGATCAATAGTTATGTTATCAATAAATTGTTTAAATTGCAAATTTTTATAATTTAAAATTATGCGTAATATATAAGCTTATAGACCATATAGTAAATAATATCCGATTGACACAAAATTTGACATGTGTATTAAAAGCATAAAGAATATGCAATTCAGAGGTTGGATTTTAAAAATATGCAATAATGTTTATTTTATTGAGTAATATTGTAGTTTTAAGTTATAACCAATTTTGTAATTAAATTTTGTTTAATGAAAATAAATTATAATGCCTGGGATGGCTCAACCATTAACCTAGGCAATGGCGTAAGGTCTCCAATTGGAAGAAATCCCACTATAAAATAGAATATATTATATCTATTTGTCATATAATATTGCAAATTAATAATAATAAAAAATAAGAACTCTTACCAAGCCCAAAATGGAAATAGATCGATGGGTAACTAGAAAAAGACAAAAAACTAAAAGAAAAAAGAAAAAGACAAATACATTTGAAATTTTGAACATTGCATAGGGGAGGGGCTTTTTTGTCCAGAACTTTGTTCCATTTTTCTCTTCAATTTTCTCCTTGATTTGGGAAGAAAATATTTTGGTAAGTTTGAGAAGAAAATACCTAGACCTCATCAATTTTCTCTCCTAAAATCATGCCAACCAAAGACCTTAAAAAATCATTCTCTCAGCTTTTCCATCCCTCCTAAAATCCACCAAACCAAACAGGGTCTAAGGGGGAAAAACACTTTCCTCTCTTGACATATATTTGACCAAAATCTTTTAAATTGATATTAACAATGTTGTGCACTAGCTGCCTTTTAGCAAATGGTAGGTTTCCAATAGTTATTTTCCCTTTTAGAATTAAAATTCATTATTTTAAAATTCTAATTAAAGATTATTATAAAAGATTAAGTATGACTTTTGCTTTTTTTCCTTTTTTTTCAGAAGGTTGTGGAGCGATTTTCCATTTCAAGTCTTTTGATGCTTGATATATTTTGCATTTTTATTCTAAATTTATCGGTTATGTTTTTACTAATCATGATTAAACTTAATTTGGTAAAGAGAATGTTATAGAAATATAAAATATTTCATTACTAATATAAATAGAAGAGGGGAGTGTTATTTTCGTCAAACCTCAAAGAATGAGAGTTTTTTTCCCTCAAGGTTTGGGGTGGAGAGTTATTCCCCTTGACCTCAAGAGATGAGAGTATAATTGCCCCTAAATTCATTACAAAATTTTAATGTTTAATACTTGAAGTCCAACATTGCCAAGAGAGATAGTGATCGCCTTAAACATAATATTTATTTTGATATTTATGGTTTAGATTATTTTTTCATAATTAAAAATATGTTTTATAAATAGATGAAAATACTCAAATTATCATATTAAATTATATTTGTAGAAAAAAAAAGTATTAAATTATAAAAAAGCTTCATTCTTTTTCTAATGCATCTATTACTTACAAAATATTAACTAACAATATATGTTACGTTTGCGTCTGCAGAATGGAGTTATGCAATATTAAAATTGATAAAATCCTATTTAAGATTAACAATTAATTACATCACAAAAAAATAATTAAGTGGATTATCCATATTACCAATTGAAAAGAAAATCTAAATGGAATTTAAACACAAAAATATAAGTATGTACTAGTAATTTTGCATCTCAAAATGCAAGAAATTATATTTTTATATAAAAAAATATTATTCAATTAATATTTAAAAACCCCACCTTAGATATTTGTCTTGCTTGTATTCTAAGTCTAACAACCCCTAAATTCATACCTACTTGAGTTTAGAGAAAATTCCTATGGAGGAGGTTTGATTATCTAAATTATCACTGTTCAAATTTTCAACAGGGAAAAGAAAATTCCTAGACAGTTAGAAGATGTAAATTTCGAAAAGAAAAGGAGGAAAAGTGAAATTCTTTGATATCATGAAGAACTCATCAATGAAGAGAGTTGTACCGTTTGGTTGTCTTCTTCTTGTCTGTCTGCACCAAGCTCGAATGGTGTGGCTTTTGAAGATGTTTTAATTTGGATGTTGGTTTTTTGAAGCGTGTTGTTGTTACAGACTTCAGGAACTGAGCTATATATAATGGCCAAGTGGGGGCCGTGCCTCAATAATTTTTAGTAAGTTGCATGTATTTAAAAAAAAAAAAATCAAAATTAAATGCTTCAAGAGTTTCGCCTTCAACAAAAATAAATTGGCTCCCCCTTAAAAAAATATTGTGCGCCATAAAATTAAAATAACAAGATTACCAATAAGTAATACAAATTTTAAAAAAGTACACTCAAATAGTCAAATTCATTATTTTTATGAAAATAATACATGATCAATTCTTTAGTGATTCTAGTACAATATTATTTATTTATTTATTTTTTTTTTTGAGGAATCTACTACAATTCTTTTTAAGGTATGTGGCGAAAGAAAACCCATTGTCAAATCCAAAGTAGAATATTAGTGATAAAATATTGCCCCAAGAGTTTTATGCTTTGTCAACTTAGTTTTAACGAAACACTTTTCAGATTATGTGTTTATAAATATGCTTAGTTTTCTTAATTTTCTTGACTACTTAAATGATTTTTTCTTTAATTTTTTGTTTTGGTATTTAGTTTGTTGATCTTTGAGATAAGAAAATGTGCAAAGTCACATGATATGTCATTAAAAAGAAACTCAAGTTTTTTTAAGAGATTCTGTTTTATAAGTAAGTTTTTTTTGAGAGAATGATTGAAATGATAATTTAAGTTAAGAATTATTATGTAATTTTAATGAATAAGCTAAAAATATATTATAGATACCATATGATCGTTTAATTCAAATTTAAATATCTCAAATTAAGAATTATTCTATACTTTTCATTTAGTTATATCTAACAAAATATTTGCTAATCTTTTTAAGCAAAATAACAAATGTATACATATATTTTCTTAATAAGTTTTTTGAGTGATTGATCGCAATAATAGTTTCTTAAAATAGTTATTCAATGGTGTTTTCTAATGCATACATAGTTATGTTTGAGCATGTGTGTTTGAATGCATGGACTTTGAATTACATACTATTTCATTTTGGTCGTAAAAATTGGCCCCAAGAATAGATTTCTTGCTCCATCCAAAACTTAGTCACATGAATTGAGACTAAAAGAACGGGATGGTCTCTGTTTGTACCCAGGAACTATGACAAAATCACAAAATAATAATACTACTAATAATGATAATAATAATACAACCAAGTAATCTAAATAAAAGAGAAGACTGTAACCACACAATCGTGTTTTGGTTTTAAAACCACGAATATCTTATCTCCCTAACTCGTCCCTTGTGCGGTTGTGCCCACATTGATTTACTCAAATACCATTTTTGCACGTGTATGATAAAACATCACTTCCACGTTGTTAGAATATAAGTCCAACGGGCTCAAGTATATTTACTACTGTATTTATGTGATATCACGTATTGATTGGATATTGATTAAGTGCGTATTGTGAGGTATTGTGCATGTTGAGTCTCACTTTCACATCAGACATATATTGGGGTGATTTAGGTTTCATTAATAACTACAATGAGTCAATTGTGACTAAATTAGTCATTTTTAGGTATAATGTATATATGATTAACCTTTTTTTTTTATTGTCTCATTATAAATGGTATCAAAGTCAGCTTAGTAATCTTATAGGGCTCTAAGAGGTTTCTTCGCCCAGTTCTCAAGTTTTCCTCTTTATAAACATATCAGTATTCTTATGGGTGCTTGGATTATCCTATTTGTGCTTGTATTTATATTTTTAAACATGCAAATTTATGTCAATTGGTTAATCACTTAAAGAATATATATATATATATATATATATATATATATATAGAGAGAGAGAGAGAGAGAGAGAGAGAGAGAGAGAGAGAGAGATAGAGAGAGAGCTTAATTCCAATAATTAACTTAAAATTGACTAATCCGTAAAACTAAGGGTAAGTCTATGGCAACCATCCTAATTAAGTGATGCTAAATTTGAGAAGAGTGATTCAGATAATGATTGATAGGCTAAGAATGTATTGACCCGAGTGATAAATTAATTGATTAATTAACCAAGTTTATTAATTAATCAAATTAGCATGCAAAACGCGTGATAGTACAAACAAATCACCAATTTTCTAAAGTATGCAACGGAAAATAAATTGACATGGTGATTTGTTTACAAATGGGGAAAACCTACACGGCAAAAACTCCACCAAGAGATTTTAAGGTCACCACTCCCGAGAATCCATTATTATTAAAACAAGTGGTTACAAGTAAAAGAATCCTAATACCTTCTACCAACCTACAGTTGAACTTTTACCCCAATACCTAATTGGACTTGTCCTGTAGTGACAATCTCTCCTTTCAATGCACGGCTCCCAATACGTGACTAACTAATTGCGCGGATCCCAATACGTGACTTGATTACCAACTTGAGATGGATATTGGCTGCAAAGTTCTTTAGTTCATCACACGATGAAGATCATGAAGTTGCTTGATCACAAAACCCTATGGTGCACAAACACAGCAGCTTCTTCAAGAACTAGGGCAAACTAGGTTTCTGGTCACACCTTTCTTCACACTTGTGGAATTGTGCTCTTGTGCAATTGTGCGTAACCTTTTACGGCCCTTAAAATAATCTTTATATATGTTTAGGGTTGTGAGAAAAGAAAGTCCAAACATACATTCACGGATTGGATGAAAATCAACTTGAAAAACTAAACTTCATAAATCTCGACAGATACCATATCTGTCGAGCAACTGTCGAGCCTTGAGCTGAAATAGCTTTCTTTAAACCTCGATAGATGCTAGCTGTCAAGCTTTAAAATCTTGCACTTTCTGACTTGAATCTTGGATAGACTTGTATGGTTTTAATACTTGAACTTGAAACCTTGTTTCTTGAAGCATTAAACACATCCTAGATCTACCTAATTATAAGTAAAGTGTGTTTTATCAAAGGATTAGCCAATTACATAAAATAGTGACATATGTTCCTATCATTGAATCACATATGTCCTAACAATCTCCCAATTTGGTAATTCGTGACAAAACCACAACAAACAAATGAGATATGAGAGAAGTCATAAATCACTCAACTCATGTTCACTTGTTAAATACAATAAAATCTATCCTAATACAAACTCTTGAAAAAATTTGCAAGAAGAGAGTTTATGGCAAGTAAACTTTAACAACCTGTATTTCTGAAACATTTTAAACAAAACTCATCAAGGCGTCTTAGTGTGAAACAGAATTATAAGATTGCATACATTGAATAAGAAACATTTGTATAAAGAAAGAAAAAAAAAACAACACATGTAAAGATAGGTGAAATAGCTGTAATAACAACCTCAAATGTATATATCAACAAGTATAAGGGTTTGCTATCACAATATGACCACAAGATCCAAGGTAAAAGAACAATGTATCTAAAATAGAAAGAAAAGAAAAAAGATACATAAAATCCTCACTACATCCCTCAAAATATGAACACTCCCCCTAACAAACTTCTAATACTAACCCTTCCCCTATGAGTATGACAAATTTTATATCCTAAACTATTCACCCTTTTTTGTCACGAGTGACAAAGGGTAAGAGTATCAAGTAGACATCTCGTCAGCACTGCAAGAGCTAGCATCTCCATCCTCATCATCATCATTGTTGTTGGAGTCATCATCATCCTCGGATGCCTTGTCGTCCTCGAATGCCTCGGGAGGAGGAGAGGGAGACTCCACGGAGAAGTCCAACAAAATGACTTGGCGTTTTGAATGAACGCCTCGTTTAGAAAAGTTCTCTGAAAAATCTTGTCGGGCTTTATCATCACGGAACCGAACATGTGAGGGAGTAGGGTCAGAAGAAGTGGATGCTCCGGAACGAAGAGGGTTCCGGGACGGAGTAGACTTACGTTTAGGTGCCATGAAGTAACTAACATAAACAAGAGGGAGAGAGAGAGAGAGAAACACGCAGAAAAGCACCAAACACAATCAATATATAAGAATATAGAGAATGTAAGGTACGTATGCATGAAAATGCATGAGCATGTGATGTGCAATATTAAAAACATCATGGGCTCAACCCAATCCAATCCTACCAGTACATAATTAGTTCGACAAAGTAAACATACACCTATAATGCATGAACCATTGTTATATGCAAATGAGATGTAATGCATGATGATTTAGAACCATTTTCACAAAACCCATCCCAAAAATTTCACAAAAATTCCACCAATTTTGAAAAACCCCAAATTTTTTTTCAAAAACCCAAAACTTATACCTAAATGCATGAAATGCATGAAGAATGAGAGATAAAGAGCATACCAGAAGCAAGAGAAATGATCTTGAGGCCGAAAAGCTCTTAGGAAGGGAGTTTGAAGTGAGAAAGAAAGGTTTGGGAGGTGAAAAGACACAAAAGTATCGAGAGAGATCAAGAAGAATGAGATCTAAATCGCGCAAATCCTATTTATAGACTTTCATAATTCTCAACAAATCGAAAGGTGTCGAGCTTTAAAGGCTTGAAAAGATATAGCTATCGAGTAGTTGTTTAGAGGTGTCCATAGCAAAAACAAGCTCGATGGATCAAGGAGCTATCAAGCATCTATCGAGGAGACATAAACTTTCTCGATGGATCGAGGTGCTATAGAGAAGCTGTCGAGATTGCGATTAAAAAAAGCTGAAGAGCTCGATAGATAGGCTAGGTGTAGAGAGGTGTCGAGGAGCTGTTGAGATTGCTTAAAAATAGTTTTTCAAGAAGAGAAAAACACAGATATGAATGCAATCAAACATGCAACTCAACCAAGGATCTAAACAACATTTTAATCTCTCAAAAACATCTCTTAATCAAGAAAAATGTTAAGTACATAGATCCCAAAACACACACACACACACACACACACACACACACACACTAAACAAGTCTAACCAATTTTATATTTCAAAAACAAGTTAAGACAATTTAGTTAGCATACATTAACACATGTATTCCTTGTGATGGCCAAATCTCATTGTACTTGCATAAGTATCAAAAGTAGCAAAGAATATTGCATGTTGTGTGTGAAAAACATCGCAAGATTGCATAAGTGTCTACATGTTATAACGATTTAAGATATGAGAAAATCACTTTAACTCACACATAATTATAACTGTTTGATGGAGACTATCACCTTCGAGGTACATCCTATAACTCCCACATCTCCTAGAATACATGGTTGCAATTATATATAAAGCATTTTGATTTTTTTGCTTTTATTTTTCTTTGCATATTTTTCTTTTAAGCAAACCATGCATGGACATATAAGAGATAGAAAAGAAATACCCAATTATGTTAAGCATTTGACATTCTACTTTTGTTATGCCGAAGTATACAAATGTCATTTCATGATTGACGGGTAACAGTGGTGAGATAGTTATTTATACTTTTCTCTTAGGATTTTCCAATCCTTCCCTTCAAGAAGAGTGATACGAGTGTTAAGTACAAGAGATCACTTAACCTTACTCATCACAAAGCTCACTTGTTTAGTTGTACATAGAGATGCTCATCTAAGTTACAAATGATATAAAGTTTAGAAAACTTTGTTTCAATGGCCATCTAAGGTACACAAGTACCAATGTACACATATAAATACTGTTTTTGTATTTTTCTGATTTTTCAATTTATTTATTTATTTTTATATGAAAAACAAAATAAAGAAAAACTGAAAAATAACCAAACAAAAACATGTCAAACAAAACAAAACAATGCATAAAACTAGACTAACTCAAAACAATAAAGCAAAACACATAAGTAATGCACACACAAAGACAAGAAGGGGAGAGAGAGAAAAAGTGACAGAATCACTTGGAGCCCTTTTCTTTCCACACCTTGGAAGAACTTTTCTGTTTAGCAAACCCTTGATCCGACGGTGAGAGGGAAGAGAATGGAAAACCGTTCAAGTTCAAAAGAAACATGAGAGCTTTGAGAAGATCTTTAAGAGGAGCAAAAGAGGATGGAAACTAATTTTGGTCTTTCGACACGATCATGCTGTTGCTTTTTTGAGTGGCGAATCACTTATAGCAATTAGGTCGAGTATGTCTAGTTGTGCCACAGTGATGACAAAAATGCTGCTTTTTCTGTTTTGGCTTTTGAGAGTTTCCCTTCTTAGCCCTAGGGTTCTTAATCTCTTTCTTATCAAGCTTAAGGGGTGTTCCTAAAATAGATTTACCCTTGTCTACGTTCTCATTAGCTAATTCATTCTTAACATCATTATTCTCAGTTTCAACATTATTAGTAGGAGGAACAAAAACAGTAGTACTAGTAGAAGTAATACTAGGAGAAGAGAAATCATACCCTAAACCGGTTCGATAGGAAACAGATTTCTGAAAATTGAGCATCTCATCGAGCTTAGCGCTTAAAGTCCTTTCTAGCTGAGCTTTGACTTGGAACAATTCAACCTCAAGCTTCTTGGTCTTCTTAGCCAAGAAATTATTCTCCAATCTTATTGCTCCAATAGTCTGATTGGCTTTATCAAACTTTGTGGAGATTTCTTCTCACTCAAGTTTCACATCACTAAGCTTCTTGGTGGCCAACTTATACAAATTCTCATGCTTTTCTGAGACCTTGTATAACTTTGCATAGGATGTGTGGATGTCATCTTGCTCATCCATCTTTTCAAACTTAGACTCCACTAATTCCTTTAGTAGGATTTATAGTCGCAATGAAAGCATTTAGGATTCCATCATCCTCATTATTGGAGTCATCCTCAGGCTTAGTGTCGCTCAAGGTAGCAGCAAGTGCCTTACTTTTTTCAATGGTCTTGAGATAAGTAGGGCACTCTTGTTTCATGTGATCGAAACCTTGACACCCAAAGCACTTTGGTCCTGAGGGAACAGTGTATTGACCGCCATCCCTAACATCCCTAGCATCCTTCTTCCCTTTGTCTTGGCTCTTAGACTGAGAAGAACTTGACTGTTTATGGTCCTTGTCGAAGCCCTTTGCATTGACATTCTTCATAAACTTCTTGAATTGCCTGGTGATATAGGACTTCATCTTAGAATCTTCATCATTAGAAGACTCATCAGTATCATTGCTTTTGGCCTTCATTGCCATGCTTTTGCTCTTGCTCGATTTCCCGATCCTTGTCAAACCCAACTCATAGGTGTGCATATTACCAACCAACTCTATCAAAGGAATTTTGTTAATGTCCTTTGATTCCTTAATGTCAGTGATCTTGGCATGAAATCTCTCGGGTAGAGATTTGAGCACCTTTCTCACAATTTTGGGTTCAAGAATGGTTTCCCCAAGATTAAGTGCTCAGTTTACTATGTCCTTGAGCTTGACATAGAACTCATCAAACGACTCATCCTCCTCCATCTTGATCTCTTCAAAGCTTGTAGTGAGCCTTTGAAGTTTTTAATCCTTGACAGCCTTAGGTCTTTCATAAATGGTCTGGAGAATAGTCCATGCTTCCTTAGCAGTTTCAGTGGAGGATGTCTTCTTGAATTCCTCATTAGTGACTGCGCTGAATAGAGCATTCAGTGCCCTGCTGTTAAAGTTTGCCGCCTTGATTTTAGCATCATCGCAGTCGGCCGGCACTTCCGTAGGCTTAGTCCAACCTATCTCCATAGCTTGCCACACTTTCTCATCTAAAAACTGTAAGAAAGCTCTCATGCGTTCTTTCAAGTATGTATAGTTAGTACCATCAAATAAAGGAGGTATAATAAGAGACTGTCCTCTATCCATGACAAATAGAGGTCAATGGATCACACAACAAAAATTTACCCTAATCAGAGTGTGCCTGCTCTAATACCACTTGATAGGCCAAGAATGTATTGACCCTTGTGATAAATTAATCGATTAATTAGCCAAGTTTATTTATTAATCAAATTAACATGCAAAGCGCGTGGTAGCACAAACAAATCACCAATTATCTAAAGTATGCAGTGGAAAATAAATTGACAAGATGATTTGTTTACGAATATAGAAAACCTACACGGCAAAAACCCCACCGGGTGATTTTAAGGTCACCACTCCTGAGAATCTACTATTATCAAAACAAGTTGCTACAAGTAAAGGAATCCCAGTACCTTCTACCCACCTATAGTTGAACCCTTACCCCAATACTCAATTAAACTTGTTTTGTAGTGACAATCTCTCCTTTCAATGCATAGCTCCCAGTACGTGACTAACCAATTGCATAGATCCTAGTACGCGACTTAATCACCAACTTGAGAAGGATGTTGGTTGCAAAATTCTTCTATTCATCACACGATGAAGATCATGAAGTTGCTTGGTCATAAAACCCTATGGTGCATAAACACAGTAGCTTCTTCAAGAACTAAGGCAAACTAGGTTTCTAGTCACAACTTTCTTCACACTTGTGGAATTGTGCTCTTGTGCAACTGTGCGTAACCTTTTACGGTCCTTAAAATTATCCTTATATATGTTTAGGGTTGTGAGAAAAGAAAGCCCAAACATACATTCACGGATTGGATGAAAATCAGCTTGAAAAACTGATCTTTATAAATCTCGACAAATACCCTATCTGTTGAGCAACTGTCAAGCCTCGGGCTGAAACATCTCTCTTTAAACCTCGATAGATGCTAGCTGTCGACTTTTAAAATCCTGCACTTTTTGACTTGAATTTTGGATAGACTTGCATGGCTTTAACACTTGAACTTGAAACCTAATTTCTTGAAGTATTAAACACATCCTAAATCTACCCCATTACAAGTAAAATGAATTTTGTCAAAGGATTAGCCAATTACATAAAATAGTGACACATGTTCCTATCATTGAATCACATATGTTCTAATAGTGATCAAAAGGAAAAATGTATGGATTTTACAGCCACTTTTGAGTTTTTACTATGAGATTATTGTTGAAGATGAACCAATTAGAGTTTTTTCGATGAGGAATTGTCTAAAGATGCAAACTTATTAGTTTGCAAGAGGCTTCCATTAAGCTTTGTAAGTCAGCTGCAAGTTAAGTCAGCTAAAATTGCAAAGCTGGCATTATATTTCAATCTGAGAAGGTTATGCTAGAAGTGGAAAAGAATGTGGGGGATAACAAGAAACTTGTCCTGGATTACTCATTTCTACCACTTTTGTGATGTTGCCTGGCACACCCACTCAAATTGTTTTAAGTTGCATGTGTGAAGTGTGCCTGCAGTGCACCCGTTTGACACCACTACCGTGACCTTGATGCGACATTGAGAGCTATTGTTTGCCTCTCTCACTCTCCCTGCCTTTCTCCTCTCTTCATTCTTTGACTCTCACTATTGTCCCTCCCCCTCCCCTTTCTCAAATCTCTGCCCTTAATGCATCACTGAGAGCCACGCCAACGCAGCTACACCCTAACTTCTTTGACAAACCTATGGGATCTAAAAGCCGCTCTTTAAAGTCTTTTTTAAAGTTTGTTTGATTTTGAGCTTGCAATGATGGTGAAGTTTTTTTTTTTTTTTTTTTTTTTTCCTTAAGTAGGAGTTATTTAGGTTAGTTCAATGGATGGTGTGCTAAAATAAGAGATGAGATGCATAATGAATTGTCAAATATTGTGTTAAAGTAGCAAAATTAGTATCACTACAAAACGCGGGGCCTTCAGGCCGCGTTTTTTTGGGCCGCGTTTTTAAGACAGCCTAAAGCCTCGTTTTTAAAAAACGGGGCTTAAAGAGAAAAGGGCCAGCCGCGTTTTATACGCGGGGCCTTAGCCCAGCTCTTCAGCCGCGTTTTTCTACACGCAGCCATAGGACCCATTTTTTTTTTGGGTTGGTCTTATTGTACAGCCTTCGTTTTTGTTTTTCCCTCACACGTTTTGAACCTATCTTTGAAGAGCCGGACACCCTCCATATTCTCTCTCACTCTCGATCTCTCCGATCTGTTGCCGTCTCTGTCGCCATCCATCGCCGATCTCACTGTCGCCGATCCATCTCCGATCTGAAGCTATCCCGTCTCCGATATGAAGGTAGGCATTTTTCCCCCTTTTTTGGTTTCTTATTCAATTACCGTTTCTAGGGTTTTGAAAATTACTCTAGAGTGTAGATTTCTTGATGATTTCTCTCAAATTGAAATCGATTTGGTGCTGAAGAACATAGATTTATGGCTTGCTAGCACTCCACTGATGCCAATCTGCTACTCTTTCCTTAATTTCCGATATTTTTTTTTTACAATTTCTTGAGTTCTGTTTGTTCGATTGTTGTATTGATTAAATTTTGTTTTTGTTCAACTCAATATTATCGCTTTTGTTATTATTATGTTCCATTTTTTCGTTTTAAGCCCTTTTAATGTCGTTTGTCCTTTGATGAATGTGTTGTTCATCAAATTATGCATGTTCAATTTTTTGTTTTTTTTTGGTAGGTTCTGTCAATTCTCTTGGCACTCCCAAGAGAATTTTTTGTTTTTTTTGGTAAGCTTAGTCGACCTATTATGTTCAATTTTTTGTTTTTTTTGGTAAGCTTAGTCGACTCATGTTGTTTCTCAAAGCCAACGAGATGCTTTGAGGTTCATTTTGACTCTCTCTCTCTCAGTGACCTTAGTTCTTTGGTTAATTTCACAAGCTTGTTGTTTGGGATTGGGGGTTATTGCTAGACTCTCTCTCAGTGATGAGGAGGACGGGCTGTGTTATCAGCTGTGAGCTGTGTGTGTGTGAGATCATCTGATCTGATTATGAGTGTGAGCGTATATATCTTTCTCTTTTAATCTTTTTCCCTTCATTTCTCGCTTGAAGAATACTAAATTGTATAATTAATTAACGAACCTTATTATAAGAGTCGCTCATTGCTATGCTTGTAATTTTTTTTAATATATATTCTCCCTAATTTATTTATATAAATTGAATACTGTAATTGGATTATGCATTTCTGACGTTTTCATGGTTTGGTTTCTTTTGTTTAAATGCAGAATGTAGAAACAAATGAATCAGGGAGAAGGGGCGTCAGTTGCAGCAGTAATCTGAGAAGCAAGCATTCAAAACTGAGGATTTCCTTTTATATGGACTGTTGGATGAACTTTTTGTTCAGTTTTGCATAAATAATGGGGTATTTCCTTTTCCCACTTAATAATCAATAATGTGACAGATACTGTATCAAACTTTTATAGCCCGCTGCTTGGCTTACTTTGTGATGTTAAATACAAAACATTTCGTTTTTTTTTTTTTTTTTTTTTAATTTTTAAATTTTTTTTTTTTTATGGGTATGGGTTTGCTTGGTGGCTCTGGTTGCGTGGGTCTAGTGGTTTGCGGCGGCAAGATGGGTGTGGTGTGGGTTTGTATTATCGGATTTGGTCGTGGTTGTGATGGGTTTGGTAATTGGTGAAGCCATGAAATGAATGTAGAAGTTGAACTTTCTGTTGTTTTGAATGCGGTCCAAGTTGGTCCAAATGACTTTTAAATTCTAGTCATACTTCTGTTGCTGGATCAATAACAAAACTACTGGTGGTCATTTAGATGAATTTTAAGTGCTGGTGTTTCCAGGGTTGTCCACGTCAATTTTGTTCCTCTCAACTTATGAAAAAAAACCATTTTCTATTCCCTCAGTTAATCTTGCTAATCGGTTTTGGCATGGTGATGGCGTTGTTGTGGTTGTTCATTGTTGGTTGATTTTAAGGAAGAGGGAGAAAGAGAGGAAGAGGAAGAGAGATAGAGGTCATTAGTAAAAACAGAATATTGTTATACAATGAAATGATATAATAAATAGAGTCGTTTTTGAGATAGTAAAATAGGATAATTTGTAGAAAGGATGCTGCAATTCAATAAAGGTGATGGATTTCTGGTTTTTGCATTTTGTTCTGCTTTGTTTGCGCTGTTTCTCTAATATCAGGTAGCAATTTCTCTCTCTCTCTCTCTCTGGGTCTTGGCTAAGTGCCAATAGAGACTTTTGATTTGCTAATGAGCACTTATTAAGTGTTGATATACACTCCCTATAATTTAGTAATTTAGTCTAGTCTAAAACTTTGTTTTTTTATTTCAATTTTTCTCCTCATTCTTTTCTTACACCAAGTTTTCCAACAAGCTCATCTGTCTCTGTTAGTGTATATAGAGAGAAAGAGATAGTAACTGACATATTAGAGTAGTTCATGACTTCATCTGTCTCTGCGCCACTTTCTTACTCACCGATTCCGACACCCACTTTCTCACTCACCGATTCAGTTTGGAGAACCTGCACCGATAGGGATACTAGAACTTGAAACATGTTGAATATGTGATAACTTGAACCAATTATCTTATTTCTGATATATATCGCAGCTTTTGTGAAACAAAGAGCTGAAAAAAAACTCATCAAGGTATTGAAACTGATCTGCATCTCTTTGAATTTGGTATTGGTGCAGGGACATGATGCTTTTGTTCTGTTGGGTTTGCTGAAGGACTTCATTCCAATAATAGTCTCTTTCTAAGAGTCTGCTCTAAGGTATTTAATCTATCTCTTCCTTTGTCTTTTCTTAGCTTAAGTCTCTGGTTGTGTTATTATAAAATTACATGAATACTTTGCGTTCAAGTTGTTCACTCACAATATTCTATTTTCCATGATTAGGCTAGACTAGTAATGAATTTTTAAGAAAATGCTCTTGATTCACCAGGTGACAATGATTAAAGTCAAAATCATGAGAATGTAATTTTGGGTGAATACTATGAAATTAAACTTAGAATGCAACTGAGTTCCGAGTAGACCCTTGTGATTCTAAAAAGTACAATAAATTAAAAGTTCTACCATTTGGAAAATTTGAAAATAATCTTGGAGATGGCCTTTGGATTTTACATTTTCTTTTGTTTAATTTTAACCTTACAAAGGACTTCTTTTGTTCAATATAGGCAAAATCATATTCAATTTTTGAAAGTAGAGGGAATGCTAGTTGTGGGGCCACTTGCTTCTTAGTACTAATCGTATACATAGGTTCCAAAATACATAGGTTTGAATAACGTCCAATCCTCCTTTCTTGGCTTTAGCTATTAAAGATGGCCACATATGCCCCAAAATTATATAATCTTCCTTGTTAGATAATCCTCAGGTTTAGTCATGATAAATTAAAAAACCGTTTGTATATATATATATATATAAAAGGGGTAGGAGGGATCCAAGGGAATGAAGAAAGGTCGATTCCATACCTTGACTTGACCATAGTACGTAGGATTAGCATGTCTAAGATTATAGTCACATATATAGTTTAAAATTTTCCCATGGACTTCATAAGTTAGCAAAAGAATTTGCTATTATTTTATAGTTACATTCCCTGTAGTTACCCTTTTATCCAAAATTAATAGAACAAAATTACACTACTCCCCCTCTACACATGACCATATAAGTACATTTTTCTTTTTCTTTTTTTCTCTCACCAACACATGACCATATAAGTTACATTTTTCTTTTTCTTTTTTTCTCTCACCAACATCTGAGTATATAAGGAACTTCAATAAACACAACAAATGTGAAACAAGGAAAAAGAATTATAAGTGAAATGTTTGAAAATACTTATGCTGTCAAGAGCCTTGTAAATTAATTAGTTTACACTTTTTAGTATTTTTCAATAAAAATACCCAAAGTTCAAATCGTCATACCTTAAATATTTATAAATCAAACAATATTTGAAAGGAAAGTGCTGATGCAATCTGTGATGCAGTAGGAGACAAATGATCTGCTCGGGCTATATTTCATGTGGACTAATCCAAATAAAATGGTTGCAAAGCAGCATTATTTCTTTTATTTATTAAAAAGGAGAAAATTGTTAGTAAAGAGGGAACTAGTTGGTTCGGAAGAATATATTTTTCTTTCCAGCACTGGGAATCTTTAAAGGTAATTATAAAGATTAAAAGAAATGAAAAGAAAAAGGCCACAAATACTTTATGTCATCTTATTGATGCTGGCCGGCCACCATACTTAAGCAGAAAATGAAAATGGTGTGATCTCAGTATACTGCAAGAAACGTGTTTAGCTTCACATCACACTTTTTTTTTTCTTTTTATCTTTTGGATACATGGTCATGCCTCTCTGGTTCAACTAATATTTTTTTTTTTGTGGATAAATTGAAAATTACACCCTTAAAGTTTGCGGGTATTTGAATTTTGCACCTTGAAATTTCAAAGTTTAGATTTTACTCCCTGAAGTTTAGGAGTATTTGAATTTTATACCCTAAATTTTAGGATGTATGGATTTTACCCCTTAAAGTGTGGGGATGTTTGAATTTTAGACTTTGAAGTTTTTGAATTTGGGTTATAAAATCCAAACACTCCAAACTTTAAGGGATAAAATCTAAATTTTGAAACATCAATGTGTAAAATCCAAATACCTCCAAACTGTAAGGAATAAAATTCATATTCTGAAATTTCAGAGCATAAAATCTGTGGGGACCAATTGTACCCTGTGTTCAAACTACGCTGGAAGAGGCCAGGCCCAATATCTAATCTCATATATACAAGCTGTGTAAGAAAGAGCCAGGCCCAATGTCCAATATGAGGGTGAGAGAATATCCGAGGACAATCAACAAAAGAAGAGATAAAATTATCCTCCGAGGAGAGGTAAAGAGTGCTCGTGGGGGATTTGACCATGTCCGAGGACGATAGTCACCTCGGAACTTCTATCCGAGGTGTCTGGTAAACTTATCAGTCATTTAGAGTAACATCTCGGACAAACCTTACAGCAAAATGAAGGGGAAAATATCAAATAAAAGATAAGAGTAAGAAATAACAAATATCTAAGGGTACTGTCACCTCCGCATTAAATACCGCCCAGCTAACCTTCTGGCCGCATTAATGTAGAGGTGATACCTGAACAGTGAATAGGCAGCCTTCCAGCTAAGAATGGAAGATTCAAGAAAACACAAGAGGGATGGAGAAAAAGAACTTTCAACGCCAAGTCCACACGTGGATGATGAAAAAGGTAAAAAAGCCATAGTATATAAGACGAAGGAAGGAGAAAGGAAAAGGGACTGGAATTATTCTCAAATCATAGCACTAGGGCATGTCCGATGATACTCTTTGCATAGATTACGCGTGTAGCTCTGGCCTTTTAACGCTAAAATCCAATATCTCGGCCCAAGATTCAGACCAGCTTTCTCTACTGCACTCTACAAATTTATTGTTTGGGCTACGTGGGCCTGGATCCATTCCTGTTCTGGATTCGAGTCAAATCTGGTCCTTACAATTGGCGTCGTCTGTGGGAAGCTGCTTGATCTGATCAGAAAGAGATTTTGGTTTAGCGCATAAAATGGAAGAATCAGGTTCGCATCAACCAACGATAGGGCCATATCAGGGTAATGACAATCTGCACCAGGCGGCATCAGGAGGTTCGCAGCATAGTTACTCGGAGGTCAACCCTCAACAAAGGAGAGATCGTGAGCAAAGTGGGCAAACCATTGCACACTAATAGGAGCCAATCACGTGGGAAAAGTCACGTGTCCCATGCAGAGAATGAGAAAGACATGCAACGTGAAATTAATGAGTTGAAGAAGAGGTTATGTCGCGCGAGGCGGAGGCGAGCATCATTTGAATCTGAGCCTTCTTCTGGGGATACAGAGGATGATACGTATAGGCAAAGATCTAGAACTCCGCCCAGTGAAACCTTCTCCGGCGGTGAAGAGTACAATGATTACAGGTGGAAGAACAAAAGTACCTTGCATAAGGGCCTAGGAAACAAAGCTATGAACGAGGCATTAAGTCAAGTAGCCAGATCGCCTTTCACGCGTCGGATTGAGGGTGCTAGCCTTCCTCAGCAATTTAATCAACCAACTTTCTCTCTTTATAATGGCCAGACAGATCCAGTGGAGCATGTTAGCCATTTTAATCAAAAAATGGCCGTCCATTCAAAGGATGAGGCCCTGATGTGTAAGATCTTTCCGTCCAGCTTGGGTCCAATGGCAATGAGATGGTTTAATGGCCTCAGGGCAAATTCCATTGATTCTTTCAAGAAACTTACCCAGTCCTTTGGCGCCCGCTTTATCACGTGTAGTAGGTTACCTTTGCCTTTAGGATCTTTGTTATCAATGTCCATGCGTGAGGGAGAGACCTTGAAGGCTTACTCGGATAGATATTGGGAAATGTTTAACGAGATAGATGGGGACTATGATGATGTGGCCATTAGTACATTTAAGGCAGGACTGCCGGCGGAGCACGACTTGAGAAAGTCACTCACTGGCAAACCTGTCACCAGTGTACGCTTACTAATGGATAGAATTGACAAGTACAGGAGAATTGAGGAAGATCAGTTGCAGGGTAAAGGGAAAGCGAAGGTGATCCCCCAAGAGAGGAGGGATTCCAGGTCGAATCGGTCGCAGAACAATCATCTTCAGAGAGACTTCTCAGGGCAATTTGCATCTGCCAACGCCCAAGCAGTCAACGTTGTGTTTCGAGAACCAGTGCAGAAAGTCTTGGAGAAGCTAAGGAATGAACCATTTTTTAAATGGCCGAATAAAATGGCAGGAGATCCGAGCAATCGTAACCAAAACCTATACTGCCATTATCATCAAGATCATGGTCATGCTACTGAAGATTGTCGGAACTTATGGGACCATTTAGAGCAGCTGGTCCAAGAAAGGAGGTTAAAGCATCTATTGCATCATTCCAGTGGCCGAGGAGGCCAAACTGGTGCAGCGTTTCAGGGAGGTCCTGCATCGAAGCCTCCTCTGGGCACCATCAATGTTATATTTGTTGCCCCAGGGAGGACTGGATCCTGCCCTTCCAGGATAATGTCAGTATCCCATTACACCGATGATGAGCCTAATTCAGTGCCGAAGAGAGTCAAGACAAATGTCCCTCTAGTGCTGAGTTTTTTGGAAGCGGACAAACAGGGAACCATACAGCCACATGATGATGCTCTAGTGGTTACCCTTAGAATTGGTGGATACGATGTGAGGAGGGTCATGATTGACCAAGGTAGTGCAGCGGAGATTATGTATCCTGACCTCTTTAAGGGTCTGGGTTTAAAGCCCGAGGATTTATCTAGATACAGCTCGCCTTTGGTGAGTTTTGAGGGTAAGATGGTTGTCCCTAGGGGCCAGATCAGACTGCCTGTGCAAACTGGATTGGATGTGGTCGAGGTGGATTTTATCGTGGTAGACGCTTTTTCCCCATACACGGCCATTATGGGCAGGCCATGGCTGCACTCCTTGGGTGCCGTTTCTTACACCCTTCATCAGAAAGGAAAATATCCTTCTGAAGGTCAAGTGCTTGAGATAGTGGGAAGCCAGTCTATGGCTAGGCAATGCTTAATTGCGGCAATTCAGCACAAACCAGAGACTGGCGCCTCGACCGGTAAAGAGAATGATTTATAGCAGTTAAGAGCCTCATCGTCACTACGAGGGGGGCCAGATGACGAGACGAATTGTGAGGACCTAGAAAAGGTGACTATAGGAGACGACCTAGAGAAATTATTCCAGGTTGGGGCTCGGCTGCCCCTACAAGAGAAGGAAGAGTTGGTTGAGCTTCTGAGGAGAAACGTAGACGTTTTTGCATGGGACGCCTATGAAGCCCCTGGTTTAAATCCAGAATTCATCTGTCATCGTTTAAATGTAGATCCCTTAGCTACTCCAAAAAAGCAACCTCCTCGGCGCCCCTTGAGTGAACATGTGGAGGCAATAAAGACTGAGGTGGTTAAACTCAAACAGGTAGGGGCTATTAAGGAGATTTTCTACCCCCAATGGCTGGCTAATACGGTAGTGGTGAAGAAGACAAGAAAATGGCGTGTCTGCGTGGATTTTACAGACCTTAACAAGGCTTGCCCCAAAGATCCCTTCCCTATGCCGAGGATAGATCAATTGGTAGACGCGACAGTTGGCCATCCTCGGATGAGTTTCTTGGACGCCTTCCAAGGTTATCACCAAATACCACTGGCAGCGGAGGATCAGGAAAAAAAGGCTTTTGTCACTCCTGTGGGGAACTACCATTACAAAGTAATGCCTTTTGGCCTAAAAAATGCAGGATCAACCTATCAACAGATGATGAAAAAAATGTTCAAATCACGGCTGAGAAAAACTATTGAAGTCTATATCGATGATATGGTTGTAAAGAGCAAGTTAGTATCTGAGCCCTTAGCAGATCTTACGAGCATTTTCGAAATCCTGAGGTGGCACAAGTTGTGTCTGAATGCCTCCAAATGCTCATTTGGAGTAGGGTCAGGAAAGTTCCTAGGATACATGGTGACTCATAGGGGGATTGAGGTAAACCCAGATCAGATCAAAGCAATCAATAGCTTGCAACCACCTCGGAATCCAAAGGAAGTCCAGAAGCTTACTGGAATGATGGCGGCATTAAATCGGTTTATATCTAAATCAGCTGAAAGGTGTAGACCTTTCTTTCTTTTATTGCATAAATGGAAAGAGTTTCAATGGTCCGAGGAGTGTGTCAGGGCATTCCAAGAGCTTAAACGCTACCTATCCCATCCACCCATAATGTCTAGCCCATTGGTGGACGAAGTCCTTTTTTCTTACCTTGCCGTTGCCTCACATGCTATAAGCCTTGTGCTCATACGGGTGGACGATGGTATACAACGACTAGTCTATTATGTGAGCAAGTCACTTAACGAGGCTGAGGTGCGCTATCTGCCACGAGAAAAAGCAATACTAGCTGTAGTGCATGCCACAAGGAAACTTCCCCATTACTTTCAGGCGCATACTGTGGTCGTTCTGACTCAACTTCCCCTCAAGTCAGTGCTCAGGAGCGCCGATTATACAGGGAGGGTAGCTAAGTGGGGTACGATTCTAGGGGCTTTTGATATAAGGTACATGCCCCGTACCTCTATCAAGGGACAGGTGCTCGCTGATTTGGTGGCTGAGTTTGCTGAATGTCCAAAGGAGGTGGACATGGGGGACGAATCAGTTGATGAAAGATTGGTAGGTGTGGCCTCTATTCAGGGCCTACAGCCTTGGGAGTTATATGTTGATGGAGCAGCCAATCAACGGGGATCAGGAGTGGGGCTAGTACTGGTATCCCCTGAGAAAATTACAATCGAGAAATCCTTAAGACTGAATTTCTCTGCTACGAATAATGAAGCAGAGTACGAAACTTTGTTGAGGGGAATTGTGATGGTTCAAAAAATGGGGGGAAAGGCGGTAAGGGCTTTTTCGGACTCAAAACTGGTTGTGGGACAAGTAAGAGGTGACCTAGAGGCACGAGATTCTAGAATGCAGGAATATTTAGGTCAGGTCAGGAGTATACAAGAAAAGTTTGAAGTTTTTGACTTGTCTCATGTTCCTAGAAGTGGGAACACCCATGCAGATTCGTTGGCCACTCTTGCCACGTCCTCGGCCCAGGATCTGCCTCGGGTAGTATTGGTGGAAGACCTATATACGCAAGCTCTGACGCATCATGGTGCTCCACGGATACATCAGGTTACGCTGGGTCCGAGCTGGATGGATGCTGTATCACTGTTCTTGGAAAAAGATGTACTGCCTGAAGAAAAGTCTGAAGCTGATAAAGTACGGAGGAAAGCTCCTCGGTTTTGGTTATCCGAGGACAGAAAACTGTACAAGCGTTCGTTCTCTGGGCCTTATTTGTTGTGTGTCCACCTAGAGGCATCAGAGTTACTTTTAGAGGAATTGCATGAAGGGGTTTGTGGAAGTCATACAGGGGGAAGGTCACTGTCTCACAGGGCTCTTACCCAGGGATATTGTGGCCAAACATGCGAAAAGAGGCACAGGAATATGTCAAGAAATGCGATCAATGCCAGAGGTTTGCACCAAACATTCATCAGCCTGGAGGGGTGCTTAACCCTCTATCCAGTCCGTGGCCTTTTGCTTAGTGGGGCCTAGACATTGTGGGTCCTTTCCCAAAGGCTGTAGGGAATAAGAAATACCTCCTAGTATGCACAGATTATTTCACTAAGTGGGTCGAAGCTGAGCCTTTAGCCAATATCAGGGATGTGGATGTCAAAAGATTCATCTGGAAGAACATAGTTACGCGATTTGGGGTTCCCAACGTCCTCATCTCGGATAATGGTCTTCAATTTGACAGCAAAGCTTTTAGGAAGTACTGTTCTGACCTGGGAATAAAGAACAGGTATTCCACTCTGGCCTATCCGCAAGGAAATGGGCAAGCTGAGGTTGTTAATAAGGTCATCGTGAACGGACTTAAAAAGAGGTTGGATGACGCCAAAGGAAGATGGGTTGAAGAGCTACCACATGTTCTTTGGACTTACAGGACAACACCTCGGAAGTCTACTGGGGAGACCCCCTTCTCAATGACGTATGGGGCTGAAGTTGTAATCCTACTGGAGAACGGTTTCCCTACTATGAGATCTGGCGCATTTACCTCGGATGGAAATGACAACTTGCTAAAGAAGAACCTGGGTCTAATTGAAGAACGACGAGAAAACGCTAGGGTGCAGTTAGCCTACTATCAACACAAGCTAAAACAAGGCTACGATATGAATGTGAATTTGAGACCATTGGCCCCAGGGGACTTGGTTTTGAGGAAAGTTCTGGGAAACACTAAAAACCCTGCCTGGGGAAAATTGGGGCCCAATTGGGAGGGACCATATCGCATTACGACGGTGGCAGGAATAGGAGCCTACTACTTAGAAGATTTAGATGAAAGAGCTGTACTTCATCCTTGGAATGTATATAATTTAAAAAGATATTACTATTGATAAGAAAAGTTACATTGTGTTTTTTCCTTGCTTTCATTTATCCTATGACATCTATTGAAATATTAAACAGAAACTGAGTTATGTCAGGTCCTCGGACCACAAACTTAGTGGAAATTAATATCCTATGACATCTATTGAAATATTAAACAGAAACTGAGTTATGTCAGGTCCTCAGACCACAAACTTAGTGGAAATTAATAACCTATAGCATCTGTTGAAATATTAAACATAAATTAAGTTATGTCAGGTCCTCAGACCACAAGCTTAGTGAGAATTAATATTTCGGAACATCTCTTAAAATGAGAAATGGAAAATCATCTGTGTCTAGTCCTCGGACCATGAACCTTGTAAAAATAATTGTCCTTGCAGTGTTAAGGAATATATTCAATGGAATATATGTTGTGTTAAAATCTTTAGAACATGATCTTGAATATAAGTTATTATTTTCTGGATTAAGTCTTGACCTGCTTTATAGGTCATGATTGACTTCTTGGGTGTCAAATAAGAGTAAGTATGTTTCAATATGTTTACATCCTACTTATCGTTTAGGTGTTGTGATATTGCTTGGAAATTGTGAAACTTATTAGTGAACTAAGTAAAAGGGAGATACATTTTTGAAAGATTAACATTATGTTTTATTAATGCATCTTGTTCCTCACTAATGTATGCTGGTTCCTTGATAATGTATCGTGTTTTGAAAGTAAACAAAGAACAGAGCAAAGTGAATATCATACAGTTAAGTAAAATAATAATGCTGACAAATATTACTTGAAATAGAGAAAAGTGTTTCATACATTATCAAAATTGGTCTTTAAGCATAGAAGATGAAATTACAATCGTTATCACTATTTTAAAAACAAATATAAATCTAAGGCTTCAATTTGATCTGGAGTTTGGATTTGGAAGCCTTGTCAGCTGCCTCAGGAGGGTCCTCTTTCTCCTTCTCCTTAAGAGACCCTTCTGTAGGTAAAGTGACCAAGGCTAGTTGCTTCTCAAAGTCTTGAGAAGCTGCCTCAGACTGAGGTGCCTCAGTCACTTTATCCAGAGAAGAATCCTTTAAGGTCTCTTGCTCTTTGCCCTGGATCTGCTGATTGGTTGATGAAGGATGCTGAGATTGAGCCTCTTTGATTGGCTGAGAAGCAGGAGGAGCTGCATCTTTCTGGTTAGGAATCCGCAAGGCCGGAGGAAAGACAATGTTCTCAGGCTTCCTTAGCTCAGAGGAGACGTCAACTCCAGCTTGGTTGAGGGCTTTCTCCCAAGTCTGGGTGCAATAGGCACGACAGACTGCAGGGACCTCAGCTCGTAGAGCGTCCTCGGTCTCGGCTACGCCAACGTCGTAGCCGTGTTGCTCAGCCTCGTCTCTTTCCTTCTCAGCTTTGATCATGTCTTCCTCAGCCTGCAGTCTGGCCTTCTCGGCCAAGTCCTTAAGCTTGTTAGCCTCCTTAAGCTGCTGCCTAAGGGCTGCCATTTGCTCCTTGGTCGTAACCAACTGCCCTTTAATATCATTGGCCAGTTTCCTTTGGCTCTCGACCTGTGTCTCAGCACCCTTCAATGCGGCCTCAGCGCTTTTCCTTTGCTGCTCCTCAGTCTTCAACTTCTCCTTGAGGTCAGCATTACTCTTCTCAGCGATGGTCAACGTCTGCACAGCAGAGATCCTTCTTCTTCTCTCCTCATCCAGCTGCTGTGCGACGGAATGATAAATTTTTTCCATCCTGAACGTACTTTGAATAGCCTGTTTAAAAAAAAAAAAAGGGGGAAAGAAGACAACAACAAAACAAACATAAAAAAAAAAATATATGTAAGTGTAATAACGTGCTTACGCACAAGTAACACGAAATTAGGGTTATGCCAAGTAAAAAAAAAGAGGGGGTTGAAAAAATAACAATACATACCATTCCTAAACATCACTTAGCTTGGAGAAAGACTTCGTTCCTCCTTAATCCTCGTAGTTCCACCATGTCTTTGGGGAGCAGGAGGGTTTCTTCCAACGCCGAAGCCACATGGCAGCCAATGCCCCTGTTGTAATCTCTGATCGATGCATCATCGGTCAGAGGCTCACCCCCAAGCATGGGAGCTGGAAGCCATGCTCGGGGTTCAGACTGTTGAACCTCTCCCATCTCTAGTCCTCGGCTGGGGGCATTGCCGATTTTCAATTGCTTCGTTGGCCTATGGGCCTCCTCTTCACTGGAAGAATGAGTCCTCCGAGTCTCCACTACCTCCTTACCCTTGGGCTCCCTTCTCCTCTTAGGGTCAGGTTGTTCGGTCCTAGAGGGAGGAGCTGGCTGAGGGGCACGAGGAGGAGATTTAGGAGGTGGGGGAGGAAGTTTTGGTTGGGTGGGCCTCCCAGCCTCCCCCCTTCCAGGTTGGCTCTCCAAGAGTTCCTGGAGACTGCGTTGGGGCTTCCTCTGGATGCCTATATCCTCTGGAGTGTTAGGTGATGGAGTGAGTAAGTCGAAGACTTCGTAATCGTCTGTGGCCGAGGCTAGGTCCATAAAACCTTCTTCCTCTCGTTCAACTTCTTCTTCCTCCTTTACTTGAGAAACGTGGGGAGAAGATGGAACAACTTCTGCGAGGCTGGCAACGGGCAATGCCTCAGTATGCTGGGAGTATTCTGGAAGAGGAATGCTTTGGGGGACTATGAACCCTTCGTAAGCAACGCTAATTCTACGAAGCCGAGGATCCTTAGCCTTTATCACGCACGAAGGAGCTTGGAATGCACATGATATAGGGCTGTAGCCGAGGATGAGATGAGCTGCTCTTAACTGACCGTCTGATGGGTTGACGTAAATTTCAGCTCGGAGAACTCTATCCAAGCTAGCTTTGTTAACTAAGCGTAACGATGGCGTAGTGGCGCGGGGATCTGCAGTGTCAGTAGAGACAATAAGGAGTCACTTTAGTATCAGCCGATGACAATGGGAATACTAGAATATGAAAAGTTAAACATGAAGATTAAGTAAGTTAGTTCCCCACCTGGCTCACCCTCTTTAACTGGGCATGGTAAGCCATCATGCCACTACCCAGAGAAGATTAGGAAATCTTCTTTTAATCCCTTATTAGATACAGGGAGACACTGAATCATCCTGACCTCTACTTGCTTGGATTTTAAGTAGTACCCCTGATTTTTTAGGTGCTGAAGGTTGTAAATCTAGTTTATATCATGGTGGGTCAAGTTAAGGTTCATTCTTTAGTTCAGGGCTTCTATACATCCTAATACCTTGAACATATTCGGCGCGCATTGTGTGGGGGATAACCTAAAATACCTAAGGTAATTCCTAGTAAGGGTGCCCATGAGAATGGTCATCCCCCCTTCTATGAAGGCGATCATAGGAATGACAACCTCGTTTGTTTTTCTTTCATCATACCACTCGCCCTGTGCCGCGTACCTAACGCCCACATGTGGAGGGATGTTATACTTAGTCCTGAAATTCCTCATTTTCTCCTCAGTGTCAACTAACTCCCTAAATCTACCCATTTTCTAAGAGGTCCTATAGGGGAAATTTTACAATAAAAGGAATAAGAGTTGGAGATAGTTTAGGAAGACTTACAGGTGTGAGAAATGGTCCTCGGACAGGATTTTTGTATTTGTAGACGCACAAAGAAGCGAAAGAAAGAAAGAAAGTATCAGGTTCTAGAATAGCGCAATCGTTCAAAAGTGACAAGAAATTGATTTGAAAGTCTACTTATAGTTGCGCAAAAATTAGGAGCGGGAATTCGCCCGCTCAAATTCCTAGAAGGCTCAACCGCCGTTGGATTATCATCTAACTGTTGAACGTGGGAGACAAAAGAGTTGCCAAAATTAAATGAAGGTGCATCTTGGACACTGAAGAGTGAGGAGCGAGTCGCAAGAAGATAAACACGTGTTGTTGCGATTTGACCCAATAAAACCAGATCACAAGGCAGATCCGACGAGAGAATCAAAATCCTCCTTTTCTCCCGAGGAGCCGAAAAGCAAGATTTTGAGGGGCTATTGTGGGGACCAATTGTACCCTGTGTTCAAACTACGCTGGAAGAGGCCAGACCTAATATCTAATCTCATATATACAAGCTGTGTAAGAAAGGGCCAGGCCCAATGTCCAATCTGAGGGTGAGAGAATATCCGAGGACAATCAACAAAAGAAGAGATAAAATTATCCTCCGAGGAGAGGTAAAGAGTGCTCGTGGGGGATTTGACCATGTCCGAGGACGATAGTCACCTCGGAACTTCTATCCGAAGTGTCTGGTAAACTTATCAGTCATTTAGAGTAACACCTCGGACAAACCTTACAGCAAAATGAAGGGGAAAATATCAAATAAAAGATAAGAGTAAGAAATAACAAATATCTAAGGGTACTGTCACCTCCGCATTAAATGCCGCCCAGCTAACCTTCTGGCCGCATTAATGTGGAGGTGATACCTGAACAGTGAATAGGCAGCCTTCCAGCTAAGAATGGAAGATTCAAGAAAAGACAAGAGGGATGGAGAAAAAGAACTTTCAATGCCAAGTTCACACGTGGATGATGAAAAAGGTAAAAAGGCTATAGTATATAAGACGAAGGAAGGAGAAAGGAAAATGGACTGGAATTATTCTCAAATCATAGCACTAGGGCATGTCCAAGGATACTCTTTGCATAGATTACGCGTGTAGCTCTGGCCTTTTAACGCTAAAATCCAATATCTCGGCCCAAGATTCAGACCAGCTTTCTCTCCTGCACTCTACAAATTTATTGTTTGGGCTACGTGGGCCTGGATCCATTCCTGTTCTGGATTCGAGTCAAATCTGGTTCTTACAAAATCCAAACACTCTCTAACTCTAAGGGTGTAATTTATAATTTACTTTTAAAAAAAAAAAAATTTAAGATTTCAAAGTACAAACAGTGTTTTTAAGATGATTGAGATGTAATTTTTATTGATATATTTTCATATGCATTCCATGAATCTAAATTGTACCTCAATTAAATTTTAAAAATTCTATCATAGTTAAATTTCCATTAATTGAGATATAATGCACAGGTTACACTAATCCAACTAGTTATTCAATATTAAGTGTTTGTTTGGGAATAACATATCTAACTTTTTGCTAATTTTTTTTATTATTAAAAGTACTATAAATAAAAGGTAAAAACTAAATAAAATAAATAGGAAACTCACATGAAACCTACAAATAGTAGGGGAGAAAAAGCAATAAACTAGCTTATAATTGAAATCCAAATGCACACTAAGTAATATTAAGGATACTATGACTTATAGAATATAAGTATTAAGAACTAATATGTCACTAATCACAAAAACAAAAACAAAAGAAATAAAAACAAGTCTTATATTCATTTGATATGGTGTTAAAGTCCACAAATCATATTTATTACCAGATTTGTAGTAAAATTTATAGAAACTTTAGCATTTTCCATTCAATACTTCTTCCTCTCACATGATGATAACTATATGAGCATTTACCATCATACATTTTTGGTACGATGATTACTCCACAAGTATAACTGTTTGTGGGGTGCAGGGGATAGGCCGGAATTCAAGTTTCTAGAATGGAGCTTCACACACACACACACACACACACACACACACACACATATATATATACTTAGATTAGGTTATGATAAAATTTTTATCTTGTAAAAAAAAAAAAAAAGGCATATATATATATATAGACATTTGTTATTTGACAAATTTTTTACGAAAATTTGATACTACTTTTATGGGAATATAAAAAACTATAAAAAAAAAATTCAGTTTTTTTATCCAATAAAAAATTTCTAATATATATACATAGTATACACACATACTCAAAGATAGAACTAGATAATCAGTTGGGTCCCTCTTAAATGTACGGCTTCCTAGCTAGTCATTAGCCCGGATTAAATATTCGGCAATTCCTAAGAGAAAACCCACCATTTTCAGCCACATAATTATCCAAATTTAGTTAGTTTGTTAGTTTTTTTTACCACATAATTAGGCTAATTAGGCAAGTTTTAACACAACGAACTGAGAAAGTTTCGTTTCTTAGGAAAAAAAATAGAAAGTTTCCCACAGAGAAGGAACGTTTAGAGCAAATGCCACAATTTTTTCTTTTGTCAGTCAAAGATATATTTTTGATGGATTATCCAACAGAAGAATAAGGAAAATAATTTTGATGAATGTCATTTACCTGAGGAGTGCTACGAGGATAGTGAATTGAACCTGAAAATAGATTTTTTCTCTTCCCATTGATGATGAGAGATCTTCCATCATATGTGACTCCCCCTCCTTTAGCGTGGCTGCCACCTACTTCCATCATTATGACCACCACAAGCCCCCAATACAGTCTCCACCACCACCCCATCTCAACTCCAACTTGCTTTGCTGCCCCCAATACACGTTGCTATTTGAAGAAATTGGGACGTTAAGGAAAAATGAGAAGCACGATTATTTGTACTTAAAGAGTTGATTAGCTTATGGATAAATGTGAGTTGGCTATTAGGGTCAAATGTGCTATTCTAATATTCTTTCACTGTTAGTCTATCTGTATCCATTTTTATCGAGGAAAATATGGCAATGTGTATCCATTGTTATTGAGGAAAATATGGCAAAGATATAGCTCCAATATATCAGACATAAATGTTTGAAATAGTTTATATTGAATTATATTGTAATGGCCCAAGCAGCTCAATTGTAGGGTAACCCTAGACTTTACTGTTCCTATAGCTATATAAACCCTATTAATTAGGATCATTGTGACTAACACTTTACTCGATCGTGTCACACTTGTATGTTCTCTTTTTATCTCTTGCTTCCACTCTTTCTCAACTGTCTACGATATTGTTTCTTTGATTTTAACGCAATAACGTTTGGAATGCAAAGGATACCATAGTAATTCCACTTCCATTTTCTATCTAAAAATGTGTCATGTGTGAAATATGTACCTTTTTATTTATTTATTTTTAATATATGAATATCAAGAGCCACACCCCAAATTTGTTTTGCACCTCAAGTTTTTTTTTGGGGGGTGTTTAACTTTAACTATCGAAAATAAATAAACTGCATTTGAGATTGGGCTGGCACTTTTAACTAGTATATTTATAAAAATGGAGAGACAAAAATTACTTTTAGAAGTAGTTTAATTTTTAGAGAAAATAAATTATCTACAATAAAATTTAGAAAATAAATTTTACATTATACATCTCACAATAATTATATATTCTCACGCATAACATATAGATTTGCAACTCGTGGTATTAATAATGGCATAGTTGGTATGCAAAAGTACACTCCATAATAGAATTACTAAATTATTTGGTTGTGCTTTAAGGAATGGTGGTTCTCCCTAAAAGTTTTGCATTGAGAGTTGACTTTTGATCGTGGAGCAAAAGTTGAAATTTTTAACAATCTTTTCTACATTGATAACTAGCCATATCTCACTCTCTCTCTCTCTATATATATTTTTTGGCATATCTTTCAATTTTGGAATCCATTTTCTCAATTTAATCTCTTCAGACTAATTATTTGAATAACGTGAGATAAAAAGCTAAAAGCTAATTTATTTTTAAATGATTAAAAATTATATTATTTGAAATAAATCTGATACAAAATATAGTATGCGACTCTCAAACAGTAGTTAATTTAAGTAAAAAGCTAGCTTCTAATTGGTTACCAAACACACACCAAAAGAAGTGACAATAAATATATGTTCCTATACATCCCTGATTGACACGGTGTTTAAGGAAATCTGAATAGGATTGCCAACAGTTTCTTCAAGCAAAACTAAAAGATTTCCAGAGGGTTTGAGGAACGATCGGGGCACATGGTACCTGGAAAAACATTTAAACAAAAGGAAATTATATATGTAGATTTATATTGGTATAATGAATGTGTGTATATATGTATGTATAGTTGTCCGTCCACCTTTCTAGTCCTATATGCAATAGCTGAAAAAGAATAATCCTTGCTAAATTTGATTTATAAATAAGTACTACTTTTATTCATAATATTTTTACAATAATTTCACCTTAAATTTTAGATGACAAATTATATATGACTAATTATAATCAAGGTTCATCATTGACGTCACTTTTTTATCTACTAATAATAATTTTTCATCTAAAATTTATTATAAAAATATTGTAAACATAGCATAACTCCTTATAAATTTATGCTACATTGAAATTATGTAAGATGACCAAAAAAAAAAAAAAATTCTTTACAAAAAGACATTACAATAGGTTTTCAATATTATAGAAGATGACTAAATTTGTATATGGTATAGGCATGAAGTAACAAATGGAAGTTGAATTCTACGGCCAGTCATGCACGGCAACAAGTTCAACCATGCGCTACATGCTTGTTTAACTAACTATAAAGTTAAAAATTCACATATTTTAGATGTATAATTAATTGGGTGGTTGTGAAGAACTTACACTACTTTTTTTCTTCTTCTTTTTTGTCCGTTGTCTTTGGTTGCAATTGAAACAGATTAAAAAATTTTGTGAAACCTTGAATGACACCATGACTTAAGACAAGAGAAGACCATACTGATCTTGAAAGAAGAAAAAGCGCAAATGACACCTAGATCTATAGGTGAGACTACAATTTTCATAAATTACACAATACATGCATGCATGAAAAATATATAACAATTTTCTTATATTTTTCCCCATTCTAAAAGCCTAAACTTTGACTAAGACCTTTGCTATTCTATGATTCTGAAGTATTGCAATTCTATTTTTTTTTTATTACAAAATATTTTTTTCGGAATTCTCTCTCTTGTGTGTGTATGTAAGTTAGTTTTTGTGTCTTTTTTTGTTTATTGTGTATATATTATTCTGAAATACAAAACTAACGTGGATAGTTATGATGGCTACATACATTATTTGTGATGGATTGCCTTTGTCGTCATGGTAAGAACTCCAATAGCGACCAATGCTTTGTCCATTAACCCAAGCTTCACCTTTCCCCATCGAACTAAGGTTTAAGGCTACAGGGTCATTTCCCATAGGTGCATCGAAAAGTGTCTGCAAAATTATCAATTTACATTATTACACATATCGATTAATTATACAAGCATATTAAATACTATAGAGGAAAGAGCAAATGTACTGATTATTGATTATGTACTCTCACAGTAAATTAACAATTCTTTTGACTTAAAAGATAAATAGAAAGACTTAAAATGATTGATAACATATATATAACAATTCAGTCAAACTAGTTCAAATGAGAGTTTTTATGTAACAATTCAAATGATCATTTATATATATATTTTAATCATATGATCTATGTAGTATGTATAATAATAATAATAACAATATCGATCACATGATTTGTGTAATTGTCATATGACTTGTTTAAACCATTTAATAGGTGATACCATTAAAATACACACAAATGGTCACTTGAATGTTAAGACAAGATTCCTAAATGGACTTAGTAGAAACATTATCAATAAATTTTATGCATGAATGAATTTTTATGTTTTTGAGAAATATGCATGAATGAATTTAAACCTTGAAAATTGCTACCTTTTTTTTCCTTGATGTGTTCTCTTGCACTTGCAAAACCATTTTTGGATACTTCAGCATTTTTTTTATATTATTTTTTAAATCTTACATGACCTCTTGTCATTACATACATAAACCGTAGAGTTACTTACCTTGTACCAAGTAAATCTTTGATTGGGGGAAATTCCATTATTCCACACTACATTTACCAAATTTTCTTCTTCATATATTTTCAAGTCCTCCCCAAGTAGTCCAACCTGTAATGATTAAAGAATAGAATTTAAATAAAAATAAATAAATCAATCTAGCACATTTTCAAGTCCTCTCCAAGTTCTCTTATCCCTTCTTAGCACATTATCCTATAGGACAAATATTACGCAACTATGTTCAATATAAATATTTTTTTGTAATTAAATATGGTTCTGAAGGCTCTAAATGGTAGTAGATTAGTCTTTTTTTTTTTTTTACTAAATAATGATGGTAGATTAATCCAAGATAAAAGTGCTAACCTTATATCCCCATCCATTGTTATTTAAATCAAACACTTTTTCGGTGCATTGGATTGCCACTGTTGTTAAGCCAGCCACTTTTCTTTCAAGAAAAGCTCCAGAATCCTTTACACAAGCACAAACGATTTTATTTTTGAGGTAACATACAAATATTAATTTTAAACAAAAAAATTACAAAAATCATTACCTGTAGCCCAACCATAACGCTGAGTATAGAAATATTATTCATTCCATTATTTAACTGAATTGGAATATCCAATTTGAAGCCCTCCCTAAATTTTCCATTTGCAGAGCCTGAATACAACCAAACATAATAGGTGAGGGTAAATGGTGGCAAATCTTAAGTTTTCCATTCCATTATCAAATTTTCCCTAATATTCAATCGACTAAGAATTTTTTGAAGTATAGCGTAAATCTTAAGTTTTCTTTTTTGTTTTCATTTCAATCTGTAAACTGTATTCGTCACAGACTAATTTGGTTAAGAGTTTGAATTAGGTACAACACATTATATTTCCCAATTACATTGAAATACAACGATGCATTAAGTAATACAACATACATAATGTTATCTTTTACAAGAATAATTACATTTAATATAATTATGTGTTTGAATTCAATATTGGGAGAATCCACTATATTTAAGTTGTCTTTTTCTCTAGTGTCACCCAATGTATGGGTTTGAGTTTGATTTAATTCTCATTATATATGCCACAACTTCAACTTATTAAATAAAACTTTTCATGTTCTTTAATATGAATTATTTCTTACTTTCAGGTGCAAATAGTAAACAAGCTGTGTGACAGTAAATACAATCCAGACTGGGCATCAAAAACTGACATTTGCTAGCAGGTAGAAGCTGAACCATAATTTACGCTTATTTATCTAGACGAGAATTTTTTCGCAACTTCATGTTACTAAATGTATGCTGATGGAATGGTTTTTATTTTGTTTAGGAGTTCTGAATTTTATCTGAATATGTAGTTGTCTTTTGTTGTTAAAGTATATGATTTGGTCATGCATATGTATAGTAGTATTATTTTTTGGGCAAAACCTATGTACAATTTCTTGTGCAATGCATTACATTCTCTAAATAATTAAACCCATTTGTGCATTGACGAATAAATAAGAAAATAATGTTATTTTCTCTAAAGATAATTAAGTTCAATGTAACTATGCCTTCGTAATTTATCTTAGTCATGCTATCAGTGTCCAAACCCATAGATGTATCATAGTGGATTTAGGTAAATTACTTGAGTAGTTGCTATTATAAAGTGCCTATAATGCCATGATTTTTCAGTAGATTACTAAGCTAATGTGTCGATTTTGAATATGTTTGAGTTGTTGCCATGTAATGCTATAATGGTTATTGTGTTCCCTATTATTTCACTTTCCTTTTCAAAACCTGCCCAATTCTAACTACATATTATTTGGTGTCATTGCATTATTTACTTCTGCGATGACACTGTATAAAATAGAAAGCAAAGAAAATGAGTCCTTTATTTAGGCATCGTTGATGGATTACGTATAGGTCATTTTGAAGCACATGTTTGGTATGAAACCAACATCACATTCTTGAAAATGTGCCGAGTAACATTACTTGACACATTTTCAAAGAATGTCATTACGAATTAAATTGTCGACCTATCTTGTTTGAACTCACTTTTGACCAATGACCCAAGTAATTGCCGTTTATGGTATTACAATGTCATTGCATTATTAGGGATTTCATAATTATTACAAAAATTGTCATTAATGAGTACCAAATGACATATATTTAAATCACTTATGCTTAACTAGTTTTACAACTTATCACATTGAGTTAGTCTAGGACAAGTGTTATATGTTCTAAGAAACTAGCCGCCCATTCTAGGGTATGTCTATTCTTAACAAATGACAAATAAATGTAATTATAATAATTATTACCTTCGTAGTAACAAATCTTGGTGTAGGTGAAAATCCGTACATATTGTATTGCAATGGATAAAAGTTGGATGGACAAGAGGAGGGGTTCAAGGGAATATTTTGAAGGTGTAAACCGATTCGTGGAATTTGCCTCCCCATCCGCGCGTGATGGGAAGATCTTATGTCCTTGTGTGAAGTGTGTGAATTTGATTGTACAACCGCTAAATGTGGCACGTGATCATTGTTGGGCTTCAGGGATGCTTAAAACTTACAAAGTTTGGAAATTTCATGGGGAATCGGCGGCTGCCACGCCAGTTACCGAATGTGGGACCTCTCATGTGCAAGAAACCCAAAACCTATATGGTGATTTTCATGGGATGTTGCACGATTTGTGCCCCCCGCATGAAATGGCACCCGAACCAATGGAAGAAGGTGCAACTGCGCAACATTCGGGTGAAGGCTCGAATGATGACGCCAAGAAGTTTTACAAGATGATAGATGATGTAGACAAACCTTTATATGAAGGTTGTACAAAATTTACCATTTTCTCAGCCATTGTCGTGTTGTTCCAGTTGAAGACTCTGTGTGGTTGGACGAATAAGTCATTTACTCTGTTGCTTCAAGTCCTGAGAGATATGCTTCCTTCAGATGCAAAGTTGCCAAAGGACCATTATGAGGCTAAGAAGATAGTCCGAGATTTGGGTTTGGGTTATGAGAAGATCCATGCTTGTCCCAATGATTGTACTCTGTTTTGGAAGAAAAATGTTAACCTTGAGGCGTGTCCTTGTTGTAAAGCTTCAAGGTGGAAAACAAATGAGGCATCTGTTGCTAGTAAGCATGCATCATCCAATAAGGGGAAGAAGAAAGCTGCGAAGATCTTACGGTGGTTCCCTTTAAAGCGAAGATTGCAGCGACTATTTCTTGAACCCGATCTTGCTAGTTCTATGAAATGGCATGTTAATGGTCGTACTGATGATGGGGTAATGCGGCATCCTGCTGACTCAGGTGCTTGGAAAATGTTTGACAGTAAGCATTTACAGTTCTCATCTGACCCTCGTAATGTCAGACTTGGATTAGCTGCGGATGGGTTCAATCCCTTCGGAATTATGAGTACCAGTCATAGTACGTGGCCTGTCATGTTGGTCCCCTATAATCTCCCACCTTGGCTGTGCATGAAACGGTCATCTATGATTCTATCATTAGTTATCCTTGGTCCTACCTCGCCAGGGATTGCTATAGATGTGTACTTGGAACTGTTAGTAGAAGAACTAAGGGAGTTATAGGATGTTGGAGTACAAGCATACGATGCATCTTCAAAAGAAGTATTCCAATTGCGTGCAACATTGATGTGGACCATAAATGATTTTCCTGCATATGCAGATTTGTCAGGTTGGAGTACAAAAGGTGAGTTGGCGTGTCCTTCTTGTGCTGTGGAAACTGACTCCCTATATTTGATAAATGGCCACAAATTTTGTTACATGGGACATCGGCGATGGTTGGATGTTGACCACCATTTTCAGAAAGAAAGTTTGCTATTTGATAGATCTATTGATACGCGATTGGCTCTTGAACCACCAGTCGCATCAGAAATTATTTGTGGAACTGAACATTTACTTGGACGTTGTCTGGGAAGGAAATGTCAACTTGCTTACAATAAAAGAAAGAGAAGGGAGGAAGACCAGATTGGTTGGAGGAAGACCAGATTGGTTGGAAGAAGAGGAGCATATTTTTCACCTTGCCTTATTGGGAGGATCATAAGCTGCGACACAATCTTGATGTGATGCATATAGAGAAGAATGTGATGGACAATATACTAACCACACTGTTGAATGTGAAGGACCAAACAAAGGATAATTACAAGGCACGTCTTGACTTGGCGAAGATGGGGATAAGGAGTGAACTCCACTTACAACGAAAATGTGATGATAAGTATATCATACCAGCCGCCTGTTTTCATATGACTTTATCGGAGAGAGATGGTTTCTTGCAAGTTTTGAAGGACGTAGCAGTGCCTGATGGGTATGCTTCCAATATCTCATGCTGTGTTAATATGAAAGACCGTAAGATTTTTGGTTTGAAGAGTCATGATAATCATATCTTGATATAGCAGCTTTTTCCCATAGCATTACGTGGGTCTTTGCCATCTCATGTTACTAGGCTTTTGATAAAGTTAGCTTGCTTCTTTAGAGAAATTTGTTCCAAAACCCTTACGGTTTCAAATATTGTGACTCTTGAGGCAGACATTGCAGTGACATTGTGTGAATTGGAAAAGATATTTCCTCCATCCTTCTTTACAGTGATGGTACATTTGGTCATACACTTAGCTACTGAAGCTAAGATTGGTGGTCCAGTGCACTACCGTTGGATGTATCCTATTGAGAGGTAAGATCTATGTAATATTATTGACCAACTTCCAGTTTCATAAAAAATGCCTTCGAATTACCATTGCCAATCATTAATCCTATCATTCCTTTATAGGTACCTCTCACGCCTTAAGTCTTACCTACGAAATAGAGTTGCTCCGGAAAGGTCTATAGCTGAAGGATACATAGTGGAAGAGTGCTTAACATTTTGTTCACGGTATATGGAAGGAGTTGAAACTATATTCAATCGACCCACCCGAACGATTGAGGAGTCCACAGGGGTGGTTTCGATTGTGACACTAAACAATAGAGAGTGGACCCAAGCCCATCGCTATGTTTTATTCAATTCCGAAAACATCAACCGCTTTCGTGAGTAAGTATTACGTATACAAATATGATTGCAATCAATAATTTTGTACGTTACGTCTATTAACCCTAATACAATTGCCTACACAGGATGCACAATAGACTGATAGAGGATGAACTCCAAAAAGGCCAGAATCGTAACGTTTCCAAGGACATTATATATAAGCACCACATGGAGAAGTTCTGTACTTGGTTTAGGAGTCATGTACGTATGACATTTTGAACTTATTAAACCCATAACATTGTGTCAACTATGATTACTTGTACTGATATGAATTATTTTATTTTGGGCAATTGATGTTAGGTGATGTCCCTCACTGGTGCTGATAAGGAAAGGGAGGGAGTTAGTGATACCCTTGCTGCATTGTCCAAATGGCCATATCTTTATGTAAAGCGGTTCAAGCATTATGTCATAAATGGCTTAAAATTTAGGAGTGTAAATGATGAGGCAAACAAGAAAACGCAGAATAGTGGAGTTAGTGTCGCTACTGATGGTGGCATTACGTATTATGGCGTTTTAACTGATATAATCGAGTTGAATTATTCAGACAATATCACACATGTCTTATTCAAGTGTAAATGGGTTCATGACGAACATAGGAGAGGATATAAGACTAATGAATTTGGGTTTCCTATGGTGAACTTTACACACTGCATACATGGTGGGGATAAAATGATAGATGAACCATATGTCTTGGCATCTCAAGCTACACAAGTTTTTTATGTTGAAGATAAAAGGCAGAAAGATTGGTATGTTGTTGTCAAAACTAAAGCTAGGGATGTGTTTGATGCCGGTATTGGTCCCCAACGTAAGGAGGATGACGTATATAGTTTCTCTGAGAATGTTCTGTACAATATAAGTACTAATGAGGTTGTGAGTGACAACCTTCGTTGGGCTCGGGATGATCTAGAGGGAATGACAATTGATGCCTCTATCATTACTAAAAGAGATCGTCAGGGAATAAACAACTTAGACAATTGTGAGTTTATTGACGATGAGTCTGACAATGAAGATGACAACGAGGACGAGTACACCGAGGATGAGTAGTTTTGTATTTTTAGTTGTGTATTATGCGTTTGGATGTTACACTTGTTATTGAAATTGTATTGGTATTCATGAATTAAAGCCATTCGCCGGTGTTGTATGTGATGAATTTGGTAATTCTATCTATATTGTTAATTCCTTTAATTTGTACTTATTATGCATCCAATTTCTTTCCCTCTTCGCTATTGGATTTGAAATTCATTTCTTATGATTTTGTTTATATGTTCGTGTGGTGTTAGGGTTTCATTTCGTCATGGTTGTAGTGGTTGGCAAAGAGAAGCTCTTAAACTTAGAAATACGCCTGTATATATTGTTAGATATTGCCATGAATTATTTTACTTTGTCTTTTTCTCATAATACATTTTATGCAATTGACTGTTGTCTATAATTAACATTTTTTTTGTTTTGTGTGTTATTGGACGTAAGAATGGGAAAGAAACGCCGATTGCCAATTGTAGAAGTTAGCGAAGGACCTCCACGTTCACGACAGAGGGGGAAGGGGCTGGAAGCCGCCCATTCTAGGGATACTGGGACACATGACACAGGTAGTTTACATGTCTTTCTATGTAACATTTGATATTTATTACTGTTTGAACTAATTTTTCGGTTGTTTGGTGCAGTAATGGAAGGGGAACATCCATTGACAGTTGTGGAAGTTGCCGTTGGACCGTCACATGCACGCTCAGGATAGTGCGTGCAAGAGGAGCTAAGGGCCGCCTTTGCGGCTGATCAGCAAGCAAGAGAGGAGGGAGAAGATGATGATGAGACACAACCGCCTTCTCCAGGTAGTTCACATGTCTTCAAGATCACTTTGTAGTAATAAATACTAGATGCTTATTTTTCCAAATCTTTAAGGTAGGGATGTGTTCGTCCACTTCTCATTATACAATTAGTCGTCAAGTGTCTGAAAAAGAAAGTAAAGATTGGTAGTTTTGCATGTTCAAAATAATACTCTTTAAGGACACTTGATGATACCATGTGATTATGGCAAACTTAACAAAAGAATTACATTGAATAATACTCATTTGTTATCATATTCACTTAAAAAGACCGTTGAGGTTAGAAGACTTAATTGAATTTATTAGCTAATAGATGATGTAATTTGTATATTAACCTAACCATTGTATATAATGAAAGTAGGCTTTAAATTCAGGATTTTTGTGACCCACTTGAAACTTTAATAGAGTTTCATCTGTGGAAAATGATCAACATATTTGGCCTATGGATAGCATGTAATGCATTTCATTTCTATGGTATGACAAAGTCTTATCATATGTTTATAACTGATGAATTTTAGGTGTAGCCAATGAAAAAATAATATGAAAAAGAAGTAAATTTAAAAATAACTTATGTTTGTCCAACCTGCACTCATGAGTAACTTCAATTTTTCTTAGCTAATTATAGAGAATCTAATCTCCCTCATTCTCAGAAAAAGAAAATAAAGAAAAGAAAAGAGATACTATTCTCCTTTTATCTTATTAGACTTATTTTAAAATACCTTTAAACATGCTTTTAAACATACTTTTTTATTATGTTTTTGGCATAAGAAAGATAGGTTGCCCATTACTTCTTTTCAATTTATGAAAATATGAACGAGTGAATTCACTTATTGTTAAACTTGCCGATGAGCACTTCAAAAGGCAATTGTACAATTTATTTTTTAGTACAAGTAGTAAAATCACCAACCCACCAACACTGACCTTCCTACATGATGGTCTCTTTATGCTAACACATGCGAAGCCAACCTGTGGGCTGTTGGAGAAATTTTCATGGCTGCAATCAAATTATATATATATATATATATATATATTCATTCTAATATTGATTCTATTTAGCTGAGAGTTAATTTCCAAGGGACACAATAAGTTTCTCGTTTGAGAATGTTGCATTAATCTTTTCTTATTGTCCTGCGTAATAAGTAAATTAACAACACGAATGGGAAAAATAAGGTAATCACAAAACCAATTATCAAAATGTATATATATACACAAACATCATTACTAATAGTGGTTTACTATATGCAGGAGCTTTGGTCCAAGATACCCTAGTAGTGGGCAATGGGTGTGCAGAAGATTCGGTTCAGGAAACCCCACAGTCCAGTAATTTAAAAAAAAAGCATGGGGTAACGCTTTTGACCCGAATATGGACTCTTCCAGCTAACCAAAGACTTACATGTCCGTTAAATGGGAGTGGCCAACCGATTGGACAGAGCGGCCAAACATTCAAAAGGTGGTTGGGCACTTTTTGCCTCAGCCACGCCCATTGCCCACTTGTGCCAGTTAATTGGGCGCATGTCCCTAATAATATCAAAGAAAATGCGTGGGTAGAGATACAGGTAGTAACTTATTAAGCTACTTTTAATTGTTAGTATCAAATGACATTTTTAGGATGGTGGACTATTGCACTATGCTAATTCAATTTTTGCATTTCAGAAAAAGTGGATCTTTGAGCCCGAAATTATCAAACCACCTAATCAAATGGCTTGGGCAATGCGCTTACTGGGGGAACTGAGGAGGAACCGAAGGACCAAGTTAAAAACAAAATACAAGGTAAAAGATGCGTCGATACAAGATGTCAAATTGGCCAAACCAGACTGGGCTGACAAGCAGGACTACGAGGAGCTAGTTGACTATTGGTTTGATCCTAAAACGGTGGTGAGCATATTTTCTTGCTCTATTATCTTTTACTGGTAATACACATATGATGGGTTTTTTTTTTTTCATTAAGAAGGTATGTTTTTTTATTTGATTTTTATAATTTTTTTTTTGGTATTGTTGGTGGGAATGTGTTTGTAGACATTAGTTGATAAGAACAAGAGAAGTCGTGGGTTGTAGAAGGACATAGCGAGGTCGGGGCCTATAAGTTTTGCCCAAACTGCTGAGAATATGGTAAGAAATGTATTATAGAAGAAGTAGCCATGTTTTAATACACATATGATATTTTAATCGAACTTGTGACATATTGGTATCAAAAAATTCTAAGTGATTTCTTTTATTTCTTTTTGTTTAGAAAGAACATGGTAGATTCGAAGTCAAGAAAATCAAAATAGATTTTGTCGGCTTGAGTTTAGGAAGGGAAATGGCTTGCATTGAGATGACAGTAATGGTGGCAGTGCCCAACGTTGTCGTAGGGTCCAAACTAAGCAATCCACAATTTCATTACTGCAATCATATAAACTTCTTGTCTCATAAAAAATCAATATTAACTTCATTCTTAGGTTTTCTGCACAATTTCATTATTGCTAGGGAGTTATTAATTAAAGCCTAGCAAACATGAAAAAGCATTCACTTCCATTTTTAGTATTATCAAAACTTTAGCTTCTCTTCTAGGGTGGTCCAGCTTATTAGCTGTCTTCAATTTGATAACACCATTATTGGCATTCTTAGAAAATCCTCACACATAAAAAAGAAGAACAAGAAGAGCAAAATTGATTAAAATACCATGGCCTAGCTATAGCTATATACTACTAGTGTTATAGTAAAGTAATTGAGTACTAAATTACGCCAAACATAGAGTAGGGTAATTACCCTCTTGTGTGATGAATATGAAGAGTTTGAAGAAACTAGTTTACTGATGAATTTGAGCATTTTTTGTGAATTAGTAGGGAATTTTTTACCATTGCTTGCCTTATTTGTTTTATTTCATAATAAAAACTAATGTCAGAGCATAGTGTTGGGGTAACGTTGTAAATAATGTTATTTTGCAAGTTTGCCCTTCAAATAATAGACATTTCTTGTGATGTTTCCTATTCTTTATTAATGATTTCAATAAGAATTGGAGGTTTGCCACTTTGTCACTACGAAAGTTTGGTTTGGTATATAGCAATTGGTTGTTCGAAATTTGCTTTCCTTTGTTACCTTCTCAATGGAAATTAGAAATGCGGTTGAAATGCAGCTGAAAAAGTGTAGCTATAGGACCTTTGTTGACAGCTTGAAGACATATTTTAGCCGCGTTTAAAACGCAGCTATAGATAAATTCAATAAATATTCAGGGGGTTGTAGCCGTGTTTAAACTGCGGCTATAGGTACTAACCTTAGGCCACATTTAAGAAACACGGCTATAGTTGTGGCCTATTGCCACGTTTTAAACGCGGCTAAAATATGTTTTCAAGCTATCAACAAGGGTCCTATGGTCGCACTTTTTGAAATGTGGCCTAAGAAAGGGCTATTTTATGTAATCATAGGGCACGTAGTGATCCAAAAAAAAATAATAATAATAATAATAAAAGGAAAAAAAAAAAAAGGAGGCAGGTAGTACTAGTTGGCAGCCTGGTTTTGTGTGTGTGTGTGTGTGTGTGTGTTTTTTTTCCCGGTTTTTTATTATTATTATGATACATTAAATTTTTTTTTTCTGTCAAAATACACAGAGTAGAGAAATTGGATGGAGATAGTTGTGTACAATATGCGTTAACTTTATAAGGACAACAAAAACTGAAAAAAATGAGTGAGTTGAAGCATAACGTGTTATTATTATTATTATTATTATTATTATTTCAACGTAATAAGCTACATTGTTATGTCCCAAATTCCAGTTGCTATGTTTGGTTGTCGATTGTCACTTCATATCATTTCCATTAATTGTTTACTATTGCAATGAAACTGTTAAATATGATGTAGGCAAAAGAAAGTGGACATGCAGTGGAGCGTGCAGCTGTTTTTGCGAAAGTATACTGCAAAAAAGATGGGACTCCTATTAGTGATGGAGTGAGAGATAAGATTGTAAGTCCTATATCGTTGGTGGACTATATGTTTTGTTTTTTGTGCGTGATATGTTTAGTCCTGTGTAATATGTGATTTGGGTCTTGTGTGAAAACAGGATAAAATGAATGAAATTTTAAACAATGGGGGCTCACTACAAGGAGAGCGACATGCAGGAATCTTATGGTCCACAGATGATGCGTTCGCTCAAGTGATGGGCAAAGAACGTTGTGGTCGTGTACGGGGGGTCGGTTTTGGGCCAACCCCAACAGGAAGAAGTGGGGCCAACCTTCCATGTTTGACCAGTTCGTCGTCCAGCGAAACGGCCCATCGGATGACTGAATTGGAAAATTCACTGAGGGACCAACTTGCCCAATCAGAGCAGAGGCATCAGGAGGCTATCGCCGCATTGCTTGCACAGCATAAGGAAGAAATCGCTGAAATGCGAGCCGAATCAGATGCACGACATGAGCAGCAGATGGCGGAATCAAAGCGGCAAATGGATGAATCAAAGCGGCAAATGGATGAATGTTTGGCGGGCGTGAAAGCCATGTTACTAGGATTTCACGAGTTTCCTTCCATTACACAAGTTATGCATGTACTAAAAATGTTGCCTTTAATATATTTCCAGTTGCGTGTTTATTGCAAATCCATTGTTTAGTACCACTAATACGATGTCTATAATATACTCAGGATAGCGCTGCTAGATAAAGTGGGACTCTTCGTGGACATTTTGAAGATGGAAAATATGTAGTATTTGGACATTGTTTATTTGTGTACTTGGACAATGTTTATTTTGAAGATGGACAATATTTAATTTGTGTACTTATGTACTAGTCATAGTACTTTCCTTAAATATTTGAAGTTCCTCAAATTTTGTTAAAGATATTGATTGAAATTGTGACAAGTTTGAGAAGCAATCTTGTTAGTTTGTGTGTGGTTGATAGTTTGTTTTAGAAGCAAGCTTGATAGTTTGTTTGTGTGTTTGAGAAGCAATTTTGAAATTGCCGTTTGTGTGACAGGTTTTGTTGGTGTATTGATTGAAATTGTGATAGGTTTTGTGTGTTGTAAATTTTAACTTGATAGGTTTTCTGGCCTAGAAAGGGGAAAAAAAAAAAAATCAACTATGGCCGCGTTTAAATGTGGCTATAGCCGCGTTTTTAATATGGCCAAAAATAGTGTCTCGGCGGTCTTTTTTTTGCGCTATGGCCGCACTTATTAAACGCGGCCTAAGGCCAAATGGGGCTTAGACCTGGTCGGTCTGAGGCCTCGTTTTTACCGCGGCTATAGGACCTCGTCTTGGGTCACGGTTAAAAAAGTGCGGCCTTAGACCGACCAGGCCTATAGTCGCATGTTTTAGGCCGCGTTATAAAATGCGGCCTAAGAAAACGCGGCCTAAGGCCAAATGGGCCATAGGCCGCGTTTTTCTGTCCTATGGCCGCGTTTTAAAAACGCGGCCTCAGAACCGTTTTTTCGTAGTGTATTTTGGTGTGCTAAAGTAGCATTGAACTAATGCGTGGTGTATCAAATGCCGAAAATCACAAAAATTTCTTACTAGTGAGCATTGAGCACTAGTGGCAGATGGCTTGTTTGTGACATGCCACATATTCTCAAACACAAGTCGATCACTTGGGTTTCAGCTCAATTTGAGTCTTTCTCTCTCCAATCAAATTGAGTTACTACTTTTTAATAAAAATAAAAATAAAAATATTTTTTATGAAACACACCATTTCATTTTTGAGCAATTATTTAGTGTTCCATGAACATAATAAATGTGTACTCTCCTTTTTCACATAATAACAAGACTTACTAATTAAATTTATGGTGATACTAACTATTTATGTGAAACAGGGGAAGCAGATATTTATTGTGCCCCCGAGAACTAAATAACTACTCTTCATTTGATCCCAATCAGAACATTATCTCAAGAAAACAAAGTGAATTTTTCAAATTTTAATTTTTTTAGGTAGAGTTTTTCAAATTTCGAATTTCAATATAGAGAAAAGTTAATGAATACTTTAAGGGTATTGGTTTAGAATTTTTTTTTTTATAAATTTTTTATGAAAAAGCAACTAATTTTTTTTATAGTTTAAAAAAAATATTTCTAACAAATTTTCTTGTGGCTCCCATTAATTTGATTTTTTAATATATTATCCTTAAAAATATGTACAAGGTTTAATTTAATACCCTGAATTATAAGGTCTATAATGTAATTTTCCAGGGAGTTTGAAATCAGCAATTCTACATTATTGCAGTTAGGTCAATCTCAGTTTTGAAATTTGGATTCATGAATCATGATGCAGTTGTCTTTATTCTAAAAAAAAAGGGTCGGTTAATGAGTGCCTTAAGGACACTTGTTAAGAATCCAATTAAAGAAAGTTTTTATGGAAAAAGAAAAAAAACAATTAATATTTTGATAGCTTTTTTCATTTCCTATAAAAGTGATGTTAAAACTTTTTTTAATTAGATTCTTAATTAATGTCCTGAGGTCACTCGTTAGCATTTTTCAAAAAAATAAAAAGTGATGTATTTGTCTTGAATATAGTTATTAAATTCAGATCGGACGTAATGGCGTGAATAACATGTTTTATAGTGACAGATGTATACCAATAATTCCGTTATCTAATGACAAGAATTATTTGTTTCCCTTTTGACAACATTCATTAATGGACACGTATGTGCAGGCAGTGGATTAAGATTCATGTGCTTAGTTTCAACCCAGTGGATGACATATGCTAGAATCTATGATTAGTTCCTATAAATATATAGCCTATAAATCAACAAGGAAATCCCATCCCCCAAAAAAAAAAAAAAAAAATCAACAAGGAAATTAAAAGAACAATCCTCTTTAGAAAATTAATTTTTCTGGATTAATATTTGCACCCAAAGATTTCAAGGATTAGGAAAATTATTGAATATTCCAAGAATATCATAAATATATACTTTCCTTTCTCATATGAATTGTGGATCCCCTATAAATTTAATTAATAGAACCTATAGTTATGTGAAAAAAGAAAATATGCATTTATAGTACCCTGAGAGTACCTAATGATTACCCGTCCTTAAACATCAACTAATTACCATATGAAGTATTTGTAAATAGAATATGCTATGTGTCCTTGCGCATTAAAGAAATTAAATGGGAACCATGGAATTTTTTTTTTTTTTTTTTTTTTTGAGGGGGAACTATGAAGGAGTTAATTGGATGAAAAATCCTAAATAACTAAATGAGCATTTGGATTGCGTGTGTGAGGGGCGTCTATGCATTTGCGTCTTCCCTTGTTTTTTGATGCACGTGGATTACACGGGGTACCGTGCACTATGCACTATTCAGGCACTATTTAGGAGACACTATGCATTGTTCAGTGGGTCTCGTGCACTGTTCACAGGACCCACAACCACTTTATTAAAAAAAAGATTAAAAATGAGTCTCACGATACTATTCACACATTTAAAATTTATTTTGATACAATGTTTTCAGTTTTCAGCAAAATAATCGATATCTAGACGGACTCTAAGTCCCTAAATGTCTAAGTTAAATTATTGAGTCTAGGTTATCAAGCATACTAGCTCAAAAGTAAATTGATTTAAAGTGCATCTTTTTGAAGTAAAATAATACAAAGTACATCATCTCAAAATAAAGTAAATTGCAGAAAATAAAACTATTTGAGCCTAATAGATTATCCAAACACTAACTTGATTCGAATTAAATTAGAAATTAGATCAAACTTAAACAAACAACTAATTATTGCATCAAACTTGGGAAAATACTTGATTAAATAAGGACAAGAGCTAAGATAGGAAATGAACTTACAAGTATAAAGTCATCACTTACGACAAGATACAGATGAGTAAATGTGCAATGTACATCACCTTTTTCATAATCTTTCTAATAATTTTTAAAGGTGATAAGTTATGATTAGAATAATATTATTTTATGTGTTTTTACTATTAATGCTACTTGTTAAAATAGTAATTATAATATGTTAACAAAAATTGTATTATAAAAATTTGTGTCATAATATTCATTGTAAAAGCATTCACATCAGCTAAAGCAAAAAATGACCGTCTAGTTTAAAATAGGATTCTATTCTATTTAATTATTTTTCAAAACACACACATCTAATTATCTATTTTATATGTTATTTTCTTAAAATAATTTTCTTAATTTGATTAATTGTTTATCTATTTTTACACAACAATCAACATTTATTCTATTCCTCTGCTCTTGAAAAATGTAAATAAATAATAAAATTTGTTTTTTGCACAAGTTGCAATGACTAATATAATTACACAAGCATTGTAGCAAAATCCCATTTTACAAATTGGATTCATAATATGACGTCAATGAGTTGTTGACTTTATTATGTTTTAGACTATAAGCTGTTTTTATAGTACTTCGAGCGAATGTTAAGTAAAGTTAAAGTTAATAATAATTATTAAAAAAAAAAAAGTCATGTTAACCGATGTTTTTAAGATAATTGTTAATAGACCATAATAGGAAAGTTTTGACATTATTTTTGTAAAAAATATAAAAAATTATCAATAATATTTATTATTTTATCATTTTTTCAATAAAAATATTGCTAAAAGTAGCTCATAAAATAATGTCTTTAAAACATTGGTTAACATTAAAAAAAATCACAAACTCACGTGTTGATGATTGCAATTAATATTATTTTAAAATACAAAAAAATAAATTTGAATGACTTTTTGTGATTAATCACACAAAATGTTACTTATACTTTGGAATCTTTCATAATCTTGGTCAATGTGAGGTAGGCTTTTTGAGACTTTGGAGGTAGGCTCAGATTTAGTCTTGTTTGTTTTACATTAGTCATGGGACACGTATGTGCTAATAGGTTTGATATTTAAGTAGGTGTTTGGTATATGTACTTAAAAATTGAAAAAATGTGTTTGAAAAAATGTGTAGAAATATGTGTGGGTGAAAAATGTGTGAAAATACGTGTAATATTATTTAAAAATTGAAAATATGTGTTGGAATGAGTGTAGCAAACGAGAAAGTATATTATGTTTCGATAATACCAACTCAGTATTTGTTTTGATATTTTCTATCCAATAAATGAGTGATACCTGTTCAAAAAACTATATCAGACTACTTTAATAAATTAATCATAATCTTCTATACTATCGGGAAAATAAATTAATTATTTATTGGAGTAGTTTGATATAGTTTTTTAAAACATGTGTCACTCATTTATTGGGTAGGAAATACCAAAACAGATGCTGAGTTGGTATTACCGAAACATGGTATACTTTCTCCTAGCAAATAGAGCCTAAAACTTTTGAATTAAAAGTTAGTAATTACAATTTTCTATACTATCGGAAAGATAAATTAATCATTTATTGGAGTAGTCTGATGTGATCTTTTGAAATAGGTGTCATTCATTTATTGGATAGGAAATACCAAAATAGATGTTAAGTTGGTATTACCAAAATATGGTATACTTTCTCGTAGCAAACAGAGCCTAAAACTTTTGAATTAAAAGTTAGTAATCGCAATCTTTTATACTATCGGAAAGATAAATTAATCATTTATTGGAGTAGTCTGATGTGGTTTTTTGAAACAGGTGTCACTCATTTATTAGGTAGGAAATACTAAAACAGATGTTGAGTTGATATTACCCAAACATGGTATATATAAATATATATATATATATATATATATATATATATATATTTTTTTTTTTTTTTTTTGTAGCAAATAGAGCTTAAAACTTTTGAATTAAAAGTTGGTAATTTCATTTCATCGTGAAACTGATGTTTTTATCATTTACGTGTCATAATAGTAAAATATTCAACATTATTTAATGCAAGGCCGGCTCTGTTTTTATCATTTTGTGCGATTAATGTCACAAATGTTAGTTAAACTTTGGGATCTTTTATAATCTTGGTCCATATGATGTAGGCTTTTTGAGACTTTAGAGGTAGGCTTCAGATGTAGTCTTGTTTTTTTTACATTAGTCAAGGGACAATATTTGAAACTTTTAAATTAAAAGTCAGTAATTTCATTTCATTGTGAAATTGATGTTTTTATCATTTTCCGTTCATAATACTAAAATATTCAACATTATTTAATGCAAGGCCGCCCTAATTAAGAGCATTCACATCAATAAATCAAGCTAGATTTTCTTTCTATCCATGCAAGTATTCTAATCTCTTCAATTCCCTTGAGGAGAGAATAATAAATAATTGAAGATAGAGACAATTGACCTATCATCCAATTGCTCAAGTGCATCCACGAGCAAAACACATAAGCCTACTACTACTGCACCTAGTTGTCCAAAATTCATTTCAAAGTCGCTACGCTTCCAGAAAGGTGCAAAGTGATACTTTCATTTTCAAGCATATTATCCTCTAGCTATCTCCAATTTGACTGCATACTATGTCATGGTCATTGCACTAGGGCCTAGATGCCCGTGCACACCATGTCTAGCAAGGACAACACCAAGCCACTTGGTGCTCTCTCCCGAGTTCAAGATGATGCACAACAGCACAAGGTCATTGAGCATGTGAATATCCAACTTTGCTATGCTCGGAATCATCTCTCATCAACTCATGTACAAGTGTTACTTTTAATTGCTGCATCTAATTAACTTCGTAGAAAATGGGCAAATGTCCCTTTAATTTTAAGAAAACAATTCAGTATTTTGCCCCACTTCCCAAACTAATTAGAGAAATACCCTTCTTTTGAAACTCGATTTTTTCAAAATCGAGTTATAAAAAAAAATTATGGAGCCCTATAGTGACATTTTAAGGACTTATAGTGACGTTTTTTAACTCGATTTTCCTAAAATCGAGTTACATGTAATTTTTTTTCTTTTTTTGCCTGTAACTCGACTTTATGGAAATCGAGTTAAAAAACGTCACTATAGGTCCTAAAAACGTCACTATAGGACTTAATTCGATTTTGAGAAAATCTAGTTTCAAAAGAGGGGCATTTCCATAATTAGTTTGAAAAGTGGGGCAAAATGCTAGATTGCTTTTTTGAAAGGGACAAAAGCCAATTTTTTCCAATTAACTTCGATTCTTTAATGCGCAAAAACTTCATTGGGAGGATCCAATTAACTCCTCCATGGTTCCCATTTAATTTCTTTAATGCGCAAGGACACTCCATCACAAAGTGTTTTGGATGCAATCCTACATAAATTATGAAATTTTATTTAAAAAATAAAATAAACAAAATATTATTTGTTTAATTTTTTTCATAATCATGCACCACCCAAAAAACTAGTTGTCTGAGCATGCCCATGCATGTATTATTGGGGTGCACTCCTACTCATATTATTTATATTTTAATTACAAAGATTAATTACCAAGGTAATTTCTTAATCAACCTTTATGTAATAGTGTAATACCCACTTTTTTTTTATAAAAATTCTTATTCAAGCAAGTGTTACAATCAAGCAGGCAATCATAATTATTCCAAAACACACATGCATAGTAATATAATCACACAACGTGTGACAAAGTGCATAATCATATAATAATACATGCATAAAGGTATAACTCCAAAACTATATATTTGAATTAATCTCAACATCATTGCACCATCTTATTACCTCACTGTTGTTATTGCATGTTATAATAAATTCTAAAAGCATACAAATTATATTGGAATCATGGCATGCTATTTTTCACAATTGACCATATTAAATTCAATTGACCATTTTTCCAATTATTTATTTTCTAGCCTCTAAATTCACGAAAAATATTAAAGCACACTCAAATATATTGAAATTTTTTTTTTTTGATAATTTCTACATATCTCATAACAAATTATGTGGTTTTCATAATTTTCTCTAGATTTTTATTTTCACTTTAAACTTTAAACCAAAAAGAACAACTTTTATAATCAAATACACTTCCTCATGCCAGCAATGTTACTAAAACATGTACAGTGGCGTGGACCTTTACAAAAAAATTCCGGGAGAGTAACTCATACACCAACTATCGTGGGGCTTGCTTTTATTTATTTATTTATTTAGGTCTAATTATGCAGCATCTTTTGAATTATCAATTGTAGAACTGCAGGAGGAGAAACAAAGACAAAAAATAAACATGGAGTAGTATTTTTTTTTTTTTTTGGTTAATACTTAGCCACCCACGTTACAGAGGCGCGTATGCCATATAGTGTACTTCTGCCCTTAACAACCTTCCTTCCTCACTCGATCATCACCAGAGTGATCTGCTAGCCTCTGAAGTCTGGAACTCTATCATATGATTTCCATGGTACTTAGCCATCAAGGTGGTCCCCACACTCTACTACCAAGAGTGGGCTATAAATGAACGCTGTTCATCTTCTAACCCCCAATTTCCAGATTTTGTCATAATCTTTCTCAATATTTATTCTAACACAAAAGTTAATAATAAGTTATTAACAACTGATAATTACATGTCTGATTACATGTTTCAACAAACCATAACGTATTCTATTTATAAATACTTCATATGGTAATCAGCTGATGTTCAAAGACAAATCCTCAAAGTTTTTGGGTGCAAATATTAATCCAGAAAAATTAATATTCTTAAGAGGATTGTACTTTCAATTTCCTTGTTGATTTTTTTTTTTTTTTTTGGGTGATGGGATTTCCTTGTTGATTTATAGGCTATATATTCACAGGAACTAATCATAGATTCTAGCATATGTCATCCACTGGGTTGAATCTAGGCACATGAATCTTGGTCCACTGCCTGCACATACGTGTCCATTAATTAATGAATGTTGTCAAAAGGGAAACAAATAATTCTTGTCATTAGATAACGGAATTATTGGTAAACATCTGTCATTATAAAACATGTTATTCACGCCATTCAATTATCATAGACCGGGTGGGTCAACGTCCGATCTGAGTTTGATAACTATATTAAAGACAAATGCATCATTTTTTTTTTTTTTTTTAAATATTTTTAGAATCAAGACAACTGCATCATGATTCATGAATCCAAATTTCAAAACTGAGATTGACCTGACTGCAATAATGTAGAATTGCTGATTTCAAACTCCATGAGAAATTACATTATAGACCTTATAATTCAGGGTATTAAATTAACCCTTGTACATATTTTTAAGGATAATATATTAACAAATCAAATTAATGGGCCACTAGAACATTTGTTAAAAATATTTTAAAAAATATGTAAAAGAATTAGTTGCGTTTTTTTTCATAAAAAGTTATAAAAAATATTTTCTAAACCAATGCCCTTAAAGTCTTTGTTAACTTTTCTCTATATTAAAACTTGAAATTCGAAAAACTCTACCCAAAAAAATTGAAATTTGAAAAACTCACTTTGTTTTCTTGAGATGATGTTCTAATTGGAATCAAATGAAGAGTAATTATTTAGGTTCTCGGGAGCACAATAAATATGTGCTTCCCCCCTTTCACATAAATAGTTGGTATCACTATAAATTTAATTAATAAGTCTTGTTATTATGTGAAAAATGAGAGCACACGGTTTATTATGTTAATGGAACACTAAATAATTACTCACAAATGAAATGGTGTGTTTCATAAAAATAAAAATTAAAAAGTAGTAACTTAATTTGATTGGAGAGAGAAAGACTCAAATCAAGAAAACTTAAAAAAGACTCTAAACAGTAGCTTTGAGATCCCCTAGGTTATTCAAAGAAGTGAGGGTGTAGCTGCATTGGCGTAGCTCTTGGTGATGCATTAAGGGCAGAGATTCGAGAGAGGGGAGGAACGATGGTGAGAGTTAAAGAGGGGAGAGAGGAGAAAGGCAGGGAGAGTGAGAGAGGTAGACAATAGCTCTCAATGGGGCATCAAGGTCACGGTGGTGGTGTCAAAGACCAGTGACAGTAGCTATTGGTAGTGTGTATTGAAAATGGGTCTAATTTAGGTTACAAGAGAGTCAGAGAGGTGATGGATGAGAAAGAGAAAAGAGAAGTGAGAGGAGAGAGGAGAGAGAACAAATTATAATAAAACAAGTAGCAGCATATTAAAGTAATGCTAAAAAAATTTGGAAATATTTGCACAAGTAACACAATGGATGGTGGGTTTATTTTTACGTAGACAATAGCTCTCAATGGCACATCAAGGTCACGGTGGTGGTGTCAAAGACTAGTGATAGTAGCTATTGGTAGTGTGTATCGACAATGGGTCTAATTTAAGTTACAAGAGAGTCAGAGAGGTGATGGATGAGAAAAGAAAAGAGAAGTGAGAGGAGAGAGAACAAATAATAATAGAACAAGTAGCAGCATATTAAAGTAATGCTAAAAAAATTTGGAAATATTTGCACAAGTAACACAATGGATGGTGGGTTTATTTTTACTCTTTGGTGTGTTAAAATAACATTTTACCACTTTATTTGCACAAGTAACACATCACAATATTACTTTATTTATTTTAACACATCATTTTATAATACACCTTACATCACATATTCTATTTTTTATCACTTTATTTAAATATTCTTTATTATTATTTCCTTTTGGTTCCCAAGTCCAAAGTTTGAGTTAAAGACAACAATCACAATCGGATAGAAAAGAGAGAAAAAGTGTGAATAATAAAAGACCCAAGATATTAATAGCATATTTGCCCATATGGTGTTATTATTAGAACTTTACTGTAGCCAATGCCAAATAAATTTGATATTTGACATATCTCATGAATGTGATTTTTTATGTTTGGTGTGCTAAATGTAAAACATTTAGCATTTAGCACACTTGATGTTAGGGCTCTAATACTTTTATGGTTTCAATTTGAGAGAATTTGTTTTAGGATGGATTAGTTAATTTGGATATTACAATATTTGAGAAGCTGGATTTTATTGCAGAATGACAAAAAATCACAAAATTTCTTACTGCTATATCATATATGCCACCCTAACGATACATTATTTACTCTACTAAGAGGACCGTATCAGTAATGCTTAGTGGTTCCTTTCATGTATTATAAATTATAATTTTAGGCAAAAATATCATGTTGATCCTTATTTTTTGGAGTCACTTTCAGTTCTTGTTATATTTAAATTGAAGTCAATTCATTTCCAACTGTTAGCTCACTTACATAAAATGCATACATGGCAAATGAGTGCACTGTTGGCACACTTTACACATGCAACTTAAAACAGTTTGAGTGGGTGTGCTCGGCAGCATCACAGAAGTTGTAGAAATGAGGTGTTGGAAGAGGACCATTCCTTGGTGGCCAAGTAATCCAAGACAAGTTTCTTGTTATCCCCCACATTCTTTTCAGCTTCTGGCTCAACTTTCTCAGATTGAAATATAATGCCTGCTTGTTATTAAAACTGGGTTTCTAGGAACCCATCATGTCATCGAGCTTGACCAATGCCAGCTTGGCAGTTTTAGCTGACTTAACTTGCAGCCATCTTACAAAGTTTATTGGAAGCCTCTTGCAAGCTAATAAGTTTGCATCTTTAGACAATTCCTCATCGAAAAAACTCTGATCGGTTCATCTTCAACAAATCTCATAGTAAAAACTCCAAAGTGGCTGTAAAATCCATACATTTTTCCTTTTGATCACTATCTGAATCACTCTTCTCAGATTCAGCATCACTTAATTAGGACGGTTGCTATAGCCTTACCCTTAGTTTTACGGCTTAGTCAATTTTAAGTTAATTATTGGAATTAAGCTCTCTCTCTCTCTCTCTCTCTCTCTCTCTTTATATATATATATATATATATATATCCCGTTCTTTTAGTCTCAATTCATGTAACTGAGTTTGCAGGGATGGAGCAAGAAATCTATTCTTGGTGCCCATTTTTAGGACCAAAATGAAATAGTATGTAATTCAATGTCTGTGCATCCAGACACGCATAATCAAACGTAATTATGTATGCATTTGAAAACACCATTGAATAACTATTAAACTATTATTGCAATCAATCTATCAAGAAACTTATATATATATATATATATGCATGTGTATACATCTGTTATTTTGCTTAAAAAGATTAGAAAATTTTTTAGAGATTGTCGAATGATAGTAAAATGAGAGAAATTTGTTTTTAAAATCTTTGGTTGTTTGATTTTTTTTTTTTTTTTCAAACTTGTTTATATTTAATTTTTATGATAATTTGCCTAAAATACATGCAAATTTTTGAAGAATATCTTTATTTTTTCCCTTTTGTTTGAGAGGGGAAGGTCCTCTTGATGGGTGATTATGGCTGAATAATGCTATAAATAACAAAGAAACACGTCGTCGTGGAGTTGAATCCAACATCTTTGGTTAAACTGGTTGTGTCTTTTGACCAAGAAGTTGTCATTGGAAAGTTTATTGGCTTTCCTTTGCAATTAATCTATCCTTTTCTTCTAGCCATGGACCGTTGTTAACTGAAAAGTAATATCAGATGCTTAACCCTGTGTTCTGCTTCAGATCCTTTTGCAAGTGTCTATTTTTTAATCTAAGAGTGTTGGCCCTTCAAATCTTTCAATAGAAGAAAAAGTGATTGTGCAATCTGATTATATCCCCATATCCAGTTTGTTAGTATGTTGGTGTAGTTGCCTGTTTGGGATATGCCAGTGGTCTTTGGACAAAATTGCATCTCTTCCTCCATAAACAAGGGGTGAAGGATGAGGCCATGGGTTCAATTCCGTATGTGTGTGCGAATTGTGTTTATGTAGCAGAACAAAATGTTGCATGTTCTTGCAGAAGTCCAAATTTCATATTTACAGTGCTATAATTAATTTACACTCACTCACCTTCAAGTACTTTTTGTGATGGGATGCTGTGTTTCTCTCTCATTTTATGAGAAGAGACAATATCATAATGTCTATAGCCTATAGGCGTTTGCGTCTCTTGCAGTTAAAATAATCTTGCTTGTTTTTAGTCCTCTTTGACAACCTGATATTATATTCTAGATCTTTCATTCTTTAATGCTTTCTGATGTATGTTATTCTTTTTGCGCAGTCTCGACCGTTTGGAGTTTCTCTTCTCATTGCTGGCCATGATGAGAATGGGCCCAGCTTGTTAGTATTAGTTTGCTTACCATATTTACTAGCTATCTTTGGATAAATGTGATCCAACGAATGGTAAAATTAAATTTATTTTTTACCCTTTTTTTATATATATGTCAGTTTGTTTTTAGGATTTTCTTAGCATATTTTATCAGTATGCAGCTACTGATGCCAACAATGATTTCGTTGCTAACGACTCTTTGTTGCTTCAGAACATGATTCTTCATTATTAGAGTATTTCAAACTTATTAGGACTTCCTTGCCCCCTTGCAATAAACATGGGATTGCTAAACCTTTATTATTTAATAGGGTAAATTACAATTTGCCTCCTACTGGTCTGGCTCAGTCTCAATTTAGTTACAAACTTTCAATTGTTACATTTGACCTCCCAAAGTTTGGTCTAAATTGAAACTTTTAGGGTTCTGTCAAAATTAACATATTTTTACATTTTTTGGATAGCAAATGACCCCTTTTTAGTTTGACCCAATAACTATTTAGTCCCACAAGCTGTGCAATTAATAAATTTGACCCCAAAAGTTAGGATTAAAATGAAATTGTTACGGGGAATTTAGACAGAACCCTAATGGTTTCATTTTAGTACAAACCTGAGGCTTCAAATGTAACACTTGAAAGTTTGGGGGTCTAAATTGAACCATGAGGGGGTAAATTGTAATTATACCTATTTAATATTGACCAAAAACCTTTTTCAGACAGTTATTAATATATAATTTCATAACTTCAAAATTAATGTCAATATTATTTAATTTTTTTATTGACGACCTTGACATTTACTGTCAGTATTATAGTTATGACCAGCTGCAAAATTAATCTGGTATTTAACATAATTTAGTTTTTGCCTTGCTAGAAACCTAAATTACATATTTTGCAAGTGCAATTTTATTGCATTATTTAAAATTAATATCTTTATGCATACATTGTTAATTTATTTTACATGCTCCACTCAGCCCAAATAGATCCCTCATTCAACTAAAAAAGACCCGCATTCCAACTAATTACTGTTGGCTGTGCTATTTATTTTAGGCTCCTCAATCCTATTTACAGTCATCTTTCTACCATCCTTTCTTCTTTATAACTTTAACGTTGTAATTTTGACCTCCCTCTTGTGGTTTTTGTCCCTTCCGCATAAATGGTAATCATGCTCTAACTCTGCTCATGCTCTGAGAAAATTTATAAAATCAGGCTTTAAATACTTTCATGCTCTCGTTCCCACTTCCCACATTACATGCTATAATGCGGGATAATAGAACCACGACTGTTCTCAGCTTAGCTCCATACCAACACATTCACTTAGTCAACATAAAGCCATAAAGGCCATAGATTTCCATTTATAGTTCCATTGGATGTAGATGTCACAATTACAGTAGTGCTGAGATGTGCATATTTGTAGGTAAAACTCCCCCCACCCCTACAGTTTTAAGTGTTTAATTTCTTGATGCTTATTGTATGCGTATCCTTCTGTTTTTATCGTTCTTTGACCGTGTAAGAAAACTAATGAAATGCGGATATTATACTGATCCATCTGGCACATTTTGGCAATGCAATGCGAAGGCTATTGGTTTGGGTTCAGAGGGTGCAGACAGCTCTCTGCAAGAGCAATACAGGAAGGTATATTTTGTGTGTGAAGCACAAGCTCCCTGCAACACAAGTATTTCTTCTAGTGTTAATTTTTTATTTTTGTTTCTGTAAACTTGAAAAATTGAAGGGATATATTATATATTCTATTGTCTGCAGGACATCACTCTTCAAGAATCTGAAACCATTGCTCTTTCCATTCTGAGGCAGGTTATGGAAGAAAAGATAAGAGTTTCTTGGAATTGCTGATTCATTATATTATGCATCATGTCTAACTTTTCATATTTTCCTTTCATCACATTGATTTATCTATGTTGTTGAACCTAGGTGACACCCAATAACGTTGACATTGCAAAAGTGGCTCCAAATTACCATCTATATACCCTGCAGAGGTGGAGGCGGTTATTGCTCGCCTGAGTGCAAGTCCTCACATTGCAAATTTTAGATTTGTATCGCACTTATTGAAGATGAAATCCCTTGATGGATTGGTGACAAATGCTGTATCATTGTGAAAAACTAAAACAAAATGGAAGAATTTCATGGGAACTTGAATAGAATACTTTTGCATTAAATCTTGCCTGGCTGATGTTGGTTGCAGTTAAATGCTTGGCTATCTGAACTTGGTGGTTTTTGATATACAGACTAGAGGAATCTCAAGATTATGATTGACTTTATTTTGTTCATGATATATTTCATTGGTAGATGCTTCGTATTTGGGTTACTAAAAAATGTTAATGTTTTATGGGCCATACATTTCTGTAATCTTTCGTAATTCCTTGCTCCATTTTAAATAGCTCAGAGATAAGAGCATGTGGTTCGTATTAGAGCATGTACATGCAAGAAGACTTGCAAATTTAGCAAAAATAAATATATAAAAGATGATTCTTTCAAACCAAGATTGTCGGGAGACCATAGAAACTTGATCATTCTAGTACAGATTATAATAGAACAAGAAGACCATAGAAACATGATCATAATGCTACAGATGGGAATAAAAACAGACAGAAAAAATGGAAGATGCTTGCAAGCCATGATCACATGGTTATATGACTGATGTGCCTGAAGAGACCTGGACAAGAACTTTTAAATCAAATGAATCACAACACAGCTGAAGCTTTATCATAATGCCACAGATAATAGAACACGAAGAAAGACACTCACAAGCCATAAACACAATGTATTAACTGCTATTGTTGAATATTCGAGAGCAGCAATAGACAGAGTAAAACGTCTGGAGAGCCATCAAGGACAAGAGCAAGAATGCAGCAAAAAGCGTGTGAACATTCCATAAAGTAAATACACACTTCTTCACGAATTTGTGAGCCTTAACCTTTCGTAAACCATTATAGTAGTTGTTAACATCTGCAATTGCCTTGTACAATTCATGTGTACTTGCTAATTGTACAGACTTGCTCGTACCACTGAAGATCTTTACAACCTCGTCATCCTTCAAGGACTCAGTTTTCAGAATTCCACGATCCCTCAATACCTTCACATCTTTTGTGGTCTCTATAATCCCATTCATCAATTCAATATACTGTGTAAAAACCAGAGACTCAGACTCATCAAACTTGGACATTGCTTCATATGCCACAAGGTTTCTAATTATAACCTCTGAGTTAACATCTATTTTAATGTTAGGGAGCTTAAATGTGGTTGTGCCATGGTCAAACCCAATGGCAGTGATGTGGTTTGTGAAGGAGAATTTCACCCCTCCACAAAGTTTTGATGCTGTTGGAATCAAAATTTCCCTTTCAGCCAAAGCATTATTATTAATAGAGGAGGAATCTAGATTTGACCATGGTAGCTCAAGTAAACCTTTTACTAGCTCAATTGGTTTTTTAATATCTGTCGGGTATATCTAAACCCAATTCTATACCTCCAACTTCAGTCATAATTCTTGATTGTGGCATGCCTTCTTCTTCTTCTTCCTCTTCGGGTGCCTCCTCTTCTGGCGGCTCTTTGAGGATAATCAAGTGGTACAAAAGTTCCAACAAATGAGGATGCTTCAAAACCATGGAAACTGGGTAGCTTTACAATAACCCAACAACATTTGAGGAGGAAATTTCTCAATGATAGGTGACTTCTTTTTCTTCTTAGATGCAACGTTGCTTGAGTTTGGCTCCGAGCATTCAATGAGCAAGATAATTTTCAGCACAATAATTGGAATTTGGTTCTCAAGCATCATTGTATCTCTGAGCATCCCATCTTGGGCCAGTCTCGTTCCTGCGGTGTCAACTAAGCCATGCAAAATATTTGAAGAGGTTAGAGTATCCTTGCCAACGCCATAATAACATAGCAACTCAAATAGAAACAAAGCATCAATAGCCATTGCAAATGCTATTTCAGAGTCATCAGCTTTCAAGTACATTTGGTAACAAGCACGTACAGATGGAACTAGCTGCTTTAGTTCAGAAATGAGTTCTTTGAGCTCAATTCTTCCAAACCCCTTATGCATTTTTCTTGCTACACCAACCTTGTACATCTGGATTGATTCAAGCTCCAATCGGTTATGATGCAATAGTCCTAATCCTACTACTTTTGGACAATAAGCTTCTGGTTTGGAAGCTTTTAGAGAGTCAGGCACTTTGAAGACACAAAAAGGAACATCAATGTCATTGCTGTGGAAGATGTTATTGATAGCAATGATCCATTGATCTTGGGGCTGATTAAAGTTTAAACTTGAGGCCATGTTTGGTTGGCTTCTATGTTCAAGTCAGATCCAATTTATTTATATAGGACAATCTGATCATCTGTGAGAGTTTCTCTTACTCACTGTATTGGCCATCATACCTACCACAAGGGAAAAAAAAAAAGTAAACGTCATACTTCATACGCGTGTGTAAATGAGCAATAAGCATTACTTCTCAAATTATCTTTTTGTAATTTGTTAAAAGGACACGGATTTCCTCCAAACTTGTTTGCAGCAACTGCTGCAAACAGAGACAGGTGTCAAGCACATAAAGAAACACATAAGCAAAAGTCACGTGCAACACACATGACCCATTTTAAGAGGAGTGCTATTAACCCTGAGCTTAACAGCGTTAGCCAAAAGGAGGTCTTCTCCTCAAACACGCCTCTCTCTCCTCTCTCATCTCCTACACCTTTGTTTTCTCAGCAACGTCAGATTAGCAAGAGCTTCCTCTCTCTCAGCCTCCAGCCACCTCTGTTTTTCTTCAGCATCCTCAGAACGACAAGAGCATCTACTCTCTCAATCTAACCCAGATGGCACATAGCCAAGCCAAGCCAAGCCCCTCTCATCCCACACATAGCCAAGCCCCTCTCATCCTCCTCCTCCATTCCTCCTCTTCACCCGCGTCCCCCTTCGCTGATTCCACCACATTCACTTTCTCACTCAACCGATGCCGTTCCCATATATTCGCCGCCAAGGAACACCAGTCCTACCACTCCATTGTTTCTCGGCATTCTCCTTGACAGTGACAGATGCAATGGTTCTCAATTTGTTTAGGTCTGATTTTCATTTAATTTATTGTAATTAAAAAAAAAAAAAAACACTGTTTTTTAAAGATAATTATTTCCCCAAATTGGTTTCTCAAATTGCATTATATTTGAATTTTGAATATTTTTTCTTATGATTATTACCATAGCTGAGTTCTATAGCTTAAGAGGTGATGGTTTTTGTTGGTTTTGAATGGGTATTTATTGTTGGTGGCAAGGATTTATTTACTATTTATTTTTAGGGAGTTTTGAGTATAATTTCTGTTGAATAGGATTTTTAGGTATTTTGAGTTCCGAATATTGTTGTTGTTGTTGTTGTTCATCGAGACTGTTTGGAAGACTATAAGCAACTGTGGTTTTTTTTGCTGGGTTTATTAAAAAAAATTGAATATTATTTTTCATATTGAATATTCTTTAACACTATTGCTTTTTATTGGTTTGGATTTAGGAAAAAGTTCAAGTAGAACCTACTGATGGAAGTCCAAACACCCCGAGTAAACACGATAAGGAAATTAAGGCACCAACAATTAGAATGAAATTTGATTGTGATGATAGTGCATATGAGTTTTACAAACAATATACTCACAGAATGGGCTTCAGTGTAAGGAAACAATATGTTAGGCGAGAAAGTGCTGGACGTGTTAAGAGGAGAACATTTTTGTATATTTTTGTAGCTGGACATGTTAAGAGGAAACAATATGCTCATTTCTATATTTTTGTATCTATGTATAAGATGAATGCAATATAGTGATGATGGATGGAAATTTGAATTCAAGAAGTTTAATTTTAGCAATAGATTTGTTGAAATTTTCCTTTTATTTGGCTCACTTTTATAAGAAAAATACTCCAGTGTAAATTTAGCTATAGATTTGTTCAGGATGAATGCAATATAGTGTTTTGGAAATAAAACTGATGAATGCAATATAATGATGTGGATGGAAATATAAATTCTGAAATTTTAAATTTAGCAATAAATTTGCTGAAATATACATTGGTTCAAAAAATATTTCCAGGAAAAAATACATCAAAATCCCCCTCCCAACCATCAACTGCTAACAAACCAAACACCTTCAACATAAAAAATCAGCATCAAGAACCAAAATTCTACTAAGTTCTTTACTTTCTTCTTTGCGATTTTATACAATCAAGACCCTCTAACACGGTTCGCATCCTAGGCCGCATCTCTAGATCAAGTTCAATGCAATTTAGTGCAATATGAAATGCTACAACAACTTGCTTCTTCGCATACACTTCGGGTAGCAGTTCTGGGTGGCTTCTTTGCATACACTTTAGTGCAAGATGGCATTGCTTTGCCCAAAAACTGAAAACTTCCTACATGACCTTTGTTTTGACCCCTTGTTGGGAACTTCCAAACCTCACTGCTTCAAACAGAAAGCAAACGTGGGTGGCTTTTCAATTGGTGCAGCCTTCACCTGGAATCCATTAGGGATGTTGGTATTGTTTTTGTTCAAAGCTAGCACCCACTCCTTCACTTGTTGTTGATACCTTTCCCACAGCGGTGGCTGAATAAAGCACAATAAAATGAGCCTTGAGATACATTTAAATATAAATACAAACGAACAAGCAGATTAAAAATGCACAAGCGAAATAAACAGGAGTTGCATGAATTTCATGTCCCAAAAAAAGGAACTAACAAAAGCTGATTACTCCCCTCAAATTGACAATATATATCAGCACTGAATTTTGTAAAATCTAAACGTAATTTATATATGTGAAAACCAGACCTACAAGGCAACATAATGATAAGAAATAAAAAGTAAGTTAAAATGATCTATTTTCATATTGCACATCAATTCAAATCCAGAAAATATATTCCTTCCATCAGTAGATGTCCAAATCAAATTCCTCTCTTATTCTTCCAGAAAACTTCACTCTCATTTTACATAACACATGCCCCTCAGTTTCCAAAAGTGTCTAAAAACTCCAAACAATATTACTTCATATCATTTGAATTCCAAAGGTTGCCCTTCTTTGTTTACTGCTGATCTTAGTGGTAATTCAGCTTTTACGATTTTATTTTTTCTCAAACTTGTAATAGTGGACTTGTAATAGTGGCTTTGTTTAAAACTAATATAAAATTAGTATTAGCATCTTTGAAAAAAGTAAATAAAATTAACAGCAGATGCTGAATCCTTTAATAACTCAAGTGCACTCTCTACATAGGGGATTACATCCACTAGAGTAGCTTACATCATAGTGTTGAACATAATATCAAGAACAATAGAAAAGTGATTCAGAAGATACCTGAAGATGTCGGATTAAAGGCATTCCCTTCCTTTCCCTTTTTTGCCACCAATGCTCATAAATGGTTGTCAGACATCTCCTTAGAGATCTTTCCAGGCCATGGTCGTTAATTTCAGAGGAGCTTGGATTGCTCAAAACCCACTCCAAAAAAAAATTACAGAACAAAAATTACAAATATATCACAGAAAGAACTCAAGCTAGCCAAAATGATAATTTTAAGAAAATTACAAACAAGAAATCTAATTATCACAGCAAGAAAAAACTAGATAAATCAAATACAGAGGGATTTGGTAAGAAACCTGGAAAAAAGTCGGAGCCTTGAAAAGATGGGTGGTAGAATCGGTGGTCCTTGGCGGCGAAGAGGTGGGTGGGGGATGGGAAAGGCAGAGCATGTGGCAGTGGTTGGGGTTTCTGAGAAGAACAAAGAATGAGGATGAGAGAGGCGTTGATTGGGTTTTAAAGAGAGAGGGTATTTTCTTCCCGTCAGTACGTCACCGGAGGCTGAGAGAGAGGAAGCTCTTGCCGGTCTGAGGTTGCTGAGAAAACAGAGGTGGATGAGATGAGAGAGAGGAGGGAGAGACGTGTTTGAGGAGAAGACCTTCTGGCTAACGCTGTTAACGTTAGGGTTAACAGCACTCCTCTTAAAATGGGTCATGTGCTTTGCACATGACTCATGCTTGTGTGTTTCTTTATGTGCTTGACACCTGTCTATGTTTGCAGCAGTTGCTGCAAACAAGTTTGGAGAAAATCCGTGTCCTTGTTAAAATGATAAATTGTGATTGAAGTAACGTTATCTTCAACTAGTTTTACTATCAACATTACTTTTTTAAGACACTAATTATAACACGGTAACTAAAAATTGATGGATTATAATAAAAAAATTCAAACATCAAGGCACTCACTTGAATCTTAAATAAAATTTGGATGACCTTTTTTGATTAATCACAAAAATTGTTAGTGATATTTTGGAATCTTCGTCGTTATTGTGGTCACGGAGGTTCAATCCGAGGTAGGCTTTGTCTTACATTTCAAATTATTGTTTGTTTATATGAGGTAGGCTTTACTGCTTCAGACTGTGCTCTTGTTTGTTTTCCATTTAAATACGTGCATTATATGTACTGGTGGGTTAAATTTTTAAAACTTTTAAATTATAAATCAGTATTTCATTTCACGTGAATTTGATGTTTTTTCTCTTTTAATTTTTTTGTTCATTTAAGTGCCAGATCGTATCCCATAAAAGTGATTGAATATGGGCACAACTGCACAAGGGACAAGGGGTTCACTTTAAAACATGAGATGCATAAAAAAATAATTAAAAAAAAAAAAGAAAAAAAAGCTCAACCGAGACGCACACAGGCACCACTAGATGCATCTCAACGTAATTAATGGCACCGTCACAGTTAAAATGCTTATGCTTATCCAGTACTCCCCTTTTTTTTTCTTTTTCTTTTTCTTGAGAAAAATTATCCTGTACTCTGACACTAAAATATTCAGCTTTCGAGATATGACCATTTAATCTAAGCTTACATTATCTTTACACTTTTTACTTTGTGTAATACTAGTAACACAATAATTTTTGTAAATTTTTTTGCATTAATTGAATTCATAAGTTTTTATCGGTTGTCAAGTGAGTTAATTACTGACATTATTTTAATATTTACCATTCATAACTTTCATTAGGGGCGACTCCACATTGAAGATAGGATGGTCACAGGATTCCATGACCTGAAATTTTTTTTATTATTATATATAAATTTTAAAAATTTTATGATTTTTTTACTTTTAAATTTTTTTTTGAATATCCTAAATATTTTTAGGTCCAACATAATTAAATTTTGGACAAAGTTTGATAATAAACTTGGTTGTAGACTCCTTCAAAAAAAAAAAAAAAAAAAAAAATTGGTTGTAGACTAAGACTACAACTACACTTAACATTTTTTTTATTGGATGTGAAATTTGATAAATCCACCATTAGATTACATTTTCTTCTTATATATTTCATACTTGCAAAATTTAAATAAGATTGAAAATAAATAACTATGTTATTAATCAAATATTTAAATTTCGAGTTTTTGTAGTCTAAGATTATACATAAAAAAATAAGTTTATGGATTGAATAGTAAATATACATCTGATTGACATAAAATTTGACATGCGTTTTAAAGACATAAATAATATGCAATTTAACAATTAGATTTTCAAAATATGTAACCATATTAATTTATTTAGTGAGAGTAGTAGCCTTAGGCTATAACTAAATTTGTAGGTAAATTTTGTTCTTAAACTCTAGTCCCCTTAATAATATATTTGGCACTTACAAATAAAATGGAAAAGCTCAAAAAAAAATTTATTAAACTAAAATTTTGAAAGAGATGTAGCTTGCAACATTGATAATGAGAGAATCATGCACCGATTTCAAAATAAGAAAAACCATAAAAGGAAGTTGTAAAACTTTATGAATTTGCATGTGATTGTTTCTTTTTTGGGTCAATATATGAAGTTATATTTTTATTAAATTTAGTATAATTTAAATTTTATAATAACCACTCTGAAAAAAATTCCTAAAATTGTCACTGCTTTCTATTTCAATAATTTTGACTATAAAATATTATTGTGAAAATTATTTTGATTCTAGATTTATTGGAATACGAAAGGCAAAACTCCAATGGTTTTGACTCAATTTCCCTCATGTTAAGTTATATATATATATATAGTCTCATGCCAAGGGGCAACTATATATTTTTAACTTAGCATAAATGATTTAGAAAACTCTATTAGGCAGATTTATTTATTTATTTATTTTATCCGGGCGCCTGATAAAGTTGAAATAGACCCTTGAGACAATGACATAATAGATCATATATTTTTCAAAACATGAAATCTGTTATGACAATAAATTAGAGTGATTGTTTTAGGTAAAGTCTTTTGTAGTCCAATAATGGATCTGGGATTGTTGATACTCATTTTTGCGACACATTTTCCACAAATTTAATCTGGTCGAGTCCAAATTTCTTGTGGGCCCAATCCATTTATGTTATATTATTTTATTCTTTTAAGCATGACCCAAGCCCATGTAGGTCAGTTTCTCTTGGACATTTTGCATAAGCCAAACCCATGAGTGCTACCAAGTAGGCAAGAGATGCTGGTAGCATTTTAAGCTCATGGAAAAGGTCTTGTACCCGAAATTTCAACCCCATTAAAGGTCTTATGCTCTTGCTGTCTATGGCCTAAGTTTATTGCCATGCTCTATTTTCAACCCAAAAAACACAACTAGCCCTAAACTGATTAGCCTAGTTATTATAGCCACCAAATGCAGATGCCAAAAGTTGCAATGACTAGGAAACAACAACCATTTAGAGTAAGCAACTTTGTTTCCAAAATTATGTAAAAAGCAACCAATCAATTTCCTAAGCATAAAACAAACTACACCAAATCATGGAAATAGCACATGGGAGGTCCAAAGCCTCTCTTTCTGCCCAAAAACCAGTCATTAGCAACACCTTAAACTCAATATAAAAGTCCTCTCATCAGTTCAAAAATAGCTAACCACATTTTACTCTTAAAGTTAAAACTTTAAAGCAAAAACTCATTTAGCCAGCAAAGATTCTCACTATTCTGAAGTTTGGAGATAGAAATACTAGTATATGGGATAGAAATACTGTTCTGAAGGTCTAACTACATTTTCTCCATTTTTTTTATTATAAATTCAAAGAGTAATTACACTTCTCTCTCTTGAGGTTAGGGGAAATGATACTCCATCCTAAACTTGAAGGGAAAAAACACTTTCCTCCTTCACCATCCGATTGAACAAACTTTGTTAAATTAATATTAAAAATTTTGTGTTCTAACATGTCCTTTACTACTTAAGGGCAAATTTCCAAAATTATCTTATTTCATAATTAAAATCCATAATTTTAAATATTTAATTAAATTGTATTTTAAAATTTTAAGTGTGAATTTTTCTTATTATTTCTTTTTTCTTATTTCAACAGGTTATGTAGAGATTTGATGTTGCAAGTGTTTTGGTGTTTGATAAATTTTGCATTTTATTCTAAATTTATTAGTTATTTTTTTACTAACCATGGTTAAAATTTTGTAAAAAGATTCTTATAAAAATTAAAAATATTTTTTTTACTAATATAAACAAAGAGGGGGGGGGGGGGGGGAGAGGAATGTTAAGTTCTTCTAAACTCATGGGAGGAGAGTATTTTTTTTCCTTTCAAGTTAACCTCAAGGAAGGAGAAAGTAATTACCCTTAATTTCAATTTTTCTCTTGTTAAAGCACTATTAGCCTTTATTCATTACATATTTGGAATTTTTGGGTTCAACTCTCCACAAATAATTACTTCTAAAGAGTCCGATGGGAGATTTGAGCCATTCTTGCATTTTTGGCCCTTGTTGCAAAACATTCCTAACAGGGATTAAATCATGTTTACGCCAAAAGAAACCTAATGGTAAAGATCAATCATTATGGAACCAATGCTATAGGTTCAAATTTTGTACAAGAATTTAATTTCCCATGATCCATTTTTATTGAAGAAAAAAAAAATTGCCAAATGCATATAATTGCAAGATTAAAAAAAGTGCTTACAATTTATTTATGTAAGGAATCCAGTATATGATAATTCTATGGAAATAAGCTTGGTGATATAATTGGAAACCTTTCATTTATGCGTTAAATAGTATATTTACTCTTAGGCTCCATTTGGGAGTTCATAAGGGAATAGAATGGAATGATCATAAGGGATGGAATGGAATGGAATAGAATGAATTTAAGTAAGGGAAAGGAATGGAAAAGAATGAAATGGAATTGAATTAAGTAACCTTAATTGAATGTTTTAAAATAAAGGAATGGAAAAGAATGAAAATGAATGGAATGTAAGTAATCTTGTTTGGGAGCAATATGGAGGGAATAGAATGAAATCATTTTATAACAATATTACTATTAGACCCCTATTTTAAAATAAATGGTTGAATATATAGGGGTATTTTGGGAGTTTTAATAAAAAAAAATTATCAAATCTAATTTCATTCCCTACCATTCCTCCCAATTTCAGGGGGAATGAAAATTTGAGGTTTTAAGGGAATAGAGAGGAATGAGTGTTCCGTCCTATTCATTCCATTCCCTACCACTTAAACTCCCAAACAGATGGATGAGCTTTCCATTCCCTCTATTAAAACTTCCAAACAAGGGAAGGGAAGAATATTCTAAACTTATTCTTTTCATTCCTTTCTATTTCCTCATTCCAAACGAAGCCTTAAAAAAATTGAAATAGTATATATTCCTTCTTCCTCTTTTTTATTTTTAATTTTTTAATTTTTTTTATTTTTTTAAATTTTTAATTTTTTTATTATGGATAGAAATGTAAGTATTTAACAATACAAGCAAGAAAACACAACAAATGCACAAATTTCTATGGGCTCCAGTTAACTCAATTGGTAAAATCTCTGATGGTTATATAAGAGATCTGGGGTTTAATCCCCGTCTACACAAAAAACTGATTGGTGTCTTAGTTTGATGATAAAGAGCTATTATTATCAGTTATTATCAGAAGCGGACGTCATAAGTTGAAACTCTCTCTCTCTCTCTCTCTCTCTCAAAAAAAAAAAAAAAAACAAACAAACAAAAATTTCCAATTTCCAATTCATTTCTAAGCACTTTGAAGATAGACAGCATAAAAAATCAAAGAGTAAAATTCAAGAAAAAATATACAAAATAAAGTAAAAATAAGCAAGGATTAGTTTATAGTACTTTGATGGGGGCAAAATGGCCCATTAGCATTAATATTTGAAATATTTGGGCCCGAAACACTGTTTGGGAAATATATAGGGAAATACCACTTTTTGTGGTACTCGAGCTTGGTGAGCTCGAGTACCCCATTTTTCTGTTCCAACGTGGCACCTGACGTTGGCATCTGAATTTAAAAAATACACTTGGTACCCGAGCTCATGAAGCTCGAGTACTGCTCAGCAATTACCCCACACTTAAAACCAGCTTTTACATCTTTTACCCACAACAGAGCACAACATACCCAACCCACAACAGAGCAATACATACCCACAGACCAAACCTCTCAATCTCGCTATCTCCCTCTCATTCTTCCTCTCAATCTCGCGATCTGCCTCTCAATCTCGCTATCATTCCACACAGATTGATTAATTCTCCCTCTCAATCTCGCGATCTGCCTCGTTCTCCGTCGCCGTCTAGCTCTCTATCTCCCTCTCGCGCTGTTGCTCATGGTCTCGGTCTCCCTCTCACAAGGTATGTCTCGCTCCTCAGCTTGCATGTTCAGCTTGTGGGTATTTTTGTTTGTAAATTTTATGATTTTTATGCATACTTTGATTCTGGGTTTTGATCAATTTAGTTAGTTAGTTAATTTATATTTTCACTAACCACCAAATAATTTATATTTTTCAATTTAGTTAATTTAGTTAGTTAGTTAATTTATATTTTTCAAAATTGGAACCCCTCCTCAAAGGTTCGTATATTGTGCCTTTACTTCATCAAAATTTGTAATTTTGTAGGCTCTATAAATGATAACTTTGTACTTTATTTTATTTTTTGTATAATTTAAAGCTTTGTAGGCTCTATAAATTGGAAATTTTCTTTCTCCTTTTTTTTAACTTTCATTTACATGCTTTCAATTTTTTAAGTTGGTCTACTGAACTATGATAAAATGTTGTGATGCAATGTTGCTTAATGGTGGTATTAACTTTGCAGATCACTATCTTCTCTTTGATTTTCCCGGCCAAGTTGAACTATTTTTTCTTCACTCCAATGCCAAGACAGTTATCATGAAACTCATAAAGAAATTGAACCTTAGGGTATGATTATGTCTTCTACGTTTATATGATATTTGGTATCTTTCAGGACCCTGAACAGCCGAATTGACCTCATCTTCTTGTGTGTCAATGTTCAATTATAAAAATCTTATTGGATTCTTCATTTTATGCAGCTGACTGCAGTGCATTTAGTTGATGCCCATATTTGCAGTGACCCTGGGAAGTATGTTAGTGCATTGCTTATCACTTTGTCAACCATGCTACATCTAGAACTCCCACACATTAATGTGTTATCCAAGATTGACTTAATTGAGAACTATGGAAAGCTAGGTGTGGTTATAGCTTTTCTTATTTAGACATTAAGCGTGACATATATGCTATGATCATAAAAGTGTTGGTTGTGCTTTATTAATTGTTACTTTTTGGCGTGCTGCAGCTTTCAATCTTGATTTTTATACCGATGTGGAAGATTTATCTTATTTACAACACCATCTTGATCAGGATCCTTGCTCTGCCAAATACAGGTATGATTTAGGGTAGAACTAATTATGTAATTTGTATAAATTAGTCTTTGTCTTTTAATCTATGCACGCTATATTGAATCATACCTGGGTGTCATTGTTAAAAATTTCCAATTTTTTTTCTTCATTAGTATGTTGCAACTGTTCCAATTGTTTATTGCTTGTATCTTCCTTTCCATTTAATGCCATACTGAAGTGAATATAGCAGTCATTCCGCTGTCATATTTATAGAATTATGACATCGGCACAAATGCTAAAACTTCGGACTTAGAGTGTATCAGTTAACATCTAGTATGCAAGGTTCCTCTAATATCAAATGCCATATTGCTACTGAGAAGGTGTTTCAATATTTTTTACAGGGCACCTAATATGCTTTCACATCTCTTGATTTAATGTAAGTGCTACCTTCTCACGGCCCTTTTGCTGTCACCTACCATAGCACCTCAATGGAAACACCAGAAAAGTCAGAAATTATAAATCAATTGTGTCTTGAATACCTTGACAATACCTTGTGTCATTAAATGACTAAATATTGGCTCAAGTTGTATAAGAGGTATAATAAAAATTATAAAACTTTGACACCACCAAGAGAATCAAAACCAAAGGTCCATATCTTTAAGCTGATGTCAATCTAACTAGGCATTTAGGCAACATGAAAGCATTTATTTGGTTTTCTTTATGATGCACTGTATTGTGTCCAAGAAAGAGTAGATTTTAAATTTCTATCATGACATCTAGTTAAACCACTTATTAATTTAATGACACCAAAAGTTAATGTGGAAAATGTTGTGATATTCAAGTGTGAGTGGTGTGGTTAGTTAAGTAGCTAATTCCAACATTAGATACTAATGAGAAAATTGAGTAGTTAATATCACATAACTGGGCTGAAACTCATAGGCTTAAGCTTTTGGGTTAAGTAATGTCCCTATATGTTATATTAACCTCTCAATTGGAGTCTCCCCAAGGTATTCTCTCCCAAAAAAAAAATACACGTATTCAACACATGAATTTCCCATGATATGTAGCTTCTTTAGGATGCAATATCTTGTCCATCAATATAGCTATCTAATACAATAAAATGAAAATTTTGAGCCATTATCATACTAGAACCAAAATATCCACCTATCAGTACCAAATGATTCTTTTGATACATTTTGTTCTTTTATTTATTTATTATCATTTTTTTAATAAGGTCTCTTGGTATCAAAATTGTTGGAAGAGATGGCTTTCTTCAATAATAATGCAAAAGTTCCATAATTTTTCTAGTGTGACCAACATTTGCAAAAGTTCCACTCTAACTATCAAAAAGGATTGATGAATGCAATAATTCAATCCATAGGTGGACCTTGGCCGTCGCAAATAGAATAAATGCTGACCAGTCAGATTGACCCCTAGCCCAAGCCAGTCATTAAACCCTAACTAATTGCCTTAGGATGACTGGTCATCATAGTTTCCATTTTCTATTTGTTACAAGTTTTCACATTATCATACGCCACTGGTAACAGGGTTGAATTGCTGGTCAAAGCAACCCACAAGAAAATGGAATAATCTAATCCTAAAGTTAAACCCCATCTAAATCCAATAGGCAGTGCAAAGAAATGGAAAAATAAGAAAGTACAATCAGTAGCTTGTCTAGGCCCTTTTGAAAGCTGATATATTATTTCTGAATGTGTGTTCAGAAATTAACATTTGTATAAGTAAGCTGTTTGTGAATCTTATTCCAGGAAACTCACTAAGGAGCTATGTGATGTGATAGAAGACTTCAGTCTTGTCAATTTTTCGACCTTAGATATTCAGGTCTGCCATTCTCTCTGTTTTTCCTTCTTGAAATTGCTCTTTTTTTTTCTTTTTTTTTGGGTGTTCTTAGTTAGATGTTGCTTTTCAGGATAAAGAGAGTGTAGGGAATCTTGTGAAGCTGATAGAGAAGACCAACGGATACATTTTTTCTGGCATAGAAGCAAGTGCTGTTGAATTTAGCAAGATTGCAGTGGGTCCTCTTGATTAGGATTACTACAGATATCCTTGTCTTCTTTTGATTCTTAATATCATATTTGCTCAGTTTTATCCCATATATATATATATATATTTATCAAAAAAAAAAAAAGTTTTAGCCAAAAAATAATAATAATATCATATTTGCTCTTACAAATTGGTTTTTATACAAATGTGACTGGCCAAAATCTCATAACTTGTGTTATGACATATTTTCAAAGTATCTTTCTGCATTCTTTCAAACTGTGTTATTTAATTATAAATCATTTTGCAGCTTGGTTGGTTTCAAGGTTTAACAGCTAAGGTGGTGGGTATCTTCAAGCTGTAGCAATACTATGAAAATAACTTTTACCCTTCTTTTGAGGAGTATTTTGAACTACATAACCAAAAAGAAGTGTGAGAGACTATTCATGCAATTTTTTCCAAGTAGGAGTATTTGGTCTCAAATTGACTGATTATGAGTTAGAAATGACATATAGGAGAACATAGGTTTATTCCTCTTTTTTTGTGATTAGGCATGCCATATTTGAACTGGCTATATGGGATGTGAGACTTACATTATATACATGTGAGATGTAATATAATACCCTAGTGCAAAACTGCAAATCAAAAGTGCAAGTGTTGTGTCCCAAGGCAACATGGCAGATAATTTTTCTACTGCTGAGTAATTCCAGCAGCATGGCCTCATCAATTAGTTTAGCTGTTCAGATTTGAATTTATATTTGAATTGTTATCAATAAATCCTTCCTATTGTGTCAGAGAGATTAGGTGATTAGGTTAGTTGTCAATAGGATATTGTTGTTATCTTATTCAGCCAATTGTTACAACTGTTTGAATTATTTGAATTGGTTGTTATTGTTATCAGAAGAGTGTATTTAAATGCAGCAAACAAGGAATGAATAAGAGGCAAGCAGAAATTTCAATCAAATTATCTCTCTCTCTCTCTCACATTTTAGGAGATTAGTCATCTCAAATTCAAATATACAACCATTTAATATTTCAAGTCTTTCAGGATTACATTAGTTATAGGTGGATTAGAGATTGTGTAGCTGATAATTACATAAATGCAGCAGAGATGGTGTGTATAGATGAAGTAGTAATCAAACTGATACTTACATAACTGAATTTGAATACTAACCTTGTCAAACCATCAACTCTGACACCAATTGTTTGAATCTTGGGTTTGTGAGAGTTGAGAGTTAACACTTTCGGAGTCTTTCATTGTCAAAGCACTAATTTTTTAGGTTAAAAGATGAATTGATAATCTGTTGTGATAAATTGATAATTCACAACAGAGATTGTGAAAAAAGTAGGCAGATTAGTACTAAGCTTGGGGTACCAATCTGCCTATTTTCAAAATAGGCAAATTGGTACTCGAGCTTGGTGGAGTCGGGTACTTCACAAGGTACTCGAGTCCACCAAGCTCGGGTACCAATCTGGCTATTTTCAAAATTATCATGCTTTTGGTACCTCGAGCTTGGTACTAATCTGCCTACTTTCCAAAATTAGGCAGATTGGTACCCGAGTTTAGTGGACTCGGGTACTTCAAAAAGTACCCGAGTTCACCAAACTCGAGTACCAATCTGCCTAATTTTGAAAATAGGCAGATTTGTACCTGGTTTGGTAAGTTCACCAAACTCACATGGGTATTCTCTTTTTTTAATTTTTTTTTTCGGATTGATTTTGGTAAATTAAAATTCTAATGAATTGATTTTGATAATTTAAAATTATAATAAATGAATGATTGGGTACATGGGTAATTCTTTTTTTTATAATACAAATTGATGAGAATTAATTAGAATGGTTTCTCATCTTCTTTCAGTATTTCTTTTTGTTGTGTCTTTCAAAATTATTGGGAAAACAAATTTATCCTTACTGTAGTTTACTTTAAAGTTGTAAATCATGAATTAAACCAACAGCCTGTTGGTCTGATTCATGAAAGCATTGAAAAAGCTTTAGCTGCCCTGAACTATGCTCTAGATACATCTTTAACTTCTTTGGTGAATATAGTAGCCATATTAAAAATCAATGGACTTCATTGTTTTGTTGCAATGGTTATTGCGTGAACAGGCAAATGTTCAGAAATGGATTTTATTATCATAACGAATGTCATCGTAATTATTATCATCATCACAGCCTGATTCAAGAAGCGATAAAAATAGAGAAATATATAAAATAGAAATGTACCACAATATCAGTCTTGAAGAGCAATCATATTATTTCTTGTATCAAACTTGAGATCCTGGCTTAGTTTGACATTACGCAACATTTTACAGCAGCACAAAATCATGTCTTTGTTTTGGTAGTACTAAAAATGATATAAATCCAATCACCCATTAAAATGCACCCAAGCCATTCAATATGAGAGTAGTATGATAAAAAAAAAAAGGAGATCAAAGGCAAGGCCCACTAATAATGACAATATCAGTAGTTAGATGACCAATTGGCAGCATTTCCAACTCTTGGCATGCCTACAGTTTCCCTCTTCGACTCTTCATCCATGGTGAAAGTTACACCACACACCTAACCAGAACTATCCACCCTTGGCACAAGCTTCACCTCATTAAGGGGGTGTTCATAACTCCTGAAGCCTCCAGACGTAGATTAATACCAAGGTCAAGAAGCATCCTTTGGAAAACAACAGAAACAGATAAATCAGCAGGCTAGTAGTCATGCTCATGAAGTAATATCAAACAAATAGACTATAGTATTAGTATCTGGAAGTTCATGCTAATAATTACACAAAATCAAAACTAGTCCTACTTTTTTTTTGGGCTACAATGTGGTAGATAAATGACAGGGAAGATAAATGGGAAAATTAGCGTACCTAGTCTGCAACACCACCACTCGTCGATACCTCATTCTGCTTAGGGCATGTTCTTCGGTTATGCCCCTCTTGGTCACACAACCCGCATTGCACCTTCCTCCCCCCCTCCTTCCACAGTGTGGTTCTCGGCCGTCTCCCACCCTCGTCCATCTCATTCCTGATTCGTGTTGAGACAGGGCGACCTTTCTCTCGAATCAATCGGGGGTTAGGGAGGACCCTTCGAGTTTCTTCAGAATCCGGCCATGATAATTTATCTTTCAACGCAGGAAAAACGGGAGCATAGCTCCGAAAAAGTGCATCCACGCTATAGCATGGGTCAATGTATTGCTCTGTATCACTAATACAAACTGCAATGACATGTGAACATGGTATCTTGTACAACTTCCATTTTTGACACGTGCAACTTCTTTGCAACAAATTAACTCCATGTGTGTGATCCCCATGTCCAGCACTCCCTGGATTATGCGGTGTATCTACTTGATATGATTGTTGTTACGCGCTCAATCTCGTCACCCTATGATGCTCCGCCTTCGCCTTATTTCTCATGAAGATATCCAAGGCATATTTAGTCCATTTTTGTCCCGAATTTAACTGTGCTATGCTCTTATTGCGACAATCATCGAAGTAAGAATTCAATTTGAACCATGTGAATTTCACCATTGCCGTAATGGGCAAGCTACGAGCACCTTTTAGAACACCATTGAAGCACTCGGAGACGTTTGTCGTCATTGCCCCATAACGATAACCCTTGTCAAAACTTAGGGCCCATTTCTCTTTAGGCACATCCTTTAGATATTGGTGTGCATCCCAGTTGACATTCTCAATTTAACTCGAAGGTGGCATTGAACTTTCGCTCCTGGGTAGCACTTGCTGCCCTCCATACTAGATTCTTTAAAGTTTCATTGTTCCATCTAGTGTTGACGTTACTACATAGATGACGAAGGCAGTAACGATGTTCTGTCATGGGAGGCCGCAGGGAAAAGTCTCGATTATTGTCTCTAAAGATAGCTTGTATCCCAGGGTGTCTGTCAGATATGACACACAGGTGTCTCCGATCAGTAACATATGTTCTTATACAAGCCAAGAACCAACCCCAAGTCTCTGTGCTCTTGCTATTGACAACGGCGAAGGCTACTGGATAAATTTTATTATTAGCATCTGTCGCCATTGCAATCATCAATTTCCCTTTATATTTTCCATAGAGGTGGGTTGCATCAATGCTAATCACAGGCCTACACTTCTTGAACCCAACAATACATGGACGAAACGCCCAAAATACGGACTTGAATGTACAGGTTCCCTGTTCATAATTATCGTCCACTATTAACTTATACTCTGTACCCGGACTTGCGTCCTTCAGTCCTGCCAAAAACCATGGCAACTTCGCATAAGACTCCTTAAAATCCTCGTATATAGATGCAATGGCCTTTTGTTTGGCATCCCATACCTTGTATGTGAACCATAATGATTACATTAGAAATGAATACAAGTTAAATAAAAAAACTTGAAGCAAACAAATCAAGACTTGTAAGACTATAATATTTCTTCGCTCCGCATTCCTTTTTTTCTTTTCTTTTTTCAATTTCTATTTTCATAATATAAAGTATGCATGAGTTTTGGGAAAAAAAAAAATCATGATTATACTTCCCAAAAGACTGATGTCTCTACATTGTATTGAAAATATAATGCAAGTTAAAGAATAGAATACCTTGTAATGAGATACTTCATGTTTTAAGTCTGCCAAAGCAACGTGGCGTAAGTTCTTTATCTTATACGCAGGGTCTTCTCGTATATAGCGCTCAAGTACATATGCTAAGAACACCGAATCAATCATCCGACCATCATGAGCATTCTGAATTTTGTTGCACGTGTGGGGGCCCTTGCATTTTGCGATCTTCCAGACATTGTCTCCCTCGCAACATATTGCACGGACTGACCATGGACAGGAATCATCCTCGCAACTCACCATAAGCCTCTCTGAGTCTGAATGCTCAATTTTGAAGCTAAAATTCTCTCGCACTGCGTACCAAGTCAACGCACGTCGTACCGCCAATTTAGTCGCAAATACCATCCCTTTAATTGGTTGCTCCCTAGGCGTCCATGGTAATACTTCCGCTTCCATAACCGGTGATGGATCAAACATATTATCCCAAGTGTTTTGGGTGAACCATTCCGGCGTAGGATCGGGATCGGGACATATCTCTCTATTTTCTTCGACAACCACATCTTCGATATGATCAACATCCTCATGTTCACCCATGGTATCTAGGAGCTCCTCAAAGTCATCCCTAGTAACATCGATTTGGGTCGCATCATCACCAAGTCCGTGATCATTCTGGTTATTGTCGGATGTGCCCCTTTGGACCTCATCATCAGCTAAATGCTCTCCTTCATGCACTTGCTGGGGCCCTTCCTCCTCCTCAATCGAGTTCACATGGGCAAATGTCTGCCACGGTTCACTGCCATACCCATCTCCAGTGTTCTCTACACACCCTTGATAAGATGTTTCTGGTATTGAGTCGATGTGCTCAGCTACTCTTCCATCCAAAACAGTATGTTCTGAACCTTCTCCAGCCTCTACTGTGGCAGGCTCAACAGTGACATAGAGATCCGAAGCAATGAATCCTCGAGCCACCATTTGTGCAACCATTTCCCACATCATCTTCACTTCGGTGCCACCCGATAATTGTAGTGAATTGTTGAAAACCTGCGTGTCTACCACCCGTTGAGGTGCTCGATACACGATGGAAATCTTATGCCTAGAGTGGTCTAACCCCATCGCCTTCAATATTCTTCGTTGCAAGTTCGTAAGCCCTATCCCACGTTTCACCTTAACGTATTTTTGCTTTTGGTTCGAGCCTTGGTATGACAACCCATGCAACTCATGATAATACATCTCCCCGTCGTAGTACAGATAGAAAAAGTGAAAATCCATCACCGACCTGTTATTAACAATATAAAAGTTGTCATCATCTATAACCACTTAAATAAAGATGACGTATGATAAAAACAATTTATATTCAAACTCAACCTCCTAAACTTTCTATATAGAGATATAAATAAATTTCAATCGTTTTAACCACATATCTATAATTTATAATAGATTTAATTACAATACTTGGCTGCCAGCAAATTGATAAAAAAAACTGTGTTTTATTTAATATTTAGATAACTTGTAAATTATAGAATAAACAATATACAATGACATAGTATTCTTTTACATCTAAATAAATAAATACATAGAAACATAAAATATAAAATTTAAGATTCAAAGCATAGGCAAATATAATGACAATGATACGAATTCTTTTACATCTAAATAACTAAATACATAGAAACATAAAATATAAAATGAATTCCCCAAAGCATAGGCAAATATAAGTTTTAATGATACAAATTTCTTTCTTCTTCTTGAGTTTTTTGTTATTTAGATATAGTTTATGTTAATTGTGCCCCCCCCCCCCCCTCCCCCCCAAATGAATTTTGATATTGTATACACGTTCATTTCCTTTACCAAGATCACTATTCACAGCACTTGCCTTTCTTGCTTATCTCATACATAGCTTAACCCATAAATGAATGTGAACAATACAGTTATCTATAAATTTTTTTACAATTTTAAATTCTGAATTTTTGTTATAAACTTCAATTTTAAATATTTAGAAGGATAGAGAAGTAAATTCTGAATGGGGCATATTTTAAGAAGCAATCAGACAGCAAGATATATACACAACTTTACAAGTATTTGCTATATTTTTAATATTTTTAGATTTCACATAATTAAATAAAAAAACTTATATATGATTTCTTTTTTCTTAATTTATTTGAAGGAATCAAAGTACATGTCTAAACTATATGTATTACTCTTCTAAAGCATATAATAATTTATGGATTTACTATCTCTCTTTCAACTATTAGTAATTATGAAATGGTTTTTTTTTTTTTCCTTTCATTTTAGGTACAAAAAAAAAAATATATGCTTTTAATTGCAATTGTTTCTTTACAATTTATTTTGCTACAATATAGTTTGTGCTCCATTTGTTTAGATAACTTGTAAGTTATATATATATATATATCAGCAGTTGTACATGGACGCCTGGTCTTGCAAAAAACTCAAGTCATGAACTGTGGTCATGCAAAAATAATGTCATACGAACCACACATGCAAATACAATCAGACAAAACATTTAACTTACCTCTATAGGCAGGACCCAAAGGTTAATAAGGCAAGCCTTCAATGGAAAAAACTGACACTAAGATCCGCAGACGGTGACCTAACATTTGAAAAGGGCTTCAGTATTCTTTCACATGGCAACAACTGAGTCTTCACATGGACTTGTGATCTTAGTGCAAGAGTCATTATGGTCATAAAGTCTCTACAACTAATCTGGTGAGGGAGACTCAGAAGGTACACCATTTGCTTTAAGTTAGTAGTTGGGGTCAGACTGCTGGGCAAGACGTGTAAGGCTGAAATATGAAGAAATAATTATTTCCTATATAAAAAATATTTCCAAACAATAGACCCAGTGTTTGTAGATTGTAAGTGTCACTCTGTCATAAATATATTAGATTAATGTTACAACCATAAACTATATTACAATTTGTATAAAATGTTGATGTGGCCAACTTGTTATTGCTTTTTATTTAGGCCTACCATTAATATGCATTTTTTCATAACAACTTAATCACTCACCACAACAGCAGTTTGTAAAAAAATGTGAAAAATAGTTTGTATCTCTACCATTATTCTTTTATATTATATGTGTATGAGAGTGTATGTAATATTGAGTGTGTGCATTATTTTTTGTTATAATGTTATTTGTGTGGCGCAAATAATGTGTGCGGAAGTTTGTGTGTACAATATAAAAATAATACTTATGTGGCTAACGAAAATGGGACATGGCATTTATAATTTTACTACAAACACTTGATAAAAACTGTGGCAACTTTAAGTGTCCTGATAAATTGGATTTTATTTATTCTCATGCAAAAAAATAAAAATAAAAAAACGTTGGCTTCAAAAAGTACATTACATATTGTATAAATTTATTATTCTCAAATATCGTAAATAAATAAAAATAAAAATTAATAATTTACGCCCACCAAGTACCGTGTCGTACTTGGTGGCCCACTATTAAGTACCCGAGCCCACCAAGCTCGAGTACCAAGCTGGATAAATAAATTTGAGAAAGAGCTATGCAGCTCTCTTCAATTTTATTATCCAGCTTGGTACTCGAGCTTGGTGGGCTTGGGTACTTCACAAAGTACTCGAGCCCACCAAGCTCGGGTACTAATCTGGAATCAGCCTCTTTCACTAACTCTCTCTTGTAGAGTTTTTTTCGTTTTTTTTTTTTTTTTGAAAGAGATTAGAAAAAATCTTCTATCCACTAAAAGGGAATCACAAGAAATAAGAGTTTACTCGCTTATCACCTTTACTAAAATATAAGTTTTAAAATCTAAAATCCAAACATTGACCAATGAGCAGACCTCTAAAATATAAGTATCAAAAACTATTACACCAATAAGAAATATATCCAGCAAGATCACTATTACATGAACCATTCTCAAAAACTTAAAGTAATTACAATGACAGTATGAACAACACCACCACTAGCACCATCACGTGCAATGGCAAGGGAAACTGCCTTAACCACTAATTGCTGCAGTAAAACACCAAAAACTAATTAAGAGCCTACAAAGTACGGCAGTAAGCTTCTCAGAGGCGCTTTTTCCTCTAATGCCCTTTATGACAAGCTTAGTAGAATCTCCACCTCTATGTCGTGCTGACAAACCTTAGCATGTGCCAAATGTTTGATAGCTTCCTCTTGTGCAGAAGAATTCTTAAACAACGCATCAAGCAAAGTCCAGCAGCGACGTGATCATTTTTAATAACCTGGACCAGTGAGTAAATTCAAGTAAACCTTGGCTTAATATCTTACTTAAATGAACCTTAATCTGGAACTAGAAAAAATGCTTTCAAAAAAAATTCAACCACTAAAAAAATCATTGTTATCTGCGGAATAATAAAAAATCAACTAAATCTATAATTGAATTCTGATGCTATTTCAAGTCATAACTGTAAAGCTGAAATTAGAATTTGCAACTTATGCATTTGAGTTTGAACAAAAAGGAATGCTGCTAATAGGAGAAGGAAAAGAACATGTCATAAGGTCTTTAAATAGTTTTAAATTAAAACACTATATTATAGAAAGGAGAAGCACACAAGCTTTTCTGCTGAGCAAGGGTAGATCCATTCTTCTGTTGTACAGGAGAATCTACCCTTCCAGAAGTAGAGCACAGCTGCTTGTTGCTTCGCGATGCATCAAGTTCTTTGTGCTTTTTCAATGGCAACCGTAACCGAAGAATGGTTCCTGTTTGAATGTAAAAATGAAATGATATTTTAGTATATGCAAAGAGCTAAAGACCTTTTTTTTGTGCAGAAGTTAGAGAAATCCAACTAATAGTTCCATCCCCAAATGACAGGTTAAACTTAAAACTCACCATGACTGGAGATGTCACTAGATGGTGAGGTTTCCCTCTTCCTCTTGTTGCTTTTCTGAGTGCTGTCGAATAAGTAGCTAACATTTGGAGAACAAACTGCCTGCCCATGTTCTTCAGTAAGGCCACTTCTTTCCAGTCGCTCAGTCTCATCTTCAATTCACTTTTGAAGATTGCCACCACATGAGTCTGCTTTACTTTGCACCGATTGGTCATACTTCTTATCATTGAGCTTTATTGTTGTTTTGACATCACCAATATCAGAGAGTTTCTCATTCTCTTTCCGTGCTTCCCTTTTTTCCTTCTTTTCCTTCTCCCTCTCATTCTCTTTCTTAGATTCTGTTTTGTCCTTCTCTGTTTTAAAAGCAATTTTAAAAACTGAGGGCTAGGAAGTAGGAACACCCAAAAGAGGCAAGCACAGCCAAGCTATTGAAATGGTTACATTTCAGTGCTAAATGAGAAATTCTTCTTTTTTAAATTTTCAAAAACACACAAGCAAGGCACTAAATAAGTACCCATAGAGTACCATTCTTCAAGGTTACCATTCTCACTTGGAAAATGCAACACTTGATAACAAGAAATCATATTTCTACTACTAGTGAACTCAACCATATTGTCAAGCAGTTGTTGACAAAAGGCATATAATCAAAACCAAAGTCATGCAAACCTCCACTTGAAGACATGGTCAGAACCAATACAACATAAACTACACTATTTGGAATCGAATCATTAATCATACAGAAAATGCATTTACAACCCAAATAGTAAGGTCAAACAATATAAAACCACTCTAAAGTTCAGTTAGTAACACAATATCTCTCAGGTGTAAAGTCGACATATAAACTACACATCACATCCTAACCAATTAAAAAAATACCAGATCTTTGTACATGATAATTGCAGCTGTTCAGTATAATGTTTATCCAAAATCACAGGGTTTTCACAATGATCACCATCATCATCACTTGGCTACAGAGGATGGTAACATGTATATGTAGATACATGCTCATGATTTAATGTGATTGGTTAAAAACTAGACATGTTGACCTTATAACCTGAGAAGGTAGAGATTTGTGTTACAAACTAACTTCGGAGAGATTTTATGTTTTAAGACCCAACCACAATGAGAGGAATTATTATTTTCAGACCTGACTACCAGCCAAAATGGCCAAATACCACATTTTCCTAAATTTAATAGGCAAAAAACAGTTGTGCAACTAAAAAATAATGGACATAAGTTATTCTATACGTCTGAAATGGATATTTGTGAAGTTCATTACCAGAATTGTGCAAGTTACGAACAAAAAACTATATTAGCTTGAGAGCCCAAATCTTCAAGTTCATTGTCAAAAGATATGTGCTACTAAAAATATATGACCAAAGGAGGAAAAGATCCTATACATGACAAAAAGATCCTATACCATTACAAACCCAAAGTAGCACTGATTCTTGAAGCCTCTCTGAATCATCCTCGTTTTCTTCTCCTTACCGGTTCCTTGACTGGTCTCACCTTGCCTACAAAAGAACACAACACAAGCAAATACTAATATGCAAGTTCATTTAACTAGAAAGAGATGTATATGTAATCGGATGTGTACAAACTATAGTACCATGTCCAGTCCCACAGTCAGGAGGATGTGTACGTGTCCGTTGCGGCCTTCGCGGTCAATCCTCAATGTGTGAAGGCTCTGGTGGGGGGGTGGGTTGCCCCGGAGTGGGCATGAATCTCATGTCATCAGTATGGGATGGACCCGCATCATCGTGTGCCATGGAGCCTATGTCATAAGCAGTGTCCAAAGACATCTCGTCTGTTGTCTGACTCGCCTCCTCCATGGTGTGGTCATGCAAGGGTGTGTGGCGCCGAGTAGATGTGGGCACGGGTGTATGGCACCGACTAGATGTGGGCAAGGGTGTGTGACGCCGACTGGATGTGGGCATGGGTGTGTGAGGCCGACTGGATGTGGGCACGGGTGTCTGACGCCGACTGGATATGGGCACGGGTGTCTCACGTGGACTAGATGTGGGACGTCGACTAGATGTGGGCACTGGTGTCTGACGCTGAGACGATGTGGGAGGCCGACTAGATGTATGACGCTGACTAGATTGACGGCCTCCTTGCCCTTGACGTCCACCAGGTTGCCGACCATGCCCTACAGCCGGCTAACTTGTGTTGCCCACATCGCGTGCATGGTCCAAGGTTAACCGACCAATCTCTTCAACAGATTGCAAAGCATTAATACAGTCAGTGTAGATCTCAGACCCTTGTTCGCACTTCGCCATAATGCTCAACTGCGATTCAACCTGTCACAAATATACAAGAGTAGTGTTAGTAGGTTGAACTAAACTATGCGAAGCCCAGTACATTAATAACAAAACAGTCTTTGTAAACTTACCAAAGTGTCCCAGTACAAAGTCTCTTTTGTAATATGGCGAACAGTGTGGGGACGAAACCACACCATATACTCATCATTGTAGCTCATCTCCCCATGAAAGGCCGGTGCATTGGCAATGGTGGCGTGCGCAGCCCATTTAGCAATATGAAGGGCATGTACTTGGGCCCAATTTTGATGCTGCTTGCCTTGGAGGGTTATCTTGTGCAGTTCAGTTGAAGTATTAACATCCACTGGTATGCCTTGCTTCATCCCAAACTGTCGGAGAACACGTTCAGGATGATGGTCTTCAACCACCCAAAAATGTATGAGTGGCACGATAGACCTCCATATGTGTTGGCCTGCCGTACAATATGCGGGCAGTGAACCCAAATAATTGGTGTATGGCTCCCACACAATCTGCAATGATCCAACAGATGCAAACAACCATATTAACAATATAATTAGGAAAAATGTGTAACAAATGTGAACAATACATGTAAATCTTTCAATAGAAAATGTTTATTGCATTCAAAAGTTAATTGTAACTACAAAAAGAACATGCCAAAGCTTGGTGGCCCACTTGTAAGACACAGATACTTGATTTGGCCATATTGAAGTAAGCGACACACGATAGGCACGTAGGACATGCATTGAATGTTTAGTTGTTATCTTAGCCCCTTTCCATCTACGAAACAACACAGACATAACCTTCATATTAGTTACTTACACAATTCCCATGCAAATAGAGTTAATGCGGAAATGTAAAACGGTAACTATGTAACATGCTACATACCTGATAGCAAGTGGACCTGGAGGCAATGCCTGCTGTGGATGCCTCATCACAGGACATATGTGTGAAAATCTCGCCCACACCCACAACTGCACCAATAGTAGTGCACCACCGATCTGCTTGGCTGTCTTCTCTGATGCATTACAGAGATGTCTATAGAGCCAACTTAATGCTGCACTACCCCAACTATACCTCTTTCCGTTGCTGATTGGATCGAAATATTACAGATACATAATGGAGATCCGATCGCCACCCTTGTCCATAAACAGTCTACCACCTAACATCTCCACTATGTAAAACCGAGCATACTGTTGCACAAGCGCATCAGGGGCGTCAACCGGGAGAGGGTTACGAAACCGATCCTCAAGCCACTTGGCTTTTACCCTCGGCCTTCCATCACTGCGATGTTCTTATTACTACCAAGTTGTCTATCTGGCGGCCTATACCCTAGCCACTCAGCGCATGCATCAAACCAACTGGTTCTCGGGGATGTATATCCCACCACCGGCAAGCCATCTACAGGTACCCCCATTATAACCTCCATATCTTGTAGTGTGATGGTCATATCACCGTGGGGCAAGTGGAATGAGTGCGTTTCCGGCCGCCATCTCTCCACCAACGCTGTGATCAATGCGTGGTCAAGGTCCATATGTGGGACTCGAAGTAGCCCATCTAACCCCGCATCAGTGATGTACGCGGCAATTCGTGGATCTAACCCATCTAACCCACCATGAAGAAAGTCTTTATCCCGGTGACGACAAGTCAGTAGACCTGGCACTCCCTGCAAATATAGCAGCTTAGTATTAATAATAATTAGAGCACCACATAATAATGAGGACTTCAAAGTTAAATTCCAAAAATCGTTCTACTCCAATACTAAATTTCTACTCCATTATTTAATGGGAATATTATTTAACAGTGCATACACATCCTGGTGTGGTATAGTATATGGAATCTTAGTGTAACACCTTTTTTTCTTAGTAAAATAAGTTTACACATGCACACACAAAGATTAAATCCTATATTATTACAATCTTATTAGCATTATATTCATATTTTTTTTATACTCTCATTAGCATTATATTCATATAATCAAGTATTATATGTAAATCTATGTTTTTTTAATATTATAAAGGTGAGAAAGGGAAATTTACTCAATTTAGAATTTTACGCCATTTTTTTTTTTTTTAGTCAAGTGAGTTGTTGGATATGTTATCTTGAAAAGATTATCCATAGTTTTGTTCCACAATCCCAAAAAACCTCCAAATTCTCACTCTTAAACCCGTTGATCTCTAAAGCAAATTATTTTACCTGCCTCACACTTATCTACAAAGGTTGTCTATCTTCCCATGAAACACAAAAAATATTTCTCCCTCTCTTACAACTTGTCTACTACATATATTTCACAAGTGCATACCTCGCCTTCCAAATGAGAACCCCAAAGCAAACTTGAACGATGCTCATCCTGCCCCGTCAACAAAGTCCGTATAGAGGGTCCTGCTCCATGTGGGTCCATATCTGGCATTTGGTGACAACAACAAGACAAGTTTATTTATTTATTTTTAATTATAAACATATTTGACTGAAAATGGCAATAATATATATCTAATGCAGCCATCACTGCTTTCAGTAAAAAAAAATAAAAATAAAAAGAATTAAACTTGAGAGAGTGAGAGGGAGACTCAGAAAGTGAGGGATGAGAGTTTAAACTGTGGGTAACAGGGGTTCTTAGAGTTTAATGGGAATAGACTAGAACAGTACTCCCATTATTCAAGAGAAGTTAAGGTGTTTTCCAATGTCAAACATAGGCCATCATGTCTTTCCCACAACCTCAATAACAAATTTTCATTCGATTTGACATGCCCCCCTACTCCTAGTGCCCCTAACTTAAATCAAACACTCATTTTTCCTAATGCAGTCCTTCACCCTTACTGCACATGGCAATCAAATTGTAGATTGAAACAATTCTAGGATTAAACATTAAGATTTCTTTGTATTACATTGTACTATCATAAAGAAAATGCATAAATAACTTTGAGGATAAGTTCTCTCTCTCTCTCTCTCTCTCTCTCTCCAGTGGGTGTGGATAAAGGAGCAAAGACAAAAACAGTTGTGGAGGTTGGTCTCTGAAGAGAGCAAGAGAGAAATGAAAACCCTATCATTATCTTGTTTAGCACTCCCTTCAAAACTCAAAAATCTTTCACTAACTGGCCCTTCTTCTTGTTCTTCTTCAAATCAGTCAAGTACATTCAAGTCACTCAGTTTCTCAACTAACCTCTCACACAATTATCTCTTCTCCAATGGTAAATGCACTATCTACTCATAACCCATCTCTTTGTTTCTCTAAAACTGCATTTTATCAATTTTTTTTGTTAATATTTCTTTATTTGGTTGCTATGAAAAAGAAACAAGCAATATACACGAAATGTATAGAAAAAGACTAGATTTTTATGACTCATGTTGTTACTTTCAAAAATCGAAAATAACCCAACTGCTAACCCTCACACACTACTACTATAACATGAAAGGCACTTCCTCCTATCAACATTGGCAGCCTAACGATTCTCAGCACAACTTTGGAGACTTAAATTCTTATGATTTTTATTTCTTGTTTTTTGTTGTTGTTGTTCTTCTATATTTCATGTGTGGTTAAACTAAATCAAATTAAAGGGCAAAGTTTATGCACGGTTTCTTAGGTGCTTAGGTGCAATATATGTTTCCCAATTATGTTCAAACACAGTTGCATTATGCACAGTTTTTTTTCCCCCTTAAAATAAGGATATGTAGTTGAATTGCTTTCTCTCATGCTTTGAAGAGCAAATTAAAAGTGGGGGTTAATTGCATTATGCTTTCTCTCATGCTGAATAAATACTTCAACACTGCATAAAAATGACACATTGGATTAGCAACTGGCTGGAAGAATGTCATTAGCTGCCAACCAAAGCCAATAAACCCCCCAGAAACATTCTGTGGCAAGAAAGCGTAGAGCAGACACTGTAGATTGGTGACTGTACATAAGAACTTGAATGTAATAGTACTTGTTAAATACACATTAGCCCATGTAATCATGCATAACCACTAATCCATGATCCACTGAATAAAATTATTAACTTTACTAAACTACTCTAACTGCACTAGAAAGAAACACAATTTGGTTTCCCAATCATGCTCTTATCCAAACTATATCTTCATTCTAAATAACTACCTGATTTCCTAGATGTATTTACATATAAATTGCAATACATATTTCCTAACACTAATAATTCTAGAAAATCCAGGCTATAGGTGTAGAGAATTTTGAATTAAGGAATATCCATTCCCATTTTTTCTAGGTAAAGTTCCTAAAAGGGTCTCCAAGTAATGGTTGAATTCATTGTTTAGGGATTGACATATAAAACCAAATAACTAATTAACTATACAAATCACTAGCAAAATCAGCATATTACTCAATTTTCATTTCATTTCATCAATGCAAAAAGTGAATCCATAGAAACCATAGAAATCATAAATATTAATTCAAACCAAACCCACATATGACATAAAAAAACTAAGTCAATCCAACACATGCATTGTCAACAAGTTCAGAATTTCTACATATCCAAAAGCCCAAATTGTCAAAGTTCTGAAGAATCGGCATCTTTAAAATTTTCAATTAATTTACAAGAAAAAAAAAAGACAAAATAGAGGTTGACCACTCTAGTACAAACTACAAACAAACAGAACAACTAAACTTAAATTTTCAAATCAATTAGATCTAAAGGGCAAAGCTTTAACCAAAAGGTTCTCTTATAAATACAAGTTCTTAAGTAAGATCCAAACCCCAAAACGACCTAATCAGTAATCACACAGTAAAATTCAACCTCGCAAACCCACAAAATAATAACAAGCAAAACAACTATCTCAAACGTGAAGAGTGAAAAATACATTTGAGAAGAAAAAAACAGAGACAGTGAAGAAGTGAAAAAGAGAGAGATACCTCGGACGACGAACTCGTTTTGTCTAACAACAAAAGAAAATCCTTAGCCAAACCGAGATTGAGAGGCAAAATGAGAGGAAGATAGCGAGATTGAGAGGTTTGGTCTGTGGGTATGTATTGCTCTGTTGTGGGTTGGGTATGTTGTGCTCTGTTGTGGGTAAAAAATGTAAAAGATGGTTTTAAGTGTGGGGTAATGGCTGAGCAGTACTCGAGCTTCATGAACTCGAGTACCAAGTGTATTTTTTAAATTCAAATGCCAACGTCAGGTGCCACGTTGGAACAGAAAAATGGGGTACTCGAGCTCACCAAGCTCAAGTACCACAAAAAGTGGTATTTCCCTATATATTTCCCAAACAGTGTTTCGGGCCCAAATATTTCAAATATTAATGCTAATGGGCCATTTTGCCCCTTTGATGGGATTGCAGAGAGTTTAGGAGCCTATAGGCCCAATTCATGGTAGAACATAGAGCCCAGTATGTTCTTTTATAATTTTTGGGTTGATTAAGAGCCCATTATGATTGGGCCTTATAAAATTACAGCCCAAACTATATATCTATATATATATATATATATATAGCCTCATCACACGCGCTCAGCACGTGCGATAAGGCTCTTTTTTTTATTAATTTGAGTTTGATTTCATTTTTCAATTTGAATTTATCTAATGTTAGTGAGGTTACAGATGAATGAATTTTTAAAATACTAAAATTTAGGATTTGAAAATAAGCAAGCGTGTGCTAGTTTGTACCTAACACTAAGATTACTTTTTTGCCCCAACAATAACAACTAGTAACAACCTGCCACTTAGGATTTATTGAAAAAATGTTATGAAAATATTGTGGACAAATCATTTCTCATTTTATAATTAATGTCTATAAAGGATTTCACGCTTAAGTTGATTTTTTTCCATGCTTGGCCAAACAGCACAGCGGTTGGCCTCCCTCCATATATGTTTAGTTTTAACTTCTCACTGCCGGGTTAGCAATGACCTGCAATTCAAGATTAAGTTAGTAAACTCCATGGGAAAATCAAAATTCATAGTTATCAAGGCCATTTATATTCTCTATATATTAAGATTCTCTATATATTAAGAGGATTCAAAAAATTAGTTATAACTTCAAAAAATGTCAAAAATACTCATAATCTTTTTTTTTTTTATACTTATTCTCAAAAAATAAAAAATAGGGTTAAAATTGTAATTCAACAAAATTCAAAAAAAAAAAAAAAAAAAAACTACTAGATAAACTTTTTTTTCCTAAAAATTAGGATACTCTCTATTTTAGAAAAATGATATGTCCACAACATTTTTACAACAAATTCTAAGTGGCAAGTTATTACTGGTTGTTATTGTTGGGGCAAAAAAGTAAGCTTAGTGTTAGGTACAAATTTGAACCAATAACAAGTAACTATCTATAATTTGTTGTGAAAATGTGTGAGCGACTGTGACCTCGGCTCGCCAATTTTTTCTCAAATTGGGCCTAACCCGCGTGAAAGGGTGGGATCGTGATGCTCAAAATGTCGAATTTACTATAAAATGTACTCTCTCCTAGATTGTGGGTTTTACATGGAGTCGCCACTTATTTAATTTAAATGGAAAAATAAGAAAACCTTCACTCTAAAAAAGTGCTTATGTTGTATTAATATATATATGAAAATTTACATCAATTTTGTAATAAAATTTACAATGCTTTTTTGATCCTAGATACAATTTAAGAAAGTAAATTACATTACTTTGTTTCCTAGTTACATTCTAAAAAATGTAAAATTGCATATACAAGAACCTAGTTTACAACCCTTGATCTTGGTTTGGAGGCTAATTTACGAGATGAGAAGGGATTCAGCACCCATCTCGCCTGGTAAAACAGGTCTCCTAGGTTGAGGTGACCAATATTATGTCATGTCAAACAAATACAAACAATATATCATATAAGCACGTTAATTTGCAAGAATTGTAAATAAATGTGTTGGGGAATTTAACATAAAGAAACAAAAAGTGAAATTTGTTAGATGACAATGTAAATGTAAAGAAAGCATGAAGGTAATGACATGTTCATCCAAGAAATTAATGTAAACAAAGAATTCCTAGCGTAAACATGTTCATCTAAGCATGTGAAGGAAAACAAAGTTAGCATATTATTTGTCATCAACATAATTGCAAAAGAAAATTTATTTTTAGTCCTACCAATCATCCAAGCAATCATGAGAAGAATAAAGAAAATCACCCAGACATGTTCATCCAAGTATTTAAGCGAAAACCATAATGCTAATTAGACCTGTTCGTCTAAGCATTTAAAAAAGAGAGAAACAACTACCTAGACATGTTCATCTAAGCATGTTATGAAAAGCAAATAATAACTTAGAGGTGTTCATCCAAGCATGTGAAGGGAAACAGAGAATTGTCATGCTATTTGTCATCCACACAATTGCAAAGAGAAAAACAAAACATTTAAGCATATTTGATCATTCAAGCAATTATGAAAAAAAATTAATGAAAAATTCCTTAGACATGTTCATCTAGAAAAAATCAAAATACTTAGACATGTTCGTTTAAGCATTTAAAAAAAGTAAAATAACTACCTAGACATGTTCATCAAAGCATTCAAGAGAAAGTTGTGCATTAGTCTAGAAGTGTTCATCTAAGCATGTAAAAGAAATATCAATGAGATATATAGGCATGTTCATCCAAGCATATCATGAAAGAAACAAAAAGTGACTTGGAAGCATTTATTCAAGCATGTGTAGAAACTTAAAGAACATAATTAACTACTTACCAGCGTAGAGCATAAATTAAAGGGGGAAGTGATCACTTAAAGGGCTAAGGAGAAAGTAAGTAAGTACTAAACTACAACCAAAGTAAGAACAATAATTGCATAACAGCTTTTCCTTTTTGCTTTTTCACTAGCTCTCTAAAGGGAATCAGGGTACCGAAAATGAAAGAGGTCTTATCTATTTATAGGGGAAGGGATGGCTTAACTTTAAAGCTAAGTTATTAGCTTTCTTCTGAAGCTAAGGAAGGAGATAAACCTGTTTAAATAAGCTGGAACGGATTTGGTGTTGATCCCTATTTGAATTTTGGAAGGAAGTTGAAGATGATGCTAAACTTGTGTTATCTTCTGCACCTGTTTCATATTTTGGCTCTAACTTTCTGCTCAAAATTCCAATTGATTCAAGATTGATGTTTTTTGAAAGGAAATTCAATTCTCTACAAATTTTCCAAAAATAGAGAAAACCAAAGTTCAACATTTTCCAAGCCAAAAATGCGATTCAAGTTGTTGCTGAAAATAGTAACGTTTTTTTGGGCATTTTTCTGTTTTTTGAAATTTTTCATAGAACATATATGTTTTTCTATGCAACTTATTTTTCAAAAGCTTTCTTCTAAAGCTAAGGGAAGGGATAAGCCAATTAAATAAGCTTGAACAGATTTAATGTTGATCCCCATTTGAAATTTTGAAAGAAAATTGAAGATGATGCTGAATTTGTGTTATCTTCTGCACTTGTTTCGTATTTTGGCTATAACTTTCTGCTCAAAATTTCACTTGATTCGGGATTGGTGTTTTTTTTAAATGAAATTCAATTTTCTACAACTTTTCCAGAAATAGAGAAAATCAAATTTCAACGTTTTCCCAGCCAAAAATGCGATTCAAGTTGATACTGAGAATAATAACGTTTTTTTTTAAGGATTTTTCTGTTTTTTTGAATTTTTTCATGGATCATATCTTTTTCTTTCTCCAATTTTTTTTTTTTTTTTTAAAAAGCAGATAAAATTCCATAAAGGAAATTTTTTTATTATTTCTTAAAAAAAATGAAGTTAAATGAAATCCAATAAAAAATCATACTTAATTAATTTTAAATTAATTCTTGTGAGAACCAATCAAAATTACGTGTTTAAAATAGAACGTGATCGGGCCCATCGTGTAGGTGAGCAATGATCATTGAAAATTTTTTGTATAATAACTTTTGATCAAGTTGTCCGATTAAAGTTCATGACATACCATTATGATCATTAGAGCATCAAGATTGGTTTCGTATCACAAATCTGAAAATCTACCTGTTGGTTAAATGCAAGTTGTAAAATGGAGTGTCTACAAAATGTTGTGAACGTAGTACATCTCTTATAAAATATCAACAACAATGATTCTTAAGCAATTTTGATTAAAAATAATCTTCGGCCTGATTTACCAAAGTTGAAGACCAAAAATTCCTAAGTAATTTTGATTATAAATGACCCTTTTCGACCTTTTCTATCATTTGAAATTTTCATAGATGTAACCTCATGAATGTGTGTTATATGACATTGAAATCAAGATAAACTAACATAATTAAAGACGAACTGGGTTTTATTCGAGAATTACCCAAATAGCTTCGAACCTAGACAGAATGTTCAACTATTAGGCTATGTGTGTCTTCCTCTTTATTTTTGGATTTTCGGTTGTAGATTATTTTAGATAATTTAAATAATCCATTTAGGAACACTAGAATTTCCACTTTATACTGTCAATCACAATCACATATGTAGTGTAATTGCCTTGTAAGACATAAAAATGCCCGTGAATTAAAATCGATTTCTTTAAAATTTGCAATAGAGACAGTTTCTGTACTTTTTTTTCTTTTTTTTTGGGTGTGATTTCATAACCAACTTTTCTCTGGTCAAAACTTAAATGATGTACCAAGGTTGCCTCCTTTTCTTTTTTCTTTTTTGGATAAAGCATACAGACGACATTATTAAGAAAAACGCAACATATACATTATGGAAAAGAGCCTGTTGTATAGAACAAGAACTCTCTTCAATCTAAATAGAAAAGTCATCAATACATATTGCTTGTTTAGCTAAAATATGAGCAGGAACATTGTGCTTCCTACGAAGATGAGAAAATTTGACTCTACGTAACTCATAGGAAGCCACTCTAACTCCATAAATCACATGAGCAACAGACGCCGGAGGTGGTGAGGTATCACAAAGAGCGTGAACCAAGATCACTCTTCCAAAACAAAATCTTGAATCCCAATATCTCAAGCAAAAATTATCCCAATTTCGAAGGCTTTTGCTTCAATCTCGACAGCACCTAGAGGATACCGAAACTTCTTACTCAACCCTGCAATAAAATTCCCTTCATAATCTCTTTCAATTGTGCTCTTTATATGTTTTATTTCATTTTATTTTCTAATAGGAATTGTGCTCTTATTATTATTATTATTATTATTATTATTATTACCTGATAGGAATTATGCTCTTTACTGAATGCTCTTTCCCCACATAAAATAGAATAATCCCTAACTACAACTCAATAGGTTGCCCTCCACCCTCCCCCTTTCTCTCTTTTTTATTATTATTAGTCAAGAACCAATATAATTATTTTGTAATATGGTATAATAATGTATATTAGATATTAACCATAAAATATGTACGGAAAATTATAACATAAAAAATTATCTTATACTTATTTTACATAATACCCACAATTTATACCTACACATTTTATAAGATAAAAAAGTAATGTCCAATTTAAAACATGAAAGTGAATGAAAAAAAATAGATGCAAATAAAATCTTCTATCTCACTTTTTGTGTTCCACCAATCACAAAATATTGCCATATATTTATTAGACTATCTTTATAAAATAAAAAAAGTTATAAAAGTGTAAAGTAGAATAAACCAAATTGAAAATTGATGTATATATGTGTAATATGAAGTAATATGAAAGTAAGATTTTTACTGATGGAAATCATTGTACAATTTATAGACGTGAGAAAACATGAATTGATTAATTTGGTTATTACTGTTAATGTATATTATGTTATGTTATGGGCTTTAGGCCCAACTGCTTTACTTGTATAGCACACTTGTACTTGTACTTGTATTACACTTTACTTGTACCGCACACTTATGCCTCCTATATAAGGCACTGATGTATATTCTTTCATTAAGAAATACAATACAAATCTTCTAGTATTTCTAACATGGTATCAGAGTCACTGCTCTGACCTTTTTCTTAGCAATCTTGTCTTTATTAGTGTTACTCCATTCTCAACATCACTTCCGCCGTCACAACAGTCGCTGCAGCCTCTCATCGTTGAACCTCCAATGTCTTCCAGTCGTTGTCTTAGAGTTCCAAACCTGCAACCGCTGTCGTTGAGGAGTCCTACACTGCACAGACTACTGCACGTATCGTCACCGCCGTTGATATTGCTCCGATTACATTTATAGAGGTATCATTAAGATCGTCTTCAGCCGATCTACATGTCAGTGAAAGCCTTAAAGTCACCGGAGTCTCCATGCGCCCTCACGCGCCACACAAAGATTTTGCATCAACGCCTCACGTGCTCCACGCGCTTCCACGTGCCGAGTACTCTTTTCATGCGCCTCCACGCGCCGGGTATTGTCTTCACGCGCCAGACCTGCACCAGCTAACGTCAACCTTAGGTGACGTCATCACTGCCACATCACCTACTGACATCATCGACCACATCTGCTGACGTCATCTGCCACGTCAGCTGACATCATCATTGACTTTGACCGTTGACTTTGACCGAGGGTTGACTTTGACCATTGACTTTTTGCCAGAGTTGACTTTTATAGTCCAGGTGCTCCTTACCCAGTTTTTCGCATAGATTTCATTTTTGCAGTCTATTTTTGCATATTTTTCTTCTAAATGAAGAATAAGGACAGGTCTTCTTTTTGTTGCAATAATTATCGTCGACAATCCAACAAACGTTTTTACAATTTTTGCAAATGTTTTGGCCACAGTATTAAGACTTGCTATCATCGCAACAAATCAGCTGTTTCAATTTCTGCTGCTACTGTTGCTAACACTGAGAGTGTCCAACCAATGGCTCCCATCTCTACACAGCCTAAGTCTTCATAACGCACTTTCACCATGTCCACAGATGACCTTAAAAATTTCATCGCCAATGTCATTCGTATAGTTGGTAATGCATCTTACTCCTCTTCTCTCTCAGCTTTATCTGGTATGTCTCCCTCCACTTGGCTTATGGATTCTGCTTATTGCAATCACATGACACCTCACTCATCCTTATTTTCTGAACTCAAACCTGCACCACACCCTCTTAATATTCGCACAGCAAATGATTCCACAATGTCTGGTCATAATATCGGTTCTGTTTCGACTTCCAACCTTTCGGTTCCTAGGGTCTTTAATGTTCCTGACCTTTCTTACAATTTATTTTCTGTGGGACAATTTGCTGAGTTGGGTTATTGCATTATATTTGATTATTCTGGGTGTATTGTGCAGAATCCAAGGACGGGACGGGAACTTGGGACCGATCCCAGAATTGGGCGTATGTTTCCCGTAGACAATCTTCGTCTTCCACTTGTTGCTGCTGTTTCTGTTGCTGTAGCTGCTGCAGTTTCTTCAATTCCTTCCCTTGCACTTTGGCATGCTCGTCTTGGTCATGCATCTTCCTCTCGGGTACAACAATTGGCTTCTAGAGGTTTGTTAGGTTTAGTGTCTACAGAAAATTTTGATTGTGTCTCATGTCAGTTAGGAAAACAACCAACTTTGCCTTTCAATTCTAGTGAATCAATATCCACTGATATCTTTGACCTTATTCATTCTGATGTTTGTGGGCCTTCCCCTGTCTCTAGTATTGGTAGATCTCGATATTTTGTTGTCTTTGTTGATGATTATTCCCGCTATAGTTGGATTTTTCATATGAAACATCGTTCTGAATTATTGCAAGTATATTCTAATTTTGCAAAAATGGTTGAAACTCAATTTTTCAAACATATCAAATTTTTCGATTTGATAATGCTCTTGAGTACACTCAATATGCTTTCCAAGCTATTTTGCATTCCTATGGCACTGTTCATCACCTAACTTGTCCAGGTACCTCTCAGCAAAATGGTAGAGCCGAACGAAAACTTCGTCATATTCTTGACACTGTTCGTGCTCTCCTTCTCTCTACCAAAGTTCCTACTCCTTTTTGGGGCGAAGCTGCTCTTCATGCTGTTCATGCTATTAATCGCATTCCAAGTCCTGTTATCCACAATCAAACTCCATATGAGCGCCTTTTTGGGTCACCTCCAGATTATCACCACCTTCGCTCCTTTGGTTCTGTTTGTTTTGTTCTTCTTCAGCCACAAGAGCATAACAAACTTGAGCCTCGGTCAAGGCTTTGTTGTTTTCTTGGCTATGGCGAAACTCAAAAGGGGTATTATGATCCTGTCTCTCATTGTCTTTGTGTCTCCCGCAATGTTGTCTTTTGGGAACATCGCTCCTTTGTCGAGCTCTCTCACTTCCGTGCCTCCCTATCTTCCTCCTCTGTCTTAGATCTTTTTCCAGATGAGGCATATATTCCTTTTGTAATTGCTCCTGATCCTCCTGTAGTTGCTCCTAATCCTCCTGTAGTTGCTCCTGATTCTCTTGTAGACTTCTCTGTCCAACCACCAGATATCCTTGATCCCTTTCCTAGTTCACCATTTAATGAACAGGTGGAAAATGTACAGGTTGAAGACGAGCTACCCAACCCTGAGCTTGGGTCCCCTGCTCCTGCTCCGCCTGACGATCATGCACAAGACATTCCACCTCGTCACTCAACTCGGGTAAGATCCGTTCCTATACATTTACTTGACTATCATTGTTACACTGCCCTTGCTACACTGCACGAGCCTCACACTTATCGTGAGGCTTCCACTGACCCTTTATGGCAGATTGCAATGAAAGAGGAACTTGATGCATTATCTAAAAACCATACTTGGGACTTGGTGACTCTCCCGCCTGGAAAATCTATGGTTGGTTGTAAGTGAATCTACAAGATTAAGACTCGCTCTGATGGGTCCATTGAGCTCTACAAAGCTCGTCTTGTTGCAAAAGGTTTCACACAGGAGTATGGGATTGATTATGAAGAGACCTTTACTCCAGTTGCTCATATCTCATCTGTTCGTGCCCTCTTAGCTGTTACTGCTGCCAGTAAATGGGACCTTTTTCAGATGGATGTCAATGCATTCCTTAATGGAAATTTAAGTGAAGAAGTTTACATGCAACCTCCTATTGGTCTCTCTGTTGAATCAAACAAGGTTTGTCACCTTCGACGTGCACTTTATGGCCTTAAACAATCTCCACGAGCTTGGTTTGCCAAATTCAGCTCTACCATCTCTCGCTTGGGTTACATGGCCAGTCATTATGATTCTGTCTTATTTCTTCGTCGCACTGACAAAGGCACTATTTTACTTCTCCTGTATGTGGATGATATGATCATAACTGGTGATGACCTTAATGGCATTCAAGAACTCAAGGTTTTTCTCCGTCAGCAATTTGAGATGAAAGATTTTGGACATCTCAGCTACTTCTTGGGTCTTGAAATCACTCATTCTACAGATGAACTTTATATTACTCAAGCCAAGTATGCTTTTGAACTATTGTCTCGAGCTGGACTCAATGATAGCAAGACTGTTGATACTCCAGTTGAGCTTAATGCGCATCTGACTCCCACAGGAGGGAAACCATTGTCTAATTCTTCTCTTTACAGACGAGTGGTTGGTAACCTAATTTATCCCACAGTTACTCATCCAGACATCTCCTATGTTGTTTATCAGGTGAGCCAGTATCTGTTTGCTCCATGATCTACTCACTATGCTACTATTCTGCGCATTCTTCGATACCTGAAGGGCACTCTCTTCCATGGCTTTTTCTACTCAGCTCAGTCTCCTCTTGTACTCTGTGCATTCTCTGATGCTGATTGGGTAGGGGATCCCACTGATCGTAGGTCCACTACAGGTTATTGCTTTCTCCTTGGTTCTTCTTTAATTTCTTGGCGAAGTAAGAAACAAACCTTTGAAGCAAAATATCATGCCCTTGCTGATACCACATCTAAGCTCCTTTGGCTACGATGGCTTCTTAAGGATTTAGGTGCGTCCACATCCTCTGCCACTCCCCTTTATTGTGATAACCAGAATGTCATTCATATTGCTCATAATGATGTCTTCCATGAACGGACTAAACACATCGAGATTGATTGTCATTTTATCCGGTATCATCTTGTCCATGGTGCTCTCAAGCTTTTCTCCGTCTCCTCCAAAGATCAACTTGCAGATATCTTCACCAAGTCACTTCCTAAAGTCGCACTCGTGATTTGGTTGACAACCTCAAGCTGGTCTCACATCCACCTTGAGTTTGAGGGGGGCTGTTAATGTATATTATGTTATGTTATGGGCTTTAGGCCCAACTACTTTACTTATATAGCACACTTGTACTTGTACTACACTTTACTTGTACCGCACACTTATGCCTCCTATATAAGGCACTGATGTATATTCTTTCATTAAGAAATACAATACAAATCTTCTAGTATTTCTAACAATTATTATATATAACAATAAACAAGATAACCATAGAAAACTTAGATCATTACAGATAAGAATATATATATATATATATATATTTTTTTTTTTTTGAGAATCCAGATAAGAATATAATTAATTACATGAAGAAAGGCACTTTGAAGTAATGATCACATAGTATGTTATGACTACAGTGTACCCGAAGATATTAGTATTTTCTTCAACCACTTTCAAACCAAGAAGAGCATCCGTAGCAGCTGGTGTAAAAATTATGTCATTTTGTCACACCAAATGCCTACTTTATTATTTTACCACATTATTTTACAACATCTCATTTATCAAATGTTTTATAATTCAATTCTATACATTAAAATAATATTTACTATACATTAAAATAATATTTACTACACATTAAAATACATTATTTTGGTTTACCACATCTATCTGTACCGTTATAAATTTGCAACAGTACGGACACAAAATGGTATATGTGCCAAATATATGCAACATATGCAACATCTACTAGGAAGCTATTTTTTGTGTTTGGTGTGGGATATGTGTCAAATGATATGTGCTAAATATTTAGCATTTGGCACATATCCCACATCTACTGTGGGTGCACTTACAAGCAAAAGAAGCTCTATTAAAATGGAAAATACTGTTAAACACATTAACACACAATACACACATTTCGGTTTTGACTTCAGGTCACGATTTTAGTTAAAAAGCAATGTGCGTCGGTGTGTAATAACTATTGCTCTTATTAAAATGACACAAAACAGATAAGAATAAAACATGAAGAAAGACACTTACTTGCAAACCACAATAACATTGTATTAATTGGTCTTGTTGAATAGGCGATAGCAGCCATAAACAGAGCAAAACGTCTGGAGAGCCATCAGGGACAAGAGCAAGATTGCAGCAAAAAGCGTGCGACGGTTCCATAAAGTAAATACACACTTCTTGATGAATTTGAGAAACTTAACCCTTCGAAAATCATTGTAGTACTCGTTAACTTCTGCTATGGTCTTGTCAATATCATCTGCATTTGCTAACCGTAAAGACTTGCTCTTCCCACTAAAGATTTTCACAACCTCCTCATCCTTCGTGGACTCACTTTGTAGAATCCTATGATCTCTCAGTATCTTCACATCTTTTTTGGTTTGAATAATCCCATTCATCAATTCAAAATACCGTGTAAACACTGGAGACTCAGACTCAGACTTGGACTATGATTAATATGCCACAAGGTTTCTAATTATAACCTCCGAGTTAACATCTAATTTAATTTCAGGGAGCTTGAACGTGGTTGTGTTACGGTCAAATCCAATGGCTGTGATGTGGTTTGCGCAGAAGAATTTTACCCCTACATCACATAGCTTTGATGCTGTTGGAATCAATATTTCCTTTTCAACTGGTGCTATATTTTCAGTAGAGGATCCACCAAGTTCTGACCATGGTAGCTCAACTAAACCTTTTAATAGCTCAATTGGTTGTTTTATATCATTTGGGATATCTGAAGCCAACACAACACCTGCAACCTTACCCCAAATCATTGGGGCCAGCTCTGCTTTTTTTTCATCTTTTTTTTCCTCTTTTTTCTCTTCTTCTTCGTCGTCGTCTTCTTCTTCGGGTGCCTCCTCTTGTGGCGGCTCTTAGAGCATAATCAAGTTGTACAGGAGGTCCAACAAATGAGCATGCTTTAAAGCTATGGAAGCTGGGTACTTCTGTAGCACTTGGAGTGGAGAGAGCGCGTTACAATAACCCCACAACATTTGAGGAAGATGTTTCTCAACGAAATACCTTGACCATTTTTTTTTCTTCTTTGATGCAACATTGCTTGAGTTTGGCTTTGAGCATTCAATGATAGGTGACTTGTTTTTCTTCTTTGATGCAGCATGGCTTGAGTTTGGCTCTGATTTCTTCTTTGTTGCAACATCACCTGAGTTTGGCCCTGAGATGTCAATGATAAGTGACTTGTTTTTCTTCTTGGATGCAAAATGGCTTGGTTTTGGCTCCGAGCATTCGATGTGCAAGATATTTTTCAGCACAATAAATGGAATTTGGTTTTCAAGCATCATTGTATCTCTGAGTATCCCATCTTGGGTCAATCTCGTTCCTACAGTGTCAACTAAGCCACGCAAAATATCTGACTTGGCTAGTTCATCTTTGCCAATGCCGTAGTAACATAGCAGCGCAAACAGAAACAAAGCATCAATAGCCAATCCACATGCCATGTCATCATCATTAGCTTGCAAGTAAATCGAGTAACAAGCACGTACGGATGGAATTAGGTCTATGAGATTATATATGAGATCTAAAGAGTCAATCTTTCCAAACCCGTTATGAATTTTTTTTGCTACATCAAGCTTGTGCATCTGCATTGATGCAAGTTTCGATTGTCGATGATGCAATAGCCCTAATCCTACTACTTGTGGACGGTAAGCTGTTGGGTTGGAATCCTTGAGAGAGTCCGGAACTATGAAGACACAAATAGGAATATCAATATCTACCGTGTGGAAGACCTTATGGATGTTTAAGACAAATGGACTTGGGTCTGGTTTATAGGGTTGGTGTCGTTTAGAGTTTGAACTTGAGGGTGGGACTTTCTTTTTTTCAGTACGATTTGGGTTTGGGTCTTGGTTAGAGTTTGAACTTGAGGATCGGTCTTTTTTGTTTTCAGTGAGATCTGAGTCCATGTTGAGTTGGGCCATATTCTCAGATTATCCGTTCTTCCTCACCGGTGGCTGAGCCGAATAGAGACACGTCCAGAAAGAGATATAGAAAATTGGGTTGGGAGCGGTTGGAGCGGCGGATCAAGATCTGTTTGGGGTTGGAACCATCAGTTTGGCAGGTCTGAACAAAATAAATCATACAAATTATCAATAAAATATATCAAACAAATGATTTATTTTAAGTTTGGGTTTTAATTTTTTAAGTTAATGTTTTGAGTTTGCTAAGTGGTAACTCAAATCTATGACTAAACAAATCAAATCAATGACTATACATTTTTTTTTAGATAAAAGATAGAAATATTATTAAAAGAGAAAAAGAGTTTAGAAAGAAAAAGTTTACAAGGAGAGACCCATTTTTAAAAACAACACAACCCACCTAAAAAAATCCCCATGCCAGCAAATTGAAAAAAGAAACCGCCAAAGCCGTGCAAGCAATCAACTATAAGGAAGACCACCACTAGTCTCTTCTCAGGAGTTTTGTTGTGTTGCTATAAGGCGTTGGTACTCTGTCAGTAAGCCAATAGAGGTAGAGACATGGTGGAAAGAGAGTGAGGTAGAGACATGGTGATGATAGGGGCAGCTGGAGAAGAGACTCGAGACTAGAGAGAGCTTGAAAAGTGAGTAGTGAAAAGTGGAAACTAAAGAGGGGAACAGAGAGTCATAAATAATAAAATTGGGTAAGAGTTCTATCAAATAAAAAATTAAAAAAATTGGGTGTGAGTACAATAAATATACATTTTCTCTATAATATAATAATCTCACTTTAGATTTAATTATTGTACTCCCCGATTATTTATTGGTCTCAATCTTGAGAAAATCATCCTATCTATAGGGATGATATCGAAATGGGCATGACTAGACATGACAAACGGGCGGGAACAGCTTTTCTTTTCATCAAAAACTTCTTCTTTCCATGAGAGCTTTTACTTTTCACAATGTATTTAAACAAAATAATTCTCTCATGCTTAATAACATAACATAATTGTTCATAACATATTAGTTAGTCCATATCTGATAAGTCTGTACAGAGAATGCCTCATCACATTTGGGTGACCTCATGTGCATGATATTGTCCTCTTTGAGAGGCCTGATGGCACATCTCCTTAAGGTTTTATTCCTCCCCGCCGTCCGTACACATTGGGGAGAAGGCCTTATTCAGATTAGAGTTACGGGCAATCTCATTCCTCTACTTTAAATGGCCAAACAGATAACATTTTCCATGGAAAGCCAATAATTAACCCCTACTAGCTGAGTTCAGGTCACCAAAGGACATAACTCGAAAACATTTCATACTTTTACATCATACTGAAATTTCTTATTTGCATAACATTTCCTAATAACAGCATTTCCATTCTTTTCTTTAAACGTCATGTTCATGGAATTAGTAATAGCATCAATATGCTTATCTCTAATCAAAATAATGATTATAGGGTTTTAAGAACTCACGAACATATTTTTGTCAGAATAATGATTATATGCCATATCTCTAATCAAAAACCTTTTAATGCATAATTTACTTTAAAATAACTTCATAACTTACCAAATGCTCATATAACTTATCCCTTACCTGAAGGCAGAGGAACCGAGAGCCTATAGTCGAAGGAGCTTAGACCTGAGGAACTGGTAACACCTAAACCAAATATCAAAGTTTATCACTATCCATTACTCCTTATCATAAACTTACACATTCATCTCAAAACCTATATCTTAGAACCAAGAAAATTCTATTCCTATCACATAAAGTTCCCCAAAGCACATGATACAATCATCAAACACATTATGCACCCAAACCATAGAGAAACCAATTCATAAAATTTATATATGATCCTAACATAACAAAGGATGAGCATATTAAATTCTAGCTCAAAACATTCAACCTAATTTGAGAATTAAATCCACAAAATCAGGTGTAGCATATGTTGTTCACTGCTCCTTTCAGCAGCGTATGCTCCATTTGTAAAATACAAATAGGCTGTCCACACACATCCAATTATCACGAAATTTTACATAACTACTACCTTGTATGTCCAGTATAAACCATAAAAAATTTCGGAGTCAAAGCATCAACCTATGATTTATTAAAAATCACGCAAGACAGCATACTCAAATCTGTCCTGACAGAAATTCATGCAATATAGAAATTAAACCATTATTTTTCTACTCAACCAAATTCTGTGAGACCAATTCCATAACAACCATGTGTGTCTTAAAATTCATAAAAACTACTCCTAGCCTCTTAATTCACAGAATATGATTTAATACATATTTTTCTTGTTGTAAACATCAAATATGTCACAGAGACAGCTTCAGTACATATTCTTTCAAAATCATCAACAAATAACAATAGGCCTTAATTCCATTTGAGTATTTTTATACCTATAATAAACATACTAAAATATGTTATTAAACATTCAATAAACCATAATATCATCAAACCTTCAAATCACTAAAACAGAATCATAATTCAGCCTATAAAATCAGGATAGAAGTAAACGAAGTAGAAATAAACAAATGAAGTTTTGATTATTTACCCACAAACTTGGAAGCAGAAATTTTAGTCTTAACCCTTTAATTTCTTCTTTAGAGAGGGATATTTTGTTTTGGTGAGAGAGGGAAGGCTGCCGTGTAAGTGCAAAGAGAGCAGAAAGTAAAAACAAAGAAAAAGGAGTAGGGAAAGAGGACTGGACTTTCTGGTCTGATGCAGCCAGGAAAATAGGACAAGGAGAAGACTTTTGGGGCAGCAAAATCAGATAAGGAGAGTGGACTTTGGTGGAATACGTGTGATGCTTACACCTTTCTTTGCATTCACACTTGCACTTTTCTACAAAGAATAATATCACTTTGCATATATATATACATACATACATACATATATATATATATATATATATATATATATATATCCTTACCTTTATAAAGTTATATCCATAACATTAAAAGAGCATATATGTTTTATAATATCACAAAATCAAAGCTTCTTAAAACACTATAAATATATAGATTAACAAGTTCATGATTTTCTAATTTCACAAACCGCAAATACCGTTACTAAAAATTCTTTAAAGAATTCGTGGATCCTAAGGTGAGAGCTTGAGAGAGTTTTCTTTCTTTTTGGTGTTGGACCCGTAGGCATGAGAGAGGAAGAGAGTTTCATGGAAATTCTAGTTACATTGAAAAGTCAAAGAAGAGATAAGATGAAGACTTATCTCTCTATTGATATATGGATCCGTGGATTTGAGGGAGGGAGAGAGAGCTTTTTGAGTCTTCTCTTTTCTTTGAGAAAGTCAAAGAAGAGATGAGGTGAAGTTTGTTCATTGCATGGTACTTTGGCATGATGTTTTGGATTTCCATTAGTTAAATGTGTAAGTGAAATTACAACTATAATATCTCATGCATCATACATAGTTAAAACACCAACAACTATATATATCTCATTACTTAACCACTTAATATAATTTTGCACATACTTAATATATATACATAATACAATTAGCCATTCAATTATTTATAATCTTTACAATTCTTATTCAATGGTATTATAAAATAATATATTTATTAAATACTCTTATATTAATTATAAAAAGAAAGTGGCTTAAAATAGTAATTAACCACTTAAACACATAGTTTAATTATAAAGTTGGGTCGAGGTGTTACATAAAGTCTCTCTCTCTCTCTCTCTCTCTCTCTCTCTCTCTCTCTCTCTCTTGTATGACCGTTGGGACTTCGAAAAAAAAAAGAATTTAAAAAGAAGAAAGAAATGATATTTAAATAAAATGGTAAAATAATAGAAGATGTGATTTAGAATGTATTGTAAAGTGGTGTATTAAAATAGATAAAGTAACTTTTTATGTATCAAAATAACATTTTTTTTTAGAACGCTTGATACTTGCATTCATCCTTATAGTTACAACCTAAAGTTGTAACCCCTCTTCAAGAGTCGCACTTTTGCACCAAATGTGTCACACCCTTTCATCAAGAGTCATAACTCTTTGTTATAAACTATACTTAACCCACTATGAACATACTTATTTAGGTTCAGCATGATTCAATATTTGTAGCAGTTTGAAACTAAATTTAGAATAAAGCCTTATGTTGTATTTGAAAGTTGCTTAATTAAGTTCTAATTGGTGTTTAGCTAGCTGGAGCCAATGGCGGCTCTACATAGAGTCCAGGGTGGTCATAGGACCACCTTAATTTGGAAAAAATAATTATTATTATTTATAAATTTTAAAAAATTATGATTTTTTTATCCTTAAGAAAACGTTGTGACCACCCTAAAATTTTTTTAGACCCAACATAGTTAAACTTTAGAAAAAATTTGGCAATAAGCTTGGTTGTAGACTAAGGTTATAACTCCAATCAATATTTTTTTATTGGATGTGAATTTTAAAAAATCCACCATTTAATTACATTTTCTTATTATATCTTCCATACTTGCAAAATTTCCATAAGAAAAAAGATCAATAGATATGTCATCAATCAAATATTTAAATTTCGAGTTTTTGTAGTTTAAAATCATACATAAAAAATAAGTTCAGAGATCAAAAAGTAAATACGGTCCGATTGGCATGAAATTTAACACATGTTTTAAGAACAAAGAGAACATATAATTCAACTATTAGATTTTCAAAATATGTAGCAATGTTAATTTGTTTAGTGAGAGTTGTAACCTTAGGCTACAACTAAGTTTGTAACCAAATTTTGATCTTAAACTTTGGTTCCCTTAACAATATATTAGGTTTTTACAAATAAAAAGAAAAATTCCAAGAAAAATTTTATTTAACTAAACTTTTGAAGAGTGTGTAACTTGCAACATTGATAATGAGTATATCATCTAACAATTTCAAAATAAGAAAATTCGTAGAAGAAAATTGTAAGACTTTATGTGTTTGCGTGTATTTGTTTTTTTCAATATATGAAGTTCTCTTTTTATTAAATTTTGTATAATTTAAATTTCTTAATCACCACCCTCAAAAAAGTTCCTAGAGCCGCTAGTGGTTGGAGCTAATGAGTTTTTTTCCAAAGTGTTTAGCTAGATTACAAGTGTTGGCTTTGTTGTTTTTGCAGTTTTGATTAGTCTTTTACTTGCTGTATCTTCGATTGAACAAATTTCTTACTCTCAGAGAGAGAGAGAGAGAGAGAGAGAGAGAGAGAGAGAGAGAGAGAGAGAGAGAGAGAGAGAGAGTTACATAAAATGAGATAGAGAGAATGTTAACTTCTTTTTCTTTTTCTTTTTTTTTTGGAGAAAAAGAATGTTAACTTAATTTGTAAACGAAAATATAACTTTTTTTTTTATGGGTGTCCTTTTATGTATTGGTTGCAACTTGCAAAGAAGATATACTTTTGCCGTTGGTACTCTAGTTTAAAATATAGGGTAAATTTTATTTATACTTCCTGAGGTTTGGGCTAATTCCAACTAAATCTAAAATTTTTCAAAACTAACTAATTTAGTCCCTAAAACAGTTGTGAAAAGATAACTAACAGTTTTACTAACACTTTTAGGGACTAAAATGACTAGTTTTGAAAAGTCTTGGGTTTGGTTAACATTAACCCAAACCTCAAAGTATGTTAGTGAAAGTTACCCTAAAATATATCTATAATTTTTTCCTCAAAAACAAATATATCTATAATTTTGTTTGAGACTGGATGAGGTCCAGCTAGTACAGTGGCGGCTCCAAAAAAAAATTTTATGGTGTTTCTCAAGAAGCATAAATTACACAATCTAATAAAAAGAAAATTTTATATATTGACAACAACAACAACAACAATAACAATAAAAAAAAACATGCAAATACATAAAGTTTTACAACATAAAGCTTGTGGAGTTTAGTTGTGGTTGTTGTTAGTGTTGCTGAACAATGATGGACGATGATGGTTGAGGAGAGTAAGTGAGTTTCTTATTTCCTTTTAGCCTTTAGGTTTGATTTAGTTTTAATTTAAATTGTTTAATGACTTGTGAATCCGCGAGGCACTGAGGCAGTGAGGACTTTTTTTTTTTTAATATTTGTTGAATTAAAAACGTAATTGTGTTAGTATTGGAGTAGTGATAATCTTAGTTTGAGATGAGATTGATCTTGTACTGGGCTTTTCTATTGGCATTTGGTTTGAGCCTTATTAGTGGTTTTTTTTTTTTTTTTTTTTTTTTTTTTTCCAGATTTTCTTTCAAAAAAAAAATTTTTTTTTTTTGGGGTTTTTTCCATGGTTTTATAAACCAATACAATGAAAGAACTAAAAAAGGGACTGATTACTGGTTTTTTGGTCGGACCAAGATCTGACTGATGGTCGAACCGGTGATGTCATAAATAATATAAGTAATAAAATTTTAAATTACATAAATAAAAATATAATAAGTTTATTAATAATAATATTGTAAGGACCAAATTTGGATCCTAGCCCAAATGATAGATGGACTCAAGCCCAAAAAACCCAAAATAATGAATTTGTAGAGAGTGGGTTGGAAAACTGGGCTTAAACGAGTTGGATGACCAATAGAATGGGTTCCAATGACAAGAACAAAAAGACAAATTGATTCAACTAAAGAAAATCATCCTCGGCACAGTCCGAGGAGATCAGCTCTTATATATTTTTCTTAAGTTTGATTACAAATTTGTTTCTTGATTGCTACAGTATTTCTCTTTTGATTTTTCGATCCCTTTCTCCCATTGCTTCCTTCTTCTTTTATACTCTCTTCTCCTTCCATCTCTACTTTCCACATGCTGGCCAGGTGGTTGGTACTGATACTTGTCCCATCAGCACTTTCCTAAAGTCTTAATGTAGTAGCTGTAAGGCTGAAAACCACTGTTTAGGTATCGCCTTCACATTAATGTAGCCAGAGAGTTAGCTGCAGAGTATTTAATATAGTGGTAGCAGATTTTCCCTTAAATATTTTAGTACTCCCCCCTGTCATGTATCTGTGCAATGCTTATTCGTACCAACAGAATTTCCTTAAAACGTTCCTCTTGACTATAGACTACCCTCCTGGGCTATGGTTGGTTGAGGAGGCATTCATCTTCGGACCACCCTCCTGGGCCATTATGTCTAAAACAAACTTCTTCTTCTATTAACATGGACTCCCTTGACAATATTTACTCATCCTCATATGACCCCTTATCCTCGGCTTGGGTCTTCAGGCCCAATATATACATAGGTAATGAGCTCCTGGGCCCAATACCCCTACAAATATGATAGCAAAACGTAAAAACATAATATTTAGTGACACTTTTTGTGTAAATTTAATCAAATCTCCTTAGAATGGACAATCACATGTTTAATTATAATCATTAAAATAAAAATTTTATTATATATATAATGAATTAATTGATGTTATATAAAAATTAAGTAACTTTTTAAGTTTATTCACTTAATTAACTAAAACTACTATTTTTTTCTAATCAAAATTATCGGAAAAAGAAAAGTAGTTGTATAATGAAAAAAAAACTAAATTTACATGACTTTGACCAATTAGTTGTATAATATATATTATAATGTTTTTGAGAAAAAATAGTTGTACAATAACAATATGTCAGGTAAAGCAAAAACTAAAAGTAAAACCGTAGTATATAGTTAAAAGAATATAAAAGTATGTGGTTCTTTTTGCTTCAAAAATCCTAATATATTAGCCAACGCCATAATAACATAGAAACTCAAATAGAAACAAAGCATCAATAGCCATTGCATATGCTATTTCAGAGTCATCAGCTTTCAAGTACATTTGGTAACAAGCACGTACAGATGGAACTAGCTGCTTTAGTTTAGAAATGAGTTCTTTGAACTCAATTCTTCCAAACTCCTTATGCATTTTCTTGCTGCACCAACCTTGTACATCTGCATTGATTCAAGCTCCAATCGGTTATGATGCAATAGTCCTAAACTCCTAATCCTACTACTAGCGGGCAATAAGCTTCTGGTTTGGAAGCTTTTAGAGAGTCGGGCACTTTGAAGACACAGATAGGAACATCAATGTCGTCATTGCTGTGGAAGATGTTATTGATAGCAATGATCCATTGATCTCGGGGTTGATTAAAGTTTAAAATTGAGGCCATGTTTGGTTGGCTTCTATGTTCAAGTTAGATCCAATTTATTTATATAGGACAATCTGATCATCTGTGAGAGTTTCTTTTACTCACTGTATTGGCCATGATACCTACTACAATAGAGAAAAAAAAATCAAACAAATAAACAAACGTTAGTAAATGAGCAATAAGCATTACTTCTCACATTATCTTTTTATAATTTGTTAAAATAATAAATTGTAATTTGAGTAACATCATCTTCAACTTATTTTACTATTAACACTACTATTTTAAGACACTACTAATCATAACATGTTAACTAAAAATTGATTGATTACAATAAAAAATTCAACATTTAACGCACTCACTTGAATCTAAAATAAAATTTGAATGACCTTTTTTGATTAATCACAAAAACTGTTAGTGATATTTTGGAATCTTTATCATTATTGTGGTCAGGGAGGGTCAATCCGAGGTAGGCTTTGTCTTACATATCAAATTATTGTTGATGTGAGGAAGGCTTTACACTTTCTTTTGTTTGTTTTCCATTTAACTGCTTGCATTATATGTATTGGTGGGTTAACTATTTAAAACTTTTGAATTAAAAATCAGTATCTCATTTCACGTGAATTTGATGTTTTTTTCTCTTTTAAATTTTTTAAGTGCCAGATCGTATCTCATAAGAGTGATTGAATATGGGCACAAGGGACAAGGGGTTTACTTTAAAACATGAGGAAGGAAGGTACGTATAGTGAGGTAGAAATAGATTAGAGTTATGTAATGGGATTTGGGGTTAGGAAAAAACTATTTTTATATTAATGTTGCACTATTCAAGTAAAGTGTACATTATAGTTATAAGAATTGTACGCTTTGTCTCGAAGTGACAAATATTAGCCATATTTTTGCCTAAATTTGCTCTTTACATGGTACCATTCATGTAAACTAATCAATACCTTGGGGGTTATTGTTATTCCTAAAGAACCATTACCAGTCCGGCTTGATGTATCTAATTTGTGCAAGAAAATTCGATATGTCTGAAGAGACCTAGATCTTCTGAGAAGACTCTTGCAAACCAAGATCATCAGAAAACAATAGAAACTTAATCATAATACAATATATAACAATTAAAAAAGAAGACCATAGAAACTTAGATAAGAATAGAACAAGAAGAAAGACGCTTGCAAGCCATGATCACATGATTACAATGCACCATAGCCAGAAAACCTTATTTTCTAACAACTTTCAAACCAAGAACATTACAAGACAGCAGAAGCTTTATTACAATGTTACAGTACAGAGTTAAATATTAAACATGAAGAAAGACATTTGCAAGCCATGATCACATTGTCTTAATTGATCTTGTTGAATATACGAGAGCACCCATAGACAGAGCAAAACGTCTGGACTGCCATTAGGGACAAAAGCAAGATTGTAGCAAAAAGTATGCAAACATTCCATAAAGTGAATACACACTTCTTGATGAATTTGTGAGCCTTAACCTTTCGTAAACCATTATAGTAGTTGTTAACATCTGCAATGGCCTTGTCTAAATAATGTGCCTTTGCTTCTCGTATCGGCTTGGTGGTTGTCCCACTAAAGATTTTCACAACCTCCTCATCCTTCATGGACTCAGTTTGAAGAATCCCATGATCCCTCAGTACCTTCATATCCTTTTCAGTCTCTATAATTGCGTTCATCAATTCAAAATACCGTGCTAAAATAAGGGACTCAGAGTCAGAACATTGCTTCATATGCCACCAGGTTTCTAATTACAACCTCCGAGTTTACATCTAACATAAGGAGAGGGAGCTTAAACGAGGTTTTGTCACGTTCAAATTCAATGGCTGTGATGTGGTCTGTGATGAATTTCACTCCAACATCACAAAGGCTTGACGCTGTAGGAATTAGAATTTCCTTTTCAACCTGAACTATATTTTTAATAGAGTTGGGATCAAGTTTTGGCGATGGTAGCTCAAGTAAACCTTTTACTAGCTCTATTGGTTTTTTAATATCTTTTGGTATATCTAGAGACAATAATATACGTGCTGCTTCTTTCACAAATTTTGTATTCAAAAAGTTTTTCCCTACTGGTTTCCTTTCTTCTTCTTCATCTTCTTCTTCCTCCGTTGCCATCTCTTCAGGCGGCTCTTTGAGCATAATCAAGTGGTACAAAAGGTCCAACAAATGAGCATGCTTTAAAGCTATGGAAGCAGGATAATTCTCTAGCAAATTGAATGGAGAGAGTGCTTTGCAATAACCCCACAACATCTGAGGAAGATATTTCTCAATGATAGGTGACTTCTTTTTCTTCTTGGATGCAACATGGCTTGAGTTTGGCTCCGAGCATTCGATGAACAAGATATTTTTCATCACAGCAATTGGAATTTGGTTCTCAAGCATCATTGTATCTCTGAGTATCCCATATGTGGCCAATCTCATTCCTGCAGTGTCAACTAAGTCACGCAAAATATTTGAAAAGGTTAGAGTATCTTTGCCAATGCCATAGTAACATAGCAATTCAAATAAGAACAAAGCATCAATAGCCATTGCATATGCTATTTCAAAGTCATTAGCTTTCAAGTACATTTGGTAACAAGCACGCACAGATGGAACTAGCTGCTTTAGTTCATAAATGAGTTCTCCGAACTCAATTCTTCCAAACCTCTTATGGATTTTTCTTGCTACACCAACCTTGTACGTCTGCATTGATTCAAGCTCCAATCTGTTATGATGCAATAGTCCTAATCCTACTACTTGTGGGCAATAAGCTTCTGGCTTGGAAACCTTTAGAGAGTCTGGCACTTTGAAGACGCAAATAGGAGTGTCAATATCGTTGCTGTGGAAGATGTTATTGATAGCAATGACCCATTGATCTTGGGGTTGATTAAAGTTTAAAGCCATGTTGGGTTAGCTACCATGTTCAGGTTAGTTCCAATTTATACAGGACAGTATTTATCATCTGTGAAAGTTTCTCTTACTCATATATTGTAATGCAGGGGTGGCAATGTATGACACACACAACTTGCAAACATAACATCATTTTTTGTGGGTTAGTGTTTAGTTTAAATAGGTTCGTGTAAAAAATAAGATGACACACTTTAACGGGATTAAAAAATTGATCAATTTCATATTCATGTTTAACTCACAATCAGTCCGAAATGACCAAATTAATATAAATAAATGTGTTTTTTATATTACAGAAATTTGAATTCTAAATATAATGGAGTAATTAAAAGAATTTTATTGGTTATATTGATAATTATTAATTAAAACTCTAAAGTCCCTAACCCTTTTACATGAAACAACGAAAAAAAAAAAAAATCCCTTTTTGCTTTATTTGTCTTAGAATATTATCTACTAATGGGTTGTGTCGTATCGACTCGCTTAATAAACAGTTTATGTTAGAATTGAGAGATTTTGACATAATTATTAAATGAGTTGAGTTAGGGTTGAGCTTTGTATTCGAATACCTTTACCTCGACATGACACGAACATGTCTTAGTAACATGAATTGCCATCCCTTTTGAATTGGCTATGATACCTACCACAAGGGGAAAAAACAGAGAATGAAATAAATGTGGTACAAGAGTAAATGAATAATATGCATTACTTTTTTTATTATCTTTTTATAATTTGCTAAGATAATAAATTGTGATTGGAATAATATCATTTTCAAGCCGGGCCTAGGTTTAGGTAACTTAGGCCATGAGCCTTGGCCTCCTACTAGAGAGAGGACCCTAATGTGGGGGCCAATAAGTGAAATATATATATATATATATATATATATTTTTTTAATATGAGTTGTACAATTTTCCCATTTTTAAGAAAGCATAAAAAATTGATTGATGCTAGAAATACTACAAATTTTATTGCATAGGTCTTACAAATTGTTGTGCCACCAATCATAAGAAGTTATTCAAATATTCATTTATTATCTTGTTGAAGTGCCACAAACTAACATTCTTATCCACATCATTTGGTAAGTTTTTTTTATAATAAAATTTGTAGAAGCTCTAGCATTTCTCCCCAAAAAATTGTAAACTAATAAAAATCAACAAATCACCATTAAGCAAATAAAAAATGTTAAAGACACTACAAATTTCACTACAAAATATTTACAAATTGATGTGGCAATAATAGACTGATCCCACTTAAACAATATAATAAATTAATGTTTGAATTAATTTTTTTTGATCAGTGACACTTCAATTTGTAAGGCCTATTTGATAAAAATTGTCAATATCCCTAGTATTGCTAAAGTGAATTGGTCATGTAAAAAAGTAAGAATAATTAATTTTAAACAAAAAAAAAATTTATAGTTCAAAATATTAACTAAATTGATGGTTAATTAACTAAATTTTATTTAAGTAATATTTAAATATACTTTTGACCCATTTAAAGTTTTATCCTAAGGCCTCAAATTGTTTTGAGCTAGCCTGGATCATTTTCAAGTGATTTTACTATTAATACTACTTTTTAAAACATTAATCTTAGCACGCCAACTAAAAATTGATTGATTACAATAAAAAAAAACTTAACCTTAACCAATGCCTTTTAAGTACTGGGATCCTAAATAAAATTTGAATGAAATTTTGTAATTAATCACACAAATTGTTGGTTAAACTTTGGAATCTTCATTATTTTGGTCAGGTGGTCAATGAGAGGTAGGCTTTGTCTTACATATCAACAATTGTTTGTTGATGTGAGGTAGGCTTTAGACTTTCTCTTGTTTGTTTTCCATTTAACTACGTGCATTAATCAAGGGAAACGTATGTGCTGATGGATTAGATATTTAAAACTTTGAATTAAAAATCAATATTTCATTTTATGTGAATTTGATGTTTTTATCATCTACGAGCCAAATTCTCATAAGTGAATGAATGTGGGCACAAGGGACAAGGGGTTTACTTTAAAAAATGAAATTGCATCTAAAAAGGCTCAATCGAAACTCACACAGGCACTACCAAATGCATCTTTCAACTTAATTAATGATACCATTACAATTAAAACGCTTATGATTATCCAATATTTTTTTTTAAGAGAGTTTCAATCTATGGCGTCTGCTCGTGATGATAGTTTTTTATTATCAGACCAAAACATCAATCAGTTTTTGGTGTAGGCGAGGATTAAACTCCAGATTTCTTATTCAATCATTAAAAACTTTACCAGCTGAGCTAACAAGAACTCATATGATTATCTAATATTGAGACAAGGACAATGGATCATATTTTTTCCTAACATCAAATTTGTTATGACAAGAAATCTATAGAGTGATGGGTTCCTAGTAAAGTCTTTTGTAGTCGAATAATGAACTTGAGATCAAATCCCGTTTACACCAAAAGAAATCTATTGGCTGATAAAGAACAATAATTATAAAATGAATGCTATAAATTCAAATTATATTTTGTTTAAAAAAAAAAAAAAACTGAAAACCATAGATTATCTTATTCTAACAAGAATTTAATTTCCCACTATCCCATCTTTGGCCAATCTCGTTCTTGCAGAATCAACTAACGCAAAATATTTTGAGAGGTTAGAGTCTCTTTGTCACGCCTATAGTTATATAACAATAGAAACAGAAACAAAGCATCAATAGCAATTGCACATGCTATTAAAAATGTCAATGATGCAATGGTCCTAAGCCAATTACTTGTGGAAAGTAGGCTTCTGGCATGGAAGCCCATAGATTTTCGGGCACACGGAACACACAAATAAGAAAATCAAAATCTTCGCTTTTGAAGATGTCAATGGCCCATTGATTTTTGTGTGGAATCTAAGTTTGAACTTGAGGCCATGTTGCTGTTGGGTTGTTTACAATGTTCAAGTTAGTTCCAATTTAAACAGTTGTGGAGAGTGTTGTGCATTTGCTACAACTTTTTCCTTTAGTTCTAAACTTTTATGTATGGTTTTTAAAAATTTCATATTTTTTCACATTTTTAAAATACAAGTATATTTTAACACATTTCTTATAAAAGTAATCAGCAAAAAATCAAATAAAATGATGCCAGAGGCGCACACAGCAACATTTCTCTACTCACTGTATTGGTTATGTGATGCAGGACAATTAGAACAAAATAAAACAATAGAAAAATAAAGAGATAGGACCTAGAAGTCAACACCTCAACAAATTCAACTTGTTGATTAATAGCACATTCAACAAATTCAACTTTCTCATCATATGCACCCTCTAACATAATACTCACTCAAGAAATTATCTCTTCACCTTGTTGCTCTTCAATACTCTCTTGATGTTTTTCCATTACTAAGATCTCATCAACAATATTGTCTTCTATGGGGCAACAATAATTTCATTATTATTTATCATCCTTGGTTACCTAATTGAATCAGTTTGAGTCTTCATCCGCTTTAATTTAGAAACCAAGTCTTGAACACCTTTCTAGAGCCTTTTAAATAATTTGTTGTCTTGAGGAAAGGTAGATTGTTGCAAGAGTACACTGAGGACATGAAAAGATTTTGTCAACTTGACTTGCTAAGTACAGTACGGCCCACTAAAGATAGTACTGCCGCGGTCTTACCAAGTGACTGTTGGAACACTGGTGATGAGTGGGCTTGGGGGGGGCCGATGGTGCCTATGGTTTTAACTGGGCTGGGTTAGATAAAGGATTTATTTTAGGCTTTTGTTGTTGATTGGGCCAGGTCTATTAAATTCTGTGTTGATTTATTTATATATTTTAGACTGGGGCTAAGGGTTTGGGTATAAAGTTGGGCTTGTGGTCTTGTTAACAAAATGGGTCGGGTCAAGGGCTTGTGTCTACAATGAGTTTGTTATTTTGACTGGGTCAGGTAGTTACCGTAGTTTTACGGGTTTGGAACTTTCGATTTTATTTCTTTATCAGATGGACCGGGTCAAGTTGAAATTTAAAAAAGATCGGGTAGGGTTTGAACAGAAAAGCAGAAGGTGCCGGGGTTTTTTTTTTAATTAAAAAGAAAAAAAAAATCTAACCATGGGTAAGAAAAAATCTACACACCCTAAGTTAATATAAGATTTGTTATTTAACACACACACCAACTTGAGATGTCAAAAGAAATATGGAAGCTCCAACACCATTTTTGGAAATCTTTATGATAAAAGGAACATGAGAATCACAAACTATTTTTTTTTTTTTCAAAAAGAAAATCTTACCACTTTGATTATGTACTTGATATACAACACTTACATTAACAATCTTTATTCTATCACTAGTTTTTGTCAATTTGTGGTACCATTAATGTGCAAGAACCCATAACTTTTGGATACTATTGAATTCTATAAAACAAAAGATCACTAATAAGTTAAATTACGGGAAAGCTTATTATAACTTATAACAACAAATTCTGGATCAATAATAAAACATTGTACTTAACAAACCATTAAATTAGCGAAGCTACCATCTTAATTCCATTTTAGGTATCATATACATATTTTTATCGACAAGTTACAAACGCAACCAGTGGATCTTGAACTCACGACCTCACCAATTTGCTCTTACAACTTACAAGGGGAGAAAGTGCCACTTGAATTAGAGCTCACCTAGCTTGTCCAATTCCTAAATCTGTTCAATCATAATGCTTTGATTGAGTTCATTTGAACAAAAGGGCAAGAAAAAGGGTAACTTAGAAGAACAAAAACCAAGTCGATAAAATAATCAATTGATTATTCTAATGTGTGAGATTTTGAGCTTGGAATATGTACTACAATGAAGGAAAGCTAGTGAGAGAACTGAAATAGAGAATAAAAATTTTGAGTACTACTGAAATTGTATTTCCAAGCTCTAAATTTTTACAAAATATATTAAGCTCTATTTATAGAGTAGGAAAGGTTCTAGAAACCCCTACTCTAACTGGATCATAACAAACTCATAACAAACAATCTAACTAAGCACTACTCTATAACTGTATTGAAGAAAATGTGGAAGGATTTGAGCTTTGTGGAACTGCCTAAGCAAAACAAATCCAAACTAAGGCACTTTGAAAAGAGAAGAAGAGAATTCAAACACTATATATGTTCAAAACAACACCGTTTCTGGCTAGTGTATTAACTTTGTGAATTAAGCTTGTGCAAAATGACGCCATTTGCCACTAAACCAAATGTCATCGTTTTGATCTAGATGACCGTTGGTTACTAGCCGTTGCTACAGCTGTCTCTTCTTCCTCTTTCTTCAACATATTTGAATTTGGTGGTTCTTCTTCTTTCTTCGAATTACTTAACTCAAAACCAGTTTTCCTATTTCCATTTCTAGACTTAGAATTTCTTTTAATATAATGCACATAAAAGGTGTAAAAATAAAAAAGCTAGCAAATGAATGAATCATTTTTTTTTTCTGACAAATGTGGTTGTAGCTTTAATTTATTTTTATTTTAATATTGAACACAAATTGTGGTTGTAACTTGTAGGAGAACCGCAATATTTAGAAAGTGTTATTATATCAAATTTGTGGGTGAGGTACAAATTATAAAAGAAAGGGAAAAAAAAAAAAAAAAAAAAAAACAGAAATAATCACTGAATGAAAATAAACTTGGGTTTTTGTGGGGTTCACAAACAGTTGAGCAAAATGCCACTGTCAAATACACTTTAACCGATTCTAGGCTCTAGCAAAGAGAGCTTTCTCTCCCATGCAAATCAAATCACTCAAAAGTAACCAACCTTACAACGTACTGAAGATTTCATTTCAACCATCATCTTCTCTAACCCCATTTCATCATCAACAAAGATCCATCATGGAAAAGAAAATCATAAAAATGAAATCAACTCTAAAAGCAAAAACTATTAAAAACCCCCAAAAAAATACCTACTTCAAAAAATCCACCTTGAAACCCCAACCGTACCAAATCCCTTTGTAAAACCCAACCCAAAAAATCCCTCACAGAAAATTTTGCCATAATAATAATAGGGTAATATTTGTGCTAAATATGATAGTTCTTGTACCTATTGAATTTCTTAATCTCTTTCCGCGTGATAAATTTTTTGAATCCAATGGATATTTTTGATAGAGTTAGTTTTCTCCAATATTTCAATAATTTTACTTTTAAAAAATGTAACATTTAGTGTTCTATTTTATGGACAAAATAAAGAGACAAAAAGTGGAGTAGTAATTTGATCATACTATATGTGTTTACAAATTTTGAAAATTGCATGATATTTTAACATAGATAGGCTTGTTTCATGTCTACTAAAAAAAATACAAATATCATTTTGATAAATAAATATACAAATATCCTTCAATAATTTTTTGTAAAATTGTTTATGTCTCTAACATTATTCTTCTTTTAAATATGACAAGAGGAAACCACAAGATAAGAAAACATGAGAGAATTTTTTTTTTTTTTTTTACAATGGTTCTACAAGAGAGTGAAAATACTAAAATATGATAAAATTTCAGTATTTATAGTAATAAATAAGAGAGAGGAAACTAAAACATGTTATATTAATTAAGATAGTGTTTTTTGAACCGTTAGATTGCTTAGAGATCTATGGTGGATAAAATTTATAACTTTTGTAAAGTTACACTAGGTGTAACTTGAACCCCTCCCCCCCCCCCCCCTCTCTCTCTCTCTCTCTCTCGATATATATATATTGCAAAAGTAACTAAATTTGTGCAAAAATAGCATATTTCTAATCAATTTTTTCTCATATAAATCTTATAAAATTGACATCAAAATTTCATTATACTTAAATAATTAATGAACTACTTAAAATAATTAATATAAGAAAATATATTTATTTATCATATTAGTTTTTTTTTTTTTTTTGAGAAAAATATCAGTAATCTTTTGAATTATATAGAATAAATACTGCAATGTTGGTTATATATATACTAGCCTCATCACACGTGCTTTGCACGAGCAATGAGGCTTTTTTTTTTAGTGGTCCTATTTTGTAGGAAAAAAAAAAACTGTGGTTTTTTATTTTATATATATATATATATATATATATATATATATATATATATATATATATATATATATAATTTTTATTTTGAAAATCTAATTTATAAGTGAATAAATCAATTTGAAAATTGATAGGAGAGTGGTCCAATTTTTTAGGCAATGTTTTAGTGGAGAGTAAAAGTTGCATTTTTACCGAATTGTCCTTTAGTTTTGTCTCTACTTAAACGTAGGGGTGTAAGAGCATTTTTAAACTAAAAAAAAAAAGAGGAATCCAAACAGGGAAGCCTCTTAAATAATAGTATATGTATATATATATATATATATATATATATATAATGTCACTAAAAGAAGGTTAGCAAATCTAAATGATTATGACTTATATAATGTCACTAAAAGAAAATTAGGAAATCTAAATGATTATAACTAATTTTAGTGAATTTACAAATATTTAATTTTTTATAAATTTTATTAAATTGTGGTCAAAGCAACTAAACATGAAAAAGAATGTCATATTTTAAATCAATTATTAAAATAATAATTTCCTCCTCCAAGAATCCTGCCACCCTCCTTCACTACAAGGACGGAGGTAGCCTTTAACTTGGGGGGCAATGCTCCCCCCCCCCCCCCCCCCCCACCTCCTTCTCGAAAAAAGAATTTCTTTAAAAAAATATTAGAGTATATACTATGTATTAATTTTAGCAATTTTTTATATAAAATTACACTTTGCTCCTTGAATAATATCATTAATTCTTTTAAGAGTAATGTTATAGTCACAAATATTTTTATAATATTTTTACAAATTCTTGAGGTAGCAAATTCTTATTGCTTTGCATTTAAGGTCACCACTTACACTATTTTTTTACTTACCAATAACCACTCATTACATCAGTAATTTGAGATATGATCATTTAATCCATTATCTTTATAATTAACTTTCTACATCATGTAATAACAATGAGTGTTCAGAAGTTGTTTATTTTTTATTTTATTTTTAATGTCAAAATCTTCTATTCATCCTAGTTCAAGGTTTATGCATTTAGGTTTATGCCTTTACCAATCACTGAAATAGTTGAAAGTTGGATGAGTCCTAACACAAACACACACATACACACAAAAGCACTGAAATAGCATCAAATACTAAAATACAATATATAGAACTTAGACTAAAGTAGTCTAAATTTGTCATTTGTGATATGTAATTAAATTGGATATTAATAATTTAAATTCATTTATTTTCATATATTAATTATGTATAGGTGCTAATTTTTTTTTTTTTTTTTGGAGAAGTTGCTAATTAGTTATGTAAAATGAATAGTGATTATTTTTGTAAGATTTATATTGCAAACAATGGATTTAGAATATGGTATAAATTGTATTGTTTTGAGTCTTGACAGCAATTGAAAAAAAAGCACAACAAAAGATAAAATTAAATTTTATTACACACAATCAAGAATATATAAAAATAAATAAATAAATAAATAAATAAAAATTGTAGGCTTATATTAGTGGAAATAACTAAATATTTTTCAAGTCATTCAAGCAATTTGTTCTTATTCCCATGCTTCAACTGTGTCAAACCTTGTAAGTTTAATCTTTGGATTATTTTCATTTTCAATATAAGAAAATTCTATTTGAATATACTATTTGGTTTTGTATTATTTCACAGTTTCACTCACCCAAAACAGAACTTTCTTACAAGATACTTTAGAAGAAGGAATGGTACCTGAATTATGGTGCTAACACATTTCTTCGTGATTTGCTTTTAGACTTGATTCTTGAAAAGGAGCAAGTGCCATTGCCATTCTAGTTTGAAGCAAACTGCTCTTATTAGAATTTAAAAAACCACCTTCAACTGAGTAGAATTCACGACAATGCTAGCCATGGAAGCATCTTCCAAGATAGTACAATTTATTTGACATTTTTATTAATACTTAAGAAATATAGAAGCTACACACAATAGATGAATTTTGAGCAAAATTATTGACCACCCTTTACTTGGTGAGCTTGTCGCCGTTGAAACTTCCTTTTCAATTTGGCTACTCCACCTGCAACCATCACTAAAAAATTTTCATTCATGTTGCCCAAGAAACGGAAATAAATATACCTCCAAGATCTATTCAGGAGTAAAGAACCCCAAAATACCCAAAACCTTGTAATAAATCCAAGTGCCAAGCTCGTATAGAGTGAAGTTATTGCAGAGCCATCTTGGTTTTCTTCATCTCCTCTCGAACATTGTGGATCTCCGAATAATTCATTGTTCGAGCACATCTTTGAAAGCGGAATTCCACAAAGTTGAGGATTCCCTATGTAGGATGAGTTATCAAATCTATCGAGCAGGAGACCACGAGGAATTACCCCTGACAAGTTGTTATGTGACATGTCTAAAATTGCAATGGATGTCAAATTAATCATGCCAGTTGGGATGGTGCATGAAATTTGATTCCTTCATAAATCAAGAGACTCTAGTTCTATCATTTCAGCGATGTTTAGTGGGACAGGTCCGACCAAATGATTTGTTGACAAATTCAAAATCTTCAATCCAACAAGGCTCATAACTTCTTTAGTAATTTGTCCCGTTAACTTATTGGATGAAAGGTCAAGTGATTTCGCAAAAGGAAGAAAATTTTGGAATATATAATGGTAATAGATCTTATCAGGAATATATATGAGGGAATGATTGTCCCTAAAGGAAGTGTCAACAAAGGCGCATCGTGGTGTTAGAGATATATATTAGACATATTAGCCTAATGTAATAGGTCCAAGCCCAATCCTGCTTGTACTAGTAGTCTAGGGTTTAGTCGCCTATATATATTCATGTTATGGCTCATTGTAACACAGGTTATTGTACTACACTCTTATACATAATAAAGATGTAGCCCTTAAGGGATTCCTCCGTGGATGTAGGCCGACAAGGCTGAACTATGTAACCTTCGTGTTCACAGTATTCTTATTCTATGCTTCCACTTCCGCATCTATACTAGCATACACAACATAGTATAACACATCAATATATAGACTATTCAGTCTTTCTCTCTCACTTTATATATTTAACATGGTATCAGAGCCAAACTCCGTTCTTGGCATCAAACAAAATCTCTAGCAAGCAAAGAAGATTCTCACGTGTGTAACACAGATCCATAACAGTGCGCATGCCTTCTTTCACATCTGGGTCTACAGCATCACGCAGCTACCATGGAAACTCCGTTGCTACCTCGCTGCTACATCTCTGATCTCTCAAGCAAGTCGAACCACTCACCTATTCGATCTGTGCACATCAAGACTTCGCCTGTCGAAACCAAAGCCACAGACATGCTCCTAGGCCTCCCGCGAGGAAAACCCAGAAATCCGGTCAACCGAAAGCTAGCCACGCGCCGACACGCGCCGCAGTTAGCTCCGGAGAATCTCCCACGCGCCGCCTCAGATGCTTGACTTTTAGATCGTGTTCGTGTGCACACGCGCCACCACGACGGCCTCCTCGACCACCGATCTACAGAACCTGAGATTCCGGCCCTCATCCGACAATACACGCACCCTCACGCGCTTCTAGGATTTCTGGCATCTTCTTCACACGCCGGTGGACTTAGCACGCGCCGAACTCTACTGCTGACATCACGCCTAACACACGCTGAACTCTGCTGCTGATGTCATCTAACGTCACCAGATGACGTCATCACTCCACGTCAACAGCCACGCAAGCACGTCCACGTCAGCCCTAGTCCACATCAGCGACACGTCATAGGATGACGTTAGAGGATCTACTGCTCAACCCGTGACCCAACCCGGATGCCCAAAACCGACCCAAACCAGTATCCGTTGACGTTGACCCTAGACTAGTTAACTTTGACTTTTTACGTTGACCTTTGACCAAAAGTCAAAATTCCCGACAAGTCCTATCTTGCTCAGTTTTTCGCGTAGATTCCAATTTTAAGCTCCGTTTCTTCATTTGAAGCTCCAAAATTGATCAATTGGCACATTCTTCATTGTGGTTTCTTCAAAGGTATCCTTCACGGCATCTCTAAATGATCTTCTCATGCTTATCCAACCTCAAACCTTCATCGAGCTTCCGCCTTGAGTTTGAAGGAGGGTGTTAGAGATATATGTTAGACATATTAGCCCAATTTAATAGGCCCAAGCCCAATCCTGCTTGTATTAGTAGTCTAGGGTTTAGTCGCCTATATATATTCATGTTATGGCTCATTGTAACACAGGTTATTGTACTGCACTCTTATACATAATAAAGATGTAGCCCTTAAAGAATTCCTCCATGGATGTAGGCCGACAAGGCTGAACCACATAACCCTCGTGTTCACAGTGTTCTTATTCTATGCTTCCACTTCCGCATCTATACTAGCATACACAACATAGTATAACACATCAATATACAGACTATTCAGTCTTTCTCTCTCACTTTATATATTTAACACGTGGAATGGTTCCAAATAAATTATTTGAAGCAATGTTCAAATATTTTAGCTGGCACAACTGCAACGGAATGCTTCTACTAAATTCATTATATTACAATGCAAGAATCATTAGGTTTTATAAATTCTCACCAATCCATGTTGGTGTGCTACCCACCAGTTTGTTCTTTCCAAGATCCGAAAGGCAATTCTCCTGAAAGGCGATTCCTATCCAATCGTAGTGTCCTAAGATGTATTAATTGGCCAATTGAGTTCGGGATTTGTCCATAAAGAGAGTCATTAGCTAAGTTTAAAATGACCAAATTTTGTCCATATTTCCAACAGTCTGGAATCTCTTCTGATAAATTATTTCCAGATAGATCCAAATAAAACAGAGAGTTGTTTACAGACAATACTGCTCGTAAGTGTGAAATTGTTCCAAAAAACGAATTTGCAGCCAGAACCAATACCCTTAAGTTCGTAGAGAAGCCAAGTAAGGGACTGTTAAAGCTGTTGGAACTCAAGTCTAGGAGTGAAAGTTGGAGTTGCGATGATAAATTTGGCACATCTCCGTGGAGGTTATTGAAAGACAAATTCATATTCTTGGTCCTAGAAGACAGGTTCCAAAACCAATCGGGCACGACATCTACAATTCCAGTATTAGAGATATCAATGGAAGAGAAATTCTTTTGTGATCGAAGCCACCATGGAAATTCTGGGCCTAGTTGGCAAGACCCCAAACCTATGGTTTCAAGCTGAAAGGGTGGAATCCAGCTTGTACTCACTTTTAACACCAACCGATTTGAAGATAGATAGATCTAACACTCGCAAGCTTCTAAATTTTAGCAATTGAGCTTCTGTAATGTTACCCTTCAAGTGATTCCTAGCCATATTTAAGACAACGAGTTGTGAGAGCTGTGTAAGACTTTGCTTTAAGGATCCATTCAATCGATTGTTGGAAAGATACAACTCTCTCAGTGATGAAGAAGTGCTAAGCTGCAGGCCTTTCTTTTGAAACAAGCCTAAAGTTAATGGTATTGGACCTTCAAGATTATTCATGGAGAGATCAAGAGAAGTGAGAGAAGTCAGGTTCCCAATAGTATCCGGGATCAGACCTTGTGACTGACATCTTGAAAGATTAAGGTAAACAAGACTGGCCAATGTCAAACAACCAATCTGGTATTGTAGAACTGAAATCATTATATGAGAGATCAAGGATTTTAAGAGAAGTAAAATTCACATGAGGCAATGTAGAGAGGGAAAAATTCCTGATCTATCACAAGCTAACACATCATACTACCAAGTCCACAAAATACAATAAATTACAAAGCGCCACGTACTGCTGCTAGGTTTTGCTATCACTACTCAGAAACCAGCAGAAATTTGCCAAGTGTCATATAAAAACCAATCACACATCAGCGCATGTAAACGATGACATAGGCGGTCTATTGTGGCGACTCCAGAAATTTTTTTCAGGGTGTTTCCTAACAAGTATAAATTACACAATTTAATAAAAAGAAAATTTTTTATATTGACAACAACAACAACAATAAAAAAAAAAAACACACAAATACATAAAGTTTACAATTGTCTTCTACATTGTTTTCTTATCAAATATTTGTCCATAATTCTAGTAAAAGAATAGATAATAAACTATAAGTTCATTTGAAATATTAATAAAATTATTAATTATTGTTGTTTAATTATTTCATTAATTTGTTTGTCTTTTATAAACTATAATTTGTTATATTATTGTTTCATTGATTATAAAATTATTAATTGTTGTTTAGCCTAACATAATTTAATTTGTTTGTCTTTTATAATGTGTTGGTTAATTAAATTATTAATTATTGTTTATTAGTTGCACTAGCACACACTCCATGTACATTTACTTCCCCCAATTCAAATATCCCACCCCGGCCCCATGTCCCCATCCACCCCCCCCCCCCCCCACTCAGACAAGTCCCGTGGCCCCCAATCACAAGAGTCAATCAAAAAAATTCATAATCACAAATCACAATACACTAAAAGACAATTAATTGTATCTCACCGACACCAACACCAACGGATAAAGTAAAAAACAGGGGCAAATATTAATAAAGTGATAAGATAAAGCTAAGCAATCAGATAAAGTCTCAATAGAGAGACTCTCATTTGCTTTCAGTTTTCAGATAAAGAGAGAGAGAGACAGAGAGTCTAAGAGAGAAACTCATACCCATTAATCCATTAACTTGTATATGTAAGAGACTAAAGAGAGAAAAAGATGAAATACCTTGAGGTAATGTTATGAATACTGTTTCAAAACTCGTTTCGGTTTTTTAATTAGAATAAAATATTTCGGTACCAGATTGGTATTGGACTATTTCGGTGTATCATTTCGAAGTTACTGCAAAAAAATAAATATATATATATATTATTCATATATATAAAAAATAAAAAATTCAATATATTAGTTTTTTTTTCAGCTCTTAGAAAGAGTAAGCATATCTACATATGATTATTTTTATAAATAAAATAATAAAATCATTAATGGCATTTTTGTAAATAAAGACAACATTTTGAGTAATTAAAATCATAGAACCTTCTTAAAATTCACTTTCCCATTTCCCAAACCCACCCACGTGAACCACTCTTTCTCGCCTATCCAATTTATTTCAATTGTCTCTCACACTTCTCAACATTCCTTTCAAAGTTTCAAACGGCTAGACGCCATCACAACAGTGCATTCTCTCTTTCTCAATCTCTCATCTTGTTCTTCTTATTTTTCTTTTCTTAGTTTTTCTTGCTGCCACTATATTTTTTTTGTTTTTTTTTTCTTCGATGTTTTAAACTGAGACGAAGACAGTCACAATGTGCTCTGTTGCAACGTTGCTTGAGGAGGAGGCGTCGTCTATTAGTTGTTGCTGTTGATGTGCTTTGTTCTGGTTTTACTTTACTTGATGAATCTGTTGCTCTAGTTTCTTTAGATTAGGTTGTAATATATATTGAGTTTTGGTTTTTTATTTTTTTTTTAAATTTTGAGAATCCGTGGGTTTGCTACCATGTTGGGTTTGCTTTACCTTGTTTTTTTTCTTCTTTAGATTGGGTTTGTAATTTGTTGTTTAGGATTGATGTTGGGCTTTTTTCCTTGGTAGGCTTGCTCTTTTACAAATTTTTTGGGTTTTTTTTTTTTTTTTTTTTTTTTTGTGGCTTGAAAGTAGAACAAATAATTTTTTTATTTTTTTATTTGAGGGTGTTCCTAATTTTTTTTAAGGGTAAACAAATAAATTTTTTTTTTTTTTTTTTTTTTTGTGGCTTGAAAGTAGAACAAATAATTTTTTTATTTTTTTATTTGAGGGTGTTCCTAATTTTTTTTAAGGGTAAACAAATAAATTTTTTTTTTTTTTTTTTTTTTGTGGCTTGAAAGTAGAACAAATAATTTTTTTATTTTTTTATTTGAGGGTGTTCCTAATTTTTTTTAAGGGTAAACAAATAAAAAAAAATTTTAATTATTATATATAATTTTTTTTTTTTTTGGGTCAAGGTTTTCCTAGGAACACCCTGGCTTAAACATGGCGTCGCCACTGGCAGTTCAGCACATGTAAGTGATGACATATGCAATCCAACGTGTGTAAACAATGACATAAACAGACTAATCAGGCCATGACATGTGTCACCAATCAAACTCTACCACGTGTCGCTCACCCACCCCCAAACTCCTATAAATAGAAGCCTTCCTAAGGCATTTGAAGACATCTTGGGAGAAATCTGGGGAGAGAGGACCAAGACATCTTAGGGCAGACCAAGACATCTTAAGTTCAGAAGTCCAGAAGCTTTGCTGGAATCAAGCCCTGAAGCCTTTAAGAACTTTAAGAACTTCAACTTTGAATACAAAGAACATTTGAAGCAAATCATCCAAATCATCTTCCTAGATCTCAAAGATCACTGGAATCAAGCTCAAAAGCCTCCAAAAACATCAACAAATCACAAATTAGTGAAGCTCTATAGATTCAAGCCTCTAAAGCCCCAAAGAACTTCAACCACAAACCGTCGAAGACGAAGAACACACGAAGAACATGAAGAACGTGAAGAACGAAGGATTTCCAACAAGCTCATAGCCAGAGATTCATTGTAATTTCATTCCAAATATCTTCAATCCATTCTTCAGCCAAATTGAAGTATATTGGCTATTCAAATCAAAATCACATTACTACAAATCCAATTAACAAGTCTTTTAAGGAGATCGAATCAGATGATAACTCTTTTGTAATTACAGAGAGTTGTACCACACAATCATTAATACAAATTCGCATTTGTGAAACTATTTCACTTGTTTGACTTATTTCGAACTGAGAAATTTAGTCGTCCACAGGAAAATTTTGAGGAAGTTTGTGAAGTTTACAAAAGAATAAACTCAACTCTACCAGAGTAGGTAGCATATTTACTGCATCAAGCCAATCCTTTTCATTACTAAGATCAACACCACCCAAATCAAGAACTTTCACAGAAGAAAGACCATAAACCCAATTGAGGTTGTTGGCTTTTAAAGAAAAGCAGTTTCCACTCAAATCCAGAACCTCCAAGTGTGAGAGGTTTTCAAGATGAGTGGGAATGGTTCCTAGAAAATTGGCATTAGATAGGTTGAGATATTCTATATATTGAAGAGAACCAATAAACTCTGCAATTGAATACTGGTGGAAATCGTTGAGGCTCAAGTCTAGGAATTTCAAATATGGTAAGTCAAGCAAAGAAGGACTTATCTCACCTTGCAATATGTTGAATGGGTCTTTACTGCGGAGATCGACAATGTAAGTTTAGAAAACTTACATTGTAATACCCCTCATATTTTTATTATTATTTGAGTTTATTACTTTTCTTTTATGTATAGTTGATGGGCCATAAGTACTTTTGTTAATAATTGCAGCCTACTTTCCCACTAAGCCCACATCTCTAATACGCTAACTACAGGGTAGAGGAAGAGATAAATTAGGGTTTCATAGAAAGGGCTTCATCACTAAGGAGGCTAGGAAGTGTGTTTTTCCCTTGGAATTTAGAACAGATACAATTAAAGAGGTAACCAAAGAATTCCAGGTATGATTTCTCATTTGTTAAAATCAAAGAATTAAGAAGTTAGAACTTTATCATGGAATCGGTAGTGTTGGGTAGATTGCTTAAAAGGAGATTGTTTACACTATCAATCTTAATTCATGTAGATGCTTTTACATAGTTCATTGGGTTATATATATATATATATATATATATATATATATATGTAGGGTCGCAGTTTTCGGACCGGGCCCATTACAATGAATTTGTAGATAGTGGGTTCAAAAGTTGGGCTCTGATGAGGCAAAGACTTGTTTTGGGGATGAAAAACACACAGAATCGAATGGCCCAACGTCCTAGGGAGAAGGGTTCCCACGCCCGAGGACGGGAATCCCCAACTCCTCTCGCATCCCAGGAGCCTCTCTCCTTTCTCTGGGCCTCCTTCTTCTTGGCCGTCCATCTGTTGATCATGCAAGTCGCTATTTGAGTGCCTGTCCCATCCAGCGCCTTCCTCAACTTGCTGTGAGTTGCAGTAGACAAGGTGACACTGTTCAGGGGTCATATCCACATCAATGGGGTCAAGGTGTTAGTTGTGAGTATTTAATACGGTGGGGACAGCTTCTCCTAGGGTTGCTTGTCTACCATGCTCCTATGGCTAGCTTGTAGGGCTTGGAATCTCTTTTGTGATCCTCAAGGGGATTGCCTCAGGCGACATGGTGCCTTCCTCTCCTGTGATTTTGGCCTGCCAAGGACAGGGTCGTCCTCGGCAATACACTCTCGTAATCTCGATTCCCTTCATTCATCCTCGGGCACTTCTTCCTCCTCGGCGTGGGCTTTGGGCTTGAAATGGAATGGGCCGAAGTCTCTAAAACCTTCTGGCCCCACAATAGCCCCTCAAAATCATGCTACCCGGCTCCTCGGGCGAGGAGGAGGATTTTGACGTTCTTGGGCCTACATCACGGCTGGTTAAGTCTTGTTTCCTTATGGGTGTCAGGGTTCCTTCGTCTACCCATGGCACGCTCCTGGCGCTTCGGTGTACGAGCTGCATTGTTATCAATGCTTTCTTTTTGGGGATAACGCGGATCTCTTCGGTATATGGAATGGGTATTCAATGGCGCCTTTATAAAGCGGCGCGGATTTGGAAGTTAAAGGTTCCCTTTGAATGAATGAAATTTTTCCTTTTCTTTTCGTTTCGCTCGTTTTTATTACCTGTTATCACTATTAGTATGGGTCACACACCTAAAAATGATAATATATGTATGCACCATGCTTGCCTTAAAGTCTTGGAGTCCCAAAACTTAGAGGCGCTGAGTGTGCGTTTAGGCTAATCTCACGATTTGTGCGAATTTTTTATCTCATTAACTTCTTCTCGGACTTTGGCCCAAGGATCCATACCACCACTACTGACCCTTACTTTCCTCGAGGCTTCGAAATAAGGGGAGGTGCCATAAGAATAACTAATCTGATAGCGGGCTTGTTTGAATGTTTGCATCAGAGTTTTGCCTGATTATTTGCATAGGGGAATAGTTTCATCTATTGGCACTTCGATCATGGGGCGAGGACCAGACTATTATGTAGTGCTTATTCGGATTTCACCGTAGCTAGTTTCCCCATAGGTTTGAGTCCGAGGACCATGCAAGACCTAGGTTCTGTCTAGAACTTAGTTTTTTCTTGGAAGTAGCTAGTTTCCCCATAGGTTTGAGTCAGAGGACCATGCAAGACCTTAGTTTTGTCTAGTACTTATTTTTTTCTTGGAAGTAGCTAATTTCCCTATAAGTAGCTAGTTTCCCTATAAGTTTAAGTCCGAGGACCATGCAAGATCTTGATTCTGTCTAGTACTTAGTTTTTTCTTTTTACATAATATAAGGCGCGTAGTCAGGACAAACTGAAAATTGGAGTTGGATAAGTGCTCTTCATTAATAATAGTACCTCTTCAGGTTATTTACATTCTAAGGGCGGGGTACAGCTTTTTTATCTAAGTCTTCTAAATAGTACGCACCTATTCCTGCTACCGAAGTAATCCAGAATGGCCCTTCCCAATTGGGCCCGAGCTTTCCCCATGATGGGTCTTTGGCAGCACCCACAACTTTCCTTAACACTAAATCTCCTGGTGTCAATGGCCTCAGCTTTACGTTGACGTCGTAACCCTACTTGAGTTTCTGGTGGTAATACGCCAAGTGGATCATTGCTCTTTCTTTTCTTTCCTCGATCAGATCTAGGCTCTCTCCCAGTAGCTCATCATTGCCGCTTGGGGTGAAGGAATTTGTTCTCAGTGTTGGCCTCTAGGGGGATTACAGCCTTAGCCCCATAAGTCATGGCGAAGGGTGTTTCTCCCATTGACCATCACGGCGTGGTTCGGTAGGCTTATAAGACATGTGGGAGTTCCTCTACCCATCTCACCTTGGCGTCATCTAGCATTTTCTTAAGCCCATTGACGATGACCTTGTTGGAAGCTTCGGCTTGTCCGTTCCCTTGAGGGTAAGCTGGGGTCGAGTATCTGTTTGTGATCCCTAGTTCACAGTAGTATTTTCTAAAAGCCTTGCTATCAAATTGGAGCCCGTTGTCTGAGATAAGGGTCCAAGGGACCCCGAATCGTGTAACAATGTTTCTCCAGACAAATCTTTTTGCATCTACGTCTCTGATGTTAGCCAGTGGCTCAGCTTCGACCCATTTGATGAAGTAATCCGTGCCGACCAGTAGGTATCTCTTATTTCCCGCTGCCTTAGGGAAGGGGCCTACAATATCTAGGCCCCATTAGGCGAATGGCCATAGGCTGGACAAAGGGTTGAGAACCCCTCCTGGCTGATGGATGCTCGGGGCAAACCTCTGGCATTGGTCACATTTCTTAACATACTCCAAAGCTTCCTTTTGCATCCCTGGCCACTAGTAGCCCTGGGTAAGGGCTCGGTGCGACAGGGATCTTCCCCCTGTGTGACTCCCACAGATCCCTTCGTGTAGCCTGTACGGCCCAGAGAAGGAGCGCCTGTACAACTTGTGATCCTCAGACAACTAGAATCGAGTCACGTTTCTTCATATTTTTTCAACCTCTGACTTCCCTTCAGGCAAGATATCATTTTTGAGGAACGCCATTATGGGGTCCATCCAGCTAGGGCCTACCCTGACTTCATAGACACGGATCGTGTCTTTCGCAATTTTGCTTGCTCTGCTAAGATGCTCAACGAGGATAATTCGAGGGAGCTTTCCTGCCGAGGAGGTGGCAAGCGTGGCCAACGAATCTGTGTAGGTGTTGCCATTTCTGAAGATGTGTGACAAGCTGAATAGGTAGAAACTCGGTTGGAGGCGCTTGACCTGGTTGAGGTACTCTTGCATTCTCACATCTTTGGCCTCCATCTCTCCCTTCACCTGACCTACTACTAACCTCGAGTCCGAGAACATCTCTACTACTTTTCCTCCCATTTTCAGCACCATAGTCATCCCTTGTAACAAAGCTTCGTACTCGGCTTCGTTGTTCGTAGCCGAGAACCCCAGTCTCAGGGATTTCTCTATGGTGGCTCTCTCAGGAGTGATTAGGACTAGCCCCACTCTGGATCCTCTCTGGTTTGCCACGCCATCAACATACACCTTCCAGCATGGGGGTTTCGGCGCAGAGACCACGTCGACCGATTTTCCTTCCACGCCGCGTAGTTCGATTAATATTTCTACTGGCAGTTCAGCGAATTCGGCTACCAGCTCTGCCAGGACTTGGCCCTTTATAGAGGTTTGAGGCATATACTTGATGTCGAAAACTCCCAGAATCGTGTTCCATAGGGCGATCCTTCCAGTGTAATCTGCGGTCCGGAGTACGGATTTCAAGGGTAGTTGAGTTAGAACCACTACCATGTGGGCTTGGAAGTAGTGGGGAAGCTTCCGTGAAGCATGAACCAAGGCTAGTATCGCCTTCTCTAGGGGGGAGTATCTGATCTCAGCATCATGTAACGATTTGCTTACGTAATAGACCGGCCTTTGGGGGCCATTGTCTTCTTGTATCAGTACTAAGCTCACAGCGTGGGGGGCCACAGCGATATATGCGTATAGGACTTCATCGGCTGCAGGACTGGACATGATGGGTGGCCTTGACAGGTATTCCTTGAGTTGTTAGAAGGCTGCGATGCAGTCCTCGGACCATTCGAATCCCTTCCACTTGTTGATCAGGAGGTAGAACGGTCTGCATCTATTTGCCGATCTGGAAATGAATCGATTCAAGATGGCGATTATCCTAGTGAGCTTTTGGACTTCTTTGGCATTTCGCGGCAGTTTTAGGTCGTTAATGGCTTTGATCTGGTCAGGGTTAACCTCGATTCCCCTATGTGTGACCATGTAACCCAAAAATTTTCCTGATCCCACGCCAAAAGAGCACTTGGAAGCATTCAAGCGCAGCTTGTGCCTCCTCAAGACGTCAACAATGTTACCGAGGTCTCCCAGGTGTTCGGTCACCATCTTGCTATTTACCACCATGTCGTCAACATAGATTTCAATGTTTTCGCCTAACTGCGGCTCGAACATCCTAGTCATCATCCTTTGATAAGTGGAACCTGCGTTCTTTAGGCCAAACGGCGTTACTTTGTAGTGGTAGTTCCCAGTAGGCATGATAAAGGCTGTTCTCTTGGTCCTCCAAGGCTAGCGATATCTGATGGTAGCCCTGAAAAGCGTCCAGGAAGCTCATCCAAGGATGCCCTGCTGTGGCGTCCACCAGCTGGTCTGTCCGAGAAATGGGAAACGGGTCCTTTAGGCATGCTTTGTTTTGGTCTGTAAAATCCACAAAACTCGCCACTTTCCGTTCTTCTTCTTGACCACCACGGTGTTGGCCAACCACTCGGGATAAAAAACCTCTTTTATAGCATCGGCGCGCTTAAGTTTCATCACCTCTTCCCTAATTGCCTCAGCATGCTCTTTGGATGGGCGCCGGGTGATTGCTTCTTGAGGGTAATGGAGGGGTTGACGTTGAGGTGGTGGCAAATGAAGTTTGGGTCGATCCCTGGGACGTCACAGGCATCCCATACAAACACGTCGATATTCCTTTTGAGAAACTCGACCAGCTATTCCTTCTCTTGAAGAGGCAACTTGGCCCCTACTTGAAAGAACTTCTCCGCATCACCTCTGACGACCACCCTTTCTAGATCTTCGCATTTTGCCTCCTCGGCTGCTATTTCAAGTGGTGGCGTCAGAGCTTTTAATTGCTATAAGTCTTCTTCCACAAGGGCCAAGGACTCCGCATCGAGCCGATGTGAGACGGCGGCCATCATGCACTGCCTTACCGTGGGTTGGCAGCCTCGGATCTCAAGGACCTGATCTCCTAATGGGAACTTTACCTTCTGGTGCAAGGAGGAGGCAACGGCTCCTAAGGTGTGAAGCCAAGACCTGCCAACGATGGCTGTGTATGGAGAGTAAATATCGACTACAATAAAGTTCACCTCCACAATCTCTGGGCCTGTTTGGATGGGCAGCCTGATCATGCCCTTTGGAATGACAAGTTTCCCATCGAAACTCATTAAGGGGGAGCTATATGGCAGCAAATCTTCCAGCTTTAATTTCAAACCCTTGTAAAGGTCGGGGTACATAATCTCGGCAGCGCTGCCCCCGTCTACCATCACTCTTTTCACATCGTAGCCCCCGATTCTGAGGGTGATCAACAGCGCATCGTCATGGGGTTGTGTGGTTCTGACCTTGTCTTCCTCTAAAAAACTTAAGATTAGTGAGAGTTCCTTCTGGCGTTTTTCGGTCCCCGTTGGGACTCTTCGGCAGGCAGCTGAGTCACAGACAATACTCGTGAGGGGTAGGCCCCCATTCTTCCTGGCGCGGCTAGGATCGTATTGATCGTCCCTGCAGGTGGCCTTAGGGTAGCATCCCTTCAGGGTTCCTGATGTGTCTGGTTCTGATGACCGCTAGAATGATGCAGAAGGTGCTTCAACTTTCCTTTTCGGACCAATTGGTCCAGATAATTCTAGAGGTTCCTGCAGTTCTCGGTGATATGTCTGTGGTCCTGGTGGTATTGGTAATATAGGTTTTGGTTTCGCTTTGTGGACTTTCCTGCCATCTTATTCGTCCATCTAAAGTATGGTTCACTCTTGATTTTCTCTAGCACCTGATATACTGGTTCTCGGAATATAGCCTCGACATTCTGCGTGTTGGTCGTCTCTGATTGCCCCACGAAGTCTTTCTTCCGGCGACTGTTGGTGCATCGGTCCGACCTGAAATCCCTCATCTCCTGAGGGATAACCTTCTCCTTTCCCTTGCCCTGCATCTGGTCTTCTTCTACTCGCTTATACTTATCGATCCGATCCATTAGCTAGCGCACGCTGGTGGCAGGCTTGCCAGTCAGGGATTTCCTTAAGCCATGCTCGGCTGGGAGGCTGCTCTTGAAGGTGTTGATGGCAACGTCGTCGAAGTTGCCATCCATTTCATTATACATCTCCCAATACCTACCCGAGTAAGTTTTCAGGGTCTCTCCGTCACGCATGGATAATGATAGCAATACGCTCAAGGGTTGAGGGGCTCTGCTGTTCATGACGAAGCGAGAACCGAAGGCTTGGGTTATCTACCTGTATGAATCTACAGATTCCACTTTTAGACCGTTGAACCACCTCATCGCCGCTGGTCCCAAGCTGGATGGGAAAACCTTGCACATCAGCGCCTCATTTTTAGAGTGGACCGCCATCCTTTGGTTAAACTGGCTTACATACTCCACAGGGTCCGTATTGCCGTTGTAAATGGTGAAGGTTGGCCGCTGGAATCGCCAGGGGAGCGCGGCCCCTTCAATACGGCGTGTGAATGGTGACCTAGAGAGCTGGTCTAGTGCCCTGCTTATGGCGTTGTGTCCCAAGCCCCTTGGAGATGGGCTTATGCATTCGCGCCTTTGGTGACGTTCCTCCACATGAGAGAAAGTCTCGCTTGGGGGGGTCCTGGACCTTTGCCTATAGTCGTCATCATTTTCGTTGTTGAGAGGTGTGTTTGGGCTAGAGGGGAATGTCTTCGTTGTGCAAGGCCAGCCTTCTCTTCAAGTCATTTATCTCTCGCTACATGGCTTGTTCGTCATCCCGTCTCTGGGACATGTGACTACTCACACGGGTATGGCTTCTGCTGGTTTCTGTGGTGTTTACGCTTCCTTCCCGAAACCTTCCGTTCTCTTCGTTCCGGCCATGCTCAGGGTTTAGGAAATTACCCTGCTATTGAGATCTGGTTGGCTCAGGCTGATGGGAGCCTACCTTGTGGGGGTCTGATCCCGCCATCTTTGATTGTTGTTCTCACTAGCACACAAGTTCTTCCCACAGACGGCGCCAATTGTAGGGTAGCGGTTTTCGAACCGAGCCCATTACAATGAATTTGTAGAGAGTGGGTCCAAAAGTTGGGCTCTGATGAGGCGACGGCTTGTTTTAGGGATGAAAAACACACAGAATCAGACGGCCCAACGTCCTAGGAAGAAGGGTTCCCACACCCGAGGACGGGAATCCCCAACTCCTCTCACATCCCAGGAGCCTCTCTCCTTTCTCTGGGCCTCCTTCTTCTTGGTCGTCCATCTGTTGATCATGCAAGTCACTACTTGAGTGCCTGTCCCATCCAGCACCTTCCTCAACTTGCTGTGAGTTGCAGCAAACAAGGTGACACTGTTCAGGGGTCATATCAATATCAATGGGGTCAAAGTGTTAGCTGTGAGTATTTAATACGGTGGGGACAACTTCTCCTGGGGTTGCTTGTCTACCATGCTCCTATGGTTAGCTTGTAGGGCTTGGAATCTCTTTTGCGATCCTCAAGGGGATTGCCTCGGGCGACATGGCACCTTTCTCTCCTGTGATTTTGGCCTACCGAGGACAGGGTCGTCCTTGGCAATACACTCTTGCAGTCTAGATTCCCTTCATTCATCCTCAGGCACTTCTTCCTCCTCGGCGTGGGCTTTGTGCTTGAAATGGAATGGGCCAAAGTCTCTAGAACCTTCTAGCCCCACAATATATATATATATATATATATATATATATATATATATATATATACTCCTAGATTACAAATCCTAATTTAAGGAAAACATGGCTTTTACGTTTCCTTGTGGTTATATAGATTAGATGGGCTAAACGGTTTTTTTTTTTTTTGGATTATAAAGCCACAGATTACATTTTAAGAACCAAGCCACTGTGTGTTGTCTAGATAAAGCCACAGATCACAAAACTTGCTAGAATAAAGCCACGGATTACAAAGTTTGATTATGTACATGGCTTTTACGTTTTCTTTGGGTTATATTTATCTATATATATTAAATCCTAGGGGGCCTACAACTTGTATTCTAGAACAAAAGTCAAGATTATAAAGCTTAAATCATGTATAAGGGTTTACTTTTAGTTGGGACATATATCAAATCTTGAGATTACAATATATTGGTTTCTGCCTCTAAGGTTTGATAAATTCAAGGAAACATTTTTGGGTAGAGACTCCTTACATCAGTATTATTAATTAGTTCATCAAAGTACAAGTCTCTTGAAACAATTTGTATAGTTTAATAAGCTTTATATTTTGTAGAGGATATTAAGTATTTTCCATGGTTGATTATAGGTCCTATTTAAGAGTATTTTGAACTATTTGGAGGGTGTTGCATAAGTAATTATGCATAATATGCACAATTTTGTTTTAAAAAGTTATGTTTTTTTTAAGCATATATCTTCTAAAGTTTATCAAAAGCATTTTTACATCATTGAAAGAGAAACTTCTTTTTAAATAATGTTTTAATGAGAAACTTCAAATTGCAAATAATGTTTTGAACGTATGAATCTCATTTAAAAGATGATTTCAAAATGAAACTGTTTTCAGAAAAATAATTGAGTTTCAAAGTAAGTTTTCTAAAAAGGTTCTTGATCTTTAAAATTGTTTAAAACCAAGTGATTTCAAATTCTTATTCCTATTTTCCAAATGGTATTTAAAACGTTTCTTTTAACAAATTGAGTTTTCAAACTTATTCAAGAATTATAAAATACTTACATAAACTCCTTAGTTCCTATTTATTCCTTAAGAGAGTCAAGCATCATTTGATTTATGTTTCAATTCAATATTGTGATATTCGATATGTCTCTATATTTAGAATAATTGTTAATATTAAGAAAATTATTCTATTTTGTATAAACTTTGCTTTTGTGATATGTGACTCAAAATAAGCGTTTTTAGAATTGATTAGATATATGTGTAAGCCTACTCACAAGGTTGTATGTGAGAATAAGTGTTGATCCATCACCAGCAGGAGTTATATGTTGGTATCCGCTCGCAGGATTGTATGTGAGAATATGTGATATGTGTACATGTGACATTATGCTCTGATCAATTATTTGTATGTGTTTTTGAATGATTTTAAGATTTGATTATATATCTAATAAGTGGTTCATTATATTTTGGAAAACTATATTTGATATCACTGAGTGAATTTGTGAAATCAAAATACTCGTGCTTTGCTTGACTCTATGCTGTTGTGTATTATGTATAATTGCTTACTAGATGTGTGACTTACCCCATCAATTACAATTTTCAGATTAAAGTTTAATTGGGAAATAGAAACTTTGGATCTCTTCATAAGGTGCAAGGTAAAGCGTGGAAGTTTTTAGGCGACGTCAATAATGTTTGAAGCTTTTAAGGATTTTTAGTTTTTTTTTTTTTTTTTTTCATTTAAGATTTTACAGTATTTGGAGATTATTTCTAAATTGTGGATTTTAGATATTGTAAGAGGTTTATTAAGAGTATTGTTTATTTGGAGTTTTAATTTATTTTGGATTAATTATGTTTATTGAGTTATGTAGGATCAGCAAGTTAGTCATACATCTAAATTCATGTTCCATGGATTTGGGTCGTGACAAATCCATGGAACATGAATTTAGATGCATGACTAACTTGCTAATCTTACATAACTCAATAAACATAATTTAGTAAACTCCAAATAAACAATGCTCTTAATAAATCTCTTACAATACTAAAATCCACAATTTAGAAATAATCTCCAAATACTGTAAAATCTTAGGTGAAATAATAATAATTAAAAATCCTTAAAAGCTTCAAGCATTATTGACGCCACCTAAAAACTCCCACGCTCTACCTTTCACCTTATGAAGAGATCCAAAATTTCTATTTCCCGACTAAACTTTAATATGAAAATTGTAATTGATGGGGTGAGCCACACATCTAGTAAGCAATTACACACAATACACAACAGAATAGAGTCAAGCAGAGCACGAGTATTTTGATTTCAAAAATTCACGCAATGATATCAAATATAGTTTTTCCAAAGCATATAATAAACTACTTAACACATATGTAATCAAATCTTAAAATCATTCAAAAACACATGCAAATAATTTATCAGAGCACAGTGTCATATATACACATATCACATATTCTCACATACAACCTTGTGAACAGGCTTACACATATATCTGATCAATTCTGAAAACATTTATTTTCAGTCACATATCACAAAAGTAAAGTTTATAGAAAATAGAATAATTTACTTAATATTAACAATTATTCCAAATATAGAGGCATATTGAAGATCACAATATCGAATTGAAACATAAATCAAAGGATACTTAACTCTCTTAGGGAACAAATAGGAATTGAGGAGTTTATGCAAGTATTTTACAATTCTTGTGTAAATCTGAAAATTCAATTCGCTAAAAGAATGTTTTAAATACCATTTGGAAAATAGGAATGTGACTTTGAAATCACTTTGTTTTAAAAAAATTTAAAGAACAAGAACCTTTTTAGAAAACTTACATTGAAACTCAATTCTTTCCAAAAAATATTTTAGTTTAGAAATCATCTTTTAAATGAGATTTGGACATTCAAAATGTTATTTAAAATTTGAGGTTTCTCTTTAAAACATTATTTAAAAGTCGAAGCTTCTCTTCCAATGATGTAAAAATGCTTTCGATAAACTTTAGAAAACATAAGCTAAAAAACATAACTTTTGAAAACCTTTGACTTCTAAGAACCTAAAGGACAAAACTTATGCATATTATGCATAATTACTTACAGCACTTGAATTTCTCTGAAAGTCCAACTAAAACACCCTCCAAATAGTCTCAAAAGACCCTTAAATAGGACCTATAATCAACCATGGAAATTACTTAATATTCTCCACAAAATATAAAGCTTATTGAATTATACAAATTAACTCACTAGGATTACACTTTGCTGAACTAATAACACTTTTAACACTAAATTAAAGTTTCTCTAACCAATGATATTCTAACCAATAATATTCCCTTGCATTAATCAAAACTCATATTAACATGAGGAAGGCAATAGCCAAAATATCATTAATCTAGGATTTAATATATACCCCAATGAAACGTAAAAGCTATATACCTAAATAAATATTTGTAATTTAATGACTTTGTTCCAGAATACTCACAGTGGCAACCTAGGATTTAATATATATAAACCAATGAAAACATAAAGCTATATATATGTATTGAGTTTCGTAATCCATGGCTTTGTTCTAAAATACTCACAATGGCTACCTAGGATCTAATATACATATAACCAAAAGAAAGATGTAAAGCCTTATACATAACCTTTTTAAATTCACGGCTTGTACTAGAATGCACACAATGGGCAACTTGGGGTTTACCACATATTAACCCTAATGAAAACGTAAAAGTCCTATACATATATTAAGATTGTAATCCATGGCTTTGTTCTAGAATGCAATCCGTAGGAAACTAACGTAAAGTGTAAACCATATTCTAGGAAAAATATCTCTTTTAAACAAATCTACATATCACTAATGTTTCCAAGATAAAATTCTAACCCTTTAATTCTTTGTTTCTAACAAATGAAAAATCATACCTGGAACAATTGGTTACCTCATCAATTGTATGTGTTCTAAACTTCAAGGGAAAAACACACTTTCTAGCCTCCTTAGTGATGAAACCCTGATTTATCTTTTCCTCTATCATGTAGTTAAGTAATCAAAGACATGGGTTTAGTGAGGTAGTAGGCCGCAGTTACTAACAAAAGTACTTATGGCCCATCAACTATATGTAAAATAAAAGTAATGACCTCAAATAAAAAAATATGCAGGGTGTTACAGGTCACATGCCCATTTGTGTTGTTACTTGTTACATCCAACTCCTCTCCATTTGCAACAATCTTCCTCGGCCGTTCACGAAGAGAAGGGGTCTGAAGCACTCTTATGGCCTGTTTGGATGGAGGGGGGAAGGAGGGGGAGTGGAGGGGAGTAGAGTAGTATAGGCTAAAAATAAGCTAATTTTGTAGTAAATCTACTCTACTCTACTCTACTCCCCCTCCTTCCCCCTCAATCCAAACGGACCATTAAAGCCTTCCCTGATCTGGAGACGAGCTGTTTGTTCACTGTCCATGCATCCTACCACGAGTCAAAGCCATTTCCGTGCAATAAAGCCCAATAAAATACAACAGTATTTGAAGAAATTTACTTCCTTTTATCATCATGCTCATGATTGTATTTCAAATTGCAATTTCTCAGTACGAAATGAAAGAAAGTTTCACAAAATGAGGTTGCCTTTTGTTGCGACTTCCTTTTTCAGCCTAATACTTATACTAGCGAGGGCAACAACCAACAAGTTGGCCCATGAATAGCTCAAAAACTTAAAACTCAAATATTTTAGTGTTTGGCAGGACAAAAATTGTAATTTAGTGGATAATTATTAATTAGTCTAATAGAGTGCAAAACATTTTCCTCCATTTTAGAGTGAAAAATGTCTTTTAAAATGTTACATTCTCAACGCACCACTATAAATAGATTTCACTACAAATGTTTTTTTTTTAATCGCATTTGCAAGGTTACAACCAAATATTAATAAAAAAGCCAGTTTTTTAGAAAATGAGAACATTTTTTTCAAAATAAATGGAGCCTAAATTTAATCAAATATATTCCAATATTCTTTTTTTCTTTGAAAGTAAAGCAATAGTTGACACGGCACTGTTGTACATTAATTCTATAAATACAAATTCCATAATTTTATGTTTAATTTATATATTTTATATATCTACATTTAAAAAAATATATAAAATGAATGATATGAACGGACGTTGTATACTAAACATTTTCTGTGAGATAATCAACACCCACCAAACTCCTGCTACCCATGGTGTTCTGTTCTGCTTCTTCGGCTAAATTAAGCACCAGCTACATTATTACATTCTTGAATCTTGAATTCTCTACCATTGTCTAGGCTAAAGCTACTGCCTACTGATATTATGGGTACATGTAACAGGATTCGTGAATGGGGTTATTCAATTATTTTGGCAAAAAATAATAATAATAATAAATAAAAGCATTTGAAAACATCAACAAAAAAATTCTCTGAATGCTAGCTTCCAAATTATTCAGGTCATTATATCACCCTTATGACCAACTCTTTTCGCAGTTGCCTTTGTGGAATGAAACAATATATGTAGTCTTTTTTCATGTAACAAATGCTGCTTTCTTATTTTATTTTCTTCTTGTATTTTTTACCAGCAAATATGGCAAAAGCTCTATCACGGATGGTGAGCAGAAACTTCTCTTTGATAGAGAAATATGAAAAGTGAGTCTCACAATAAGAAAGAAAATTTCTATTTTTTATTTTTTAATTTGATGAGTTATAATCTTGTATTTACAAATGATTGAATATTTTATGAAATTTTTGTCGCAGGATTATCACAGGTGTACATCTCTATCTAATTGTTTAATCATGTGGTGATATTTTATTACATTAATATCAATATAACAACAATTTATAAAATTGAATCAATATAAAATACCAGTACCATTATATATAAAATAAATATTTCAAAATTGAATTTAATTAAAAAAATCACATATACAATTGAAAATTTTAACATGACTACATATTAAAAAAATTTAACCATTGGATTACATGTTGTTTTTGTTCTTAACATACATGTCAAATTTCATTCAAATATTATGTTATTTACCATTCGATACATAAACTTATTTTTTATGCCTAATTTAAGACTACAAAAACATGAAATTTATATATTTGATTGATAACATATTTATTGATTCTTGATTTTATTGAAATTTTGTAAGAATAGAAAATATAATAAGAAAATGTAATCTAATAGTGAATTTGTCAAAATTAATTTCAAATAAAAAGATATTAGGGAATTTGTACAAACTATGTTCATATCTTATATGCTCAAGGGATGTGAGAGGAGGAATAATATCAACATTATAGACTTCAAAGGTTTGAATCTTATTATATTTAGGGTACACATTTTTTTGAACTAAAATCGTAAGTAGAGTACACGTTGTAATAGCGCTTGTGTAATAACTTTTATCCTTGTACTAGTCACAGACCAACATGATACACATAAAAATTTGATGATTTGTTTTTTATTAAATGAAAAATAAAAAAATAGTAGATGAGACTTATAAGTGTTTTAGTCTCGAACTATTCTTAAAATAATGTGATTACTTTTTAACAGAGTATAGTTGATACAATATATTAAATTTTATAAATTAACCTATCTATATTTGTTATTTGAAAATATTTAAATTTTGTAAGTTCTTTTGTTTCCCAAGGAAATATATTGTAATGTGTGGGTGGAATTTGTTTATAGTGCTCCTTACAAATGTGAGAGACCGCGCCCCCGGCCCGCTTTTTTTATTGGATGTTAGGCCAAACCCATGTGAATGGGTGGAGTCGTGTTATTGCTTCTCAAAATGAAGGTTCGACTAGTTATATTTTCCCCCTTAAATTAGGAGTTTTACAATTGAGTCGCCACTTATTTAATTATTGGAAAAATAAGAAAATCATAATTAAAAATTTCCTCATTTTATTAATTTGAAATTGAATTTACATTGATCATTGGAAAATTACATGGCTTTGGTCCTAGATACAATCTAAGATAAAGTACATGGCTTTGTTTCCTAGTTACAATCTAGAAATTGAAAAATTACATGGATAAGCATTTGATCTACTAACCCTTGATCTAAGTTCGGATGATATATTACAAGATGGGAAGGTGTTAGGCACCCACCTTGCCCGGTGAAATCGGTCTTCTAGACTATGGTGGCCAACATTCATATCACATCATCCAATATGTTATCAATCAATTTGCATGTTAAATTTAATGTGTGTGCCTGTGATAAACCCTAATTCAATTCATTAAGCATGACATTTGGATTGAAAAATAAACTCTAGTGAATGTGTGTGGATGGCGATATCCTAGATTCAAGAATTTGAAAGAATTATTAAACAAACATGTTTTTCATATTTTTGATGTGGATTTAAAATCAAAACTAGTGATATGCATGAACATGTGATGAACAACGAAGAACATGTGAAGAACATATAAGAACATTCAAACATATTCAAGAGAATTTAAATAATTACTATCATGCTTTAATCCTAAATTCCCATCATGGCAACACAAAAAACAAGTTAAGGAAATGGATTATACCTTCATGCAATATCCATACGGTGGAGGAAGAGACTCTTGATGAAGGTCCTAAGGGTGGAGGAAAAGAAGAGTTAGGAGAGGAAGAGTGAGTCTCACTCAATACCTTGAGTCTCAGGAAGACCAAGATATGACAAGACTACTCAACTTCACTAAAACTCAAGAGAGGAGAAGAGAAGGGGTTTTTGTGTGCCTTGGAATGAATGAGAAAGGGGGGTATATATAGTAGTGGTGGAGGAAATATGAATGGAAGGCCATTTAATAAGGGTTGACAAAGAATCATGAACCTAGACCTCATTTTAGCCTTTGGGAAAATCTGGTGCATTAAATGGAAAGATTGGTGAGAGTGAGGAGCAAGCAAAGTTCGGTTTTCCTGTAGCTACTGTAACAGCATATAAAGCCAACTTCAAAAAATCATATCTGACTCAATTCTGATCGGAATTGCCTTATTCTTATGCTCAAATTGAAGCCCTGGATGTCTAGTTTCTGGGAAAATTAATCTCATTCACAGATTCAAAATAATCTGAGAGATATTGATGAAATGGTGAGAAGAGGTCATTTGTTAGAAAATGGTTTTAGCACAATTAACATTAATAGGTCCCAAATTAGCTTCCAATTAACACTAAATGGCTCCAATCACTCCCATTTCAGACTTAATTGGTTCTAAATTTACTCTAATTAAAAGATAATTGCACAAATTACTCATTGAATAATTAATGTTTAACAATCTGATTAATTAGCTGTATGCAACCTCACCATAAAATGTAGTCCTAACCAATTAAATTATGACACATCATCGATCTCAAATTGATTATATTTATAACCAATTGAAATCAATTGCTCATAATCACATATAGTCGGACTCAATTTGTGATGCTGCATCTCAGCCATTAAAACTTGATTTGATGATAACTTTCAATCTGGTGGTCCGATTAGGGCTCATGACCAGTCGATTTGATCATTACAACATCAAGATCATTTTGGTGAAATGAGATTAAGGATCTAATGACCAGAATCAAGATGCATATTTCCAAGGTGAAATTACCCTTTTACCCTCCATGTGAGGTTAAATACGGGTTGCAAAATAGGGTGTCAACAGAATGCCTCTCATTGACAGAGCTTGAAAAGCGAATGTCAATGTATGAAAGAGACACCTAACTTTGCAATCAGTATTTAACTGTGGTGAATGTATGATGCATGTAGATAAAAATGCAGATGGTCATGTTCTAGATCAAAATGCAGATGCTTACCAATGGTCTGATGGATTTGAAGTTTTGGACGTGCTTCCCAGAGGTCCATGGATTTAAAATTTGGACATGCTTCCCAGAGGTCCGATAGATTGAAGTTTGGACGTGCTTCCTAGAGGTCCGATGGATTGGAATCTTGGACGTGCTTCCCAGAGGTCCAAAGATTGAATTTTGGATGTGCTTACCAATGGTCTGATGGATTTGAAGTTTTGGACGTGCTTCCCAGAGGTCCATGGATTTAAAATTTGGACATGCTTCCCAGAGGTCCGATAGATTGAAGTTTGGACGTGCTTCCTAGAGGTCCGATGGATTGGAATCTTGGACGTGCTTCCCAGAGGTCCAAAGATTGAATTTTGGATGTGCTTCCCAGAGGTCCGATGGATTGAAGTTTGGACGTGCTTCCTAGAGGTCCGATGGTTTGAAATCTTGAACGTGCTTCCTAGAGGTCCGATGGATTGGAATCTTGGACGTGCTTCCTAGAGGTCCAAAGATTGAATTTTGGACGTGCTTCCCAGAGGTCCGATGGATTGAAGTTTGGACGTGCTTCCTAGAGGTCCGATGGAATTCAATTTGGACATGCTTCCCAGAGGTCCGATGGATTGAAGTTTGGACGTGCTTCCCAGAGGTCCGATGGTTTGGAATCTTGGACGTGCTTCCCAAAGGTCCAAGGATTTGAATTTTGGACGTGCTTCCCAGAGGTCCGATGGATTGAAGTTTGGACGTGCTTCCTAGAGGTCCGATGGATTGGAATCTTGGACGTGCTTCCTAGAGGTCCAAAGATTGAATTTTGGACGTGCTTCCCAGAGGTCCAATGGATTGAAGTTTGGACTTGCTTCCCAGAGGTCCAATGGAATTCAATTTGGACATGCTTCCCAGAGGTCCGATGGATTGAAGTTTGGACGTGCTTCCCAGAGGTCTGATGGTTTGGAATCTTGGACGTGCTTCCCAGAGGTCCAAGGATTTGAATTTTGGACGTGCTTCCCAGAGGTCCAAGGATTTGAATTTTGGACATGCTTCCCAGAGGTCTGATGGATTGAAGTTTGGACGTGCTTCCCAGAGGTCCGATGGATTGGAATCTTGGACGTGCTTCCCAGAGGTCCAAAGATTGAATTTTGGACGTGCTTCCCAGAGGTCCGATGGATTGAAGTTTGGACGTGCTTCCCGATGGATTGAAGTTTGGACGTGCTTCCCAAAGGTCCGATGGATTGAAGTTTGGACGTGCTTCCCAGAGGTCCGATGGATTGGAATCTTGGACGTGCTTCCCAGAGGTCCAAAGATTGAATTTTGGACGTGCTTCCCAGAGGTTCGATGGTTTGGAATCTTGGACGTGCTTCCCAGAGGTCCAAGGATTTGAATTTTAGACGTGCTTCCCAGAGATCCGATGGATTGAAGTTTGGACATGCTTCCTAGAGGTCCGATGGTTTGGAATCTTGGATGTGCTTCCTAGAGGTCCAAGGATTTGAATTTTGGACGTGCTTCCCAGAGGTCCGATAGATTGAAGTTTGGACGTGCTTCCCAGAGGTCCGATGGATTGGAATCTTGGATGTGCTTCCTAAAGGTCCAAAGATTGAATTTTGGACGTGCTTTCCAGAGGTCCGATGGATTGGAATCTTGGACGTGCTTCCTAGAGGTCCAAAGATTGAATTTTGGACGTGCTTCCCAGAAGTCCGATGGATTGAAGTTTGGACATGCTTCTCAGAGGTCCGATGGTTTCGAATCTTAGACGTGCTTCCCAGAGGTCCAAGGATTGAATTTTGGACGTGCTTCCCAGAGGTCCGATGGATTGGAATATTGGATGTGCTTCCCAGAGGTCCAAAGATTTAATTTTGGACGTGCTTCCCAGAGGTCCATGGATTGAATTTTGGACGTGTTTCCCAGAGGTCCGATGGATTGGAGTTTGGACGTGCTTCCCAGAGGTCCGATGGAATTGGATTTGGACGTGCTTCCCAGAGGTCCATTGAAATTGAATTTGGACGTGCTTTTCAAAGGTCCGATGGTTTGGAATCTTGGACGTGCTTCCCAGAGGTCCATTGAAATTGAATTTTGGACGTGCTTCCCAGAGGTCCGATGGTTTGGAAGGTATTATTCATACCGATGTGTGTGGGTCTTTTACCCTAATACCTACAAAATAAATACTTTCAATTAGTAACAGAGTTTATTCATTGAAAAGACTTTGGCATACCTGGCGAATGCCCCTAGTTTAGGACATACTCCATGCTTCAATGAATGCTGAAGGTGGATAGTTGACTTGATGTTGCATCACTGGAGAATGTGGAAGAGGATCATAGCTTTCTATTCCTGAAGAAGAATTTAATGAAGATTTTTTTTTTTTTTTTTGGAATTTGGAAAACTTGAATTTTTCAAAGGAATTTTGGAATTTTTTTTTTTAAAAAATTTGGAAATCCTGAATTTTTTTAAAGGAATTGAAAATTTTGATTGATATTTTTTTTTTTTTGAAAGCAACCTACGAAGTACGAGCTCAATGCCCCTAGTCCCAAGGCCCTTTTTGAAAATTTCCTTCTTTTGGAATTTTTTATTGAAGATTTGTTCATTGGAGATTTTTCCTTTGGAATATGGTTTGGAGATTTTTCTTTTGAAAAATGAAGAATTTTCCTTTTGAAAATGGAGATTTTTTTTTATGATCACAAAGTGAAGAAGATGAAGATGGACTAGACATGAAGATTTTTTCATGATGATTTTTTTTTTTTTGAAAAACCTATTCTTTGAATGAGAACAACTTTAGTTGGAAGTTGATGTAGATTGCTAGATAAGTCCTTGCTCAATTCCTGCAAAAAGATAATTTCAATTAGCAATGGATTTATTCATTGAAATGAATTGGAAGTACGTACCCAATGCCCCTAGTTTGGGGCATATTCCATGGTTAGATTGAAGTTGAATTCATTTGATGTTGTGGCCATTGAGGAACATGAGAGAAGATCATGGTTCGCCATCCTTGGTTCCTACAAAAAGGCTTTCTTTCTCTAGCTTGTTAGAAACCAATTATCATGAAAACTTGCACACAATATAAATAGACTAACGCACCAAGTTTAAACACGCTTAATGCAAACAAATGGGCTTAACCTAACATGCACCCAAACAATTTTGTCTCGTTGTTTTGACTTTGTTCTCCAAGGTTGTTTAGGTGATTGGGACCGGGCCTTTAAAAGGCTACCTACGTACCTCTTTCATAGAGGATCAGGTCAAAACGTAGTTTAAGAGAACTGGATTTTGAAAAAAAAAGATTTTTTTTTCTTTTTTTTTGTGAAATGAGATTTCTTTTTCTTTCTTTCTTTCTTTTTTTTTTCTTTTTTTTTTTTTGTTTTTGAAAAAAACAAATTTCAATTTTTTTTTTTTTTGGAAAAAAACAAATTTTCATTTTTTTTTGAACAATATGTGATCCTTTCAACAATCATTTTGGAAAATCATAGTGTTTAAGAACCAAACAAATCTCTTTGATTATGAAGGATCAAGATCATTAAACTCATGTAATCAAAATTTGCTTCTTTCTTTTGAACATTGTTAAATTAAGTCTCCAAAGGCAATCAAGAAATGAAATGTGATAATATTTAGGAGTCACATTGTTGGGTGAAAACAAGGAGAGTGCTCCAAGTTTGAAATTTCTTTTGAGTCATTTGAGGATTTGAGAATTTGAGAAATTTTGTTCTCGGACATATCATCCTGTGGGTTTTGACAATTTTAAGCATTTTTTCTTTTTAATTCAAGAGAAAAATATTATTAGAGTTTAAGATGCGCCTACAATTAACAAGACTTCAAGGAGGTCTTATTCATGGGTTGTAATGTAGGCCGGATTTAGGTCATGAAATGAATGATATAAAGAGGCTCAAAATTCCCTATGATGTTCCCCCAAGTATGCATTACTCAAAAATCAAGTATTGGAGGAGTTTTCTCACTTCTTTGTTGCTATCATCTCACTAGTCTTCATTGTTCACTTGTATCAACATTTGTTTTTAAGCTCATTCATCTTGAATCATACCTCTAGACTTTCATCTTGTAAAATTCTTCTCTTTTTAGGTTGCATCCTCAAGTTTCCCACTTGGTAGGATTTTCCTTTTTTTTTTTCTTTTTTTTTTGGCCCTAACTTTTGCCTAGACCACCCTTTTGGGTTTTCAGCCTAGCGGGCTTCTTCTTTTTTGTCTTTCATCTCTTGATTGAATGAACTTTTGGGGACATTTTTCCCTCATTGTATTTCTTAGCTTAATGATTTTCGGTCATTTTAATGCACTCTCTAGACTTCTTTCTTGCCTCTATGCACTTGCACCTTTCTGTGCTTGATAAATCTCTTCCATTTTTGTTGAACTTTCTTTTGGATGAACCTTCTACTCTTCTTGGCATGATGAATTTTAGGTTCTTCAAACTTGATGCACATTTTGTTTTCTCTCATATTGATGGAATTTCATTTCTCTTTCCTTGATTGAGTGAAAACTCCTTTGATGATCTCTTATCTTTAGCTTAATGAATTCTTTACTTGTCTTTCATGTCTTCTAGGAGAGCTTTATCAATTAGCTTCAAAGCTACAAGGTCGACTCCTCCTCAACATGAGATTTAAGCATGCATACTTTGAATTTTCCCACCCTAGGTTTAACTTTTAGTGGGTTCATGCAAAAAAAAGGCTAAGTGTTTAAAGGCTCAAATGGGCTAGCAATGGATAATGATCATTTTAGGTAATAAGAAATAATTTGGTTTAACCAAAGATGGCCTCCTATCCCTAGTAATGCTTGCTTGTAGGCACAGTGACTTGAGCTCTTTTAATAAATTCCTCTTAAAAGAAAAAGTATGAATGCTCTATTGGAGACAAAAGTTTTCAGAAATTTGGAATGAATGCATGAGCTTTTTGAATTTTCTGATGGATGGATTCTTTTTTATTGCCTTTTGAGACCATTTCTTCTTATATTCTAAGTCAAGTAGCAAAAGTCTTTACATGGATTAAATGAAATTAATCATTCCTTGGTACAAGTTGATTGCTCAAGCCTTTAAACATCAAGATTTAAAAAATGTTTTGTCCAAGAGATCCTCATGTACCATTTTGAAAATGAGACTTTTTAGAATCTTGAAATCTTTATAAGAAACAAATGGGTCTTTTTTGAAAAAGTCACTCGGAAGTCCAATGCCCCTAGTTCAAAGATTTTTTTTCATTTGAAAATTTTTCTCTCTTTTTTTTTTTGGAAAGATTTGGAAATCTTAAAATTTTTTTGAATTTTTTTTTATTATTATTTTATTATATATATATATACACACACACAAACAAAGCTCATTAAATACTACATGAAAATTTTGAATTCAAAGAAACATAAAAACATGGAATAAACAAACAAACTTTATACTTAACCATGATGTTGCAAACCAAATGTGGAGTGAGGCAAAGTTAGGCCACTTGCTTCTTTTTGGTCCATTTAGGATGCTTGAGACTCGGTATGCTTGAACCTTGATTATGATAAAATGGCTTGGGCAAGCACTTGGAAGGCTTGAACCTTAATTATGATCTTTTGGTATTTGCTTGAAATGACTTGGGCTTACACTTGGAAGGCATGCATCTTGTGAGTTTTTGGCCTTTGATGTTGCTCATGTGTATACACCTTTGATGGGCTCAAGTGTTGGGTTTAGAATGATTCAAGAAACAATTTTGGGCTTCCATACCAAGTAGAGTTCAATCATAGGCTTTTGTGCTTGAGTTCATTCACAACATACAAGGTTCAAACAATCATAATAGGCTCAAGCGTTGGACTTGAGTCATCATGGTTCAAACAACAACCAAACAAATGCGTAATGTAATGCAATTTACATGGACCGACCTAAAGATAGGTTCTATGGGTCATTACAACATGGGTAGAAGGTAGGTTAAAGGTCCCCACAAGTTAGGACGTCGTACCTCCCAACTTGTGACGCTAGGAGCACCGCGTTGGTCCGAACGGTACAGTTTGTCCTTATGAACCACCATGGCATAACCATGATGATCCTTGTCACGGTGGGCGGTAGGTTCATCGCTAGGTATGTGAGTTTCAGGAAGACCACAATCCACGGCTACTATTACGGGGCTTCCAGGCTAGCACACAAATAAAATAAATTTCATTCAAGCAAATGATGCATGACATGTAATATAATAACATATTAGACATATTATATACAAAAAACAATAAACAAACAATGACATGGTTGGCCACTATAATCTAATTGAAACTTAGCCCTCAATATCCCCAGTGGAGTCGCCACTGTGAGAGACCGCACCCCCGGCCCGCTTTTTTTATTGGATGTTGGGCCAAACCCATGTGAATGGATGGAGTCGTGTTATTGCCTCTCAAAATGGAGGTTTGACTAGTTATATTTCCTCCCTTAGATTAGGGGTTTTACAATAGAGTCGCCACTTATTTAATTATTGGAAAAATAAGAAAACCATAATTGAAAATTTTCTCATTTTATTAATTTGAAATTGAATTTACATTCATCATTGGAAAATTACATGGCTTTGGTCCTAGATACAATCTAAGATAAAGTACATGGCTTTGTTTCCTAGTTACAATCTAGAAATTGAAAAATTACATGGATAAGCATTTGATCTACTAACCCTTGATCTAAGTTCGGAGGCTATATTACAAGGTGGGAAGGTGTTAGGCACCCACCTTGCCCGGTGAAACCGGTCTTCTAGACTATGGTGGCCAACATTTATATCACATCATCCAATATGTTATCAATCAATTTGCATGTTAAATTTAATGTGTATGCCTGTGATAAACCCTAATTCAATTCATTAAGCATGGCATTTGGATTGAAAAATAAACTCTAGTGAATGTGTGTGGATGGTGATATCCTAGATTCAAGAATTTGAAAGAATTATTAAACAAACATGTTTTTCATATTTTTGATGTGTATTTAAGATCAAAACTAGTGATATGCATGAACATGTAATGAACAACCAAGAACATGTGAAATATAAGAACATTCAAACATATTCAAGAGAATTTAAATAATTACTATCATGCTTTAATCCTAAATTCCCATCATAGCAACACAAAAAACAAGTTAAGGAAAGAGATTATATCTTCATGCAATATCCATACGGTGGAGGAGGAGACTCTTGATGGAGGTCCTAAGGGTGGAGGAAAAGAAGAGTTAGGAGAGGAAGAGTGAGTCTCACTCAATACCTTGAGTCTCAGGAAAACCAAGATATGACAAGACTACTCAATTTCACTAGAACTCAAGAGAAGAGAAGAGAATGAGTTTTTGTGTGCTTTAGAATGAATGAGAAAGGGGGGTATATATAGTAGTGGTGGAGGAAATATGAATGGAAGACCATTTAATAAGGGTTGACAAAGAATCATGAACCTAGACCTCATTTTAGCCTTTGGAAAAATCTGGTGCATTAAATGGAAAGATTGGTGAGAGTGAGGAGCAAGCAAAGTTCGGTTTTCCCGTAGCTGTTGTAATAGCATATAAAGCCAACTTCAAAAAATCATATTTGACTCAATTCTGATCGGAATTGTCTCATTCTTATGCTCAAATTGAAGTCCCAGATGTCTAGTTTCTAGGAAAATTAATCTCATTCACAGATTCAAAATATTCTGAGAGACATTGATGAAATGGTGAGAAGAGGTCATTTGTTAGAAAATGGTTTCAGCACAATTAACATTAATAGGTCCCAAATTAGCTTCCAATTAACACTAAATGGCTCCAATCACTCCCATTTCAGACTTAATTGGTTCTAAATTTACTCTAATTAAAAGATAATTGCACAAATTACTCATTGAATAATTAATGTTTAACTATCTAATTAATTAGGTGTATGCAACCTCACCATAAAATGTAGTCCTAACCAATCAAATTATGACACATCATCGATCTCAAATTGATTATACTTATAAGCAATTGAAATCAATTGCTCATAATCACATATAGTCGGACTCAATTTGTGATGCTGCATCTCAGCCATTAAAACTTGATTTGATGATAACTTTCAATCTGGTGGTCTGATTAGGGCTCATGACCAGTCGATTTGATCATTACAACATCAAGATCATTTTGGTGAAATGAGATTAAGGATCTAATGACCAGAATCAAGATGCATATTTTCAAGGTGAAATTACCCTTTTACCCTCCATGTAAGGTTAAATGCAGGTTGCAAAATAGGGTGTCAACAACAAATAGTTTATCCTTTATACATTTTGAATGGCCTAAAGAAGAAGTAAATATAAGTAAATCCATCACTTATATTTGTAAAAAAAATACAAAACTTTAATAACATTGGAAAAATGTAATTTTATCAATAATCTATTAGAAAAATTTTAATAATTGATTAATAAGAATATATTATATCAATCTTCCTATTAATAGATAATTGATTTTGTTTGTGCATATTGACCTTCCAATAAGATGCATATTGAAGTTATTTGCAAGATTGCGTCAATCATGTATTTTTTGTTTACTTAACTTATTTGATCATTTGTGCATATTTAGAAGGTTTAAATTAGTTTGTTAGACACTTTAATTATAATTTCTGTTTATAGCTTAGAAATTTTAAATTAAAAAAACATGTATTTGATTTTAAATAATAGACTAATAACAATTGGATATCAAGAAAGAGCAATAAATAAGATTTGATTTCAATTTGAAAATTTTAAAACTAATGACTAATGTCAATGTAAATAGATGGTTAATCAAATGTTGTAAACAAACAATGAAACCTTTTTAGACAATATTTGCCCCATATAGGGGTTTGTAGCGAACCAATCAAAACTGACCCGATTCAACCCAACCCGTCGGGTTATGTCAGTTTTTAAAGGGTTGGTGGGTTGGGTTGAGTTATGAATTTTTTTTAACAATGGGTCGGGTTGGGTCATAAGATTCATAAATCCACCTAACCCAACCTAACCCACTTATATTTAATATATATTAAAATTAAAAATATATATTAAAAAATATTTATTTATTTTTTTGCCCTTCTTCCTAAATAAAACCCAAATCTTAAGTTCTCCTCATATAGTTTGTGTTTGTTTAGTGTTATGCTTATGATTATTTAGTTATAAATTTGCTCTTATTTGTAGTGGTGTTATTTTAATATTCAATTTTATAATAATAATAATAATAAATAAATAAATAAATAAAAACTGGTCAACTCAACTCAACCCAATCCATGTGAGTTGGGTTGGGTTGGACCCCTGTGATGGGTTGAGTTGGATTGAATTTTTTTTTAACCAACCATAATGGGTTGGGTTGAAAAAAGTCCTCAATCCGACCTATGCACAACCTTAGCCCCACACAAGAGTTATTAATGGGTTATTGTTAATTTGTCCCTATGATGCAACCAAGTAAAAGTAATGTAAAAATGGAAGGTTTATTTTTATTTATGAATATTTTAAGGAAGGTTTAAAATTACTATCATTTTTTTAAGTGTTAATTTAAATTTCCATCACTAAAAAATTAAAAAAAAAATAAAAAAGGTTTGGATCGGGTATGGATATCCATGGATAATATATTTCAGATATGGGTGGTAATTGGATATTAGAATTGGATATGCATAGTTAAAATTTTTGGGTCAGGTTTGGGTTAGATTTGGGTATACCTGACTCAAACCTGATCCATGGCCATCCTTAAAATTTATTTACCATAACACACTCTTATTCTCTTAACCGAAGACTTCTTGGATATTTTTCTCACTCCTCTAGAAAGGAATTTGGATTTAAATTTCTCCTACTTGCATGCTATAAGAAAAAAACAAAAAATAAAAAATAAAAAAAATTGTCCAGACACAGGGATGAAGGCATAAATTGACCATGGGGGGCAATGGCCCCCTGTCAATTTAAAATATATATATATGTGTGTGTGTGTGGGGGGGGGGCTATTATCTAGAAAGTACTATTAAAAGAGTATGAATTGGGCCTATGATCCAATGGCCTAATCCAAGGATGGTCAAATAAAGGTTATAATGGAAAGGGAATAAGAGGAAGAGATAAAGATTGTATATGATAGTCTAAAATACGTCCGAGGAGAAAGTCATCTCGGAGATGTAGACTGGAGGTGATTAAAACCGTTTTATCATTCTGGACATTCTTTAAAGTTGCATCACAACGGGGAGTCGGACATTGGATAAGGGACGAGCAAAGGGAGGCAATAATATCTTCAAAAGCTGTTACCTCCACATTAAATGCCTCACAATTGACTCTCTGGCCGCATTAATGTGGAGGTAATACCTGAACAGTAATTAAGCAGCCTTACAGCTACTAGTTGAAGGTTCAATAAGGGGTTGGATGGGATAAGAAGGAGTTTCTATAATCTAACCTACATGTGTATAGTGGAGATGATACTAGAATTATAGTATATAACATGGAAAGGTGGCTAAAGGAAAGGGGATCAGAAAAACACAAAGGAGAAAAACTCTTAGGAGTAATCCATTGAATACTGGTAATCGTATTCATCAATAAGATATTATAAAGTAGCTCCTCAAGTCGTGCCTAGGACCGTTTTTTCTTATCTTATTGGTGTTTAATGCTCTTAATACTGCAATTATTATGATCTTTCTTCTGGAGTAGGATTGGTTCTTTCACCCACTCTCTACAAATTCATTGTTTGGGTTTATTGGGCTAAAATCCAATCCTATTTTGGGTCCACCCAAATTCGGTCCTTACAATATATATATTAGTATATATGTATGCATTAATTTCAGCAATTTTGTTTTATAAAATTACATTTTTCCTCCCTTTACAATATCATTGATTCTTTTTAAAGTAACATTATAGTTACAAACTTATCTACAATATTTTTATAAACTGTTGAGGTACAAATTCTTATTGGTTCACATCTAGGCCTATCATCTACATCACTTTTTTACTTACTAATAAATCACTTACTATATCAGCAATATACCTCTAGCATTTTCCTTATTTTAAAGGCCATTAAAAAATTGATAGATTTAAAATCTAAAACAATATATACTAGCCCAAAAACATTTGTGCAACAACAAAAATCACCAATAACAAAGCTAAAAAAAATTAAATCCAATTAACCAATTTCACTCAAACAAACAACTAGCCCTTTAAAAAGTTTTAAACAGAATAATTTTTTCTTTAACTAGCAGACGCAAACGTCAAAAACTCAACAAAAAAAAAAAAAAAACCCTTAGTGGCTAAGAATCCACTGAGTTAGAGGTTAGAGTCACATTTCTTAACTCAAAATCCTAACTCCGTCCCTGTCTAGACATAAAAAAAATTTTCCCCTCATTCAATAAATTAAATTATTATATGGTTCAATTGAGAGTTCAATAATAATATTCTTTGTAGTATCGTTCAGACCCACCTCTTTCTCCCCAATTATTCATCTATAAAAAAAAAAAAAATTAGAGTAAACTACAAAGTACACCTCTTAAATTTGAGTTTATTTTGATTTTTCATCCTAACATTTGAAAAACTAGATTTTACACTATGAGATTTGATTCCATTAGCAAAACTTCCATCATAGTAAAGACTAGAAGACTGTTGTGGCAGATCCACATTCTGAGGGCTGGGTTGGGTTTTGAGCTGCATGGGCTTGGATCGTTGGGTCCTTCAGCAGGTAAGGGTTCGTGGGTTTCCTACTTTGGATTTTGTCGTTTTGACTTTTGAGTGAGTTAAATGATTTAGGAATTGAGTTGCATCAAAACGGTGTCGTCATAAAACCTGGATGGGTTCACTTCACAGTGCCTTTTTCTTTGAAACGGCATCGTTTTGTAGAACTGATTTTGACCCCCAAAAAAAAAAAATGTTACGCCTACTATATTTTCACAACAAATCATAGGTGGTTAGTTGTTATTAGTTTAAATTTGAATCTAACACTAAGATTGTTTTTTTTCTCCAACAATAATAACCAATAACAACTTACCACTTAAAATTTATTATAAAAATATTGTGAAAATATTACGTGCATATCATTTTTCAAAAAAAAAAAAGCTAACGTGTCATTTATCGGCTTAAACTAACGGTTTTTCAAATTTTAGAACAATACCAAAATTCAACGGACTTTGCAATTTACCTAAAAAATTTACATTAATTTTGTTAATATTAAAAAAGGCAAAACTAGAATAGATCATAATTGTCCCATGTTGTCTGCATGTGTAAGATATTTTGAATTTATTTTTGTTTTGTTTCCGTACATTATCAGTTACATATATCTTTCTGGTTTGTAATGCGCTAAGGCTCACACACATTACCCAACTGGAAACTACTCTTCCATGCATTCATGTAAGACTCTAATCCTTTCCCCTTCTCTCACTACAGTCTCCATGCATTCTGTTTCTGCTTTTTCGTAATGTATTCTTAGTTCTCCGTCTTCACTTTTCATTCTTTCTGCGCAGTTTGCTGTCTGTTTGTTATGTTAGTCTGTTAGTTTTTATGGCATTTGCACTGTTCTGGGAAATGTGTTTTTTTTTTATGGCATTTGCTTAGTGGGGTTTGTGCTTATTCCATGTAAGCTTTAAGTAACTTCATTCCTCACACACTGAGAGGTACACAATACTGATTTAATGGGAACTTCAGTTATGTATTGCATTGTTTTTGTTAAGTTTAATAGCATTTTGCTTTGTTTCAGGAATTGGGTTCTCATAATAGCCACAAAATCCAGCACACAAAATATAAAATTTCCAGAATTTATCTTCTTTAATTACCTTGGTCATATGTTTATGTGTTACTTCAGGTTTGGTTTTTTTGTTTTTTTAGCAGCCTTTTACTTTGATTTCTCAAAACAATTAATAAGTGATGTGTACTCTATCTATTTGTGGATCTTATAGGGTTTTTTGTTTTGGCCAACATGAGTGTCCAGGGCTCTTTGAGCACCTGACTAGGTGTGTGAGAGATTACACACACTTGGTAATTATAGGGAGTAATACCCTTGGTAGTAGCCCCAAAATGCTGCCTAGGAGACTTGAACCAGGAGGTTCTATTTATATTTATTATGGTGTCTCATACCACATGTTTGCCTTTTAGTTTGAAAGAGGTTTAACATCCTCTTCCAATTCAGTTTGTGCAGCACAGACCATTCTTTATATGGTTGCACTGTTGTTGCCTCCACTTGGGTAATGGCTTTTGATTGAAGGTATACATTATGAGGAACATGTTGGGAGATTTTGAGGAATGGGGATCACTTGTATTAATCTTGGCTGAACTTTTATAGGTTGATTATTGATTGCACGCTTAAATATATATTCGTAGAATCAAGAAGCTATAGGAGTGGTTTCAGATGTGAAGCCAAGAATTTAAGTGGTGAGGCTGTTGAGAAGAGCAAACCCGAAGGGCTTTATATTGAGAAAAATTTAAGTGGTCAGGTTGTTGAGAAGAGCAAACGTGAAGGGCTTCATATTGACAAAAATTTAAGCAGTGAGGCTGTTGAGAAGCGCAAGCATGAAGGATTTTATATTGACAAAGATGGCAAATGGAGAAGCTTTGAACCAAAGAAGTTGTCTAGGAAACGATGTAATACAAAACTTTAAACTTATCTTTACTTGATTCACGATATATGTTGAAGTATTAAGGTCTTCGTTGTCTTTGTATAGGTGGTTCTTTAAGAGGACGAGGATGGAAATATGGATCCGGTTTTGTTGATGGAATTTTTCCAGTACTGAGTCCCATTGCTCAGCAAATTTTGGACTTTTCCCTGAATGACCTGGATCCCAATCAACTTTGGCGTTCTCTTGATACTCTCCCTGCCTCTTATACCACATGGGATGATATCATCAATGTAGTTGTTCAGCTTCGGCTAAATAAAAAGTGGGACTCGATTGTGTTGGTGAGAAAGTAGTACCTCTTCCCTTACTTTTTAAAATTGGTAACACAAATACTCAAAAACACATTTGCCCCCCCCACCCCCCCCCCCCCCCCCCCTTCTTCTTTTGGTTTGGATGTGGTTGAATTTTAAAAGCCTAAGTATTTCCATTCTTCAAACTGATACAGAAACAAGTTGATAATATTTCTTTAAAGTTCAGAACTGTGTCATTTTAGTTGATTTCCCTTAGCTCTTTATTCTAGGTGGGTATTGTCAAGCTAAATCCACATTGAAATCTTCATGTGTTTCCAACTGAATACTTACATAAGACATAAGATACCACATGAAATAAAATTTTAGCAATTCAATTGTCATAATACAACTGGGCATGCCCTTTCTTTTTCTTCCTTTCCATAGCTAAATTACATTAAATGACATTGGACTTATTCATTGACATTTTTAACTTTAAAATAATTAACTCATGTTCAGATATGTGAATGGATCTTGCACAAGAGCTCCTTCAAACCAGATGTAATGTGCTACAATTTGCTTATAGATGCTTATGGGCAGAAATCACTTTGTAAGGATGCAGAATCTGCATATTTAGAACTTGTTGAACACCGGTGCATCCCCACTGAAGACACTTATGCCCTTCTTCTAAAGGCCTACTGCAAATCTGGGCTACTAGGGAAAGCTGAAGCTGTATTTTCTGAAATGCGAAAATATGGTCTTCCCCCAAGTATGTTTCTGTATCGACTTATAGCTGTTTATTTTTTAGGAGAGATGGTGTTGTAAATTGTCAAGAACTTTGAGAATTTAATTAATGAGTTCATAATCAATATCTTTAGTAACTATGCATACAAAAAACTTGTACCATAACTACTTCAACTATAAAATACACTCAAAGGAGTAAATATTCTGAAAATCTCTGAAATTCCTCAGGAATATCATGTCCAGTTTAAATCTAATCTGTGATGCACTGATACTTGAATATGCTTATTGTTTCTAATCAAAACTATTCAGTAAAGTTGTTTAACATCATATCAGTGTATTGGGTGCTCAAAATATTTGTTTGATGTATGCTGAACAGTTGTAATCTTAATGCTATATAAATAATATTTTTTGTGGATACCCTATACATTTAGAAGAAAAAAACCTAAAATTCTTAATGGAATTTCAGTCATGAATATTACAACTACTATTCATATTAGCCAAAAGGCCAAGGAGTACATTATTACAAGATTTAAACCACTTGATTTTGAGACTATGACTAGTAACTTTATCACCCATTGGACCTGGCTTGTTACTCTGGAATTAGAGGTTGACCATCAGTATAGGGTGACCAAGAGTCTGTTCCCCTACACTCAAATAGAAAGATTAAAAAGTTCCTTCTCTTTAAATTTTAATGTTCTTCTTGAGTTATAGTAAATTACTAAAATTAGTAACAACGAGAGAAATTAAGAAGTATGCCCAATGCCTTTATTACATGGAAGGGGGGAAAATTCAATTGAAATGTATGGCTAGATTACAAAATAAACTAGGTGGTCACTTTTCTTTGATAATAGTTCTGCTAAGTGAACTCCCTGTTATTAGGCCTTCCATTTTCATGAGTAGACCTAACCAGTGACTCCAAAAGTGTATGCTAAGTAGAAGGGCATGTTCTTATACGTATGGATTCTACCTTCCCAAGTTCTGCAATGCAATATGGGAGTGATTCTTGTGAACTATGTCTTGTGTATGGTATACCTATTCTCTTGTCAAAAAAAGTATATCTATTCACCAAGGGTGTACTGTATACTTGTGCCCTACCTTCAAGTTCTTCAACTCATTTTGTTGAGTTGAGTTGCTTGGGGGCAGGGCTTCCTCCTTTTTGACAGAACTCAATTAATAGAGGTAATATCATTGTCATAAGAGAGTTCTAACTACTTCTTGCCATGTCTTTTAGACATTTGTCTGCAGGGGACATTGATTTGGATTAGATAAAAATCATAGACATTCCTTTATGGGTTTTGAGAGATCATGTAAGAGAATAATTGCAATCTTATGCTGGCTAGGCACACTGCCAAACCCTGTCATCCTGTTGTATGTTTACTTGATTTACTCACTTTCTTTTGCAATTAGGTCCTGACTCCTGGGTAATTTATTTGAATGTATTAGATTATATTCTGCTGTTTTCAATGGACACAATTGGTATGCCTACACCTAGACTATATAGAATGTGAATTTATGCCGAATATCTTTAAATGTATTCAGGTGCAGTTGTCTACAATGCTTTTATTGATGGATTAATGAAGGGAGGAAACCCTCAAAAAGCAGAAGAGATCTTCCAAAGAATGAAGAAAGATTGCTGCGAACCATCTGTTGATACTTACACATTATTGATCAACTTATATGGAAAGGTGTTTTCAATTTTACTCATCATCTATTTATTTTTTTATTTATAAGTATTTATTTATTTTTTTATAAGTATTTTTTTTATTTTTTCAATTATCCCTCAATTCAGTTTGATTGGACGGTGAAGTATCAAGTTTTAAAATATATATTTTGACTCAAATTGAAATGTGTTTTGGTATTTAATGTTGACAACCCCGATAAGGAAAGTGATGCTTCAGATTCTTTAGAGAATGTCATCAATGTTGTCAATAACTTAGGGAAGACACCTGGTATTAGGTTGCAACTGCTTTGGGTTTGGTACATATGAAGCCAACCAAAAGAAAACATGATCCTAGCATGGGTTGAGCTGCTCAACTCAAGCTTGGGTTAGAATCTAGGTTGGGTACTACCTTTGTGCTAGTTCCATTGACCACATTTACTAAATGAAAGTGATTGAACTGGTCTGGCTGGACCTAGACCAGTTCAGTTTCAACTTGTCCAAGTTGTAACTCCTTTAACCCGCAAGGGAAACTCATTCCTTAAGAACTAACACTCAAGCAACATAACTAGAACGATTGCACCATTCTATTTGGGAGGCTACTAGTGCCAACTATAATGATCCATGTATATTGGATTTTCTTATATGAAGAATTTTCCATTTTAACTTTAAAATATTATTTGGTCATCCCACTATTTCTAAAATTTTCAAAATGAAAATTTCTTTAGTGCAATATCTTTTTGTTTGCTTTGGTTCTTTACTTATGAGCATGTTCAACAGAAGAAGAGTGCTTAAAATGGTTGAAGTGGATTTGTCTCTCTCTGTTTTATATAGGAAGCATATTCCACCATTTTGACAACTTAATCAGATTATCGCACCTTATGATAGTAATGTATGCATTACCTTCTAAATACTTTGCTTGTATTCCTCCCAATCCTTTCAATTGAGGTTGTCATTGGAAATCAATCAAGACAATCTCCAATTGAAATAACTTACTTCCATTGTTTCCCCTAATCTTTTTATCGGTGTTTTCCCTCCTCAAAATGATGTTTATGCAGGGAAATAAATCCTATATGGCCCTGAAGGTGTTTGATGAAATGAGAAGTCAAAAGTGTAAACCTAATATCTGCACATATACTGCTTTGGTGAATGCATTTGCTAGAGAGGGAAATTGTGAGAAAGCAGAAGAAATATTTGAGCAGCTGCAAGAAGCTGGACATGAGCCAGATGTGTATGCTTATAATGCCCTCATGGAGGCTTACAGGTAAATTATCTTTTAACTTGATGTTCCACAAATATGTGACTTTCAATTATTTTACTATAGTTATTGGGTTTATTATTATGAAGGATATATTTTTAATAATATATCAAAATCATTAAAATTATTTGGTTTGGTTGTTTTGAAGTGTTGTGGCAAATGGGGAACAATTTTATTTTATTAATTTTATTTTAAACTTTGGCTTAGTTGGGAGTTAAGTTTGGAATTTTTGTCTTTATTATTGCAGAGCCATAGAGAAAGTTTAGTGATGGAAAAAGGGTGTAATCAATATGACTTTTGATCACTAGAGTGGTAATAATTAGTTGGAAAGGAGGTCATAATTGCAAATCGTGTTGTGACAGCATTGCATATATTAATGCATCCAATTTAGATTTAAAGGATAAAAGGTGCATTAAGAGTGTGTGAAGCTTCATAAACATGTTTGGCTCAGTTGCTATAATTTGAAATTTCTAGAAATGTTCTCCTATTTGTTATAAGATATCAAAGCCTATTTGCCTTTGAGGTCTTCAGTTCAAATCCTTGGAATCCCCCTGGTGAATCCTTCTATTTTGCATATGTAATGCCCCCATCATGTTGAGGATTGTGGGCAAGATTGCATTTGAGGAGAATTGTGGGTTTGAATTGAACTTGATATATATTGTTGACCCACTCCCTAATAACATGCCCTGTTGGGGACATTAAATTATCCAACTATGTGCATCTACTGAAGTCATTAACATACTGTGGGAACGAAATGACAAACAATGTAACTTAGGGTCCCACCCTTCAGATTGTATAAGATTTAATGGCATGCTAGAAGACAATGAGACATAAAAGGATCTATTTTATTTTTAGCCATATAAAGCTAGTGACTCTATTGATATCCAAGATTTCAGTAAAACTTGTCCGGTCATGTACATATATACCTAACGAAGGTGAACCTTGGAGTATGAATGACCTAATTTCAAAATGCCAAGGTGTGATAGCAACCTGCATTTCTCCACTATTGGTGGAGTAAAACGTGGAATGGAGTGAATAAAGATAGCCTTTGGATTCCCAGTTTGAAAACTTTAATGATGAAGCTCCATGGGAAGGATTCAATATAAGAATCTTAATCAAAAGTAGAAATTTGATAACAAGTTATTTTTTAAGTATTAGAACATCAATAGAAGTTTTACCAATTTTAAATTAAAATCTAGATTTAAGCTGCAGTGAGGGTAGCATCTTGAATTTCAACAAACATGTGAGATAAAGAAACTAAGAGTTTAGAAACAATTGGCTCTCTGTAGCTTTTTGTGCTGCTGATACAGGTAAGGTGTGTGGTCCAACATGGTGTCATTAAATGCTTCAGTGAGGTTACTCATCTTTCTTGAACTATTGTGGAACCCAAAACTAAAAATTGTTTTATTGAGAGGGTTGCAGCATATCTGAGACTACAACTAAGACCAAGAAGGTCCATTATGAAGGAAAACTAGAAAGACACGAGTTGATGAGTATGCGGCACTTGGCAATGTTGCTCTGATGGTCTAGTAGGATATGCGGCACTTGGCAATGTTGTTCTAATGGTCTAGGAGGATATATGGGCTATTGAGCTTTTGAGAATAATAGCTATCCAAAGATGGATGGCATACCAGGCATGCACAGATTGGAATAACAGTTGGTACTGTTGTTACTGTAACAGTTATAATGAGAATTGGAACATGGACAATCATACTGGTTTTACAATGAAATGCAGATTAAGAAATGTGAAAAATTGATGCAATACTTGGTTGGGACCAAGTAGCCTTCATTATGAGTAAGTAAAACAATTTTCTTTAAGATGTGACATAGGGAGACACAATCAAATAGGAAGATTCATAAGGAAATTATTGGCCCAAATCAGACATTTTGGTGTGTGATGTTCTTTCTGTAAAATTTACCAGAGGTTTTTTATTTTAATTTTAAAAAAGGACAATTCTAAACATTTAGTGATAAAAAAGAAATAGACTAATTTATATGCTATGTGAAATGCATCAAATCCATTAATGAAAAAATTTGTTGACTATAATTTCTTCAGGGAGTCTAATGGCCAGCTAATCTTGTAATTCACTTTAGTCAGAAAATAGTAACTGGAGATAACTGTGGAAAACGTTTTCCAAAAAAGGATCATGTATTGCCTTTTTGGCTCATTCCAATGATATAAGAAGGCAATTGGAAATGCTCAAATCATATGTTTTCATCCTTGCTCTAGAATGGACAACTAGAAATTGCTATAGCTGCCGTTAAAGTAAAATTTCCTACAAATAGTTTTGAGGTGCACATAAATTTCTTTGACTTTCTTTCTCCCACCAGTCGTGCAGGTTTTCCTTATGGGGCAGCCGAAATCTTTTCACTCATGCAGCACATGGGGTGTGAACCAGATAGAGCTTCATTCAATATCATGGTAGATGCATATGGGAGAGCTGGTCTTCATGAGGGTAAATACTTAATATTAAGAAATTGATCAGCATTTATTGTTTACCTAGATTAACTGCCAAAAATCAATTTGCATTCTTTTGGGTTGTTGCTGATATCTGTCCTCAATACTTATTAAGATCTGTCATAATCTAATCTGACTTTCCTTTTTTATTTATAATTTTTGAAAGCAGATAGATCTAACTACTACCTCTAGGATACAATGCCTAACACAAGAACAACTAAGGTTGCACACTTGCACTAAACAGTTGTCTTCTTAAAAGTAACAAATAAGAAAGTAAAACAATATGAGAGGAAAAAGAAAAGCCTTAAACTCTCTTTTTGTATCTCTATTTATAGACCAATAGACACCTTTCTAAAAAAAAAAAAAAAAAAAAAAAAAAACTACTCAATTTGAATTCTCATTGACAGTATGCTATTTTATTCTTTTCAACATTATATTATGTTATATTTGACCATTATATGATCCATAAATATATTCAACAAAATTAACTAACTACCAAGAAATGAAAATATATACCTAGTGTAAAAACTCAATACATGCTTGTGTTTCCATAGATGGAGTTGTTCTTTTTGTTGATTTTGTTTTTACTAGTATATAATTATAATATAAGGATTGAATATTGCAGTATTTGGACAATCGCATGCAGCAAAAATGCTGCGTATTTTGGAGGCACGAAATAAAATTACAAAAATAAATTGTTTTGATGGTTAGTTTTTCATTTTTATTTTATTATTACTTTGTTCTGCATTTTGTAGCTCATTTGAATATTCGTAAAGGAATTATGATGTAAAGATGATGAATTGATTCCATTGTCATGGGACATTTTGGATGTCACAAACCTCTTTTACTCTGCTAACTCAAATACATTTTTAGGCTGTCTTATGAGAAAATATACAAAAACCTCGCAGTAGAATCTTTACTATAATAGCTGGTTAAGTCTTTTGGCATCATACCAAACTACCAAAGACTTGGGATCTAATGACATACAAAGAGATGAAAAAAGAAAAAGAAAAAGAAAAATAGAGTGGGTAGGGAGGGATGTTAGGGGATTACTAATTAGAGAGGCTAGAAGATTAAAAAATGTTGCATCTAAGACAATTTCTAACATCTAACTGCCAAGGTGTTCTGTTTTACCACTTAACATTCTTGCCTACAATTCTACTTACATATTGTTCCATTCCTGTCCAAATTTCCCACATTTTAGTTATAATTTATGAGCACTGCAGATGGAGTTAAGATGAAGTTAAAACAAGTAACTGCTTGATGACAACTTCACATTTCTGAGTCTTCTGACTAAAGCCTATTTCATTCAGTGCTGATATGTTTCTTATGCTATATTTGCCTTAGCATTCTCATCCTTCCATCATGTTTATTTGTCCCTGTTTAAATAACTCCTATTTCTATCCGTTTAGATGCACAAGCTGTATTTGAAGAGATGGTGCGACTGGGAATAAGTCCAACCATGAAATCCCACATGCTACTTTTATCCGCCTACTCCAGAACTGGCAATGTTGCTAAATGTGAAGACATTGTGAACCAAATGCAAAAATCCGGGCTTGAACCTGACACATTTGTATTTAACAGCATGATGAACCTGTATGGCCGGTTAGGCCAATTTGGAAAGATGGAGGAAGTTTTAGCTGCAATGGATAAAGGACCATATGTAGCTGATATCAGCACATATAACATCTTAATAAATGTATATGGACGTGCAGGGTTTTTGGACAGAATGGAAGAGCTTTTTCAGTCACTTCCCACAAAGAGCTTGAAACCTGATGTGATTACTTGGACTTCTCGGCTTGGAGCATATTCAAGAAAGAAACTATACAAAAGGTGCTTTGAAATTTTTGAAGAAATGATTGATTCTGGTTGTTATCCTGATGGAGGCACTGCTAAAGTACTCCTCTCGGCATGTTCAAGCCAAGAACAGATTGAGCAGGCTACTACTGTAATTAGAACAATTCACAAGAATATGAAAACTGCTTTGCCTCTTTGATGGATGCTTGTTTTTAGGTTTAGATCAAAGAAATAGGTATTACAGTTCTGTAGCCAGCAGGTTCCCCAAACATTATGGCCATCTATTTGTATTTCAATGAAAGTTTCCATTTAGATAAAGACATAAAGTTAAAACCTGTAAAGACCTTTCTACTCGTTAAATACTGCTGTTAAGCTAGCAATCAACATTGCATTCTTGCATTGCTTTACTGTAGAGTGTAGAGGATATAGTTCTTGAAACAGCCTTGCTGTTTTGTAGGTTAAGACGAACTCTTTCAGCTTAATTTTTTACTTAACAAATATTTTTGCTGCATCATGACAGAGCAAGGATCCCAAATATTTTATACTACTGGATTTTATGCTGAATTAAGGCAAACCAAAGTTTTCGTGATTTTATAGGAGATATAAAGTTGACTAAAAAATAAAATACCAATAGAATAGAATCATTGAACTTATAGGATCTAGGAACTCTTCTATATGGTGCTTTTGAGTTTTGATGAAGAATGTATTATGAAAGCGACCTCATAATATAATCATTAAATATGTATGGATCACTCATTCTTCCTTTTCCAATTTCAAGTTTATTTTAATTTGTTCCATAGGTTTAGAAAGTCAAATTATACTACCATAATCTACTAGTGAAATGGAAGATAAGTAATTTTTGAGGGAGAAACTATGCGTTTTTAGGATTTGCATGCTCCCTGGTTAGAACCCGTAAATGATCATAATGGACTGGACTTGAGAAGGCTGATTCAAAAGCAGTGTTGTTTATAGGATCTGGATCAATTAATTTATTCAATGGAAGCAGTTGATGTTATGTGCTTTTTATCTTATGTCTTTTTATCATTTTAAAATTGTGTTTTTGTTATTAGTTTGGGTAAATTGATATGGGGGGATAAATTGTTAGATTAGTTTTTTATTTTTCATTTTGAATTGTAGTAGATAAAACTTAGGTTTCTTTTGAATTTAAATATAAGACTTGTTAACAAGTGCCTAAAGGGCAAAAGTTAAAGATCAATAAATGCTCAATTATGAACTGTAATGCACATTTTTCAAAGAAGAAAATACACTTGTTAATGATTCATTAACTTGCATGCACAAATTCTAAACAATTTAACTTTATTTTTTGAAACTATCACATATCTTTGATGCAATAGTCACTCCACAAGTATAGGTGCTTGTGAGGTGTGGAGGGCATGGGTCGGAGTTTAAGTTTCTAGGAGAAAACTTCATACACATATATATACTTAGATTATGTTAGAGTAGAATTTTTATCTTGTATTTAAAAAAAAAAAAAACTTTATTTTTTGAAAAATGTATAAAAATATTATTTAATTAAATATTTAATGCACCTTAACCATTGCCTTAGGGCACTTATTAACAATTTTTTTTAAATATTCACTTTATCTTGTAAGGCCATAAATTATATGGATTGATATTTAATAATAAACAAGTTAAGAAAATATTATTTTTGAGAGATTTTATTTTGGAGGTCTGGAATCCCTCGAAAAAGTCAATTTCTTGAATTAAGAAGCTTTGGTTACCTCAAAGCAACCAATAAAATTCATGTACACAACACATTATATTTTTCCTTGGAATTTTTTGCAACATCACCTTTGAAAGTTCTTATTAAAGTAATCAAATACTACATTTACTCTTTTCTACAAATTCTCTTGATTAAATATTCATTTATTAATATCATCAATTACATATTAATTATATACATATACTCTTCACAAAATTTTCTATACAACGCACAGCGGCAAAAGGATATTAGCTAGTAGCCTAGTACATTCATTGTTATTCAAGCAACTTGTTAGGTTTTCTTTATTATACGGTGGGGTTTGTTACAAAAACAAAACACACAATATCTGCAATCAAAATGAACTAATAGAAATTGTGGAAAAGACAGAGAGAGGGATATTTTCTAGTGTATTGTTCTTGAAAATACCACTAAAAATTTATTATCTAACAACAATGTGTAATGTGCTATTTATAGCACTATCCATCATTTCATGAAAGGTTAGAGCATTGGATACTAAATTTTTAGTATTTAGCCTACCAGACATAAAAAATCACTTTCATGAGATGTGTCAAATGCTAAATAAATATGGCATTTGCTACAATAAGAGCACCCACAGTAGATGTGGGATATGTGCCAAATGCTAAATATTTGACACATATCCCACACCAAACAGGAAAATCAGCTCCCTATCAGATATTGCAAATGTTGTAAAATTATACCATTTGTGTTCGTATCATTGCAAATTTGCAATGGTACGGACAGATGTGGTAAACCAAAAATTATTATTTTATTGGACTTTGATGTTGTGGCTGTTATTGATGATAATGGGAATGTGATAATATATTATTTTAATGTGTAGTAAATATTATTTTAATATATAGAATTGAATGATAAAACATCTGATAAATAGGATTTTGTAAAATGATGTGATAAAATAATAAAGTAGATCTTTGATGTGGTAAAATAACATAATTTTTGCAACATCTGCAATGGATGCTCTTAGTTTTAAGAATTGTGCGGAAAAATGTGCTATAAATATATATATTTATTCAAACTTTTCTCTCGCTTTTGTCAATAACTAACCAGTTGGACATTTACTCAAAGTCTCTTTCTCTCTCTTGTATGACCATTGGGACTTCGAAAAAAAAAAAGAATTAAAAAAGAAGAAAGAAATAATATTTAAATAAAATAGTAAAATAATAGAAGATGTGATTTAGGATGGATTTTAAAATAGTGTATTAAAATAGATAAATTAACTTTTTTATGTATCAAAATAGCATTTTTTTAGAATGTTTGATGCTTGCATTCATCCTTATAGTTACAACCTAAAGTTGTAACCCCTCTTCAAGAGTCGCACTTTTGCACCAAATGTGTCAAACCCTTTCATCAAGAGTCATAACTCTTTGTTATAAACTATACTTAACCCACTATGAAGATACTTATTTAGGTTCAGCATGATTCAATATTTGTAGCAGTTAGAAACTAAATTTAGAATAAAGCCTTATGTTGTATTTGAAAGTTGCTTAATTAAGTTCTGATTAGTGTTTAGCACTTTAGCTAGCTGGAGGCTTGGAGCCGATGAGTTTTTTTCCAAAGTGTTTAGCTAGATTACGACTGATGACTTTGTTTTTTTTGCAGTTTTAATTAGTCTTTTACTTGATGTATCTTCGATTGAACAAATTTCTTACTCATAGAGAGAGAGAGAGAGAGAGAGAGAGAGAGAGAGAGAGAGCAATTCATGAAGATTTCACTCCAAAAGTGAAATAAAATGAGATAGAGAGAATGTTAACTTATTATTTATTTTTTTTTTAAAATTTTAGAAAAAGAATGTTAACTTAATTTGTAAATGAAAATATAACTTTTTTTTTTTTTTAAATGGGTGTCCTTTTATGTACTGGTTGCAACTTGCAAAGAAGATATACTTTTGCCATTGGTGCTCTAGTTTAAAATATAGGGTAAATTCCATTTACACCTCCTGAGATTTGGGCTAATTCCAATTAGGTTTAAAACTTTTCAAAACTAACTAATTTAGTCCCTAAAATAGTTGTGAAAAAATAACTAACTATTTTAGGAACTAAGTTGGTTTTAGGGACTAAATTGACTAGTTTTGAAAAGTCTTGAACTTGATTGACATTAACTCAAACCTCAGGATATGTTAGTGAAATTTACCCTAAAATATATCTATAATTTTTTTCTCAAAAACAAAAACAAAAACATCTATAATTTTGTTAGAGATTGGATGAGGTCAAGCCAGTATGGCTACGTGCTAGATAGGTTTTTGTAAAAATGTGTGCTTTTTGTACCATGTGTTTGCCACTATAGAGTTTCTGTGCTTTTGTTACTTTTAGTGAATTTATTTATTTATAAAAAAAAATTGACATAATAAATAATTAAAATGTTGATAAAGACTACTAAAATTTCAGTTAAATTAAAGTATTTTTATAGAAGTATAATGAAAAATGTATAATGTACATTTGTTAAAAAAAATTATAAAAAAAATATATTCTTAACCATGGAGTCTAGCATAAAGCATGTGCTTAGCTTGTGAAACAAATCAATAATCTATCACTTTGTTGCGATCAACTTGACCTAGATTGGAGACCAACTTGATCATTGTCTAATACTAATTGTAAGATAATGAACTAATTTGAGAATTTAGCATTAGTCTTAACTCTATTCATTAACATTCCCATTTAAAGGAAAAAGTGGATTAATAATTATTCTCTTTCTCTTAGTTCCATTTTGGTTTTTCCACTTCAACTCTTGAAAGGAACATTATTTAGGAATTACCTTTTCATGAGTATTGATTTTTCAAATAACAAAAGAGTTAGTATGAGAAAGTGATATATTGGTTCTATCTCATAATTTTTTATGAAGGGTTTGGAATAATTTTATTGAAGAATCAAAGAAAAATGGTCCAAAATCTTAGGTTGAAATATTTTAAATATATTTAAATTTAGATTCCAATTGATTCAATAGATAAATCACACTAAATATAAATATTCAATTCATTCAATTTATAAACACAAAAAATCAATCATCACATAACAAAGTTCATAGTTTTTAATTTCACAAATTCTAATGCACCTAACTTTAAAAACGAAAAGAAAAATTCTAAATTTTATATATAAAAAAAAAAAATCTCTAAATGAAATGATAGAGAAATTGCTTATCTTATAAAACTTGGCTCAAGAGAACATAGGTACCTTGAAAATTCCATAAAATTCCATAAAACTGTGATTATACCACGTGACATCGCCATCAAAAGCCACCACAGGGCCACTCACCAACTTCTGCCTAATGGGTTTGTTGACACATTGACCCACCACCTTAAACTATTTTCAATTCTCAATTTTGTCCCACATTTTGGCCTCCTATGTTTTAGTTTTCATTTGAGATACCAACAACCAAAAATATATAAATAGAGAAAAAAAAAAAAAAAAAGTGAGTTGAAGTTTGGAACACCCCCACCAACCCCCTAAACCCCACCAAGTATTATTATAAGAGAAACAAAAAAATAGTGTAGTGTGTGACTGTGTGTATGTGTTTGTTGAGGGAGAGAGAGAGATAAAAAGCAGGGTTTTGTGTTTTTGGGTTCAAACTTCGAAGTTTCAAACATGGCTTCTAGGTTGTTGTGGGCTTCAAGGGCTGCCTCTTACCTCAGGATCTCTGTCTTCCACAGAGGCTTTGCTTCTGGTATATATCAGACTTTACTTTGATGGGTTGTTCTTTATTTGCCTTTTGTATGTATATATCAAATCATAAAGGCTGAGATGTGGATTTGGATCTCTCATTAAAGTGTGTGTTAGTTAGTTAAAATGGTTGATCTATGATTCTTTGATCAGAATATTGGTTTTTGGAAATGGGGTTTGTTTGTTTTTTGTCATTGGTATCATATTTATTTACCAACTTTCGGTTGCTGAGATCAATGGTTTCTTGATTTTTGGAAATGGGGTTTGTTTGTCGTTGTCATTGGTCTCATATTTTCAACGTTTTGGACTTAATTACTGCAGAGATCAATGTGATCTTGAATATGGGCATTCATATATCAATATACTCTCTCTCTGAAAGCTATACTCTTTATAGTGTGGTCAGTTTTTTGTTGTGCTGGAATTGTGATTAATGTTAGGCCAATTATTTCTATATATATATATATATATATTAATGAAAATGAAATCTAAACCATTGTCTGTCACTTATAATTTGTTGAAAATTCAAACCCAAGTCTGATTGTTTTGAAGAAGTTGCTGTCAGTTTGGACGATGATCTGTGCTACAGTGGTGGACAGTGTGGTTCCAATATTGAGTTATTTGGACTTACAATTTGTGACAAATTAATGCATTCTGGTCATTTTCACATTGTTGCATGATTTCACATTCACAATCATAGACCAGTACAAGAATAGAGAAGCACATAGAATAACCTTTAGGTGTACCATTAGAACTTATAAGAGAGAGTTTTATTTGTCGTTAATGAGGCAATTGTTTACTCTTTACCATTGTTGAATGGTCCAGACAGAATTTAAGCTTCAATCTTATTTCCGGCGTAGATATCCTTTTATTCATATAAAAGCCAGTTAACAAGTTTGGGTGGCTTAGAATCTTGTATAATATGACTACCAAGAAATGGAATGGGATTTCAAATCGAATAATTTTAATTACCTTCAACTTCAAGTAATGCACTTTATTGGGTTATTGTTTATTAACAATTGATATGGACAATATTTTAGGGTTCCGCACACTATTTTTGTAAGAAAAGAGGAGGATGATTATGAAATACTACCAAATTCAGAAACTTAACTTGGCTTGTCTGTGGAGAAATATATTGACTAGTTTTTAATAAGTTTCAACATTAAAGGGTGTCCAAAATGATGTAATAAATCTGAAATCTTCATCTTAAATAATATTTTCGTAATCAATACATTTTTTGTTTATTAGTAATGGATGATTTTCTATTGGCATGCATTGTACTTGATAGATTTTGTCGCACAAACAGTGAACAGAACTATATGTTTGCATATTGTTATAATCTTCCTATTATTGTTGTTGTTATGATCATCTATATTAAAATCATGGTTCAAATTTCCTGTACAGATTGTTGTGAAAACCGAAAAACTGTAATTTTTCTGATAATAAGCTCTGCCCCATTTCAACTCTTTCACAGATTCGTCTGTTCCTCTAAATCTAAATGGTCCTCACCAAGAAAAAGTGGCACTTGCAGCATTTTTTTTTTCTTTATTGTATAGTTTCAGCTATTCTCAAAACGTAATTATTTTTTCCTGCACTAAAGTAGCTGTCATATTTTCTTTTGGCCCAAAGAACTCTAGCCCAAATGACACCTCCTCCCCTTGTAAGGTCATGACAGAGGTTAAGGTTGTGGGTTTAAGAGTAGACCCACTGAATTTGTGTAACTTATCAGTTATCAATAAAATTAAAAGTTGTCCTCTTTTTTATTTTATTAATACATTATGCTCAGTTTGAATGGTATGCTAGTACTATGGTTCATCATTTGCACACGAAAGAGTTTGTACAAAGTTATGTACAGCCAATAGGCTGTTATTTTTTTATGGTGGTCATACTGATTTCAAGGACCACTCCATCTCAATTCGAGTATTTACTCATGAAAAATCAGCTTATTTAATGATAATGTTACCACAAACTACTATTATTTATGACACCCAAACAGCATGTGGGGTGTCAAGAATATTGTAAAGAAAATGAAAAAGGATTTTGAATGCTTCTGCAATCTTAATGAGCAACATTCTTAATTCTTTTGAATGCTTTGCAATCTCTGCTCCCGCTCATCCTCTCTCTCTCTCTCTCAATTCTTTTATTGAAGTTTTACTTTCTCATATAAAGTTATCCAATCAAATTTCCTAATCAATATATCCATATAGAATAAAGATAGTTCTCCCCTATAAATGGTAATTTAGTTCATTGATTTTGTGTTATTCAGCAAAATCTTTTCATTTCTAGATACAGAAACACTTTAGTTAATATTGATTTTGGAAATTGTGGAGATCAGATCTTTCTTGGATTCGTAGAAAATTTTCCTGCCTATTGTGCTTATACATTTCTTCTCCAATTTACATGCAGTTGTGAAGGATCTTAAGTATCTTGACTCTCATGAGTGGGTGAAAGTTGAGGGCAATTCTGCTGCTGTTGGTATAACTGACCATGCTCAGGATCATTTAGGTGATGTTGTCTATGTTGAATTACCGGAAGTGGGGGCTCCTGTATCACATGGCAGCAGCTTTGGTGCGGTTGAAAGTGTTAAGGCTACTAGTGATATTAATTCTCCCGTTTCAGGGAAAGTAGTTGAAGTAAACGAAGAGCTCAATAACTCCCCTGGTCTGGTGAGTATCCTTTTCTAATTTGAGTTTCGGTGCCTTATGTTATGTAGTGTCTCTTTTGGTCTGGATCAACTCAAGTAAATTCATAGATTGGAACAGTTGAGAAAAGATAACTATATTTTCTTTTTAATGGTTCACTGAAACTGAATGTCTCAATGTTGTCAATCATCTAGAAGCTACGCTAGGGTTTCAGTACATTGCCAGCCAATCTGAACTTGCTTTTGCATTTGTTAAGGATGTGATACCTTATGTTATGTTCATTTATTGTACATGAGATTCCAAGCACAAGTGTTCTTGAGCTTTTTTTTTCCCCAAATAAAAGATTGTAGAGTCAGTCATGAAGCTTTACTAGCCACATAAAGCTGACTCTCTTGATCTCTCTCTCTCATCTTTTAACCTTTTGGAGGTTCTTCATTTCTTAGCATGTGTTGAAACTTTGAAACGCAGTCCATCTTTATTTATCTCGGCTTCAAGCCCAAGCTTTCTGAAAGCCTGTTATTCTCTCTCTCTCTCTCTCTCTATATATATATATTCAATGCAAGTAGCTCAATCCAACACCTATCTTCTATTTATCAAAACCCTCCGCTTATCCATGGCTCTCCCATTAAGGGGAAGAGGTACCACTGGGTGCAAATGCTTGTGGTAGGTCAATCCAACACTAGTTTTCTCCATGCTTGTGCTAGGTATCACTGCCCTTAAAATGTTACTAATCTTACAATTAAGTTTTCTTCTTTTCATTTCTGGTTTTCTCAATTGCTCTTGTGAAAGATTACTAGCAGTTAATTTCATGCTTCTGATAAAATACCTTCTGTGGCCTTTTCATAATCTAAGAACTTGCTAAAAGTTGTTTTGATAGACGATATTCTAAAAAAAAATCTGGTTTGCCCATTTCAAAATTGAATTTTAAGCTAATGCACTTAAGCTTTATTTTTAGGGGTAAGGGGAGAGTGGGGTGGGGGGTGGGAGTTGTTATGAACTGATTTGAACTGGGTCCAATCTTCATCTCTTGACATAAATGCTTCAATGAAACTTGTGGGCTCAATCTTTGTCTCTGTTTGTTTGAATGCTCTGGATTCAGAGAGGTCTGACTGTGACCAAATTTTGCCTCCTGACTTGTGTGCTTGCAACCTGAAGGCAATTTACCATTGCTCATGATGTCTTCGTCTTGCCCTGCATGACTTGTCCCCATGGCTCTCTTTGTCAACTGTTGCATGGTACTTCTTTCCCTCTCTTTTGGGTAGGGCTTCTAAGTCTAGTTTCGTTCTTCTTCTCTTCTTTTATATATTATTTTTTAATTGCCTCCTCCAAAAAAATCCTCCTTTTCTATTTCACCTTACCTTAAATGGCCTATAGTTATATATAGTTCCTTCTAGTCCTAGTATGCAAGATTTTAGGCAATGTCCCCGAGTAGCCAATATTTGGAAAAATCAAGAGCAGAATAGTCCATAAGGGCAACTCTCACGCTACTAAACTTATTGAGCTTAAGGCTGATACTGGTAGTCATCTGAATAAATTTATAGGTCTCTGAAAATGTAGGTTAACCATCTTCATTGTGTTAAAAAATTCATTTACATTTCCAATTTCCTTTAATTGGTGAAGTTTGACTTCTTTTTTGCCATCAAGAATATGTTTCTTCCTTCATTTCGTTTATGCTTATTTCTGATGTAGCTATCTTGATGTAGATTAACTCAAGCCCATATGACAAAGGATGGATAATTAAGGTTGAGGTGAGCAACAGTGGTGAATTGAACAGCTTGATGGATGCAGATAAGTACACCAAGTTCTGTGAAGAAGAAGATGGAAGTCACTGAGTGACTTGCCACGAAGAACTTTGAGCATTTTTCATGTAGGGGTTGTCCATGGATAATCACGATAAATTACACAATCCTTAAAGTGCGTGATGCACATATCTTTCTTTCTATTTTTATCCAAACATGTGCTTTCACGGTTCATCTTTTGTTGCCTAAGAGCTATAAATTTAGTGGATATCTTAAGCGAATAATCATTCTGGGTTTTAGTTTCATCTGTTGGTGCTGCTTAGGCAGGTTTGTGGTTTGAGAACCATTTTCATAATATTTGTTTGAGTTGAATACTTATTCAACATATGGGATCTCATTTTCTTGATGCATGGAGAACGCTTTCTTATTCACTTTCTCTTGTCAGTTACATGGAAGTTCAGAGGGTGGATGTCAAGGGATGCTAAAGAAATTTATATTCTTTGGAATTAAATCATCATGGCTAAATATTATCGTTCACTAATTGCAACCTGTATTTCCATTTCACTGTCTTGTCAGTGGTATCATTCTCCCAAATTTGGTGTTAGGTTTTAATGACCAAATCACATTAATTTATTCAATTATTCCATTTCCATCTACTTCTCTTTCTTAGGATATTTCACTTTACCATTTGGGTTTCTTCTCTCATTTTCTACGTTTTCTCTCCAATTCGGAGCAACGCATTTTGGTGGGCCTGGATTAAAATTATCAGGCGCCACCATTTTCTTTCCTCCCTGTTTTAAACTCAACCAAATAAGGGCAGATAGAATTTTCTCCTCAATTTTCTTCTCTATCTTTTCCATCCTCTCTATTTTCAACTTATCCAAACAATGGTTAGTGATTAAATTTATGAAAAAATTTGGCTACAAACTTAATTGTAGTTTAAGGCTACAACTTCACTAAAAGAAATTAACATTGCTATATATTTTGAAATTTTAATCGTTGGATTACATATTTTTTACACTTTTAATACACATGTCAATTTTTACGCCAATTGGATGTTATTTACTATATGATCTATAAACTTACTTTTTATGTATAATTTTATACAACAATAATTTGCAATTTAAACAATTGATTAATGACATAGCTATTAATTTTTTATCTTTTAGAAATTTTGCAAGCATGGAGGATATACGAAAAAAATGTAATCTAATGGTGAATTTGTCAAAATTCACATCTAATAAAAGAGATATTGAATGAAGTTGGCGCTACCTCCCATTCTTAAATTTATACTTTTTTATCACCTTAAGCTTTTGGGATTGGCGCTTCCTCCCATTTCAAAAATTAATTCTTTTTTTTTAATTGGAATACACATCCTTGTTTTTTAACTGGATTGTGAATTCAAATTGAGAACTTCCTTAAAATTAAAGTAAATAAAAACAAAACCAACCAAAAGATGGTTTACTGCTAAGAATATATAACTTTTTTTCTTAAGAATATCAGACCAAGATATCAATCGATTTTTTGTGTAAGTTGAGATTAAACCCTAAATCTCTTATTCAACCATCAGAGATATTATTAATTAAGCTAACTGGTAATTGTCATTTAATGATGATGATATATAAGGCTAGGAGATTTGAATATAGAACATGAAATGAATGAATTTACTATATTAGAAAAATAGTGTTATTATATGGTCTGAAATGTGAGGGGGAAGACATATACCTTGGAGTCATTAGAATAAGTGAGGAAGTTCTCCCCAAAGGTAGGACAATAATTTGTTGAGCCATGAAGTACGGTAGCATTTGAATTTTGGGTTTGAGTAGCAGCCATTGAAACTTGATGAGAAATTTGTTGAGAATTTTTAGTACAGAAAATTTTCAAAATAATAAATTTTAAACTTTGCAAGAAAAATATCTTATCAAATAATTTATAATTAGTTTCATAACACTACCTTCAAAAAAAAAAAAAAAAAAAAAATTACAACATTCAAGCAAAATACACAAAAGAAATTCTTAATGAAAGAAAGTTCTATTCACTAATTATACCACTTTTCTATGGTTGGGAAAAAGGGATTGTTGTAGCGATTATGTTTGTATTTGTGTTTGTGATGATGATGATGCTGAGATTTGGTTGAATTTGAGTGTAAAAGTTTTGTTCTCTATGTAATGTTTAATTTCTTGATGTTTATGTATATATTGTCTTGTTTGTTATAATGTGGGATACATTATCTTATCAATGGTCAGAACTTCAGTAGACACCTACACCAAGTACAACAAGTGTTGGTGCATCACAAGTATGATGGTTACACAACAATGAGAATTTATACTTAATCCCCCTAAACTATTATTTCTGCAAAATTTACATCCCACCATTTAGATAGCTAATTTAGACTCACTACAATAATCAAATGACTGAATGGCCCACATCTTAATCTCTTAAAACATCACTTGACCCTCATTTGTCAATCTCTTGCTTTCATCTGCTACAGAAGTAGTAATTTATTAGTTCCTCTCCAGTCTCTCGATTCCTTCAGTCCCTCTCATCTTCTTGGCTCACTCCCTCAGTTCCATATCCCAGGCCTAAAAAACACTTAGATTGAAATTATCCCAAATTGAAAACTTGAACTTGGTCTCTCCCTCAATTCCAATTTGTGTGGAGCAATGATTTCGTGTTTTCTTAGGTCATGTTTTTTAATTTCAACATACATGTATGTGCATATGTCATGAATAATTTGAACTGAGGCAATAAGCACAAAGAGTGACCTGAACAAATTTATTATCCATGATTTTCATTTGATATTATCACTTGTCAATTTCTATGACGATTGTAGCACAAAGCCCTTAAAAAATAAAAATTAATTAATTTTAAGGTAATATTGATTTCCAAAAAAAAAAAAGGAAAAAAACTAGTAGAGATACAGTTATATAGTTAGGTTTTGACTTTGTGTGTTTGCTTTGGGCCAAATTTTCTAAATAGCACAATTTTAACAAAATTTTAGGAGAAATGTATCCCGCCAAAGTTATTTAGTTATGCAGCACATTTTTAGAACTCGATTTTGTATGTCAAACTCGAGTTCCAAGTAGCTTGCATGGTGCGCCAAGCAATAGAACTCATATTGCTTGGAACTTTGAGCTTGCCAAACTCCATTATGAGTTGGAATTCAAGTTCCAAAAATGTGCTACATAACTAAATAACTTTATTGGGGTGATTTTTTTCCAAAAATTTTGCTAAAATTGTGCTATTTGGCAAATTTGGCCTTTGCTTTGTGCTAGTGAAAATGTAGATGATAAAGATTGATAGATAATACACAAAGAAAGCTTTAATTTATCGCCATTCAAGCAGCATGGCATTGTGCAGAGCAAACAGCTTATCTAAAGCAATAAACATGTTTGCTTGCTTTGTTTCAAAAGATTCCTAAGTAGAGATGGATATATCATATGTCAAAATTATGAACACTAATGATAGCAGTGCTTAGATGAAGATGCTAACCTGAGCTGCCAAAATAGATAGTTGTACTTTGGAAATTTGTACTTTTAATTCTGTGGGGGGATGAGGATCCAAAACAGGTAAACAGGCAGTCAAAGTTATTTCTGAGGAGCTAAAATCCATAAAATGATCTAGGTGGAGATCTCACGACTTGGAGAGAGATTGGGGTAACTTACTTGATGAAGATTCCTTGGACATACTTCAAACCTCGGAGGGACGAGCACTAGTTGTATAAAGGGCATAGAGCTAAACCATCATAAGGAAAGAAAACTTACTTGGCACAGAATGCGAGAAGGATGAAGAAAGAAGGATATAAAAGTCATCTCCTCCGCATTAAATATAAGACAACCACTTCTCTGGTTGCATTAATGAGGAAGTGACTATAAACAGTGATGGCACAACTAAGATTTTAGTGTAAAGTTTATTGGTATGTTCCAGATGGGACAATAATTCTAGGAGTATGAACCCAACCCTCCAAGTGTAGAATCCAGATGCATTTAAGCTGGATATATAAAGTAAGATAAAACATCTGGAAGGGGGACAAGAGAAAAAGGAAGAAAATGAAAAGAAAGAGAGTTCATCTGTTTTTTTAATCAATTTCCAGACTGATCATCAATGAAATAAATGCCACTTCTCTCTTAACTCTAGGACAAAAGCCTTCTTGATCTTTGTATTAGCTATTCAGAAATAGACTTGATATCCCATCTCTAAAGAAATTAATTGTGATGGCAAATAGCAAACTCATCATTTAAGACTTAAAGTTGTTCTTTCGCTTTTTTGCCCGCCACAAATTCCCTACTAGCTTTGCTAGATAGTTGTACTTTTTTTATATCTTAGTTTGCTGCTTTTGTGGTTCTTAGCACACTCCCTGTCTACTTTTGTCTTTTCCTTTGTACCTTTTCATCATATTTGGAGTGAAGTTTTATTTACCTATAAAAAAAAATTCCTGGTATTGTTGTTTGTTACACTGATTAGAATTTTGTTTCTTATTGGATTGTTGTTTTTTTTTTTTTTTTGGGGGGGGGGGGGGGGGGGGGGGGGTCATCAATAATATAAGTTTTTTTTTTTAATTTTATTTTTTTAATATTTGTGTGACCTTGAAATTTGTGAGAGAAGAAGCGAGGTTAGAAGCGATAAAGAAGGATGAAGATGTAAAATATGAAGCAATGAGATAAATTGAAGCTCTATACAAAGGAGTTGTGAAGAAACTGAAGCTAGCATCAATAGGGTCTTGGATTTTTTTTTGTAGTTTGTTTTGGTGTGTTTATGTATGCTACAAAACAAAAACAGCCTATATGATGCTACCTTGATGTAACTTTTTGGATATTGATGTCAATGATAGTAATATACGAGTGTCTCAAAAAATGTAGCTTTAAGTTATCTTTTGGTGTATAACAAAAATGTAACCTTTTTATGTTAGCTTTTGGTTTACCAGACAATTTAGCTTAATATTAACTTTGATAATCATTGGTTACCACCACCTACAAAATCTATATTAAAAACAACACCAATGATTAAGGTTGGTAAACAACACTCTGCTGCATTTTATATAATCTAAATCCCAGTTATTAAGGCAAACAACAACAACACTGTACATAATCTAAATTCCATAATTGTTTCTAAAAAAATCTTTATCAAGCTTTGACATAATAAGTATTTCACTCTGCAATGACTTATATTTTCAAGTCTAACAAAATAGGCATTCCCATAAGAGTTGCCCACGCTATTGATGTATTTCACTCTGCAAGTATTTCACTCTAGCAATAGGCAGATATATCACCTAAATATGCAATTTGCAAACAAGCAGCACATAAAGCCGCAGAATTATATTCAGGACAAAAAAACAATTCTAGAATTATCTTTAGTTACAGAATCTATATCACTTAAAGCTCCAGAATTATCACTACCAAATGTATGTGGATTAAGTTTTCTGCCTAGTTATATGTGCTCAAATTAAGTTTTCTTCTTCTTCTTCTTCTTCTTCTTCTTCTTCTTCTCCTTGGACTGCACCCTTTGAATGGCCTTTTCCACATTTGGCACCAACACACATTGACTGTTAGTACCATCACCAACTGTTGAATCTCCAACACTTGTAGCAGAAACCGTTGAATCTCCAGAACTGGCAGAAACAATTGAATCTCCAACACTTGTAGCAGCAACCATTGAATCTCCAGAACTTGCACCAACAACCCTTGCTTCTCCAGCCCCTGCAATTGTTTCAGTTTCAGCAACAGCACTTGTAGTAGCAACAATTCCACCTCCAGCACCTTGCTTTTTGTTAGCATTCTTCTCATTCTGCATCACAACATTATATTAGTTATAGTTGAGTAAACACAATCGCATTAAACTATTATTAAACCTGCATTATAACAATCGCATTATTGTTATTAAACCTACAATATAACCTACAACTAGGGGTGGCAATTGGGCAGGTTGGGTAGCTTTTGAGTTGGATCGTAAATAAGCTGGGTTTATAATTACCTGTTCAACCATTTATTACCCATTTAAAAAAAATTTAAATATCCACTACCCACCCGTTGAAGCAATTATAAATTTTCTCAGTACTACACAAATCATATGAGTGAGTTTTTTTTTTAGGCAAAACTAATTCACCTTTCTCTCAAAACTACCAAAGCTAGGAGAACAAAAATATGAACACCGAAACTGAATGTAACTTGCAGATTTTCTTTTCTCCTAACTTTTCTTGGCAACCAAATAGAGGATATATGTAAAAAAAAAAAAAATTATATCATAAGAATTGAGGAATTATTCTCAAATCTATCCATCTTGATCTAAAATGTGCAAACCACATAAAATTTTCAATCAAAAACAAATTCAAATTTTTCCAGAAAATAGTTTTCCTCAGTACAAATTGTGCCCTAAAACAGAGCAAAATAGCAAATACACAATCGCAAAACTAAACCTAATCTAACGATTTTTCCCTTTCCCCTAAATTTTCTCGGCAACCAAACATAGGATTAGTAAAAAAATTAAGAAAAATATAGAGTAATTACTGATTGGTAAGTGGATTTGAGTGTCTGAATCAGAGCAGCACAACGTTTTGGATCCCTCCAATGTCGCTTTTGACGCCATGGAATCCGAATCATGGTCCAATGATTTGCCAACGATTTTCATTCTATGATTTCCTTCTTCCTGGGTGAGTGAGTGAGGTTTTGTGGTGTGTTCGAAGAAAGGGGTTTGGATTTTGCCTGTTTGGTAGTTGAGAAAATGCCCAAGAAAATGAAGGAGAAAAGTTTCTGTTAGATGCAAGAAGTGGAGAGTGACGGCTGGTTAGCATTTTTATTTTTATTATTATTATTATTTTTTAAGCATGTTAGGTTTTACGTTTGAGGCTTTTCGCTGTTTTAGATTGGTACTTGGTACTCAGTGTAATCATTAAGATTTATTTAGTTGAACTTGAATTAGCCGTTTGTTCTTATCTATTTAATTCAAATATTTAATTGAAGTGGGTTAAGACTTACTCAAATTAAAATAAGTGGATTATTAAATGGATTAATGAGTTTGAAAAATGTAGGAGTGTTAGTACATGTGTGTAAATAACCGTTTTATAATTTATTTAGAAATACGTATAGGTAAATATGTGTATAAAAAAGTGTATAAAGTTATTTAAAAATTAAAAATATATATTTAAATACATGTATCAAATAGGCTTATAATTTCTCAAAAATTATCAATTCCCTAGTTACATTTATTTCAAAAGTCAAACATTGATATTTCGTGTTAAAATATAATACATCTAAATAATAATTGTTTGTAGGGTATGGAGATAAGATATGAGTTCAAGTCTCCAAAAGAGCTTCACACACACACATATATATATACACACACTTAGATTATATTATTGTAAAATTTTTATCATGTTTAAAAAAATAAAGAAAAATAAAAAAAGACAAGACACAGCACAAAATTAATACTTATTACAATAATGTAGGACTTACCGATAACTTATACCAACGATTTGTCAAAATCGTAAGGGATTTTGCTACACTTATCCCACAATCCTTGATGTTTTTAGGATTGCCTAGCAATGATTTGAATTCTTCATTACCAGGAACACTTTCAAGTAAATTCTGCGAAGTCAATATAAAATGATAAGACAAATGCTAGATAGGTACACAAGGAAAGAGGACAGGTAGGGATAGAATTTTGATGGAAGCATACTCTCTTTAGACTCTCCTCTTTTCTTTTCTTTTTCGAGTCTGGATTGTCCTCTAATAAGCTGCTATAGGCAGTTTCAAACATTCCTTTTAGATCGCCATCAGCATTCAGAGCATACTTGTGTAGAAAAAGTGCTATGAACTTTAAAAACCTGAAATATTTTACAGATATTATTATTATGAGTGGTATATGAGCGTGTATAGGCAAAAAGCAATTTACCAATCATAGTTACCTCATTAAAAAATTGATGCAATTTGTACAACTATTCTCCGCTAACTTTGTAGATGTGCTGCAGACATTGTCATCTTTGAATATCCCCTCCAATTTTCTGTATTTGAATTGATCTTGTAGAAACTTTGATTCCACTGTCTGCAATAAGGAAGAACACTAATACACACTCTTCCAACGGTGAATGACAGGGTCAATTTTGTTTAGTGGAGTTCCACTGGTGGTTGACTGGATTGTTCATTTATGTTCTATCAATGGCATTTTGCTAGAGCTGGTCTAATTAATGTAGGATATGACTGGTAACAAAAATAACAGATGAGTATGCTTCGTGGAAGGTTTTGAGTTTGATAGAAGAAGAAATTAATAGAAGACTTCTGGAATAATAAATAATAGGATATATTTGGCATGATATGGTTTGATGCTTCTCATAGGGCCAAGGTGGACCAATCATATGCTAGATGAGAAATTGCCATGCAAAACGAGTTGGCCGTATGAACAAGAACACCGTAAGACTTTTCAGTAAAGTACATTCAGTGCAATTTGTCCGCATAACATCACATTATTGATTTTTGGCTTAAATCTAGACCCATAATTTGAGCTTCAATAGTCAATAGGATGAACTTACAAGAATTTGGTCCTTGATCATGGTCACAAGACTTGAAATGGCTTCACTTTTATCAGCCTTCATACCTGTCATTTAGATATAGATAGAGTTTGAATCAATGCAACCTCGACCTCAAGGAATTCATATGCCAAAATGCATAGATATAGATAGAGTCTACTTCTTGCTTTTACCATCTGTCATATAAGTTCAAATTTCAAACACCCGGTGAAGGAAGATTAATGAAGCAAACCATAATAAACTCAATTCTGTTTGTTTTCTGTAGTAACTTGTTACATAGCTCTGTCCTTCTAATTTTGTCATTTTCCTAGTAGGCCATTTTAGGTCAAAAAGATTACTGAAATGTGATTGCATCTTTTCTCACTTCAAAGAGGATGTTTTACATGGCACACACACGTCACAAAGTATCATCAAGAGAACTACCATACCTATAAGGGAAAGAAATAATCTGCAAATTTTCAAGAAATGCTCTGTTGCCAAATCATCATTTTCTAAGATGCAAAGCTTCAAAGTATCTGTCCCACGGCTGAGTAGATCTCCTCCATACTTCTCACTAATATATCAATATACAATTATCAATTAATTAGTAAAAGAAAACAAACGCTTTTTATTAAAGAATATCTCATAACTCAATCTGATGGATTTAACACCTTATTAATTTTGTTCTTCCAACAGTGGGTACATTTATCTATTTACTAGGGAGGTATTCTTCAAGAGACCATATATATTACAAAACAATTTTGATACACATATAAATCTACAAATATTGAATCATGTTTTTTACAATTAATTATGAGAACACTTACTTGTGTTGATCCCAAACATCTATTCCCTCACAAATCATAAGTGAGAACAATCTCGTCCACAAATCTGGGAAGAAATACCTCAACTTTTTCCCAATTTCCTCTTCAGTTCTCTGTAACAATATAAATAAATTGCAGTGCATAGTATTTATAAAGTGATAAATACACATTAAAAAATGATAAAAAATATTTTTACTAAAAATAGTCTAAGTATAGATAATTCTTTATGATTATTTCATTCCATTCCCTTATGAACTCCCAAATGAAGTCTTATTACAACCCTTCCACATGCTCTCAAATCAACCTGGACATCTCTTGGAAATTTGATGAGCATTCTATCTACTTTTTTAATAAGCAAACCAAAAAAAAAAAAAAATGAAGAACTTCTCTCACTCTCACTGCCACATGTAATATTAAACTATCATATGACTCCCACAAAAGAAATTGCTGAAAGAAAGTTAAAGGACAATCATATAATATGCATTTAGTTAATAATAATAAAAAATTTGAAAAACTTCTCTCACTCTCACTGCCACATGTAATATTAACCTACATATGACTTCTATAAAAGAAATTGATAAAAGAAAGTTAAAGGGTAATAATCAACTAATATTCATTTAATAATAAAAATAAAAATAAAAATAAAAAAGATAGATAGATATATAAGAGTACATACACATTGCCCATCATCATTAATGTGTACTATGACATTCCGAGAGAAAAAAATCTGGCTTGATGCAGTATTTGGGTAAAATTTGTACTTGTACACGTTCTTATATGCTTGATCTTTCTCAACTTTTGTTGCTATGTAATTAACTTCACTCTTTTGGTCACCTTTGTCCTCGTACACCACCTTATATTCTTGATCTTTCTTCTTAAGTCTTTTCGCTTTCTGAACCTCATCATCTCTATATTGATCATCATATTTAGTTTTCCATTTTGACGATTTTTTCTCAGAATTTAGCAACCGAAGTAATGATACTGGGAATTGCAATCTCTCTTTAGACGTCAACAATATCGGATGATTTCTCAAATCAATAAGTTTGGACCTTTAAAAAGTAAAAGGTAAAAATAATCAGAAAAGAAATTGGCTTAAACATTGAAAACATAATTTTATGCACATGAGAAAAACTATTTGTTTCAACATAAAATATTTCCCTTCAAAAAAAGTTTTCAACAAAAATTTTATGAGGAAGATAAGTTATTTACTTATTTTCAAGTGGAAGAAGAGTTTTAATTAGTTGATTTTGTTTGGTTGAAAAATTTTACAACATGAAGATAAAAGATCACTATCTAAAAAAAATGCATTACCATTTTCTAAGATTTTATTGGTGTTTTCAATTAATCCTAAAAATGTTTTTGTTGACTATGATTTTCATTCTATTAAATATTGAAAAATAGGAAAACTATTTTCAAGAAAATACTTTATACAAAGCCAAACGAATTTGAATGTAAATGAGTACTTACATTGGCAATGTTTTCATATGAGAGTAGAAATCGATCAACTCCTTATTGTTAGGATCATTTCCCAATAAGTCTTCTAATAGATTTTGTAATTGGTCCCTTAGCTTACTCACTCTAAGTTCATTTGAGATTCTCATCAATTTGGCACGACCATTAATAATAGCAATGTCTTGAATCTTTAGTTCTCCCATATATTCTTGATTCACCAATTGAATAACACCAGCAATAATGTCCCTTCAAATATGAAATTAAAAAAAAAAAAAAAAAAAGAAGTGATCAATAAATCATTATATGACATGATAATTTTACAAAGATCATGAAAATAAATTATAAGCTATTTTCATACCTTACAATGATCTTGTATTTATTATCCAATAGATAATCACAAGACCAAATCCTAGTATTTTTCTTTTTAAATTGGTCCAACGTGGAATCTATTTTCTGCACCACTAGCCAAACGTTGGTTTTACTTATAACCATGAGGGGATAAACAAATTCACCACTTCTAAGTCCTTGGAGAAGGCTTTTGCTCATTTGAGCTTTTTCACTATTATCAAATCGAATAAATGATACACAAGCACCACTCAAGGAGCCATGACAAACATCTCCACTAGAATCTGAAATTTCGTACTCAAGTGCTGCTATACCTTTTTCCTGTAGTAAATAGAGAAGAATACCCAACTTTCAATTTAGAATAGAAAGCAAAGCAACAATTTAGGGAGGTGTAGTGAATACAAGATTAGTTAATCAATTATCAATTTGCATTTAAAGAATGATTTATTATGATTTTTTTATATATGCATTTTGGTTTAATTAGTATGATTAGAAATATAGATCAATATGATGGACAGTCATATGAAAGTGGTCTAAATTTGAGTTACAAACATGTGCATTTCCAAAAACAACTTTGCAAGATGAAGAAAAAACTACCATTTCATTTCAGGATTTTGATGTATAGTAAGAATGAAGTAAAATCAAACACATGCATATAAGAAGTGTAATTTAAGAATAAGAAAAAAGTGGGGGGACTGTGAAAATGTCAACTATAAAATTTAAGATAATTCTCAAAGTTACCAAAAAAACAAAGTTCGTATTTTTTTTTAGTACTTTTGTAATTTATTTGTATATGCTAGCAGTTATTGAAGCATCAGTTACGTTAACTGTAATAGGAAAATCAAAATCAATCATATCAACAGGTAGTTACAATATATGAAATCGATCTACCTAAATAAATACTATAGAAAGTTTACTTTTATATATTTATACACATATTTGTATGTTGTGTAATTTGGGCAGGATGTTTATACATATATGCTTATGCGTATATATATATATATATATATTTTTTTTTTTTTGAGAAGATTCTGCATATAATTTGGATAATAGGATTTGAAACCATGTTCGTAAGACAACATATGTAATAGCTAGATTTGCTAAAGATGTAAACGATGTCCACTTATATAGCATGTATTTTTATAAAGTCTATGGAAGGGTTTGGCTGATTGGAATTTCTCTATAATTTTAAACATGTATTTTAAGGGTTTTAACTTTTAATCGGTAACATTCTTCCATGAATATAAATAAAAGGTTAAGAATAAAAAACTTTAAATATCGGTTTCTAAATATGATGGATTGTTTACAAACTTATGCTGTAATTTAACACTGATCTAGTTAAAAATAAAAACTTTTCTCTTTTATGCAATAGATGTAATACATTAAATTCTTTACCGATATTGAGTATATTTTTACACTTCTTTACACAGGTCTAGAAGGGTGGCTCCAGAAGACTGATCTATTCTAGACCTATGCTTCTCAAAAAAAAAAAAAAAAAAATAATAATAATAATAAAAAAAAGTTTGTAACCAATGGAGCATAAAAAGAAATCTTACCATATTGGGTTCTGTCAATGAACTCTTTGGTAAACCTGTATCTGTATGTCAAGCAAAAAATAAAATAAAATAAAAAAAAAAAAAAAAAAAAAATATTTTCAAGTTTTTACACCATAGAGCAAGTATAATTGAAAAGAAATAAAATAGTGATCGAAGCATGGAAAATGAGTCTGAGCTTACTGGAAAATCCGCTTGACAAAGTTATCGAACACTTCGGCAATGGTGGAAATTCATTATTCTTATTTTCATCACTTTGCAGTCTCATGCTTGGAGTTGAAGAGCTTGATCTATTTTTTTTTTTGAGAGATGGAGAGCTTGATGTAAAATCCTCTTGTTGGGAACTCGAAACATTTTTAAATAGTGAGACATATAATTGACCCCTCATTTTGGGTGCTGCTTTGCATTTGTTTCAGAAGAGAGCCTGCAACTAGAAGAATCATAGGTCGGTTTTGATTCTAAGGAAATTTTTATTTTTACGAACTCTGCGTATGGATGTCGTTCTCTTTTGACAATTGAAGTTGGTTTGGAAGCTCGTTGTATGCATCTAGGGAGAAACTACACCCTGTTTCGGGTGCATGTGCATGGTTGTCCCTCTCACAGTTGGTAGTCAGATAGAGGAAACATAAACCGATATGTCGTGTAGTAGTGAGGGTACTGTTTTTTTTTTTTAATATAAAAAAACCCTTTGGTTCTTACTTACAGTTGGACGTGGACCCCATGTTTCTAATGTTGGACGTACATGGTGGACCTCTTAAAACGACCATATTTTGCTTTTTTTTTTTCATTTCCGTCCGTATGTTTTATCAAGACTGAAGATTAACGATGCCTTTCCTGTTCCAAATTTCCAATATTTTTTTGCGACTTGTCAATGAATTTTATTTTTTATTTTCTTTGCGTGTTTAAGCCAAAAAGTGCGTAATATTACTGTTAGATGATTTTGTTTTTATTAGGGTTCCTGAGATTATTTTATTTCATTGACCGTTTACTCCGTCCAGCTTTATTTATTTTTATTTTTATTTTTTAGTATTGTTTTTGACTTTGGGATTTTAAGGTTTTGATGGAGGAATCGTGTCTTTGTCTACATATTCAATATGTGCAATTCAGAATTGAAGATGAGCATGGCCATGGCGATCCGATGGTCTCCCCTTCCTTACAGAACACACAACCGCCTCCAAAATTCTTCTCTCCTAACCCCACCAACTATTATCATAATAGAAACAAAAAATATATAGTGTCTGTTTCTGTTGACTCTTGAGGGAGAGAGAAACAGAGAAAAAACAGGTTTCTTTTTCCCTTTTTTTTTTTTTTGGGGGGGGGGGGGGGAGGGGTTCAGACCTCAAATTTTTCATTCAAACATGGCTTCAGGATCTCTGTGTTCCACCGAGGCTCTGCTTCTGGTATTTATCGGACTTTGCTTTGATGGGTTGTTCTTTATTTGCCTTTTATATATCAATCAGAAAGACTCAGATGTGGATTTGGATCTCTCATTTATATTTTTGTATTAGTTGCTTGAAATGGTTGATATATGATTCTTTGATCAGAATATTGGTTTTTGGAAATGGTTTTTTTTTTTTCGTTTGTCATTGGCATCATATTTATTTACCAAATTTTGATTTTTATTAGTGCTGAGGTCAGTGGTTTCTTGAATCTGGGTATTCATATATCAATATATTGTCTCTCTGTGTGAGGTCAGTTCATGTTGTGCTGGAATTGTGATTAATGTTCGGCCAGTTAGTACCGTAGATCATCTAAACTCTTAAGAACCAGTGGGTTCTTATCATTGTGATATTCTTATTATTGTTAATTCTACTCAGGTTGAACAGTGGGCTTAAAATATGGTTCATCTCAATTCATCATTTGCACACACAAGTGTTTGGATAAAGTTATGTAAAGACAATAGGCTGTTATTTTTTAAGTGGTCATACTCTGATTTCAAGGACCTCTCCATCTCAATTCAACTATTTACTACTATTATTTATGATGCTCCAATAGTATGTGGGGTGTCAAGAGTATTGTAAAAAAAAAAAATGTGAAAGGGTTTTGAATGCTTCTGCAAGCTTAACAAGCAACATTCTTCATTTGTCAGTGCATTACTCAGCTCTCTCTCTCTCTCTCTCTCTCTCTCTCTCTCTCAATTTTTTTATTGGAGTTTTGTTTTCTCATAAAGTTGTCCAATCAAATTTCTAATCGATATATCCATATAGAATAGAGATAGTTCTCTTATATAAATGATAATCTAGTTCATTGATTTTGTAGCATTCTGCAATATCTTTTCATTTCTAGTTACAGAATCACTTTATTTAATATTGATTTTGGGAATTGTTGATATCACGTCTTTGTTGGATTCTTTGAAAATTGACCTACCTATTGTGCTTATACTTTTCTTCTGCATTTTACGTGCAGTTGTGAATGATCTTAAGTATCTTGACTCTCATGAGTGGATTAACAATGAGGGGAATTCTGATTCTGTTGGCATAACCAACCATGCTCAGGATTATTTAGGTGATGTTGTCTGTTGAATTACTAGAAATGGGGGCTCCTGTATCACAGGGCAGCAGCTTTGGTGAGGTTGAAAGTGTCAATGCTACTAGTGATATTTATTGTCCCAGTTTTTGGAAAGTGGTTGAAGTAAACTAAGAGCTCAATGACTCCCTGGGTCTGGTGAGTCTCCTTTTCTAATTTGAGTTTCAGAGCCTTATGTTATGTAGGGTTTTTTTTTTTTTTTGGGGGGGGGGGGGGGTGTCTGGATCCACAAGTAAATTTATAGATTGGTACTGGAGAGAAAAGATAACCATATTTTCTTTTTCATTGTTGACTGAAACTGAATTTCTCTATATTGCCAATCATCTAGAAGCTACACTAGAGTTTCAGTACACTGCCAACCAATCTGAACTTGCTTTTGCATTTGTTAAGGATGTGATACCTGATGTTATGTTTGTTTATTTAACATGAGAATCCATGCACAAGTGCTCTTGAGCCTGTTTTTTTCTTTCCCAGTCAAAGTTTGTAGAGTCAGTCAACAAGCTTTACTTACCACATTAAGCTGACTCTCCCATCTTTTATTCTCTTGGGAGGTTCTTCTTTTCTTTGCATGTGTTGAAACATTGAAACACGGTCTCTTTTTGATAGCCTGTTATTTCCTTCCCTACCCCTCCTTGTCTCTCTCTCTCTCCAATGCAAGTAGCTCAATCCAACACCTATCTTCTTTTTATCAAAACCCTCCGCCTATCTATAGCCTTCCCATGAAAGGGAAGAGGTGCCACTGGGGTGCAAATGCTTGTGGCAGGTCAATCCAGCACTAGTTTTCTCCATGCTTGTGCTAGGTACCACTGCCCCTCAAACAGAACTAATGTTACAATTAAGTTTTCTGCCTTTCATTTCTAGTTTTCTCAATTGTTCTCGTGATAGATTACTTGCAGTTAAAGGCATAATATTATGGGTTTTATTATGCAATTGGGTTCGGCTTGATGGTTTTGTATTATGGTTTCTGAGGTTAATTTATTTCATGGGCTGTTTAGTTTAATTAGCTTTATTTTTTATGACTCATTTTGATTTTGGGATTTTTGAATTTTAGGGTTTTATTGGAGGAATTGCGATTGCCATCATTAGGAGTAGATCTTAGCAAGCCTCTGTACGTTTGTGTCTCTGTGTACAATGGAATTTCCTCTTATATAATCTATTCCATTGAATTGAGTGATATACTACCGTCTTGCGATGCACCAACATCAACATTAACCCAATGCCTAAGCAAAAGTTGTTCTGATTCAGAATTGAAGAGAGCCTTACATTTGAGGGTGATGGTCTCCCCTTCCTCATAGAACATTCTAAACCACCCAAAATTCTCAACTGGCTCCAAAGTTCTTCTCGCTGGTGGCTTAAAAATATAGTGATTGGAAGTTTGGAACACCCCCACCAACTCTCCAAACCCCACCTAATTTATTAGAATTTATAAGAGAAACAAATATTTGTGTAGTGTGTTTTGTGTGTTGAGGGAGAGAGAAACAGAAAGGGCAGTGTTTTTTGTTTTTGGGTTTAAAGTTTCCAACATGTCTTCAAGGTTGTTGTGGGCTTCAAGGGCTGCCTCTTACCTCAGGATCTCAGCGTTCTATGGAGATACCAGATCAGACTTTGCTTTGATGGGTTGTTCTTTATTTTCCTTTTATATGTATATATTAAAATGTGGATTTGGATCACTCATTTATGTGTTAGTTAAAATGGTTGATCTATGATTCTTTGATCAGAATATTAGTTTTTGGAAATGGGGTCCCTTTTTTTTTTTTTTTTTGTCATTGGTATCATATTTAGTTACCAAGTTTTGGTTTTTATTACTGCTGAGATTGATGGGTTCTTGAATTTTGGAAATGGGGTTTGTTTGTCGTTGTGATTGGTATCATATTTTCAAAATTTTGGACTTGTTACAGCATAGATCAATGGGTTCTTGAATCTGGGCATTCTTATATCAATATACTGTGTGTGTGTGTGTGTGTGTGTGAAAGCTATACTTTTTTATAGTTTGATCAATTTTTTTGGGTTCTGGATTTGTGATTAATGTTAGGCCAATTATTTCTATAATTTTTATTTTTATTTTTATTTTTAATGAAAATGAAATCTAAGCCATTGTCTGTCACATATAATTTGTCAAAAATTCAAACCTGAGTCTGAAATGTTTTGAAGTAGTTGCTGTCAGTCCAGCACTAGTTTTCTCAGCCGGCTCCAAAATTCTTCTTGCCTGTGGCTTAAAAATCTAGTGATTGGAAGTTTGGAACACCCCCCCAACTGTCCAAACCCCACTAAGTATTTTTATAATTTATAAGAGAAACACATATTAGTGTAGTGTGTGTTTTGTGTTGAGGGAGAGAGAAACAGAAAAGGCAGGGTTTTTTGTTTTTGGGTTTAAACTTCAAAGTTTCCAACATAGCTTCAAGGTTGTTGTGTGCTTCAAGGGCTGCCTCATACCTCAAGATCTCAGTGTTCCACAGAGGCTTTCCTTCTGGTATATATTGGACTTTGCTTTGATTTGTTGTTCTTTATTTTATTTTAATATTTATATATCAATTAGAAAAGCTGAGATTTGGATTTGGATCTCTCATTTATGTATTAGTTAGTTAAAATGGTTGATCTATGATTCTTTGATCAGAATATTTCGTTTTTGGAAATTGGGTTGGTTTGTTTTTGTCATTGGTATCATATTTACCAAGGTTTTTTTTTTTTAATTACTGCTGAGGTCCATGGGTTCTTGAATTTGGGCATTCATAAATCAATATACTCTATGTGAAAGCTATATTTTTTATAGTGTTGTCAGTTTCTTGTTGTGCTAGAATTGTGATTAATCTTAGGTCAATTATTCCTATAATTTTTTTTTTCTTTTTAATGAAAAATGAAACCTGAGCCATTGTCTGTCACATATAATTTGTTGAAAATTCAAACCCAAGTATGATTGTTTGGAAGTAGTTGCTGTCAGTCCAGCACTAGTTTTCTCCATAACTAATGCTACGATTAAGTTTTCTGCCTTTCATTTCTGGTTTTCTCAATTGCTCTCGTGATAAATTACTAGCAGTTAAAGGCATAATATTTTGGGTTTTATTATGCAATTGGGTTCTGCTTGATGGTTTTGTATTAGGTTTTTGGGGTTAATTTATTTCATTGACTGTTTAGTTTAACTGACTTTATTTTTTATTACTCTTTTTGATTTTGGGATTTTTGAATTTTACGGTTTTATTGGAGGAATTGTGACTGCCATCATTAGATCTTAGCAAGTCTCTGTATGTTTGTGCATTTCTTCTTATAATATCTATTCCATCAAATTGTGTGATATACTACCATCTTGCAATTCACCAACATCAACATTAACCCAAAGCCAAAGCCAAAGTGAAAGTTGTTCCGAAGGCAAAGGATGATCTGATTCAGAATTGAAGAGTCTCACATATTGAGGGTGATGGTCTCCCGATCCATATAGAACATTCTAACTACCTAAAATTCTCAACCGGCTACAAAGTTCTTCTCGCCGGTGCCTTAAAAATATAGTGATTGGTAGTTTGGAACACCCCCACCAACTCTCCAAACTCCACCAGGTATTATTATAATTTATATTAGTGTAGTGTGTTTTGTGTGTTGAGGGAGAGAGAAACAGAGAGGGCAGTGCTTTTTGTACTTGGGTTTAAAGTTTCCAACATGGCTTCAAGGTTGTGGGCTTCAAGGGCTGCCTCATACCGCAGGATCTCAACAGAGGGTTGCTTCTGGTATATATCAGACTTTGCTTTGATGAATTGTTCTTTATTTTCCTTTTATATGTATATATTAAGATGTGGATTTGGGTCTCTCATTTAATTGTTAGTTAGTTAAAATGGTTGATCTATGATTCTTTGATCAGAATATTGGTTTTTGGAAATGGGGCCTCTTTGTTATTGTCATTGGTATCATATTTATTTAACAAATTTTTGTTTTTATTACTGATGAGATCAATGGGTTCTTGATTTTTGGAGATGGGGTTTGTTGTCGTTGTCATTGGTATCATATTTTCAAAGTTTTGTACTTTATTACTGCAGAGATCAGTGGGTTCTTAAATCTGGGCATTCATATATCAATATACACTGTGTGTGTGTGTGTTTGAAAATTATACTTTTTATAGTGTGGTCAGTTTTTGTTGTGCTGGAATTGTGATTAATGCTAGGCCAATTATTTCTTTTCTTTAATGAAAATGAAACCTAAGCCATTGTCTGTCACATACAATTTGCTGTCAATTTGGACGATGATCTGTGCTACAGTGGTGGAAAGTGTGGTTGCAATATTGAGTTATTTCAACTTTCAATTTGTGACAAACTAATGCATTCCGGTCATTTTCACATTGTTGCATGATGTCACATTCACAATCACAGACAAATACAAGTATAGAGAAGCACATAGAATAACCTTTAGATGCACCATTATAAGGGATAGAGTTATATTTGTCATTTATATGGCAATTGTTCACTCTTTCCATTGTTGAATGATGAAATTTTCCATACGGAATTTAAGCTTTAATTTTTATTTCCGGCGTAGATATCCGTTCATTCATATAAAAGCCAGTTGAGAAGTTTGGGTGGCTTAGAATCTTGTATAATATCACTACCAAGAAATGGAATGTGATTTCAAATCGAATAATTGTAATTAACTTAACTTGAAAGTGTATTGAAATATTACTATAGGGCACAATCCCAAGCTTTATCTTAAAGTAATGCACTTTATAGGGTTGTTGTTTGGTGACGATTGATATGGACAATATTTTAGGGTTCCACACACTTAAAGAGTCTTGTAAGAAAAGATGATGATGATTACGAAATACTACCAAATTCAGAACGTTAACTTGGCTTGTCTGTGGAGAAATATATTGATTAGTTCTTAAAAAGTTTGAACCAATAAAGGGTGTCATAAATGATGTACTAAATCTGAATTCTTTATATTATATAATATTTTTGTAATCAATACATTTTTTATTTATTGGAAATAGATGATTTCCTACTGGCATGCATTGTAGTTGATAGATTTTGTCACACAAACAGTGATCAGAACTACATGTTTGCATATTGTCAGTCTTATTGTTGTTGTGATCATCTATATTAAAATCATAGTTGGAATTTCCTGTACAGATTGTTATACAGGACAACTAAAAAGCTGTAATTTTTCTGATAATAAGCTCTACCTCCATTTCAACTCTTTCACAGATTTCTCTGTTCCTCTAAATCTAAATAGTCCTCACTGAGGCAAAAGTGGCATTCTCTGCAATTATTTTTTTATTGTATACTTTCAGCTGTTTTCAATGCTTCATTTATTTTTTCCCATACTAAAGTAGATGTCATTTTTTTATTTTGGCCCAATGAACTCTAGCCCAAATGACACCTCCTCCCTTTGTAAGAACATGAAGGAGGGTAAGGTTGTGGTTTAAGAGTAAGACCCACCGAGTCTGTGTAAACTTATCAGTTATCAATAAAATAAAAGTAAAATTTGTCATCTTTTTTATTTTATTTTATTTTATTATTAAATTATGCTCAGTTTGAACAATGTGCTCATAATATGGTTCATCATTTGTACACACAAGACTTTGTACAAAGTTATGTAAAGCCAATAGGCTGTTATTTTTTAGGTGGTCATACTTTGATTTCAAGGGCCTCTCCATCTCAATTCAAGTATTTAATTATATGAAAAGGCAGCTTATTAATGAAAATGTTACTGCAAACTACTATTATTTATGACACCCCAACAGCATGTAGGGTGTCAAGAATATTGTAAAGAAAATGTAAAAGGATTTTGAATGCTTCTGCAATCTTAATGAGCAACATTCTTAATTTTTCAGTGCATTGCTCCACTATTTCCCTCTCTCAGTTCTTTTACTGGAGTTTTATTTTCTCATATAAATTTATCCAATCATCGATATATCCATATAGAATAAAGATGGTTCTCCCCTATAAATGATAATTTAGTTCATTGCTTTGTAGTATTTGGCAAAATCTTTTCATTTCTAGATACAGAATCACTTTAGTTAATATTGATTTTGGGAATTGTGGAGATCAGATTTTCCTTGGATTCTTAGAAAATTGTCCTGCCTGTTAAGTATCTTTACTCTCACGAGTGGGTGAAAGTCGAGGGGAACTCTGCTACTGTTGGTATAACTGACGATGCTCAGGATCATTTAGGTGATGTTGTCTATGTTGAACTACCGGAAGTGGGGGCTCCTGCATCACAGGGCTGCAGCTTAGTGCGGTTGAAAGTATTAAAGCTAGTAGTGATATTAATTTTCCCATTCCAGGGAAAGTGGTTGAAATAAACGAAGAGCTCAATGACTCCCTGGTCTGGTAAGTATCCTTTTCTAATTTGAGTTTCAGTGCCTTCTCTTATGTAGTGTCTCTTTTGGTCTGGATCAACTCAAGTAAATTCATAGATTGGAACAGGTGAGAAAAGATAACTATATTTTCATTTTCATGGTTCACTGAAACAGTGTTGTTAAAAGCGTTGAGCGCACTTAAGCGCAAAGGCCTCCTGGAGTCTAGGCGCAAAGCGCAAACGCGCGCTTGATCGATGTGAAGCGCACATTTAAAAAAAAATTTAATATTTTTTATTAATGATCAATACAACAATCAAGTGATCAATTAATCATATAAATTACAATAAAACATTTTATATAATTTAAATAACATTTATATAATTCTATTGTGCTTTACAAAATATATGCAACCATGATATTTGATGGCCATGATTACAAAACATGGTTGAATCAAAATAGAAGTATAGAACCAAGAAGGCAAAGGCTAAAAAGTACTAGAATGTTAAGTAATGTTATCTTTGTGAGTGTCTGATTTAGTGTTTGTTTGTGTGGTTGTGGTTAAAAGTTCAAAAATATCTAAAGAGATAGGTTTCAGTGTATGGTAGCACACCACACTATTAGTTTTTATATATTAAATTAATGACTTATATCAAACATATTTAGATTTAATGGCTAAAAATCAAATCAGGATTTTTTTTAAAATTTTTTTACAAAAACCTCAAAAAAGTGCGCTTAAAACGCACTTTTGTGAGGGCGCTTCGCTTTAGAGGGAAAAAGCCCCAAGGGCTCTGCGCTTTGCGCTTAAGCACACTTTTAACAACACTGCACTGAAACTGAATGTCTCAATATTGTTAATCATCTAGAAGCTACACTAGAGTTTCAGTATATTGCCAGCCAATCTGAACTTGATTTTGCATTTGTCAAGGATGTGATACCCGATGTTATGTTCTTTTATTGTACATGAGATTCCAAGCACAAGTGTTCTTGTGCTTTTTTTATCCCCAAATCCAAGATTGTAGAGTCAGTCAAGAAGCTTTACTTACCATATAAAGCTGACGCTCTCTCTCTCTCTCTCTATATATATATATATTCAATGCAAGTAGCTCAATCCAACACCTATCTTCTATTTATCAAAACCCTCTGCTTATCCATGGCCTTCCCATTAAGGGGAAGAGGTACCACTGGGTGCCAAATGCTTGGTAGGTCAATCCAACACTAGTTTTCTCCATGCTTGGCTAGGTACCACTGCCTTCAAAATGTTACTAATCTTACAATTAAGTTTTCTTCTTTTCATTTCTGGTTTTCTCAACTGCTCTCGTGATAGATTACCAGCAGTTAATTTCATGGTTCTGATAAAATACGTTGTGTGCTTTTTCATAATCGAAGAACTTGCTAAAAATTGTTTTGATAGACGATATTTAAAAAAAAAAAAAAATCTGGTTTTCCAATTTCAAAATTGAATTTTGAGCTTATGCACCTATGATTTTTTTGGGGGGAGGGGGGTGGGAATTGTTATGAAGTGATTTGAAGTGGGTCCAATCTTCATCTCTTGACATGAATGCTTCAATGAAACTTGTGTGAAGCTCAATCTTTGTCTCTGTTTGTTTGAATGCTCTGGATTCTGAGTGGTCTGACCATGACCAAATTTTGTCTCCTGACTTGTATGCTTGCTACCGAAGCTGGGCAATTTACCATTGCTCATGTTGTCTTCGTCTTGCCCTGCATGACCTGTCCCCATGGGAAAAATTCACCATGTTTCAGATGCATGAGTCCTCCCCGTCCCCGTGGCTCTCTTTGTCAACTGTTGCTTGGTACTTATTTCCCTCTTTTTTGGGTAGGGCTTCTAAGTCAAGTTCTTCTTCTCTTCTTCTTTTATTTATTATTTTTTGATTGCCTCCCCTATAAAAATCCTCCTTTTCTATTTCACCTTACCTTAAATGGCCTTTAGTTATATGTACTTCCTTCTAGTTCTATTATGCAAGGTTTTAGGCAATGTCCCTGAGTAGCCAATATTTGGAAAAAAAATCAAGAGCAGAATAGTCCATAAGGGCAACTCTCACGCTACTAAACTTATTGAGCTTAAGGTTGATACTGGTAGTTATCTGAATAAATTTATTGGTCTCTGAAAATGTTGATTAACCATCTTCTTTGTGTTAAAAAATTCATTCACATTTCCAATTTCCTTTAATTGGTGAAGTTTGACTTCTTTTTTGCCATCAAGAATATGTTTCTTCCTTCATTTCGTTCATGATTATTTCAGATTTAGCTACCTTGATGTAGATTAATTCAAGCCCATATGACAAAGGATGGATAATTAAGGTTGAGGTGAGCAATAGTGGTGAATTGAACAACTTGATGGATGCAGATAAGTAACACCGAGTTCTGTGAAGAAGATGGAAGTCACTGAGTGACTTGCCACGAAGAACTTTGGGTACTTTGCATGTAGGGGTTGTCCATGGATAATCACGATAAATTACACAATCCTCAAAGTGCGTGGTGCACATATCTTTCTTTCTATTTTTATCCAAACATGTGCTTTCATGGTTCTTTTGTTGCCTAAGAGCTATAAATTTAGTGGATATCTTAAGCGAATAATCATTCTGGGTTTATCCGTTGGTGCTGCTTAGGCAGGTTTGTGGTTTGAGAACCATTTTCATAATTTTCTTTTGAGTTGAATACTTATTCAACTTATGGGATACCATTTTCTCGATGCTTGGAGAACGGTTTCTTATTCACTTGCTCTTGTTAGTTACATGAAGTTTTGTGGGTAGATGACAAGGGAACATAAATTAATGATCTTTGGAATTAAATCATAATGGCTAAATATCATTGTTCACTAATTTCAACCTGTATTACCATTTTACTACCTTGTTAGTGGTATGTTCTTCCAAATCTGGTGTTATGGATGTAGGTTTTAATGATCCAATCACAGTAATTTCTTCAATTATTCCATTTTTATCTACTTTTTCCAATATCATTTTATCAAAAGCAGTGTTACTGAGTTTGAATCTTGTCTTTATTATACCCCCCAGTTCAAAAATAAAAAATTTCACATATTAGGTAAGCATGTATGAGGGAGTACCAGAACAGCGATTAAATTTCTTCTTTTTTATCATCTTAATCTTTTGGGATTGGCGCTACCTCCCATTTCAAAAATTAATTCTTGTTTTATAACCGGAATATGCATCCTAGTTTCTTAACTGAATTGCGTATTCAAATTGAGAACTCTCGTAAAATTGAAGTAAATAAGAATGTTATAACCTTGTTGCCTCGAAAAAGTGCAGTGGTATAAAGAGCACCATCATTTTCTTAGTCATCACAATTATAATGATACTTGTGCATTTGTAGTAATCCTTGGCCAATATCACATTGAAAATGGTAAGCCACACATAAGTGATGGATTGCATCAATCAACTCCAACTTTTCTAAAAATTTATCAATGGGAGCCATCAACATTCATTGCACTTCTTTTAGCTTATGAACTTGCTCCGTGTTTTGAATGGTTTCCTACAAAAGGCAATCAAAGTAAAAAACTAATTGTTGGCGTTGTTGAACAAATTTTAATTGTCATTTATTGATGATATGGAAGACTAGGAGATTTGAATATAGAATATGAAATGAATCAATTTATATTAGAAAAATAGTATTATTGTATTATTATATGGTCTGAAATGTGAGGTGGAAGACATACCTTGGAGTCATTAAAATAACCGAAGAAATTGTCTCCCCAGAGGTAGGGTGATAATTTGCTAAGCCATGAAGTACAGTGGCATTTGGTTTTTGGGTTTGAGTAGCAGCCATTGAAACTTGAAGAGACATTTGTTGAGATTTTTTGGTTCAGAAATTTGTCAAAATACTTAGGAAGAAAATATCTTTTATATATATATATATATATATATATATATATATATATATTTAAAAAAAATTAATTTCACAACACTCAAGCAGAATACATAGAAATTCTGAATGAAAGAAAGTTCTATTAATACTGATAGCATTACACACTTTGCTACTCCAATCAAAGGGGATTAGTGTAGTGATTAGGTTTGTATGTGTTTGTGATGACAATGATGCTGAAATTTGGTTGAATTTGTGTGTAAAATTTTTTGCTTGTATTTGTGATTATATATATATATATATATATTATTGAATTTGTGTACTGGTGTTTTTTGGAGGAATTTTGGTAACAAAACTTTTTGAATTGATGTGAAATTTTTTGCATATAAATTATGTTCTCTCTCTCTCTCTCTCTCTCTCTCTCTCTCTCTCTTAATTTAATTAATCATTTTTTTGGACATAATTTTTTTACTCTTTAAAATTGTGAAATTAACTTTTATTTTATTTTATTTTATTTTTTCATTTATTTGCTGATTTGGCATTTTAAAATTTCAAATTAAATTATTATTATTATTTTTGTAGCCATGATAGCTTCAAGTATGCCAACTGTCCAATCCATTAGCCATAAGCATTGAGATGATGGTAGGGACTAACTTGAGAGCAAGTTAAAAATAATAGAGACTAAATTGATTATTGGTAAAAAAATGAAGAAGGATTTAGAACGTAGAGATAAAAATGGTAATTTCACCTCTTCTTTAGCTGCTTATCTGTTACCCTTCATCCTTACTTTCATTGTCAATCATTTTTAATTTTTGACAACACTAAGACAGACAAGACCAACTTGATCTCAATTTAAGAATGCATTTCCAACTGTTTTATACTGATTCAGCTCTAGAATCTAGACCAACTTTATATTCATAAAGTGTAGCTATAAAAACTGTCTAGAAAAGGTACAACTACAATTTACTGCAATTACCATATGCTGAACATATAAGCGGCTGAACTTGTAAAGTACTAAAGTTTTAGATTGATACTCATCCTCACGAATTTGTTCATATTCATGATCATGATTCATGAAGACATTATAATATTTGAGTAACCGTTTAATAGTAAAGCCTAAGCCTACTTGACTTGTTTTTTTTGTTAAATAAATTATCATAAATAAATATTTTCTGGAACTCATCAGGATCAAATCAGCATGATTTTCTTCAGCAACTACAAAAACAGAATCAAGAATACTATGAAAGCTGGGAGGAATAAACTCCATCTGGACTAACAAAGGAAAAGAAAACATAACTCTCTTAGCTAAGGCATGAGCTACAACATTGCCTTGTCTCTTAGTATGAGAGAAGAAATGATTTTGAAGAGAACCAACAATAGACTCAGTATCTTTAGTCTTTACAAGATGCCCAATAGATAGGGGCAGATCGTCATGTCGGAGAGCATTAATAACCATCTCTGAACCCCCCTTGAAACTGGAATGATGAATATCGATCTCATGAACCAATCATTACTTGGTCTGGCAAGGATCATATTGTCTTTGTTGTTTGGTGACTGTATATATTCATTGGTCTGAGCTGACTCCTTTGTCGTCTCTCAGGTGTCAAGTCTCAACTTGATATTTCTTTCACTATGCTCTTATATTGCAGATTCCAGTCTTCCAACAACCCGTCATATCTGATTCTCTCTCAAGCTCTTTTCTTCTACTTCGAATTCCTTAGAACCATCCAAACACCACAAACCCCACCCAAGAATAAGAATCAGGATGCTTACACTGAAAAATGTAGCAAAATCCAGCACCACCAAGAGTAAGAATGCCCCAATTGTCATCCTCATCCACTATCACTACTCCTTATTTTTATCATCATCATCAACAACCCATAATATTAACATCGACAAGAACCCATTCTTGCCTTCATCATGACTGTGCTTGTTGCACACCTTGACCCACTTCTCTCAGATTAGTAATTTCCACTGCAGTTTCATTGACCTCTTCTTGTGCCCTTGATAAGTAGTAAAGTGCCATTGGGGGCCAAGAAATTACCTCGTCTCATTCACCTGTAACAATTAAAATGGAATTATTGAAACTGTTCATTGAGTAAGGTATATTTGATTGATTTAAAAAGTTATGTATTAAAAAAAGCCGATGCACCAGTCTCTCTCTGGTTTCATTTATTTCAAAAGTCAAACATTGCTTTGATTGGTGTTAAAACATTTGAATAACTTCATTTTATATATTGAAGAATAAATTGGTATATTTAAGAAAGACAGGATAGTGCACAAAATTAATGCTTATTACAATATATAAAGTAAAACTTACCGATAATTTATGCCAACGATCTGTCAAATTCATAAGGGATTGTGCTACACTCATTCCACAATCTTTGATGTTTTTGGAATTTGTTGGGCAGTAACTTGAATTCTTTATCACTAGGAACACTTCTAAGTAAATGCTGCCAAGTCAACATTTACAATGAGAAGTAATACAAATGCTAGATAGACACGCTAGGAAAGAGGGAGTTAGGAATAGAATTTAGATGGAAGCATACGCTGTGTTTCTTTAGAGTTTTCAAGTCTGGATGATCCCTTAATAACCTGTTATAGGCAGTTCTAACCATTCCTTTTACATCACCATCAGGATTATGAGCATAAATGCGTAGAAGAAGTTCTATGAACTTAAAAACCCTGAAATAGTTTACAGATATAATGAATGGTATATGGGCATGTATAGGCAAGAGACAATTTATCAATCATAGTTACGTCATTAAAAAATTGATGCTGTTTGTGCAACTATTCTCCTCTAAATTTCTAGATGTTCTGCTGACATTGTCATCTTTGAATATCCACGCCAAACTTCTATATTTAAATTGATCTTGTAGAAACTTTGATTCCACCATCTGCAATAAAGGAAGAAAACTAATACTCAATTATGCCAATGGTGAATGACAGATTCAATTTTGTTTAGTGGAGTTCCACAGGTGGTTGGATGGATTTTTCATTTCTATTCTATCAATTGCATCATGCTAGAGCTGATCTAATTAATGTAGGACATGACTGGTAACAGAAAATAACACGAGTATGCTTCATGGAAGGTCTGGAATTCATTTTGTTGGCTTGACATATTGAGTTTGATACAACAAGATATTAATAGAATACTTTTGGAATAAGAATTGATAGGATGTATTTGGCACGATATGGTTTGATGCTTCTCATAGAGCAAAGGTGGACCAATCATATGCTAGATGAGAAATATTGCTACGTAAAATGAGTTGGCCATATGAACAAGAACAATGTAAGACTTTTGAATAAAGTGAGAACAGTGCATATTGTCCTAGGAAAAAATAGCATAACAACACATTATTGATTTTTGGCTTAAATCTAGACCCATAATTTGAGCTTCAATAGTCAATGGGATGAACTTACAAGAATTTGGTCTTTGATCATTGTCACAAGACTTGAAATGTCTTCACATTTATCAAATGTCTTCACATTTATCAGCACTCATATAGAAATAAATCCCTGGCATCATATATAATGCGAATTTTTTAGTTCGTAATTATATGCAATCATCAATGCATCAAATTGTGACAACATTATTATAATACATGTAACAAATGTTACTTTTTGTATACCATCCAAGATTACTCTCAAAATCTTTGTTTGCATAAGAAAAGCTTAAGGAAGTTTGTAAAGAGTTTGAATCAATGCAACTTCAAGGAATTCATACACCAAAATGCATAGAGATAGTTAGAGTCTACTTTTCACTTTTACTATTTGTCATATAAGTTCAAACAACTGGCGAAGGGAAGATTAACCAAGCAAACCAGAATAAACTCAATTCTGTTTGTTTTCTATAATAACTTATTACAAAGCTTTATCCTTCCCAATTTTACCATTTTCCTAATAGGCCATTTTGGGTTGAAAAGATTACTTAAATGTCATTGTGTCTTTCTCACTTCAAAGAGCATGTTTTAGGATGGCACACACACACACCAGAAAGTATCATCAAGAGAGGAACTACCATACCTATAAGGGAAAGAAATGATCTGCAAATTTTTAAGAAATGCTCTGTTGCCAAATCATCATTTTCCAAGATGCAAAGCTTCAAAGTTGCTCTCCAATGATTGAGTAGATCTCCTCCATACTTCTCACTAATATATTAATATACAATTATCAATTAATTAGTACATGAAAACAAATGATTTCTATTAAAGAATATCTCATAACTCAATCTAATGGATTAAACGCCTTATTAATTTTGTTCTTCCAACAATGGGTGCATTTATCTATCTCCTGGGAAGGTATTCTTCAAGAGACCACATATATTACAATACACTTTTGATACACATATAAATCTACATATATTGAAGCATGTTTCTTACAATTAATTATGAGACCACTTACTTTCGTTGATCCCAAACATATATTCTCTCATCGATCAAAAATGAGTACAAACTTGTCAACAATTTTGGGAAGTAATCATTCAACTCTTTCTCAACTTGCTCACTAGTTCTCTGTAACAATATAAACAAACTTCAATGTATAGTATTTATAAAGTGGTAAACATGCATTAAAAAAAAAAAAAAAAACCCTTTTTTTAAAATCTTATTACTGAAAAGATTCGATCTACTTTTGTATAAGCAAACCAAAAAAAAAAAAAAAAAAAAACCTTTGAAAAACTGCTCTCACTGTCACTGCCACATGTAACATTAATCTACATACGACTTCTACAAAAGAAATCAGTAAAAGAAAGTTAAAGGAGAATCAACTAATGATAATAATAGTAATAGATAGATAGATAGATAGATAATAGGACATACACATTGCCTATCATCATTAATGTGTACTGTGACATTCCTTGAGAAATAAATCTGGCTCGATGGACTGCCTGAGTAACTTCTGTAATCGAACATCTTATATTCTGGATCTTTCTCAACTCTTTCCTTTATGTCAATTTTTTGGTCGCTATACAGTTTTATCATATGAAAGTGTCCAAATTGATGACAATTTCTCATTATTTAATGAGAGAAGTGATAATACTCGGAATTGAAATCTCTCTTGAGAAGTCAACAGCATCGGATGATCTCTCAAATGAAAAAGCTTGTGCCTTTAAAAAGTAAAAGGAAAAATAATCATGAAAGAAATTGACTTAGACATTGAAAACATAATTTTACGCACATAAGAAAAATTTTAGTTGAAGGAAAATAAGTTTTTTTCAAGTGGAAGAAGAGTTTTAGTTGATTTTGTTGGGTTGCAAAATTTTACAAAGTGAAGATAAAGATCTCTATCTAAAAATAGAAAATGTTTTACCATTTCCTATGATTTTATTGGTGTTTTCAGTTAATATTTTCAAGAAATTATTTTATAACCAAACGGGTTTAAATGTAAATGAGTACATACATTGGCATTCTTTTCATATGAGAGTAGAAATGGTTCAACTCCTTGTTGTTATGATCATTTCCCAATATGTTTTCCAATAGATTTTGTAACTGTGGCCTTTGCTTACTTACTCCAAGTTCATTTGAGATTCTCATCAATTTGGTACGTCCATTTATAATAGCAATGTCTCCAATCTTTAGTTCTCCCATATATCCTTGATTCACCAATTGAGTAACACCAGCAATAATGCCCCTTCAATTATGAAATTTTAAAAAAGCAATCAATAGATCATTATATCACATGATAGTTTTGCAAAGATCAAGAAAATAAATTACAAGCTCTTTTCAAACCTTACAATGGGCTTGTACTTATCATCCAATTGATAATTAGACCAAATCCCGGTATTTTTCTTTTTAAATTGGTCCAACGTGGAATCTATTTTCTGCACCACTAGCCAAACGTTGAGATTACTTATAACCCTGAGAGGATTAACAAATTCATCACCGCTAAGTCTTCGGAGAAGACTTTTGCTCATCTGAGCTTTTTCAATAGTGTCATATCGAATGAATGATACAAAATCACCACTCAATGCGCCATGACAAACATCTCCACCAGAGTTTGAAATTTCATAGTCCAGTGTTACTCTACCTTTTTCCTGTAGTAAATAGAAAGCAAAGCAATAATTTAGGGATGTGTAGTGAGCACAAAATTAGTTAATCAACTATCAATTTGCATTTAAAGCATGATTATCAGAATCGGGAGTTTGATCATAGGATCTACTAGGCCAAAATAATTAAGATCGTAGTAGGATCGTGTACTTTTTTAAGATCGCATATAGGATTGGTGGGGTCATGTATGATCGGTAGGATCAAACCGATCCTACCATCTTGAACAATACTAGATAGTGTTGAAGTGTAAAAAAATGTGAACTAAAATATCCAAAAAGCCTCATGAAATAGATGTTGATGATTTACGAAATAGGCAAATCAAAATCAATCATAGTTGCAATATATGAAATCAAACTTTATTTATAATGGAGCATAAAAGGAAATCTTACCATATTTGTAATGGAGCATAAAAGGAAATCTTACCACTACAGGTTCTGTCAATGAATCTTTGGTAGAGCTGTCAATAAAAGAAAAGAAAAAAAAATATGATAGTCAAGTTTTGTACCGTATAAGCCAAGTAAAATTGAATATATATATATATATATATATATATATATATATATATACTGATTGAAGCATGGAATAGGGCAGCTTACTCGAAGAGGGTGACAAAGGTATTGAAATCTTCTGCAATAATTCAGTCCCAATTTCACGTTTTCTCATGCTTGGAGTTCTTGATGTAGAACAAGAAGCCTTTTTTTAGAACTAGAAGAACCCATTTTTAGTACTGAAGCATACGAAGCCTTCATTTTGGTTTCCATTTTGCAATTGTTCTTTAAGGAATCGATGCAGCAACGGGTTTGAAGGTGACTCAATTTCTACAAAATCCAATAATATATTTTTTGTGTACGCAAATATTTTGTTCACACCTCGAGAAAACCTAGCTTAGTACACAAGTAAAAGGGTATATGCGTTGGCAACATCAGCATGAGAATCCCTAATCTAAATAGTACTGTAATATACAAGTACAAAAAGGATGCACGTGGCTTATCCTTAAAAATAAGAAAAGACACAAAGTTTCTATGAAGATTCCACCCGACCCAGTGATATATATGTCGAGTCAACTGTCAGGTATATACCAAAATAGATAGTCAATTTTATCTAACTAATGTAAAAGTTAATTTTTGTGACACTCTCATGTTTTTGTAGAGTCAAAGATAACAATGCCTGTCCAAATATTTATTCTGTGAAATTTTCGATTGTTGAGGAATTTTTCTTTCTTGGCGTTTTGAAATCAAGGGGCTTAGTAAAATTATGGGTTTTATTTTACAAATGGGTTTGGTTAGATGGTTTTGTTTGTATTAGGATTTCTGGGGTTATTTTATTTCGTTGACCGTTTTAGTTTAATCAGCTTTGTTTTTTATTAATTTTTTTTATTCTGGGATTTTTGAATTTTAAGGTTTTATTGGAGGAATTGGGACTATCATCATTAGAAGTAGTTAGATCTACGTTTGTGTCTCTGTATTCATATTCAATATATGTGCGATTCAGAATTGAAGATGGCCATGACAATGGTCTCCCCTTCCTTAAAGAAAATTCTAAACTACCCAAATAGTGTAGTGTGTGTGTTGACTTTTGATGACAGAGAAACAGAAAAGACAAGGTTTTTTTTTGGTTTTTGGGTTCAAAGTTTCATTCAAACATGGCTTCAAGGGCTGCCTCATACCTCAGGATCTCTGTGTTCCACACAGGCTTTGCTTCTGGTATTTATCAAACTTTGCTTTGATGGGTTGTTCTTTATTTGCCTTTTATATGTATATATCAATGAGAAAGACTGAGATGTGGATTTGGATCTCTTATTTATGTGTCAGTTGGTTGAAATGGTTGATCTATGATTCTTCTATCAGAATATTGGTTTCTGGAAATGGGGTTTGTTTGATTTTGTCATTGGGATCATATTTATTTTTCAAGTTTTGGTTTTTATTACAGCTGAGATCAATGGGTTCTTAATTTTTGGAAATGGGGTTTTTTGTTTTTGTCGTTGGTATCGTATATACCAAGTTCTTTTTTTATAAAAATATTTTTATAGTTAAATTACTGCTGAGACCAATGGGTTCTTGAATGTTGGCATTCATATATCAATATATTATCTGTGTGTGTGTGTGAAAGCTGTACTTTTTATAGTGTGGTCAGTTTCTTCTTGTGCTAGAATTGTGATTAATATTAGGCCAATTACTACCATAGATCATCTAAACTCTTAAGAATCAGTGGGTTCTTATCATTGAGATATTCTTATTATTGTTATTGTTAGCTCATTTATATGAAAATCATAGTTGAAATTTCCTGTACAGGTTGTTATACAAGAAAAGCTGTAATTTTTCTCATAATCATCTCTACCCCCATTTCAACTCTTTCACAGATTCCTCTGTTCCTCTGATTCTAAATGGTCCTCACCAAGGCAAAAGTGGCGCTTGCAGCAATTTTTTCCTTTATTGTCTACGTTCAGCTATTTTTCAACTCTTTATTTATTTATTTCCCGCACTCGGAAAAAACTAGATGTCATATTTTCTTTTGGCCCAATGAACGCTAGCCCAAATGACACCTCCTTCCCTTGTAAGATCATGGTGGAGGGTAAGTTTGTGGGTTTAAGACCCGCTGAGTGTGTGTTTGTAACTTGTCAATAAAAGTAGAAGGTGAATTATTCTCAGGTTGAACATTGTGCTTACAATATGATTCATCTCACTTCATCATTTGCACTCACATGACAAAGTGTTTGGACAAAGTTATGTAAGGACAAGAGGCTGTTATTTTTTAGGTGTTCATACTCTGATTTCAAGGACCTCTCCATCTCAATTCAAGTATTTACTTATATGAAAAAGCAGCTTATTTGATGAAAGTGTAACCATTAACTACTATTATTTATGATGCTCCAACGGCATGTGGGGTGTCAAGAGTATGTAAATAAAATGTAAAAGGATTTTGAATGCTTCTGCAAGTTTAACAAACAAAATTCTTAATCTGTTAGTGCATTGCTCAGCTCTCTCTCAATTTTTTTATTGGAGTTTTGTTTTCTCATATTAAGTTATCCAATCAAATTTCTAATTGATATATTCATATAGAATAAAGATGGATCTCCCATAGAAATGACAATCTAGTTCATTGATTTTGTAGCATTCTGCAATATCTTTTCGTTTCTAAATACAGAATCAGTTTATTTAATATTGATTTTGGGAATTGTGGAGATCAGATCTTTCTAGGATTCTTTGAAAATTGACTCACCTATTGTGCTTATATACTCTTCTTCTCCATTTCACATCCAGTTGTGAAGGATTTTGAGTATCTTGACTAGTGGGTGAAAGTTGATGGGAATTCTGCTAATGTTGGTATACCGACCATGCTCTGGATCATTTAGGTGATGTTGTCTATGTTGAATTACCAGAAGAGGGGGTTCCTGTATTACAAGGCAGCTTTGGTGCGGTTGAAATTGTCAAGGCTACTAGTGATTTTATTTCTCCCATTTCAGGCAAAGTGGTTGAAGTAAATGAAGAGCTCAAATGCTCAATGACTCTCTTGGTCTGGTGAGTCTCCTTTTCTAATTTGAGTTTCAATGCCTTACGTAGGTTTTTTTTTTTTTTTTTTGGGGGGGGGGGGGGGGGGGGGTTCTGGATCCACAAGTAAATTCATTGATTGGAACAGGAGAGAAATGATAACCATATTTTCTTTGTTATGGTTGACTGAAACTGAATGTCTCTACATTGCCAATCATCTAGGAGCTACACGAGAGTTTCAGTACTTTGCCAGCCAATCTGAACGTGCTTTTGCACTTGTTAAGGATGTGATATCCAATGTTCTGTTATTTTACATTAGAATCCTAGCACAATTGCTCTTGAACCTTTTTTCCTTCCCCAATAAAAGATTATAGAGTAGTCAACAAGCTTAACTTACCACATTAAGCTGACTCTCTCTCTCTCTCTCTCTCTCACATCTTTTATTCTTAGCATGTGTGGAAACTTTGAAACACAGTTGCTTTCTAATAGCCTATTACTTCCTCCTCCCCACATTCTTCTCTCTCTCTCTCTCTCTCTTTCTCTCTCTCTCTCTGCAATGCAAGTAGCTCAATCCAACTCCTATCTTCTTTTTATCAAAACCCTCCACCTATGTATAGCCTTCCCATTAAGGGAAAGAGGTACCAGTGGGCTGCAAATGCTTTTTTTATTTTATTTTATTTTGTGTTGATAAATAACGTAAAATTTTATTAAAAATCAGAGCAACCCAAGTACACTTGAAATGTACTAAAGGAGCAAAAATCAAGAATGAAAATTACAAAGATCAATAAGAACAAGAAGGGAAAAGTGGAAAACAAGAAAAAGATGGCAGAACCAAACTCCATTCAAGGATAGTGAAAGAAATAGGCTTAAGCTCAAGCATAGATTGTTCACATCCCTCAAAACTTCTAGCATTCTGTTCTTGCCAAATACACCACATTAAGCAATGTGGCACAAGCCTCCAAATCACTATATAGCGATTTCGACTGAACTTACCTTGCCAAGACTCAAACAATCGATAACCCTATGCGGCATAACCCAATGAGTTCCAAACAAGAAAAACAACGAAGACCATAGCTCATATGCTATAGGGCAATGAAGAAGTAGATGATCCACTGACTCCCCACACCTTTTACACATATAACACCAATAAAGAAAAATAATACACATTTTTTGAAGGTTATCTGTTGTTAAAATCTTGCGTAAAAAAACAGACCGTGAGGAGTAAGCTACCTTAGATGAGCCTTCAATTGCCTCACCATTTTCCTTGGAAAAGATATGACCAAAGGAGGGATAAAGAATGATAATATCCTTGTACCTCAAAACCTCTACTCTTTGTTGGCTTCCAACAGACTTTGGCAGGACCAATACCCCCCACAGATGAAGAGTACACTATGTCCATAAACAATGCCAAAGATTCTAGCTCCCAATCATGGACTGAACGATAAAATTGAACATCCCAATGGATCCTCCCAACAGAAAAACACATTACCTCCGCAATTAAAGAACCCCTTTCCCTACTAATACAATAAAATTCTGGGAAAGCTTCCTTAAGTGTACAATCCCCTCACCACACATGCTCCCAAAATATCACTCTAGTACCATCACCCACATCATTCCGTAAAAGTTTTAAACGTTCAGCTAATCACTTCTAATGAATTTCCATAGGCTAACACCATACATACTTGACAATGGGCTGCGAATGCTTGTGGTAGGTCAATCCAACACTAGTTTTCTCCATGCTTGTGCTAGGTACCACTGCCCCAAGGTAGTCAAAGGTGAAAGGTGCCCTTAAGGTGCCAAGGCCTTGTATCGCCCAAGGCAATGAGGCATCAAAAAGGCGCTAGCTCGAATGAAGCGAGGCGCCAAATTCTAAATATAGTATTTTACATATAGAGTTCCAATCTAATGTATTTGATGTATAAGAATATTATATAAACAAATCTAACTATGCTCATAATGGATTGGAGCTGGTCTATAAAACCAGTTTTTGGGTTTGAATCCCAACAGAGCTTATGTTTGTGACAAACAATTAATACATGCATTATGCATCATACTCATAAATCACCATTAAAAAATTAGTCTCCATCCAAATATCAACTAAATCTGAATATTAAACCAAAATATTGTTCATAACTTTATATTAGAAAGAAGAAAACTCCTAAACAAAACATTGAACTTCATGACTATCCATGAAAAAACAAAATCATTTGAAGATTGTTCATTCTAATAGGCTAGTAGCGTGAATGTGGTTGTAAGTTTTAATCTAAAGGTCATCATCAGACTCTTCACTCAAGTTTCCATCACTTTCAAAGCCTCTTGAACCAAATTTATAGTCATCAACATTATCTTCCTCGATCTCATCAGAATCAACATCTTCCTCTTCAATATTTGGTTGTGATGTTGAGGCCTTTGAGCTTACCCTTTATTTTTTTTGGAATCTAGTATTCTTCCTCAGTTCTCCAACACCAGCAGCTTTTGCCACTACACCCTATGTCAAAAAATCATCATCATCATCAAAGACTAACTCATCTTCAACAATCATAGATGGTTCAGTATCCATTTCCCCTGACAACCATTGATTACTATATCATCAAAGGAGATGGGATCAATAACATCACACTTATCATATTGCGCCTTGATCTTTTGATTATACTTCACAAAGACCTAATCATTTAGTTGTTTTTGTGCGAGTCTATTCCTTCTTTTTGTGTGAATCTACAAGCATTTATGAAAACTAAGTATTAGTGAATAATTAAACCATTGGAATTTTCTATGAAATAAAGTAGCTCATCAAAGGATAAAATCTGCTTATTATACTTAAAAACTCACCTGCTCAAACACACTCCAATTATGCTCACAACCACATGCAGTAAAAGTCAAGCTCAAGATTTTTATAGCTAACTGTTGTAAATTCGAAGTTAAGCTCCCATACAAACTCCACTGTTCAGCTATGTTAAAAAAATAAGTATGAGTAATGATATATGATATATCATAGAAGTTAGATTATTATTTGTAAAAAGTGCCAATGTTCTAGTCATTTTAAGTTGGATATAAATGTTTTTTTACCTGGAGCCCTTGTCTTTCTTGATCTTTCCTCCAATGGAATGTTAGAGTCCTTCAGCTTTCTTATACATTGATAGCTCAAGCATGATCTTGTCTTGAATTTCAATACTAGGAACTAGTTTTTTTATACAAGCATACAATCCTGCTGTAATTTCTTCATTTTGCTCTATCTTAGGATTGTAATAGAAATACTTTGGATTCAAGAAATGACCTGTTGCATGCAAAGGCTGATATAGTTGACATTCCTATCTTTCATCAATGATTTTAAAAATATTTGAATACCTTTCTTCGTCAATATATATATAAAAGCAGAGACCTCATGTGAGAAAACATAAGATTTTGCCAAATTTTTATGCCCAAAGAGAACTGAAATATTCTTAAGTGCCACATCAGAGATAAGAACAAATTAAATATTGATTTTTTGTTTGATTTGGTTCAATGTTTTAAGACTTTTCTAATTAAAAAATAAATATTCTTTGTGTCCTTTGGTTCAATGTTTCAAGATTTTTCATCCCTCACACATACACACAATGCTCTTTGCATTTTAATTCACTATTTTCACCTCTTGCACTTCTACCCTTTTATATATACCTACCCATAACCTTTCATGTCATTCCATATCAAATACACAGACTAAAAATGATGTAATTTACCTTCAATCTTTCGACAACACCTACTTAGGTCTAATATTGTTGTCTCATCTAATTCTAACCCGTATGAATTGGCTACAACGAAGGAAGGGGGGTATGCATTTTATATTGAGTGACAACGGCAATTATGATTTTGATGTTAAGGTTGGATATTGTGGATTTGTGGGTTTTGTAAATGATGTAATTGATTGTGGGTGTTTGGGATGTGTAGTTTGTTTTAGAATTAAGAAAAAAGAGAAGGACAAATTCTATATCAACTTTTATTCTACAATATTGCTCCAAAGTTGTTTTTTTTTTTTTTTTCCTCAATACTTCAATTGAATAATTATAATGCAATTTATAATTGTTGCTTTTTATGATGAACTCATTCCTAATACAGTTCTATAACTGCTACAATACATGTACAATATTATCCAAAACTATCTTACATCAAACATTAAAATATTATTTGTGTATCGCATGGGTAACTTACTAGTTCTCATTAAAAGCTTTCATAATAGCTTCTTTGGCCTTATCAATTGCCTCATATATGTAACCCATAGCTGGTTTTCTCTCATTTTCAACAAGGAGAAGAACTTGAACAAGAGGGCCCATAGCTTTAAGAATGTAAACTATAGTATTCCAAAAATAAGGCATTAAAATTGTTTCTACTACTTGTTTAGCCTTTGGTTCCTTTGCCCATTTACTACGAACCCACTCCTCAAAAATAAACATGGCCCTTAGGTTATGCTTTTACTTATAAATGCATTTTATTGTAAGATATGAAGTGCAAAACCAAGTTTTCCCAAGCCTAACCAGCTCTCTTTGGTTTGTGTATTCTCTCATCATATTCAACAAACCCTCATAGTTGTAGATATATCTAGTCAATTGAATGGATCTTTCCAAAGTTTTTGCAATTCTAGGAATTTTCCCAATGTCCTCCAATATAAGGTCAATGCAATGTGCAGCATATGAAGTCCATTACAAATTTGGCCTTTTGCTTTCAACAACTTCCTTGCCAACACATAATTAGATCCATTATCTGATACAACTTGGACTACATTAGCCTCCCCAATTTGATCTACAAATGCATCAAGTAATTCAAAAGTTTTTTCTCCAGTTTTCATAAAAGGTGATGCATCAATTGACTTCACAAACATGGTTCTAGTTGGGCAATTCACCAAAAAGTTTATTAAGATCCTATTGGTTCTACTTGCCTACCCATCAGACATAATAGAACAACCATATTTCCTCTAAATATTCCTTGTGATCACTCAATAATTCATTTGTGTAAGCCACATCCTTTTTGAGAATTGGAACTCTTTACTTATGGTAACTAGGAATTTGGACCATACTGCCCAATATCTTCAATTGCCCATTTAAAGGCATCTAAGCAAGTGGCATTGAATGGTATATCAGCTAGATAAAATAGCCGGCCAATACACTGACAAGCTTGTGTTCTTTTCTCTTTGTCAAATTTATCATTGATGTTAGTTTGCTTCATCGTACCATGTTTCCTAAGCTCAACCACTTTTTCTGTCTTTAATGTCATAAAAGAATCCATGGCGCCTAGGCGAGCGCCCAGCACACCATTAACTACACTACACTGCCCCTAAAACATAACTAATGTTACAACTAAGTTTTCTGCCTTTCATATCCAGTTTTCTCAATTGCTCTCGTGATAAATTACTAGCAGTTACAGTTAAAGGAGTAATATTATCGGTTCTATTATGCAATTGGGTTCAGCTAGATGGTTTTGTATTAGGGTTTCTTTGGTTAATTTATATCATAGACCGTTTAGTTTAATCAGCTTTATTTTTTATTATTCTTTTTGATTTTGGGATTTTTGAATTTTTAGGGTTTTATTGGAGGAATGGCAACTGCCATCATTAGGTGTAGATCTTAGTAAGACTCTGTACGTTTGTGTTTCTGTTTACAGGGGCATTGCCTCTTATATCATCTATCCATCAAATTGAGTGATATACTACCATCTTGGAGTTCACCCACATCAACATTAACCCAAAGCCGAACATATTGAGGGCAAGGGCAATGGCCTTCCCTTCCTTATAGAACATTCTAAACAACTCAAAATTCTCAACCGGATCCAAAATTTTTCTTGCTGGTGGATTAAAAATAGAGTGGTTGGAAGTTTGGAACACCCCCTCCAACTCTCCAAATCCCACCAAGTATTTTTATATCTTATAAGAGAAACAAATATTAGTGTAGTGTGTTTTGTGTGTTGAGAGACAGAAACAAAAAAGGCAGGCTTTTTTTTTTTTTTTTTTTTTGGTTTTTGTATTCAAAGTTTCATTCAAGCATGGCGTCAAAGGTTGTTGCGGGCTTCAAGGGCTGCCTCATACCTCAGGATCTCTGTGTTCCACAGAGGCTTTGCTTTGATAGGTTGTTCTTTATTTGCTGTTTATATTTATATATTAATTAGAAAAGCTGAGATTTGGATTTGGATCTGTCATTTATGTATTAGTTAGTTAAAATGGTTGATCTATGATTCTTTGATCCAAATATTTCGTTTTTCAAAAAGGGGTTGGTTTGTTTTTGTCACTGGTATCATATTTTCCAGTTCATGAATTTGGGCATTCAAAAATCAATATATTCTGTGAGTGCGAAAACTATGCTTTTAATAGTGCGGTCAGTTTCTTGTTGTGCTGGAATTGTGATTAATCTTAGGTTAATTATTCCTATAATTTTTCTTCTTTCTAATGAAAACAAAATCTAAGCAATTGTCTGTCACATACATAGCCTTCCCATTAAGGGGAAAAGGTACCACTAGGTGCAAATGCTTGTGGCAGGTACCACTGCCTTTAAAATGTTACTAATCTTACAATTAAGCTTTCTTCTTTTCATTTCTGGTTTTCTCAATTGCTCGTGATAGATTTCTACCAGTAAATTTTGTGGTTCTGACAAATAGCTTGTTGGGCTACATATAATTATGATAATGTTCAATTTTCATAATGTAAGAACTTGCAAAGAGTTGTTTTGATAGACAATATTCTAAGATAACTAAGAAATATATATATATATATATATATGGTTTTCCAATTTCAAAATAGTTTTGAGCTTAATGCACTTAATATATGTATATATATATTTTGGGTTGGGGGGTGGGGGGTTGTTGTTTGTGTGTCTCTTGACATCAATGCTTCAATTAAACAAGTCTGAGGCTCAATCTTTCTCTCTGTTTGTTTGAATGCTCTGGGTTCGGAGTGGTCTAACTATAAGCAAATTTTTCCTCCTAACGTTTGTGCTAGCTACTGAAGTTGGTTAATTTACCATTGCTCATTGTTGTCTTCCTCTTGCCCGGCATGACCTGTCCCCATGGCTTTCTTTATCAACTGTTGTATGGTACTTCTTTCCCTCTCTTTTGGGTAGGGTTTCTAAGTCATGTTTCCTTCTTTTTCTTCTTCTAATTTTAATTTTTTAATTGACTTACCTGAAAAAATCCTTCTTTTCTATTTCACCTTACCTTAAATGGCCTATAGTTATATATAGTTCCTTCTAGTATGCAAGGTGTTAGGCAGTGTCCCTGAGTAGCCAATATTTGGAACAATCAAGAGCAGAATAGACCATAGGGAAAATTCTCATGCTACTAAACTTATTGAGCTTAAGGTTGATACTGGTAGTCATCTGAATAAATTTATAGGTCTATGAAAATGTTGGTAACCACCTTCATTGTGTTAAAAAATTCATTCACATTTCCAATTTCCTTTAATTGGTGAAGTTTGACTTCTTTTCTGCCATCAAGAATATGCTTCTTCCTTCATTTCTTTTATGCTTATTTCTGATGTATCTGTCTTGATGTGGATTAACTCAAGCCCATATGACAAAGGATGGATAATTAAGGTTGAGGTGAGCGATAGTGGTGAATTGAACAACTTGATGGATGCAGATAAGTACACCAAGTTTTGTGAAGAAGAAGATGCAAGCAAGTCACTGAGTGACTGGCCACGAAGAACTTTGGGCACTTTTCATGTAGGGGTTGTACGTGGATAATCACGATAAATTACACAATCCTCAAAGTGTGTGGTGCACATATCTTTCTTTCTATTTTTATTCAAACATGTGCTTTCACAGTTCTTCTTTTGTTACCTAAGAGTATAAATTTAGTGGATATCCTAAGCAAATAATAATTCTGGGTTTTAGTTTCATCTATCGGTGCTGATTAGGCAGGTTTGTGGTTTGAGAACCATTTTCATAATATTCGTTTGAGTTGAATACTTATTCAACATATGGGGTCTCATTTTCTTGATGCATGGAGAACGCTTTCTTATTCACTTTCTCTTGTTAGTTACATGAAGTTCTTAGGGTGGATGCCAGGGGATGCTAAAGAAATTTATATTCTTTGGAATTAAATCATTATGGCTAAATATCATCATTCACTAATTGCAACCCGTATTTCCATTTTACTATCTTGTCAGTGGTATCGTTCTCCCAAATTTGGTGTTAGGTTTAATGACCAAATCACATTAATTTATTCAATTATTCCATTTCCATCTACTTCTTTTTCCCAGGATATTTCACTTTATCATTGTATCAAAGCAATGATACAGAGTTTGAATCTTGTCTCTATTTTACTTCTCATTCAAAAATTAAAATTTTTGCATATTAGGTCTCACTTAGTGAGGGGAGCTTATGCCCAAGTGTGAGGGAGTATTGAAACAATGATTTGTGATTAAATTCGTACTTTTTATCAAGCTTTTGGGATTGGAGATACTTCTCATTTAAAGAATTAATCCTTGTTTTTTTTTTTTTTTACTAGATTGCATATTCATATTGAGCTTAAAATAAAAGTAAACAAAAACAAAGCTAAAACTACAAACAAAAATAAATATAGATATAAATATATGGAAGAGAGAGCCTTGGCGCATTGAATAATCTCTTCACTGTTAGAACTTCAAACAAATGCACAAGTGGAAAGTAATGTAGAAATAATGCTCATAAGTTAATCACTCATTGAAACTATATACCTTTTTTAAAGTACCAACACATAAATATATAATCCACGGAACACTTATTTAAAAGTTCAAAAGCATTGAGCTCCTAATTTTAAGAGTAATTTGGAGCTCACATAAATTTGTGATTCACTCTAGTCACACATTTATTTTATTATTGACTTGGTAGGACATCAAACCTTTATTTAAGGAACCAACTTAGTTATAATTTGTAGTCATATTGAGACATTGCATCAATATCTTCAAATTGATACTGGATCAACAAGCATTAAAGTGACACACTCTACCATCATTCCTCCAAGTTGTATGGATATTCATCTTTGTAAAGTAGATCCATGATTCGTGCGAAATTGACAACATGTGCAAGGAGAGGTACTGGCACTTTAGTAGGTCTAATGCACTCTTTGTTTATATCCTTCCATGTGTTCACAATTTGTTTCTGAAATTCGGTATGCACCTCTTCCTTTGAGACATTATATTGCTTCATGTAGGATTTGATGCCTGTAACGTGCTCTCTCTTTTGCTCAAACTATGAAAAAAATAAATTCCAACATATATAATGAGTGACTAGGCCCAAATGGATTTGTGGGTCCATTTAAAATGAATCCATTTCATGTTTTAAATAGTATAAATTAAAGGTGTATCTAATACCATGTTATTTAAAATTTTAAAATACACTACACTCTATACACTATTAGGTTCAATAAAGTTAAAATTGAACCATGAAATGAGTCCATAGACAAGGATCATATTCCTTGCAGTACTAAACTAATCTCTCATATACCTTGTTGAAGTAAAGATACTGGAAAAAGAAATAAGATAATTATTCTAACTGAATTTGTATATCCTCTATATTATATGTAATTTCAGTACATGTGGCACTAACAAGACTGTATTCTGCATATGAAGAATCTCTTAATTGTTATAAAATTCTGTGCTGTATAGGGTTTCATTGAGTCCCACATCTGGCATATATTGGGTTAATCTGAGATTCATTAACAACTATAAAGAGCCTCAATTGTGATTAGACTAGTCTTTTTGGAGTACAACACAAATATGATTAGCTTTTTTCCTTGGATCAACAATTAATGTTCCTTGATTTTAGTCACAATCAAGAGCTAACATGTGCTCAATAAGATCTACTAATAATATATGCTAAATAACATTTGTGAAATATGAGAGTATGATACATTAACATACCTCACTGGAAACAATGTCATCCATTAGCCTGATTATGATTGATGTTGCAAGAACAATCTTTGGCTCCTTGAAAAGCCACTCCAACACTTCCTTGGTCACGATATCTCCCATGCCAACAAAAGATATGGTGCTAAGCATGGGGTAACCACAGGGTATTAGTGCATTACTCATATATTCCTCCATTGTGGGAATATATTTTTCTTTCAACCATATGGCTTCTTCAAAGTAGGCTTCAACAAGTTTTTTCATCTAGTTACATTAAAACATAAAATATAATGACTATAAAATGAACATATATGGGGAAAAAGTGGTTTCAAGTGAATTAATAGTGTCATACCACAACTTTTGCATAGTGAACGTATAATTTTCCTTCTTTGCACATCTTTTCCTCAATTTCTTCAAAAACATCCAAGACTGCTTTGTAACACAACTTCATGTAATCTCTGAGTTGGTCTATGCAATTGATATCCCACCTATAATTTAAACGTTGGAATGAAGTGTGTAATGTTGACTTTAACCCCACAATCCCCCCCCCCCCCCCCCATCCCAAATGTAAAAACATGATATTGAGAGAATCTTTGTCACAGTTAATACTTTATTTTCTTGATCTGGTGGTGTGTATAGAATGCCACATCAAGGAAAATTTTAAATGACATGGCACTAGATACATCTTTAAATTTATAATATTTAGGATGAACCATGACATAAATCCATTTCAAATGAAGAGAATCATATTACTTTTTCTAAACCTTTTAATAGCATTTGTGAAGAGCTTGAGTTCTTCATGTGTGCCATATACATCATGTATGTCATCTATAATTGATGTCACGCAAATTGTTTTAGTTAGTATCCTCCTAGCAAGAGAGTATTGGGGTTCAAAGTACATTCCCAAAATCCAAAAGTATAACTCCACCACCCTGTCTACTGCAAAAGATAGGTTTGTCGCAACATCTATACCTTTACACCACCTAAATTATAATTCCAACAAAAATTGTCTGGTCAAATCATGTCTTATGAAAGTGATGATCATGAAATATATACAATAAAATACTCTTATATTTGCATATTTAGCTACACTTTTATACTAATTTGTGGCTGGTTATAAGTTGTCTTTGATTTATAGGTAATAAAGGATTTACATACAAAGTGGGACCAAGCCAATTGTCAAGCTAAATTAAGCGTGCATTTGGATTGGGCGTTTTGCCCAATCCGTGCGTTCAGTAGATTTCTAGGTAAATTTGGGTCTCACAATACTATTTACACATTTAAAAATTATTTTGCTACAGTGTTTTTAGCAATAACTTTTAAGTTTTCAGCAAATAAACGGTATCCAAACACACCTTAAGACCCAGATGTGAAGCACGAAGGAAAGTTTCAGCCCAAAGTAAAGATCAGCCCAAGCGTGAATACAAGAGAAGACCAAAAACAAAGAAAGAAAAAAAGAATAAGAAAAAGAAGCCCAAGATTCAATCCAACGTGGATGCAGTATGCAAGGAAACAAAACTCAAATCAAGCAATTCTTACACAGTCAACGTGGTGGGCTTTAGAGTCCAAAATAGTAATTGTATTGTTGTTGTGGGCCTCTTGATTTGTTCACCAAAACATCTACTTAGGGAGAACTTACTTTTGGGCCATGTTGGTTTTAATAATGAACTTTTAGGTCTCAGCCGCTTATGGGAATGTAAGCATGGTTTTAAAAACCAGACTGGACTGCCGATCTGACCGGTTCAACTGGGAAGCGGCCTTTAATCTGGTCCGGTTATGGGTAAAAACTGGAAATTACTTAAAAACTGAAAAAAATTGAAAGCCGGCTGATTCAATCGGAAAATCGGGAATTGGCATGGTTAAACCAGTTAATGTTCGGTTGGGTTGCAAACCTAAACTACACCGTTTTGCCTAGCCTAAACTACCTCGTTTTGGAACAATGGAACCTAAAAATTAAATCTTAACCCTAAACACGTGATTCACTCCCACTCTCACTCACGCCTCTCACCTCTCTATCACGCTCACGCCTCTCACTCTCAAGTTTCGCCTCTCTATCTCTCACACTTCTCGCCCCTTTGTCTCGCTCTCACTCTCACCTCACTCAAGCTCACGGGTCACGGCCTCTCATCTGATTTGCTTCTCATTGTCACGGGTCACGCCTCTTGCGGTATTGGTCTCACCATCTCGGTTTGTTTTCTTCTTTGTTCTCAGTCTCGCCATCTCAATATTGGTCTCGCCCACCCTCTGTGCTCTGCTTCATCAAGTATTTGGATTATTTTTCTTTTTCCTTTGCTTTTGATTGTAACTTGTTGATTCTCTTTCTTTCATTTGTCTCAGCTTTTGATTGTAACTTGTTGATCATTCTCTCAGTTTTTTTTTTTTTTTTTTTTTTTTTCTCTCAACTTCATCTCAGGTTCTCCATTCATGTTCTTTGCCTTCAAATTTCCAATCAATTTAGTGACTTCATTGGTAACTTCTCTCGTTAACTTTATTATTCAATTTATTCTTTCAATTATTAGTTTAGCATAGCATTTTAGCTTATTTGTGATATGTTGAGGATTATGTTGTGGATTTGATTTACAGAGCTTTATTGTTTGTGAAAATAGTTTACAAAGAGTAGCATTATTGTTTGGAAGTAATGAACTTATTTGTTATTTGCCATTTGGATGTAAATGTAATGATTGATGAACTTATTTATTTGGTTTTGTTGAAAGTTTATTATGTTAAGGATGATTGTTTTGTAATGTTATTGTGTTAAATTGTTTAAAAAATGTTATATATTTGTATTTTTTTTATAAAGGAAACATATTTATTACTATTGGTTTGTTAGTTTTAGTATATTAAAAAATTATTAATTATTTATATAATTTAAATAAATAATAATTAAATTATTTATGACGTCATCGGTTCGATCATTAGTTGGACCCCGGTCCGACCAGAAAACCGATAATTAGCTCCTTGACCGATTCTTTCACCGTATCGGTTTTTAAAACCATTAATGTAAGTATAAATAGAGGGAAATAAGAAATATTGGGGGCGGCTAGAGGAGAGCTGAAATGCAGGCTAGAAGAAAGCTGAAACAGAGGATGGAGAAGGCTAAAATGCAGGAGCCGCATGTGGCTTTTTTCTTCACCCTTCCTCTATGCTAGCGCTGTAACTTTTCTCTTTCATTCTAGTTAGCAGTTTATTTGTCTAGTTTAATGTTCAATATTTATTTTGTGTGTTTTATTTCAGCTACCATGAGTAGCTAAATTTTCAATTAAATTTGAGGATTAAACATTCTTAAAGATTATCAGTTTTATTTATGTGATTTGATTTTTTCCAAAATAGTTGTTCTTTAATGATTTAAATTGTTCTTGCTTCATTACAATTAACTAAGATAGAATTCTTAATATGAGTTCAATCGTGTTTTTCTCATGATTTTGAATTTATCTTAATTAATTGAATGCTTGGTTTATTATTGCTTGATTATAAAATTGGATATCTTTTGTGATTTGTTTGGCTACAGATACAATTGATGATTTGATTTTATACTTAGGAAGCGAAGAAGAGCATGCTTTAGATTTTTAAAATAAGGATTTTAATGAGAATATTTTCCATGATAGCAAGATTGATTTCTAGATTATCATGAAGTAGTTGGGAAAAATTAATGATCATAAATATATGCTGATATGACTTACAAGGCGGATTCCAAATCCTTAATTCATTTCTTTAGATTCTTTAATCTCTTTACTACTTTTTATTGTATCTTTTGCTTAGTTTAATTATTTGCTTAGCTTTATTTAATTTCAAAACAATCAATTTTTATTAAACTAGATTAGGATTAATTTGGTTAAGATTTGATTAATTTTCCTACGTTCATACAAGTCTCTGTGGGTTCGACCTCGTTCTTGTCAAACTATACTTTGGTACGGTTCGTACATTGATGAGTACTTTAAAATTTCACAACAGAAAGCTTAATTACAACACCAACATAGTGAGATATAGCTAATGAACTTACCTTGAAATATGGCTAAGTTCCTTTTGGTGTTGTTTTTGCAACATGTTAAAATCCAATTTTACCAAGTTTAGAAGCAATTTCTTGGTAGATAGAAAAGTAATGTCTTGCCTCTACCCTTGGCAAGGATTTTCAAATAGGCCGATTTAAGGCACGACTTACTTGTGTGGCAAGAGGAGGGCTTAAATTAATCACCATTGATTCAAGGTGAGTGGTAGTAAACTTAAGTGTTTCATCAAGCATATCTTCTCCATGCACCGTCATATGGCTTCATACAAGCTTAACATTCCTCGCACATCTTTAATAAGAGATTCCTTGAAGTTTCCCATATTGTCCTTGAACATATTGAAGACATCTACTTTACCACCCCACACAAGACATGCACTAACCATTATTAGATGATATAAGACATGTTTTATATTTTTGAAAGCGAAGAGTTCAATTAAACACTTGGCTTCATTTATCAACCGATAGCGGTTTTAGGATTTTTTTTTCTAAGGGGGCTGGTAAGAAAATGAATCTTAGGTTAGAGATATATAAATTTTACAGTCTATGTGGTTTTCTTATTACAAATTTCTCCACAGGATGTACTAGCAAGAGAATTAGAGATAAACTACAAGTTCATTAAGCATATTGTTTCTTAATACAATGACTATAATGATTATTGTTATTAAAAATTAAATTAATCATATTAGTTTAGGACAATTATATATTTACATTTTACTATCAATGTAAGATTTACATTGTAGATTAAATAAACGTGTACAATTCATTACACATTTGGAAAAAGTGTACAATATTATGCACATTTGCATAAAAGTGTACAAAGTTATACGTATTTGTTTAGAGGCAATGTAAATTTTACATTGATAATATAATGTAAATTAAGAATTTTTCATTGGTTTATTTCAAATTTGTTAAGATTTAAATGAGTTTTTTCTAAGTTCTAAGATGAACAAATTTCTAATTTTATTGTTGGCTTACTATTTTTTCACCTCCAGATTTTAGATAAAATTGATTTGTTGTTGGAATTTTTATTTTGCGTTTAAAAAGACCAAGATATTATTAAGAGGATCATATAATTTAAGCTTATTTTAGTTAGGCTTAAAAAAAAATTTAAGGCTAGGATGTTAAAATTTTTATTTTATGAGGTTAAATAAAAGTAAATAAATAAATTATATATTAAAAAAAAAAATTGCCAACTCAGGGGTTCATTTGAACCCCTAAACAATACATAGCACTGCCCATTCATTCATATTGATCATGGTGCGGAGAGTTTAAATCCACATTTGTGCGGAGCTATTAGAATAATGATTAAGTGAATAAAATAACTTTTTTTTTTATCACCTTAGGTTTTTGGGATTTTCAATATCTATAATTAAAAGAATTAATCCTTATTTTTTCTAAATTGCATACTTAAATTCATAGCTTAAATATAAACTAAATAAAAACAAGTTTAAAACTGCAAAAAAAAAAAAAAAGAAGGATAAATATTAATATGTAGATGAGATAGAGTGTGTTGTTGCATTGAATAATTTGTTCATTGTTAGAACACATGCACAAGAAACATATATTAATTATTGGGGATTAACAAAGCAGAGTTCTACAAAATAGAATTGTATGGGAAAAGTAATGTAGAAATAATTCTCACACATTAATCACCTATTGAAACAATATTTATTCTGAAAAAACATTGGGCTCCTAATTTTTAGTGTAATTTGGGGGTCGTTTGGTAATGTTGTTTTAGTAAAGTTGTTTGTATTTTTTTGAAATACGTGTGAGTGAAAAAGTGTATGGAAATGCATATAATTTTGTTTAAAAACTAAAAACATGTTGTTAAACTACTATGCTAAACGGGGCCTTGGAGTTCAAGTAAAATTTTCACTCTAGACACTTCCACATATATTTTACATTGACTTCGTAGGACAGTTTATCAAATCTTTATTTAAGGAACCAACTTAGTTATAATTTTGTGCTCATAATGAGCACTGGCATCAATATCTTCAAACTGGTACTGGATCAACAAGCATTGAGGTGATACCCTCCACCAACACTCCTCCAATATGTGTGTATGCATCTTCATCCTTGTAGATGAAATCCATAACTTGTGCAAAATTGACAACACGTGTAAGGAGAGGTATTGGCACTTCAGTAGGTCTAAGACACTCTTTGTTTATATCCTTCCATGCATTCATGATTTGCTTTCGAAATTCATCATGTACCTCTTGCTTTGAGACACCATATTGCTTCATGTAACACTCGATGCCCGAGGCAACGTGCCCTCTCTCTTGCTCAAACTGTAAAAAAATAAATTCCCAAAATATGTAATCAGTGTCATTTTTTGTTAGGCCTAAATGGAGTTGTGGATCCATTTGAAATCAATCAATTTATTGCTTTAAATAGTAAAAATTTACAGGCGTATCTAATTTGGTGTTATTTAATATTTTAAAAGGCCTAACAATTTAGACACTATTTACTAGATTCAAAAACGTAATTTGAACCATGTCATCAATTCGTAGACGTGGATCTAATTCCTTGTAGTACTGAACTAGTCTCTCATATACATTATTGAAGTAAAAATACTAGAAAAAGAAAGAAAATAGTTATTACGAGTGAATTTGTATATTTTTTATATTTTCTAAAATTTTTGTACATATTGCATGGAGGAGGATCTTTGAATTGGATTAAAGTTGTGATGTTGCGAATTGATTGGAAATTGATTATGTGTTGTGCAGGTGTGTGTTGAGTTCAACATTAGACATATATATATATATATATATATATGTATATATATATTGGGTTGATTAGGGATTTATAATAACTACAAGAAACATAATTATGACTAGACTAATTGTTTTAAGGTGTAGCACAAATTTAACTTAACGATTTTTCTTAGGTTTTTAAAGAAATAAAGAATAATTAACGTCCCTTGATTTTAGTCACAATGCTCAACAAGATCCACTAATAATATGTGCTATATAACATTTGCTAAATGTACCTCATTGGAAACAATATCATCCATTAGCCTGCTTATGATTGATGCTGCTCTAACAATCTTTGGCTCCTTGATGACCCATTCCAATGCTTCCTTGGTCACGATATCTCCCATGCCAATAAAAGCTATGGTGCTAAGCGTGGGGTAAGCACAAGATATTAGTGCATTACTCATATATTCCTCCATTGTGGGAATATATTTTTCTTTCAACCATACGGCTTCTTCAAAGTAGGCTTGAACAAGTTTTTTCATCTAGTTACATTAACATATAAAATATTGATAACTATAAAATGAGAATTAATGGGAAAAAAATAGAGTGGTTTCAAGTGAATTAATAATGTCTTACTGCAACTTTTGCGTAGTAAACACAGTATAATCTTCCACCCTTGCACATCTCTTCTTCAATTTCTTCAAAAACATCCAAGAGTACTTTATAACACAACTTCATGTATTTTGGGAGTTGGTCTATGCAACTTATATCCCACCTGAAATTTAAGCATTTGAATCATGTTTGCAATGTTGACTTTAACCCCAAAATTATAAAAATAGGGCAGGGCCGGCTTCATGTATTTTAGGGCCTAAATTAATATATATATATATATATATATATATATATATATGTAATAATTTTTTAATATAAAATTATTCTGCTTTCTTGTTTAATTAGATGAAAAATTATGAATTAAATTGTTTTATTCAAGTTTTCTAACATCTATTTTTTAAATTAATAATATAGTTAAATCACTTAATATTTTTTTAAATGTTATATTTAATTGATTTTTTTCACAAAATTAATTTTAAAATTTGTCAACAACTACTATATATATATATATATATTCCCCCCACCATAAAACTCATGCTACATCACCCCCCAAAACTATGAATGGCTGAATGGGCACTGTAAAAAACACTGAATGATGAACAATATAATAAATATGGACTGTGTAAAAGCTTAAAGCTAAGCTAAACAAGAGTGACTGAATAAATCTATTTTATCAGGATAAAACATTGGTCTCTTTCTTTATCTCCTATAAAAATAGGGGAGAGAGAGAGAGAGAGATTTGAAACTGAGCCAAACCTGAAAGGAACAAAAAAGAAGGTCCAATGCTGCTACAAAGAAGCTTAAATTACTTTTTATTTGTCAAACATTGCGGCTAGGATTCACCAAAAAAAAAAAAAACAGTCCGTTTGTCAAACATTGTGGTTGGGTTTCACCAAAAAAAAAAAATCAATCCATTTGTCAAACATTGCGGCTGGGTATGTGGTTTAACATCATAACTCTATTTCCATAACTTGAAAATACCTAAAATGTGTTTTCAGTTTCCATAACCCATCACTCAAAAATCAAAGAATTCAGTGATAGAAACAAAAACTGGAAACAATGCCAAACACACTTCTCAGCCGTGGGACCCACATATTTTGAGTTATAGGTGATGGAAACAAAGTTATGGGTGATGGAAATCCAAAATCCAAACAGCCCCTAAGTGATTTTCTAGCTTCTATGTGTGGAACACTATGAGTTCTATACTCTAAAACTTTCACATGAATAAAACCAACAGTTAGTTATACATTAAAAGAAGATATTTTTTTTAAAATTTTTTTTTTTTATAAAAGTGGTAATAGTTTTAGTGTTTTAATTTTTAAAGAAATTATTTTTATCTATTGCCTAATATGGGCTTAATTAATATTTTTACAAGTAAAGATACATCCTTATTGGTAAAGATATGACCTTGAAAAATGGTATTCTCCATTTTGCTAGAAATTGAGAAAATCCATTTGATGGTTACAAAAATCCATTTGATGGTTACTAGAATACTCCATGATTTAAAATTTTAAGTGATGTCGTAGTGGATACAACTTTAGATTTATAATATTTAATTTGAATCATGATATCAATCCATTTCAAATGAAGATGAAGAGGATCCTATATGCTGGCATTAAACCTCTTAATTGCATCTGTGAAGAGCTCGAGTTCTTCATGTGTGCCATATACATCATATATGTCATCTATGATTGATATCATGCAAATTGTTTTGGTAAGCATCCTCCGAGCAAAAGAGTATTGGGGTTCAAAGTACACTCCCAAAATCCAGAAGTATAACTCCACCACCTTATCTCGTGCAAAAGATAGGTCTGTCGCAACATTTATACCTTTATACCACCTAAATTACAATTTCAACAAAAACTAGCTGGTCAAATCATGTCTAATGAAAGCTTAATTACAACACCAATGTAGTGAGATATAGTTAATGAACTTACCTTGAGATATGGCTAAGTTCCTTCTGGTGCTGTTTTTGCAACATGTTAAAATCCAATTTTGCAAAGTTTAGTAGAACTTCATTATGTGAAGCATTTTCTTGGTAGATAGAAAAGTATTGCCTAGCCTCTACCCTTGGTAAGCACTTTCGAATAGGTCGATTTAAAGCATGGCTTACTTGCGTGGCAAGAGGAGGGCTGAAATTAATCGCCATTGATTCAAGGTGAGTGGTAGTAAACTTGAGTGCTTCATCAAGTATATCTTCTCCATGCACCCTCATATGTGTAGCTTCATAAAGGCTTAACATTCCTTTCACATCGTTAGTAAGTGATTCTTTGAAGTTTCCCATATTGTCTTTGAATTTGTTGAAGATATCTACTTTACCACCCATCACAAGCCATACGTGAGCCGTTAGTATATGATATGAAAACAATGATGGAAGTGAATGCTTGATCATGAAAATTAACTTTTAGCTTGTTTAAGGATATGTTTGGAATGAAAAGAGATGGAGGGAGAGGTGAGGAGAATAGAGGAGAAGGATTTAAGGAAGCTGGAATATATTAAAATTTAGCAAATTCCAATCACCTTCCCTTCTCTCATCTCCCCCCATCCAAAGATAGAGTGAATTTTCTTAAATAAACAAATAACCAACCAAAAGAGTGCTTACCACTTAGAATGTTATAACCTTGTTGTCTAAGTGATTGAAAATGAAGTGCAATGGTGTAAAGAGCATCATCACTTTCTTGGACATCACACGTATAATGATACCTGTGAATTTGTTGTAATACTTCATCAATCTCACCTTCAAAATGGTAAGACACTCCTAAGCGTTGGATTGCATCAATCAACTCCAACTTTTCTAGAAGATTATCGATGGGAGCCATCAACATCCTTTGCACTTCTTCCTTCAACCCTTGGACTTGCTCCGAGTAATCAATGGTTTCCTAAAGTTGGAAATCGAAATAAAAAATTAACATGTTACCACTGTTTATAAGCATCTTTTGTCATTTAAAGATGATGTATTTTAAGACCATGACATTTGAATATTGGCTATGAAATGAATCACAATTTATATTAGAATATTAATTTTATTATGTATCCTAAAATGTTAGGTAGAAGACATATATACCTCGGATTTATTAGAATAAGAGAGGAAATGGTCTCCCCATAAGCTTGGATGATAATTTGCTGAGCGACGATGTACATGAGCATCTGGATTTTGGGTTTGAGCAGTAGCCATGGGAATTTGGTGAGACATTTTGGGATGTGAGAGAACAACTTAGTGTTGAAAGGGTGCAATTAGCAAAAGCTTTAATGTATGCTTCTTGTCCTTCAAAAGATTGGCATGAGAGGAAGAGCTTACGTGCTTAGGTATTTATAGATATAGCTGAGGCATGCAGTTTGGTTATGTTTGGTAGGCCAAAATTGGGAATTAGCCCCATTTTCCCAACTATATAGTTAGTAGGCCCGTTTCTCAAACTATATATTTTAGTAACATCTCAAGTCTTAGAGACTCAATTTTGGGTCTATAAACCGAGTTTCAAAGACTCGGTTTCCATGGTCTGACCATGTTTGATGTGGCATTTTTCCACGTGGCAACCACTTGGAAATCGAGTCTTAGAGACTTGATTTATAAACAAATATAATTTAGCACACCCTTTACACCTTCTCATCAGAGAGAGAGAGAGAGAGAGAGAGAGAGAGAGAGAGAGAGAGAGAGAAAACCAGAAACAAAAATAGAAACAGAAATCCCCATTTTAGACCCAGATCAATCGAAGATTGAGAACGACTACAAAAGGACAAAACCATGTACAAAAGGATATATTGAGCAAGAATTTCACCTTCTGAACAAATATTTTTCTCCCATTATTATAAATAAAAAATAAAAATCTAAGAAAGTTCATGTCAAGATGATCAATTTGATTTCTAAGTGTTAGTAATTAAGTCAGTTTGACCTAACCCATAATGTATGGTCCATTGATTACTTGATAAGTGAATTTAAATTTGAGTTGCCATTTAAACTAATCTTAATATGAGTTGTCAAGATAATATGGTGGAGTTGGATTTTTAGATGGATATTAGAATTGATTAAATGTGGTTGTGCTTATTTGTTAATATGTGATAAGATGACGTTACATGTTTGGATTGAAAGGCATAAAATTTTAATTTTACACCACATTCTTATAAAATTTAAAATCTTTAAACATTAGCATGATTCAAAGAGCTATGCAACCACCGCACACCCTTGATGCAGTAGCCACTCCACAAGTATAAATGTTTGTGGGGTGTGGAGGGCAAGGACTGAGATTCAAGTTTCTAGGAGGGAGCTTCACACACATATACACTTAGATTAAGCTAGTAAAAATTCTATCTTATATATATATAAAAAAGAAAAAAAGAAAAAAAAAAAGAGCTATGCGCTTGTTTGTACTGATATTTATAAGTTCTAACTGAGGCACGCACTTAGAACCTCCCTGCATGGATTTTTTTTTTTTTGTTTTTTTTTTGCTCTAATTAATTACCTTCCCACAATATTTTCCTTTTAGATTATCAAGTTGTATTTTCCTCCCACTCAGAACCCGTCAAACTCAAGCTTTGCCTTAATATTAGGCTTGGTTTGGATTTGGCTTTTGCGTTTACGTTTGCATTTTCAGCATTTTTTTTTTCACGCATTTTGGAATAATGCAGCTACTGTTCATGCACTGTTCATTGAACAGTAGCCGCAAATGTTGACTTTTCCACAGTGAACAGTGCATCCGTGCACTGTTTACGGACCCACAAATTCCACTTTCAGCAACTTTTTCATTAAAAATAGGTCTCACTGCACTATTCACACATTTATAAATTATTTTACTACAATGTTTTCAGTTTTTAGTTTTAGCAAAATAAGTTATATCCAAACAGACCCTTAATATTGGAAAAGAAAAGAAAACTATAACCTTATTTTCATCTGGTAATCAAAATTTAGAACAACTATATCAAGTTAATGACAAAAATAATTGGTAATAATATTCTTATGAGTTTCAATCTCTCTTTAATTTCTTTTCCTTAAAAAAAATAATAATAAAAAAAAAAAAACAAAAACAAAAACAAAAAACAAAACAAAAACAAAAATTTAGTCATTTTCTCTCCCTAGAAATTTTTATCAACCACCTTAATAGGTATCTTGCATTAACCACAACATGGTCCACAACTATAAAGCTTTATAACGATATTTTTCTGACATTTTAGAATTATGTGAGCATATGTAACTTATGGCAATAAAATTGTGGTTGATATGGAACTTGGAAGATTTTTTCTCACAAATTGAAAGGTCATGGCCCTATACATGTACATAGACAAAAACCCATGCACAAAAGGACAGATGGCCACCCAAAGTAAATCAGAGATGACATGTTTATGTACACTTCCACAGGTGACTCACAGCATTTTGGGGGTGTAGATAAGGAGCAGTTGGCTTAAGCCTTTAATGGATGCCTCTTGTCCTTCAAACTCTAGCATGAAGGAAAAAGCTTATGCGCTTATATGCACTTATATTTACAACTGAGGCTCGTACTTATAAATAATTGGAACCTTGCTCCCTGCATGGACAATTTTTTAACAATAACGATACAGTTGTATTTTCTGACTTTCTTGAAGCATGTGAGCAAAACTTATGGGTTATACAATTGCCAGCTCAAGGGTTCATTTGAACCCCTAAACTATATATAGCACCGCCCATTCAATCATATCGATCAATCTCTAAGTGTCAATGTATATGTGTTATACCATTGCGCACCTTTGGTGCGGTGATCACTCCACAAGTATAAGTGCTTGTAGGGTGTGAGGGGCAAGGGTAGGGTTTAAGTCTCCTTGAGGGAGCTTCACATACATATACACTTAGATTAGAATAAAGTAAAATTCTATCTGTCTCAAAAATAAATGTACATGTGCTTCGGATATGTTACATTTCTAATTAAGTTTGGTAATTGTTGTTATCAATGCTTCATGATTCACTTTGCCATTGATGACTTTTCTACTTGTCAATTAGCTAGTTCGACAAATTTCCAATTTTCATGACCAGATTCACATGTTTTGGTCATTAACAAATTTTTAAAAAAAATCATGTGCTTAGTGTTAAAAAGATTATAAGAAACAATGAAATGTTGTGAACATAGTTTTTAGTGACCAAATCATGTTAATTTCTTCAGTGATTCCTTTTCATCTACTTTTTTCCCTGATATTTCATCTACGTTACATTTCTAATTAAGTTTGGTAATTGTTGTTATCAATGCTTCATGATTCACTATGCCATTGATGACTTTTCTACTTGTCAATTAGCTAGTTAGTCAAATTTCCAATTTTCATGACCAGATTCACATGTTTAGGTCATTAACAATTTTTTTAAAAAAATCACGTGCTTAGTGTTAAAAAGATTATAAGAAACAATGAAATGTTGTGAATGTAGTTTTTAGTGACCGAATCATGTTAATTTCTTCAATGATTCCTTTTCATCTACTTTTTTTCCCTAATATTTCATCTACTTTTAATCCAGTGAAGAAATGATGTTCAGTTGAATCTTGTCTCTATTCTACCTCCTACTCAAAAATTAAAAATGTCATAATTTAGGCCTCACTTATTGCGGAGAGTTTAAATCCACATTTGTGAGGAGCTATTAGAATAATGATTAAGTGAATAAATAAATTTTTTTTATCACCTTAGGTTTTTGGGTTTTTCAATATCTACAATTGAAATTCACAGCTCAAATATAAACTAAATAAAAACAAGTTTAAAACTGCCAAAAAAAATAAAAAAAGATAAAATATTAATATGTGGAATAGAAAGAGTGTGTTGTCGTATTGAATAATTTGTTCATTGTTAGAACACATGCACAAGAAACATATATTAATTATTGCAGATTAACAAAGCAGAGTTCTAATCCATTAATGTAGAAATAATTCTCACACATTAATCACCTATTGAAACAATATTTACTCTGAAAAAACATTAGGCTCCTAATTTTTAGAGTAATTTGGAGTTCAAGTAAAATTTTCACTCTAGACACTTACACATTTATTTTACATTGACTTCGTAGGACAATTGATCAAATCTTTATTTAAGGAACCAACTTAGTTATAATTTTGTGCTCATAATGAGCACTGGCACCAATATCTTCAAACTGGTACTACATTAACAAGCATTGAGGTGATACCCTCTAACATCACTCCTCCAAGATGTGTGTATGCATCTTGATCCTTGTAGAGTAAATCCATAACTTGTGCAAGATTGACAACACGTGTAAGGAGAGGTACTGGCACTTCAATAGGTCTAATACACTCTTTGTAATGCCCCAAAATCATAAATAATAAAAGTCTATTCAATCTAAATAATCCATAAAAAAAATATTAAATAAAAGCAACTAGCAACCTAAAATCTCATCACAAATGTCAGAGCTCTAATCCACCAAAAATAAAACATCCTCAAAATAATTCTCCAATACAATGTTTAATACCATAAAAATAATAATAAAATCCTCAGTCCCACAAAATAATTCGTAATTGTTGTCTTCTAGGAATTAATACTCCAATAATCCCTCTAATGTATCTGTAAGGGGAAATAAAGGAGGGTGAGATAACTCAATAAGTGGAATTCACTAACATTGAGGCGTGGGAACAAACCTTTCAAATAAATAATTCTTACAACAAATTCATAACTTGTAACTCATCAATATTTCATATAAAAAAAATATCTTTATATTGTGAGCCATCATAATATATATATCAATACCATCATATAAACAATTTCCTAGACTTTTCTTGTGGTCAATGTTTACGCCTCATTGACAGGATTGCGTTGTCCCCTTTTAGGACTAGAACCTCCTTTTCATCCATTTTCTTAAGGATGGCTCCTTTGGAATCTAAGGGTGCACTCCCTTGCTAAGGAGCTTCCTTTTTGAATCCTCAATAGTATACTCCCTTGCTAAGAAGCTATCAAATATGCACTCCCCCTTTTCTAGGACTATCCCTTGCTAAGGACTAGCTGCAGTATGATTGTCCCTTACTAAGGACTACATACCATATTGAACTTCTAATCACGACTTGCCATAGGTTTTCAAAACATATTCAATATGCTCACAAAAATAATCTATTCATAATTCTCAACAATATAAAGGTATATTCACACATGCAAGTTTAAATAAGTCTAGGTTGTCCCACAAGTTTTTCATAAAATGAATAGTTAATGTGCACATCAAACATTTATAGGATATCAATATATTTATAGAATATCAACATATTTCTTTGATATAGAATAGTATAATAATCAACACTATTTTGAAAAAACCTCCAAAATTAGTAAACACCACTTACCTCAACAATATAAAGGCATATTCACACATAAAGGTTTAAATAAGTTTAGGTTGTCCCACAAGTTTTTCATAATACGAATAGTCAATGTGCACATCAAACATTATAGGATATCAATATATTTATAGAATATCAACATATTTCTTTGATATAGAATAGTTTAATAATCAACACTGTTTTGGGAAAACCCCCAAAATTAGTAAACACCTCTTACCTCTTAGTTACAAAAATATGAAACCAACCTCCCTTAAATCACAACAAATCAATAGAATTAGAACCTAGCAACACCAAAGATAGATCCATCAATACACAATTTCCCATTTAAAATCAGTTTTCACACTTAAATAGTTTTACCTATCATCATTAAGGCCTACAGAGGTGTCTAGTTTCTTTGAAATACATTTCAACTTTGTTAGTGGGCTTGGCTATTGAATTTGTGACCATCACTACTTGGGATTGCAGTTATTAAATTGATAAATGGGAGCATTGAAATGCCCTACTTGATGCCTAAACTTGTCAATCAAGTTTCCAAAATTTTCACAGCTATTCTAATTATAATGTTCGCCTATATCTGCCACCATAAATTCCTTGATGCCACAAAACATAAGATATTGCTAGTCAATTTTTTGAACAATGGCAGTGCGTGGATGGAAAATTGGTTAACTTTAATAATATATAATTTCTTATTCCTATGTTATAGGGGCTAACAAGATATTCTAGGCTTGAAAAGCATTGCTGCCTTCTACAATAATTTAGAGCTGAATACACGTCACTAGAAGGATGATAAAAAGATAAATATCAACCATAAAGCAACCTTTTCCCTTTCACATGGTAACAAACTTGAATTGATAAGGTCCAAGCCTATTACTCTATTAGGTACAATTTCAAAGCCTGTGGAATACCCTTTCCTGACATACAACCATATTGACCATTCCTAATCTAATATAATAACAATTATAGGAGCCATTTTTCTATTAATATAATGATAGTCTAGGTTCATGACAATTGCTAGCTATTGAATATTCAAACTTCTTAAATTTAGAGCATGAGAAAATCATACCTGTAGGTTTCCACGCATTGCCGCATAGAAGAAAAGAAAACCTTAATCATGTGTTGCGGCTGAAACAATAGGAACCTTCTTACGTATATACACGTGTAACTTAAGAGATAAAAGGCTAGAGTTTTTAAAAGCTTATCAAGACCCATATATTCACTTATACCACCTCACTTGGGCTTCATATACTATAGTATTTATCTTATTTTTAATATCTTAGGCCCAAATCAATTACATCCATTTAATTGTAGGCCTCCTTTTTAATTTACGTATAAGAATTAAATTGGTATCAAAATTATGGGGTGTTACACTCTTTGTTTATATCCTTCCATGCATTCACGATTTGCTTTCGAAATTCGTCATGTACCTCTTGCTTTGAGACACCATATTGCTTCATGTAACACTCGATGCCCGAGACAACGTGCCCTCTCTCTTGCTCAAACTGTAAAAAAATAAAATCCCAAAATATGTAATGAGTGTCATTTTTTGTTAGGCCTAAATGGATTTGTGGATCTATTTCAAATGAATCAATTTCTTGCTTTAAGTAGTAAAAATTTACAGGTGTATCTAATAGTGCGTTATTTAAGACCTAACAATATATACACTATTATTTACTAGATTCAAAAACAAAGTTTGAACCACGTCATAAATTGGTAGACGTGGATCTAATTCCTTGTAGTACTGAACTAGTCTCTCATATACACTGTTGAAGTAAAAATACTGAAAAAAGAAAGAACATAGTTATTATGAGTGAATTTGTATATTCTCTATATTTTTTTTATAATTTTTGTACATACTGCAAGTAGGAGGATTTTTTAATTGGACGAAAATTGTGATGCCCCGAATTTATTGGATATTGATTATGTGTTGTGCAGGCGTGTGTTGAGTCTCACATTAGACATATATTTGGTCGATCTGGGATTTATAATAATAACAAAAAACACAATTGTGACTAGACTAATTATTTTAAGGTGTAGCACAAATGTGACTTAACGATTTTTCTCAAGTTTTTTTTTTTTTTTTTAATATAATAATTAACGTCCTTGATTTTAGTCACAATGCTCAATAAGATCCACTAATAATATGTGTGCTATATAACATTTGCTAAATGTACCTCATTGGAAACAATATCATCCATTAGCCTATTTATGATTAGTGTTGCTCTAACAATCTTTGGCTCCTTGATGACCCATTCCAATGCTTCCTTGGTCACGATATCTCCCATGCCAATAAAAGATATGGTGCTAAGCGTGAGGTAACCACAAGATATAAGTGCATTACTCATATATTCCTCCATTGTGGGAATATATTTTTCTTTCAACCATACGGCTTCTTCAAAGTAGGCTTGAACAAGTTTTTTCATCTAGTTACATTAACATATAAAATATTGATAACTATAAAATGAGAATTAATGGGGAAAAATAGAGTGGTTTCAAGTGAATTAATAGTATCTTACTACAACTTTTGCGTAGTAAACATAGTGTAATCTTCCATCCCTGCACATCTCTTCTTCAATTTCTTCAAAAACATCTAAGAGTACTTTATAACACAACTTCATGTATTTTGGGAGTTGGTCTATGCAACTTATATCCCACCTGAAATTTATACATTTGAATCATGTTTGCAATGTTGACTTTAACCCCAAAATTTTAAAAATAGGGCAGGGCCGGCTTCATGTATTTTGGGGCTTAAGGTAGTAACTAAATTGATATATATATAATTATTCTACTTGTTTGTTTAATTAGATGAAAAATTATGAATTAAATTGTTTTATTCAAGTTTCTAACATCTATTTTTAAATTAATAATATAGTTAATCACTAAATCTTTCTTAAAATGTTATATTTAATTGATTTTTTTTCACAAAATTAATTTTTAAATTATATATATATATATATTTAATCTAATCTAATACAATATATAAAAGCAGAAGCTTTTAACCAGGTGTTGACACGTTGGCAAAAATGCCCCCATCAAAAACTGACACGTATACAACTTAATCTTAAAAAAATCATACGGTGTATCGTTTGCTTGCTAACGCTACAACGTTTAAAAGCCTCTCATTATAAATATAAAAATTAACCGCATAAATTTATTAAAAAAAAGGCCTTGCTTGCTGTACGGATAAAAAGGAAGAGAACAAAGTGGTAAAAATACAGACGAAGGGGTTGAGAAAGATACAGTGACAAAGAGAGACAAAGTTCGTACGACGCCATGAGAGAAATACGATGTACACAGAGATAGAAATAGAGAGAGGCGATGTGGCCTGAGACATGGAGAAAGAAACAAAGAAAGAGGCAGAATCAAACCAATGAAAAAAATCTATGGCCATCAACATGGGTAAATTTTTTTAGATTTGGGTATGAAGTGTTTCTTTCAATTGAGTTTTCCTGTGGGCTAGGTTGAGGTTTGATTTGTTTTTTGTTTCGGGCTTTTAAAACACAAAATGATTGAGAGGGATACAGAGATAGTGTTCGTGAATGTCGCTGCCACCAACGTCAGTCTAGCTTCCTACCACTGCCAGTTCCGATAGACTTTTCTTCTATGGCAAGGCTACTGACGATGGTAGGAACTGGCGCCGACACATTCTTTCCCTTTTTAATTGAGTTTTTTTTGTTGGATAGGTTTAGATTTGATTCGTTTTTGTTTTGGGTTTTAGGGTTTTCTATCAAAATGTTTGTAGATATTTGCTTTTGTTTTGTTTTGTTTTTTTTTTTTTTTCTCTGTGTAGTGTAAGAGAGTGTGAAATTGTGAGATTTTGAAATCTGATAGTATAACTTTCTTTAGTTGATATTTTAAAAAATACTTTTAAGACTTTATTTTGTTGTTTTTTATGTTGGGTTTTAATGGGTTTAGATTGTGAAATCTGAAGGTATAATAGTAAAAGGAATTGCAGCCAGTTCTAAAGTTTTATTTATTTTTTGTTTGTTTGTTTTAAATTTCAATTACATTTGTTAGTTTACTTTGCTAATTGTGGATTACTTTTGATATTTAAATACCATGAAATTTCAGTAAGTTGTGGAGAGAAGTAGAGAATCTGTCATGTAGCCGAAACTGGTACAGGTAAAGGTTTCTTTATTTTAATTTGTTTTTAAATTGCGCCATAACTATATATTTATGTATTTGAGTTAGATTTGGATTTGGCTATAGTAATTGGATTTAAGTCAAATCATCTTTGAAATGTTAAGTGAAAGGGAGTGTATATGGTACTTTGCTGTAACTTTATTCAGCGTTATTTACTAATGCTGAGGTTATTAAGATCTTACATCCACATCACACCCTTTCTCCCTTCTATTCCTAAATTTGCAACCCCTCTGTTCCTTATATTCCTTATGATTCTTGAAGATTACAAACGTCTCCAATACTATAACTATTTAGTTAAAAGCCTCTCTAATCTGTGAGATTATAATATAATATAATCTAAAGTATTTGTTCTGCTATGACCCAATTACAGAGACAATGTCATGAACACTCTGCTTATCTATGTAAGGAGGTCAGTTTTTCTTTTATTTTTTGGGTATTTTCTAATTATTTTTGAAAGATTGTTCTACATATGATTGTGTGGATTGGATTTCTATGTGGGTTATGTACTGTGTAAGTCTTTCTTTCTTGGGAAATTTCAGTTCCTTTTTTTTTTTCTTTAAAACTTCTTTCTATGATTTATTAGTCTTGAAAGATTAAGTTTTGAATACAAGCAATGAGTTTTCCATTTTTAAAAAAAATATATATTTAATTTTGACCAAAACTTTGAACCAAATAGAATTTGTACTGCTTTATTTAGTTTGAGAAAATAGTGTTATAACTTATAATTTAATATATTGGAAACAAAATTTAGAGTTAAGTGTTTTTTATGAGGAAAAATGCTATATTGTAGAAGACTTAAATTTATAGCTCTCTTTTTCCCTCCCTCTTGCTAATTACCCATATCAAGTCAATGAATCACTTTGCATAGATATGTTCTAGGTGTTCACTACTCTTATATTAGAAGCTTTAATGCTGAATATATTGATTCTCAGGATAAAACTTCAAATGGAAATTTAAGACCTATGGTAAAAGTGTTTGTGAACATGTGCAGAAACAGTAAAATATCAAGCAAGATTAGTTTCATAATATCACCAGTTTCTCCTAGATGATAAAACTTTACACTTTTTGGTTGGCATGCTTTACTGATAGTGGTGGATTTTTTCATTTAGTATTGAAGCAAAATCTATTTAAAAAAAATTAAAGGAGCAGAATTTTCAAGGTAAGAAATTGAATTATTATTAAAAAATGAAGTTATTAAACTATGCGTATTCTAAAAGTTCAAGCAATTATAAAATGAAGAAGTTGATCATATAATTATTATTTTAACACTTTTCTTTAATAAGCATTAATTTTGAAATGATGCATTTCTTTTCAGCGTATATGTAACATATTGGTTCATTCGCTATGGTATGGTTAAGTTTTTTGATATAAGTTTTGATGATTACTCTCCGAAGGAGGATCAAGGCCTAGACTACAAAAATGTATGGTCTAAACAGTGCTGAAATTTTCAGTAGACACAATTTGTTGGTTTAAGAGAGTTCGGCTAGAGCTGTAAGATAAGGAGAAATTGAATTATGTGTGACAGTAACACTGCTACCTATTAGTCATTTCAATATGACTTCAGAGACTAATATGTTACTGTCACATTTTGCTGATTTAAGAGGGTTTGGTAGGATATATTGGTCATATCCAATATGACCTCACGGACTAATATTTACTTTTTTTGGTGGCATTTAGGGATCATTATAATTTTTCTGAATAATCGAGCATGAAACCATGTAGCTCTATGGTTTGGCCATAGGAAAGTAATGATAACTTTGTAGAATACATAGTAGAGCATGTTAACTTTGTGGCATGTGTATAAAGAGTTTAGAGCATCTCTTTTGTCAGAATAATTTGCTTTTGTTGGGCATGTAGAAAGATCCGTGAGGAAGAAGCTTAACTAAAGGATTGAGTTCTTTCATGTCACATGCAATCATAGCGTAGACCCATGTATCTATGTGGATTGGATCAAAGTGCCAGTGGAGGTGAAACTTTTGCAGTGGATTCGAATTGCAAAGAGCCCAAGAGTAGGTATATATATTTTATTTTGAATCCATAATGTTTGATAAAATGCTTGAAAGAAAATTGATTAATTATATTTCTATCTTGATGAATTTATAATTTATTTTCGTTTGTTCAGTATTTTGTTTGGGACTAGAAACAATTAAATTTGTGAAAAGTTGATTAAGAGCACTCACAATTACAGATACATAGCTTGCGTTCATTGGGTTTTCTTTATTGTTGCTTATGCTGATGTTGGTTGTATGATGTATCAACCTCTAATTGACACAGGTGGAAACAAATTAACTTACCTTTGGATAAGAAAGCGGTTATTTTTTTTTAAAGGTGAATACTTTGTTTTTAACTGTTGACGGTTAAGGATAATTTAAAATTGAATTTTTAAAATGATTACCATAATCTGCACATATTATATATGTCTTGCTTATTGCAGACTTTTACCATGTAGATGGAAGCAAATTATCTTAAGTCTATGAAATGAGATGTGCTATTCAAGTTTCTTTAGAAGCCTCTAAAGTGACAACCCATATTATCCAGTAATATTTATTTTAAGCAGAAAATAACTTCCTAGATGGGAATATTTAAGAGTTATGTCCTTCAACCTAAGAATACATGTGACAAATGTGAAGTGTGTGCATTAATGCTAAGGATGACAAAACTAAGAGCGATATGGATATGATGATTGTATTTTACTTTGAAGAAAAAGACAATATATTGCAATGATTGTTATATTTAGTTTCACTAATGATTGTTATTAATGATTTCTTTTTCAGGCATAGTGGCTATAAAACTGTGTTATCAAAACTTTTGGTTTGGTATTGCTTTACAAGTGTAATCTGTGTAGGACAGTCAAGCTCCTTTGTTTGACTTGCTCTTCCTTTATGTTTAAAAAGTTACTACTGATGTTGTAATACTATATGCCTCTTTTATGCAACTTAGGTCATATACAAGGTTTGTTGCAAGAGGATATATTATTTCCTAAAGCTAGCAAAAGTGCTTCTGGCTTTCAGTAAATTTCTGCTGCATCTATAGCAATTCAATATCTTAAATTTTTCCTTTAAAAACTAGGCTTTTCCAAGTGGCACATAGAATTGAAAGACTTTCTACATTCTTTTAGCCAGTAAGACTTTCCTATTAAGTGCCACATTATTTTACTCTCTTCAACCTATATTTTAGCACGCTTGAACTACTACACAATCTCTTCTAACCTCTTGACATTTGCTATTTTTGTCTCCACTCTTTCCCATACATTTGATCATTTTGCTACGAACTCATTTGGCCTTAACTATAGTGTTTGTCTTGGGTGATAATATTTAGGTTCTATTAAACTGTTTCTTTTGTTTATTTTTCCATAAGGATTATGTCAGTAAGAACAAATGACTATATTTGCCAAGTGTTTATTTTTCCAATAAGTATTTTATTTTTTAATTCTCATTTGATCTATCGTCTTTTGTTTCTATACAAATAAATTTCTTGTGGTGGAGCTTAATGCTCTAAAACATTGAAAGAGAATCACAAGTAGCATATGCAGTTAGCAACACATTTTTTCTTTTGTTTTACTTTGTGACAAATAGTGATGTCTTTATTTAACTTCAATTGAACTGGTGCTTCTTTTTTTGTTTTATTTGAGTCATTTGCAATTTGTGGAGCCAAGGATAAATGTTATTTTAATCGAAAATCGTATTGATGTAGCATGTAACTACAATTTTTTTGGTTCAATGACAATTAGTGCTGCTCCTATATAACTTCAAGTGAGTTGATGCTTCCTTTTTTCTTTATTGAAGTCATCTACAATTTTTGAAGCCAAGGATAGATGTAATGTTTATGGAAAATTGTATTGATGCAACATGTAACTAATTAGTGAATGCCATTAGTAATTTGCATTTAGCTTTTGTCTCTTTCTTTTTCTTCTCCTTTTTTCCCCCAAATTTGCTTTAATTATTACAATTATTTAATGCATTTAGAAATCTATGACTTCCCTCTTTAATATTTCCAATAAACCCTCCTTCCTCATTTACTACTACTACTTTCTATTTATTCTATTGAAGTGTCATATTATTCATCCAACTCACAAGACTCCTCATATGTCCCATTAAAACACAAAATGGTTAACATTTCTCCGTTATTTACTTTCCCATTAAATCAAATTCATCGTTTTGGCCTTCCTTTAACTCTCTTTGTTTGGACTCTTCCTCCTCTTATCAAAAACTTCAATGCCAGCCTCTTCAAAACTAAAACCCATTAATTTGGTTTTTTATATTTATATATAGATTTTCAATTCTCCTTCCACCTCCGCAGAAGTTGCCAAAGTACAAGCAGGGTTGGAGAGTCTCTTTGAGGTGAGTTTTTCCTTTTTTGTTTTCCCTCATTCTTCTTCAGTTTGATTGGTGCAAATTGCATTTTCTCCCATTATGCAGAAGTTTAAATGTTTGATTTGCATGTTATAAAATCTCTTATAGCTCGTTGCTAAAGTGAACTAGTGTAATGGGTCTTTCAAAAATAAATTATCATTTTTGGACAAGGCTAGCTGCTTGACATATTATTGTTCAATTCCTGATACTCTTGGAATATTAAAAAATGTGATAAAAATAACATAGATAAATAAAATAGAATGTTGATCTATTTTGTAAAATGTCAATGTAATGCATATTTCTTCTGTCTCTCTTTATATTCAACTAAATAAACTTTTTAAATATTCTAAAAGTAATTAAATTGATTAGAATGGATAAGGTCAATATATGAAGCTCAAGAAGTTTTGCTAAAATAATAGGGATGATCTTTAGCATTGGCAAACCAATCATTGCTGCAATACTACCAGGGTATGACTCAAAAGAATGGTATCTGCATTTAACTATTGAATTTTAGTGTTTTTTTTTTTTTTTTCCATAGGAATTTTGATGGGAAGTCAGTAATCAGTTTTTCATGGCCTTACTTTTTACTTGGATGTTTTCTAATGACTCATTGTAATGTACACATTTTGATTACTTAAAAATTTTCTTGCGAAAGCTGAATTGGATCTACTGTTAACTCTTTTTTTATCAGGCTTGGTGCATCACAAAGAGGTCCCCCTCTTCTCAACAATGTTCAACTCTCTATGCATAGTCAATGTAACAATTTGCTGTTTATGTAATTAAAAAAAAAAAAAAAAGTTTTTAGCTTCAGCTTTGCTAAGTTTTTTGAGAAAGAGCTTTGCTAAGTTGATAGGTTATTTTTCTAAAATCATTGGTTTATATGTTGTGCTTTGGGTGAAAGCCATAGACCTTGAAGAGATAGATGGTTCCAAAGCTACTGCATGAATCTTCAGAGAACAGTAGTAAAATTGATTTGGAAGAACAATGACTTTCTTAGAATCAATCAATGCCCATGTAACTAAAGTTCAATTGGCAATGAGTAAAAAGGATAAATTTTTCTGCTCATAAGAGTCATTTTTTTACTTTTTCCCTCTTAACTTCTCAATGAGAAGGGAATTTGGCATATAGTTACAAATTTTCAGGGGAAATCAGCCTACTAAGAGTTTTTATTTCCCTATTGCATATATGATATTCCAATTATGCGAATTTTTAGAAATTAAGATGATATTCCAAGTGGTACCTCAGCATAATAAAGAGATTCTTCATCATTCCATGATATTACAAAAACAAATATTGGTGTCAAACAAGATTTAGCATATGAACATATGCATGATCTAGATATTTACATAATTTACATAATTGTTTTTTGACAAAAGCATAAATTGTATGATCAATTGCAAACTAAATCATGTTCAAATGTACACATCTAAATGTTGCTTTGACCATGGTGTCATTTCTCTTTCCTACAACAATTCTGGCTTTAAAAATGGACATTAATAAACAGTTGTCTTAAAAGCAAACTGTTTATAAATGGAGTTTATAGCAAACTTTTCATAATTCAAGTTAAAAATTATTCACCACTTAACTTACAAAATATATAATACATTATATCCAATCATACTCAATTAGAAAAATAATTAATAATTTTGAGTTTAAGACTAATACTTATAAGCTTAATGTACTTATTTCTTCTGTCACTAATCAATTAAAAAATGTCAAAATTTCCCGCGCATCGCACTGGTATACAACTAGTATATATAATTATTCTATTTTCTTGTTTAATTAGATGAAAAATTATGAATTAAATTGTTTTATTCAAGTTTTCTAACATCTATTTTCAAATTAATAATATAGTTAAATCACTTAATCTTTCTTAAAATGTTATATTTAATTGATTTTTTTCACAAAATTAATTTTAAATTTGTTAACAACTACTATATTATATATATATATATATATATATATATATATATATATATATATATATATATATATATATATATATATATTTTCCCCACCATTAAACTCATGCTACATCACCCCCAAAACTATGAATGGCTGAATGGGCTATGTCAAAAACAGTGAATGATGAACAATATAATAAATATGGACCTTGTAAAAGCTTAAAGCTAAGCTAAACAAGAGTGACTAAATAAATCTATTTTATCAGGATAAAACATTTTCTTTTTCTCCTACCACTACCAAGGGTAAAACAAACACAAAGTAAAAGATCTCCTATAAAAACGAGAGAGAGAGAGAGAGAGAGAGAGAGAGAGAGAGAGAGAGAGAGAGAGAGAGAGAGAGAGAGAGAGAGAGAGAGAGAGAGAGAGAGAGAGAGTTTTAATAGAAATTTGAAGCTAAGCCAAACCTGAAAGAAACAAAAAAGAAGGTCCAATGTAGCTACAAAGAAGCTTAAATTACTTTTTATGCTTTAAATGGAGAGAGTGGCAAAATTTCCAACAATATGTACCCAAAGGAATGAGGTTTGAGATTTTCTTTTATTTTTTATTTGCAGATTTCAATTTTGTTTTGTTGAGAGAGAGAGAGAGAAAGTGATTTTCTAGCTTTTATGTGTGGAACACTATGAGTTCTATAATCTAAAACTCTCACATGAATAAAACCAATAGTCAGTTATACATTAAAAGAAGATTATTTTTTTTAATTTTTTTATGAAAGTGGTAATAGTTTTGGCATTTTAATTTTTAAAAACATTATTTTTTTTTTTATCTATTGGCAGATATGAGCTTAATTAATATTTTTACAAGTAAAGATACATCCTTATTGGTAAAGATTAGACCTTGAAAAATGGTATTCTCCATTTTACTAGAAATCGAGAAAATCCATTTCATGGTTACAATTTTTTTTTTTTTTTGATTGTGTATAGAGTACTCCATCATTTAAAATTTTAAGTGATATCATACTGGATACATCTTTAGATTTATAATATTTAATTTGAATTATGATATCAATCCATTTCAAATGGAGATGAAGAGGATCCTATATGCTTGCATCTGTGAAGAGCTCGAGTTCTTCATATGTGCCATATACATCATATATGTCATCTATGTTTGGTGCCATGCAAATTGTTTTGGTTAGTATCCACTGAGCAAAAGAGTATTGGGGTTCAAAGTACACTCCTAAAATCTAGAAGTATTAACTCCACCACCCTATCTCGTGCAAAAGATAGGTTTGTCTCAACATCTATACCTTTCCACCACCTAAATTACAATTTCAACAAAAACTAGCTGGTCAAATCATGTCTAATGAAAGCTTAATTACAACACCAATGTAGTGAGATATAGTTAATGAACTTACCTTGAGATATGGCTAAGTTACTTCTGGTGTTGTTTTTGCAACATGTTAAAATCCAATTTTGCAAAGTTTAGTAGAACTTCATTATGTGAAGCATTTTCTTGGTAGATAGAAAAGTATTGCCTAGCCTCTACCCTTGGTAAGCACTTTCGAATAGGTCGATTTAAAGCATGGCTTACTTGTGTGGCAAGAGGAGGGCTGAAATTAATCGCCATTGATTCAAGGTGAGTGGTAGTAAACTTAAGTGCTTCATCAAGTATATCTTCTCCATGCACCCTCATATGTGTAGCTTCATAAAAGTTCAACATTCATTTCACATCATTAGTAAGTGATTCCTTGAAGTTTCCCATATTGTCTTTGAAATTGTTGAAGATATCTACTTTTTCACCTAGCACAATATATGTGTGAGTCGTTAGTAGATGATATGAAAATAAAGATTGAGGTGAATGCTTGATCATGAAAATTAACTTTTAGCTTGTTTAAGGATATGTTTGGAATGAAAAGAGATGGAGGGAGAAGTGAGGAGAATAAAGGGGAAGGATTTAAGGAAGCCAGAATATATTAAAATTTAGCAACAATCACCTTCCCTTCTCTCATCTCCCTCCGTCCAAACATAGAGTGAGTTTTCTTAAATAAACAAATAACCAACCAAAAGAGTGCTTACCACTTAGAATGTCATAACCTTGTTGTCTAAGTAATTGAAAATGAAGTGCAACGGTGTAAAGAGCATCATCACTTTCTTGGACATCACACGTATAATGATACCTGTAAATTTGTTGTAATACTTCATCAATCTCACCTTCAAAGGTAAGACACACCTAAGCGTTGGATTGCATCAATCAACTCCAACTTTTCTAGAAGATTATCGATGGGAGCCATCAACATCCTTTGCACTTCTTCCTCCAACCGTTGAACTTGCTCCAAGTCATCAATGGTTTCCTTAAATTGGAAATCGAAATAAAAAAATTAACATGTTACCACTATTTATAAGCATCTTTTTTCATTTGATGTATTTCAAGACCATGACATTTGAATATTGGCTATGAAATGAATCACAATTTATATTAGAATATTAATTTTATTATGTAGCCTAACATGTCAGGTGGAAGACATATATACCTCGGATTTATTAGAATAAGAGAGGAAATGGTCTCCCCATAAGCTTGGACGATAATTTGCTGAGCGATGATGTACATTAGCATTTGGATTTTGGGTTTGAGTAGTAGCCATGGAAATTTGATGAGACATTTTGGGAGGTGAGAGAACAGCTTAGTGTTGAAATGGTGCAATTAGCAAAAGCTTTAATGTATGCTTCTTGTCCTTCAAAAGACTGGCAAGAGTGGTAGAGCTTATGTGCTTAGGTATATATAGATATATCTATGGCATGCACTTTGGTTGCGTTTGGTAAGTCTATTTGAGAATATATGCATTCCTTCATTTTTTTTTTTTTTTTAATAGATTATCATTGGTGTTATTTTGAAACTTTTAATGATATGGGTAAGTTACATTTCAAAGTTTGAAAAGTGCTATTATATTATTAATTAGTGCCAAAAATTCTAGGAACACATAAAAAATCACAAACAATCAATCACAGTTTAACATGTAAGATAATTATGATAAAAGTTATTACTTTTTATATGAACACTTGATGAGGGAGATGACAAGACAAGAGAGAAGATGTTATATAATAATAGTAATAATAATAATAATAATAATAAAATTTTTGAGGCGTAGTTATCCAAAGTTAAAACTATGTAAAGAAATAAGAAAAAAGAGAAGAAGACAATCTCTAGACTTTGTTAGTGGGAGTGTGCATAGGTTGGGTTGGAGAGTTTTTCCAACCTTTATTGGGAATTTCTCAACCTAACTCAATCCATCACATTTGTAGAAACTAACCCAACCCATATGGATTGGGTTTGGTTGGGAGGTTGTGCATACATGTTTTATGACTTGTAAAAAATTGACTTTAATTAATTATTTAAAAAAAATCAATAAATTATTACAATTCATTTAACATACTTAAAATATATTCCAAGTTCTTCAAAACTAAATAATAATAATAATAATAATAAGAATAATAAAATAAATTTATATTCATGGTGGGTGAAGTTGGATTAGGTGGGTTGAAAAACTACCAATCTAAATCCAACCTAACTAGCCCATAAAAACCAAACCGAAACATCGGATTAGGTTAGGTTGGTTCAGTTTAGTCAAGTTGGTGGGTTTGATACAAACCCCCTATCTGTTAGCCACCTAATTCGAGGTGGAGGTACATCTTAATCCCTTTCAGGCTGACCTGGTCTTTCTTGCACCCCCGATTCGTAAGTCTACATTAATATTATTCTCATTATTGTTTAACCTCTTTCTCTCTCTCTCTCTCTTTCTCTCTCTCAAATGATTATATTAATTTTATAAAAAAGAAAAAACAAACAAATTATGCTATTAAATATAAGCAAGTTAATATGACAAGTAATAAATGTTTTAATGATAACATGTCAATAGTGCATTTTTAACCATTATATGTCTTTTAAATTCATGGTCTAAAAATGTATAACTTCTAGGGGGAGAGGGGGGGGGGGGGAATGCAAATTGGATCATCTAAATTGGACAAGATTTCTCTTCAAACTAATTTGAAGTGAAACCCTTCAAACCCTCCTATATATATATATATTTGTTATTGAATATGAATTTTGAAAATCTAACTGTTGGATTGCATGTTATTATTATATTTTCTATGCTTACAAACTTTTAAGAAGATTAAAAATTAATAACTATATCATCAATTAAATGTTTATATTCAAGTTTTTGTAGTCTAAAATTATGCATAAATAATAAGTTTATTGATCAAATAATAAATAACATCCGATTTGGATGAAATTTTACATGTTTGTTAAGAATATAAAGAACATGTAATCTAACGGTAAGATTTTCAAAATTCACATGCAATCAAATGATATAGGCGGAGTTTGAATTTGGAGAGAAGCATTTTTCATCTAAGTTTTACCAAAATTCATTTTAAGCTTCTAACTTAACTTTTGTTCAATTGAGTCCTCTAAATTTTAAAATTATTCAATCAAGGCTTCCATTAGTATCTGTAGTATTGTTTATTAGCTACAATAGTTTCTGAATATTTAATAAATAAATTTATTTATTTTATTATTATTATTTTAAAAAAAGAAAAAACCAAAAAACGTGAACCACGTTGTACCAAAAAAAAAAAAAAAAAAAACCTGAATTTCCTTTTAACCAAAAAAAAAAAGAACCTTGTTGTACCAACCTAAGTAAAATCAGAAAAAGATAACTCAAATGTCAACAGAAGGTGAGGGAAAGAGGAATATTGTGGTGGAGCCAGAATGAGGATTTGAATGAGATTATGAGGTTAGTGAAGATGCAGCAGTATTTGTGGGGTTTGTAAGAGATAAGGGAGCTAGTAAGTGGGTAGCTACATACATAGAGTGAATGAGATGAGGATGAGTAAGAGTACAAGTCCTGTTAGTATGCCGTCAATGGATTTGAGGCTGCGACATGTTGGCCTGGGGAAAGATGAGTGACTCTCTTCCTCGCTCTCTCTCACGGGAAGAACAAGAGGAAGTGGCTCAGAGCAAAAAAAAGGTGAAAGATGTAAGTCATGTGGGATTCCAAAGTGGGCAAGAAGCAGGCATAGACGTACCAAAAAATGGGCAAGGGGCTTGGAGTGGCTCAGCCTCTTTTAAGGACATGTTGGTTGGTGAAATACCAGTTGCATATACGCAGGCTTTTTGTTTTGGCGATAGTATGGACGAGGAAGCAGACTCGGATGTGGAGGTAGAGACTATCCGTAAAGGGCTAGTTGCTGTCAAGTTCTTTAAAGAGTTCAAACAGAAAATCAGAACTCCATGGTCCAAAGCTCTCATTGTTACGGCCTATGGAAGGACAGTAGGGTTCAACTTCATTCACAACAGGTTGTTAGCGTTGTGGAAGCCTACAGGAAGATTGGATTGGGTTGGTTTGGGGCATGGGTTTTTCCTTACTCGTTTTTCCTTGAGAGAGGATTATGAAAATATTCTGAGAAGAGGGCCATGGTTTATGGTAGAGCATTTTCTTTCCATTAGACCTTGGGAGCCAAATTTTCGGTCAGCTACGGCGAACGTTACCTCTTTAGTAGTTTAGGTAAGGCTCAACGAGCTTCCTATAGAGTACTACAACTCTGAAGCTCTCTTCCACATTGGGAAATCCATTGGCAATGTTCTTCGGGTTGATACGCACACTGCCACAGAAACTAGAAGGCGTTTTGCGAGATTGTGTGTCCAAATAGATGTTGAGGAACCATTAATCACGGCGGTGTTAATCGGAAAATTTGAGCAACCGGTCTGCTATGAAGGTATTCAAAAATTATGCTTCTCTTTTGGTAGAATCGGCCATAGGAAGGATTTTTGTCCATACACCGTACTTCCTAGCTCAACTCCAAGGGAGGAGGGGACGATGGTCGCTGGTGGTGAGGGCAGTCACTCATGCAATGAGCATGCTTTTGAGCAGACAGGAGACATGGAGGGACCTAGTAGCAACGTACATGAGATCATTGAGATCAGAATGGGCATGACAAGGAGCAGGAAGGTACATACGGGCCGTGGATTATGGTTGAGCGTAAGAGAATAGGGACAAAACAGCAGAGGAGTGGAGGGACCCACCCTATGGAGGACAACGGCCATCTGAGACAAGATAATGGAATGAAAATCGCAGAGAATAGGTCGAGGACAGATTCAGGGAATGTTAAGGTTTTAGATGGGCCTGCGAGAGAGCTTAAAAGAAAGCATTCCCCCCCTAGAATTCTAATCGAAGCCCAAGTGGCGAGTGCCATCACAACTTTAGGGAAGGCCTTCAATAAGCAGGCCCACACCCCAAGCCGTAGCCCAGACTTTGTAAAAAAGCAAAATGCTAACACTGGGGTGGAGTTAGGAGGCCCATTTAATACTCAGGTAAGGGTAAACATGTGGCTGGACGAGCTAGGGTATCTAAGGAAATTATTTCTAACTCTCCTCAGACGTCGTTATCTCAAGCTCAAAAGGGTAATCGGGTTTTGCCAAGGCCGTGTGTTCAGCCAGCTCGGGATGGTAAGCCATACAAGGGAGGTGACGGAGACTCAAAGCCGAGAACAACCACGGATTTTCAACTCTCAAGCTTGCCATGGTCAGAGGTGGGTTTTAAATTTTGAGGGAGTAGCAGTGGGAATTTCGGAGGCGGTTTTAACAAAGAGGCGAGCAAACCCAACACAAGGGATTGGGTGGTCCAACGAGAAATTTCAGAAAGCATGGAAGATTGTGTTTCCTATGACAAAGGTGAGAGTGAAGGAGGGCGAACTAACCTTGTCGGATCCGACATGGTTGAAGGCATGGAATCATCGGTGGTTTTTTCTGACGGAGGCACCTTTGCTGGTGAAGGATCGAGATCGGGCTTGGGAATCGTTGCCTCAGGTATCGCCGATGCCAACACTGTGCGCAGTGAATCTGTGGGAGCTTGTCCAAGTTTTTCAGCTGAGGATGTTCAATTTGCATGTACTGATGCTGAAGCGGATCAGATGGTATATGAGGGAGGAAGCGAAGTTGCAACCATCCTCTGATGAGTGTCCCACCCCACATCACATATTTCTTATGAATATAATAATATGGAACTACAAGAGTGCTTTAAAGGGATCCGGATACTCTCCATTTCAAAGCCGGATCCTCTCCATTTCAAAGGGGAATGGAGAGTATCCATTTTACGGACAAGATCAATTTGAAATGAATCTAAGGGTGAAGACTACGCCACCTCATTTAAAAGCCAATAACTCAACCCAACAACTTAACCCTAGCAAACTTTAATGGTGGTAATAAGCTAACCTTAAAAAGAAAAAAAAAAAAAAAAAACGTAGACTATGTTAACTCTGCCGCAACCAAATTTGATCTCCGTCTCTTTGGACTCTTTGCTCCTTTCAAATGTGCAGTCCGTAAGGGGTAGGCTGACCGGCTACAGCTAATGGTCGCGGTGGTAGGCTGTTGATGATGGTCGGGCGGCGGCCGTAGTTTGAAGCTTAGCGTATGTGTTTGTTTCCCTGGAAATGGGTTCATCTTAAGGTTTTAGGGGAAAAAAATTCTGCCAACCTAAATCCAATTTTCTTAAACAACACCGAGCCTCTCAAGCTCTCTCAGAATTCATTGATTGAGGAAAAAAAATACTATATATATAAAACATTAAAAATTGTCAAAGAAGAACAAAAAGCCAAAAGTGAATGCCCCGCTTTTAGATTTACTTGCTTCAAAATGAGATTTCATGGAATACCCATCTCGAAATTTTCACTTGGTAAGCGAATCTCAGACTTTTTCTATTGATTTTCCCATCTAGGTGTCTCAAATTGTACTTTGTTTTCTGTTTAAAAATTGATGAATTGTGATGAATTCGGTAAAAGATGGGTTTTTCCCGGACGAAGTTATTTTTCAAATCCTTGCAAGACTGCTTGTGAAGTCTCTATTTAGAACCAAAACTGTGTGTAAACTTTGGTACAGATTGTCCTCTGACAAGTACTTTATTCAGCTCTATAATGAAGTGTCTGTTAAGAACCCAATGGTATTGGTTGAGGTTTCTGAGGTATCAGAATCAAAATCTAGTTTGATCTGTGTTGATAATTTGAGGGGTGTGTTTGAAATTTCCTTAGATTTCTTGAATGATAGGGTTAAGATTAGAGCCTCTTGTAATGGATTGTTGTGTTGCTCTAGTTTGATCAGTGTTTGTTGCGTTCTTGTAACTCAAATCTGAATCAGAACTCGATATTCACTGTAGGGAAATAAGGCTGAGTAGGAGTTTTAGAAAATTTAGGATTGCTACATCACTAAGAAAACTATCGGAATTAGACTTTCTTCTAGGAAAGACTGACTCTATAAAGGCATGAAAATGTGGAACACTTCAGCTTATGACCAAATTGTTAGGCTGAGACTTGGTTTTAGTGAGAAAGAGTCCTGAAGAAGCTGACAAAGGTGGAGTTCTTTTCTCATTTTCCGAACTATTTGTTTCGGACTTTGTTGGAGACTTGGAGGGAAGAGTGATGGAATAAAAGAAGAGAAACATGGAAATGTTTCATTAGAAGCTGAACTGCTAGACCAAGAATTGGCTACTGGGAATAACGAGTGCACAAGTGGAGCTAAATGTGGAATTCTTTCTTCACTATGTTAAAGCATAAACAAAATTTCCACATAAATTTGGTAGAATAAACTTTATTAGCAAAGTTTGAATTTCTAATACATTGAGACTCCAATAATGCCAGCTGAAGGAAATATAAAAACAATAATGGATTGTTATTCGGCTCTGTAATGGATTGTTCTGTCTGAAATCTAGCTAGCCTCTTGTAATGTAATGGAGATCAAATTTGGTTGCGGCAGAGTTAACACAGTCTATGTTTTTTTTTTTTTTTTTTTTTTTTTTTTTTTTTTTTAAAGGTTAGCTTATTACCACCATTAAAGTTAGCTAGGGTTAAGTTGTTGGGTTGAGTTCTTGGCTTTTAAATGAGGTGGCATAGCCTTTGCCCTTAGATTCATTTCAAATTGATCTTGTTCGTAAAATGGATACTCTCCATTTCAAAGGGAAATGGAGAGGATCCGGATCCGCTTTAAAGCCCTCTTTCCAAAACCATGTAAGAGAGCTGGTACGCAATCACAATCTGACTATTCTAGTTCTAATGGAGACAAAAGTTGTTGGTGAAAAAGCAAGGGAGATTTTGGACAGGCTGCCTTTTGACAATGCTATCCACACGGACACTGCTAGGTATGCAGGCGGTCTTTGGATGCTATGGAATTCTAACAGAGTGGAAGTCACTTCACTTGCCAGCACCGAGCAAGAAATTCACACCATTGTTAAGGTAATGAATTCTAATTCTTGCTAGTTACTTACGGCTATTTATGCTAGTCCTAGGAGTTCTGAACAACACATTTTGTGGGATAATTTAAATAGAGTAGCAGAATTGCATAATATGCCTTGGGTTTTGGCAAGTGATTTTAATGAACCTTTGTTAAATGATGATAAACTTGGGGGCAGGGTTGTTAGTATTAATAAATCCCTTCTTTTCAAAGATTGTTTAGATAATTGTAATATGATGGATATTGGCTTCTCTAGACCTTGTTTTACTTGGACTAACAAAAGGGAAGTTCAAGCCCTTATTCAAGAAAGGATAGACAGGTTCTTTATCAATCCGAGCTAGTGCCTTTTATTTCCCAAAGCTAAAGTTGCCCACCTCACAAGATGTCACTCCAACCATTGTCCAGTTTTACTTGATGTAACCCTCGCAGCCCGGGTAGTGAGGAATAGGCCTTTCAAGTTCCAAACTTGCTGGTTGACGGATCTCACCTTTCCAAAAGTTGTTTCACAGGCTTAGGGGCAAACACATAGTCTTGCTGAAGTTGTGGAGAAGTTCACCAAGGATGCTGGCCTTTGGAATAAGGCACACTTTGGAAATATTTTTGTTAAAAAGAAGAATATAATGGCTAGATTGAATGGTATTCAGCGAGCAGTGTCAGTAAAGCCATCTTCATTCCTCCTCAATCTTGAAAAAGACTTGTTAAAAGAGTTTGATATGATTCTAAGGCAAAATGAGGAGCTTTGGGTGATGAAATCTCGGGTCAATTGGATGATTCAAGGGGAGCGGAATACAACCTTTTATCATGCCTCAACGCTAATCCGTAGGAAGCAAAATCAGATTTTGGCCATAAAAGATGCAATAGGGGAGTGGATTTATGAGGAGATGGAAGTTAAAGCATTTATTAGGAACGGATTCAATGATATCTACACAACTTCCTTCACTAATGTCTCTCGGCTAGAGCCCTACACCACCCAATGGCAAGCTAGTCTTATGAAGGAGGAAAAGATCAGCATTAGTTGGGGGGTTTCAGATGAAGAGATTATAGCAGTGTTATGGTCTTTGAAGGCTTTTAAAGCCCCAGGGCCGGATGGGCTTCATGTGCGCTTCTATCAGAGGTTTTGGTTGACAGCGGGGAGGTCGGTGTACAAGATAGTGACAAAAATCACAGTGACTAGATTGAGACCTTATTTAGCAAAGTTGATTTCCCCTCTCCAAACAGCCTTTATGCCGAGGAGGAAGGGTATGGACAATGCAATTATAGCACAGGAAGTCATCCACACCATTAGTAGAAAGAGAGGGAGAGTGGGGTACATGGCTTTGAAAATTGACTTGGAGAAGGCGTATGACAAGCTTGAATGGAATTTTATAAGGATTATGTTAATTAGAGCTAATCTTCTGGAGGATCTCATTGACATCATACTGAGTTGTGTTTCTACTATGTCAACATCTATTATGGTTAATGGAGAAGCCTTAGATCCAATTTATCGTTCGAGAGGGATTAGGCACGGGGACCTCCTATCCCCGTACCTTTTTATCCTTTGTATGGATTTTCTTGGTCAACTAATTGAAGAGAAATGTAATATGAAGGAGTGGCAGCCAGTTAAAGCTTCGGAAAGTGGCCCAACATTCTCCCATTTACTCTTTGCCGATGATTTGGTTATATTTGCTAAAGCGAACCATGCTAATTGTACTGCCATTAGAGAGGTTCTTGATGTTTTTTGTGGTGTGTCGGGGCAAACTATTAGTGAAGCTAAATAAAGAGTGTATTTCTTGCCTAATGTGGATGATGCTACCAAGGAGACCCTTAGTGATGTTTTGGGGTTTGTCTTAACTCCGAATCTTGGCAGATACTTGGGAATTCCTATTAAGCATCCCAGATCATCTTCGCAAGATTATAATTTTGTCTTGGATAGAGTCAAGTAAAAGCTAGCTGGCTAGAAGGCTAACTTGGCTGGTCGGAATGTTCTCATTTAAGCCTTCTTAGCAAAAATCCCAGCCTATGTCATGTAGTGTGCTCACCTTCCGGGGAAGATTCTTGATGGGCTGGATAGGGTTAACAGAAACTTCTTGTGGGGTACAATGGAGGCAGCAAGGAAGATCCACATGGTTAGGTGGCATAAAGTGACCAAACCGAAGGATAGAGGTGGTCTTGGCTTGCAAGCAGCCAGGGGGAGGAACACTGCCCTCCTTGCTAAACTAAATTGGAGACTACACAATGAAAAAGATGCATTATGGGCAAAAGTGCTTGATGCTAAGTACTATACTAGCAGAAGAAGCAACTCTAGTAATGCTGATAGGCTTCCTTGCTCAAGGATTTAGGCAGCCATCAAAAAAGGAAGGGAGGTTTTTATGAAGGGTAGTAGGTGGACAGTTGGAAAGGATAGCAAGATTAGTTTTTGGTATGGAAATTGGACTAAACAAGGCCCTATTCGACAGCTGATCCAAGGACCTTTAACTCAAGAAGCATCCTTGCTAGAAATTAAGGATGTGATTCAAGATTCGGGGTGAAATTGGAGTAAGCTGCCTTTTGAAGTTCCTTTGGATTGCAAGTTAATGCTTCAAGCTATCCCAATTTCTTTTCAAGGAAGGGGCAGTGATAGATTAGCATGGGTGGAAAATTTTAGGGGCATTTTTTATTTGAAGAATGCTTATAGGATTGCAATGGGAGATGATACAAATCTGCCCTTCATTGCAAATTGGATTTGGAAACTAGCGACATTACCTCATATCAAGTTTTTCTATGGAAGTGCGCCCATAACAGTATTGGTGTGAAGGATTGCCTTGTAGGGCGAGGGGTGGGTAGTGATAACCAGTGTGCTATATGCCAAGGGGGTGTTGAAACCATACTCCACGCTTTAAGGGATTATCCTCGGGTTCAACTTATATGGAGGCAACTTGGAGTACAAGATATTAATCATGGCTTCTAGCAGTCAAAATTGCAGGATTGGCTGAGTTTTAATGGGAAGATGAGTAAGAGATCATTGATGGACATCCTCCCTGGAAGTTGTTGTATTCCTTTGCTGTCTGGCATATCTAAAAGAGCAAGAATAATTATGTTTTCAATGGGAAACCACCAAATCCAAAGCTGGCTTCTGAGATAATCAACCAAGCAATGGAATTCATTTATTGCTATTCTTCTTCTAAAGCTCCTAATGGTAGCATAAGCAAGTTGGTACGATGGGAAAAGCCGCTTAGTGGCTGGACTAAACTAAACACAGATGGGGCTTCCTTGGGCAATCCGAGAGTAGCAGGTTGTGGTGGTGTTGTTCGGGATGAGAGAGGCAATTGGGTGGCTAGGTTTGCAAGGAAGATCGGGATTACTAGCAGCTTCGAGGCAAAGCTATGGGGGCTACGGGATGGGCTTACTTTGTGCAACAACTTAAATATCTCTACTCTTATAGTTGAATTAGATACTAAAGCAATTGTTGATATTGTTCACAATGTTAACTATGAGAATAATATTCTTTCTCCCATTTTGGATGATTGTAGGCAACTAATGTCCGAGTTTGATTAGATCCAAATTAAACATGTTTATCGCCAAGCTAACTGCTATGCAGACACTCTTGCTAGGATGAGTGTTGAGCAGGATAGCAGTTTTTTATCCTTTACTTACCTGCCTATAGGCATTAGAAATAGATTAGATTTTGATGTATCTGGTTTGTACTCGGTCAAACTTGGCTCTGATCTGTATTATGTTTCCTAGTTTTAATGAATTTTGTCTTTAACCAAAAAAAAAAAAAAGACATGTTGGCCTGGGGAATGGTTTTGTTTGTACCAATTTCTAGAGTAGTAACGGTGGTGGTACTGTGGTAGGTTTTTGTCTACTTATGCTCTTGGGCTTCTTCAGGAGAAAATACACTTTGTTTTGGATGTATGTTTCTCTCTCCTCACAGTTGGTATAACCTACAGTTGATTGGTCCCACTAACTTGTGAGAAGGAGAAAGTATACACCGAAGTCCGTTTTCGACAATGACAGGTGCATGTAACTGTGTACTATGTAGGTGCAAGGTGTAGTCATATGCAAATACATTTTAGTGCTATTTGATGTCCTGTGATGCTGATATGATGTGACTGCTATACTGCTATTTGAACATTACCACTTCCTTAAAAAATAAATATACAACCTCACAAATGGTTGGGATATATATTCAAAGTTTTAACCCCTATTGTTAGTAGATTTATGCAAAATAGAAGAAGTGATTACACAGTAAGAGCATCCACTTTTCCTTCTATTTTGCACAAAAAAGCTATTTTTTCTATTTTACACACTCATTTTTATAAAACACTCACCTCAGTTTATCTATTCTACACATTTATTCAATAAAATATTCATTCTATTACAATTTTTTATTATTCTCTCCCTCACCGCCTCTCTCTCACAGACCCAATCCGAAACCCATCTCTCCCTACAACTAATAAAACTCACTAATACAGCAACTTTTATAGATTTTGGAAAGGCAAAATCACATCTTGCAAAAGATATTCCTCAATTTTCTTACTGGGTTTTCTCTCTCTCAAAATTTTGCTTCTTCCTCAGTCAACAATCAAAATTCACAAAACCAATCCTCAAAACTCTCAAAAAAGACATGGCCATGTCCAACCTTCTCTACCCATTAAACCCAACAACTTTCACTCTCTCTCATAAGCCACTTCACTCAACCTTCCTATCTTCTTTCACAAACCAACCTTATCTCATCACTCTAACTAACTTTGCAACCAAACCCAGAAATAAAATCCCAACTAAAACCACTTCGACGAAGCACTCATTCATCACCTTGTCGCTTCAGTGGGTTTCGACGAAGCCAGCGGCGAGGACGGTGAGGGCGGAGTCAGTGAGGCTGGTGACGAGGATGGCGAGGGTTGGAGCCAGAAGGAGACGAGAGAAGGAAAAAAAAAAACACTAAAGACAAGAGAGAAAAAAAAAACTAATAAAATAATAAATGCAAGTGCTACAGTAACAGTGCATATATACATGGTTATTGTAGCAATTGTGTAATTGTGCATAAATGCACAATTTGACACCCACTGATTTGGGTGTTTTTTTGCTTAAAATGTGTAAAATGAGCTAATTTTTCTATTTTGCACAACTTTGCATCAACTGATACAGTTGCTCTAAACTCAAAGATTTACTTAGTTTGAACTTAGACTTACGTCCATAGACTACATCAAGGTGAAAATTTCACCAAATTAAAAAATATAGAAAGATTATAAAAATTACATTAAAACACCCTCATAAAACCCAAAACCTAAACACACCCAAAAAGCTCTCTATCACGCAGATGATATAAACTAGAGAGAAATCTATTCTCTATTTCTATTTATGTTGCATACCACACACTTTTGAAACCAAGGGTTGGCGGGTTGTGTGTTTGTCCTAGACCAAACATAATTCCTCCTGAAACCTAAGGGTTAGGTCGGCGAAGTATTAGTTTTCTACACGGAACTAATTAAGCCATTCGTTTAACAAATTTTCACCTTAACTTGAATTGGATCAAAGACAATAAGTCATGGGCGGAGTCAGTGAAGTTGGTAAGTAAACTTGAATTCGTTTAAATGGCATTGTTAGATTGAAACAACTAGCAAGTACTACGGGAAACAAACAGTAGTTTATTGGTGCAAACTATTTGGCAAAGAGAAAACCATGTTTTCGTTTTACTAATAATGTCTTATTTTCTCATAGAATCAAATCCTTAATGTCTCCATCCTTCCAATAATTATCTTTTCCTTCAATCTTTTGTGCTTTTCATAGTTTCAAACTCTGAAATTTTGCTACAAACTTAATTTTTAAATAATTAGAACAATAGAGACAAAAATTGAATTCTACATGATTTTCTAAAAGTAATCAAGACAGTGAAGTGGAATACAACTTTCCGGTTATTGTTATGTTTTAGTTTTTTATACATTGATGTATCTTTCAAAATATTTGAATAATCAAATCAATGAATTGAGTATTTTTGTTTCTTTATTGTCTAATTGTTTAGTTACTTTTATTAACATCAACTAATATTTTTTGGATTAATTATGCTTCAAATATTGTCTCTTAATCTTGCAACTCCTAAACCAAAATCCTCAGGGCCGGCCCTAGACACTTTGGGGCCTTAGGTGAGAACTAAAATGGTGCCTCTCTTTTTATATAAATATATATATATATATATATATATATATATATATATATATATATATATATATATATTTTTATGTATTAATTAAATTAATATTTATTTAATATTTTTATATTATAATATATTTCATTTAAAATCTATGTTTCTTACATTTTGAGATGTAAATTGACTAATTAAATTTTTGTATTCAAGTTCTTTTAACATCTCTTTTTCAATCGATAATATAGCTAATCCACTTAATATTTTTTGGGACATTGTTGATCTTAGCTAGATATGATTTTATTAATTTTAATTTTGAAAAACTTCTTTTTACAAAAGCAACTATAACAAGTATTGTTAGTAAAATTCTATAAGTAATGCATGTATTTGGAAATGAATCTAACCTTTTTATATAATTTAGTATGTTAATTGGAGTATATTATTTTATCTGTAAAATTTCTTTTAAAACTTTTAACTCTAAAAATAAATCTAAACCATCAATATCATGTTTGAGAAATTAAATATTTAAGTTTAATATAGTATTCTTGCAAACTATCATCATCTAGTGATTTCAATTTCGTGAAGTTAAATAGAAAACCAAAAAAATCTTCATATATTTGAAATTGTTCAAACTTATTCAGATGCAATATTTTGAGATGAATTCATAATAGATGTAAATCTATTTTCTCCATATCCTTTAAAATAAGAAATGAGGTATTTTAATTGATTTATAGCCACAGAAGTCTTATTGACTTATTTGATAATACTCCACCCCAACAGTTTGAATTTCGTTCCAGATACCGTTCCGGATTGGCCATGGAAACAAAATATTCCGGTACCGGTGTGTGCCGGTGCACCGTTCCGGGGTTATATATATATATATATATTAGAGTAACTAATAAAAAAATACAGTGATTACTTTTTACTATAATAGATAAATTATATAGATTAATGAATATAATGGTTTAATTATATAAAAAAAAATAGTGTTTTAAGACATTCAAAATAAGTGGTTAGATTTTTTTTTTTTTTTTTTTTTTTTAAGAACAAATTTTGTTATTTAGCAAATAAAACTACCTTCCTTTCAAATCATCTATATATATATATAACCGAAGTTTATGAAATTCTCACAATTTTCCACGTAAGCACAACATTTAAATAAAATTATCATTTTATTTAAATAAAATTATTTTTATTTAGTTCAAACTTAATAACAAGTGAAACTCTATCTCTTTAACAACTTCAATTTAGTTCAAAATTATTTTTGTTTAATCCAAACTTATCAAGGTGTAAAACTTCATCTCTCTAATAAGTCTAACTTAAACTCAAACTCAAACTCAAACGTTGATATTATTATTATTATTATTATTATTATTTTAATCTCTCTATTTCACTAACGTGATATTTTATGATAGGGTGCAAACTTATAGCCATGGATTATTCTTTTGAATGTAACCCAATCTTTTTCTTATATTTTTCTATTTTTTAGTCATATATATATATATATATATATATATATATATATATATATATATTGTATTAATAATTTTTAAGTAGTGAATCATTTGATTCTTTAATATTTTTTGGTCTTTCAAAAGTTTTAATATCTGAATTTTTGAGTTTTTTTTTGCAGTATCTAAATTTTTTTAACAAATTTTATGTAAGCCATGGCTTCTTCATTAAATTGTAATACAAATTGAAGTCATACAAGAGCAAATCATATAATGGTGTAATTTCTTAATCAATTTAAGATTTTATAAAATTATGTTAGTCTACCTCACAAATAGGTAGGTTCTCGTGCATAGCACGAGTTAGCGACAAGTTTTTCCCATTCCTAAGCTCCCACCCAGGTGGCCACCTCTACTCCTCAACTTTTCCATTGCATTTATTCTCTCATATATTTATTTATTACTTCTTTATAGTTTAGTAAGTTTACAATGCTCCTTTCTTCTCAATCCTTCAGACTCTCAACTTCGTCTTCGTCTTCTTTCTTCTCAGTTCTTCTTTCTTTAAAGGTTAAGGATGATATTTTTGGGATAACTGATTTTTCTTTTAGACCAAAGAATACCAATGTTTATAAGGATGTTCCAGATTTTCTGTTCTTTGGTCACAAAGATTTATCAAATTTTTTGGAGTTTCAACTAAAACTATATTTTTTTTCTACTTCCCCTTCTTTTTCAAAATTTTGGGGCCCCCTTCCACTTGGAGGCCTTAGGCAATGGTTAAATTGGCCTAGTGGAAGAGTGGGCCTAGAAATGTATGAGCTTGAAATAAAAAGGAATTCCAAGACTCTGTTCTAGGGAAGCAAGCATCATGAGTTGTAGAATTAAAAAAGACCCAACAAGAGGAAGACCATTGGCGTCGAAATCCGCCCATAGTCAGTCGTAGAACAACACAACTTGTATCACAATAATAATAATAATGATAATGATAATGATAATAATAATAATAATAATAATTGAAAGCTCGGATTTGTGCTAAAACATAAGAACTTGTTCAGACCCCCAAATAAAAATTACGGCTAAATTGTTTTTACTCTTACTTAATCAAAGTATGGAACAAGAGTCAATGTGCGCAATAAATCGATACTACTCTAGTGCATAAACATAAACAATAAACAATAAAAGTAAAGTACAAGAGTAAAGGAAGAGAAATGCAAACACAAGATAATACTAAGACATGTTATCAAAGAAGAAACCACAGAACTCGGCGAAAAACTTATCCGCGACCCTCTAAGTTGAAATCGATCCACTAGAGAATAAAGTTGGAGTATATGAATAACAAAAGACCCTCCAAGCCTAGTCTACTCAATATACTTGAGCCCTCCAAGCTCCTACTACTAACGAACTTCTCAAAGTCACGTCTTCTCTAACTTTCCGGATCCCACAATATGCCCAATTGCATCCGCCAAGCCTCACCCGCTTCTTTTGGAAAATCCTCAAAGTTTCCGGAGCTCCAAAACACTCTCTACATTCTGAAAATGTGTAAATTGTATTTAGGTACAAATCTTCTCTTAAGGTGTGGCAATAGGAAAGGCAATGAAAAGAGAAAAGAGGCTACAATGATTTCTCACTAAAGATGAGTAGCTCTCTTTCTCTAAAAGATAGGTGTATTGTGTTGTAGAAAACCTATCTAGGGTTTTTCTCTTTGAATAGCCTCTTTTACTTTTGTGGATAATAAGGATATATATAGTATAGGTGAATGGTAAAAAAGTCACACTTAAAATCCTCTAGGCAGAGAGTTTCACAAGTTCTGCATGTGTTGGCCTTTCTCGCGAGACACTCGCGAAACTGACAGTCTGGCATGACTCTTCAACTTCTAGTATGTGCTTCTCACATGTCTTTGTTGCGGGTTACTCTTCTCACGAGCTAGTCACGAAACTGCACTGATTCTTCATTTCATGCTCGATTTTTCACCAACTTAATACTAAACTCAATACAATAAAATCCTACAAAATACAAGGAACAAAATTAAAGCAATTACAACACTTTTTGTCATGGAATAAAGCCAACATAAAACATAGTTGTAAATCACAACTTTATAATCTCCCTATTTAGCTATTCTGTAACCAAAAACATTCTATAACAAACTCTAGACTTAAACGTGAGTTTAGGAACAATGGCAAAACTCACTCACACCTAAATCTAAAACCTATGATGAACTTAAAACATATATACCTGCAACCTGAAATACTTGCACAAAACGCATTAGACCCTCAAGGTAGAGCAAGTAATAAAATGACAAGTATAATGTAACAAGTAAAATGTGATCAAGTAAACATTATGTGAAACATATGAGCAACTTAATCAAACACATGACAGTTATATGGAAATGACTACTATGATCATATAGCAAAGCAAATGATCATCTGAATATACAACCAATAAAGCACAATGGCGTAAGGATGTATGCATGTCCAACATATAAACACGATGTAATGAAAGCAACAAAACATAGATACTTGTAAGGTTGAATTTAATCAATCATGTGTTGGTTTTATTCCGTGTCAAATTTTCTTGTAATTCAACATGTGGAAACCTTGTATTTAGGTGGAAATAATGTAAGGGTTGTGTGTTAGAGAATGTGAAGAAACTCAAGTTATGTGCATTCAAAGGGAGTCTCGCGACTGGATCTCGCGACTGGCAAGTCGCCACACGTGTGAAACATGCAGAAAGCTAAAGAGCACTATAGGACAAAAAGTACAGTCTGGCCTGGAAGTTATCTCGCGATTCAAACTCGCAACTCATTCCAGTCGCGAGGCCAAGTTGCTAGAATACCCTATTTGGATGAAAACTGACTTTTCACATTCCATCTCATACCCTACTATAAATACCTTTATACCCACGAAATATAGTGTGGCTATTCAAAGAGAAAAACTCTAAGAGAGGTTTCTACAATACACCCACCTCATTAGAGAGAGAGTTATTCATTTTTAGAGAGAAATCTTTATAATCTCTTCTCATTCCCTCTCCCATTATTATATCCATTGAAAGGAGATTTCTAACCAAACACTACCTGCACCCATTTAAAGTGTTGATTGTTTTTGGAGTTTGGGAAGCATTGGAAGATGCCAAGGATAGCAGATGCAATATGGGATTATTGCGGGATCCGATAAGCTAGAAAAGACAAGGTTCGACATAACCCTATTGGACCAAGAAGCTTGGAGGGCTTAAGTGCATTGGGTAGATTAGGCTTGAAGGGTCTTCTGCTATTCATATATCCCAACTTTATTCTCTAGTGGATTATTGATCGCTTAGAGGGTGGTGGAAAGGTTTTTCGCCGAATACTTCGGTTTCCTCTTTGAGAACACATCATCGTGTTATCTTTATGTTTGCATTTTTCTTCCCTTTCTCCTTACCTTTTAATTGTTGCTGTGTGTGTAATTAATTATGGTTTAGAGTGTTATAGCAATTTAGCTATAGCTTATATTTCATATTCTGCACATATACTGTTTGATTATAAGCTTGTGTTGGTAATTTTGTATTTGAGGGTTTAAACGTTCATTAGTGTTTTACACACTATTTGAACTTTCAATTGGTATCAGAGCAGGTACACTTATTGTGGTTTAAATACGTAAGTGTAATCCTTGGCCCCTTGTGTTTATTTGCCGTGGATAGTACTTTGTATGTCTTTATACATGTTTTGAATGTTGATGAATGTAACATGCCACGTGTTTGTGAAAATGCCTCTATGAGTGATAATCCTTATAATTGTGATGCTATGTTACATGAATCTTTGGATGTTACTGATATTCCTAACATCAAACTCTTGAAGAAAAATGCTTAGAAGTTTCAAAAGAATTTCAACAAGTTCATTTGTGAAAAGAATGATTTGATTGCTAAATTCAATGAATCCAATAAATTGGTTGAAAAGTACAAGAAATTTGCTGAACATTCTCTTGAAAAACCAAAGGAGTTTGAATGTTTGAATATAGACTTGGATGCTAAACTTGTTTTATCTAACAAATTTATTGATGAGCTAAAATGTGAAAATGAATCTCTTAAGATGCATGCCAAGTGTTTGATTACTGAACCTATTACTAAAAATGATGAAAATATTTGTTACAATTATGTTGTGGTGCCCGATTTTGTGCCTATTATGTGTTTTACCTCAAAGGACAAATCTGCGTACATTCCTCCACACAAAAGAAATCAAAAGGTGGAGAGAAAGGCTATTAAGTTAAAGCCTCCAACCTAAGGTTTTGAATGAATCTAAATTTGTTCCAACTTGTCACCATTGTGGTGTGATTGGTCATATAAGATCTCAATGTCATAAGTTGAAGAGAGAACAAAACCATGTTGCTAAATCCCTTCCCAAAAAAACCTAGTGGACTGAAACATATTGTTTGTCACCATTGTGACGCTTTTGATCATCTAAGACCTTATTGCTCTAAATTTCATACTCTTAAAAGAATTAAAAGAAAAGAGAAACTTGAACTTCTTGGAAGTTGTACTAAAAAGGGTAAACCGAATTTGAGTGAAAATAGCATGTTGTTAAAGAAAGTGTTTAATGCTTTTAACTCCTTGTCTATATGCATCTCCAATTCTCATTCTTCCAAACCTAGTCTCTCTTCTCATGAGACACTCATTCCAAACAAATGTTCCGTTTGGATGAGGAAATGTTCCGTTTGGATGAGGAAAGGTTCCTATGGTTGAGCTTTTGCTCTTTTGGTCCTTAATCTAATTCTTTCGATCATTGTAGGACCATTCATGCATTAAATGTCATATCTTCATGCATTTTGTGCATCTTGCATTTCTTTGTATGCATTATTTTGTTTTGATCTTACTTTTATGTTTTAGTTTTGTGCGAGTAAAAATCCAAAACCACATAAAAAGGTGAAAAATTCAAAAAGTTTGATCGTATAGGTTTGAGCACATATTACATGCATGTTTAGCCTTGTACCTTTGTACTAATAGCTTTGTGCATTTATGAGCTTAGCTAGTTCTCTATGCATTTATATCTTTGTGGGAAAAATCTTGACATCTATGTGTGATTATTGTAAATCGATTTCAAGCTTGTCATGAATGATTAGTCATTAGTTATGTTGGTTTTGATACATGCGTAGACTTGTGCCTATATCTCTTCCCACTATTTTATTTTTTGCTTAAAGAGCTCAACAAATGTCAAATATCAAAAAAAGATAATGAGCTATAAAAACTGTCGCACATACTAGTATTTGACTAGGAAAAAGGAAAAACGACTTATATTGAAAATATATGGTGCCCAAAAGCTAAAGGTTTGTTCATCAAATTGAAATATCAAAAATTTCAGGTATTGATCTCAAAAAAAGATGTAAAGATAAAAAATGATCAAATGTTATGAATTGTAAAGAAGCCAAATAAAAAGCTTCAAAGATATGTAATCATTTTCTTGTGGGACATCATATATGTTCATTTCTATAATTGAAATAGATCACTTGACTTAATACTAGTTGTGTATGACTTGATTGAATTGATCATTGAAACTTCACTCTAGATTAAGGACTATTCCACATTTAATACACACACACAACACACATGTCTAATGTTCAATGAATACCTTATTCATTTGTTCGATTGTACTTGTTTAAATGTGATGTGTGTGTGCTCAACTATATATGGATCAAACAAAAAAAATTATTGATCATTCTATTTGTATTTGGAAGTGATTTTTATCACTCTTTGTGTTCATGTTTAGTGCTTACTTTGTTTTTCATTGTTTAAACATGTTCCATGTTGAATAACAAGTATCAAAGTTTTTCGCAACTTACTCACAATTCATCTTGCAACTCACCAATCGCGCAACGCAAGTCACGAGTTCATCCAGAAGCTTTCGCAACTTGCCTAGTCGCAAAATGCCTAGAAATAGTTTTTTTAAAGAGCTTTTCATGAGAAACCTATTTTAAACCTCTCCCATCCTCTCTAAAACCCATCTTTCAATATTTTTACATCAAAACTCAATCAATTTGAATGGTTTTTCATTATATTAACATCTCTAAGGTATTTTTAAACTCTTTTCATTGATTTAGATTCTTAGATTATCTTTTGGAGAATTTTGTGCTCTTGGTTGAGATTTTCATAGTAGGGGTTGAGAAAACTTAATTTTTGTCAATTTTTTGCATGGGATTGGTTTCTTTTAATGATCTTCTTTGGATGTTGGCCCTTTGTGGCAAAAAGAACATGTCTTAAGGGTGGATTTCATGATGTTCATGCATTATTTTACGTTGTTGTTCATAGTGTGCATGCTAAGTGTTTGAAAAATGCCTCTTAATCATTTTCTCATTTGTTTGGACTCCGATGAGTATCAAACTTTGAGGTTTCTCATGTTTTCTCATTAGGAATGTTTGGATCATTGGTTGTGTATTTAACACACCCTGCCCCACATGTGCATTTTCCATGCTTTGGTTATGCATTGCACACAGCCACTTCTTACATACACTTTTGCTACCCTTGTCATGCATTGGTCTATACCTTGTTTCTTCATTCTAACATGTCATGTTTACCTTATACTTTGTAGTACTTTGTTTTGTCTTATGTTTGAGCTTCATTTTCTCATTCATCTCGCACCCTTCATGCATAGTTATCATTATTCGTACTTTCATCTCTTGCCCTCGTTTCTTCATGACCCTTTGTCTATTCGTGACAAAAAGGAAGAGAGTATACTCGAGAGAGTATACTGGAGAGTATACCGGAAAGTTTGACATTTCTATATGACTCTTGTGCACATCTTTAAGAGGAGAAATTCTATTTCTCGTGCACATTTGTAGGGAGAGAGATATTCCATAGGGGAGATGCATAAAACAAAGGAGAGAAGACATCGAGTTAATAAGAAAACTTTGTTTTGTTTGTTTCTCTTTATGTTTGTTTTCTTGTTTGCTTTATGGTGCTTTGAGTTATGTTTAATATCTTCACTTTGTTATTCTCATTGCATCATACTTGTGTTGGACATGCATACATCCTCATGTTATTGTGCTTCATAGAATGCATGTTCGGATGATCATTTACTATGCTATGTGATTATTGTAGTTATTTCTTTATGACTGTTTTGGTGTTTGGTCAAGTTGCTCATATGTTTTACATCATGTTTACTTAATCACAATTTACTTGTTACATTTTACTTGTCCTTTTATTATTTGCTTTACTTTGAGGGTCTAATGTGTTTTATGTAAATGTTTCAGGTTATAGGTTTATATGTTCCAAGTTCATCACAGCTTCTAGATTTAGATGTGAGTGAGTTTTTCCATTGCTCCAAAACTCATGTTTAAGTCTAGAGTTTGTTTTAGGATGTTTTGTCACGAAATAGCCAAAATGGGAGATTGTAAGGTTGAATTTAATCAACCATGTGTTGGCTTTATTCCGTACCAAATTTGTTTGTAATTCAGCATGTAGAAACCTTGTATTTAGGTAGGAAAGTATTGAGTGTTTTTGGAGCTTGGAAAGCATTGGAAGATGTCAAGGATGGCGGATGCAATATGGGATTATTGCGGGATCTGGTAAGCTAGAGAAGACAAGGTTCGGCCTAACCCTATTGGAGTAAGGCTGTGTTTGGTTGCTGTAAAACATTTTCCGGAAAATACATATTTTCCGGAAATGCTAATTTCCGAAAAAGGAAAATGTTTCCATGGTGTTTGGTTGCATTTCAAAAAAATTTTCGGAAAATATTTTCTGGTGTTTGGAAAAGAAGAAGGAAAACACAAATCAAAAAATGCAGAATAACACAAATCAGAAAAACACAAGCCACAAATCCAGGAAAACACAAATCCAGAATAACACAAGCAAATTAAGGCTGGTTCATTCAAATATTTTTACAGAAAATGCATCAAATTAGGCAAAAGAAACCAAAACCCAGCAAAAGAAAATGAATCAACGACGAGCGACGACCGCACCGCGCGATCTCATCGATCGCGCCGCTCGTCGGCGCGGTGCGATCGTCCGACGAGCGGTGCGATCGACGATCGCGATCGCGCCGCTCGTCGATCGACGAGCGGTGCGCGTCCGACGAGCGCGCTTGTCGATCGCACCGCTCGATCGACGATCGCGTCGCTCGTCGGCGCGGTGCGATCGTCGGACGAGTGGCCCGATCTGGGCTCTCTCTTCTCTCTCTCTCTCTCTGATCTGGGCTCTCTCTTCTCTCTCTCTCTCTCTGATCTGGGCTCTCTCTCTCTCTCTCTCTCTCTCTCTCTCTCTCTCTCTCCGGAAGTTATTTGAAGTGAAAATGAGGGGAGAAAATGATTTCCGGGTCAAAGGTGAAAATATTGGTCAACCGGAAGTCATTTTCCGGAAAATGATATTTTCCGTGACAGCCAAACATGCGGAAAAGGGTGAAAATGATTTCCTGAAATCATTTTCACCCAAAACAAACGCACCCTAAGAAGCTTGGAAAGCTTAGGTGCACTGGGTAGATTAGGGTTGAAGTGTCTTTTGCTATTCATGTATCCCAACTTTATTCTCTAGTGGATTATTGACCGCTTGGAGGGCGGTGAATAGGTTTTTCGTTGAGTATTTCGGTTTCCTTTTCAAGAATACATCGCCGTGTTATCTTTGTGTTTGCATCTCTCTTCCCTTTCTCCTTACCTTTTAATTGCTGCGTGTGTGTAATTAATTATGGTTTAGAGTGTGTTACCAATTTGTTATAGTTTATATTTCATATTCCACACATACACTATTTGATTATAAGTTTGTGTTGGTAATTTTGTATTTGGGAGGTCTAAACATTTATTGGCGATTTACACATTATTTGAACTTTCAATACTAAGCATAACTCAAAGTACCATATAGCAAACAAGAAAACAAACAAAGAATAAAACAAAACAAAACAAAACAAAGTTTTCTCATAAAGATGTGTCTTCTCCCCCTTGGTATATGCATCTCTCCTATGAAATTTCTCCCCCTAAGAAAGTGCACGAGATAGAATTTCTCCCCCTGAGAATGTGCACATAAGTCATAGAAATGACGATACATTCCAATATATTCTCTAGTATACTCTCCCTCTTTTTGTCACGAATAGACAAATGAATCAAGAGGAACGAGGGAAAGAAAAGAAAATATGAACAAGAATAATGATACATGAAGGGTGCAAGATGAAAGAGAAAATGAAGCTCGAACAAAAGATAAACCATTTAAAAAAAAAAATGCTACAAAGCATAAAGACAACATGACATGCTAAGAATGATGGAACAAAATATAGACCAATGCATGACATAGACACAAGAACATGTTATATGTGCTAAAAATGTCTAAAAAGACTTAACTAGCATGAATGAATGCAAAAATATGTCAAGTGATAGAGTGTATGTATCAATGGTGCATCTAGTATGCATATGAGATACATGATCAATGCATGAGCAAGTACTCACGGGGCAAAGTGTGTAAAATACACAACCAATGATCAAAACATGATAAACATGCAAAATCATGGTAATCCCCAAAAATTGGTACTCATTGAAGTCTAAAAGAGTGAAAAAATATCATAGAGGTATTTTATCAAACACTTAAAGTGCACGCACTACACATGTATGTTAAACAATGCATGAACATATGAAAATCTTACCTAAATATATGTTATTTTGCCACAAAGGGTCAACATCCAAAGCAAATGATCATTTAAAACAAAACCCAATAAAAAATATTGACAAAAATTAAGTATTGCAACCTCCATTTGAGAAAATCTCAACTATGATCATAAAACCCCCAAAAGCATAATCTAAAGATCAAAATCAATGATAATAGTTAAATATTACTTTAGAGATATTAATGGAATGAAAAACAGTTGAATTTAGTTGGGTTTTGATATAGAAACATTAAAATAGGGGTTTGAGAGAAGATGGAAGAAGTTTAAAATAAATGTCCCACGAAATGCCCTTTAAAAAGCTGATCTGGAAAATTTCGCAGGTAGCTGAGAATTTTCACGAATAAGCCCTTCTTGCGAGTAACTCGCGAAACTCTCTGTCCAAACTTGCGACTGAACTTACTCGTGAAATAAGTTGCAAAAACACACAAAAAACATGTTTTTTACACAAAATCAACTTTAAAAACTTTGAAAAACATTGATGATACAAATCACTTCCAAAAGAAAATAAAAAGAACAAAAATCTTTTTGATTTGATCCATATATGGTTGAGCACACACACATCACATTTGAACATGTACAATCACACAAATGAAATAGGCATTCATTGAACATTAAACTTGTGTATTGTGTGTGTGAATCAAGAATGAACTAGTCCATAATCTAGTATGAAATTTCAATGATCAATTCAACCAAGTCATACACAACTAGCACGAAATCAAATGACCTATCTCACTTGTAGAAATGAACATATATGACCCCACACCAATGTGTTTACATTTGATTGAAAGTTTTTCATTTGACTTCCATATTTCATACTTTGATTAAATACAACTCAAATTTTTGATAAACGATGCCATAAACTTTTTGATATATCTTAGACAAATAAGTATTTGGCTTTGGCACCATATATTTTTAATACAAATTTGCTCCACCTTTTCCTAGTCAAACTAATTTTCAAAGCAATGTTTTTTCAGCTTTTTCTCTTTTCAGAGATTATCATTTGTGGAGCTCTTTTGAGAAAAAAAAAATGTGAAGAAATATATAGGCACAAGTCTACGCATATATCAAGATCAAGCAAGACCATTGACCAATCATTCATGATAAACTTGAAGATCTATTTACAACAATCAAACGTAGATTTCTAGATGTCGCTCACACTTAAAAAATGTGCGTACATAACAAGCTAAGTTCGTAAATGCACCACGCTATTAGTACGGAGGTACTAAGCCAAACTCACATGTGATACGTGCTCAAACATATACGATCAAACTTTTTGAGTTTTTCACTTTTTATGTGGATTTTTACACACACAAAACAAAGACATAAAAGTAAGATTAACAACAAAAGCAAAAAACAATACATATAAAGAGATGCATTATGCATAAATGCATGATAATAAAACATCTAATGCATGAAGGGTCCTACAAAGATTGGAAGAATTAGATCCATGACCAAAAAAACAAAAACTCAACCATAGGAATCCTTCCTCATTTATACGAAACGATTGTTTGGAATGAGTATCTCATGAGAAGTGAAACGAAGGTTGGAAAAATGAGAACCGGAGATGCACATAAACAAAAAGGTAAGAACATCAAAAATTTTCTTCAACAACTTACCATTTTCTCCCAAATTCGGTTTAGCTTACAAAGCATAACTTCTAAAAAGCTCAAGTTTCTCTTTTCTTTTGATTCTTTTAAAAGCTTAAAACTTAGAGTAATGAGGTCTTAGATGACCGTAGGCATCACAATGATGACAAACAATGTGTTTAGGTCCACTAGGCTTTTTAGGGAGAGATCTAACAATATAGTTTTGTTCTCTCTTCAACATGGAACATTGAGGTCTAATATGACCGATCACATCGCAATGGTGACAAGTAGGAAAAAACTTAGCCTTTTTCTTCAAGAGTTTGACATTTGGAATTTTAATAGCACCCATAGATTTATGTAACATGTTATCACAATCATGAAGATTAACATTTATAGAGGCATTTTCACAAACACATGGCATCTTACACTCAACAACTTCCAAAACATCCATAGAAGCATACAAAGCACTATCCATGACAATAAATACAAGAGGTCAAGGATCACACTTAGGTAATGAAACCAAAACAAATGTATCTGCTTTGATACCACGTGAAAGCTCGCACTTGTGCTAAAATACAAGAGTTTGTTCAAACTCCTAAATAAAAATTACGGCTAGATTGCTTTTACTCTTACTTAATCAAAGTGCAGAATAAGAAAATGTGCGCAATGAACCGATACTACTCTAGTGCATAAATATGAACAATAAACAATAAAAATAAAGCACAAGAGTAATGGAAGAGAGATGCAAACACAAGATAACATCAAGACGTGTTATTAAAGAGGAAACCGAAAAAATTAGTAAAAAACCTCTCCGCAACCCTTCAAGTCGAAATCGATTCACTAGAGAATAAAGTTAAAGTACACAAATAACAAAAGACCTTCCAAACCTAGTCTACCCAATGTACTTGAGTACTTCAAGCTCCTACTACCAACAGATTTCTTGGAGTCATGTCTTCTCTAACTTTTCGGATCCCGCAATACGCCCGATTGCATCCGTCAAGCTTCACCAACTTCTTTTGACAAACCCTCAAAATTTCCCAAACTCCAAAACACTCTTTACACTCTGAAAATGTGTGGGTTATATTTGGATGCAAATCTCCTCTTAAAGTATAGCAATGGGAGAGGCTACAATAATTTTTCACTAAGGATAAATAGCTCTTTTTAAAAGATGGGTGTGTTTTATTGTAGAAAACCTATCTAGAATTTTTCTCTTTGAATAGTTTCTTTTACTTTTGTGGGCAATGAGGGTATATATAGTATAAGTGAAGGGTAAGAAAGTCACACTTAAAATCCTCCAGGCAAAGAGTTTCACGGGTACCTCGTAGGTTGGCCCTTCTCGCAAGACACTCACGAAACTGATAGCCAAGCATGACTTTTTAGCTTCTAGCATATGCTTCTCACATGCCTTTTTTGTGAGTTACTCTTCTCGCGAACTTCTCGTGAGCTAGTCGCGAAACTGTACTGATTCTTCATTTCATGCTCAATTCTTCGCCAACTTAATACTAAAACCAATACAATAAAATCCCACAAAATACAAGGAACAAAATTAAAGCAATTACAACACTTTTTCTCATGGAATAAAGCTAACATAAAAGATGCCTTTTTCGCGAGTTACTCTTCTCGTGAACTTCTCGTGAGCTAGTCGCGAAACTATACTAATTCTTCATTTTATGCTCGATTCTTCACCAACTTAATACTAAATCCAATACAATAAAATTCCAAAAAATATAAGGAACAAAATTAAAGCAATTACAACATTTTTTGTCATGGAATAAAGTTAACATAAAATATAGTTGTAAATCACAACTTTACAATGATGATGATGATGATGATGATGAGGAAGAAAACCATAAGGATGTCATTTTCCTGTACAGGTTGTTATACAAGAAAACCATAAAGATGAAATTTTTTTGATAATCATCTCCAACCCCCATTTCAACTCTTTCACAAATTCCTTTGTTTCTCTAAATTTAAATGTTCCTCACCAAGGCAAAATTCGTGCTTGCAGCAATATTTTCCTTTATTTTCTACGTTCAACTATTTTTCAACTCTTTATTAATTTTTCCCCACACTTTGAAAAAAGTGTCATATTTTCTTTTGGCACAATGAACTCTAGCCCAAATGACACCTTCTTCCCTTGTAAAATCTTGGTGGAGGGTAAGTTTGTGGGTTTAAGACCCATTGAGTGTGTTTGTAACTTGTCAATAAAATTAAAAGGTTGAACAGTGTGCTTACAATATGGTTCGTCCCTCTTCACCATTTGCAAACGCAAGTGTTTGTACAAAGTTCTGTAGTGTCAATAGGCTGTTATTTTTTAGGTGGTCAAACTCTGAGTTCAAGTACCTCTCTCCATTTCAATTTAAGTAGAAAATTGCTGGGACCACAACAAACGACACAACTTGTCTATCAAAAAAATAATTGTTGAGATGGGATATTTTTTGGATTATTAGAAAATTGATGTTCTTTCTCCATTTTACATGCGGTTGTGAAGGATCTTAAGTACCTTGACTCTCATGAGTGGGTGAAAGTTGAGGGGAATTCTACTACTGTTGGTATAACCGACCATGCTCAGGATCATTTAGGTGATGTTGTCTACAATGAACTACCGGAAGAGGGAGCTCCAGTATCACAAGGCGGCAGCTTTTGTGTGGTTGAAAGTGTCAAGGCTACTAATGATATTAATTCTCCCATTTCAGGGAAAGTGGTTGAAGTAAACGAAGAGCTCAATGACTCCCCTGGTCTGGCGAGTCTCCTTTTCAATTTGATTTTCAATGTTGTATGTTTTTTCTTATTTTGTGTTTTGTTTTGTTTGTTTTTTTGTTTTGCTTTTTATTTTTTACTTTTTTTTGTACTGGACCTGGATCAACAAGTAAAGTCATAGACTGGAACAGGAGAGAAAAGATGACCGTATTTTCTTTTTCATGCTTGACTGAAACTGAATGTCTCAATATTGGGAATCATCTAAGACTAGGAGCTACACTAGAGTTTCAGTACAATGCCAGCCAATTTGAACTTGCTTTTGCATTTGTTAAGGATGTGATACCTGATGTTCTATTTGTATATTGTACATGCAAGTGCTCTTATGCCTTTTTCCTATCTATAGTTTTCCCATTAAGGGGAAGAGGTACCACTGGGCTGCAATTGCTTGTGGTAGATTGGTAGGTCAATCCAGCACTAGTTTTCTCCATGTTTGTGCTAGGTACCACTGCCCCTAAAATTTTACTAATCTTACAACTAATTTTTCTGCCTTTCATTTCTGATTTTCTCAATTGCTCTCGTGATAAATTACTATCAGTTAATTGGTGGTTCTGATAAATACCTTGTGTGGCTTTATTTAATGTAGCTAATATTGATAATATTTTAAGATAACTAAAAAATATCTATTAAAAAAAAGGAATCTGGTTTTCCAATTTCAAAATTGAATTTTGTGCTAACATACTTAAGAGTTAAGATTTTGCGAGGGGAGTGGTTATGAACAGATTTGAACCGTGTCCAATATTCATCTTTTGACATCAATGCATAATCAAAACATGTCAGAGGCTCAAATTTTGTCTCTGTTTATTTAAACGCTCTGAATTCAGAGAGGTCTGACTATGAACAAATTTTGCCTCCTGAATTGTGTGCTAGCTATCAAAGCTGGGCATATTTTACTATTTCTCTTTGTTGTCTTCATCTTGCCCTGCATGTCTTGTCCCCATGTCGCTTTTTGTCTGGTGTTGCATGGTTCTTCTTTCCCTTTCTTTTGGGTAGGGCTTCAAAGTCAAGTTTCCTTCTTCTTCCTTAATTATTTTTTTAGTTACCTTAAATGGCCTATAGTTAAATATAGTTCCTTCTAGTACGCAAGTTTTAGGCAATGTCCCTAGTAGCCAATATTTGCCAATGATTTTAATTCTATGATTTCCTTCTTCCTGTGTGAGTGAGTGAGGTTTTGTGGTGTGTTCTACAGGACAGAGTCAAAGAGAGAGGAGTTTAGATTGTCTGTTTGGTAGTTAAGAAAATGCCCAAGAAAATGAAGGAGAAAAGAATCTGTTAGATGCAAGAAGTGGAGAAAGTGGTGGCTAGTTAGCATGTTAGGTTTTACGTTTTTTAGGCTTTTAGATGTTTTTTTTAGTATTAAACTTTAAATTTTAGATGGGTAATTGGTATTCAGTGGTTTAACGATTAAGATATATTTAGTTGAACTACCCATTTGGGTGTTATCCATTGAATCCAAATATTTAATTGGGTTGAGTTAGGACTTACCCGAATTAAGTGGATCATTAAATGGGTTAATGGGTTTCAATAAAATGTAATTTCTCAAAAAATTATCTATTCCATAGTTTCATTTATTTCAAAAATCAAACATTTCTGCTTGGTGTTAAAATATAAAACATCCAAATAATTTCATTTTATGGATTGAAGAATAAATTTGAATATTTAAGAAAGACAGGACACTGCACAAAATTAATGCTTATTACAATGAAGAACTTACCGATAGTTTATGCCAACAATTTGTCAAAATCATAAGGGATTGTGCTACACTTTTCCCACAATCTTTGATGTTTTTAGGATTGCCTAGCAATGACTTGAATTCTTTATTACTAGGAACACTTTCAAGTAAATTCTGCAAAGTCAATATATACAATGATAAGACAAATGCTAGATAGGTACACTAGGCAAGATGACAGTTAGAAATAGAATTTCGATGGAAGCATACACTAAGTTTCTTTAGACTTTTCAAGTCTGGATGGTCCTTTAATAAGTTGCTATAGGCAGTTTCAAACATTCTTTTTACATCACATAAAAGTGTAGAATAAGTGCTACGAACTTTAAAAACCTGAAATATTTTACAGATATTATGAGTGGTATATGAGCATGTATAGGCAAAAAGCAATTTACCAATCATAGTTACCTCATTAAAAAATTGATGCAACTTGTACAATTATCCTCCGCTAACTTTGTAGATGTGCTGCTGACATTGTCATCTTTAAATATCCACACCAATTTTCTATATTTAAATTGATCTTGTAGAAACTTTGATTCCACTGTCCGCAACGAGGAAGAAAACTAATACTCAACTATGCCAACAGTTAATGACAGGTTCAATTTTGTTTAGTGGAGTTCCACTGGTGGTTGACTGGATTGTTCATTTATATTCTATCAATGGCATTATGCTAGAGCTGATCTAGTTAATGTAGGATATGAATGGTAACAAAAAATAACAGATGAGTATGCTTCATGGAAGGTTTTTTGTTTGATACAGCAAGAAATTAATAAAAGACTTTTCGAATAAGAAGTAATAGGATGTATTTGGCATGATATGGTTTGATGTGTCTCATAGGGACAAGGTGGACCAATCATATGTCAGACGAGAAATTGCTATGCAAAATGAGTTGGCCATATGAACAAGAACAATGTAAGACTTTTCAATAAAATGCATTCAGTGCAATTTGTCATAGGAAAAAATAGCATAATATCACATTATTGATTTCTGGCTTAAATCTAGACCCATAATTTGAGCTTCAATATTCAATGGGATGAACTTACAAGAATTTGGTCCTTGATCATGGTCAAAAGGCTTGAAATGGCTTCACATTTTTCAGCCCTCGTGTATAAATAAATATCTGGCATCATATACAATGCAAATCTTTTAGTAAGTAATTATATACAACCATTAATGCATCAAATTGTACCAACACTACTATAATACACGCAACAAATGTTGCGTTTTTTATACCATCCAAGATCACTCCCAAAATCTTTGTTTACATATATAGGAAATGCCAAAAGTTAAAAATGGTGAGCAAAATATAGAGACAGTAGGAAGAACCAAGGAAGTTTATAAAGAGTTTGAATTAATGCAACCTCGACCTCAAGGAATTCATATGCCAAAATGCACAGCTATAGATAGAATTTACTTTTCGCTTTTACTACCTGTCATATAAGTTCAAAATTCAAATAACCAGTGAAGGAAAGATTAATCAAGCAAACCATATTAAACTCAATTCTGTTTGTTTTCAAAAATAACTTGTTACATAGCTTTGTCCTTCCTAATTTTGTCATTTTCCTAATAGGCCATTTTGGGTTAGAAAGATTACTTAACTGTCATTGCATCTTTCTTACTTCAAAGAAGATGTATTACATGGCACACACACATCACAAAGTATTATCAAGAGATGAACTACCATACCTATAAGAGAAAGAAATGATCTGCATATTTTCAAGAAATGCTCTGTTGCCAAATCATCATTTTCCAAGATGCAAAGCTTCAAAGTAGCTCCCCAATGACTGAGTAGATCTTCTCCATATTTCTGACTAATATATAAGTATACAATAATCAATTAATTAGTACATGAAAACAAATGCTTTTTATTAAATAATATCTCATAATTCAACCTAATCGGTTTAACACCTTATTAATTTTGTTCTTCCAACAGTGGGTATATTTATCGATCTCCTAGGAAGGTATTCTTCAAGGGACCATATATATTACAAAACACTTTTGATACACATATAAATCTACAAATAATGAATCATGTTTATTACAATTAATTACGAGAACACTTACTTGTGTTGATCCCAAACATCTATTCCCTCATCAATTATAAATGAGTACAACCTTGTCAACAATTGTGGGAAGTAATCATTCAAATTTTTCTCAACTTGCTCACTAGTTTTCTGTAACAATATAAACAAACTTCAATGTATAGTATTTATAAAGTGATAATCATGCATTAAAATATTATTTACAAAAAAAAGTCTTATTACTAAAAATACACCATCTAAGTATAAAGGAAGTGTACGAGAGAATCTCTTAAAGAATTGTAATTAAAAGTACATAGATTCAAGAAAGTCAAGAAAATGAGAATAATAAGCACAATCAAATACATTCCATTCCGTTATGAACTCCCAAACGAAGCCTTATTGCAACCCTTCTACACACACCCAAATCAACCTAGACATCTCTTGGAAATTTGATAAGCATTCAATCTACTTTTGTCATAAGCAAACCAAAAAAAAAAAAATTGAAGAACCTCTCTCACTCTCACTGCCACATGTAATATTAATCTACATATGACTTCTACAAAAGAAATTGATAAAAGAAAGTTAAAGGATAATCAACTAATATGCATTTAGTCGATAATAATAAGAAATTTGAAAAACTTCTCTCACTCTTACTACCACATGTAATATTAATCTACATATGACTTCCACAAAAGAAATTGATAAAAGAAAGTTAAATGATAATCAACTAATATGCATTTAATAATAATACAAAGATGATAGACAGATAAGAGTACATACACATTGCCTATCACCATTAATGCGTATTATGACATTCCGAGAGAAAATAATCTGGCTCAATGCACTATTTGAGAGAATTTTGTAATTGAACACCTTTTTATATTCTAGATCTTTCTCAACTCTTTTCGCTATGTCAACCTTTTGCTCTTTATATAGACCATCAAATCCAGCTTTCCAATCTGACATCTTTTTCTCATAATTAAGTGACATAAGTGCTAAGGCTAGGAAGTGAAGTCTCTCTTGAGACGTCTACAGCATCGGATGATCTCTCAAATGAATAAGTTTGCACCTTCAAAAAGTAAAAGGTAAAAATAATCAGAAAAGAAATTGACTTAGACATTGAAAACATAATTTTATGCAAATAAGAAAAACTATTTGTTTCAAGTTTCAACATAAAATATTTCCCTTCAAAAGAAGTTTTCAACTAAAATTTATGAGGAAAATAAGTTATTTAATTATTTTCAAGTGGAAGAAGAGTTTTAGTTGATTTTGTTTGGTTGAAAAATTTTACAACATGAAGATAAAAGATCACTATCTAAAAAAAATGTATTACCATTTTCTAAGATTTTATTGGTGTTTTTAATTAATCCCAAAAATGTTTTTGTTGACTATGATTTTCAGTGTACCAAATATTGATAAATAAGAAAATTATTTTCAAGAAAATACTTTATACAAAGCCAAACGGGTTTAAATGTAAATGAGTACTTACATTGACTTTGTTTTCATATGAATGTAGAAATCGCTCAACTCCTGATTGTTAGGATCATTTCCCAATAAGTCTTCCAATAGTTTTTGTAATCGGTCCCTTAGCTTACTCATTCCAAGTTCATTTGAGATTCTCATCAATTTGGCACGACCATAAATAATAGCAATGTCTTGAATCTTTAGTTCTCCCATATGTCCTAGATTCACCAATTGAATAACACCAGCAATAAGGTCCCTTCAAATATGAAAATTTAAAATAAAAAAAAAAAGTGATCAATAAATCATTATATCACATGTTAATTTTACAAAGATCATGAAAATAAATTATAAGCTATTTTCATACCTTACAATGATCTCGTACTTATCATCCAATTGATAACAAGACCAAATCTCAGTATTTTTCTTTTTAAATTGGCCTAACGTGGAATCTATTTTCTGCACCACTAGCCAAACGTTGGGTTTACTTATAACCATGAATGGGTAAACAAATTCACCAGTTCCAAGTCCTTGGAGAAGACTTTTGCTCATTTGGGCTTTTTCAGTATTAACAAATCGAATAAATGATGCACAAACACCCCTCAAGGAGCCAGGACAAACATCTCCACCAGAGTTTGAAATTTTGTACTCAAGTGTTGCTATACCTTCTTCCTGTAGTAAATAGAGAAGAATACCCAACTTTCAATTTAAAATAGAAAGCATAGAAACAATTTAGGGAGGTGCAGTGAGCACAAGATAAGTTAATCAACTATCAATATGCTTTTAAAGAATGATTTATTTTAGACATGCCTTTTGGTTTAATTAATATGATTAGAAATATAGATCAATATGATGGACAGTCATATGAAAGTGGGCTAAATTTGAGTAACAAACATGTGCATTTCCAAAAAAAAGACTTTAACAAGAGGAAGAAAATACTTACCATTTCATTTCAGAATTTTGATGTATAGTAAGAATGAAAGTAAAATCACACACATGCATATAAGAAGTGTAATTCAAGAACAAGTATAAAAAAAATTGGCATTGTGAAAATGTGAACTATAATGGGTCCATTTGGGATTTTGCTGAAAATGTAAAAAAAAAAAAAATTAAAAAAAAAAGTTAGTTGAGCAGTATCAAGAGACTCATGAATAGTACCAAAAAGTGCAATGAGACCTACGAGTAGTACCCAAAAAAAGAAGCTAAAAATTCAAATAAGCTGAAATTGCATCACATCCCAAACGGATTGAAGGGATGTTGTATATAATTCAAAACCCCGATCCACTTCAATTGATTTTTTTTTACGAACAATTTGATTTAGTGATTCTTTCCAAATTCTTTTAATAGTTTAAACTAAGTAGCATTGTGTCCAAACAAGATCATTATGTGAATCATATGCCATAAATTTTGTTGAGATCTTTCTCAACCTATTACACTAACGTAAATTTTGTTGTGCTGGAGCATAAAAGGAAATCTCACCACAGCAAGTTCTGTCGATGAAGTCTCAAGTAGACCTGTCAAGATGAAGAAACAAAATGATAGTCAAGTTTTCTATAAAGCAAGTATATATATATATATATAGTTGAAAGGAAAAGCCATGGCTAAATCGGTAGCTTACTCGAAGAGGTTGAGAAAGGTATTGAGGGCTTCAAAAATTCTGGAGATCCATTCTTAATTTCCTGTTGTCTCGCGCTTGGAGAGCTTGATGTTGAAGTCGAGGGAAAATTATTAGGTATTCTCGGAGTATCATAAATGCGTATTTCTCCTCTCATATAAATGGTGGGTTCCACTATGAATTTAATTAGTGAGACCCACCATTTATGTGAGATGAGGAAGTACGCATTTATGATACTCTAAGAGTACACAATAATTTTCCCTTTTTGAGAACCAGACAGTGGCTTCAGGATTTTTTATAGTGAGGTCAACAGTGTCAAAACAATGAATTTGTTGGTGGGGAAGTAAAAAAAAAATATATATATATATATATATATATATAATTTTTTTCCCAGCTTTCATTCTGTATACAATAATCTAAAATAGTATATACTGTATATTCTAAATAGTTAACTTTTGTGACACCTGAGAGTTTTTGATGTGGATATTCTAAATAAGCTGTTATCAAATGGTATTGAGAGTAATTCTCAAAAAAAAAAAAGATATGTTATTGAAAGTGTCACATTTGTTTTGTTCTGTTTTTAAGTTAGGAGTGAGGATAACAATGGGTGTCCGATTATTTATTTTTGAAAACTTTCCATTGTTAAGGAATTTTTCTTTGTTGGTGTTTTGAAATCAAGAGGTATATAATAGGAGACCAATAAAAATTTAACCCAATTGAAACCCTAAGATGTTTCAAATAAAATGCTACAAATGTGATAAATCATCAATGATAACTAATCTCCTACTAAGCCACACATCAAATAATATCTATTTATCTTTAAAAGAATATATAAAATTAAAATTTAGATTACAACTGTACTTAATTATACATAATCATATATCCAAGTTAAAGTAAGTTCCTTTTGATTCAACTATAATATTCAATCTTCTATATGAAATTAACCTTAGTTTAGCTAGTATTATTCATCAATTTTTGTATTAACATCAAATTAGTCTTAATTTAATTAGTATTATATAATTTTATTTAATTAATGTTTACATATAAAAATGCCCCATATAAAATGTTTGCCTTAGGCCCCAAATTTTGTTGGGCCGGCCCTGCTTTGATTCCACTGTCTGCAATAAGGAACAACACTAATACTCAACTCTTTCAACGGTGAATGAAAGGGTCAATTTTGTTTAGTGGAGTTCCACTGGTGGTTGACTGGATTGTTCATTTATATTCTATCAATGGCATTTTGCTAGAGCTGATCTAATTAATGTAGGATGTGACTGGTAACAAAAATAACAGATGAGTATGCTTCACGGAAGGTTTTGAGTTTGATACAAGAAGAAATTAATAGAATACTTTTGGAATAAGAAATAATAGGACGTATTTGGCATGACATGGTTTGATGCTTCTCACAGGGCCAAGGTGGACCAATCATATGCTAGATGACAAATTGCCATGCAAAATGAGTTGGCCATATGAACAAGAACAACGTAATATAAGACTTTTCAGTAAAGTGCATTCAGTGCAATTTGTCCACATAACATCACATTATTGATTTATGGCTTAAATCTAGATCCATAATTTGAGCTTCAATAGTCAATGGGATGAACTTACAAGAATTTGGTCCTTGATCATGGTCACAAGACTTGAAATTGCTTCACTTTTATCAGCCTTCATATCTGTCACATGGATAAAGATAGAATTTGAATCAATGCAACCTCAACCTCAAGGAATTCATACGCCAAAATGCATAGATAAAGATAGAGCCTACTTCTTGCTTTTACTATCTGTCATATAAGTTCAAAGTTCAAACACCTGGTGAAGGAAGATTAATCAAGCAAACCATAATAAACTCAATTTTGTTTGTTTTCTATAATAACTTGTTACATAGCTTTGTCCTTCCTAATTTTGTCATTTTCCTAGTAGGCCATTTTGGGTTAGAAAGATTACTTAAACTATCATTGCGTCTTTCTCACTTCAAAGAGGATGTATTACATGGCACACACACATCACAAAGTATCATCAAGAGATGAACTACCATACCTCTAAGGGAAAGAAATAATCTGCAGATTTTCAAGAAATGCTCTGTTGCCAAATCATCATTTTCCAAGATGCAAAGCTTCAAAGTTGCTCTAGAATTGCTGAGTAGATCTCCTCCATACTTCTCACTAATATATTAATATACAATTATCAATTAATTAGTACAAGAAAACAAATGCTTTTTATTAAAGAGTATCTCATAACTCAATCTGATGGATTTAACACCTTATTAATTTTGTTCTTTCAACCGTGGGTACATTTATCTATCTCCTAGGCAGGTATTCTTCAAGAGACCATATATATTACAAAACACTTTTGATACACATACAAATCTACAAATATTGAATCATGTTTCTTACAATTAATTACAAGAACACTTACTTGCGTTGATCCCAAACTTCCTCACCAGTTCTCTGTAACAATATAAGCAAACTTCAATGTATAGTATTTATAAAGTGATAAACATGCATTAAAAAATGATTAAAAAAAATATTATTACTAAAAATAGTCTAAGTATAAATCATTCCTTTATTATTACTAAAAATAATCTAAGTATAAATCATTTCTTTATAATCATTCCATTTCATTCCCTTATGAACTCCCAAATAAAGTTTTATTACAACCCTTCCACACGCACCCAAATCAACCTGGACATCTCTTGGAAATTTGATAAGCATTCTATCTACTTTTGACATAAGCAAGCAAACCCAAAAAGAAAAAATAATAATAATAATAATAATGAAGAACTTCTCTCACTCTCACTCTCACTGCCACATGTAATATTAGTCTATCAGATGACTTCTACAAAAGAAATTGCTGAAAGAAAGTTAAAGGACAATCATATAATATGCATTTAGTTAACAAAAAATAAAGGGATAATTACAGTAAACCCACCTGAGCTTTGGCCCGTTTGCACTTTGCCTACCCGTGGTATAAAACTTATCACTTTGCCCCCCTGTACTTCAATCCGTTACCCCCCCGTTGCCCACCTGACCCTCAGACGTTAGTCAAACACCCTTTTATTCCAAATTAGAACATAACACGGATCAAACAGCGAAAAATTCACTCTTTTCTTCACGAGCCCTAGAACCACACGGATCTGCTATTGACGTAGTGTTGCAAGTGCAAAACCCAGAGGAGGGACTAAAATCTACTATTGACATCTGCTATTGTTCGAGGGACGAAAATCGTGGTAAGAAATCAGTTCGCTCTTTGGGTTTTTACTTTCGCTTGTGGTTGTTTTATTGTTTTTTTAGTAATCAATCAATGGTTAATGTTACATGTAATGGATTATGAATATTGGTTGTGTTTGTGCATGTTTATGAAAAATGTGACCACTTGTTCTTTTGGATTTGTGTTTGTTTATGGGCATTTTGTCTGTCGTGGTCATTGTGTCTCACAGTGGTCTCACAGTGGACCCAAGTTTGTTTTGGGTTTAAATTTTAGTGTTTGCATGTGCTATTTAGTAAGACAAAATCAATAGAAAAGTTGAAAATGTGGTCCCTCTGTGTGTGTTGCATCCCAAAAGCAAAACAGAAACATGCAACTGTTTTACTCTTTTGTTGTTTACAATTCTTTAATTGTTAATTGTATACGTGTCAAATGGTAATTTGTTATTGCAGATGGATGATGAGGATGTGAAATTGGAGGTACATTATGGGGGTGCTTTTCTGTGGAACCCTAGTTTAGAATACTGTGGTGGGGAAGTTGAAATAGTGTATAGGGATCCTGATTTGCTTAGTTACTTTGAAATAAAAGGTATATGTGAGGAATTAGGGATTGATGAACCGTGTAGGGTTCATTATTTAGGTCCTGGGGGCAACTTGGAGGAAGACTTAAGGCTTATAGAAGATGACCAAGATGTGGTACACATGTGCAAGCCTAATGAGAGAGGGCCAAGTGACACCATCATACTGTATGTGGAGAGTGGTAATGCTCCACTTGCAGTTGAAGTTCCTGATGGTGGAGGGGTTGGGGTAGGAGCTGGTGCAGGGGCTGGTGTAGGGAGTAGTGCAGGGGCTGGTGTAGGGACTAGTGCAGGGGCTGGTGCAGGGGCTGGTACAGGGGGTGATGGTCTGGAGGAGGAGTTTGATTGGTTGAATGAAGGTCTGGAAGGAGAAAACTTTGCTGATGACATTTTTGGTGAGTCTTCTCCACCTCACACAGTTCCAGCCACTGATACACCTAATCCAAACACTAATACACCTCAACCAAACACAGATGCACCTGGCCCAAGCAATGCTCCTCCTTCAAACATAGATTTAGATGAAGAGTGGGCTGAACCAGCTTTGGAGGATGATATTCTAAGTGTGGATAGCTCTGATGATGAGCAGGGGCCTGGCAATTTGGAGTTCAATGAGAGGACTGATATGGGAAATGTTAGGTTGGCGAAAGGGATGAAGTTCCCAAACTCCCAGGTGTTTAGGAAGGCTTTGAGGGAGTATGTGATTCAGCATCACATTGATGTTAAGTGGAAGTTGAATGAGAAGACGAAGATTTCTGTACATTGTAAGAACAATTGTGGATGGAGGATTTATGCCTCAATGGTGACTGGAGAGTGCACATTTGAGATCAAGACACTTTATCCCGAGTGTACCTGCCCCCTAACATTTAAAAATGGGCAAGTTACATCAGCCTATGTGGCAAAGAGGTATTTGGAGGATTTTGGTAAGAATCCTAATTGGGAGGTCTCAGGTGTTAAGCACCATGTGATGCAAAAGATTTCAATTGACTTAAGTCTTAGTCAGGTGTATAGATCAAGGAAGGCAGCTAGGGAGTTGATTATTGGAAATGAAGAGGCTCAGTATGGCCTACTTAGAGATTATGCAGAAATGATATTAAGAACAGATGTAGGAAGTAGGGTGATTCTGCAAACAGAGATGGATAATGAGAATGCAGAGCCCAAGTTTAAAAGGATGTACATTAGGTACAATGCTCAGAAGGTTGGCTTTCTAGGTGGTTGTAGACCCTTTATTGGGCTGGATGGATGCCACTTGAAGGGTAGATTTGGTGGGCAATTACTATCTGCCACTGCCAAGGATGGAAATGACAATATATTCCCAGTGGCAATGGCTGTGGTTGAACAAGAGAACAAGGATAGCTGGACCTGGTTCTTGGAGCAATTTGCAGATGACATTGGCAAGCTAGAGGAGCTCAATCTGGTATTCATCAGTGACAGGCAGAAGGTATTATCATCTAGCTCATGACTTATTACATGCTTACCTTCATTATATTAAATGCTTACTTACTTGTTTACTTGCTTACTTGTTTACTTGTTTACTTGATTGCAGGGCCTTCTACCTGCAATGGAGACTCTATTCCCAACTGTGGAGCACAGGTATTGTGTGAAGCATATATACAACAACTTCAAGGTTAACCACAAGGGCATGGAGTTGAAGAGTGTACTGTGGAGGTGTGCTGGCACAACATCAGCCAGGGAATTTGAGAGGGGGATGGACCATCTTAAGAGTTTGGATGAACAAGCTTGGAAGTACCTGGCTGATATAGAGCCTGCACAGTGGACCAGATCCCACTTTTCTCCAAGAGCTTTGACAGATTGTATGGTAAACAATCTGAGTGAGAGTTTTAACTCTATGATTGTGAAGGCTAGAGACAAGCCCATTTTATCAATGCTGGAATGGATCAGAGTTAGGCTTATGAGCAGGCTGTATATAAAGAAGACTGGCATAGAAAAGTATGGTGGCAACTTGTGTCCAAGCATACAAAAAAAGTTGGAGCAGTTAAAATTAGAGTGTAAGAGTTTCTGTGCAATACCTTCTGGGAGGTTTGTGTATGAGGTTGACAATGAGAGAGAAAGGCATGTGGTGGATTTGGTAAATAGGGCATGCAGTTTTAGAGTATGAGACTTGACAGGAATCCCCTGTAAGCATGGAGTTGCAGCCATTTTTGTGAATCGTGAGAAGCCAGAAGACTACACCCATCCATGCTACTACAAGGATGCTTATGTGGAGACATACAAGACACCCATACCCCCCATGCCTGGCCAGTCTAAGTGGGTGTCAAGTGGCCAACCCAAGCCTGTTGCACCTGTAGTCTATAGGCCACCAGGCAGGCCACCCATGAAGAGGAGGAGAGATGCTGATAAGCCAAACCCTTATAAGGTGTCTAGAGCAAACAGGGCAGTGAGGTGTGGAAGGTGTCAACAGGAAGGGCACAATGTAAGGGGATGCAAGGCCAATGTCACTGGTGAGACACCATGGGAGAGGAGGCAAAGATTGCAGAAAGGGAGATCTGTAAGTTTTTAGCAATTTTTTTATGCAAATGGAAAATGGCAATAACTGACATTGTAAAAATATGCTCATATTTGGTTGCAGGGAAGTGGAAGGCCTTCTACATCACAAACCCAATCCTCAGCTCAGCCCCCACCAACACATCAGCCTTACACTATGGCCTCATCCTCATCCAACCAGGCAGCAGGGTCACAGCCACAAGCTCCATGGTTAGGACCACCAGCTCCATGGTCACAGAAACCAAGTCAGTGGTACTCTTCAGACTTCAGGTATACAGTTAGAGGAGCTCCTTGGTTCTCTTCAACCCAGCCAACACCACACACCCCTGCAGAAACATGGGACAGTAGACCACTATCATCACAGGTACTATAGTGTTAGGTTCATTGTTTTATTCATAAAACTATGATGCTGGGTAGCTAACATGTGAATTCTTGTACTTTGTAGCCTTCAAGACCACCTGTTACCAGAGGAGCTGCTTTGAGAGGAAGGGGTGATGCAGCTAGGGCTCAGAAATGTAAAACAAGAGGTGGAAAAGCCAGTTGTGGTGGGAGAGGCAGGGGCAATAAATGAAGATTTTTGTTACTATGTATAATGCATTAGGGTTATGTAGTGTTAGGGTTTTATGTAGTTCGTAGATAATGGCAGGGTAGACAATGGCAGGGCAACTGTATTTTTGTATTTTGTAGACAATGGCAGGGCAGATAATGGCCAGCAAACACTTTTTGTATTTTTTAAAGTTTTTTAAACATTGGGCAGTTGCAACTGTTTTGGTTGTTGTACCAAATGCCTTATATTTACTGGTGGTTGATGAAAAACTATTCAATGACACCAACAAATATGTATACAATTTCCCAACTTAATGACAGGTGTTTAGAATTATTATTCTGTTATATGAGTTATTATTATATGAGTTTGTTTATGTGTGCAGGGTGTATGTGTTGTCTTTTTCTTGCAAGTTGACAGATTGTCATGCACTTTAAATTCACTTTCAACACAATTGTCTTCACACAATGCACTTTATGCACAAACCAACACAGCTCACATCCAACAAAACACCAACAGCTCATAAGTAGCCAATTCACTTTAAACAAAAAATACAACAGCATCTAACATAAATAACACTTTATCTTTAAAAAGGTTATATTATTAAGTGGTTCATAGTTCTATTACACCAACAGCAGCTTATATTACAACCCATCAGGCAGACTCAATCTCATCATTCCAACATTCTCATTTGAGCCAAAACATGAAAACAACATAACCAAAATAAAAAAAAAACCATGACAGAATTAGTGCAATTCTGCACTTTCTCTCTTGCTCTAAAACTCTCACTGCTATCTCCTTGGCTTGAACAGAGGAAGTTCGAAACTTTCTCTCCCTCTCAGTGGCTTTTGCTGCCCTGTCTTGAGCAATTTCTGCCATTTGGGTAGCTTCTGCTACTGCCTGGGTAGCTTCTCTTTCCCTTTCATGTGCAAGTTGCAGCTCACTCCGCAGTAAATCCAGCTTTTGTTGCACCAAATGGGCAGCTTCATTCCCACTCATACAAGTGGGATTATCAATCCATTTAAAGAAAGGGCACTTAGGACCAAGCTGTTCATAAATTGAATTGAACACATCACATTCCAATCTCACATTAATCAACTAGAATAGGTAAGAAGTATACTTACCTTATATTGGCTACAACCCAGAAACCTTCTCCCAAAATTATCCACTGTCAGACTTGTTCTCAGCACACAAGTCTCATATGTACACATATGCCCACTTGAACCTGAGTAATTTCCACTCGAAGAAGACATCGATTATCGAAGCTACCACTCTAAACTTGAAACCCCAGCTCAGAACTTGAAACCCCAGCTCAAAACTTGAAACAGCTCAAAACTTGAAACCCCAGCGCAGAAATGTCGTACCTGGTGATGATCTATCTTCGAATATTCAGTGCCTTCAGACAACCCAAAGTCAGAACCTCACCCTCACACGAAAGCACGATCAGAAAAATCAAAACACCAGCTCAATTACAACGATTTTCGTGATTCTAGGGCTCGTGAAGAAAAGAGTGCATGACAAGCTGTTTGATCCGTGTTATGTTCTAATTTGGAATAAAAGGGTGTTAGACTAACGTCTGAGGGTCAGGTGGGCAACGGGGGGGTAACGGATTGAAGTACAGGGGGGCAAATTGATAAGTTTTATACCACGGGTAGGCAAAGTGCAAACGGGCCAAAGCTCAGGTGGGTTTACTGTAATTATCCCAAAAATAAATAAAAATTTGAAGAACTTCTCTCACTCTCATTGCCACATGTAATATTAACCTACACATGACTTCTACAAAGAAATTGATGAAAGAAAGTTGTGGGGGAGTAAAATATGGGCCCATGATCTAGGCCCAGGAACGACGTTTCATCAACAATACGCCCGAGGAGAAGAAATCACAGAGGACCGTTGTAACTAACAGTAGAGCGCGTAAGGATCCAAAGAGGCTGGTCCGAGAGGAATATCCTCCTCGGACATAACGTCTGATGGTGAGAGGAACCTCGGCTTTCCCTTAGTCCACCCTCCAGGAAGTTCCAGAGGTAAAGATAGATTCCAATGCATATGGAAGGGATAAGGATGCAGAAATATCTTGAGAAAAAGCTGCTACCACCGCATTAAATGCATCACAGCTGCTTTCCTGGCCGCATTTATGTGGAGAAGACCCCTGAACAGTGTTGAAAGTGATCTTTATCCCCAGGAAGTCAAAAAGCTGTAAGAAAGGAAATGGAAACTCAAGTACCGTGCTAGATGACAGACAAGTGGACGATGAGATCGGGCAATGAAGGACTATATAATGGAATAAACCCTTCATAAGAGAGGGGGAGGAAGGAAAAAGAAAGAACATCAAGAAACAACTACTGTAGCACCGGGAAAAATACAACCTAAAAGAAAGCATCTTATCCAAGATCATACCCCTCGGATTTGATTATAACCCATGAAAATCACCCAAACCTTACTCCTCGGACGTAAAATCTTAACTCGCTTATGTGTTTTAGCCTCCTCGGCCAAGTACCCAGATCCCAATAACTGTTGTAAAAATCGCTGCTAGCCCAATTCTTTAACCCACTCTCTCACAAATTTATTGTATTGGGCTTGTTGGGCCCATTTCCTGTTTCTATTAAGGTGTGGGCTACAATTTGTGACCCTACAATTGGCGCCGTCTGTGGGAAAGAATTAGCGCTAGTAGAAAGTTACGGCAGTTATGGCAGGTTCGGGACCGCAACAGGCCAGTCCGCCCTATGCAGAGTCAGTAAACGTCAGTCAGCAAGATGAACTCCATAATCTTGAACGGGAGAACCACGTAGATAACCAGCGTGAGGGTAGTTCGCGAACGATCCATGCTGGGAAGAGTGGCTATCGACGAAAGAGCCATCTGGTGCAAGGGCACGCTGATGAAAAGGACTTGCAGCGTGAAATAGAAGGATTGAAAAAGAAGCTTCGTCGAGCACAACGAGATCACACCCCTTCAAGTTCTGATGTCTCCTCCAACGATGAAAGGGAGGACAGTTACAGGGATTCTTCAGAAACTCCCCCCAGTGAATCCTATTCCTATGAAGAAGAGCATTCTCACAAGAGAAGGAGAAAAAGTTTGTCTAGAAGGGGAGTGGGGACCAAAGACATGAAGAAAGCTTTGACCCAAATTTCTAAGTCTCCCTTTACTAGGGGAATAGAAAAGGCAAAGCTTCCCAGACGTTTTCATCAGCCTACGTTCTCTATGTACAACGGACGTACCGACCCTGTAGAACACGTGAGCCAATTCAGACAAAAGATGGCAGTTTACTCTCAAGACGAGGCTTTATTGTGCAGAGTATTTCCCTCTAGCCTAGGACCGATGCCGATGAGATGGTTCGATGGGTTGAAGACTGATTCCATCGGTTCCTTTAAGAAGCTCACTCAATCATTCTGCTCCCGGTTTGTTACATGCAGCAGAGTTCCTCAACCCCTTGATTCCCTGCTGTCCATGACAATGAGGGAAGGGGAGTCTGTGAGGTCATATGCCGAGAGGTATTGGGAGATGTTTAACGAGATTGACGGGGATTTTGATGAGGTTGCTATCAGAACCTCAAGGTTGGTCTTCCCTCCGAGCATGGCCTGAGGAAGTCCCTGACAGGGAAGCCGGTCACCAGCTTGCAACAATTAATGGATAGAGTGGATAAATATAAGAGGATAGAAGATGATCAACAGCAGCAGCAACAAGGAAAAGGGAAAGCCAAGCTTGTCCCCCAAGAAAGGAGAGAGTTTAGGCCGGACAGGTACAATAATAACCGGCCAAGAAGGGATTATGCCGAGCAACAGGCATCTAGTAACAGCCAAATAGTTGGAGCTGTATTCCGAGAGCCTGTGCACCAAGTCCTGGAGAAGATAAAAAACGAGCCCTTCTTCAAGTGGCCCAATAAGATGATGGGAAACCCCGAAAAGAGAAACCGAAATCTCTATTGTCAATATCATAAAGACCACGGTCATACCACCGAGGACTGTAGAAGTTTGTGGGATCACCTTGACCAGCTTGTCTAGGAGGGCAGATTAAAACAGCTGTTGCATCATTCCAATAGCTTGGGTAGCCTTACGGAAACTCGGTCGGAAAGGGGGAATCCTCCGAGACCTCCTCTTGGAACCATTAATGTTATCTTTGCGGCACCTGACAGAACGGGGTCATGCCCCTCCAGAGTAATGTCAGTGACTCGGCTGTACCCTGAGGATGACTCGCATGAGTCAAAGAGAGCCAAGTCAAGCCGATCCTTGGTCATGGGATTCTCGGATGAGGACAAGATCGGAACTGTCCAACCTCATGACGACGCCCTAGTAATTACCCTCCGAATCGGAGGCTATGATGTAAAGAGGGTAATGGTGGATCAAGGCAGTGCAGCCGAGATCATGTACCCTGATCTCTTCAAGGGGCTGAACCTAAGAGCTGAAGATCTGACGCCTTATAATTCCCCTTTAGTGAGCTTCGAGGGAAAGACTATTATTCCGAGGGGACAGGTCAGACTGCCAGTGCAAGCCAGAGTAGAGATAGTGGAGGTCGATTTTATAGTGGTGGACGCCTACTCCCCTTATACGGCGATTGTTGCAAGGCCTTGGCTTCATACTTTAGGAGCAGTCTCTTCCACCCTGCATCAGAAAATTAAATACCCCTCTGGAGGCAAGATAGAAGAGATATTGGGTGATCAAACCATGGCGCGGCAGTGCATGATAGCAGCTATCCGACATGAGCCTGAAGTAGAATCTGAGGCTCAAAAAGAAGAGCTATAGCAATCAAAACCCCCAATGTTGTCCAAAGATGGGCTGTCCGAGGAGGCGAAATGTGAAGATCTTGTAAAGGTCATAATAGGAGATGACCCTGATAAATTCTTTCAAGTCGGATCTCAACTACCCCAGTCAGAGAAGGAGGAATTGATAGAGTTCCTCAAGCGAAACATAGACGTCTTTGCATGGGATGCTTACGAGGCTCCGGGGGTAGACCCAGACTTCATTTGCCACCATCTGAATGTTAATCCAATGATGACCCCCAGGAAGCAGCTCCCTCGTCGGCCGTCTAAAGAGCATGCAGAAGCGGTCCGTCAGGAAGTGTCGAAGCTAAAGAAGGCAGGGGCTATCAAAGAGGTCTTCTATCCTGAGTGGTTGGCAAATACGGTGGTGGTCAAGAAAAAGACTGGAAAGTGGCGAGTATGTGTTGATTTCACAGATCTAAATAAAGCCTGCCCTAAAGATCCATTCCCCATGCCCAAAATTGATCAACTGGTAGATGCCACAGTCGGCCATCCTCGAATGAGTTTCTTGGACGCCTTCCAGGGTTATCATCAGATACCTTTAGCATTGGACGATCAAGAAAAAACTGCTTTTGTCACGCCAGTAGGGAACTACCACTACAAGGTGATGCCATTTGGTCTGAAGAATGCGGGTTCCACCTACCAAAGAATGATGACGAGGATGTTTGAATCATTATTAGGGAAAAATATGGAGATTTACATAGATGACATGGTGGTGAAAAGCAAAAGAGCATCTGAACACCTTGAAGATCTTCGAGTAGTCTTCGAAATTCTCAGAAGTTATAAACTACGTTTGAATGCCGCCAAATGTTCGTTTGATGTTGGCTCAGGCAAGTTCTTGGGTTATATGGTTACTCACAGGGGAATTGAAGTCAATCCCGACCAAATTAAAGCCATCATCAGTATACGAACTCCTCGGAACCCAAAGGAAGTGCAAAAACTAACCGGAATGACCGCTGCGCTGAATAGATTTATATCTCGATCGGCGGACAGGTGCCGACCTTTCTTTCTGTTGATCAATAAATGGAAAAGCTTTGAATGGTCGACGGAATGTGACGCGGCTTTTCAACAACTCAAGGACTATCTTGCTCGGCCGCCTGTCATGTCAAGCCCTGAGCCGGACTAGGTCCTTTTTGCTTACATTGCAGTGGTCTCCTATGCAGTAAGCTTAGTATTGATAAGGGTTGACAACGGCGTGCAACGACCAGTATACTACGTGAGTAAGTCACTGCATGAGGCAGAAATACGCTACCTTCCACTGGAAAAGGCCATATTAGCGGTGGTGCTTGGCACACGCAAGTTGCCTCATTATTTCCAAGCGCACACGGTGATTGTTCTTACTCAACTCCCATTAAAAGCCGTACTTAAAAGTGCAGACTACACGGGAAGGATAGCCAAGTGGGGTACAATTCTGGGAGCTTTCGACATTAAGTACATGCCTCGCACCTCAGTTAAAGGCCAGGTACTGGCCGACTTGGTGGCAGAATTCACCGAACCGGAAGCGGATAGTCAATTAGCATTAGAGGAAAGAGGTGCAAAACTAGCCTGTAGTATCACCAGGTGTCCCCCTCCGACGTGGGAAGTGCATGTAGACGGAGCATCAAACCAAAAAGGAGCGGGTATTGGGCTAGTGTTGACATCTTCAGAGATGATCACCGTTGAAAAGTCGTTAAGATTAAGCTTTCCTGCCACGAATAACGAAGCAGAGTACGAAGCACTACTGGAAGGAATGACTATGGTCCTAAAGATGGGAGGAAAGTCCATTAACCTCTTCTCGGATTCAAGGCTAATTGTGGGTCAAGTCAAAGGTGAATTTGAAGCCAAGGATGAGAGAATGCGAGGCTATCTTAGCCGAGTGAGAGCCATGCAAATGGAGTTCGAATCCTTTAGCTTGCTACATGTCCCAAGAAGCGGTAACACGCATGCGGACTCCTTGGCCACTCTTGCAACTTCCTCGGCACAGAACTTGCCTCGCCTAATCCTTGTTGAGGACCTGCATCGACCCTCAATAATAGCAAACGTAGTACAGATCAATCAAGTAAGAATGGGGCCGAGTTGGATGGACCCCGTCGTGCAGTTCTTAAAGGATGATATTCTACCCGAAGAGAAAACGGAGGCCGACAAAATAAGAAAGAAGGCTCCTAGCTATTGGCTGTCACAGGATGATAAGCTATACAGGCGTTCCTACTCTGGACCTTATCTACTCTGTGTTCATCCCGATCAAACGGAATTGCTCTTGGAGGAAATGCATGAGGGAATCTGTGGAAGTCATACTGGAGGCAGGTCCTTAGCGCATAGGGCCATTACTCAGGGTTATTGGTGGCCGAACATGCAGAGAGAAGCTTTGGAGTACGTCAAAAAGTGCGATCAATGTCAACGGTATTCACCAAGTATACACCAGCCAGGAGGAATCCTCAATCCAATATCTAGCCCATGGCCATTCGCTCAATGGGGCTTAGACATCGTCGGACCATTTCCTAAGGCTGTAGGAAACAAGAAGTATCTGATAGTTGGTACTGACTATTTCACAAAGTGGGTTGAAGCAGAGCCTCTGGCTAATATCCGAGATGTGGATGCGAAAAGATTTATCTGGAGAAACATTGTTACTCGGTTCGGTGTCCCGCATGTACTTATCACAAATAATGGACTTCAGTTTGACAATAAGATGTTCAGAAACTACTGCGGAGAATTGGGTATCACTAACAGGTATTCTACTCCGGCTTACCCCCAGGGGAATGGCCAGGCCGAAGCTGTAAATAAGGTCATATTAAGCGGATTGAAGAAAAGACTGGATGATGCGAAAGGAAGATGGGTGGAAGAACTCCCACATGTACTTTGGACGTACAGGACCACACCTCGTAGGTCCACTGGGGAGACCCCTTTCTCAATGACTTATGGGGCTGAAGCAGTCATCCCTTTGAGTCCGGGTTCCCAACGACGAGAACAAGCTCATTCAATCCAAAAGACAACGATGAAAACTTGGCGAGAGGTCTGGACTTGATTGATGAAAAAAGGGAAAACACAATGGTTCAATTGGCTCATTACCAACAAAAGCTAAAGCAAGGTTATGATGCCCATGTAAAGACAAGACCTTTGGTCTCAGGTGACCTGGTGCTGCGCAAAGTCGTGGGCTCGGCAAAGAACCCTGCTTGGGGAAAACTAGGGCCAAATTGGGAAGGACCATATCGCATCACCTCCAATGCTGGCATTGGAGCATATTTCTTGGAAGACTTGGACGGACTTGTAGTACCCCGCCCTTGGAATGTCAATAATTTGAAAAGGTATTATTATTAATAAACTTATGTTTGATCAATATTCGTCTTTTATGTTAAATATGTATACTTCTTTTCATACCTCTCGACGTTCTCTGAAGTGTTTAAATTTAAATCCAATCATGCATGAGTCCTCGGACCTGATGATTTGGGTTAGTTAACACCCTTACCGTTCTCTGAAGTGTTTAAACTTAAATCCAATCATGCATGAGTCCTCGGACCTGATGATCTGGGTTAGTTAACACCCTTACCGTTCTCTGAAGTGTTTAAACTTAAATCCAATCATGCATGAGTCCTCGGACCAGATGATTTGGGTTAGTTAACACCCTTACCGTTCTCTGATGTGTTTAAACTTAAATCCAATCATGCATGAGTCCTCGGACCAGATGATTTGGGTTAGTTAACACCCTTACCGTTCTCTGAAGTGTTTAAACTTAAATCCAATCATGCATGAGTCCTCGGACCAGATGATTTGGGTTAGTTAACACCCTTACCGTTCTCTGATGTGTTTAAACTTAAATCCAATCATGCATGAGTCCTCGGACCAGATAATTTGGGTTAGTTAACACCCTTACCGTTCTCTGAAGTGTTTAAACTTAAATCCAATCATGCATGAGTCCTCGGACCAGATGATGTGGGTTAGTTAACACCCTTACTGTTCTTTGAAGTGTTTAAACTTAAATCCAATCATGCATGAGTCCTCGGACCAGATGATTTGGGTTAGTTAACACCCTTATCGTTCTCTGAAGTGTTTAAACTTAAATCCAATCATGCATGAGTCCTCGGACCAGATGATGTGGGTTAGTTAACACCCTTACTGTTCTCATGTGTTTAAACTTAAAACCAATCATGCCTGAGTCCTCGGACCAGATGATCTGGGTTAGTTAACACCCTTACTGTTCTCAAGTGTTTAAACTTAAAACCAATCGTGCCTGAGTCCTCGGACCAGATGATCTGGGTTAGTTAACACCATCACCGTTCTATGAAGTGTTCTCATTCGAATCTAATCATGACTGGGGACCTCTGACCAGATGGTCTGGGTTAGTTACTACTTGTTTTATTTCCCTTTTTAACATTCCAATATAGATAAAAGTGCATGACTCAAATTTCTTGTTTGGTTATATGTGTTTAGCTAGTATGTCAACTTCCGGAACTTCTCAATTAAGTCAGCCATTCTTTTAATGCAAGTAAATAAAAAAAAATGAATGGAATGACAGCGGAGGGATTAGCTATTACTTGCCATAATACGTAAAACAAAAGAAGTATACTTTCATTAATGATTAAAACAGTACATATCTTTAAAGTGATGAGCATAGAAAGCTAAAAAAAAAAAAAAAAAAAAAAAAAACAAAACAAAAAGAAACACTAAAACAAATGTCCTAGGCCTTGATCTTGGGGTCTTGGTGGTCGACTGCTGGTTCAGGCTGTGAAGGAGCAGCACCCGGAGCATTACCCTGGGAGGCCTCGGCTTTTTCCCCTTGACCGGCGTCCTGACGGGTGGCTGTTGGGCCTTCCACAGATGCTGGAAGGTCTAAGTTTGCCGCAGGAGCTTCAGACGCTGAGGCTGGCTGCTCTGGAGAAGGAGGATCAGAATCTGAGAGCGGTTGGATTTCAGGATCGTAGTACACGCTCTCAGGCCTCCTAAGGCTGGAGTCAGCCGGGACCCCAGCGGCGTCAAGGGCTTTCCCCCAAGTGACGTCACAGTAGTCCCTGGCGACCAAAGCAAACTCCTCAGTTAACCTGCTCTGGGTTTCTTCCACCCCCAGAGCATAAGAAGCTTGCTTCTCGGCCTCGGCTGCCTCCTTCTGTAGCTATGCAGCTTCCTTGGCCTGACGGAGCTCTTCGCGCAGACTTGTCACCATCTGCTTCTCCGTTTCTAAGTTGATCTGGCAGAGGTGCAGCTCGCTGCGAAAAGTCTCCGCCTGCTTCTCCATATTATTCCTTCCAGCCTCAGCGCTGGCCTTATCCTGGTTGGCCTTCTTCACTTGCTCGGCCAACTGCTTCTGCTGGGTTCTCAGCACGCTCAAATGGTCCTCCGCAATATCTCAGGCCTAGTGAGCAGCCTTCGTCTCATCGCGAAAGCGCTTTGCCCACTCTTCGGCCACGTACACTTGTTGCGCGACCTATTATGCAAAAGGAAAAAGTGTCTTAGACTTAAGAAATAATGCACAAATAAAAAGAAATCAAACTGAAGTAACTTACCATGGCCAAGTCCCTCTTCATGGAAAGGAGCAGATCAGGGTAGTCAAAGCTCCTGTACGCCGCCAGGTCCGACGGAAGGAGGAGTGGTTGTAGCAAAGTGTCGGCCAAACGACCTGCATGGCCACCTCGAAAATGCCGAAGGGAGGCATCCATCATGATGGGACCGCCATCGACCTCCAATTCAGGTGACCAGGTTCGTGGTGGCTGACGAGCCTGGGCCGCTGGTCGCTCCTCGTGGCTCTCCACGGAGTGGGACCTCCTACTCCTTCGCTCTGGTGCAGGCCTGGCTTGCTTGTTGCCCCTTGATGGGCCTAACTCCCCCTCCTCAGCAGGCTCCACCGGCCTCTTCCTCCTCAAATCCGGATTCGGTTTGAGCCCAAGGTCAGCAGGCACTTGGGGCGGAGGAGGGGGAGGGTGTGCAATTTGTTTGGATTTGCCCTTATCCTGAGAGGATGGCTCTTTATTCCTACCCTTCATCAATTCTTTCAAAGAAGGGCCAGTCCGGGGAGCCATGTCTTCCTCCTCGTCGGTGGTATCGGCAATGTAAGTTATCACCTGAGCCGGAGGGTGCACGCTCGACTGCTCGTCCGCCCCTTCCTCGGCCTCTGATATATGTACTGTTTCCTCTTCAAACCTGAACTTGTCAATCTCTAGTTCTAGGGACGAAGAAGAAGCTGTCTCTTCTCTAAGGATGGCTTCCCCAAGTGTTACTTCGTGCAACGGTGCGACGGCGAGGGGAATTCCCTGTGGAATGGGATGGTCAACCGGTGGAAGGTCGTAGCTGGCAAGGAAGTGTGGCCGAGACACGTCTATATGCGCCAAGCGATGGTCCCTGGCTCGGATAGAGTTGCCGACGTCTAAAAAGGACCGAGAAATGGGTTCAAAATCCAAAATGAGGTGGACCGCTCGTAGTTGTCCGTCCTCGTTCACGAAAATTTCTGACCTCAGCAGATAATTCAATGCTGGAACGTTGATCAGGCTGAGCTTCGGATTGGTAAAAAATTTATCTGTCAAACAAGTAAGTTACGTTATTAAGCCTCGGCTATAAAAAACATATGATAAGTCACTAACACAAAATAACTAAGCAAATGAGTGTAAAGGTAACGTAACAATCCTTAATGCTAAAGTTAGAAATCCTAGGTCTAAAGTGTTCCACCTGGAGTCCCGGCCTTGGTTGGGCAGGCTAAGCCGTCGCTCCAAGGCCCCGACAAGATCAGGTAGTCGTCCTTCATCCCCTTATTTGACTTGGGAAGGCAGGATATCAGTTTGACCACACTGCTACGGGACTTAAGGTAAAAGCCTGCCCGAGTCTCTATATGGCCCTCACACAGGTGGGCGACGTCGTACCATGTCAATCCTAACCCCAGATGCCGATCCAAGGCGTCGATTGACCCTAGGACTCTAAAGAAGTTGGGAGCACACTGATGGGGACACAGCCTATGGGCACGAAGGTAGTCCCGTGTAATCCTACCCATGGGAATGGTCATCCCCCCTTCTATGAAGGCAATCATGGGGATGACCACCTCTCCCATCTTCCGGTCAAACTCCACTCCCTCTATGGTGCAATGACGTACCACCACCTCTGGGGGAATGTGGTACTTCTCCTTGAACAACTCTATCTTGGCCGGAGTGTCCACTAAGCGCTCGAATCTACCCATGGTTAGTCTCTATAAGGTGAGGTGGTTAGCCGAGGAGGTTAGCCGAGAGTACAATGGAAGTCGGAATGCGAAACTTACGTAGAAATGAACACGGATTGCTTCTCTGGTCACTCGAAGATCGTCAAGCTCTCTCTTTCTTGCGAAAAAATTGGTGGGCGCCTGGATATGAACACTCTGAAGTTGTAAGTTCTGATAAGAAGCAAAAAGTAACGCCTGGAAGTTTTTATAGTGGGGTTGGGAAAAGAAAAAAAAAAAAACCATAATCCCGCCCAAATATTGAAGTTGCGATCTGAACCGTTGGATTCGTATTTCACCGTAGGATGTCTGGTTGAAACGCAATTCTAAGCGTTTAATGATGATTGTGCGAGTTCCCAAGCGTCAGAAGCCCTCGCGAAATGGCAGAAATGGCCCTTACATGCGCCTAAATTTAAATACTATTAAGGACTACATCGTAATTACCTTTATACATCAAAATCCTAATTTTCCTCCTCGGATCAGAAAGAAAAATTAGAATTTTGAGGGGCTATTGTGGGGGAGTAAAATATGGGCCCATGATCTAGGCCCAGGAACGACGTTTCATCAACAATACGCCCGAGGAGAAGAAATCACAGAGGACCGTTGTAACTAACAGTAGAGCGCGTAAGGATCCAAAGAGGCTGGTCCGAGAGGAATATCCTCCTTGGACATGACGTCTGATGGTGAGAGGAACCTCGGCTTTCCCTTAGTCCACCCTCCAGGAAGTTCCAGAGGTAAAGATAGATTACCAATGCATATGGAAGGGATAAGGATGCAGAAATATCTTGAGAAAAAGCTGCTACCACCGCATTAAATGCATCACAGCTGCTTTCCTGGCCGCATTTATGTGGAGAAGACCCCTGAACAGTGTTGAAAGTGATCTTTATCCCCAGGAAGTCAAAAAGCTGTAAGAAAGGAAATGGAAACTCAAGTACCGTGCTAGATGACAGACAAGTGGACGATGAGATCGGGCAATGAAGGACTATATAATGGAATAAACCCTTCATAAGAGAGGGGGAGGAAGGAAAAAGAAAGAACATCAAGAAACAACTACTGTAGCACCGGGAAAAATACAACCTAAAAGAAAGCATCTTATCCAAGATCATACCCCTCGGATTTGATTATAACCCATGAAAATCACCCAAACCTTACTCCTCGGACGTAAAATCTTAACTCGCTTATGTGTTTTAGCCTCCTCGGCCAAGTACCCAGATCCCAATAACTGTTGTAAAAATCGCTGCTAGCCCAATTCTTTAACCCACTCTCTCACAAATTTATTGTATTGGGCTTGTTGGGCCCATTTCCTGTTTCTATTAAGGTGTGGGCTACAATTTGTGACCCTACAAAAGTTAAAGGGTAATCAACTAATGTGCATTTAATAATGAATAAAAAAAAGATAGATAGATATATAAGAATACATACATATTATGACATTCCGAGAGAAAGTAATCTGGCTGGATGCAGTATTTGGGTAACCTTTTTTTTTTTTGAGAAACAGTATTTGGGACTCTGTTCTTGTGGTCGTACACGTTCTTTTTTCTTTTTCTTTTTGAGAAAACGTACACGTTCTTATATGCTTGATCTTTCTCAACTTTTGTTGCTATGTAATTAACTTCGCTCTTTTGGTCACTTTTGTAGTCGTACACCACCTTATATTCTTGATCTTTCTCAAGTCTTTTCACTTTCTTTAACTTCTTCATCTCTATATTGATCATCATATTTAGCTTTCCAATTTGACGATTTTTTCTCATAATTTAGCAACTGAAGTAATAATACTGGGAATTGAAATCTCTCTTGAGACGTCAACAATATCGATGATTTCTCAAATGAATAAGTTTGCACCTTAAGTAAAAGGTAAAAATAATCAGAAAAGAAACTGAATTAGGAACCGTTTGGTAACGTTATTTTAGTAATTTGTTCGTATTTTTTAGAAATATGTGTGAGTAAAAAAATCTAAAAATGCGTATAATATTGTTTAAACACGGAAAACATGTTGTTAAACTTCTCTGCCAAACAGCCCCTAAACATTGAAAACATAATTTTATGCACATAAGAAAAACTATTTGTTTCAACATAAATATTTCCCTTTAAGGGTCTGTTTGGGATCCGCTTATTTTGTTAAAACTAAATTTTTTTTTACTGAAAGTACTGTAGATAAAAGTAAAAGTTAACTGAAATAGTGTCGTGGGACCCATGAATAGTATCAAAAAGTATAGCAGTCCCATAAATAGTAGTAAAAATAAGTTAAATAGTAAAATAAGTTGGCTAAATAGTAAAATTTTATGAGGAAATAAGTTATTCTCAAATGGAAGAAGAGTTTTAGTTGATTTTGTTTGGTTGAAAAATTTTACAACATGAATATAAAAGATCACTATCAAAATATATATATATATATATATATATATATATATATATATATTACCATTTTCTAAGATTTAATTGGTGTTTTCAATTAATCCTAAAAATGTTTTTGTTGACTATGATTTTCAGTGTACCAAATATTGAAAAATAAGAAAAATATTTTCAAGAAAATATTTTCAAGAAAATACTTTATACAAAGCCAAACGAGTTTAAATGTAAAGGGAAATGCTAATGAATGCTTTTAGGGCATTGATTAACAATCTATTTTAAAAAAAATTTGACACAACTTTTATGGAAAATGAAAAAATCTGTCAAAATATTAAAATTTTTTTTTTCATTTTCATTTTCCCATAAAAACTTTCTTTAAATGAATTGTTAACCAATACCCTAAAAACACTCGTTAGCATAAACCAAATGTAAATAATTACTTACATTTGCATTGTTTTCATAAGAGAGTAGAAATCGTCTAACTCCTTATTGTTAGGATCATTTCCCAATAAGTCTTCTAATAGATTTCGTAGTTGGTTCCTTAGCTTACTCACTCCAAGTTCATTTGAGATTCTCATCAATTTGGCACGACCATTAATAATAGCAATGTCTTGAATCTTTAGTTCTCCCATATATCCTAGATTCACCAATTGAATAACACCAGCAATAATGATCATTATATCACATGATAATTTTACAATGATCAAGAAAATAAATAATAAGCTCTTTTCATACCTTACAATGACCTTGTACTTATCATCCAATAGATCATCACAAGACCAAATCCCGGTATTTTTCTTTTTAAATTGGTCTAACGTGGAATCTATTTTCTGCACCACTAGCCAAACGTTGGTTTCACTTATAACCATTTTAGGATTAACAAATTCAGCAGTGCTAAATGTTTGGAGTGACTTTTGCTCATCTGAGCTTCTTTAATAGTATCATATCGAATAAATGATACAGAATCACCACCCCAGGAGCCATGGCAAACATCTCCACCAGACTTGAAAATTTCGTACTTAAGTGTTATTGTACCTATTTCCTGCAGTAAATAGAGAAGAATACCCAATTTTTAATTTAAAATAGAAAGCAAAGCAACAATTTAGGGAGGTGTGGTGAGCACAAGATAAGTTAATCAATTATCAATATGCATTTAAAGAATAATCTATTATGAAATTCTTTTTTAGATGTGCATTTTGATTTGATGTGATTAGTAATTAATAGAGTTCACCATGATTCCCAATCATATGAAAGTTTTCCGAATTTGAGTTAGGAATATTTCCAAAAAAGTTTATCAAGAGGAAGAACAAACTACCATTTCATTTCAGAATTTTGATGTATAGTAAGAATAAAAGTAAAACCATACATGCATATAAGAAGTGTAGTCCAAGAATATTTATTAAAAAAAAAAAGAAAAAAAAGATTGTGAAAACGTGAACTATATAATATATAAAAAAGAAAACTTGATTGAGTGGCTGTAACTGTAATAATTTCACACAAATTGTGTAGATATTGTCTACTTTGGGGCTCCATACCCCTCATGGATTTGTTCTCCCTCCCATGCATTTGTTCTTCCCCTCCAAAACACACCGCTAGCTAGCAGTGGGAGAAAATACCTTAATTTCTACACACATCTCATGTGTTTTTTTAGGCAATATGAGATGTCATGGATTGTAGACTTCTTTTTTTGGATCTCAACAATTTTGAAATGCTTTGAATAGTATAAACTAAGTAGCATCGTGTCCAAACAAGATCATTATGTGAATCATATGCCATAAATTTTATGATCAAATTGGTTGAGTACAAAGTGCATATTTGTGCAATAAGGGTTTCACTAAAAACTATAAATCTTACGTCTCGCTTGTATGATATATATATATATATACATATATATATATATATATATATATATATATATATATATATCTTTCTCAACCTATTACACTAATGAAAATTTTACCACAACTACAAATTCTGTCAATGAAGTCTTTGGTAGATCTCGGAAGAAAAAGAAAGAAAATGACTGTCAGTTTTTTATAAGCTAGCAGGCAAGTATATATAATTGAAAAGAAATTAAAGCAATGGGTAAAACGGGCAATGCTAGCTCAAGGCCTAGGCAACTTAGGTCTAGGCCTAAGGCTCCACAACAAATAAAAAATTTCCCTACTAAAAAAAGGCCTCATCTCTAGTAAAACGCCCAAAATTTTATAAAAATATAACATTTTTTAAATAATTGGTATTTTTTTTAAGAGTGATGCTATAGATACCACAAATTTTACTATATATTTAACTGACATATCACTAATCACATAAAAACATAATTCAAATATAAATAAATTAAGTTGTTGAAATTCATCAATTACAGTTATAATCACATTTATTATGAACATTTTGTAGTAATTTTAGTATTTTTCTTTTTTATTTTTAACAAGACTTTTAAAATAGGAGACCAATAAAAATTTAACCCAATTGAAACCTAAGATGTTTCAAATAAAATGCTGCAAATGTGATAAATCATCAATGATGACTAATCTCCTACTAAACCACACACCAAATAATATCTATCTATCTCTTTCTCTTAAAAAGAATATATAAAATTAAAATTTAGATTACAACTGTACTTAACTATACATAATCATATATCCAAGTTAAAGTAAGTTCTTTTTTATTCAATTATAATATTCAATCTTCTGTATGAAATTAACCTTAGTTTAGCTAGTATTATCCATCAATTTTTATATTTACATCAAATTAGTCTTAATTTAATTAGTATTATATAATTTTATTTAATTAATATTTACATATAAAAATGACCCTTATAAAATTTTTGCCTTAGACCTCAAATTTTGTTGGGCCGGCCTTGAAAACGGCTTGCATTACCTGTACTTGAAAGGGTTGAAGAAGAAGGCACTGAACTCCTCGTCGATGCTGGAGATGTAGTCCGTTGTCTCACGCTTGGAGAGGTTGTTGAAGAAGGGTTTTTTTGTGAAGTAGACGCCAAAACTGAGGCAAACAAAGGCTTATTTTTGTGTTCCATTTTCGTTCTTGTTCCGGAAGGAATCGATGCAGAAACAAAGATAGAGTAGAGCTAGACTGTTTGAAGTTGAAGGTGATCCACAAAAAGATTGAATAGATTTTGATGTTGTGGAAGAAGACACATAGGAAACCAGACACTAAACAATAGAGCGAGCCTATCAAAAAAACGAATAGAGGAACGTGAACAGTATGTAGCATGTAACAAAGAACGCGCGCACGTGATTGGCCTAAAAAAGAAGAAAGTTACGAGAAAGTTTCATGAAGATTATTCCATTTCTGCCCGACCCATTTCCACCCTGCCCATATTTTTCGGGTATATTTATATACCAAACGAGAGATTTTTTTTTACTTAAAAAGTAAAACTAATAAAGAGTTAAAAATTTAGTGACACTTGAGACTGAGAGTGTTGTCGTATTCTGCAAAACTTTTCGATTGACAAGGAATTTTTCTTGGTTGGCGTTTGAAATCGAGAGTTATAATGTAATGGGTTATATTATACAAATGGGTATGGTTTAGGTTTTCTGGGGTTATTTTACTTTTTATTATTCTTTTTGATTTTGGGATTTTTTAATTTTAAGGTTTTATTGGAGGAATTGGGTCTATAATCATTAGGAGCAGAATTGATGGATCTACGTTTGTGTCTCTGTTTACGTATTCAATATTTGTGCGATTCAGAATTGAAGATGGCCATGACGATGGTCTCCCCTTCGTTATAGAACATTCTAAACTACCCAAATAGTGTAGTGTGTGTGTTGACTTTTGAGGAGAGAGATACAGAAGAGGCAAGGTTTTTCAGTTTTTGGGTTCGAAGTTTCATTCTAACATGGCTTCAAGGCCTGCCTCATGCCTCAGGATCTCTGTGTTTCACAGACGCTTTGCTTCTGGTATATATCAGACTTTGCTTTTATGGGTTGTTCTTTTTTTGCCTTTTGTATGTATCTGTCAATCAGAATGACTGAGATGTGGATTTGAATCTCTCCATTTATGTGTTAGTTGGTTGAAATGATTGATCTATGATTCTTTGATCAGAATATTGGTTATTTATTTATTTATTTATTTTTAAAGTCATTGGTACCATATTTATTTACCATATTTTGGTTTTTATTACAGCTGAGATCAATGGGTTCTTGATTTTTGGAAATTGGGTTTGTTTGTTTTTATCATTGGTATCATATATACCAAGTTCTTTTTATTTTATTTTTATATATTAAATTACTGCTGAGATCAATCGCTTCTTGAATCTTGGCATTCGTATATCAATATATTATCTCTCTGTGTGTGTGAAAGCTATGCTTTTTATAGTGTGGTCAGTTTCTTGTTGTGGTGGAATTGTGATTAATGTTAGGCCAATTACTATCATAGATCATTGTGATATTCTTATTATTGATATTGTTATATCATCCATATGAAAGTCATGGTTGAAATTTCCTGTACAGGTTGTTTTACAAGAAAATCAAAAAGCTGTTATTTTTCTCATAATTATCTCTATCCCCATTTCATATCTTCCACAGATTCCTCTGTTTCTCTAATTTTAAATGGTCCTCACCAGGGCAAAAGTGGCACTTGCAGCAATTTTTTCCTTTATTTTCTACGTTCAGCTATTTTTCAACTCTTTATTTATTTATTTCCCGCACTTGGAAAAAAGTAGGTGTCATATTTTCTTTTGGCCCAATGAACTCTAACCCAAATGACGCCTCCTTCCCTTGTAAGATCATGGTGGAGGGTAAGTTTGTGGGTTTAAGACCTGCTGAGTGTGTGTGTTTGTAAGTTGTCAATAAAAGGAAAAGGTGAATTATGCTCAGGTTGAATAGTGTGCTTACAATATGGTTCATCTCACTTCATCATTTGCACGCACAAGTGTTGGATAAAGTTATGTAAAGACAATAGGCTGTTATGTTTTAGGTGGTCATACTCTGATTTTAAAGACATCTCCATCTTAATTCAAGTATTTACTTATATGAAAAAGCAGCTTATTTAATGAAAATGTATCCATAAACTACTATTATTTATGATGCTCCAACAGCAAGTCGGGTTTCAAGACATTGTAAAGAAAATGTAAAAGGGTTTTGAATGCTTCTGCAAGCTTAACAAGCAACATTCTTCATTTGTGAGTGCATTTCTCAGTTCTCTCTCTCAATTTTTTTATTGGAGTTTTGTTTTGTCATATGAAGTTATCCAATCAAATATAAATTGATATATCCATATAGAATAGAGATGGTTCTCCCATATAACTGATAATCTAGTTCATTGATTTTGTAGCATTCTGCAATATCTTTTCATTTCTAGTTACAGAATCACTTTATTTAATATAGATTATGGGAATTGTGGATATCATGTCTTTGTTGGATTCTTTGAAAATTGACCTACCTATAGTGCTTATACTTTTCTTCTGCATTTTACGTGCAGTTGTGTAGGATCTTAAGTATCTTGACTATCATGAGTGGATTAAAGTTGAGGGGAAATCTGATACTGTTGGCATAACTGACCATGCTCAGGATTATTTAGGTGATGTTGTCTATGTTGAATTACTAGAAATGGGGGCTCCTATATCACAGGGCAGCTGCTTTGGTGTGGTTGAAAGTGTCAATGCTACTAGTGATATTTATTGTCCCATTTTTTAGAAAGTGGTTGAAGTCAACTAATAGCTTAATGACTCCCTGGGTCTGCTGAGTCTCCTTTTCTAATTTGAGTTTCAGTGTCTTATGTTTTGTTTTTTTGTTTTTGTTTCTTCGGGGGGGGGGGGGGGGGTTGTTGGTTCTGGTTCCACAAGTAAATTTATAGATTGGAACTGAAGAGAAAAGATAACCATATTTTCTTTTTCATTGTTGACTGAAACTGAACGTCTCTATATTGCCAATCATCTAGAAGCTACACTAGAGTTTCAGTACATTGCCAACCAATCTGAACTTGCTTTGCATTTGTTAAGGATGTGATACCTAATGTTATGTTTGTTTATTTTACATGACAATCCAAGCCCAAGTGCTCTTGAGCCTGTTTTTTTCTTTCCCAATCAAAGTTTGTAGAGTCAGTCAACAAGCTTTACTTACCACATTAAGCTGACTCTCTCATCTTTTATTCTTTTGGAGGTTCTTCTTTTCTTTGCATGTGTTGAAACATGGAAACACGGTTGCTTTCTGATAGCCTGTTATTTCCTTCCCTACCCCTCCTTGTCTCTCTCTCTCCAATGCAAGTAGCTCAATCCAACACCTATCTTCTTTTTATCAAAACCCGCTGCCTATCTATAGCCTTCCCATGAAGCTGAAGAGGTGCCACTGGGGTGCAAATGCTTGTAGCAGGTCAATCCAGCACTAGTTTTCTCCATGCTTGTGCTAGGTACCACTGCCCCCTAAAACAGAACTAATGTTACAATTAAGTTTTCTGCCTTTCATTTCTAGTTTTCTCAATTGTTCTCGTGATAAATTACTTGCAGTTAAAGGCATAATATCATGGGTTTTATTATGCAATTGGGTTCAGCTTGATGGTTTTGTATTAGGGTTTCTGGGGTTAATTTATTTCATTGACTGTTTAGTTTAATTAGCTTTATTTTTTTTCGACTCCTTTTGATTTTGGGATTTTTGAATTTTAGGGATTTATTGGAGGAATTGCGATTGCCATCGTTAGGAGTAGATCTTAGCAAGCCTCTGTACATTTGTGTCTCTGTGTACGAGAGCATTTCCTCTTATATCATCTATTCCATTAAATTGAGTGATATACTACCATCTTGCAATGCACCAACATCAAAATTAACCCAATGCCTAAGCAAAAGTTGTTCTGTAGGCAAAGGATGTTCTGATTCAGAATTGAAGAGAGCCTTACATATTGAGGCTGATGGTCTCCCCTTCCTTATAGAACATTCTAAACTACCCAAAATTCTCAACTGGCTCCAAAGTTCTTGCTGGTGGCTTAAAAATATAGTGATTGGAAGTTTGCAACACCCCCACCAACTCTCCAAACCCCACCTAGTATTATTAGAATTTATAAGAGACAAATATTTGTGTAGTGTGTTTTGTGTGTTGAGGGAGAGAGAAACAGAAAGGGAAGTGTTTTTTGTTTTTGGGATTAAAGTTTCCAAAATGTCTTCAAGGTTGTTGTGGGCTTCAAGGGCTGCCTCATACCTCAGGATCTCAGTGTTCCACAGAGGGTTTGCTTCTGGTATATATCAGACTTTGCTTTGATATATTGTTCTTTATTTTCCTTTTATATGTATATATTAAAATGTGGATTTGGATCACTCATCTATGTGTTAGTTAGTCAAAATGGTTGATCTATGATTCTTTGATCAGAATATTGGTTTTTTGAAATGTGGTCTTTTTTTTTTTTTTTTTTTCATTGGTGTCATATTTAGTTACCAAGTTTGGGTTTTTATTACTGCTGAGATTGATGGGTTCTTGAATTTTGGGAATGAGGTTTGTTTGTCGTTGTGATTGGTATCATATTTTCAAAGTTTTGGACTTGTTACAGCATAGAATAATGGGTTCTTGAATCTGGGCATTCTTATATCAATATACTCTCTGTGTGTGTGTGTAAGCTATACTTTATATAGTTTGATCAGTTTTTTTTTGTTCTGGAATTGTGATTAATGTCAGGCCAATTATTTCTATAATTTTTATTTTTATATTTTTAATGAAAATGAAATCTAAGCCATTGTCTGTCACATATAATTTGTCAAAAATTCAAACCCGAGTCTGAATGTTTTGAAGTAGTTGCTGTCAGTATGGACCACGGTCTGTGCTACAGTGGTGGGAAGTTGGTTGATATAGTGTGATGTTGTAGCAGTTGTAGATATCCTTTTATTCACATAAAAGACAGTTGTGAATTTTGGGTAGCTTAGAATTTTGTATAGAATGATGCATTCCAAATTTTATAATTGTAATTACCTTCACTAGAAAGTGTATAGAATATTACTGCCGGTACAATCCTAAGCTTTATCTTAAAGCAATGCACTTTACAGGGTTACTGGTATTATTTACTGACAATTGATATAGACAATTTTAGGGTAATACACTCTTAGAGTCTTTGTAAGAAAGATGATGATGGTTATGAGATACGACCAAATTCAGAATGTTAATTTGGCTTGTCAGTGGAGAAATATATTGATTAGTTTTTAAAAAGTTTCAACTATTAAAGGTTGTCCAAAATGATGAACTAATTCTGAATTTTTTATCTTAAATATTATTTTCCTATCAATGCATTTTTTGTTCAGTAGAAATGGATGCTGGCATGCGCTGTACTTGATAGATTTTGTCACACAAACAATGAACAGAAATATATATTTGCTTATTGTGATATTATTATTATTATTATAATATTGTTGTTATTATTATATTGTTGTTACAATTATCTATGATTCTATATGAAAAATATCATTGAATTTTCCTGTACAGGTTGTTATACAAGAAAACCATAAAGATGTAATTTTTCTGATAATCATCACTACCCCCATTTCAACTCTTTCACAGATTCCTCTGTTTCTCTAAATTTAAATGGTCCTCACCAAGGCAAAATTGGTGCTTGCAGCAATATTTTCTTTTATTTTCTATGTTCAGCTATTTTTCAACTCTTTATTAATTTTTTCCCCGCACTTTGAAAAAAGTAGGTGTCATATTTTCTTTTGGCACAATGAACTCCAGCCCAAATAACACCTTCTTCCCTTTTAAAATCATGGTGGAGGGTAAGTTTGTGGGTTTAAGACCCACTGAGTGTGTTTGTAACTTGTCAATAAAATTAAAAGGTTGAACAGTGTGCTTACAATATGGTTCATCTCACTACGTCATTTGCAAACACAAGTGTTTGTACAAAGTTTTGTAAAGTCAATAGGCTGTTATTTGTAAGGTGGTCAAACTCTGATTTCAAGTACCTCTCTCCATTTCAATTTAAGAAGAAAATTGCTAGGACCACAACAAATGACACAACTCACCCACTTGGACAATTGTGAGTGGTGGAGAAAAAATAGTGGGTCTACACCTTGCCACTCACAATTCACCATGTGGGCAAGTTGTGGCACTAGCATTTTTCATTCAAGTATGTACTTGTAGAAAAAGCAGCTTATTTAATGAAAATGTAACCATAAACACGCTTTAACAGCATGTGGGATGTCAAGAGTATTGCAAAGAAATGTAAAGGGTTTTGAATGCAAAATCGATGATCAGCTGCTCGCTTACTTTAGTGGCACTCTTTTTGACTGGTCTAGGGCTTGGGGACTCACCTCTAGTGATTCTATCCCTATGTTCCTTAGTTCTCTTCTTTGTAATTAGTTTTTGTTGGTTTCCTTGTGTTCTTGTTTTTTTTTCTTTTCTTTTTCCTTTTTTGTTCCCCTCTCTGTACTCTATGTGCTGTCTTTGTTTTCTTGTGGTTCTTTAATATAATTTTCTTACTTATCAAAAAAAAAAATCTTTTCATTTCTAGATACAAGAATCACTCTAGTTAATATTGATTTTGGTAATTGTGGAGATTAGATCTTTCTTGGATTCTTAGAAAATTGTCATGCCTATTGTGCTTATACTTTTCTTCTCCATTTTACATGCAGTTGTTAAGGATCTTAAGTATCTTGACTCTCATGAGTGGGTTAAAGTTGAGGGGAATTCTGCTACTGTTGGTATAATTGAAAGTGCTCAGGATCATTTAGGTGATGTTGTCTATGTTAAATTACTGGAAGTGGGGGCTCCTGTATCACATGGCAGCAGTTTTGGTGCGGTTGAAGTGTTAAGGCTACTAGTGATATTAATTCTTCCATTTCAGGGAAATTGGTTGAAGTAACGAAGAGCTCAATGACTCCCCTGGTCTGGTGAGTCTCCTTTTCTAATTTGAGTTTCAGTGCCTTATGTTATGTAGGTTCTTTATTTTTTTGGGTTCAGAACAAGTAAACTCATACATTGGATCAGGAGAGAAAAGATAACCATATTTTCTTTTTCATGGTTGACTGAAACTGAATGACTCTTTATTGCCAATCATCTAGGAGCTATGCTAGAGTTTTAGTACATTGCCAGCCAATCTGAACTTGCTTTTGCATTTGTTAAGGATGTTATAGCCTATGTTCGTTTATTTTACATGAGATTCCAAGCGCAAGTGCTCTAGAGACTTTTCTTCCACAATAAAAGATTGTAGAGTCAGTCAACAAGTTTACTTACCACATTAAGCTGACTCTCTCGTTATCCCCCCCCCCCCCCCCCTCTCTCTCTCTCTCTCTCATCTTTTATTTTTTTTGGAGGTTCTTCATTTCTATCATCTGTTGAAACTTTGAAACACAGTTGCTTTCTGAGAGCCTGTTATTTCTTCCCTCTCTCTCTCTATTCAATGCAAGTAGCTCATTCCAATACCTATCTTCTTTTTATCAATACCCTCCACTTATCTTTAGCCTTCCCATTAAGGGGAAGAGGTACCACTGGGCTCCAAATGCTTGTGGCAGGTCAATCCAACACTAGTTTTTTCCATGCTTGCGTTAGGTACCACTGCCGCTAAAACATAACTAGTGTTACAATTAAGTTTTCTGCCTTTCATTTCCTTTTTTCTCAATTGCTCCCGTGATAAATTACTAGCAAAAGGCATAATATTATGGGTTCTATCATGCAATTGGGTTTGGCTAGATGGTTTTGTATTAGGGTTTCTGGGGTTAATTTAGTTCATTTACTATTTAGTTTGATCAGCTTAATTTTTTTATTATTCTTTTTGATTTTGGGATTTTTGAATTTTAGGGTTTAATTGGAGAAATTGTGACTGCCATCATTTGGAATGGATCTTAGCAAGTCTCTGTACGTTTGTGTCTGTTTACAAGGGCATTGCCTCTTATATCATCTATTCCATCAAATTGAGTGATATACTACCATCTTGCAGTTCCCAACATCAACATTAACCCAAATCCAAAGCGAAAGTTGTTCTGAAGGCAAAAGATGTTCTGATTCAGAATTGCAGAGAGTTGCACATATTGAGGGCGATGGTGATGGTCTCCCCTTCCTTATAGAACATTCTAAACAACCCAAAATTCTCAACCGGCTCCAAAATCCTTCTTGCCTGTGGCTTAAAAATATAGTGATTGGAAGTTTGGAACACCCCCACCAACTGTCCAAACCCCAGTAAGTATTTTTATAATTTATAAGAGAAACACATATTAGTGTAGTGTGTGTTATTTGTTGAGGGAGAGAGAAACAGAAAGGGCAGGGTTTTCTGTTTTTGGGTTTAAAATTCAAAGTTTCCAACATGGCTTCAAGGGCTGACTCATACCTTAAGATCTTAGTGTTCCACAGAGGCTTTCCTTCTGGTATATATCACACTTCGCTTTGATTCGTTGTTCTATATTTTCTTTTTATATTTATATATCAATTAGAAAAGCTGAGATTTGGATTTGGATCTCTCATTTATGTATTAGTTGGTTAAAATGGTTGATCTATGATTCTTTGATCGGAATATTTCGTTTTTTTTTAATTACTGCTGAGGTCAATGGGTTCTTGAATTTGGGCATTCATAGATCAATGTACTGTGTCTGTGTGAAAGCTATACTTTTTATATTGTTGTCAGTTTCTTGTTGTGTTGGAATTGTGATTAATCTTAGGTCAATTGTTCCTATCATTTTTTTTTTCTTTTTAATGAAAAATGAAACCTAAGCCATTGTCTGTCACATATAATTTGTTGAAAATTCAAACCCAAGTGTGATTGTTTGGAAGTAGTTGCTGTCATTATGGACAATGATCTGTGCTACAGAGTGGTGGAAAGTGTGGTGCATATTTGTTTAATTAAATCATATGAAATATAGGATGTGTGATATCTCAAATGTAATATGATTGTTGAACACACTAATTCAGTGATTATTATTTGACTTATTGAACACACTTCTTTGAGATTTTAATTTGTCATGGGACTACTTATCAAAAAAAAAAAAAAATCATGGGACTAAGATACTAGTGGCTCATTTTTTAAGAGAATTTCTAAGAACAAAGAAGGAATTTTATAGATGTAAAAGGGTTTTAAATGCTTCTGCAAGCTTAACACGCCAAATTCTTAATTTGTCAATGCATTGCTCATCTCTCTCTCAATTCTTTTATTGGAGTTCTGTTTTCTCATAGGAAGTTATCTGATTTAATTTCTAATTGATATATCCATATGGAATAAAGATGGTTCATCCCATACAAATGATAATCTAGTTCATTGATTTTGTAGTATGCAGCAATTTCTTCTCGTTTCTAGATATAGAATCGCTTAAGGGGAAGAGGCTTTACTATAGTGGAGTGGTGTTGTTTGTGTCGGTGTAGTGGAGAGGCAGTGGATCACTTGTTGGTTCACTGCAAGGTTGCGTACCAATTGTAGAGTTTTGTAGGGAATGAAACAAGCATACTTTTGAGGATTTGGAGAGTACAGGGGAGAAGCTCATTGCCTCATTTGTAGACACTTTGTTTGATTGGTCTCATGCTTAGGGATTCACATCTAGTGACTCCATTCCCATGTTTTTAGAGTCTCTTTCTTGCTGTACATAGCTTCTGTTTTTTTGGCATAATTATTTTGGCTACTTTATGCTTTCTTTTTTAAATAAATAATTCTTTTCTATCAAAAAAATAATTGTTGAGATGGGATCTTTTTTGGATTATTAGAAAATTGATCTGCTTTCTCAATTTTACATGCAGTTGTGAAGGATCTTAAGTACCTTGACTCCCATGAGTGCTCAATTTTACATGCAGTTGTGAAGGATCTTAAGTACTTTGACTCTCATGAGTGGGTGAAAGTTGAGGGGAATTCTGCTACTGTTGGTATAACCGACCATGCTCAGGATCATTTAGGTGATGTTGTCTACATTGAATTACCGGAAGTGGGAGCTCCAGTATCACAGGGCGACAGCTTTGGTGTGGTTGAAAGTGTCAAGGCTATTAATGATATTAATTCTCCCATTTCAGGGAAAGTGCTTGAAATAAACGAAGAGCTCAATGACTCCCGTCTGGTGAGTCTCCTTTTCTAATTTGGGTTTCAGTGCTGTATGTTTTTTCTTATTTTTGTGTTTTATGTTTTGTTTGTTTGTTTGTTTGTTTTTTTTTTTTTTTTTTTTTTTTTTTTTGTATTGGGTCTGGATCAACAAGTAAAGTCATAGATTGGAGCAGGAGAGAAAGGATAACCATATTTTCTTTTTCCTGGTTGACTGAAACTGAATGTCTCAATATTGGGAATCATCTAAGACAGGGAGCTACACTAGAGTTTCAGTACAATGCCAGTCAATTTGAACTTGCTTTTGCATTTTTTAAGGATGTGATACCTGATGTTCTGTTTGTTTATTGTACATGCAAGTGCTCGTGCCTTTTTCTAATCTATAGTTTTCCCATCAAGGGGAAGAGGTACCACTGGGCTGCAATTGCTTGTGGTAGGTCAATCCAGCACTAGTTTTCTCCATGTTTGTGCTAGGTACCACTGCCCCTAAAATGTTACTAATCTTACAATTAATTTTTCTTCCTTTCATTTCTGGTTTTCTCAATAGCTCTCGTGATAAATTACTATCAGTTAATTGGTGGTTCTGATAAATATCTTGTGTGGCTTTATTTAATGTAGCTAATACTCAATTTTTGTAATCTAAGAACTTGCAAAAAGCGGTTTTGATAATATTTTAAGATAACTAAAAAATATCTACTAAAAAGAAGGGAATCTGGTTTTCCAATTTCAAAATTGAATTTTGTGCTAATGCACTTAAGACTTAAGATTTTGGGGGAGGAGTGGTTATGAACTGATTTGAACCATGTCCAATCTTCATCTTTTGACATCAATGCATAAATGAAACATGTCAGAGGCTCAAATTTTGTCTCTGTTTATTTAAATGCTCTGAATTCAGAGAGGTCTGAGTCGAACACCCGTAGGTCTGACTATGAGCAAATTTTGCCTCCTGAATTGTGTGCTAGGTATTAAAGCTGGGCATATTTTACTATTTCTCTTTGTTGTCTTCATCTTGCCCTGCATGTCTTGTCCCCATGTCGCTTTTTGTCTGGTGTTACATGGTGTTCTTTCCCTTTCTTTTGGGTTGGGCTTCTAAGTCAAGTTTCCTTCTTCTTCTTCCTTAATTATTTTTTTAGTTACCTTAAATGGCCTATAGTTAAATGTAGTTCATTCTACTATGCAAGTTGTTAGGCAATGTCCCTAGTAGCCAATAATTGGAACAATCAAGAGCAGAATAGACCATGAGGGAAACTCTCATGCTACTAAACTTATTGAGCTTAAGGTTGATACTGGTGGTCATCTGAATAAATTTATGTCTCTGAAAATGTTGGTTAACCACCTTCATTGTGTTAAAAAATTCATTCACATTTCCAGTTTCCTTTAATTGGAGAAGTTTGACTTATTTTCTGCCATCAAGAATATGTTTCTTCCTTCATTTCCTTTATGCTTATATCTGATGTATCTGTCTTGATGTAGATTAACTCAAGCCCATATGACAAAGGATGGATAATTAAGGTTGAGGTGAGCGATAGTGGTGAATTGAAGAGCTTGATGGATGCAGATGAGTACACCGAGTTCTGTGAAGAAGATGATATTCACTGAGTGACTATGGCCATGAAGAACTTTGGGCAATTTTCATGTAGGGGTTGTCCGTGGATAATCACGATAAATTACACAATCCTTGAGGTGTGTGGTGCACATATCTTTCTTTCTATTTTTATCCAAACAAGTGCTTTCACGGTTCTTCTTTTGTTACCTAAGAGCTATAAATTTAGTGGATATCCTAAGCAAATAATCATTCTGGGTTTTAGTTTCATCTATTGGTGCTGTTTAGGCTGGTTTGTGGTTTGAGAACCATTTTCATAATATTCATTTGAGTTGAATACTTATTCGATAAATGGGATCACATTTTCTTGATGCATGGAGAACGCTTTCTTATTCACTTTCTCTTGTTAGTTACTTGAAGTTCAAAGGGTGGATTTCAAGGGATGCTAAAGAAATTTATATTCTTTGGAATTAAATCATTATGGCTAAATATCATCGTTCACTAATTGCAACCTGTATTTCCATTTTATTACTATCTTGTCAGTGGTATCATTCTCCCAAATTTGGTGTTAGGTTTTAATGACCAAATCACATTAATTTATTCAATTATTCCATTTCCATCTACTTCTCTTTCCTAGGATATTTCACTTTATCACTGTATCAAAGCAATGATATTGAATTTGAATCTTGTCTCTATTTTACCTCTCGTTCAAAAATTAAAAATTTTGCATATTATGTCTCACTTAGTGAGGGAAACTTTATGCCCACGTGTGAGGGAGTGTTAAAACAATGATTTGTGATTAAATTCATACTTTTTATCAAGCTTTTGGGATTGGCGATACTTTCCATTTAAAGAATTAATCCTTATATATTTTTACTAGATTGCGTATTCATTTTGAGCTTAAAATAAAAGTAAATAAAAACAAAGCTAAAAGTACAAACAAAAATAAATATAGATATAAATATATGGAAGAGAGAGCCTTGGCGCATTGAATAATCTCTTCACTGTTAGAACAAATGCACAAGTGGAAAGTAATGTAGAAATAATACTCATAAGTTAATCACTTATTGAAAGTTTGAAACTGTACCTTTTTTTAAGTACCAACACAAACATATATAATCCACGGAACACTTATTTAAAAGTTCAAAAGCATTGAGCTCCTAATTTTAAGAGTAATTTGGAGCTCACATAAATTTGTGATTCACTTTAGTCACACATTTATTTTATTATTGACTTGGTAGAACATCAGACCTTTATTTAAGGAACCAACTTAGTTATATTGAGACATTGCATCAATATCTTCAAATTGATACTGGATCAACAAGCATTAAAGTGACACACTCTACCATCATTCCTCCAAGTTGTGTGTATGCATATTCATCTTTGTAAAGTAGATCCATGATTCGTGCGAAATTGACAACGTGTGAGGAAAGGTTCTGGCACTTTAGTAGGTCTAATGCACTCTTTGTCTATATCCTTCCATGCATTCACAATTTGTTTCTGAAATTCAGTATGCACCTCTTGCTCTGAGACATTATATTGCTTCTTATAGCATTAGATGGCTGAGGTAACGTGCTCTCTCTTTTGCTCAAACTAAAAAAAAATATAAAAAAATTCCAAAATATATGAGTGTCATTTTTTCCAGGCCCAAATGAATTTGTGGGTCCATTTGAAATGAATCCATTTCATGTTTTAAATAGTATAAATTAGAAGTGTATCTAATAACATGTTATTTAAAGTTTTAAAATACACTACACTCTATACACTATTAGATTCAATAAAGTAAAAATTGAACCATGAAATGAGTCCATAGACAAGGATCGTATTCCTTGCAGTAATAAAGTAATGTCTCATATACCTTGTTGAAGGAAGGATACTGGGAAAAGAAAGAAGATAATTATTTTGATTGAATTTGTATATCCTCTATATTATATATAATTTCAGTACATGTGGCATTGACAAGACTGCATGTGAAGAATCTCTTAATTGGAATAAAATTTTGAGTTGTATAGGGTTTTGCTGAGTCCCACATTAGGCATATATTGGGTTAATCTAAGATTCATTAACAACTACAAAAAGGTCATGATTAGACTAGTCTTTTTAGAGTACAACACAGATATGACTAGCTTTTTTTCTTGAGTCAACAATTAATATTCCTTGATTTTAGTCACAATCAAGAGCTAACATGTGCTCAATAAGATCCACTAACAATTTATGCTAAACAACATTTGTGAAATCTGAGAGTATGATACACTAACATACCTCATTGTAAACAATGTCATCCATTAGCCTGTTTATGATTGATGTTGCAATAACAATCTTTGGCTCCTTGAAGACCCACTCCAACACTTCCTTGGTCACGATATCTCCCATGCCAACAAAAGATTTGGTGCTAAGTGGCGGCTCCAGGAATTTTGTTTAGGAGGGTCATTAAGAAACTTAAATTAAAATTTTTTTAATAAAAAGAGAATTTGAATATATCAAGTTATTAACAAAATAATAATAATAAAACATGAAGTTTTACAATTTTTTCTTACAAGTTTTCAAATTTTGAATTGTTTCCGGATAGTTCATTATGAGTGTTTATTGCCAATATGGGTAGTTATGAGACTATGGCCATTTTATTTTGTTAAGTTTACCTAACATTTTTATCTTTATGTAGTTGTTATTATCTATTTGTCTTTGTTTTTATAAAAATATTTTAAACTAAATGACTAATCTAAATTCTCAATTCATTGGCTCTGTATTAATTATTGACACACACAACCATACTTATTCATATTACATAATATTATACACTACGTGTCTACTTAACCAATCAAATGCTTAAACAATCACTAACTTTACAATTTTTTTTCTTGAATTTTATAATATGATAACAATACACAAACATGAAAAAAAAAAAAAAAAAACTCTCTCTAGTTCCTAATTTTTAAATTATATATAGTTATATAATATATTTATACTATACACATAAACATCTACACATATCATAATTCACACAAATAGCATTATAATAAAAAGTAATATATTTGACACACTCACACACATATAATATAAATTTATAATAAAGAGTGACACTTACAAGTATGAAGCACTTAATTTTTACTCTTAGAGTTTGAAATACTTTTAATAAGGGTGTACAAGATTTAAGTCAATATGTGAAAAAAAAAATTAAGAATAAATTAAAATATTAAACTAAAAAAAAAAAATTGTATAATACATATATATATTGTTTGAAGTCAGGGGGTTCATTTGAACCCTCTGAATAACCTGTAGCACCGCCTATGGTGCTAAGCATGGGGTAACCACAAGATATTAGTGCATTACTCATATATTCCTCCACTGTGGGAATATATTTTTCTTTCCACCATATGGCTTCTTCAAAGTAGGCTTTAACAAGTTTTTTCATCTAGTTACATTAAAACATAAAATATAATGACTATAAAATGAACATATATGGGGAAAAAGTGGTTTGAAGTGAATCAATAGTGTCATACCGTAACTTTTGCATAGTGAACGTATAATTTTCCTTCCTTGCACATCTTTTCCTCAATTTCTTCAAAAACATCCAAGACTGCTTTATAACACAACTTCATGTAATCTTTGAGTTGGTCTATGCAATTGATATCACACCTATAATTTAAACGTTCGAATGAAGTGTGTAATGTTGACTTTAACCCCACGATCCCCCCCCCCCCCCCCCCTGAGGGCCTGCCTGCCCGCCCTCCCAAATATAAAAACATGATATTCCCCGGTTAACTTGAAATTGAGAGAATCTTTGCCACAATTAATACTTTATTTTCTTGATTTGGCAGAATGTATAGAATGCCACATTAATGAAAATTTTAAATGATATGGCACTGGATACATCTTTAAATTTATAATATTTAGAATGAACCATGACATGAATCCATTTCAAATGAAGAGAATCATATATACTTTTACTAAACCTTTTAATTGCATCTGTGAAGAGCTCGAGTTCTTCACATGTGCTATGTACATCATATATGTCATCTATAATTGATGTCATGCAAATTGTTTTAGTTAGAATCCTCCTAGCAAGAGAGCATTGGGATTCAAAGTACACTCCCAAAATCCAGAAGTATAACTCCACCACCTTGTCTAGTACAAAAGATAGGTTTGTCGCAACATCTATACCTTTACACCACCTAAATTATAATTTCAACAAAAATTGTTTGGTCAAATCATTTCTTATGAAAGTGATGATCATGAAATATATACAATAAAATATTCTCATATTTGCATATTTAGCTGCACTTTTATACTAATTTGTGACTAATTATAAGTTGTCTTTGATTTATGGGTAATAAAGGCTTTACATAAAAAGTGGGACCAGGCCAATTGTCAAGCTAACTTAAGACCCAGATGTGAAGCACGAAGTAAAGATCCAGCCCAAGCGTGAAATCAAGAGAAGACCAAAAACAAAGAAAGGAAAAAAGAAAAAGAAAAAGAAAGAGAAAAAGAAAAAGAAGCCCAAGATTCAATCCAACGTGGATGAAGTGTGCAAGGAAACAAAACTCAAATCAAGCAATTCTTACATAGTCAACGTGATGGGCTTTAGGGTCCAAATCAGTGATCGTATTGTTGTTGTGGGCCTCTTGATTTGTTCACCTAAACATCTACTTAGGGAGAACTTACTTTTGGACCACGTTGGTTTTAATAACGAGCTTTTAGGTCTCAGCCGCTTATGGGAATGTAAGTATAAATAGAGGGAAATAATAAATACTGGGGGCGGCTAGAGGCGAGCTGAAACGCAGGCTAGAAGAAAGCTGAAATAGAGGACGGAGAAGGCTGAAACGCAGGAGCCGCATGTGGCTTTTTTCTTCACCCTTTCTCTATGCTAGCAATGTAACTTTTCTCTTTCATTCTAGTTAGCATTTTAATTGTCTAGTTTAATGTTCAATATTTATTTTGTGTGTTTTATCATGGTAGCTAAATTTTTATTTGAGGTTGAGGATGAAACATTCTTAAAGATTATCAGTTTTATTTATGAGATTTGATTTGTCCCAAAATAGTTGTTCTTTAATGAATGAAATTGTTCTTACTTCATTACAATTAACTAAGATAGGGATCTTAATATGAGTTCAATCATGTTTTTCTTATGATTTTAGATTTATCTTAATTAATTGAATGCTTGGTTTATTATTCCTTGATTATAAAATTGGATATCTTTTGTGATTTGATTTTATACTTAGGAAGCAAAAAAGAGTTTGCTTTGGATTTTTAAAATAAGAATTTTAATGAGAATATTTTCCATGATAGCAAGATTGATTTCTAGATTATCATGCAGTAGTTGGAAAAAATTAATGATTATAAATATATGCTAATATGACTTATAAGGCGGATTCCAAAACCTTAATTCATTTCTTTAGATTGTTTAATCTCTTTACTGCTTTTGTATTATATCTTTTGCTTAGTTTAATTATTTGCTTAGCTTTATTTAATTTCAAAACAATCAACTTTTATTAAACTAGATTAGGATTAATTTGGTTAAGATTTGATTAATTTTATTACGTTCATACAAGTCTCTGTGGGTTCAACCTCGTTCTTGTCAAACTATACTTTGGTACAATTTGTACACTTGCGAGTACTTTAAAATTTTACAACAAAAAACTTAATTACAACACCAACATAGTGAGATATAGCTAATGAACTTACCTTGAAATATGGCTAAGTTCCTTCTAGTGTTGTTTTTGCAACATGTTAAAATCCAATTTTGCCAAGTTTAGTAGAACTTCATTACATGAAGCAATTTCTTGGTAGATAGAAAAGTAATGTCTTGCCTCTACCCTTGGCAAGGATTTTCAAATAGGCCGATTTAAGGCACGACTTACTTGTGTGGCAAGAGGAGGGCTTAAATTAATCACCATCGATTCAAGGTGTGTGGTAGTAAACTTAAGTGTTTCATCAAGTATATCTTCTCCATGCACCATCATATGACTTCATACAAGCTTAACATTCCTTGCACATCTTTAATAAGAGATTCCTTGAAGTTTCCCATATTGTCCTTGAATTTATTGACTACTTTACCACCCCCACACAAGACATGCACTAACCATTAGTAGATGATATAAAACATGTTTTATATTTTTGAAAGCGAAGAGTTCGATTAAACACTAGGCTTCATTTATCAACTGATAGCGATTTTGGGATTTTTTTTTTCTATGGAGGCCAGTAAGAAAATGAATCTTAGGTTAGAGATATATAAATTTTACCGTCTATGTGGCTTTCTTATTACAAATTTCTCCATAGGATGTACTAGCAAGAGAATAAGAGATAAACTACAAGTTTGTTAAGCATATTGTTTCTTAATACAATGACTATACTGATTATTGTTACTAAAAATTAAATTAATCATATTAGTTTAGGACAATTATATGTTTACATTGTACTATCAATGTAAGATTTACATTATAGATTAAATAAATGTGTACAATATTATATGCATTTGCATAAAAGTGTACAAAGTTATTCGTATTTGTTTGGAGGCAACGTAAATTTTACATTGATAATACAATGTAATTTAAGAATTTTTCATTAGTTCATTTCAAATTTGTTAAAATTAAAATGAGTTTTTTCTAAGTTTTAAGATGAACAAATTTCTAATTTTATTGTTGGCTTACTATTTTTTATCCTCCAGATTTTAAATAAAATTGATTTGTTGTTGGAATTTTTATTTTGCGTTTAAAAAGACCAAGATATTATTAAGAGGATCATATAATTTAAGCTTATTTTAGTTAGGCTAAAAAAATATTTAAGGCCAAGATGTTAAAAATTTTATTTTATGAGGGTTATATAAAATAAATAAATAAATTATATATTTAAAAAAACAAATTGCTAGCTCAGGGGTTCATTTGAACCCCTAAACAATGCATAGAACTGCCCATTCAATCATATCGATCAATCTCTAAGTGTCAACGTACATTTGCTACACCATTGCGCACCTTTGGTGCGGTGGTCACTTCACAAGTATAAGTGCTTGTAGGGTGTGAGGGGCAAGGGCAGGGTTTAAGTTTTCCAGAGGGAGCTTCATTCACATATACACTTAAATTAGACTAAAGTAAAATTCTATTTATCTTAAAAATAAATGTACATCTGCTATGGATACGTTACATTTCTAATTAAGTTTGGAAAGTGTTGTTATCAATGCTTCATGATTCGCTTCGTCATTGATGATTTTTGTACATGTTAATTAGCTAGTTAGTCAAATTTCCAATTTTTATGACCATATTCACATGTTTATATCATTAACAAAAAAAAAAAAAAAAAATCTCCTTAATGTCAAAAAGATTACAAGAAACAATGAAATGTTGTGAACGCAGTTTTTAGTGACCAAATCAAGTTTATTTCTTCAATGATTCCTTTTCATCTACCTTTTTTCCTTGATATTTCATTATTATGTCAGATGTTGAGTTGAATCTTGTTTCTATTCTACCTCCTACTCAAAAATTAAAAATTTCATAATATAGGCATCACTTAGTGTGGAGTAGTGGCGGCTCCAGGATATATTTTTAGGGGGGCCAGTAAGAAGATGCATTTTGGGTAAAAAATATTAATCTTGCGGTCTACTTGATTTCTTTATTACAAATTTGTCCATAATACGTACTAACAAGAGAATAAAAGATGAGAAGTGTTATTTCCACAATATTTTGACAACACTTTCCCAACAAATTTTTGGTGATAAGTTGTTATTAGTTCTAATTTAAACTCACTACTGAAATTACTATTTTGCCAACATATAACAGCCAGTAACATTTTGCCACTTAAGATTTGTTATGAAAGTGTTGTAAATATATCGTTTCTCGTATAAGATAAAATATAAGTTCATTACATATTGTTTATTAATACAATGAAGATACTAATTATTGTTGCTAAGATTAAATCTTGGAAATCATCTATTGTTTTTAAATATAATAAACATATTGATTATTGTTATAAAGTGAACTCCAAGCAAGATCTAAATACAATAAAATTTTATGTATTAGTTTATTTCAAATTTTTTAATATCTAAATGGATTTTTTTTAGATTTAAGATGAAAAATCCCCCCCCCCCCCCAATATTGTCAAGATGATAATAGTCAAGTTTATTTCAGCTGGGTTTAAAAAAAAAAAAAAATTCAGGGTGTTCAAAATTTTATTTTCAAAGGATTCAAATAAAACAAATTAGAAAATTATATATAAAATTATTTTTTGGCCCAACTCATGGAGTACATTTGAACCCCTTGGGCTGTACCTAGAGCCGCCTATGGTGCGAAGAGTTTAAATCCACATTTGTGAGGAGCTATCAGAATAATGATTAAGTGAATAAAATAACTTTTTTTTTTATCACCTTAGGTTTTTGGGATTTTCAATATCTACAATTAAAAGAATTAATCCTTATTTTTTCTAAGTTGCATATTGAAATTCATATCTCAAATATAAACTTAATAAAAACAAGTTTAAAACTACAAAAAAAAAAGGATAAATATTAATATGTAGAAGAGACACAGTGCGTTGTCGCATTGAATAATTTGTTCATTGTTTGAACACATGCACAAGAAAAGTAATGTAGAAATAATTCTCACACATTAATCACCTATTGAAGCAATATTTATTCTGAAGTACCACCACTTAACTTATATAATCCTTGGAAGTTGGAACACTTATTTAAAAGCACAAAAACATTGGGCTCCTAATTTTTAAAGTAATTTGGAGTTCAAGTAAATTTTTCACTCTGGACACTTATACATTTATTTTATATTGACTTCATAGGACAATTTATCAAATCTTTATTTAAGGAACCAACTAACTTAGTTATAATTTTGTGCTCAAAATGAGCACTGGCATCAATACCTTCAAACTGGTACTGGATCAACAAGTATTGAGGTGATACCCTCTACCATCACTCCTCCAACATGTGTGTATGCATCTTCATCCTTGTAGAGTAAATCCATAACTCGTGCAAGATTGACAACACGTGTAAGGAGAGGTAGTGGCACTTCAGTAGGTCTAATACACTCTTTGTTTATATCCTTCCATGCATTCACGATTTGCTTTCGAAATTCATCATGTACCTCTTGCTTTGAGACACCATGTTGCTTCATGTAACATTGAATGCCCGAGGCAACGTGCCCTCTCTCTTGCTCAAACTGTAAAAAAATAAATTCCCAAAATATGTAATAAGTGTCATAGTAAAAATTTATAGGTATATCTAATATGGTGTTATTTTATATTTTAAAAGACCTAACAATTTATACACTATTTACTAGATTCAAAAACAAAATTTGAACCATGTCATCAATTTGCAGGTGGATCTAATTCCTTGTAGTACTGAACTAGTCTCTCATATACATTATTGAAGTAAAAATACTGGAAAAAGAAAGAAGATAGTTATTACGAGTGAATTTGTATATTTTCTATAATTTTTGTACATAGGAGGATCTTTTAATTGGATTAAAATTGTGATGCCGCGAATTGATTAGATATGGATTAAGTATGTGTCGTGCAAGTGTGTGTTGAGTCCAACATTAGATATATATTAGGTTGATCTGAGATTTATAATAACAACAAGAAACTTAATTGTGACTAGATTAATTGTTTTAAGGTGTAGCACAAATGTGACATAATGATTTTTCTTAGGTTTTTTTATTTATTATTTATTTTTTTAAAGAATAATTAACGTCCCTTGATTTTAGCCATAATGCTCAATCAGATCCACTAATAATACGTGCTATATAACATTTGCTAAATGTACCTCATGGGAAACAACATCATCCATTAGCCTGCATATGATTGATGCTGCTCTAACAATCTTTGGCTCCTTGATGACCCATTCCAATGCTTCCTTGGTTGCGATATCTCCCATGACAATAAAAGATATGGTGCTAAGCGTGGGGTAAGCACAAGATATTAGAGCATTACTCATATATTCCTCCATCGTGGGAATATATTTTTCTTTCAACCATACAGCTTCTTCAAAGTAGGCTTGAACAAGTTTTGTCATCTAGTTACATTAAAATATAAAATATTGATAGCTATAAAATGAGAATTAATGGGAAAAAAAGAAATAGAGTGGTTTCAAGTGAATTAATAGTGTCTTACTACAACTTTTGCGTAGTACACACGGTATAATCTTCCATCCTTGCACATCTCTTCTTCAATTTCTTCAAAAATATCCAAGAGTGCTTTATAACACAACTTCATGTATTTTGGGAGTTGGTCTATGCAACTTATATCCCACCTGAAATTTAAACGTTTGAATCATGTTTGCAATGTTGACTTTAACCCCAAATTTTAAAAATAGGGCAGGGCCGGCTTCATGTATTTTGGGGCTTAAGGCAATAACTAAATTGATATATATATATATATATATATATATATATATATATATATATATATATATATATCAATTAAGTAATGATTTTTTAATATAAAATTATTATAATTTTTTATTATATATCAATTAACTAAATTGAATAAATTTTTTTATTCAAGTTTTCTAACATCTATTTTTAAATTGGTAATATAGTTAAATCACTTCATCTTTCTTAAAATGTTATATTTATTAACTAGAACAGTGAAAGATGAAGAATATAATAAATATGGACGGTGTAAAAGCTTAAAGCTAAGCTAAACAAGAGTGATTGAATAAATCCATTTTATCAGGATAAAACATTGGTCTCTTTCTTTGTCTCCTACCACTACCAAGGGTAAAGCAAACACAAAGTAAAATATCTCCTATAAAAACACGGAGAGAGAGAGAGAGAGAGAGAGAGAGAGAGAGAGAGAGAGAGAGAGAGAGAGAGAGAGAGAGAGAGAGAGAGAGAGAGTTTTAATAGAAATTTGAAACTGAGCCAAACCTGAAAGGAACAAAAAAGAAGGTCCAACATAGTTACAAAGAAGCTTAAATTACTTTTTATGCTTTAAATGAAGAGAGTGGCAAAATTTCCAGAAATATGTACCTAAAAAAATGAGGTTTGAGATTTTTTATTTATTTTAAATTTGCAGATTTCAATTTTGTTTTGTTAAGAGAGAAAGAGAGAGTAAGTGTCTAGCTTCTGTGTGTGGAACATTATGAGTTCTATACTCTAAAACTCTCACATGAATAAAACCAACAGTCAGTTATACATTAAAAGAAGATAATTATTTGTTTTTTAATAAAAGTTGTAATAGTTTTAGCATTTTAATTTTTTAAAATATTATTTTTTATCTATTGGCTAATATGGGCTTAATTAATATTTTTACAATTAAAGATACATCCTTACTGGTAAAGATATGACCTTGAAAAATAATATTCTCCATTTTACTTGAAATTGAGAAAATCCATTTCATGGTTACGATTTTATTTTTTTGATTTGATAGTGTATAGAGTACTCCATCATTTAAATTTTTGAGTGATGTTGTACTAGATATATCTTTATAATATTTAATTTGAACCGTGATATCGATCTATTTCAAGTGGAGATGAAGAGGATCCTATATGCTTGTATTAAACCTTTTAATTGCATCTGTAAAGAGCTCGAGTTCTTCATGTGTGCCATATACATCATATATGTCATCTATGATTGATGCCATGCAAATTGTTTTGGTTAGTATCCTCCGACCAAAAGAGTATTGGGGTTCAAAGAACACTCCCAAAATCCAGAAGTATAACTCCACCACCCTATCTCGTGCAAAAGATAGGTTTGTTGCAACATCTATACCTTTCCACCACCTAAATTACAATTTCAACAAAAATTGGTTGGTCAAATCATGTCTTATGAAAGCTTAATCACAACACCAACGTAGTGAGATATAGTTAATGAACTTACCTTGAGATATGGCTAAGTTCCTTCTGGTGTTGTTTTTGCAACATGTTAAAATCCAGTTTTGCAAAGTTTAGTAGAACTTCATTATGTGAAGCATTTTCTTGGTAGATAGAAAAGTATTGCCTAGCCTCTACCCTTGGCAAGCACTTTCGAATAGGTCGATTTAAAGCATGGCTTACTTGTGCGGCAAGAGGAGGGCTGAAATTAATCACCATTGATTCAAGGTGAGTGGTAGTAAACTTAAGTGCTTCATCAAGTGTATCTTCTCCATGCACCCTCATATGTGTAGCTTCATAAAAACTTAACATTCCTTTCACATCGCTAATAAGTGATTCCTTAAAGTTTCCCGTATTGTCTTTGAATTTGTTGAAGATATCTACTTTACCACCCAGCACAAGACATGCACGAGCCATTAGTGATGATATGAAAATAATGATGGAAGTGAAAGCTTGATCATGAAAATTAACTTTTAGCTTGTTTAAGGATATGTTTGGAATGAAAAGAGATGAAGGGAGAGGTGAGGAGAATAGAGGGGAAGGATTTAAGGAAGCCAAAATATATTAAAATTTAGCAAATTCCAATCACCTTCTCCCTTCTCTCATCTCCCTCCATCCAAACATAGAGTGAGTTTTCTTAAATAAACACATAACCAACAAAAAGAGTGCTTACCACTTAGAATGTTAAAACCTTGTTGTCTAAGTAATCGAAAATGAAGTGCAATGGTGTAAAGAGCATCATCACTTTCTTGGACATCACACGTATAATGATACCTGTGAATTTGTTGTAATACTTCATCAATCTCACCTTCAAAATGGTAAGACACTCCTAAGCGTTGGATTGCATCAATCAACTCCAACTTTTCTAGAAGATTATCGATGGGAGCCATCAACATGCTTTGCACTTCTTCCTTCAACCCTTGGACTTGCTCTGAGTCATCAATAGTTTCCTAAAATTGGAAAATGAAATAAAAATTAACATGTTACCATTGTTTATAAGCATCATTTGTCATTTAAAGATGATGTCTTTTAAGACCATGACATTTAAATATTGGCTATGAAATGAATCACAATTTATATTAGAATATTCATTTTATTAGGTAGCCTAACATGTCAGGTGGAAGACATATATACCTCAGATTTATTAGAATAAGAGAGGAAATAGTCTCCCCATAAGCTTGGACGATAATTTGCTGAGCGACGATGTACATTAGCATCTGGATTTTGGGTTTGAGCAGTAGCCATGGAAATTTGGTGAGACATTTTGGGAGGTGAGAGAACAACTTAGTGTTGAAATGGTGCAATTAGCAAAAGCTTTAATGTATGCTTCTTGTCCTTCAAAAGACTGGCATGAGAGGAAGAGCTTATGTGCTTTGGTATTTATAGAAATAGCTGAGGCATGCACTTGGGGTGCGTTTGGTGAGTCTATTTGAGAATGCACTCCTTCATTTTTTTTCTTTTTCTTTTTTAAATAGATTATCTTTGGCGTTATTCTAACAAATTTTATACCCATGTTTCTTATGTGTTTTTCTCACAAATTGAAATATCAAATCCCTACATGTAAGTGGACAAAGCCATGCACAAAAGGACATATTGAGCAAGTGGGAGATGACAGGTACTTGTGCAATTTCACATTCAGAATAAATATTTTTCTCCCATTATTATAAATAAAAAATAAAAATCTAAGAAAGTTCATGTCAAGATGATCAATTTGATTTCTAAGTGTTAGTAATTGAGTCAGTTTGACCCAACCAATAGCGTATGGTCCATTGATTACGTGATAAGTGAATTTAAATTTGAGTTGCAATCTAAACTGATCTTGAGATGAGTTGTCAAGATAACATAGTGGAGTTGGATTTTCAAATGGATATTAGAATTGATTAAATGTGGTTATGCTTATTTTTTAATATGTGATTAGATGACGTTACATGTTTAGATTGGAGGGTATAAAATTTTAGTTTTATACCACATTCTTATAGAATTTAAAATCTTTAAACAACAGCATGAATGAAGAGCTATGCGCTTATACATACTGATATTTATAAGTTATAACTGTGGCACGTACTTAGAACCTCCCTGCATGGATTTTTTTTTTTTTTTTGCTCTAATTAATTACCTTCCCACAATATTTTCCTTTCAAATTATCAAGTTGTATTTTCCTCCCACTTAGAACCCATCAAACTCAAGCTTTGCCTCAATATTAATATTGGAAAAGAAAGGAAAACTATAACCTAATATTCATCTGGTAATCAGAACAACTATATCAAGTTAACGATAAAAATAAATGGTATTAAGATTCTTATGAGTTTCAATCTCTCTTTAATTTCTTTTCCTTTTAAAACAAAAAAAAAAAAATTTAGTCATTTTCTCTCTCTTGAAATCTTTTTCATCCACCTTAATAGGTATCTTGCATTAACCACAGCATGGTCCACAATTATAAAGCTTTATAACAATATTTTTTTCTGACATTTTAGAATTATGTGAGCATATGTAACTTATGGCAATGAAATTGTGGTCGATATGGAACTTGGAAGATTTTTTCTCACATATTGAAAGGTCATGGCCCTATATGTGTACGTAGACAAAAACCCATGGACAAAAGGACAAATGGCCTCCCAAAGTAAATCATAGATGACAGGTTTATGTACACTTCCACAGGTGACTCTCACTGCATTTTGCGGGTGTAGATAAGGAGCAGTTGGCTTAAGCCTTTAATGGATGCCTCTTGTCCTTCAAACTCTAGCATGAAGGAAAAAGCTTATGCACTTATATGTACTTAATTATATTTACAACCGAGGCTCGCACTTATAAATAATTGGAACCTTGATCCCTGCATGGACAATTTTTTAACGATAACGATACAGTTGTATTTTTTGACTTTCCTGAAGCATGTGAGCAAAACTTATGGCAACAAAATTGTGGCCGATATGGAACAAGGAAGAGAATTTTAAAAAATTTTAAAGCAAAACGAACAAACATATATTGGAGTCAGCCCCTTCCCTTTTCTCTTCTATGTTTGAGTTGCGAATCATAGTTTTCTCCTTTCTAGTGCCATCTTAATGATGTATGAGAGGAGGGTTTACATAAATTTCATATTAAACTAAGTACAGGAATTTGGAAGTAAAAGATATTAGTTATATAAATAGTTAAATGATTGAATTCATTATTTTCTAACAATTTCAGCTTTTGGAACATTGTATAATTTGACCAGGTATCAAAACAAGATCTTGAGTTCAATTCCTGTTTTCACTCTACAATCAGTAATTTATTGAAAGAGATGTCAACTTTTTATGACATCTATTTGAGGAAATGGCTATAATTAATAAGTTTTCTAAAGGCATAAGTTAAGGTGCATTTAATATTTTATTAAATATATTTTTATTAAATTAATTTAATTCTACACAAATATCATGAATAATATATACAACTACAACAAATTTGTGCATACAAATTAAACCAATAAATTATTAAAAAGTGCATTTTTGTTTATAATTGATTTCTCATCATTGTACATACAAGAGAAAGAGAAGAAGAGGGAGAGAACAAGGGAGAGAAGATTTTTATATGCATAAACACACACACACACACACACATACATATAAAGCATAAATTAAAATTTTCGAGGCTTTGTTGTCCAAGGTTAAAACTATGTACCAAAAAAACCACCTCAAGACTTTGCTAATAGGGGTGTGCATGGGTTGGGTTGGTAAAACTCTCAACTCAACTCAATCCAACACATGTAGAAAGTAAAAGCCAATCGAAACCTAGATGGGTTGGATTAGGGGTTGTGTGTACATATTTTATGTGGTGCAAAAAATTAGGCATTAGTTTAGGTTAGTCTTGTGAAGTTGGTGGGTTTGATAGAGAAATATATTGATTCTCTATCTCTATTGATGTTGAATGCCACACTTTTGAAATAAGGGTCGGCAGGTTGTGTGATTGTCCTAGAACAAACATAATTCCTTTTGAAACCAAGGGTTTGGTCGGCTAAGTATTAGTTCTTACGCGAAACTAGAATTATAGGCCCATGTTTCTTATGTGTTTTTCTCACAAATTGAAATGTCAAATCCCTACACGTAAGTGGACAAAACCATGCACAAAAGGATATATTCAGCAAGTGGGAGATGACAGGTACATGTGCAATTTCACATTCAGAATAAATACTTTTCTCCCATTATTATAAATAAAAAAATAAAAATCTAAGAAAGTTCATGTCAAGATGATCAATTTCATTTCTAAGTGCTAGTAATTGAGTCAATTTAACCCAACCCATAGCGTATGGTCCACTGATTACTTGATAAGTGAATTTAAATTTGAGTTGCAATGTAAACTAATCTTCATATGAGTTGTCAAGATAACATGGTAGAGTTGGATTTTCAGATGAATATTAAAATTGATTAAATGTAGTTGTGTTTATTTTTTAATATGTAATAACATGACGTTACATATTTTCATTGGAGGTTATAAAATTTTAGTACATTAGCATGAATGAAAGAGCTATCCGCTTATATGTACTGATATTTATAAGTTAAAACTGAGGCACGAACATAGAACCTCCCTGCATGGATATTTTGTTTTTTGGCTCTAATTAATTACCTTCCCACAATATTTTCCATTCAGATTATCAAATTGTATTTTCCTCCCACTCATAACCGGTCAAACCCAAGCTTTGCCTCAATTAATATTGGGAAAGAATGGATAACCACAACCTAATTTTCATATGGTAATCTCAGAACAACTCTATCAAGTTAACGACAAAAATAAATGGTAATAATATTCTTATGAGTTTCAATCTCTCTTTAATTTCGTTTCCTTTTAAAACAAAAAAACAAAAATTTATTCATTTTCTCTCTCTTGAAATCTTTTTCATCCACCTAAATAGGTATCGTGCATTAACCATAGCATGGTCCATAGCTATAAAGCTTTATAACGATATTATTAAATATATTTTTATTAAATTAAGTTAAATTGTACACAAATATCAATAATAATATGTATGACTACAATAAATTTGTGAATATAAATTAAACCAATCAATTGTTAACAGGTTTATTTTTGTTTATAATTGATTTCTCGTCATGGTACATACAAGAGAAAGAGAAGAAGGGGGAGACAACGAGGGAGAGAAGATTTTTACATACATAAACACACACACACACACACACAAACATATAAAGCATAAATTAAAATTTTTGGGCCTTAGTTGTCCAAGGTTAAAACGATGTTAAAAAAAAAAAAAAAAAAAAGGCCACCTTTAGACTTTGTTAATACAGGTGTGCATGGGTTGGGTTGGTAAAACTCTCATCTCAACTCAATCCAGCACATGTAGAAAGTAAAAGACAATCGAATCCAAGATGGGCTGGATTAGGGGTTCAGTGTACATATTTTATGTGTTCTAAAAAATTGGCCATCAATTTAGGTTAGTCTTGTGAAGTTGGTAGGTTTGATAGAGAAATATATTGATTCTCTATCTCTATTGATGTTGCATGCCACACTTTTGAAACAAGGGTCGACAGGTTGTGTACTTTTCCTAGAACAAGCATAATTCCTTTTGAAACCAAGGGTTTGGTCGGCTAAGTATTAGTTTTTTACAAGAAACTAGAATTATATGCCCATGTTTCTTAAGTTTTTTTCTCACAAATTGAAATGTCAAATCCCTACATGTAAGTGGACAAAACCATGCACAAAAGGATATATTGGGCAAGTGGGAGATGACAGGTTCATGTGCAATTTCACATTCAGAATAAATATGTTTCTCCCGTTATTATATATAAAAAATAAAAATCTACGAAAGTTCATGTCAAGATGATCAAATTGATTTTTAAGTGTTTGTAATTGAGTCAATTTGACCCGACCCATCGCGTATGGTCCATTGATTACTTGATAAGTGAATTTAAATTTGAGTTGCAATCTAAACTAATCTTGATATGAGTTGCAATGTAAACTAATCTTCATATGAGTTGTCAAGATAACATGGTAGAGTTGGATTTTCATATGAATATTAAAATTGATTAAATGTAGTTGTGTTTATTTTTTAATATGTAATAACATGACGTTACATGTTTTCATTGGAGGTTATAAAATTTTAGTACATTAGCATGAATGAAAGAGCTATCCACTTATATGTACTGATATTTATAAGTTATAACTGAGGCACGAACATAGAACCTCCCTGCATGGATTTTTTGTTTTTTGGCTCTAATTAATTACCTTCCCACAATATTTTCCATTCAGATTATCAAATTGTATTTTCCTCCCACTCATAACCAGTCAAACCCAAGCTTTGCCTCAATTAATATTGGAAAAGAATGGATAACCACAACCTAATTTTCATCTGGTAATCACAGAACAACTCTATCAAGTTAACGACAAAAATAAATGGTAATAATATTCTTATGAGTTTCAATCTCTCTTTAATTTTGTTTCCTTTTAAAACAAAAAAACTAAAATTTAGTCATTTTCACTCTCTCTAAATCTTTTTCATCCACCTAAATAGGTATTGTGCATTAACCATAGCATGGTCCATAGCTATAAAGCTTTATAACGATATTATTAAATATATTTTTATTAAATTAAGTTAATAAAAAGAATGGATATTTGCCTCAATTAATATTGGAAAAGAATGGATAACCACAACCTAATTTTCATCTGGTAATTACAGAACAACTCTATCAAGTTAACGACAAAAATAAATGGTAATAATATTCTTATGAGTTTCAATCTCTCTTTAATTTCGTTTCCTTTTAAAACAAAAAAAAACAAAAATTTAGTCATTTTGTCTCTCTCTAAATCTTTTTCATCCACCTAAATAGGTATCGTGCATTAACCATAGCATGGTCCATAGCTATAAAGCTTTATAACGATATTATTAAATATATTTTTATTAAATTAAGTTAAATTGCACACAAATATCAATAAAAATATGTATGACTACAATAAATTTGTGAATATAAATTAAACCAATAAATTGTTAACTGGTGTATTTTTGTTTATAATTGATTTCTCGTCATGGTACATACAAGAGAAAGAGAAGAAGGGGGAGACAACGAGGGAGAGAAGATTTTTACATACATAAACACACACACACACACATATACATATAAAGCATAAATTAAAATTTTTGGGCCTTAGTTGTCCAAGGTTAAAACGATATTAAAAAAAAAAAAAAAAAAGGCCACCTTTAGACTTTGTTAATACAGGTGTGCATGGGTTGGGTTGGTAAAACTCTCATCTCAACTCAATCCAGCACATGTAGAAAGTAAAAGCCAATCGAATCCTAGATGGGTTGGATTAGGGGTTCTGTGTACATATTTTATGTGTTGTAAAAAATTGGCCATCAGTTTAGGTTAGTCTTGTGAAGTTGTTAGGTTTGATAGAGAAATATATTGATTCTCTATCTCTATTGATGTTGCATGCCACACTTTTGAAACAAGGGTCGGCAGGTTGTGTGCTTTTCCTAGAACAAGCATAATTCCTTTTGAAACCAAGGGTTTGGTCGGCTAAGTATTAGTTTTTTACAAGAAACTAGAATTATATTCCCATGTTTCTTAAGTTTTTTTCTCACAAATTGAAATGTCAAATCCCTACATGTAAGTGGACAAAACCATGCACAAAAGGATATATTGGGCAAGTGGGAGATGACAGGTTCATGTGCAATTTCACATTCAGAATAAATATGTTTCTCCCGTTATTATATATAAAAAATAAAAATCTACGAAAGTTCATGTCAAGATGATCAAATTGATTTTTAAGTGTTTGTAATTGAGTCAATTTGACCCGACCCATCGCGTATGGTCCATTGATTACTTGATAAGTGAATTTAAATTTGAGTTGCAATGTAAACTAATCTTGATATGAGTTGCAATGTAAACTAATCTTCATATGAGTTGTCAAGATAACATGGTAGAGTTGGATTTTCATATGAATATTAAAATTGATTAAATGTAGTTGTGTTTATTTTTTAATATGTAATAACATGACGTTACATGTTTTGATTGGAGGTTATAAAATTTTAGTACATTAGCATGAATGAAAGAGCTATCCGCTTATATGTACTGATATGTATAAGTTATAACTGAGGCACGAACATAGAACCTCCCTGCATGGATTTTTTGTTTTTTGGCTCTAATTAATTACCTTCCCACAATATTTTCCATTCAGATTATCAAATTGTATTTTCCTCCCACTCATTACCCGTCAAACCCAAGCTTTGCCTCAATTAATATTGGAAAAGAATGGATAACCACAACCTAATTTTCATCTGGTAATCACAGAACAACTCTATCAAGTTAACGACAAAAATAAATGGTAGTAATATTCTTATGAGTTTCAATCTCTCTTTAATTTTGTTTCCTTTTAAAACAAAAAAACTAAAATTTAGTCATTTTCACTCTCTCTAAATCTTTTTCATCCACCTAAATAGGTATCGTGCATTAACCATAGCATGGTCCATAGCTATAAAGCTTTATAACGATATTATTAAATATATTTTTATTAAATTAAGTTAATAAAAAGAATGGATATTTGCCTCAATTAATATTGGAAAAGAATGGATAACCACAACCTAATTTTCATCTGGTAATTACAGAACAACTCTATCAAGTTAACGACAAAAATAAATGGTAATAATATTCTTATGAGTTTCAATCTCTCTTTAATTTCGTTTCCTTTTAAAACAAAAAAAAACAAAAATTTAGTCATTTTCTCTCTCTCTAAATCTTTTTCATCCACCTAAATAGGTATCGTGCATTAACCATAGCATGGTCCATAGCTATAAAGCTTTATAACGATATTATTAAATATATTTTTATTAAATTAAGTTAAATTGTACACAAATATCAATAAAAATATGTATGACTACAATAAATTTGTGAATATAAATTAAACCAATAAATTGTTAACTGGTGTATTTTTGTTTATAATTGATTTCTCGTCATGGTACATACAAGAGAAAGAGAAGAAGGGGGAGACAACGAGGGAGAGAAGATTTTTACATACATAAACACACACACACACACATATACATATAAAGCATAAATTAAAATTTTTGGGCCTTAGTTGTCCAAGGTTAAAACGATGTTAAAAAAAAAAGAAAAAAAAAGACCACCTTTAGACTTTGTTAATACAGGTGTGCATGGGTTGGGTTGGTAAAACTCTCATCTCAACTCAATCCAGCACATGTAGAAAGTAAAAGCCAATCGAATCCTAGATGGGTTGGATTAGGGGTTCTGTGTACATATTTTATGTGTTGTAAAAAATTGGCCATCAGTTTAGGTTAGTCTTGTGAAGTTGTTAGGTTTGATAGAGAAATATATTGATTCTCTATCTCTATTGATGTTGCATGCCACACTTTTGAAACAAGGGTCGGCAGGTTGTGTGCTTTTCCTAGAACAAGCATAATTCCTTTTGAAACCAAGGGTTTGGTCGGCTAAGTATTAGTTTTTTACAAGAAACTAGAATTATATTCCCATGTTTCTTAAGTTTTTTTCTCACAAATTGAAATGTCAAATCCCTACATGTAAGTGGACAAAACCATGCACAAAAGGATATATTGGGCAAGTGGGAGATGACAGGTTCATGTGCAATTTCACATTCAAAATAAATATGTTTCTCCCGTTATTATATATAAAAAATAAAAATCTACGAAAGTTCATGTCAAGGTGATCAAATTGATTTTTAAGTGTTTGTAATTGAGTCAATTTGACCCGACCCATCGCGTATGGTCCATTGATTACTTGATAAGTGAATTTAAATTTGAGTTGCAATGTAAACTAATCTTGATATGAGTTGCAATGTAAACTAATCTTCATATGAGTTGTCAAGATAACATGGTAGAGTTGGATTTTCATATGAATATTAAAATTGATTAAATGTAGTTGTGTTTATTTTTTAATATGTAATAACATGACGTTACATGTTTTGATTGGAGGTTATAAAATTTTAGTACATTAGCATGAATGAAAGAGCTATCCGCTTATATGTACTGATATGTATAAGTTATAACTGAGGCACGAACATAGAACCTCCCTGCATGGATTTTTTGTTTTTTGGCTCTAATTAATTACCTTCCCACAATATTTTCCATTCAGATTATCAAATTGTATTTTCCTCCCACTCATAACCCGTCAAACCCAAGCTTTGCCTCAATTAATATTGGAAAAGAATGGATAACCACAACCTAATTTTCATCTGGTAATCACAGAACAACTCTATCAAGTTAACGACAAAAATAAATGGTAATAATATTCTTATGAGTTTCAATCTCTCTTTAATTTTGTTTCCTTTTAAAACAAAAAAACTAAAATTTAGTCATTTTCACTCTCTCTAAATCTTTTTCATCCACCTAAATAGGTATCGTGCATTAACCATAGCATGGTCCATAGCTATAAAGCTTTATAACGATATTATTAAATATATTTTTATTAAATTAAGTTAATAAAAAGAATGGATATTTGCCTCAATTAATATTGGAAAAGAATGGATAACCACAACCTAATTTTCATCTGGTAATTACAGAACAACTCTATCAAGTTAACGACAAAAATAAATGGGAATAATATTCTTATGAGTTTCAATCTCTCTTTAAGGTGAGACAATGTTTATGGGGAACACTCTTTCTCACGGTGCATCTCATGGTTGTGTCGCTTGCACTAGCTATGCTCACAGTACTTGTTTCTGGGGTATGAGTGTATGAGAGTGTGTGGAATCATCAACAATTATTGGGATTTCTAAAAATGTGATTGGTTATGCGAATTTTTTAAAACTATGATGGTTTTTCTTATTACTATAAAAGGAGTTCCTCTAACCTTAAATTAAATAAAATCAGTCTTGAACCATAAAAAAGTTTCAGGGGTTTAGTTACGCGTTAAGAACATTCGCATCAGCTTGTGCAAAAATTTCAGTTTATTTTGGCATAAGAATTTGCTTTTTCTATTTTACATACTCACTTTTCAAAACACCTCACATCAGATTGTCTATTTTAAACTACATTTTATTAAAATATCAATTTTCCTTAATATTTTTAATTGTTTCTCTTTATTCACACACAACAACCGCTATCCACTCTATTCCTTCATTCTCGAGATACAAAAAGAAATAATAAACAACTAAATGCAAAATGAATAGTATTAGTATAAATTTACATAGTTACTGTAGCATACTTGTAAATTTATACAATTACACATGAACTAATATAAGTCATTTTAAAGCAAAACTGCATAAATTCTACACATTCTTTTCTATTATACACAAACTGATGTGAATGCTTAGGTGCCTCATGAGGTTCAGCCATCATCAGTAAATAATTTTGATTGTTCCTTGAAAATGTTTGTTATGCGATATAAATAATTGTCCAGCCTTAAGGATAAATGCTTAGGTCCACTCTATTCCTTCATTCTCGAGGTACAAAAAGAAATAATAAACAACTAAATGCAAAATGAATAGTGTTAGTATAAATTTACATACTGTAGCATACTTGTAAATTTATACAATTACACATGAACTAATATAAGTCATTTTTAAGCAAAATTGCACAAATTATACACATTCTTTTCTATTATACACAAACTGATGTGAATACTTAGGTGCCTCACGAGGTTCAGCCATCATCAGTAAATAATTTTGATTGTTCCTTGAAAATGTTTGTTACGCGATATAAATAATTGTCCAATCTTGAGGATATTTGTCTCATAATTATTTGGTGGCACAAACAACAAATGGTTATCTCAACAGTCTTTTAGCATATTGTTTAAAAATTCCTTCTTGTACTTTTGTTTTTCATTTTTTAGACCGGATTTTATTTGACATTTTCTAGTATCTGTATGGTGAATAATTTTTATATAGATACAATAGGATTAGAATATATGATAACTAATTCATGATTATTGTTTTTTATCATTAAGTCAACATACTAATGAGTTTTTTTTTTTTTTTTGGGTATAGGCGTGATTCATCACTAAATTTTTTATTAAAAAACATGAAATTATACAAATTAAGATAATTGGAATACATTATATAGCATATATATTCAAGAAAATAAGATTTATTTGTTAGAAAATCAGATATTGATCAAGATGGTTAGAAAAATAATTCACTAATTTTTCTATTACCAATCGGTAGTTGATTGCTGAATTTTATAACTTTCTGAGAATGAGATTCCATAATTTGGAGGAAAAGTGAAAGGGTGGTTTGTGCTAGGTTTTATAGGATGGCCCAAAAAGGTAATCGGGTCTAAGCCCAAACCCGCTCCAACGATGCAGCTAGTTCTAGAGTTGACTCAGTTGAGTTGAGTCGAGTCACGTTAACTGGTCCGAGTCGTTATACTAAAACCCCTGAAACCCAAAACCGTTGAAAATCCTCAGAAACCTGTCTGTCATGTCATTGTTCTGCTTCTAATTTCAAAACCAAAGCCCCAAAGCAAAACCATTTCTTCTTCTTCTTCTTCTTCTTCTTCTTCTTCAACTATTATAGTTTATTATAGGGATATGTCTGTTTCCTTCTCTTCCCTTCAGTTCTTCCATCAAAAACCTCTCTTTTCTGTAAGTACTCTCTCTCTCTCTCTCTCTGTGTATGTCTTTCTCTTTGTATTATTTTGTGTTTGAAGTAATAGGTTATTGTTGCAGAGCCTTTATTGGAACCAAAGGGCAACTGGGTTGTGGAGAAGCACAAATTTTGTGAGGAGTATTGCTGTTAAGGCAGGCCCAAAGAGGGTGTCTTTTGGTAAAGAATGCAGGGAGGCCTTGCAAGATGGGATTGATAAACTGGCTGATGCTGTTTCTCTCACCTTAGGACCTAGAGGTATCTGGGTATTCTTCATTTCTGTTTGTTTTGATAGCTTTTTTAGGTTGCTACCATTATATACCGTCTCTTACTCTCTTTGTGCTTTAGTTTTTGAGAACAAGAGGGATTATTTCATTTTCTATCTATGCTTATATTGGTGAAGGGATAAATGATAAGCCTGCAGGTTAAAAAATATATTGTTGGTGATTCTTGCTCTATCATTTGCAACGCATACATTAGTTTCAACTGGATGATTGTTATTTGGTAATAGTTTGCCAAGTTTAATTTGTTTTGTTTATGTAGTGGTAATAGTAATGAGAAATGTGCTGGAGGCTACCCATTAAATTGATTTCATCTATTTCAGAAAAGTGAGCCAGCTAGAGATTTGACTTTGTCTTATCAAGTTGTGAAAATTTTCAGTGCATGGTGTAGTTGAGCCACCGAACAAAATTAGGCTAATGGAAGATTGCAGTGCCACTTTGCAGGACTTCAATTTGCAAGTTCACTGCAAATTTTATTTATTTCGCATTTGCGTGAGATTGTGGTTTAGCTTGCACTTCTAATGCGTAAATTCAATTTAGTCCATGAAGTTGTACTAAATTTTATTTATATTATCATTTTAATTTTTCTCTCCCCCTTTTTTTCCCCTAGGGAGGATTTTGGGGGGGGGGGGGGGGGGGGTGGGGTAAAGATGTGAGTTGTTCTAAGACTGTATGGAGTTTGAGAAAAATTCTGTACCATTTGGGAAGAGTTCAGAATAGCAGTGCTGCTTGAATTTGTGTATTTGCTATTTTCTATCATAAAAATTTTCTTCACAAACTTTTTGAATCTAGGACAAAATTGAATCAGGAGATTCATTCTCACTGAATGGCAGAGTGTTTATTGGAGTAGGTGAATTTGAAATCTTGAGAATTGTTGCATGTTTTTTTTTTTTTTTTGTGGTTTTTTTTTTTTGGGGGGGGGGGGGGGGGGGTTGCCATCCCTGTGAAGGTTAGGAAGCAAAATGAAACAGTTACATCCTGGTTTTTGCACATTGCAGCTGAATATTAACAAGATCAACTTCATATACTTGAACTAGCTGTTATGGGACTTGCAACTTGCAAATTGGGGTCTGTCAATGTCAAGACTTAAGGATATTATTTAAGGGCCTTTGCCCATTGAAGCCTCAAATAGAGAAGATAATTTGTAAGTGTAATCTTGATTATATTCTTCTCAAGTGAGCTAGATGGTGGATTGAGATTATTTGCAAATGCTTCTAACACCATAATTATAAGGAAGAACCCCAAAAAATGCCATTAATTGTGTAACTTGTGTTAATGCCATTGATGGGGACTGGTTGAAGCCTAAAATAGTAAGATTGTAGGTATGAGGTCTTGGTTTTTCATGGTTTCAGTGGCTTGTCTATTAAAAATAATAATAATAGCAAAGTAAAAAAGGCTGTTGAAGGGGAAGCTAGCTCTGTTCATCACGAATATGGCATAAGATCAGTTGAAGCCTTGAAGGCTTGTAACTGAAGCTTTGCTTGAAGAGATATTAATTTGAAGAGATATTTATTTGCTTATTTCTTAATAAGCTTCAGCCAGCTAGGGTGGCCTCACTTTGGCTATGTAAAATAGTTATACTTGAGAACTTCTATGTTTCAATTTTTGGGGTTGGTTCTGTTACGGTGTAAGCATTTATGACTTTTCTGACATTTTAAAAAAGCTATAATATGCTAGATGTAACACATACTGAAATACTCAGAAGAGAATTTAAGTATTTTTTTAATCAAATTATGAAATTTCATGCTGCTAATTTTATAGAGGTATTGATTTTAAGTGAAAATATGCAGGCCGCAATGTTATTCTTTCTGAGTCTGGATCGCTTAAAGTAATTAATGATGGCGTTACAATTGCTCGATCCATAGAGCTTTCAGATGCAATTGAGAATGCAGGAGCAATGCTAATCCAAGAGGTCATTCATGGTTGCTAGATAATTCTCTCCCCCGTTGTTGTATTGATGTTTTTCGAGACAAAAGCAATCATAGATATGTAAATCTTCATATCCTGCTTGCAGGTTGCAACTAAAATGAATGATTTGGCTGGTGATGGTACAACTACTGCAATTGTTTTGGCTCGAGCAATGATCAAATCTGGGATGCTAGCAGTTGCTTTTGGGGCTAACCCGGTTTCTTTGAAGAAAGGAATGGATAAGACTGTGAAAGAATTGGTCAAGGTCTTGAAGAAGAAAAGTGTGCCAGTAAGAGGAAGAGATGATATAAAAGGTATTTAGAGCATGTCTTGTGAATTAGGTTTGTGCCCCTCTTTGCACTTTTTTAATAAAATATTATAATTATTTGTCAAAAACAAAATCTTGAAAGTGTCTTTTGCCACATTGCAGCTGTGGCCACAATTTCTTCTGGAAATGATGAATTTGTTGGGAACTTAATTGCTGAAGCTATAGAAAAGATTGGCCCTGATGGAGTTATCTCTATTGAGTCATCTTCATCGTTTGAGACCTCTGTAATAATAGAAGAAGGAATGAAGGTAGGTCATTAAAGATGATTTTTAATTGAAAAGATTCACGACCATCTCAAAGAAAGGAAAATTTAATTTGATAGGAAAGAAAATGGGTCAGAATGTAATTTGAATTGAACTATAATTTTAGAATGAGAATAAACTTTATAAACCAGCAATGAACTAATTACCCCACTGTTTGGTTTTTTTGAAAATAAACGGACTGAAGAAAACCAACATCAAGGTTATAGTCTCAATCTATTGAAAGTTCATTCCTTAAGGCACAGATAGATAAAACTCATAAAAGATTGTACCCAGTTCAGAAAGCTCCCAATTCTGTGGAGTCATGACACAAATAGATACAATTGAAAAATTGTTGTATTCATTCCTCAGCTCACGAGTAGATACTACTACTTTTAATCATTTAATTAGTATTTCTTTTCATTTCCACATTTTCTTAGCAACAGAATGTATCTTAAACTGAACAAGGACCACGTGCATATAACTGACACCACCCTTTGGCCACTGTCAAAACCAAGAGATAACACAACCCCAAACTTCCACAACAAGCCCTAAACCAATACCTCTGGCTTATATCTGACACCTACAGCTTGGATTTGCCACCTCCACAACCCCAAAATACCACCCTTTGGCCACCACATTTTTTCTAATCCAAATCCCTCCTATTTTTTGTCAAATCTTTGCCCATGTGTCCCATTTTTTGTAGTGGTAAATTGTGGTTGTTCTTGGCTGCTGGAGATGGTGGTGTGTTTGTGTGTTGGCAGGTGTGAGAGAGGAAGAAGCAGATTAAGATAAAGGAGAAAAGAAAAGGAAAATAAAATTAAAATGGTTTTTCTATGGTAAATTTTACTTTAATGTGTGAAGCACTTGACAACATTTTCCTTCCATTGAGCCATCAGAAGTAAGACGGAAGGACCAATTTGGCAGTTTTCCAAACTTCTGTGGTTAAAACTTGATATTAGAACACCAGAGGTCTTTTTAATTTTGACCTAAAGTTGGAGGGGTCTTTTTGCATTTTTCCCTTCATCTCTGATTCCTAGTTTTTTTTTTTTTTTTTTTTTTCCCCTTTCTTTTAATTCTATTATATCTTTCTGGACAGATTGACAAGGGTTACATGTCACCCCATTTCATTACAAACCCTGACAAATCCATAGTGGAGTTTGACAATGCCAAAGTACTAGTAACTGATCAGAAGATTTCTACTGTCAAAGAAATTGTTCCTTTACTAGAAAAGACTACTCAACTGAGTGTCCCACTGCTAATCATTGCAGAGGATATCTCCAGGCAAGTACTGGAAACACTAGTGGTGAACAAAATGCAAGGTTTACTAAATGTTGCTGTTGTCAAATGTCCAGGATTTTTAGAAGGAAAGAAAGCTCTTTTGCAAGATATTGCACTTATGACAGGTCAAATTATGTACTGCATGCCAAACTTTATTTGCTTAATTATTTAATTTTTCCATGACATATGCTAATAATAAGATAATGTTTATTCTGAATCAGTGGCTGTTATGATGTTAAGAAACTATCATGACTATGGGTGTGTTTGGATTGAACTTATTTTGCTGAAACTGAAAACTGAAAACTGAAAACACTGTAGCAAAATAATTTTTAAATGTGTGAATAGTGCTGTGGGACCCATTTTTAATGAAAAAATTGATAAAAAATGAAATTTGTGGGTCCGTAAACAGTGCATATATGCACTGTTCACTGCAGAAAGTCAACATTTGCGGTTACTGTTCATTGAACAGTAACCGCAATACTCCAAAACGCGTGAAAAAAAAAAAAAAAAAACAAAAAAAAACAAAACAAAACGCAGCTGGAAACGCAGACGTGGAATCCAAACGGTACCTATGACCTGCTTTTCATTCACTAAATTTCTTAATTTTTTGCTTTGCGACACAGTCCTACTCATTCCCACTTAGCATTATATTAATATCTTTACATCTCAAAATGATGAGACAGTTCACTTTGTAGCCAGATGTTCACTGACATTTTTTATTTCCTAGTTTGCTGGCCCTCATAGTCATGTAAAGAACCTCAGTGCCAGTTATGATAGTGGTTAATTCAAATTGAGCTCTCAAGTGTCTAATAATTGATGTAGAAAATTAGTGAATTTCTGGAATTCAAAAAAAAAAACTTAAAGAGAGTACTGTTGTGATGTTTCTTTTTCAGGATCTCAATGTAGGCCCCTTATATTGATGTGCTTTTCCTGTTAAATACACAATTTGGTAAAACTCAAGCTATTTTGTGGCCCTAATTTATTTGAACTTTTGTGCCAAAATGTTGTTCAAGTGCATTTATTTAACCTATTTGCTATCAACTGTTAATCTCTGTTTTCTTGTTGGGAATGAGGGAACGGAGACAAAATCTTAGTACATTAAGATTTTCAAAACACTTTTCTTACCCTGTATTTTTTGGTGAAAAAGGGAATACAGAGATTTCAGAAAATGTGACTTTCTTTTCCAGCCCTGTTGAGTTTAATAACTTCTATAGATTTGGTAATTTGGTGCATCTTCTAAATAACATTCAAAAGGACAATACATCTGTAACATGTTACATGTAAACACTACACATGCTCTCTCTGTCACTACTTTATGTGACTGTAAGCTATGGATAGAAACATATCTCGAACATCACTATCTGTCTTTTTCTGAACATTGGAAATATAAACATCATCATCATTTGTGTTTCCGGGGCCGTATTACATTTGTCATATAATTGTATTTCTTTGTGATGAGATTGCTATTTCAGCTTCAGTTTCTCATTGAGATAATTTTATTGTCACTAGGTGCTGATTTTCTCTCTGGAGACTTGGGTCTGACGCTTGAAGGTGCAACTTCAGATCAGCTTGGTATCGCACGAAAAGTTACCATAACCTGTAATTCAACGACCATTGTTGCTGACCCTACGACTAAAGCTGAAATACGGGCAAGAATTTTGCAAATCAAGAAGGATCTAGCTGAAACAGATAATGCATCCTTGTCAAGAAAACTCTCTGAAAGAATTGCTAAACTCTCTGGCGGTGTGGCTGTGATTAAGGTCCGCAATTTAAAAAAAGTGCTATTTCTTAAAGATTGTTAATGAAATCTTGTATAACTCTTCCTGGATGCTGGCTTCAATCAATATCTGTTTTGTCAAAAGTGAACAAGGCGAGAGAGAGAGAGAGAGAGAGAGAGAGAGAGAAGAAAAGAAAAACTGAACGAGGCTTTATCTTTGTTTTTTATGTAAATTTTGAAACTTTAATTGTTTTGTTGATCATGACTGATATTCAAAACCTTTGGTCATAATTGTTTTACCTTTCCTTTTATTTATCTTTCTATTATTTTAGGTAGGAGCACACACTGAGGTGGAGCTTGAAGATCGGAAACTCAGAATTGAAGATGCAAAAAATGCCACATTTGCAGCCATGGCTGAAGGAATAGTCCCTGGTGGTGGTGCTACTTACATTCATCTCTCGGAACTGATTCCCATCATAAAGAATTCTATGGAAGATCTAGATGAGCAGAGTGGTGCAGATATTGTGGCAAAGGTGTGGTATCCTCCCCTCTCCCTCTCTCTCTCTGTGTCAGATTTTTCCTTTGTTTTTAGTCAGAGTGAGATCAGTGTTAATCAAATAATGAGGTGTACTTGAGTGCAAAGGCCTCCTAAGCCTTGCACCTTATAGAAGTAAAACGCATTCTGTAAAAATTAATATAGTAAATTTTAAAAATTAAAAAATATGACTATCAATTGATAAGCTAATCATATAAAATTTTTTTTTTTTGATAAGATCTAATTATATAAAAATTAACCTAGCATTTTATATAATGCCCTATGAACTTTAAATATAGCTGTAGAAGTTATCAGTTATCACTAAACAACTAGGTGGTGAAGGCTAGACTGTCCTGCCTGCATAAAAAACAATATATATATTTTAATGAAAAAAAGGACATGGTTTCAGGAGAGACAGGAAAAGAAAGACTGGTTAAAAAAGGGGAGAAGAAGTAGCCATTGGTTCAAGAGGAAAGAGAAAGGGGTTATATCATATAAATAGTGCATCACACCACACAATTAGTATTGCATAACAAATCAAGGGCTCATATAAATAGTATTAAGATTTAAGGTTATGTTTAATGTATTTATCTTTCTTAAACAAAAAATAGAGCAAAAAGCACACTTCGAGCTTTGTAAGAAAGTCAAAAAAGTGCGCTTTTTGAAACATATTTCGCTTTAGGTGTAAAAGGGGCTAACCCCTAGGCAGTTTGCACTTCAAGCAGACTTCTACTAGCAGTCAGATGACAAGATCTGACCAGGAACTTTCTAAGGTGGCCTGCATGTAATATCTTGTGTTATTTTCTTCCTCAAATCTTGAGAGACCTGTTCTCAGGACAGGGAAGAGAAATTTAAAAAAAGAAAAAGAAAAGTACAGGACCTTTTTTCTTTTTTCTATTTTTAATCTCCTTGCATTATTGCAATTTCATCTAATCATCAACACTAATATAAGAGATTCCTTAAGAATGAATTGCAGCAAGATCAGCTTCCGAAAAATTCTGTTAGTGGGCCTATTTAATTGAGTTTTATAGACCTTTTTACCAATCTGTTAGGCTCTATGATTATTTAATTCAGATACTGAACCAGTAAACCCTTAAATCTATGATGTATGTACACAATCAGATTTTCCTCATTTGTTATAACAGACATGATCCCTTATCACCATACTGATATTTTGTTTTGGGAGGAGTAATCAATTAAAATGTTTTTAAAGATCGCTGGTGCCATGTTACATAAATTGGACATAGCCCAGAACAGAGATTGCCTGATAAAATTGTCAGAAAAGGTGTTTAATCCTATGGATTGGGTCTGCATGTGTCAACAACAAACTGGCAGTAGTTATGATACCAGCAATTGGTAAGAAATGGTAAGCATATTTGCTACTGCAAATAACAGTGAGTGAAAGATCCTGTCCCTCATCTGAGGCCTCCCCTTTACTTAAATTGTTTCTTGGGTGTTTCTACTTTTTATTTGTTTGTTAGTTCAGAATTCAGCCAGATAATGTAAAATTTAGATTCTTAAGCTTTAAATTTGAAACTGTTAATTTTCATTTTTCATCTTTTGGATTTTTAACATCTTTCAGGACCTTAATTTTGTGGATATTTACTGCTATGATCATAGAAACTGTTGCTAATGTTGAATTGCAGGCTCTCCTTGCACCTGCAAAATCAATTGCTTCTAATGCTGGAGTCGATGGAGAAATTGTTGTAGAGAAGACTAGAACTTGTAATTGGCAAACTGGATACAATGCAATGACAGGCAGATATGAAGATCTTCTCAGTGCTGGAGTTGCAGATCCTTGTCGTGTTTCAAGGTGTGCACTGCAAAATGCAGTGTCAATTGCGGGTGTAGTTCTTACCACTCAAGCTGTGTTGGTGGAAAAGATAAAGAAGCCTGAGCCAGCTATCCCTCATGTTCCAGGCATAACTCCTTAAAGAAAAGATGGGAAGAGATTAGTTGGAAAGCTAGTTGAAAGAAGAGAAAGGCTCGTATGTGTCACATTGGTTTGAAACAAACAATTTGAATTTTCTTGGTTTAGACTTGAGATGATGATTAAAGAAGCTTTAGAAGCTGTTGAGAGGCCGGACAAATCAGCTTTCAATCTGACTTTTGGATTGCGAGAGTATTAAAAGCCATACATGAAGAAAGGGATTGCATGTCCAGTAGCAGTCAGCCTATTAATCTTCGTAATCTCATTCAACATGTAAGATTCCTTTTTTTTTTTTTTTTTTTTGGTTTTGTTTTTGGGTACTCTGTTTTTGGACTTTGTATTATACTGCAATAATAATGATGAGGGTATCTTAAAGAAATTTCTTTATTCTTCTTCCTTAATCTTTTGTTCAGAAATCTTCAAAACCTGTTTCTGATTCTGTCCATATGTATGCTCCAACTTTGCTGTAGAAGTTATCACTAAGAACATTGCACAACTGGTCTACTAGGTATTGTTACAGATGTGGCAGTAAAATTAATTTTGGAATTAAAGCAATATACTTTCTCCTTGATAAACCCAATTGTCTGCCAATGTTGCAACATCATCCAGAATATAGCGTCTGTGTATACACAGCTTACAAGAGATTTTATGCCAAGTTTGTTGATTTGAGTGTTATTCCAGACAGGTAATTCTGTCAAAATGAAGTTTTAAGTGAATTCTAACACAATCTCACATCCAAGAGGGTGTAATCAATCATGCATTTACAATGCTTTGCTTGCATCTTATTTCATTGTTCCAAATACATAAGCTAAGTAAGGACTTGTCTTTCACAGTATTATGTCATGAAGTACAACCTACTGCTAATAGTTGAGAATGCTCGAAAATCGAGTTTCAACCTATACTGTTGAAGAATTTTGACCAAGCCACATTTATGTGTATTTGTTTTACAATCTCAACTATTTTTGGCAAAATTGTCAATTATATATTTTTAAATTGTGTGTATATTTTGAAAAGAAAAAAGAAAAATCTTCGACTTCCCATACAAATATCAAGCAAATATAGAGTTTAAGGTAGCTAAAAAAGGATAGATGCCCATTTTGCAAGTTCACATTGTATATGATCAAGATGATAAAATTGAAAACTTATCAGACAATGCCAATGATCTTGAACATAATAATCAAGTGGTATAAGACAAGAAATACAATAGATTCCATAAAAATGATAAATATATAGTAAAAATAACAATAAATCAATCCATAATGTTTGATCGATTACAAAGAATACTTAACATATATCTGAAGTCATACGAAAATTGCTTAGTACTGTTTTTTACTATGGAATTCTTTGTTCAAAGAAACATATTCTACTGAATATTTTTGATTAAGGTCTCCTCTTACCCTTAGTCCTTTCTCCCTTTCTTGATGTCCTACTATTTATCTTGCTGCAAGCCTCTTGTGAACTGCAAGCCTCTTGTGAACCGCAAGCCTCTTGAAAGCTAGTATCTTCTAGGCCATTCTCCAATGCCTTAACCAGATTCTCAAAGTAATTCCGTGTCACTGTGGTAAGACTGGATAGCTTTGCTCTGAAATTATTGAATTCTTCTTCTGGACACTCTTTGTTGAGGTAGCTATGTATATCCTTCTCTATACAATGATGAAACCTTTCCAAATTAGACTCTGCCTCACCTTGCAAGTACTCAAAGAACCCCTTTTTTGATTTTGCTTTCTTGTCTCCATCCTCAGGGAGGTAATACCCATATGCATATGTCCACTTAAGCACTCTCCTACATTCAATTATCTGCAACCAGGCCTCTGTAATGAACTTAAGCTCGGCTGTAGTTGCCCCCCTTAGGTCACTAAGTCTTACCATGTAGTCATTTTGCATTTGCTTTAAATCCTTAACAGCTTGTTTCCTTGATGATTCATTGCCTGCCCATCTCTCGTAATAATGAGTATACTTTTCCAAATGCTTCTCAGCTCTTTTTCTGATATCTTCATCTTCATTATACTTACCCTCTTCCTTATTCTTTTGGAATGTATTACAACCATAGAACCCACCTGTTCTCTCACCATGCTCCTTCCATGTTCCAAGGCACATCCAGCAAAACTCATGTCCACAAGGGTCCCGGCATGTCATGTGCATGCACCCTTGGTTCTTCTCAATGGGTTTTCCACACTTTGGACATGGCTTTGTATTGACCAACAACCATGCTGTATTCTCAGCCTCAGAACTATTCTTCAATTGCCACTTAGCTACAGTCTCACAATCCACTGGCCTATGTGCATCATCCATACAATTCCAACAAAACCCATTGTTACAATGGCAACAAACATCATAGCACTCTTCGTCACCTCCTTCACAAAACTCCATCGCGTACTCACAATCCGCACTCGGACACCATTTATACTTCTTATTACTCTCAATATAAAACCTTATCAAATACTGTGAATACCTCTCCTTATCTTCCTTTTTAGCAAACAAATCAATCGAATCACGATCCACCACTGCGTTACAGCGCGGTTCGGGACATCTCAATGTCAAACATCCAACCCCATCCTCAATTGCCACACTCACATACTTCTCCCAACACTCCCTACAAAAGGGATGACCACAACTAACCCAACCCATCATAGAAACACGAACATTCTCATAACATATAGAACAAGTAAGTTTAACTTTTCCAAGTTTATTGGGCAGCAAAAAAACCGGTTTTTCAAACAAACCTACTTTTTTTCTAATTCTCTCTTCATCAGCAAACCACTCATCTTGAACGTCACACGCTCTCCAATTGTAATTTAGGAGAAGCACCGTCGCGGCAGCTTTTGATATGGAAAGAACATTGGATACCTCGGTAATATCGTTCTCTTGACGTTGTTGGATATCTGATTCTGTCAATACAACGTAACTTTGCTTTGCCTTCTTGTTCCTTCTTGACTCATCGTCATCGTCACCAACAGCTAAGTTCTCCTCTTCTTTGTCGCTGTAATAGAAGGGGTCGTCATCGTCGTAGGTTGTCTCCTCGGCCTCACTGTCGTACATGTAATCCTCGGAGTCCATGGCAGCTGCAGCGACAAAAACTAGAAGGGAATTAATACATAATATTAGGCTTTGTTTTTCACAACTCGATTATTGTTGTGTGTGTCTCAGAGTTGGGTTATTGGGGTTATATATATCACATATGAGACAAAGGTCGGTTAAGAAGTTCGGTTAGAACTGATTTCCTAATCCTAAACAAAAACAAACTTCGACTCCTACTACTAGGAGTCCGTTTTGGACAAGCTTTTGCACCAATATTATTAATTTCGGGCTGTTCCGGCCAATTTATTTCGGCCTGTACCATATTTTGGCTCTTAAAAAAAACAAAAAACAAAAAAAAAAAAACAAAAACAAAACCTTGGTTTTGTACCTCGTCGCTCACGATGTTGCTGGTCACTGGTCTAGTGAAGAAAGCTACCCACTCGCCCCTTCTTCTGCTATTTTCTTCTTCTCCTGGGTTTCGCAATTTCGCGTCCTCTGCTTCCGCCACTGCCAGAGTTCTTTTTATTTTTGTGTATCGTGTTGCCCTTCCTTCTATGCTCTCTTCTCCTGTCGTCCACTTCTCTCTTTCGTGTTTTTAATTGTTTTTTTCTTTGTTTTGTTGTTGTGAGCCCCACGTTACTAACAAATATAACAATATTAAAAAGGAAAGCTGAGTCAAGTTTGTCTTGTCAATTCTACTGACTTCTTCCATTCCACTGTGTTCTATGGTTTGTAATCTTTTTTTCTTTTTATTTCTTCATATTATTACTCTTATTATATTCTATAAATAATTGAATTGATACCTGTTACTATTATTACTATTATTGAACTGATATTTGGCCTTAAAAATTGCATATTTCAACAATATATATTTATTGTTTCAAAAAAATATATATATATTTATAACTTTAAAACCCTTAATATTTATGAGTTTTTTTAAATAAAAAATATTAATATAGGTTATTTCATAGTATTTTTATTCGTGTTTTCAAGTAGGAGGGATGATAAATTTATAGAATGAGAATAAAAAAATTTCTCATACATATTAAGGGTGTTGTTAACTGATGTTGTATAGCACCCGATAAAAATTAGAATAAACTATTCATATTTTTTTAGGGACTTGGAAAAGGCTAGATATGTATTAAGCGTGTGTCAGTTTAAATGGGAAAAGTCAAATCATTTTACAACTGGACCAAAATGCCCTTTAATTTTGACCAATACTTAAGCCTCACCTAAAACAACTTTATCTTGAGTCTTGAGAGTTGAGTCTTCTGATTTAAGGTCCGTTTGGTTGGAGGAGTAGAAAAGTGGAAGGATGGAAAATTGTGAGAGGATGGAAAATTAGGAGAATGAAAAATATTTAGTTTTCCCCCGTATGTGTTTGGTTGGAGGGATGGAAAAGTGGAAGGATGAAAAACTCTTTTATTTGGTTGAAAAGAAAAGTGGGAGGATGGAAAATTCTTTTATTTGGTTGAAAAGAAAAGTGGGAGGATAGAAAAAGTAGTTTATATAAATTGACCATTATACCATTATTACATAATTGGTAAAAAATAGATTTATTTATACTCATTAAATAATATAAAATTTACCAACTATTATATTTTTCAATAAGAAGTGTTACGTCCACAATATTTTTTGCAATACTTTCACAATAAAATTTATGTGAAAAGTTGTTACTAATTCTAATTTGAACCCACCACTGAAATAATTTTTTTATTCACCAATATTAACTAATAACAATCTGTTACTTAAAATTTATTGTGAAAATATTGTAGTAACATTTCTTAATTAGGATTTTTTATTTTTTATATTATTTCTCTTTTCAATCTTTTCATTACAGCCATACGTTTTTGTTTTTTTTTTTTTCCTATGCTATCTCTTCCACCACACACGTTATCTCTATCCCCACCCCTTCTTTTTCTTTTTCTCCACACACGTTCGAGCACTCTCATTCTCCCTTCATCTTCTCCAGCTCGCTCTCTTTAGTTTTTTTTTTTTTTTTTTCTTCTTCCTCCTTACACGTTTTTCCTTATCTCTTTATCTCCCCCTTCTTTTCTTTCTTTTTCTCCCTCATTCAAGAAGAGCTTTCTCTTTTTTTTTTTTCTCCAGCTCTCGGTTTCTAGTTTTTTTTTTTTTTTTTAACTTGATTCTAGGACAGCCGTTGTGTTTGTGAGGAGGGTAGGTGGGAGAGGGCATTGGTGGGTCCGGGAGGAAAATTTTCTCCCGGATTTTCCATCCTCTCTGTTTTCCTTTGCTTCCCAAACAATGGAAAACACTGATTTCCACACCATTTTCCACCCATTGTTTTCCATCCTCCCTATAATCCCTCCAACCAAACATAGTGTTAAGTTTTTTGGTTTTAACATCTTTTCCTTCCTTTCAGTGATGCTAGGTTCCGTTTCTTTTTTTCTTATTCTTTTTTAAAGTAATGCTAATATTATTTTTTTTTCAAAAAATATTATAAAAACAATATTTTCACAACAAATTTTATAATATTTAAAGTAGTCATTAGATGTTCTAAATTCAATTAGGCAAAGAAAATATTAAATTAATGAATTATATATATGAGGAAAAATTAAATATTAAAAGAAAAAAAAAAGACATTAATACTTGAATGGGTGTTTATTTAATTTTTCTTTCTAATACGAAGAGGGGAGATTCTATAAAATTAATAGAAATAGACGATGGACCATGGACGATGTTAGGGGTTAAGGGGGAGAAATTTCTAATTCCACTAGCTTAAAAAATAAGATTATCTTTTATAGTAGTAATCTAAGTCCAAATTTCTTTGTTGGAAAATTAATCTTTAAACTTCATCTATTAATGATAAATAGATTTAGGGATCGATTCTTTTCTACTCAAAAAATCGATCAGTGTCTTAGCCTAAAGATAAAGAGCAATCATCAGGAGCAAACTTGTACTTATTCAATGTAATTTAAATTTTGTAAAGTGTGATCGGAATTAAAGCTTAAAAAGTAATTTTACATTTCACATAATGAATGGCCTCTGTTATCTAAAACCAAATACAAGCCACAAACACTAAGAGCTGGAAAATTTCATTCTATCCTTGACAATTTTGTGCAAGGGCAAATATTCCTTGAAGATAGTGACTTTATCATACATGCTTTCTTATTTATTAACATTCTCTTGTTTCTTTCATTTTGTTGATTTGATATAAAATTTAAGGGTTAATTTGACATACAATTTTTTTTATTTTATTTTACTGCTCATTTTCAAGAATATTTAATCATAATTAGTACAATTTAAAATATCATGATCACAACTAGTCAAAATTAATAAGAGTACTTAGCTAACCAAAACATTTAAGTACAATGACATAATATTGTCAAAATGAAAATATAACACCCAAAAAAAAAAAAAAAGACAAGAGAAGCATCAATTAATAATGGCATAATATTTGTCATAGTGAGGGAAGAAGCAATGGCATAAGATTGTCAAAAATAAAATTGTCACAATTTTTGTTATACAAGTTCAAGAGCTTCTACCTAACATTTCAAACAAAATATTGGATTCAACCCCATTTCACTTGAAGTACATGTTTTCCTTTTTTTTGCACCATTTGAGGAGTACAAGTCTCTTTCTCCGAACACGTAGAGATGTTATGACCAATATTCTTGCAAAGCCTACAAGTCTTCTTTTGCTTTCCTAATTCTCTTCCGTCTTTCATTCGTTTTATTTTTGGACGACCTTTTCGGTTTGATAGTGGAGGAAAATTAATGAAACAATCTCCATCAATCACACAATTAACATTGGCATCAACCACATTTTCCTTGCCTACTAAATTTTCATCATCCAACACTAGCAATTCTTTTTCACTTAATGAGGCTTCACAACACCAATGTGATGGTAAATACAATGGTGAAATATGGTAACAATCTTTGTGAAGGAATATACTACGAATGTGATGACAAAGTATAGCCCAAAATTCATGCTTGCAACTACAATTAGTCATCTCACCATCCCATAAGACCTTGTACTTTTGACTATTTTCATCTTTACAATATTGTAGCACAAATTCAATATGGTTTTCTTGATGAACTGAATATTGTGTTGCTCTTTCAAACTCCTTTTGAATTTTTTTTGAAAGCATAAGGTGTCAAAACATTGTGTGCTTGGTCTTTTAACGGTGATAATGTTCTTAAAGAAGAACCTCTAAATGTCTCTAACATTGTATCATGTGATTGCGTTTGCTCAATATCTTCAATGGCAAGATCAACCTAAGATTATAAATAATAAAATAAATTAAAAACTTTTATATGACACATAAAGACTACAAATATTAACAAATAAAAAAATATAAAAAAAATTATACAACAAAAGAAATCAATGGTAAGTATGGACTTACTTGTTTAATGAGTTGGATCAAGTTTATGTGAGAATTAACAAACCATTCAATAAAGGCATTTATACTTTCCAATCTTCCCGTTGTTGTCATTCCACCAAAAAAATGTCAACAAAGGTAACATGATTCCCAAAAGTGCTTGATTTAATATAAACCAATTACATGCTTACTAGTAAGCATGTCATACTTTTCCATAACTTGAGTCCATTGACCCTCAAATTCTTCACATGAGTCTAACTTGTAGAACTCTATGCAACAATTTAAATATTGATTACAAAGAATGGATGTAAACCAATCACTAAATTTAATGGTAATATGCAATATATAAAAGACATGTTTTGTGAATAGTAATTCTTTTGATATTGTTTTCGTAATCCATGGATCTTAATCTGTCAAAATTGCCTTAGGTTGTTTCTTTATTAAACATGCAAAATTCTGCTAATTAAAAAAAAAAAAAATCATTAGAATATTTAAACATTTCGAATGATATGTACTAATATTATAACACTAATGAATTAAATAAAATGGAAAAATAGTTGTAAAAATTTATAAGATAAACTTTCATTAACCATCAAAAAGCACTAGTTATTTCATTTCGAAGAAGTGCACAACCAAAGAGAATCGTCTTTCCATGATTATTGATACCAACAAAAATACCAAAAGGCATATTATAAGCATTTACCTTGTAAGTAGTATAAAAAACAACCACATCGTCATATTTTTGGTACCAATCAAAACTATGAGGGTACGACCAAAAAATATGCTTTAACATTTTCTTTTCATTGGTTGTGAATGCATATTGAAACTTAGAATTCCTTTTTTTAACAACTTTACAAAATTTTAAGAGATCCATGACATCATTCACATCATGCATCTTTCTCATTTTCACTTAAAAATTACGAATATCTCATTGAAAAAATGGAAGATGTCCATGTTTCACATTTTTCTTAAGTTCTATAACACATATTATTTCTCTAATTGAAAGTCCAACTTCTTTGTATAAGAGAATGCAATTTTTATCATCTTTGGTGATAACTCGATTGGCTGAAAGAAATCGTACTCTCAAAGGGGACAACAATTCATGATTGTGATCTACAACAAAAATAGTGACATGCTATTCTTTTGGAAAAACGTTTGACTTTTGCAATATAATAGTTAGATGAGCTTTGCATTCACATTTAAAGATTTCCTATTTCATTGCTCCTTAGATGGATCCACCATTTTTAGTGGTTGTCTACCTTCCCAATGACAAAAGAAACTACATATTCCTATTTCCCCTTTGTTAGAAATGCTGAAAGATTGTATTGTATTTCATCCCGTAATAGAATATACATGAGTGCCTTTTATATAGAAGACAAGTGTGTAATACAAGTAAACAAGGTGGGCCTAAAGCCCACTTACCCTAATACACGTTAACAGCCCCCCTCAAACTCAAGATGGATGTGAGACCAACTTGAGGTTGTCAACCAAAGTACGAAGACGTCTCTTAGGATGTGACTTGGTGAAGATATCTACAAGTTGATCTTTAGAGGAGACTGAGATCAACTTAAGAGCACCATGGACAAGATGATAACGAATAAAATGACAATCGATCTCGATGTGTTTAGTCCGTTCATGGAAGACATCATTGTGAGCAATATGAATGACACTCTATTTGTCACAATAAAGATGAGTGGTAGAGGATGTGGACACACCTAAGTCTTTGAGAAGCCATCGTAGCCAAAGGAGCTCAGATGTGGTATCAGCAAGGGCATGATATTCTGCTTCAGTACTGGAGCGGGCCACATGAGTTTGTTTCTTGCTTCGCCAAGAAATCAAGGAAGAACCAAGAAGAAAGCAATAACCGGTAGTGGACCTGCCCAATCAGCATCAGAAAATGCTCGGGGAACAAGAGGAGACTGAGCAGAGTAGAAAAGACCATGAAAGAGAGTGCCCTTTAAGTATCAAAGAATGCGCAGAATAGCAACATAGTGAGTCGATCGTGGAGCAGACAGATACTGGCTCATCTGGTGAACAGCATAGGAAATGTCTGGACGAGTGATAGTGAGATAAACTAGGCTGCCAACTAAGCGTCTGTAAAGAAATGGATTAGACAATGGCTTCCCTCCTGTGGGAGTCAGATGCGCATTAAGCTCAACTGGAGTGTCAACAGTCTTGCTATCAGTGAGTCCAGCTCGAGACAATAGTTCAGAAGCATACTTGGCTTAAGTAATATAAAGTCCATCTGTAGAATGAGTGATTTCAAGACCCAAGAAGTAGCTGAGATGTCCAAGATCTTTCATCTCAAATTGCTGACTAAGAAAATCCTTGAGTTCTTGAATGCCACTAAGGTCATCATCAATTATGATCATATCATCCATATACAGGAGAAGTAAAATAGTGTATTTGTCAGTACGACGAAGAAATAAGGCAGAATCATAATGATTGGCCATGTAACCCAAGCGAGAGATGGTAGAGCTGAATTTGGCAAACCAAGCTCGTGGAGTTTGTTTAAGGCCAAAAAGTGCACGTTGAAGGTGACAAACCTTGTTTGATTCAACAGAGAGACCAGGAGGAGGTTGCATGTAAACTTCTTCACTTAGATCTACATTAAGGAATGCATTTTTGACATCCATCTGAAAAAGGTCCCATTTACTGGCAGCAGTAACAGCTAAGAGGGCACGAATAGATGAGATACGAGCAACCAGAGCAAAGGTCTCTTCATAATCAATCCCATACTCCTATGTAAAACCTTTTGCAACAAGACGAGCTTTGTAGCGCTCAATGGATCCATCAAAGCGAGTCTTAATCTTATAGATCCACTTACAACCAACCACAGATTTCCTAGGGGGGGAGAGTCACCAAGTCCTAAGTATGGTTTTTAGATAATGCATCAAGCTCCTCTTTCATTGCAATCTGCCATAAAGGGTCAGTGGAAGCCTCACGATATGTGTGAGGCTCGTGCAGTGTAGCAAGGGCAGTGTAACAATGATAGTCAAGTAAATGTGCAGGAATGGATCTTACCCGAGTTGAGTGACGAGGTGGAATGTCTTGTGCATGATCGTCAGGCAGAGCAGGAGCAGGGGACCCAAGCTCAGGGTTGGGTAACTGGTCTTCAACCTGTTCATCTTCCATCTGTTCATTAAAGGGTGAACTAGGAAAGGGATCAAGGATATCTGGTGGTTGGACAGAGAAGTCTACAGGAGAATTAGGAGCAACTATAGGATGATCAGGAGCAACTACAGGTCGATCAGGAGCAACTACAGGAGGATTAGGAGCAGCTACAGGAGGATTAGGAATATGTGCCTCATTTGGAAAAAGATCTAAGATAGAAGAGGAAGATAGGGAGGCACGGAAGTGAGAGAGCTCGACAAAGGAGCGATGTTCTCAAAAGACAACATTGCGGGAGACACGAAGACAATGAGAGACAGGATTATAACACTGATACCACTTTTGAGTTTTGCCATAGCCAAGAAAACAACAAAGTCTTGACCGAGGCTCAAGTTTGTTATGCTCATGTGGCTGAAGAAGAACGAAACAAGCAAAACCGAATGAGCGAAGGTGGTGATAATCTGGAGGTGACCCAAAAAGGCGCTCATATGGAGTTTGATTGTGGATAACAAGACTTGGAATGCGATTAATAGCATGAACAGCATGAAGAGTAGCTTCGCCCTAAAAATGAGCAGGAACTTTGGCAGAGAGAAGGAGAGCACGAACAGTGTCAAGAATATGATGAAGTTTTCGTTCGGCTCTACTATTTTGTTGAGAGGTAGCTGGACAAGTTAGATGATGAACAGTGCCATAGGAATACAAAACAGCTTGGAAAGCATATTGAGTGTACTCAAGAGCATTATTAGATCGAAAAATTTTGATACATTTGGAAAATTGAGTTTCAACCATTTTTGCAAAATTAGAATATACTTGCAATAATTCCGAACGATGTTTCATATGAAAAATCTAGCTATAGCGGGAATAATCATCAACAAAGACAACAAAATATCGAGATCCACCAAATATTAGAGTGAATAAGGTCAAAGATATCAGTGGATATTGATTCACTGGAATTGAAAGGCAAAACTGGTTGTTTTTCTAACTAACATGAGACACAATCAAAATTTTCTGTAGACACTGAACCTAATAAACCTCTAGAAGCCAATTGTTGTACTCGAGAGGAAGATGTATAACCAAGTCGAGCATGCCAAAGTGCAAGGGAAGGAATTGAAGAAACTGCAGCAGCTGCAGCAACAGAAACATGAGCAACAAGTGGAAGACGAAGATTGTCCACGGGAAACATACGCCCAACTCTAGGACCGGTCCCAAGCTCCTGTCCCGTCCTTGGATCCTGCACAATACACCAAAAATAATCAAATATAATGCGATAACCCAACTCAGCTAATTGTCCCACAGAAAATAAATTGTAAGAAAGGTCAGAAACATTAAAGACCCTAGGAATCGAAAGGTTGGAAGTCAAAATAGAACCTATATTATGACCAGACATTGTGGAACCATTTGCTGTGCGAATATTAAGAGGGTGTGGTGCAGGTTTAAGTTCAGAAAATAAGGACGAGTGAGGTATCATGTGATTGCAACAAGCGGAATCCATAAACTAAGAGGAGGGAGTCATACCAGATAAAGCCGAAAGGGAAGAGGAGTAAAATGCATTACCAACCATACGGATGACATTGACGATGATGTTTTTAAGGTCATCTGTGGACATGGTGAAAGTGCGTTCTGAAGACTTAGACTGTGCAGAGACGGGAACCATTAGTTGGACACTTTCAGTGTTAGCAATAGTAGCAGCAGAAATTGAAACAGCTGATTTGTTGTGACGATAGCAAGTCTCATTACTGTGGCCAAAACGTTTGCTGGATTGTCGGTGACAATTATTGCAATAAGAAGAAGACCTGTCCTTATTCTTCATTTAGAAGAAAAATATGCAAAAATAGACTGCAAAAATGAAATCTACGCGAAAAACTGGGTAAGGAGTACCTGGACTGCAAAAGTCAACTCTGGCAAAAAAAAGTCAACGATCAACTCTCTAGAAGTCAAAGTCAACGCTGAAAGAGTCAACTGCCTGAGGTCAACGTCAATTAGGAGATGACGGAATCTGATGACGTCAGCGATGTCGCAACTAGGGGTGACGTGGCAAGATGACGTCGCAGTGATGTCAAAAAGCGCATGTAGGCGCGTGAGACGTAGGGCGGCGTGTGACAGAACTCACTGAAAACATTGTTGACGCGTGAGGGCACGTGGAACGTTGGATGGTGACCGGTTCGGCGTCACTAAGTAGATCGTTTGACGACCTACATGCCTATATGATTTGTGTCTTAGTCAGAGGTCAAAAACGACAGATCTGATGAAGGTAGTTGTCTTAGCTGCGAAAATTGAGCTTTTGACGGCAGAGATTCAACCCTGAGACCTCTGACGGCAGCGAGGCAGTCTGAAAAGGCACTAAAGAGGCTTACTGACCGGAGAAGTTGAGGCAGCAGAAATTACCAACAAAGACAAGACTGCAAAACACAAGAAAGTTAGAGCAATGGCTCTGATACCATGTTAGAAATACTGAAAGATTGTATTGTATTTCATCCCGTAATAGAATATACATGAGTGCTTTTTATATAGAAGGCAAAGTGTGTAATACAAGTAACTGTGCTATACAAGTAAACAAGGTGGGCCTAAAGCCCACATACCCTAATACACGTTAACACCCTTTTTTTTTCTCTAAACGACCTTTTCAAATTGTAAAACCATTTTGATTTGCATAATTTTTATAGAAAATGAAAGCTTTTTCTTCACTAAGAAAGCATTGACCAACAAAAGGCTCAAATTCATTTTCTATTAAATTTATATCCTCATATTCTTCAATAATCCTCGTTTCATCTATTGGACATTCATTCCAATCAATTATTTTCCCTCCACATGTGTTATTATTTTTTCCATCATTCGGAAACTCATTTAACCCAACACAATTCCTTGAAAAACTTTCATGAATCTCACTTGCAATTAAATTATCATCAATTTGTGCTATATTAAAACAAGAATAAAAAAAATCAATATCATATTATACATTAAATGAAATATGGATTACAAATAAAATAAAAATAATAGTAACTTCTTGAGGTAGCTCATATAAGTCAAAGTAATTCATTGGAACAAGTTGATGAGTCTCACTTGCAACTAAATTGTCATCCATTTATGCTACATTAAAACAAGATTAAAACAATCAATATTCAATATCATATTTTAGGATAAATGAAAAAAAGTGATACAAATAAAATAAAATAAAAGTTCATTCTTGAAGTAATTCATTTAAGTTAAAACAATTCATTTTACCAACTTGATGAGTCTCATTTATAACTAAATTCTCATCCATTGGTACTGTATTAAAACAAGATTAAAACAATCCACATCATAATTTAGGATAAATGAAAAAAACATGATACGAATAAAATAAGATAATGACTAGATGCTATGTGCTCTAGCATAAAAATAAGAAGAACAACATAATTTCACAGCACCACATTTACAATTCTTCCCATTTTTTATTAGATTTTATCACCTGCAACATTTATTTATGCCCTTAGTTTTTCCATGTTAATATGGAAGAACAAAAATAATTTTCACTTTTCTTATGCCCTTTTCTTAGTTTTCCACTTATATCTTTTACCAAAGCTCCGCCCCCTTTGTTTTTTTGTTTTGTTTTGTTTATTTTTATTTTATTTTATTTTATTTTTTTGCATATGAATTACAAGTGCTCTACTTTACCTAGTTTGAGCAAGCATTTCAAGAAATTATTTGTCCCATGCATTTTCCTACTTCATAGGCACAATGAATTTCATGTTAAATAATTTTGCATATTAATATTGTTTGTGGAGTCTTTTATATTATTTGTGGACAGAGTCATGCCAGGAGGTAAGTCTGTGTATATTTTAAATTTCAGAGCACATATTCTTATATGCTACTTGGGTTATAAAGTACTTGGGATTTCATGTTTCGTTGTACCTATAATATTGGTCTAGAACCTTTTTAATTTATTTTATTTATTTATTTACAGATAGAACTTTCAAGAGTACACAACAATTTCTTTTAACAACTCGATGAGTCTCACTTACAACTAAATCCTCATCTATTGGTGCTATAATATACAACATGTATTAAACATAAAGATTAACCTCATATTCAAATATATTTTAAAAAATAAATATGAATTTAATAAAATAAAATTATTGTACCTTGCAAAATGATTGTTGAATCCTTCATTGAATATTTGAACTTTTCTTCATCTTTTTTCTTTTTCTTTTTTCTTTGAAGTGGGTTTGATAATGGTAAAGTGAAAGAAGTGAGTTTGATATTGATAAAGTGAAAGGTGATGATGAGTAAAATATTAATAAAGTGAAATTAGGTGGGAAATAAAAAGTGAAATGGAGGGAAATATGTTAAAGGTGTGTTAAAGGGGCATTTTTGTCATATATTTATTAGAGAAACCAAGCTTCACAGCTAAAATAAATTACATCTAAAAAGTGAATCTCCACCAATTTCCTATGCAAGTGGGGCCTAGAGCTGGTTCATTAACCGCTACTAGCCGGCTCGTGTTAACAAAACCATTAATTTAAAATCACATATATTTATAGTAATAGAGATAAAACAAATGTGTAATTGCATTTAAAGACAAATTAATCTAGATGAATCTAAATACTTAGAAAGGCTTTTAGAAAAAGGCCAAAAGTTGAACTTAGGCCAGATTGATACTTGCAAGGTCTGATAATTGTGACTCCTTAGGATTAAACATCCTATCCACCATAGTTAGACCCAAAACACTATTATGCCATCATAAAAAAAATAAAGGATTTTCAAAACTTTACCTTAACATCATTCCCATCTATTCTTTTTAAACACACACCTCTAAATTCTAATAAACATGAAATATGAGTTTAAAGTTAAATCAAATTTCATAAGAACCTAATTAGCCCAGCAAGAATAAACTAAAAGAGAAAGAAGTGTAGGTAATAAAAATGAAGACAAAATTTTTTTTTGTTGAAAATTTAAAACAATGGGAAAACTATATGCAAAGGATTAACCTTTGTCAGTTTAACAGGCTCGAAGGAAAAATCTATATTTAGTTTTGCTACAAATCTATACAACTTCATATTACAAATAATTAACCTCATTATTTTTATGAATATTTACATATAAATTAATACATTCTCCACTCTAATGTACTTTGGAGATCATTCACCTTTCTTTTCAAAAAACTATTGCATTCATTGTCTCAAGAATTTCAACAAATACCATAGCAACTTCTATATCTATTCTAGGCATCTAATCTATACAAAAGCCAATAGCGACCACAAGAGCTATCATAGTTGCAATTTCTTATTATTTTTCATTATTTAATAGTCATTATCCTTCAAGCCAACTGTATTGGAACAACATTGATCTTGGTTTGTAAAAGAACAAATCTGGACAAAGATAAGCACTTGGAAAAAAATGTTTGCTAATTGATCCCAACTGAACCCAAGAAAAGAAGAAAAGAAATAGATGATAAGAGATTTATTGGCTATCATAACTCAAACAAAAGTGAAAATCAATTTCAACATGCGTTGATCGAGCATGGCAACAGAAGAGGTATATTGCCCCCATTAATGTTATCCTTCATCCATTGCTTTGTTTTCAGTAACAATATTAGATTAACATTCGCATTTGGTTGTCTCCCTTGTTCCCAATATGAGCTCTAGGAATTGAAGGTATACATTTCATTAGTGAAGTGCACTTCCAAAAAGTATAATCCAAATGGAACATTGAAAAGGAAGTGGCATGTGTTGCCCTTTTGACATTACATCCATTGATACTGTAAAGTCTACAGACAAAAAGAATTTGATTTCTAATCTTTACATATTTGAGTAATGCTAGTGTAAACATGAAAGAAATTAAGTTATTAACAAAAAGAAGGGAGAAGTGAAAGGGTGAGAGTCATATTACAACATATTATGCGATCAGTTCCTATTCTCTCATAGTACTGTAATCAAATAAGTAACACTGATATACATTTTTGACTTGCGTAGTATTTTTCAAAGAACATAAAATAACCTCCAAAGACTTTTTTATATGCTTTCTCACCAAAGCATTAAATGATTAAATACTAATTAAATATGGACATTCAATGGAGGTAGGGCTGTAACTAAATGAGAGAGGGGAGGGCTGTTACACATAAAAAGAGTGAGAGTCAAACATTACCAGCAATAAAAATAAAGTGATCAGAGGCAAAAAGCAGAACACATAAAAAGCGTAATGCAAAATATCCATTCAACAAACTAGTAATTCTTTTCTAAATCACCAACATCTCACACACATGGTCTCACAATTTGCATAAGTACATAATCAGATTCACAGCAGTGCACACCCGCACATTGATACAATACATATTATTTCACAAAGAGAACAAAAACTCAGAAATGAGGAGAGGAACAAGTAAGGATCACCACCAGCAGGGAGTCACTGATGGTCACCCAGATGAAAAGCTTAAATGCGATTTGACAAGTTCTAGAATGGCTTGGGAACATTACTAATTCCTTGAGAACACGAACCATCTCTTTTGAAATTACCCAAGTTGTAAATAGAGAAGTTGTTTTTTCTTGAAGAGTTTGACAAGTCCTTCAACATCAATATCATCACTCTTCAAAAGTTGCCCTGCCTCTTCATCCTTTGCATTCTCTAGTTTTTTCTGCTTGAAAAATTTCACAAATCCTTCAACATCAACATAAACATCTGTATCACAATTCTTCAAAAGTTCCTTTAACTTTGCAGTCTTTGCTTTCTCAAGTTTCTTTTGCTTGAAAAATTTGACAACTCCTGCGAGAACAACATCATCACTATTACCACTACTCTGCAAAAGTTCCTCTGCAATTTCAGCTGGGGTAACCTCTACATTCGCCAACAATCCTTCAATCTGTCTATAGAGTTGGTGGTCACCATTGATATCCAGATAATTAGAAGCCAATAGCTTGAACCCATCCATTGTGCAGTATGACATGTGCACGTGCAAGTCCATGCGCCCTGGGCGCAACAAAGCAGGATCAAGCCGATCCTTATGATTGGTGGTGAACACAATAATTCGCTCATCTCCACAGCTCGACCATAATCCATCTATGATGTTCAATAAATCCGATAGTGTGAACTGAAAAAATAACATGAACGTAAATATTGGTAGATGAAATCATAAGATAATTCCATTTGCATCGGTAGTGTGATAGTACTAGTGGTCATGGTTGTTGACATACTCAATACACAACTCTAATTTCCATTAGATTTAAGATAGATGATTGGAAGGCAATCCTTTTACCCTTTTTTGTGTGTGTGTGTGGAAACATACTAATTCTCAAACTCAAACCGGATGGTGCATGTATCTAATGGGAGGAAAATTTTTCTTCCAGGGCAGAAACTAACTAGACTCGTCGAGCTAAATATCTCATAAAAATTATAGTCAAATCTAACAAAAACAAACTCGCATACTTATTTTGTCATTGAAAAATGAATAATAGGTCCTAAAACTGATACCTAAATCAACAAAGTAAAATGAGTGGCAATCAATTATATAGCTAGATAGAGATATTGTCAAAAGTAATTAAAGTGCTACTTATATTTGCATTATACTCCAAAAAAAATCTATTCAATTGATTAAGAGAAATTTCAATTATAACACTTTTTCCTATTAAAAAAAAGGTTATAATTGAAACTCAGTGTAATCATTTATAGTCCATTTCGATCTAATAAACATTCAATGTAAGACTTTTTTTATTTATTTTTATTTTATACATCATTCAATTAAATCCATGTAAGAATCACACAAAAACTGACCAAAGTGTATAATTATTAGACAATGTGATTCTTACCTGAATTTAATTGAATAAGTGTGTATTGTTGGGATATGTATGGAGCCAATAAATATATTGGAGTAATTGTAAACTAGTTTTTATGAGAATAAAAAATGCTAACCAACTCATCACGTCGCTCTCGATCATTCAACTCTGCAGCGCGATCTATGTCCTCAATTACCAGTATTGAACGATTAGATGTAGAAAGCAAAATTTTTCTCAACTGCAAATCAGACAACCTACTGGAAATGTTCAAATCATAGATATTAAACTTGAGATAATTAGCCATGGCAGCAATCAAGCTTGATTTACCGGTACCCGGAGGGCCATAAATCAAATACCCTCGCTTCCATGCCTTGCCAACTTTCTTATACAACTCCTTCCTTCTAACAAACCTGTCCAAATCATCCTTAACCATCTTCTTCAGCTCTGGTTCCATTGCCAGCTTCTCAAATGTAGCTGGATGTTCAAGATTAACAGACCTCCATGCACGACCATCAAGACAGCCAGATTCACGGCTATAAAGCTTTACCATCTCTTCTTCTTTTTTTATAGTCTCAGAACGTCTTATTATTTCAGGAAAATAAGACTCTCGCACAATCTCTTCGAATTTTTTCTCAAAGGAAAGCTCAAAAAATACCTGACGATTTTGCTTAGTGAGATCTCCTTTTTCCATAAGCTTCCATTTGAGCTCAATGTTTCCAAAGCGATCAAGAATCTCTTGACCCATTGCAATATCAAAGGTTGGTTTCTTTTGCCTAATGGTTTTGTTTGCTTCGAGACATTTTGTTGAATCACTAGTAACCTTGGTACGTAGGTAGGTTGTGGCGGCTTCAAAGATTTCATTTCTATCGAGATCACATTTCTCTTTAATAATGAAAGTGAATCGACGCCTAAAGATGGCGAAGAGATAATCGCGGATTACAGGAGGTATGAGTTCTTTTACCACGGAACTTACTAGCATCACAAAAGCAGCCGAGAGCAATGATGGAAGCAACTCTTTGAGAGAAAACATGGTTTGAAGGTACAGGTATCTCCCAATCACCTCTTCCAAATCCTGTAAAAATGAGAACAATGTGGTCAGTGAATATGACACAACTTTTTTATGGCTTGAGGGCTGCAATGTAGGAGTTCGGACACCAAGTATTTCTTGGTTTTGTTAATTTGTTTATGCAATATGGTTAATTATGAAAATTTTTAGTCACTTCACAAAGAGGATATCTGTCATAAATTTGTTAGGATAAATCTCTATCTATGTGTGAGTAAAATTTAAACATAACCCGAAGCCAAAAAAAAATTCACGGAAGCACCAAGCACCAATTAAGTTAATCACACGAGAACACATTATGTGGAAAACCTCGTAACATAGAGGAACCGATCTACTATAATAAAATAGAGAATGTAATGCCCTAAGTTTATGTTCAAAACTTAAGTTCACAATAAATATGAAAAATATAATAATACCTCTCTAGGAAACCCAGTGAAACCAAAATCGCAACAAGATCTCCGCTCGGAACAAGGGACTTTTTTTTTTTTTTTTTTTTTCACACAGCTTAATTTCCCTCTCTGCATGTTTCGCTCTATTGCATTTACATCCCTTTTTATAGACCAGCTGCATGCGTCACTACTAGTCCTGAGCTTGTCTCGCAAGGCTAAGGCAATTGATAAAAACTTTTAAAATGAATGACGCGGTTTCGTAACTCATTCTATTTAGTTTTACTTTTACATAGTTAAGGAAATAAGACATAACTCTTGTTTATAGTTAGATTTTAGTCCAAACTTTCATCCATTGTTGTTGATTACTCCACCTCCTGTGTTGTTAAATGGTTCTTGAGCAACTATATAGTAAATTAGTAATATATAGAGTAATAGAGTGACTTCGTTAACAATTTTCATGTTTTATTGGTTCCTAACCCGTGCATGCATGAAAATAACTGAATTTGAAGAAAATATCATTATATTTGATCTGGATAGTAAATGCATAAATTAGATTTTTATCTAAATAATTAACATGGAAATCGTTAAAAGAAAAATTATAATCACAATAGTAGTAACACTTTATAACTAAAAGATGTACAAAAAGGAATGGAACAATATGGCCTTGTTAACTGTATTTAAACAATAAAAGTTGTTTAAATACTATCATACATATTTTCATACACTTTTTTATTTATATATATTTTTACAAAATTTAAACAACATTATTAAAAATCTTTTACCAAACAGCACTTAGGACCCATTTGATACATATATTTAAACAATAATTTTCAATTTTTTTACAAATACATATAAATAAAAAAATAAAAATATATAATATTATTTAAAAATTGAGAATATATATTTAAGTTGACTTAACCAAAAAAAACCTTTGGTCACCGAGAAAAGACACGCTTAAACACCACTACCGGTATTCGTCTCTCGCACTCAGTCTCTCACTCAGAAAAGAATAATTTCCTCTCTCAGCCAGTCAAAAACGGACACGCTTAGCACCAATTTTCAAAAGCAAAAGACTGTTCTGGTAGGCAGCAACTGAGCAAGGCAAAAGCTCAATTTTTAAGCTTCAAACAAAACTGTGTGCTCTGGATTACAAAAAGTTTCTCAGTTTTTTTCTCTCGGTTTTGTCAAATGTTCAATTATGAGCTAGTCATTTCCACCGACAAAAGTCTTTTGCTTTTGGAAAATTGTTGTACTACAGACACGCTGAAGGTAAAAAGAAGAAAAGACTGAAAAGTATAAAGAGAGTTACAGAGTTTTTTGACATTTCGGAACAGCTTACGAGGCGCCACCGAATTAGAATTCGCATAGGGTGACTGTTCTTTTTGTGTAAGAGCACTCACGGTTAAGAATTATTAAAAATTATAATTTTTAGTAATTTAAAAAATAACTTTATTCATTTTAATAATTTATTTTACAAAACACTCAGTAATTATATCAGTCTACGTAAAATTGTGCAAAATGAAAAAACTAATTGATTTTACACATTCTGAACAAAAAAACACCCATATCAGTGGGTGTAAAATTGTGCATAAATGCATAATTGCTACAATAACCATGCATATATGCACGACTACTATAGCATGTGCATTTAATATTTTAATAATTTTTTATTCTCTCCTTTTTTTTCTCCCTCTTCTTCATCTGCAAAACTAACCCTCCCTCTCATGTTCTGTCTTCCTCTGATACCACACACTCCCACAAACACAAAATCAAAAATCAACCAAAAAAAATCAACCACTGGAACAAAATCGTTGGATCGGTGTTGATGGAAATCGGTGATGGGTTGATGTGGATCGGTTTTGATGGAGATCGGTGATGGGTTGACGGAGATCAATGTTGATGGAGTGCTTGTAATGGGTTGACGGAGAAGAGGAAAGAAAAAGATTCTTAAAAAAAAAAAAAAAAAAAAAAAAGAAGGAGAAGAAAGAGAGGCGGAGATAGAGATAAGGATGGTGTGAAGAAGGGGTTATTCAGACGAAAAAGAAGGGTATTGATGGAGTGCTTGTGATGGGTTGATGGAGAAGAGGAAGGAAAAAGATTCTTAAAAAAAAAAAAAAAAAAAAAAGAGATGGAGAAGAAAGAGAGGCGGAGATAGAGATAAGGATAGTGTGAAGAAGAAGAAGAAGAAGAAGAAGAAGAAGGGGTTATTCAGAGAAAAAAGAAGGATTAGGTGGGGGTAGGTGGGAAATAATAAAAAAAGTTAGAGAAAATATTATTTTAATAAAAAAGTGTGTATAAGAGATAAACTGATATGGGTGTTTTGTAAAAATGATAGTATAAAAAAAAAAAAAAAAAGTAGGTTTTTTGTGTAAAATAGATGGAATCTTTTGCACAGACTGATGTAATTGCTCTAAAAACATCTATATTGTTAGGGACATATTGTATGTAGTTGACTAATTTTTTGACAAAATTCACTTTACTTGTATTTGAATAGATCTATGATAAGTTTAGTACTTCAAGAAACAAGTGTTCAAATTAAGTATTGAAGTCATGTAAGTCTGACCAAGAAACAAGTGAAGAAGTGTTGTTCATTAAAACTCGATAGAAATCTCGACAGAATCATTTCTATCGAGAATCACTGTTGAACCTCAACATAAGCTTGACACAAGTTGTATCTATTGAGAATTATGAAATTAAACTTTTGAGATATGATTACACGCATAATATTGAGTAATTATGTAGGGTTTCTTTTCTCACAACTCTAAACATATATAAGGATTATTTTAAAGGCTGTCACACAGGATGCAAGGTGATGCAAAAGAATAATTTATGCATTGTGTGACTGGAGGCAGAAATTGCTCTAGTTCATCATATTCTTTGTAGAAGCTATTGCATCTTTATGCCAAGGGTTTTGTGACCAAGGAGCTTCCTAATCTTAAATTCATCCTGTGGGGTTTTGCCTTAGTGGTTTACCCCATTCGTAAAAAACCACCTGTGTCAAATTTATTTTCCGCTGCATTTAGTTATTTGGTGATTTGTTTGCACTACTACGTTATTACATGTAATTTGACTAATTAATTAACTTGGGTAATTAATTAATTTGCAAATGGATCAATTCATTTTAACCCAACAAGTGGTATGAGAGCAAGCACACTTTGATTAGGCTTAATCTTTGTTGTGTGATCCATTGACCCCTATTTATCATGGATAGAGGACAGTCTCTTATTATACCTCCTTTATTTGATGGAACTAACTATATATACTAGAAAGTACGCATGAGAGTTTTTTTCCAATTTTTAGATGAGAAGGTCTAGCAAGCTGTGGAAATCGCTGGGTGAAGCCAAAGGAAATGTCAGCTGATTGGGACGAGGCCAAGATCAAAGCGGCAAACTTCAACAGCAGAGCAATGAATGCCCTATTCAGTGAGGTGTCCAATGAGGATTTCAAGAAGATATCCTCAACTGAAACTACTTAGGAAGCGTGGACCATTCTCCAGACAACCTATGAAGGGACTAAGGCTGTCAAAGATTCAAAACTCCAAAGGCTCCTTACTAGTTTTAAGGAGATAAAAATGGAGGAGGATGAGACATTTGATGAGTTCTATGCTAAGCTAAAGGACATGGTAAACTCAACCTTCAATCTTGGAGAACATATTCCCAAACCCAAGATTGTGTAAAAGGTGCTCAGATCCCTGCCTGAGAGATTTCATGCCAAGATCACTGTCATTGAAGAATCAAAGGACATTGACAAAATTCCTTCGATGGAGCTGATTGACAACTTGCAAACCTATGAATTAGGTTTGACTAGACTTGGGAAAGAAAGCAAAAGTAAGAGCATGACACTGAAGGCCAAAAGTAATAAGATTGATGAGTCTTCAGATGATGAAGATTTCAAAATGAAATCCTATATCACTAGGCAATTCAAGAAGTTCATAAAAAATGCCAATGTGAAAGGTTTTGATAAGGACTATAAACAATCTAGTTCTTTACAGTTCAAAAGTCAAGACAGAGGGAATAAGGAAGTTAAGGATGGCAGTCAGTATACTGTTCCCTCTGGACCAAAGTGTTTCGGATGTCACGGCTTTGGACACATGAAACAAGAATGTCCAACATATCTCAAGTCAATTGGGAAAAGCAAGGCTCTCGCTACTACCTTAAGCGACACCGAGCTTAAGACTGAATCAGAAGACAGTGATGATGAGGGAATTTTTGGTGCTTTCACTGCCACCGTGGATCCTATTGAGGGGATTGTAGAAGCAGTGGATGAAAAAGAGGACTTGGTGGAATCCAAATTTGAGAAAATGGATGAACAAGATGATATCCATACAACCTATGCTAAGTTGTATAAAGTTTCCAAGAAGCATGAGAAACTCTACAGGCTAGCCACCAAGAAGTTGAGCGATGTTGAGCTAGATCAAGAGGAGCTCTTTGCCAAGGTTGATAAAGCCAATCAAACCATTGGAGCATTGTGGTTTGGGAACAATTTCTTAGCTGAAAGGACCAAAAAGCTTGAAGCGGAGCTTTTTCAAGTCAGAACTCAATTGGAGAGGACTTCTAGTGCAAAACTCAATGAGATGCTAAGTTTTCAAAAAGCTGCTTCTGACAAAACCGGTTTAAGGTATGATTTCTCTTCTCCTAAAATTGCCTTATCTAGTACAACTGTGTTTGTCTCACCTGCTGATAATGTTAATTCTAAGAATGATGAAGCTAAAATTGAAATAGCTAGTGAGAACTTAGATAAAGGCAAATCTATTCTAGGAGTATCCCCTAAGGTTGAAAAGAAAAAGATTAGAAATCCTAGGACAAAGAAGAAAAACAACAAAAAGTCTCTACAAAAGAAGCCGCAATTTTGTTATCACTACGGAGCTTCAAGGCATACTCATCCAAATTGCTATAAGTGGTTAGTCACTCAACAAAGCAATAGTATCCTCTCGTTTGGAAACCAGAATCAGTTTCCATCCTCTCTTGCTCCTCTGAGAGATCTTCTTAAAGCCTTCATGATCCTTTCGAATTTGAACGGTTTCAATTCTTCCCCCTCTCCTCAAGATCAAAGGTTCGTGCAAAGGAAAGGTTCTTCCAAGGTGTGGAAGAAAAAAGGCTCAAAGTGATTCAGTCACTTTTTCTCTCTCTTCCCTTTTTGTTTATGCACTACTTGTTTGTCTTGCTTTCTTTTTTTGAGTCAGTCTAGTTTTATGCTTTGTGAGTTTCTCTTTCATGTTTTTGTTTTGGTTGTTTTCAATTTTGCTTTATTTGTTTTTCATAAAAATAAAAATAAAAAAATTGAAAAATCAGAAAAATACAAAAACAGTGTGTGTTTGTGTATATTGGTACTTGTGTACCTTGGATTGCCATTGAAGCAAAGTTTTCTAAACTTTGTACATTTGTAGCTTAGATGAGCATTTCGATGCACAACTAAGCAAGTGAGCTTTGTGGCTCATGTTTGTGATGAGTACGATAAAGATTGTCTCTTATATTTCATATTCATATCAATATTTTAACGGGAAGGACTAGAAAATCCTAAGAGAAATGCATAAATAACAATCTCACCACTTAAACCTGCCAATCATGAATAACATCTGTGTACTTAGACACAGCAAAATTAAGATGTTTTAGCTTACATAAATGAGTATTTCTTTTCTCTCTCTTATATGCCCATGCATGATATGCTAAAAAGGAAAATTATGCAAAGAAAAAAGAATCAAAATGCTTTTAAATTTGATTGCAAGGGTGTTTCTAGGAGATGTGAGAGTTATAAGATGTATCTTGAATGTGATAGTCCCCATCAAGCAGTACTGATTGTGTGTGAGTGTATTTGATTTTCTCATATCTCAAATCATCATAATATGAGACACTTATGCACTCTTGCTATGTTTTCATACAAAACACGCAAATTCTTTACTACTTTTGATATATGTGCAGGTACAATGTGATTTGGCCATCACAAGGAATACATGTGTTACTATATGCTCACTAAACTGTCTTACCTTGTTTTTGAAATATAAAATTGGTTAGAATTGTTGTGTGTGTGTGTGTGTATGTGTTTTGGATCTATGAATGCTTTGCATATTTGTTGAGAGACGTTTTGAGAGCTTAATATGTTGTTTGGATCTTTGGTTAAGTAGCTTACTTGTTGCATTCATCTTTATGTGTTTTCCCCCCTTGATAAACTCCTTTTCTTCAAGCTCGACAACTTCTCGACAGATCCATCGAAGAAAATTTCTTTGCTCTTTGTCTACTCAATAGCTTCTCGGTCCATCGAGATTTCTGGGTTTCTTCTCAATAGAATCTCGACAGCTTCTTCGATCCATCGAGCCAAAATTCCTTGCTCTCTGTTTGCTCGATAGGCTCGACAGATCCTCAACAGAAACTTCAATCCATCGAGCTGCGTTTTCTATATATAGTTGAGGTGTGAATCAGATCTCACTTTTCTCATTCTCTCTCGCTCTAAACACGTTTCTTTCACTCCAATCTCTCTACCCACGTGATTTTCGGCCTAGATCAAGCCTCAATCACTTGGTAAGTGTTCCTAAACCCTTATTTTTCATGCATTCATGCATTTTAGACCTAGTTTTTGGGGTTTTTGAAAATTGTTGGGGTTTTTGAGATTTTTGTGAAGTTTTTGGGTTGGGTGGTGTTGTTTTACTGTTATATGCTCATGCATTGCATTCTCATTGCATTATAACAATGTTTCATGCATTTTAGATGTGTGATTGATTATTTTTAATTGTGTGTTGGTAGGTTTGGATTAGGTTTTTCCCTATGATGCTCTTAAATTTTGCATGTCATATGTTCATGCATTTTTCATACATACATTGTTTCGTTTTCTTCCTATTCTTTGTTTCTGTGTTGTGATTGTGTTCTGCTCTCTCTCTCTCTCTCACTCTTTCTCTCTCTCTCGGATAGATTGCACTATGGCACCCAAAGCGCGTAAATCCATGCCGGCTCGGAATCCTCTTTAAGGTTCTAGGCCATCTTCTTCCTCTGATCCGCTTACTCCCCTCCACGTTGGGTTTCGTGATGAGAAGGCCAGAAAGGACTTCTCGGAGAACTTCCAGAAATGTGGCATTCATCCGGAGCGCCATGTTATCTTGTCGAATTTTGCAAACACTCCTCTCCCCGCTGTCATTCGGACTTGGGGGTGGGAATCTCTTCTTGAGAGATCCATGAGGTGTTTCACCGTGTTTATACAGGATTTTTACTCCAATATACACGGTATCGATACCTCTGTACCTCAGTTTATCACAACATTCTGAGATATACGTATCGTAGTTACCCCAGATCTTATATCCGAGGTACTATACGTTCCGCAGGTAGCACATCCTGACTACCTTGGTTGTGAGCATCTTCGGACTGTACCCAGAGACAAGCTTCTATTTCACTTCTGTGAGACACCTTCCATATGGGATGGTAAGCTAAACACCCCATGCTCGGGCTTCGCAAAAGGCCCGAGGTTCCTTAACATGGTGATGATATTTACTCTTACTCCTTTGTCTCACTATAACTCTATTACTGAGCCTCATGCTCGTTTTCTTTTGTCTCTTCTTGAGGACCTCTCTATCAACTTCCTTTCTCATTTCATCACATCTATTCTTGATGTGTATTTGGATACGGCTGCACATGATAAGCTCCTTTTCTCTTCAGCTATCACGTGTATCCTCCAACACTTCTCCATCCCCATTCCTGACTCTCTTTATTTCACCACCATGGGTGTTATCAGCGCCAGTTCTGTTCGGCGGAGCGAGGCCTAGCTTCGACCGAAGTGGCCACAAGTGGAGACGGATGATCCTGCTGCTACTACTGTTCTTCCCTCCTTCTCAGCTCCTCCCACCCCTGCTCCTTCTTCTTCGGCAGCTGGTGTGACCCTGGAGGCCATAATAGCCTAGCTTTAGAGGATGGATGCTCATCTTGACTATCTCACCGATAAGATGTGTCAGATGGACACCCGCGTCAGTCGCATTGCTCGTCGATAGGCTCGCCTTGGTGGTTTCGCTCCTTCTTCATCTCCTTCTCCAAAGGCTTTAAGTGATGAGGATGATAATGCTAGCTTTTCTGCTGATGACGAGATAACGACGTCTTAGAGACTTGCCCTTTGTCATTCGTGACAAAAAGGGGGAGTAGTTTTAGATGAGAGTAGTCTTGTATTTAGGGGGAGAGTTAGTATAGGATAATTTTTGATAGGGGGAGTGTGTATACTTTTTGAGGGATGTAGTGAGGTTCTTATGTTCTTTTCTTTTCTTTCTTTTACATCTTGTATACCGATCTTGTGACCATTTATTGACATACATTGTACTTTACTTTTTACATATATATAATGATGATGTATATTTCTTCACCTATCTTTACATGTATTGTTTCTTTTTCTCTTTATACATATGTTTCTTTATGTATGCAATCTTTATGCTTGTTTCACACATGATGTCTTGATGAGTTTTGTTTAAGTGTTTCAGAAAGATAGGTTGTGAAAGTCTACCATGTCACGTACTCTCTTCTTGCAAAATTTTTCGAGAGTTTATGTTAGGATTAGATTTGTTTTGTATTTTAACCAATGATTATGAGTTTAATGATTTAAGACTCCTCTTATGATTCATTTGTTTGTTGTGGTTTTTTTCACAGATTGCTAAAGAGGGAGATTGTTAGGGATATATTGTATGTAGTTGGCTAATTCTTTGACAAAAAGCATTTTACTTGTATTTGGGTAGATCTAGGATGAGTTTAGTACTTCAAGAAACAAGTGTTCAAGTTAAGTATTGAAGTCATACAAGTCTGACAAAGAAACAAGTGAAGAAGTGTTGTTCATTAAAACTCAACAGAAGTCTCGACAGAATCCTTTCTATCGAGAATTACTGTTGAAACTCGATAAAGGCTTGACATAAACTATATCTGTCGAGAATTATAAAATCAGACTTTTCAAATCTAATTACACGTATGTCCTTGAGTAATGCTACTGTAAACATTAAAGAAATTAAGTTATTATATATTACAAAAAACCACAATTTTTTATTTAACTTTAGGATCATTAAACAAATAAAAGACAAAAGAAGGGAGAAGTGAACGAGGGAGAGTCATTAGTCATATCACAACATATTATGCGATTAGTTCCTATTCTCTCACTACAGTTATCAAATAACACTAATATACATCTTTGACTCTTTTTTTGGACTGATATATATTTGACTTGTATATATAGTTTTTTCAAACAATAGAAAATAACCTCTAAAGACTTTTATGTGCTTTCTCACTGTTACCAAAGCATTAAATGATTAAATACTAATTAAATATGAACACTCAATGGTGGTAGGTCTGTAACTAAACGAGAGAGGGGAGGGCTTTTAGATTAGGATCCAGTACAATACCCACGGGACACAATTCACGCATATCTTCTCACAATTTTTTTTTTCTTTTTTTTTTTCAATTTTTACCTTTTTAAACTTTTACATTTTACTTTTGAAATTTTTTTTCTTAATTTTTTTGAATTAGTGGTTGAAATTGAAAGTTTCTTTTTGTAATTATCAATTCTTACCATTTATAGTAATTGCCTTAGGTGCAATACTTGGGTATTGCACATGATCTCAATCCCACTCTTCACCCTAATTTCCTGTCAGCTAGTAAAAAAAAACATGCTTAACACCAATTTTCAAAAGCAAAAGAATATTCTGGTTGGTCTTTTGGCGGAATATTGTTGAAAATGAAATTTATTTGTGATATGAACACTGTTTAAACTTATTTAGGTAAATAAAATACCATTGTCGAAATTGTAGGACAGAGGAGAGAGAAATGATAGAGAAAGAAAAAGTAACTTCGGTATTGGTGTTACTGAAATACCAAAAAAAAAAAAATGACAAGTATTTCGGTAATTGTATTACCGAAATACTTTTGGCTCACTTAAATTTGACCGTTGCCCATTAGTTTCAATTTCTTTCTACTTTTAGTTTCTTTTTGAGTTTTGACTCTTGACATCTAAAAAAGGGTAAATGAGGGTAAAAAAAACAAATAGTTGCTTCAATTTATTACTAGTGATAGAACCTTAGAGGAAAAGGGTTTTAACTTAATTTTTACCCCTTTCTCAAAAAGAAACTAACAATTAGAAATTGAAATTAACACCATTTTTTCAAAAAGAAACTAGCAGTTAGAAAATGAAACTATCGGACAGATTTTTGTGGGCCATGAGGAAAGTATTTCGATAATACAATTATCGAAATAGTTTTTTTTTCTTTTTTTGGTAGTTCGGCAACATCAACTGCTAGTTTGAACAATGTCCATATTAAGTTTGAACAATGTCCATATTACTCTCTCCTCTCTCCTCATTAAGTTTGAACAATGTCCATATTACAAATAAACTTCATTTTATACAATATTTAACAAAAAGACTTGTTTTGGTTGCAAATCAAAACATTTTTTTTTTTTAAATTTTTTTTTCTTCATGTAATGACAGTTTTATTGAAAGAACTATGAAAGAACAAGCTTATCATTCAGAGACGGAACTATCTTGGGGCTGAGGGGGGCCATCCCCCCCCCCCCCCCCACCCCCCACAACCTTTGAAAAAAAACCCTTTAGTATACAAAAATTCATCAGACCACCCCTTATTGAGCTGTCTTCTTCAAAATTTTATCATCTTCTTTTTGTCTTCTACTTTGTCTTCTTCTTTCTTCTTCTCTGTCCTTTTCTTTGTTCGTTCAACTGATCTGGTTTGGTTCCCTTAATTTTTATTTCTTGTTTTATCCGCTTAGCTCATGTGATAGTAATAAATGATGAACGTAATTTCTATAACCCTTCACACATTGTCTTTTACAGCTTTGATTCCACCACCTTCAAGACACATGCTAAGCTTTTAACCTGTAACTTTTTGCATCTAATTTTTTTTCAATATATCTATGCATACACGATTAAAAAGGAACATGTTATTATAATATAATAAATAATAATTGGTTTCAAATATATATATATATATATATATATATATATATTGTTATTATTGGTTATATCATTTGTTTTTATTGGTAAGATATATCATTTTTAAAGACTCTTAAAAGTCTTACAAATTATATAATAGTTCAAAAAAAATTAAGTTTATACCAAACTATTGTTATAAATAAACCCAGAATGGCATGTGATTGATATCCAAACATATTATTCCCTTAATCAAATTGAAACGGTCACCACCATACGAAATTGACTCATTTTTTGTTTTTAAACAATTCTCTCTTAGTCAAGAGCTCTCTACCTTCTCTCAACTCTCATTCATTCTCCTAATTGAATGAGTGATATTAAGTATAATATAGATTTTACTACATAAATCTTATAAATTGATGTGTCATCAATTACAAAAATTAACATAAATACTAATTTATTATTTGTTGAAATCAAGGTTTTGAAACTCGGACCGTTCATTGAACCGTAAAAGGGAGAGATTCAAGGTTTTTAAGGTCGAATCAAGATTGAATTGGGATTGAACCGTGATGACGTCATAATTAATTTAATAATTATTTAAATATAATAAATATATTAAATTTGTAAATATTAGCAAAATTTACTAAAAATATCTTAAAAATTGAAACAAAATACATAAAATAGTACATTATAAGGTTAATAAAAAATAGTACAACATAAATAAGCATAAAAAGAAATTTTTATAATAATCCTTTAAGAGAAATCATTTCAGTTAACTAAAAAAAACTTTTAAAATAAATTCATAAATTGCATAGGTATTATTCTTAAATAAAAATTTAATTTAGTAATATTTAATATGTTGAGAAAGATGACATAGAAGTTTAGAAACTATAAATCATGTAAATTTATTATAAATTTAATAATATTGCATATTAGCTCCCAAGAAGAGCACTTGATCCGTTGGTCATGGCTTCAGTCTTGTTTACAACGCAAGGAAGTCAATACCATTCCGGAGGGTGTTTCGTTTTGATCATGAAAACGAAATATTTCGATACTGGTTAATATTGTTGTACTGTTTTGAGATTACCACTAATTTGATATGTTTATATATGTTAAGTTAAATCCATATAATTTGTAAAAGAAATTTAAATTTAGAAATAAAAAATTCACTTAATATGTTAAGCTTTAGTTAATACTAGGCCATTGATGTATTTACTATTTACTATTTAGTTGATAATAATAATAATAATAATAAAATTAATGTCTTTTTCTACCAGCAGTTGGAAACTTCTAAGGTTTTAAAAAGATTTTAATTAAAAAATAAAAGTTTTTACAACTTTGAATTATCAAGTTCACGTGGGTTAGTGTCCTATCAAAGGCACACTGCCCAAACTTCAAATTTAAAGGCCATAAAAGCTACACATGTCCTCCAATAAAATAAAATTTAAAAAGCTCTTACTTGAGTCTACCGTCCATAACCATAAGATAAAGTAAGAAATATAAAAGAGGGAAGAAGTCTGGCTTTTGGGACTCTGCATGAAGAAGAAGAAGATTAGGAGGACTAGATGAGAGGATGAACGGAAAAATAGAGTCACTACCAGAACATCATGGCGACAGTGAGGATCTGAGCTATCTGGTTTTTTATTCTTATCCACTGACATCGTTTTTATTTTTATTTTTATTTTTTTATTTTTATACCGGCCGATTTTTATTTTTCGGCTGGAATCTGATATATTTCCCGTTATGGCCGGTACAATCAGGTTCGGATCCTGGCAACTGCATTTTTCATTAATTTTTCCCTATTCTATGACCGGTTGAACCGGCTTACGATTCATCTGGTTTTTCCGGTTGAACTCCGGTTCGTCAGGTTCTCTCAGAACTCATATATATCCGGTTCTCTATCTAAAAAACCGGATTTCAATCCGATTTTCGATTTTTCAGATCGGACCGTCCGGTCCTATCCGGATTTCAAAACTTTGGTTGAAATGACATCAATTACATTAATTATCATATCAATTTGTAAATTTTTTATTAAAAATTTCCTAGTAGTTTTAGCATTTTTCTAATTGCATATTAGCGCGTTGCTAGTTTGTTAGTGCCAAATGGACAATAATTTGCATTTTCATTAAAAAAGAAATTATTCATATTCTAGCCCTCCTCAATCAAAATTCTGATTTTGTTCCTATTATTATTTGAACTTTATTACTTTTATATATATAAATGCATTAAGTTCTGTCAAATGCTCAATTATGAGCTTGTCCTTTCCGGTCGAAGTCATTTGCATCTGGAAAATTGGCGTACAAACGCACGAATTGAGATCCGGTGTAACAGAAACATGCAATTAATCATTGGATGTGAGAGCAATTACATCAGTCTAGCTATAATTGTGCAAAATGGAAAAAAGTTGATAATTTTACACGATTTGAACAAAAAAACGCCCCCATCAGCTTGTGCATAATTGTGCATTTATGCACAATTGCTACAGTAACCGTGCATATATGCACGGCTACTGTAGCATGTGTATTTATTATTTTATTAATTTCGGTTCGCCCCTTTTTTTCTCTCTCTTCTCCGTGCGCAACGAACTCAGTGAACTCCTCATCTTCTTTTTCCTCAGATGCACACAAACACATCCGCACAAACAAATCAACACACACACAGACAAATCAACACACACAAACCAACAGAGATATAGATCGGTGCTTGACTGGAACGATCGGTGCTTGACTTCTTATGGTTCACGCGCCGTTCAAGGCTTGTAGATCGGAGAGTGGTTTGAGCGTAGAGAGTATCGGTGGAGCTTGGAAGCTTCATTTCCTTTAAGGATCGGAAATGGTGGAAGTTTGTGGGTGGGTGTCACGGTGGAGCTTGGAAGCTCCGTTTCCTTTAAGGATCGGAGATGGTGGCAGTCTGTAGGTGGGTGAAACGGTGGAGATTGGAAGCTCCGTTTCCTTTAAAAGGATCGGAGATGGTGGAAGTGGGTGGGTGTCACGGTGGAGCTTGGCTCCGTTTCCTTTAAGGATCGGAGATGGTGGCAGTCTGTGGGTGGGTCAAACGGTGGAGCTTGGAAGCTCCGGTTCCTTTAAAAGGATCGGAGATGGTGGAAGTGGGTGGGTGTCACGGTGGAGCTTGGAAGCTCCGTTTCCTTTAAGGATCGGAGATGGTGGCAGTTGTGGGTGGGTGAAACGGTGGAGCTTGGAAGCTGGATGGGTGTCACGGTGTTGATGAGGATCGGAGATGGAAGCTTGAGATTCGGCCATGGGAGATTCAGAGATTTGAGAAAGGGTGTAGATGAGAGATGGGTATAGAGAGAGCAACAAATCTGAAAAAATGAGAGAGAGAGAGAGAGAGAGAGAGAGAGAGAGAGAGAGAGAGAGAGAGAGATTATGTAAAGGTAGTTGAGAGGAATTATAAAAAAATTGAGGAGAAATAATATTTTATTGATATATTTTGTAAAATAGATAAACTGATGTGAATGTTTTGTAAAAATGATAGTGTAAAATAGAAAAAGTGGGTTTTAAGTGTAAAATAGACGGAATATTATGCACTGACTGATGTAATTGCTCTGAGAAAGAAGTTACAAAATAAAATATAAACGTAAAATGATAAAAGTTGAAAGTTATTTTTTTTTAAAATTAATTAAGGGTTGAATTTTTTTTTTAAGGGGATTTAATGGCTGAAGTTAAAAATAACTTTTAAAACTTTTAATCTCAACTATTGATTTACTATTGCAGGGAATCTCAAACACACTGAAAGAGAAAAAGAGAAGATTGAGAGTCCAAAAAAAAAAAAAATTTAAGTTTCAAGCTATGACTTGAATGTTATATACAAAACATTTGATTTTATAATTTCTCTAGGTGTATTGATTTTAATTAAATACTTTGAAGCAAATAATGAAGAGACAAAATGTTGTAATTACTTCACACAAAATAAAATTTAATCTTTTTCAAAAAGAATTACCAAACAAATTTTCTGTTATTTATTTATTTATTTTATTTTGGAAAATGTTTTTTTTTCTTTTCTTCTAGCCAAACGTGTTTTCCATTTTGAAAACCCCAAAAAATTGTTTTTTTCTTTTCTTTTCTCTTTAAAAACAAGAAAACAAAATCAATTACCAAATATGACCTTAGTTTTTCAATAAATTTTCCAATGTATTTTCTCATGCAAAAAGGACAGGGAAAAAAAACACAAAGGATAAAAAATTTGGGGGGATCTTGTTAGCTTGATTTTGGAGTCCATGGGCCTAGTTAGTTTAAGCTTAAGCCATAGACTACGCACAATATTTTGAAAATCATTTTGCAAATGTATTTTTTAGTGCAGAACAAGTTTTCGGAAATAGTACTATTTTCAAAAAGATGTTTGATTCATTTCTCTTTCGTTTTATCAAAAACGTATTTTGAATGGAGTTTTTAGATGAAAATTAAACATTTTATTTAACATTTTGCCATTTTTTGGAAAAAGAGGATTTTTGGTTAATGAAAATAGTTCATTTGGATTTATTTTCGAGGGAAACTAATTTTTGAAGATCCATTCTTGAAAAGGGGAAGTTCCACGGTTATTTTGGGAAAGAGAAGTTTATAATTTTGAATAAGGAAATCCTTTACAAAGAAGTGACAATTCCCTTAAAAAAAGAGAGGGGAAAAGTACAAATGAATTTTAGAAAAAGTAATTTTGTTTTTAAAGGACAAAAAATTTTCATGGATTTTTGTAAATGCTTTTTTATGAGATAAAAATTTCCATGTAAAAAATGTTTGGGGGTAAAAATTCTATAAAATCTTGTAAAACACTTTTTTTGAAAACAAGCTAGTTGAAAATTATTTTGAAAATACTTTTGAATCAAGCCTTGATATGTGGTAATTGAATTTTAAACTACAACCTGAGAAGTTAGCATGTAAACCATATGCCCAGACATTGTGCAAAGAAAATAAACTATGCTATATAAGGAAATAATGGCAGTGAAAAAAGTAAGTTCAAATGAATTACATACAATTAATCTCAAGATCGTGAGTGTCAGACAATCAAAAAAGGCTGCCTCTCATTGGATGAGGATGAACCCCAATTCGGTCCATGGCTTCGCACCATAGCACCAAAAGTAAATAAAATGAAAGGTAATGTCAATCAGACCAATCCTAGCGTAGATGATGATTAAGAAATTCAGGCACCTGAAAGGATTGGTGGTCCAATTAATTCCTCCCAAGTCCGACAACAACAAGCTGATGTTCAGTTGATCGGCAAAGCTGGTGCAAGGACAGTCCGTCTCCAACTGACTGAGCACAAGGAAAACCCAGTTGAGCGGGAATTTTCAAATTCTTCGGATCCGATGCTTAATTCAAATTCTGAGCGGATAGCATTCTATCTTTACCTACATTAGCTGAAAATCAGGTTCCCTTATCAGATAAGATTTTCATATCTGATAATTCGAAGTTAATATCTCCGGATATCCCCAAAGATCATGTGGTTTCTTATTTTGATAAGTCAAGTCTGAATTTGGAGGAAAGTACTTAAATACGAAAACTCCAACTGTTGATAGGAAAGATATGACTAACTCCATCTATGAATCCTGGGCAAACTCTTATACGAGAAAAGGATCAGCCGAAAGCTTTTGAAGGAAATTTGAAAGCAGCCCCAAGATATGGATAATCAAAAGTTAAGGCCATGTATAGTAACTGTTTTTATATTTTATTTTCGTTTTCTTGTTTTTAAGGGAAAAATAGAAAAAAAAAAAAAACAATTTTTTTTTCCTGTTTTCAAAATGAAAAACATGTTTGGTTAGTTGAAAGGAAAAACACATTTTCCAAAAAAAAAATTCAAGAAATTTGTTTGGTAGTTGTTTTTGAAAAAGTTGAATTTTGTTTTGTTTGGTTAATTTTTTTTTTTTAATATATATTTATTCTAATTCAAAAACACTTTTACTTCAAAGTATTTAAAATCCTTACAACAATTGAGGAAAAAAACAGTTACCAAACATAGCTTAAATGAGGATTTTTCAAATGTTGATATAGAGATGGAGATAATTTCAGATTTACCTAAGAATTTATTAAGAATCTACACAACATCCCTATGATCTTGGAAACAAATTCTACGAAATCCCAGCTTGCAATCTTCTAGTGAGGTATCGGCTAGCCAACCTCATCTTGGAAAACGTCTTCCCATAACCCTCACTACCTCTTATTTACCTTCACATAAAAAGCAAGTCATCAGGAAGGACACAGTGAATATTTCGAAACCTGTCTGTGGGGGTCCTTGTCACCCCTTATATCCAACATGAAAATCCTAAGCCTTAATTGTCAAGGGCTTGGGATCCCAAAGGCAATTAAAGAACTTCACTATTTGGCGAGTGAAGTAGGTCCCAAAATTTTTTTTTTTTTTTTTAATTTAATAATTTGAAACTCGATTGGATAGAGATGGGTTAACTAGATTAATGAAGAAATCACGATTGAATAAAGGTTTTGCAGTCCCAAGAATTGGGTTGGGTGGTAGATTGGCTCTATTATGGTGGGATAATTTGGATATTGATGCCCAAACCTCTTCTCCAAATCATATTAATACCCTAGTTCACCAAGATGGTGTTGTTTGGCGCTTTATTGGTTTCTATGGACATCATGAAACTTCAAGGAGAGGTGAATCTTGGGATTTACTGTGCCATTTAAATACATTGTTTTCTCTTCCTTGGCTCTTACTTGGTGACATTGGAATGAAATTTTACTAAGTTGGTAGACCTATTGAAGTAGGATAGAATTTTGTGCTCTTGAGGTTGCTTGGATCCTTGAAGACATTACTTTGCTTAAGGATAGTTTTGCTTTTATTTCTTTTGTTAGCATACCTTTACAATGTAATCGTGCTGCACTAGCCTTGGTTAGTGCTACAAAAGAGAAAGAGGTCATTGTTTGATTAAAAGAATGCCCTTCTTTTCTCTTCCTTATTGTACAATGTGATTTTATAAATAAAGTCTACTACAATTTCTACTTAAAAAAAAAAAATCTCAAAACCTATCACTAAAGAATACAATCAAAACCCATGAAAGTACCAAAAAATAGCAAAATCCATACCAAATCAACAAAACCCATACCAATATCAACATATTGATATCCAAAAAAAAAAAAAACCAAACCTATCAAAATATCAAAACCTCAAGTTTAGGGAAATATAGCTAATCAAACAATAAACATAAAAGAACAAATCTTGAGGTTCGGTGCAGCGGCACTAGCTCCTGACCAACATGTGCGGCGATGCCAACGGTGGGGTGGAGCTCCAGTGCTAAGAGGAGAAGAGGAAGTGGAGCTCCGGTTGCGTTGGTGCTGTTATGTTTTCTCCAGGTGAATGTGTTTGAGGATTATAAGTTTAATTGGGTTATAATTGTGTGTGCTAGAGTGTATGTGTGTTTCATTAAATATATGACGTAACGTCCATTGATTGGTGGCGTAAATCAGAGGCTTTACTCCAGCTACTGACCAAATATTTTCTCATCCAATAATTCCAATATATATATATCATGCATGTTCATCATACATTCTTATTTCTTAAGCATATTCACCCAATTTTTGAAAATACATGTATTTATTGTCACAAAGAGAGAGATTGTACGTACTACATGATAGAGAGTCTTTGTGATTGTAATACATAATAGAGAAGTATAACATTTAATACATAGCCATACTTATTGCATATAGTTTATCCATAAACCCATCATATGCTTATTGCATTCTCAAGTTCGTTTGTTTTTTCCTCAAGAAGTTCGACAACTCCTCTAAGAGCAACATCGGTATCTTCAGTCCTTGGAAGTTCCTCATCAATTGCAGCTGGGGTAACCTCTGCTTTCTCAAACAATGGTTCAATCCGTCCATAGAGTTAGTGGTCACCATTAATATCAAGATAAGTAGAAGCCAACTGCTTGAACCCATAAATGGTGCAATATGACATGTTCAAGCTGGTCAAGTTGGTCCTTATGATTGGTGGTGAATACTATAATTCTCCCATCTCCATTGTTCGACCATAATCCATCTATGACGTTCAATAAACCCGAGAGTGTGAACTGAAAAAAATTACATGATAGTAAATATTGTTAGATGAAATCATAAGATAATGTCATTTGCAAAGGTTAGTGTGATAGTACTGGTGATGAAAATAATATACTAAACTTTTTTTGATAAGTCGTGAGTCGTCATGCTAGTTAACTTTAAATATAATGGACTATTTCTAACTAGTTTTTATGAGAAGAATGCAAACCTCAGCGTAATTATCCTTCTTTTCTTCGCCTCTTTTTTCCAACAGTGTACAATCTATATCCTCAATAACCATCATTGAACGATTAGATATTGAAAGCAATATTCTTTTCAAGTCTGAATCTGACTTTATTCTTGAAATGTCCAAATTATAGATATCAAACTTGAAATGTCCAAATTATACTCTCGCTTCCATGCTCTGCCAACTTTCTTATACCACTCATTTCTTTTAACAAACCTGTCAAGATCATCTATGAGCCTCCTCTTCGGCTCTGGGTCCATTGCCAACTTCTCAAATGTAGCTGGATGTTCAATAATAATAGAATACCATTCACGACCAGTTTGAACACCATCAATATCACAGCTATAAAGCTTTACCACCCTTCGTGCTTCTTGTATAACCTTGGAACAAGATATTACATGAGGTAAATAAGAGTTTAGCATAACCTCTTTGAATTTCTTTTCAAATGAAAGCTCAAAATATGTCAAAAGAACATCGCCATCCTTGTTTTTTTTTTTGGCACATAACTTCCATATGAGTCAATTAATGTCTTGAAAGGAATCCATAACCGATTGACCGATTACAATATCAGCGGTTAGTCCCTGTTGCCTACTGGTTTTGCTTACTCTGAGATGGTTTAAGTTTGATGAATCACCAATCTTGGAATGTAGGTAGGTTGCGGCAGCTTCATAGATTTGATTGCTACTGATACCACATTTCTCTTCAATTAAGAGAGTGAGTTGAGGCGTAAAGAAATATTTTCCACAGATGGAGACGAGATAATTTTTTACTACAGAAGGTATGAGTTCTTGTCCTATGGGACTTCGTACAATCACAATAGCAGCTGTGAACAATGGTTTTAATGATGAGAGCAGCTCCATGAAAGAAAACATGGTTTGAGGATATCTATGTTTACCAATCACCTCTTCCAAATCCTTAAAAATGAGAACAATGTGGTTAATGATACAACCTTTTTTATGGCTTGAGGGCTACAGTATAGGAGTTTGGACACCTAGTATTAATTTCTTGGTTTTGTTTATGCAATCTGGTTAAAATTATGAAAGTTTTGAGTCACTTCACAAAGAGGACATCGGCCATAAATTTGTTGGGATAAATTACCATCTATGTGTTAATAAATTAAATAGAACCTTAAGCACAAAAAGGAAAAAAAAAAAAAAATTCACGTAAGCACCAAGAAAATTAATAACACAAGAAAACATTAAGTAAAAAACAATCTAATATAGAGGGACCAATCTACTACAATAAAATAGGAATGCAATGCCCAAGTATATGTCCAAGACTTCAAGTTCACAATAAATTTTGAAAATACAATAATACCTCTCTAGAAACTCAGTGAAACCAAGATTGCAACCAAATCTCTGCACTGAACAAAGCACTTTTTTTTTTTTCTAGATCTGCATGCTTCTCTCTATTACATCCTTGTTTATAGACCCAGCTGCATCAATATATTCCTGAGCTTGTCTCACAAGTCTAAGGCAATTGATGAGAAACTTCATGTAGTTGAGTAAGATTCAAATGTGGGGCTGAGAGCAAAAAAATGTATAAAATAATGACAAAATATCTAACCTGAAGGAAGCAGTGTCATAATTCATTCTATTTAGAGTTTGTTATTGGGATGTGATGAAAAATTCAATTTATTTGAGTTTTTAGCTTATTTTTGATATTATTCATGGATCTTATTTCTCTATTTAACTAACTTTTAACCTTTTTTTTTTTTTACACTTTTAGTAAAAAAAATTTAATTTCTATTAAATAAGTCGTTCCGAAACAAACCATTTATATAATTATGAATACGATACATGATTCTTGTTTATAGTTAGATTTTAGTCCAAAACTTTCATTCATTGTTGGTGATTACTCCACCTCTTGTGTTGTTACTTAAAAAAACCACTAACTTCAGGATCGTCAAACAAATAAAAGACAAAAGAAGGGAGAAGTGAAAGCGTGGGAGTCATATCACCACAAATGATGTCATCAGCTCTGGAGCTTCTCTCACAGTACATTAATCAAATAACTGATATACATCTTTAGCTTTACATAGCTTTTTTCAAAGAGCGGAAAATAACCTCCAAAGACTGAAACAAGTACCAAAGCATCTCCGATGCCATCAACACTCAAAGGTGGCAGAAATTTGCGAAAGTATTAAACGCTTTAGTATCAATTAAATATGAACACTCAATAGTATTATGGCCGTAACAGAATAAGAGTAGGGCTGTTACACAAAATAAAACTATATATCCTCCATTTTTGTAAAAACCACCCTCTGCCCTCTCCCTCATCATACTTCAAAACCAATAACAGAAAGAAGCCCCACAGATCTCAAACACAGAAAACCCACAGAGAATAAGAAACTCGCAACAACACTTTCAAAAACGTGACCACAACAACGAAAACAATCACAGTTACCTCACAGCAAAGGCAGGGATAGGAGATTAAGAGTGGGAGTCAACATTACCAGCAATAAAATTAAAGTGATCAGAAGCAAATAGCAGCAACCATAAAAAGCGTAATGCAAAATATCCCTTCAACAAACATGTAATTCTTTTTTAAAACAACAACATCTCCCACAAACAGTCACACAATTTACAGAGTACATAATCAGATTCACAGCAGTGCACACCCACACATTGATACGATACATGTTATTTCACAAGGAAAAGAAAAACTCGGAAATGAGGGGAGGAACAGATAAGGATCACCACCAGCAGGGAATCACTCAGGGTCACCAAGACGAAAAACTCAAATGCGATTTGACGAGTGCTAGAATGGCTTGGGAACATTACTAATTCCTTGAGAACACGAACCATCTCTTTTGAAATTACCCATCAGTTAAGATTCATTTGGATTTATTCACTTTGCCTCTGCAGCCTTTGCATCCTCAATTTTTTTTTGCTTGATAAATTTGACAAGTCCTTCAACATCAACATCAGTATCACCACTGTTCAAAAGTTGCTCTGCCTCTGTTTCCTTTGCATTCTCAAGTTTTTTCTGCTTGAGAAATTTGACGAGTCCTTCAGCATCAACATCTATATCAGCACTCTTCAAACGTTCCTTTAACTCTGCAGCCTTTGCTTTCTCACGTTCTTTTTGCTCGAGAAATTTGACAACTCCTCGGAGAACAACATCAGTACCACCACTCTCCAAAAATTCCTCTGCAATTTCAGATGGGGTAAGCTCTACATTCTTCAACAAACCTTCAATCTGCCTATAGAGTTGGTGGTCACCTTCGATTTTAAGATAATCAGTAGCCAACAACTTGAACCCATCTATAGTGCAATATGACATGTGCACGTGTACATCCATGCGGCCTGGGCGAAACAAAGCCGGATCAAGCTTGTCCTTATCATTGGTGGTGAACACAATAATTCGCTCTTCTCCACAACTCGACCATAATCCATCTATCATGTTCAATAAACCCGATAGTGTGAACTATAAAAAAAAAAAAAAAAAAAAAAAACATGAAAGTAATATTGTTAGATGAAGTGCATTAGATAATGTCATTTACATCACCTAGTGTAATACTGGTAATTGTTGTGGACATAGTGCACATATGTACTCGGTAAAAGTTATTAACAATACACAAAACTCACTTCACAGGGGTTTAGGAAAGATGATTAGTAGGCTGTCTTATTCCCATTTCTTTTCTAATTTTATGTTGAAAAATACTAGTTCTCGGACTCAAACCCAACAATACTTGTATCCAATAATAGGAAAAATCTTCAACCAGGATAAAACCTAATTGGACTTGTTAAGCAAAATATCTCATTAAAATTATTGCCACGGTAACCGGCTCACTCACTTAAAAAAAGTTGATATTGAAACTCACTGCACTCATTTATAGTCCATTTCAATTTAATAAACATCGAATGTCAGAGTCAGTACACTTTCACAAAAATCACACACTTATCCGATTAAATCCACGTAAGATTCACACAAAAACTGCCTAAAGTGTATAATTATCTAACTAGCACGACAATAGTTGACTCTAAATATATAGAGGTAATTAAAACAAGATTTTATGAAAATAAAGAATGCTAACTGAGTCATATTGTCTCCTTTGATAATCCAACTCTGCAACGCAATCTATTTCCTCAATTACCAATATTGAGCGATTAGTTGTTGAGAGTAATATACTTCTCAAGCCTTCATCTGTAAGCCGACCGGAAAGGTTCAAATCATAGACGTCAAACTTGAGGTAATTAGCCATGGCAGCAATCAAGCTTGATTTGCCGGTACCTGGTGGGCCATAAAGCAAATACCCACGCTTCCATGTCTTGCCAACATCCTCATAGAAGTCCTTCCTTCCAAGAAACCTGTCCAAATCATCCATGAGCATCTCCTTCTGCTTTGGGTCCATTGCCAACTTCCCAAACGTAATTGGATGTTTAAGATCAACATAAATCCAATGTCTATCTCGATGACCAACGAAACCGGAACCACGAGAGTCATTATTGTTAGGTTCTAAAGACTTAGGAACTAATATATTTAGAACTTCAATCTGTAATGTTAATGTATATTGTGTTTTGTTATGGGCTTTAGGCCCAACTGCTTTACTTGTATAGCACACTTGTACTTGTACTACACTTTACTTGTACCGCACACTTATTCCTCCTATATAAGGCACTGATGTATATTCTTTCATTCAAGAAATACAATACAATCTTCCAGTATTTCTAACATGGTATCAGAGCCATCGCTCTGACTTTTTCTTGGCAGTCCTGTCTTCATTAGTATTATTTTAGACTCACAATTGCTTCCGCCTTTACAGCCGCTGCTGCAGCCATTCGCCGTTAAACCTCTGACGCGTTTCAGTCATCGTCTCTGGTTCTGGACCTGCAGCCGCAGTCATTCATAGTCTTGAGACCACTGCCAGAGCGTCGCCGTCGTGATCCTTGCTCCAATTGTATTTTTGCAGGCACCACTAAGATCCTCCTCCGCCGATCTACCTTTTCGTGGAAACTTGACCATCATCGGAGCTGCCACGCGCCCTCACGTGCCGCTAGAAAATTCTGCGCAAGAGCTCTCGCACTCCACGCACCTCCACGCGCCGCTAGGATCCTTCACGCGCCTCCACGGGCCGTCACGCTTCCCCACGCGCATCCACGCGCTGTCACGCGCCAGGTTCCTCTTGCTGACGTCAGCCCTAGGTGACGTCATCACTGCCACGGCATCTGCTGACGTCACTGCCACGTCATCTGTTGACGTCATCGTTGACTAGGACGTTGACCATACCGTTTACCAGCATTGACTTTGACCGTTGACTTTGACTTAGGGTTGACTTTGACCGTTAACTTTTTGCTATAGTTGACTTTTGCAGTCCAGGTGCTCCTTACCCAGTTTTTCGCGTAGATTTCATTTTTGCAGTCTATTTTTGCATATTTTGCTTCTAAATGAAGAATAAGGACAGGTCTTCTTCTTGTTGCAATAATTGTCGTCGACAATCTAGCAAACGTTTTTACTATTTTTACAAACGTTTTGGCCACAGTATTGAGACTTGCTATCGTCACAATAAATTAGTTGTTTCAATTTCTGCTTCTACTGTTGCTAACACTGAGAGTGTCCAACCAACGGCTCCTATCTCTGCACAGTCTAAGTCTTCAGAATGCACTTTCACCATGTCCACAGATGACCTTAAAAATATCATCGCCAATGTCATTCGTATGGTTGGTAATGCATCTTACTCATCTTCTCTCTCAGCTTTATCTGGTATGTCTCCCTCCTCTTGGCTTATGGATTCCGCTTGTTGCAATCACATGACACCTTACTCGTCCTTATTTTATGAACTCAAACCTGCACCACACCCTCTTAATATTCGCACAGCAAATGGTTCCACAATGTCTGGTCATAATATCGGTTCTGTTTCGACTTCCAACCTTTCGGTTCCTGGGGTCTTTAATGTTCCTGACCTTTCTTACAATTTATTTTCTGTGGGACAATTAGTTGAGTTGGGTTATCACATTATATTTGATTATTCGGGGTGTATTGTGCAGGATCCGAGGACGGGACAGAAATTTGGGACCGGTCCCAGAGTTGGGCGTATGTTTCCCGTGGACAACCTTCGTCTTCCACTTGTTGCTCCTGTTTTTGTTGCTGCAGCTGTTGTAGTTTCTTCAATTCCTTCCCTTGCACTTTGGCATGCTCGTCTTGGTCATGCATCTTCCTCTCGGGTACAACAATTGGCTTCTAGAGGTTTGTTAGGTTTAGTGTCTACAGAAAATTTTGATTGTGTCTCATGTCAGTTAGGAAAACAACCAGCTTTGTCTTTCAATTCTAGTGAATCAATATCCACTGATATCTTTGACCTTATTCATTCTGATGTTTGGGGGCCTTCCCCGGTCTCTAGTATTGGTGGATCTCGATCTTTTGTTATCTTTGTTGATGATTTTTCCTGCTATAGCTGGATTTTTCATATGAAACATCGTTCTGAATTATTGCAAGTATATTCTAATTTTGCAAAAATTGTTGAAACTCAATTTTCCAAACGTATCAAAATTTTTCGATCTGATAATGCTCTTGAGTACACTCAATATGCTTGCCAAGCTGTTTTGCATTCCTATGACACTGTTCATCATCTAACTTGTCCAGGTACCTCTTAGCAAAATGGTAGAGCCGAACGAAAACTTCGTCATATTCTTGACACTGTTCGTGCTCTCCTTCTCTCTGCCAAAGTTTCTGCTCCTTTTTAGGGCGAAGCTGCTCTTCATGTTGTTCATGCTATTAATCGCATTCCAAGTCCTGTTATCCACAATCAAACTCCATATGAGCGCCTTTTTGGGTCACCTCCAGATTATCGCCACCTTCGCTCCTTTAGTTCTGCTTGTTTCGTTCTTCTTCAGCCACATGAGCATAACAAACTTGAGCCTCGATCAAGGCTTTGTTGTTTTTTTGGCTATGGTGAAACTCAAAAGGGGTATCGGTGTTATGATCCTGTCTCTTATCGTCTTCGTGTCTCCTGCAATGTTGTATTTTGGGAACATCGCTCTTTTGTCGAGCTCTCTCACTTCCGTGCCTCCCTATCTTCCTCCTCTGTCTTAGATTTTTTTCCAGATGAGGCACATATTCCTCCTGTAGTTGCTCCTAATCCTACTGTAGTTGCTCATGATTCCCCTGTAGACTTCTCTGTCCAACCACTAGATATCCTTGATCCCTTTCCTAGTTCACCATTTAATGAACAGGTGGAAGATGAACAGGTTGAAGACGAGCTACCCAACCCTGAGCTTGGGTCCCCTGCTCCTGCTCCGCCTGACGATCATGCACAAGACATTCCACCTCGTCACTCAACTCGGGTAAGATCCGTTCCTACACATTTACTTGACTATCATTGTTACACTGCCCTTACTACACTGCACGAGCCTCACACCTATCGTGAGGCTTCCACTGACCCTTTATGGCAAATTGCAATGAAAGAGGAGCTTGATGCATTATCTAAAAACCACACTTGGGACTTGGTGACTCTCCCCCCTGGAAAATCTGTGGTTAGTTATAAGTGGATTTATAAGATTAAGACTCGCTCTGATGGGTCCATTGAGCGCTACAAAGCTCATCTTGTTGCAAAAGGTTTCACACAGGAGTATGAGATTGATTATAAAGAGACTTTTGTTCTAGTTGCTCGTATCTCATCTGTTCGTTCCCTCTTAGCTGTTGCTGCTGCCAGAAAATGAGACCTTTTTCAAATGGATGTCAAAAATGCATTCCTTAATGGAAATTTAAGTGAAGAAGTTTACATGCAACCTCCTCCTGGTCTCTCTGTTGAATCAAACAAGGTTTGTCACCTTCGACGTGCACTTTATAGCATTAAACAAGCTCCACGAGCTTGGTTTGCCAAATTCAGCTCTACCATCTCTCGCTTGGGTTACATGGCCAGTCATTATGATTCTGCCTTATTTCTTCGTCGCACTGACAAAGGCACTATTTTACTTCTCCTGTATGTGAATGATATGATCATAACTGGTGATGACCTTAATGGCATTCAAGAACTCAAGGTTTTTGTCAATCAGCAGTTTGAGATGAAAGATCTTGGACATCTCAGCTACTTCTTGGGTCTTGAAATCACTCATTCTACAGATGGACTTTATATTACTCAAGCCAAGTATGCTTCTGAACTATTGTCTCGAGCTGGACTCACTGATAGCAAGACTGTTGACACTCCAGTTGAGCTTAATGCGCATCTGACTCCCACAGGAGGGAAACCATTGTCTAATCCTTCTCTTTATAGACGATTGGTTGGCAGCCTAGTTTATCTCACAGTCACTCATCCAGACATCTCCTATGTTGTTCATCAGGTGAGCCAGTATCTGTCTGCTCCACGATCTACTCACTATGTTGCTGTTCTGCACATTCTTTGATACCTGAAGGGCACACTCTTCTATGGCCTTTTCTACTCAGCTCAGTCTCCTCTTATACTCCGTGCATTCTCTGATGCTGATTGGGCAGGGGATCCCGTTGATTGGGCAGGGGATCCCACTGACCGCAGGTCCACTACAGGTTATTGCTTTCTCCTTGGTTCTTCTTTAATTTCTTGGTGAAGTAAGAAACAACCTTTTGTGGCCCGCTCTAATACTGAAGCAGAATATCGTGCCCTTGTTGATACCACATCTGAGCTCCTTTGGCTACGATGGCTTTTTACGAATTTAGGTGTGTCCACATCCTTTGCCACTCCCCTTTATTGTGATAACCAGAGTGCCATTCATATTGCTCACAATGATGTCTTCCATGAACGGACTAAACACATCGAGATTGATTGTCATTTTATCCGGTATCATCTTGTCCATGGTGCTCTCAAGCTTTTCTCCGTCTCCTCCAAAGATCAACTTACAGATATCTTCACCAAGTCATTTCCTAAGGGTTGCACTCGTGATTTGGTTGACAACCTCAAGCTGGTCTCACATCCACCTTGAGTTTGAGGGGAGCTGTTAATGTAATTTGTGTTTTGTTATGGACTTTAGGCCCAACTGCTTTACTTGTATAGCACACTTGTACTTGTACTACACTTTACTTGTACCGCACACTTATGCCTCCTATATAATGCACTGATGTATATTCTTTCATTCAAGAAATACAATACGATCTTCCAGTATTTCTAACATGTAATGTTGGCAAATCATGATCAAAACAAGTTGGTTAGTCTTGTTTAGAATTACTCAAAGTTGTATCTTTTATGTAAAGTTTGATTCGAGCTAATGTAGAATTAATAATGCATTTTGGCCTAGCTCGATCGATCGAGACTTAGGCTCGATCGATCGAAAATCGTGCAGAATGCTTTTTTCTGCAGATTTTTAACTCAGCCCTCGCTCATTTAAAACGTTTAGGTTTTTATATTTTTGCCTAGGTATATAAGGCAAACCCTAACCACGTTTTAGAGGTTGCTCATATTATTGTTTGTGTAAATCTCTTGTGAGATCTGGGAGGAGCTTTCCTTTACACAAACTTAGGATTATCAAGAGGAGATTCGTTCAAGAACTTGATGATCATTCAATTGTTGCACTAAAGAGCTTAAAGAAACACAAGCAGGTGTGCTTGTACTTGCTGAAGAATCCAAGAAAGAAGGAGTCCGTAGTTTCGGAGCTTGCATGTGGTCGTGTCAGTAAGTTTCTACTAGTGGGTAGCAATAAGATGTTAGTAGTCTAAGTCCTATTGTAAAATTTCGATTCTTCCATAGTGGATTTAGGTTTACCTTGAGGATAGCTAGGTCAAATCCTCATCAAGTTTTTACCAGTGTGGTTTCTTAGGTCATCATATTATTGTGTTATTTCTTTTTCCGTTGCTTTGCATGATATGCTATTTTTGTGTTAATCTAGATTTGAATAATTTGATTAAGTAATCACTTGGCTAATTTACTAGGTTAATCCAATTGTGTTTTTAAGGGGTCTAAAAGCAAACAATTATTATCATGGGTATAAAGCTTTACCACGTTGTTGTCATTATGAATTCTCTCATAACGTTCTATTATATCAGGTAAATAAGACTCTAGCACTTCGTTTTCGAATCCCTTATCAAAGGAAAGCTCAAAATAACTATCAATAACCTCTTCATCCTCGACGATATCAATGGTTGATTCATTTTGACCATCTTTTTTGTCTACCTTGAAACGTTTTGGTTTTGTTGAATTAGAAATCAGGGTACGTAGGTAGGCTCTAGCAGCTTCATAGATTTGGTTGCTGGTTTTGAGATCACCTTTCTCTTCAATGACGACAGTGACTTGAGGCGTAGAGAATCTAGAGAACCACTTTTGATACATGGAGACGAGATAATTGCTGACTGCAGAAGGTATCTGTTCTTTTACAAAGGGACTTAGTACAATCACAACAGCAGCAGTGAAAAATGGTGCCAATGATGTAAACATCTCCCTGAAAGTGAAAAATGATGCCAATGATGTAAACATCTCCCTGAAAGTAAACATGGTTTGAGGGTATGGTTGTTCTTTCAAATCCTGTAAAAATGTGAAGAATGTGGTCAGTGATACAACTTTTTTATGGCTTGACGGCTGCAATATAGTAGTTTGGACACGAAGTATTTCTTGGTTTTGTTTATGCAATCTGTTTAATATTATGAAAGTTTTGAGATACTTCACGAAGAGGACATCTGCCATAAATTTGTTGTGATAAATCTCCATATCTGGATTAATGAAATTTAAATATAACTTGAAGCAAAAAAATAATAATAGAAATCACGCAATTACTAAGAAAATTAATCACACAAGAACACATTACGTGAAAATCCTTGTAATATAGAGGGACCAATCTACTATAATAAAATAGAAAATGCAATGCTCTAAGTTGATGTCCAAAAATTAATTTGACAATAAAATTTAAAAAACACAATAATACCTTTCTAGATACCCAGTAAAACCAATATTCATGACAAGATCTCCACTCTGAACAAGGCAATTATTATTATTTTTATTTTTATTTTTATTTTTCACTTCACACAGCTTGCACTCTCTGCATGTTTATCTCTATTACATCTCATTTTATAGGCCCACCTGCGTCACTATTCCTGAGTGTGTGAGAGAAAATGAGAAGGAAAATTTTTTTAGAGTGTGTTTGATTGAATGAGAAGGAAGAAAAATAAATGATAGGGCTTGATGTTTTCTCCTTGTGTCCACCAAAATATTTTCTCCTCAAAATGTAGAAAAAACTAAAAACTAAGTGAGGATGCATGTGCAAGTCCAGTTGCTTTTTGTTTTAGGTGGGCAGTAACGTTGCCCTTTTTTTTCTGGGCACTAACATTGCCTCTTCTTTTATTTTTCTATTCATTTTTTCCTTGTAATTTTCTAGGGCTTGGGCGTTATATATATATATATATATATATATATATATATATTTTAACTAGATGTGATTTTTATTATTTTTTAAAAAATTGAGTGATTGCTCTTTTTTTGTGGTTATTTGTCACTTTTTTTTTTTAATTGGGCATCATTTTTTAACAATAGTATATGAGTAAATTTATTCAAACACATTTTTTCTATCTTTCCACTTTTCCACTTCCAACCAAACAAAGGAGAAAGAAATTAAAATCATTTCTATCTTTCACTTTTCCATCCTCCCACTATTTTCTATCCTCTCACTTTTTTACATCTCAAACCAATAACTGAGTGTTAACGCCGACAAGGTGAAAGGCAAATTGAGAAACTTTATGAGTGTGAAAACTGATAAGTGAAAGGAAAAGCATGGCTGAGAGCAAAAAAATGAGATAAAAAAATATCTAACCGGAATGACGCGGTTTCGTAATTGATTCCATCTAGTTTTACACAGTTAAGGAAATGAGACCTAACTCTTGTGTCTGGTTGGATTTTACTCGCTAACACAAATCTTCTTTTATCTTTAAATATTTCTGTAGCAACCTGTATTGCTTACTATATTGAATCAATATGTTGGGTTGAGTTGGGTCGGTCGGGTTTTCGGGTGGGTTGGTCCCTTGCTCAGTCTTATATTGATATAGATGAGCTGCTGGTGAGTGTCTTTTAGTGTTTTGTTTGCTGCAAATTGCTCAATGGGAATGCTAAGATACACAAAAATAGCAATGTTTGAAAGAAAATAGTCAAATACTACTCTTGTCCCTATACAACGTTTTTGTTTTTTTCTTTGGCCTTTTGTCTCTTTCATTTTTTTTCTTAATTAGAATTTAAGGCTTTCACACTACTCTCTCTATTGTTGCATCTTCTAGAAAATAGAACTGAAACCTGGGTTAAATTTAGTTAAATTTTTAAGTAAATAATTTTTTCCCCTGTTCATCTACTTTATTATTATTTTTTTGGTTATTTGTATCCTTTTATTTTCTCTATTTTTTTTTTGTTTCTTTTACTTTTATTATTTTAATAGTCACATCAATATTTAGTGTGTCAACTATTCACTAACATGTAGGCCATTTTCATTACCGAGATGATGATAGGAGCTACATTGAGAATTTGAAAAAAAATATATGGACCAAAATATATAGGAGCTAAAAAAATATAAGGTCACATTAATAGATACCCTTAGAGTAATTGTTAATAAATCATACTCCAATAAAAAAGTTTTGTCAAAACTTTCATAAGAAATATAATTAAAAAAAGTTATCAACAATATTCATTATTTTATTATTCATATATATATATATATATATGTAAAAGGTTTTACTAATATGTGTTCTTAAAGAATATATTAATAAATTATTTTAGAAAAATTTTTATGAGAAAAATGAACAAATTATCAACTTTTTTGTAATAATTTTTTTAATTTCTTATAAAATATTTTTAAAAATAAATAATTAATGTGAACATAAGCATGCATTAACGAGAGCCATATATAAATGCTATCGACTTTGTCAAAAGTTCAATTATGAGGTAGTCATGTTTCTCAAAAAAAAAAAAAAATTTTATGAGGTAGTCATTTCCACTTACAAAAGTCTTTTGCTTTTGGAAAATTGTCGTATGCGTCAGATCTTTTGGAAGAGTGCGAGCTGAGTCTGTTTGGCCGGCTTCTAGCTGATAGACACCAGAATATGAGAGCATTTAAATCCACTCTTAGATCAGTCTGGAAGATGGGCTTGGATTTAAGGATCATTGATGTGGGGAAAAATATCTTTCAGTTCAAGTTTAGTTCAAATTATCAGCTAGAATATGTTGAGAGAAACGGTCCTTGGAATTTTGACAATAACATTCTGCTCCTTTGTAGATGGAGGAAAGGTTTATCAATAACAAATATCTTGTTCACTCACTCTTCTCTCTGGATTCAAGTCTGGGGCCTTCCCTTTGAAAGTATGACAGAGGAAGTTGGAAAGGATCTTGGCAGCAAATTGGGGAAATATATTGAATCGAATAGGCACTCTTGGTTGTCAGAACAAGCAAAATTTATGTGAATACGAGTGCATATCCCCATTGATAAGCCTCTTCGAAGAGGTGGAAATATTGTAAATTCAGATGGTGATAAATACTGGGTCACTTTCAAGAACGAAAGGCTTCCCAATTTCTGCTTTCTTTGTGGAATATTGGGTCATGATGAGAAGCATTGCTCTGGTTTTCAAGGCAAGTCCGAATGTCATAGACAATATGGGGACTGGCTTTGTGCAAACAATGGTTCCAAAGGAGGTCTTGAAAAACAAAAAGTTGCAAGCAGTAGTGGGCATGAGGAAAGAATGGATGAGAACTTCGGTAATCCATTTTTTCCGATGAATACCAGCCCGGTGAGCTTGGGAATGGAGCAGGTTGGGCTCTCATCAGCCCAGTCAAATCACACGAGCTCCAAAAGCACGAAACAGGGACAAGGCAACACGTTAGCCATGCTGTCAGCGGAAAATCAGAGAAGTGACAATACAGTAAGTCCCTTGAGCCCTGCATCCTCTCTAGAAAAGCTCTCACGTGATTCCCAAATGCTGGTAGAGGCGGGAAAGGAAACAGAGGCTACGCCTTCTGTTGTGGGCATTCATATGCACCCACTTGAGGCCCATAAGCCAACCAGCCTAAAGAAACCCATTAACAGTCCCTCCCATACAAATAAGCCCACCAACACTTCTTCAAGCCCAAAGAAATCAATAAGTGAACTCACCAACACCACTTTAAGCCCGAAGAGAGGAAATCTAAAAAGGGTTGCTAAAGCCCAAGGAAGGGGAACTCAAAGCACTAATTTAAAAGATCAAAGTCCAACTAGACTCTTAGGTTCAAAAAGAGCAGCAACGTATGAATGTCTGGATGAGAACGTAAACAAACCTCAGAAGAAACAGCGTGAGTCATGTCCAACTGAAGTACAAAATAACATTGAGAGATCGGCAGTGACTACTGAGCAGCACTACCGGGAGCAATGAATTCCCTATGTTGGAATTGCCGGGGAATCAGGAACCCCTGGACAGTTTTTGCGCTCCGGGATTATTTGCGGCGCTGGAATCCCAAACTTGTCTTTCTTTCGGAGACAAAATTAAAAAGCAGACGTATGGAGAAAGTTAAATACAAGCTGGGTTTTTCAAATGGTTTATTTGTTCCTAGTAGGGGTCGCAGAGGCAGCCTTGCTCTGCTCTGGTCTAGTGACATTATTTTGGAAATTAAGAGCTATTCAGACTATCACATCGATGCGGTTATTACCGAATCTGACAATGGTTTTTTGTGGAGGTTCACTGGGTTTTATGGGCATCCAGAGACTCATCTTAGGGAAGATTCTTGGAATCTTCTTTCTTTTCTCAATAGTCAATTTAATTTCCCCTAGTTTTGCTGTGGTGATTTTAATGAAATTCTTTCAATGACTGAAAAAGTAGGTGGTGTCTTTCATTCTCAATGCCAAATGGACAGATTCTGGCAGGTTGTGAACTTGTGTGGATTTAAGGATTTGGGGTATTGTGGCCCTGATTTTACCTGGTGCAATATGAAAGAAGGGAGTGAGAGAATTTTGCTCCGTTTGGATAGAGCCTTAGCTACCTCAGAGTGGATTGATCATTTCAAGGATTCGATTGTGCACCATCTGGTTGAATCAACATCAGACCATTGTATTCTTATCACCACAGACTCCCCCCGCTCAGGTTATAAAAGAAATCGCCGGTTCCATTTTGAGGCTATGTGGACCAAAAGGGATGATTGCAGAGATGTCATTGATGCTGCTTGGAGCTCTGGCACCCTTCCCACCACTCCGGAAGGGATTGCTTCCAACCTCCAAAGATGTGTGGATGCTCTCTCAATTTGGAATCAGAATGTGGTGGGCAATATTCCAAAGAAAATCCAAGAAAAGGAAAGAGCTCTCACTTCACTTTCCATTGGTGGCAGAGGCAATAAAGGGGTTGAAGTTAACCAACTTAGAAGGGAAATTAATGATCTTTTGGATAGTGAAGAGATCATTTGGAGACAACATAGCAAGACTCATTGGTATAGGGAAAGGGACCGAAACACAAAGTTTTTCCATGCCCGTGCCTCTGAAAGAAGGAAAAAAAAAACACCATTTTGGGGCTGTGGAATGATGATGGTGTTTGGTGTGAGAATAAAGACAACATCATTGCCACTGCAATATCTTACTTTGAGAAGATTTACTCCACTTCCTCCCCAAGTGAAATCAGTGAAGTCACCTGTGCATTATCAAGGTGTGTTACGGATGATATGAATGCTGAGCTCACTAAGGCCTTTACAAGAGATGAAGTCATCATTGTGCTCAAGCAACTCCACCCAACCAAAGCTCCCGGCCTAGATGGTATGTCTGCAATCTTTTTTCATAAATATTGGGACATTGTGGGGTTAAATATCATAAACATGGTTTTAAATGTCTTGAACTCAAATATGCCTATAGCTGAAATTAATAAGACCAATATTGCTCTTATTCCAAAATCCAACCAGCCCTAAAAAATGGCAGATTTCCGCCTAATTAGCCTATGTAACACTACATACAAGCTCATATCAAAAGTCCTTGCCAATAGACTCAAACTAATCCTTCCAAGTATCATCACTAAAAATCAAAGTGCTTTTATTCCGGGTCGTCTTATTTTGGATAATGTCCTTGTGGCCTTTGAATTTATGCATTATTTAAATCACAAAAATGAGGGGAAGGAAAGTTACATGTCAATTAAGCTAGATATGAGTAAAGCTTTTGATAGAGTTGAATGGAATTTTATTCATAAGGTTATGATTAAGATGGGCTTTGCTAAAAAATGGGTGGACCTGATTATGAATTGCATATCTTCTGTGTCCTATTCAATTATTATTAATGATGAGGCTTGTGGAAACATCACCCCTTCAAGAGGCATAAGGCAGGGGGACCCCCTCTCTTCCTACCTTTTTCTTCTTTGTGCTGAAGGCCTTTCAGCACTCATTCACAAAGCTACTCGGGACAAGCAAATAAATGGAATCTCTATTGGCAGGGGCTGCCCTTTCCTTACTCACCTCTTCTTCACCCATGATAGCCTCTTTTTTTGCAAAGCAAATGTCCAAGAATGTCAGAAGCTTGTAGACATCCTCAATTGCTATGAAGCGGCCTTTGGGCAAAAAATCAATACCAACAAGTCTTCTGTCTTTTTCAGCCCAAACTCCCCGCAAGAGAGAAAGGATTGCATTCTGAATATCCTTGGTCCAATGCAAGATTCCAGGCACAATAAATACTTGGGACTCCTCTCTATCATTGGTAAATCCAAGGCTCAGGTGTTTGCAGAAGTTAAGGAAAGGGTGGTGAATAAGCTGGCTGGTTGAAAGGGAAAGCTTCTTTCAATTGAGGGGACGGAGATCCTTATCAAGGCGGTTGCCCAAGCCGTGCCCACATACACAATGAGTTGCTTCCAACTCCCTAAGACACTTTGCAAAGATCTTGAAAATCTGATGAGAAATTTCTGGTGGGGGCAAAGGGATGATGAGAACAAAATATCATGGGTTAGTTGGAAGAAGATGTGTAAATCAAAATTTCATGGTGGAATGGGTTTCAGAAACATCCAAGCTTTCAACCTAGCCATGTTGGCCAAGCAAGGTTGGAGAATTCTCACCAATCCAAACTCTTTGATGGCTCGGGTTTTTAAAGCAAAATACTTTCCCCATGATGATGTGCTCAATTCCAAAATAGGAAGCAACCCCTCTTACACTTGGCGGAGTATTCATAATAGTCTTGAGGTGATTAAGAGAGGCACAAGATGGAGAGTGGGTAATGGTCGACGAATACATATTTGGGAGGATAAGTGGCTGCCAACGCCATCATCCTTCAAAGTGATTATGCCCCAAACAGTTTTTGATGACTATCCAATGGTATCTTCCCTTATTGATAATGATACCAAATGGTGGAAAGTAGAATTGGTCAGGTCTGTGTTTTTACCTTTTGAAGCTAGCACAATCTTGAAAATCCATCTTAACTATAATCTACCCGAGGATAGCCTCATTTGGATTGGCAATAAGCAAGGGGTCTTTACTGTCAAAAGCACATACCACATTGCTTCAAGCCTTGCTGACTCTATTAAGGTCGGGGAGTGCTCTTCATCTTATTCAAAAACATTGCTATGGAAGAGGATTTGGAGCCAAAAAGTTCCTCAAAAGATAAAAATTTTTGCTTGGTGATCATGTGTTAATGGCCTTCCCACCATGTTCAATTTAAGCCACGTGTATTCATTGTTCAAGTTTCTACCCTCTTTGCGACAAGGCTATTGAATCCACTGCCCATGCACTCCTCCTATGTGATCATGCCAAGCTAACCTGGGCACAATGGCACAATTGTCTAGTTGATGTTATTTCTTCATCTAGAGAACTAGTGGACATTGTTCTAGACATTATTGAGAAAGGTTCCCCAAATGATTTGGAGCTTTTCTTTGCAATGGCTTGGTCCATTTGGTGGAATCGTAACCAAGCCTTATTTGATGACTCGGGCACTCCTCCAAGGCAGGTTTGGGAGATGGCAAATAGAATTTTGGGTGAGTACAAAGTTGCTTACTCCCTCCTTGTATTTTCTCCATCCCCTGCCCCATCGGCTTGGCAAGCCCCTCCCGTGGGTTTCTTCAAGGTTAATGTCGATGGTGCTGCTTTTGATGATGGTAGGCCTTCTTGTATCGGTGTGGTGATTTGTGATAGTCGGGGCTTCCTCATTGCAACTTCAAACAAAATCCTTCCAGCACCTTCCTCTGCTGAGATCACTGAATCTTTGGCGTTGCAAGAAGGGGTGCTACTTGCTTCAAAAATGGGAATCTCCCATGTCCTTGTGGAATCGAATGGTCTCTCAGTTATTCAAGCTATCTCTAGTTGTGATCTTGGCGGTGAACAGAGACACATTATTCAGAACATTAAAAATATCTCTTCCTTTTTTTCTTGGTGTTCCTTTCAACATTTGAAAAGGAGTGGCAACAGAGCTGCCCATGAAGTAGCAAGAGCTTCCTGCTTCTCAAGTGTCTCCCGGGTTTGGATAGGTATGTGTCCTAGCTTTGTGAGGCATGTAATCTTAGAGGACTATGGCTTGTAGCTGCTGTTTGTCACTGCTGTTGTGTCCTCTTTGCTGTATCTCTCTGTTGTAACTCAATTTCAAATGAATGAAGTTTCATATGTTTCCCTATCAAAAAAATAAATGTTTGTGTTAGATGTGTCTGTGTTTTTGGCTTTGGTTAGTACAAGTAAACAAATGAACAGTAATTTTTTTATTTATTTTTTATTTTTTTTAATTTTTAGTTTTCAATTTTTAACAAAATAAATGGTATTCAAACGCACACTACAAACACGCTGAAGGTAAAAAGGAGAAGATTGAAAAAAATAAAACAGAGTCAAAAAGAGTTTTTTGACATTTCGGAACAGCTTTAGCGGCTCCGCCGAATAAGAATTGGTATAGGACGAAAACGGGGAAGTTCAAAGGAAATAACTGAGAAACTTCATCTTGTTAAAATCATAGTAGTTGTTATTGTATAATACGCAAGCGATACATAATATTTAATATATTGTGTAAAAAAATTTCATATCATGCATATGGATATATTAAAAATGTTCATAAATCATCTAATAAATAGGTGTCTATAGTATAGATCATATCTATCATAAGGTATATAGATATGTGGGTTAAAAATTAGTTTTTTTATTAAAATTTGTGGTTGTATTTTATTTATAGGGACGAGTTCAAGTGTTAATTAAGGTGGTCACATGACTACCCTAGGAAGAAAAAAAAAAAAAAAAAACTCGACCACCCTAAAAAATATTAAACACCTAAATAAAAATTTGAGCTCATTAAAAATAAAAGGGTCATGTTAACGAATGCTTTTAGGACAATTGTTAATAAACTATAATAAGAAAGTTTTGACACCGTTTTTATGGAAATATAAAAGGCTGTTAACAACATTTATTATTTTATCGTTCCAATAAGGTGTTTCTAAAAATAGCTCCAAAATCAATGCTAAAAGGGCATTAGTTAACATTTCCCAAAATAAAATTCAACCTCTCCAAAATTTTGGTCTGTTGAATGTTGAATCAAAAAATTGTGAGAAATGCTATGTTCACAACACTTTCATAACAAATCATAAGTATCAAGTTGTTACTTGTGGATAAAAAAATAATTTCAATGGCAGGTTCAAATTAGAACAAGTAAAAACTTACCATCTAGGCTTTGTTGTGAAAATGTTGTGAACGTAGCACTTCTCAAAAATTGCCCAAACAAACAAAATTTAGCCAAAAAGCCCAAATCAAACGTTTAATTGTGATTTTTAAAATTGTGTTTTCAAATGACATATTTTAAAATCTCTATTTAAAAATAAAAAATAAAAAACAAAATGCACACTTTTCAAATAGTTAGGATGTTAGTGTTTCCTTTAGTCATTAATAGAATTTGTTGGATTTATGTAATACATTAAAAAAAAAAAAAAAAGATAATGCATTTTGTTTATATTGTTACTAATTTAGTCAATATGTTGGTACTTGAATGTGAGATTAATAGTTTAATGATTTCTTGATTTGTACATTAAAAAATATCTAGCTGATAACATTAATAGTGAAACTATCATCCAAAAATTTCAAAATATGAAAAATTGTGAAAGGAAATTTTAAAATTTTATGTATTTGGATCTGTTTTTTTTTTTTTTTTTTTTTTTTTGTGAGGTTAATAGATTCAAAGTTTTATTTTGATTAATGTAAGTCTTTTAATGACCACTCTGAAAAAAATTCCTAGAGCCACCAGTGTTTCTTGCTAATTCACACGGGATTCCACGAGTCCTATGCTACTCGGGTCAGAGCGTAAACTAGTGATGCTTTAAATAAGTTTTAGACTTGCATTTAACCAAAAAAAAAAAAAAATTCTGCTAGTTAATTGAGTCCAATAAAATAACATGTTCATAAGTTTTTTCTTTTCCTCCTTTTCTTTCTCTTACAGAATTTGGACTACACACTTGACACTTTACTTTCATATTTACAAATTTATTTTCTATGCTATGAATAATGTATTAAATTAGAATATAATTTTTTTTTTTTTTGCTATTATTGTTATATGTCTAAGAAGTTAGAATGCCAAGAATAAATAACTATATATATCAAAATAAAAGAGATAATAAATGTTATTGATGATGAAAAAAATGTCAATGAAGAAAAAAAATTGTATTCCAGCACTATGTTCTGTCAAAAGCTCAATTAAAAGCATTACCATCAACTAATTATGCATTAAAAAAATGAATCCTTTTTGCATCACCAAAATCCAATTTATTTATTTTGTATTTCTAACACATGAAATAATATATTTTCTACTCACATGTTGCTACAGTTACATGAGTCTAGAGTGTGAGACTAAAAAATACAAAAAATAAAAATAAAAATTGATATACAAGTATTGTTTTCTACAGTGATGCGTAAGCCAAGTGTGGTTTTTGAGTTTGTCCTTTCCTGCCACAAAAGTCTTTTATTTTTGGAAAAGAGTCCATTTAGTGTCACATAAAATGGCACAAAAAAAAATCACAATTCGCTACATAGACGTGGCATTTTTGTGCCACTTTATGTGGCTAAGGAAAAGTCACAAGACTTTTCCTTTGAAAAATTGGTGTTACAAAGTGTCTTTACTCTTTACACGCTGAAAAAAAAAAGTGAAGGCTGGATATGCATAAGCCCAAGAGTGTTTTTTGAGCTTGTCCTTTCCTGCCACAAAAGTCTTCTGCTTTTGGGAAATTGGTGTTACAAAGTGTCTTTACACGGACACTCTTCTACCAACCACAACTCACCTAGGTGAGTTGTGGCCTTTGCGCCACGGCACAAGACTTTTCCTTTCGAAAATTGGTGTTACAAAGTGTCTTTACACGCTGAAAAAGAAAAAGTGAAGGCTGGATAGTAATGCATATGCCCAAGTGTGTTTTTTGAGCTTGTCCTTTCCTGCCACAAAAGATTTTTGCTGTTGGGAAATTGGTGTTACAAAATGTCTATAAACGCTGGAAAAGAAAAAGTGAAGGCTGGAAAGGAATAAAGAGAGTAAAAAAGAATTGGAAGCATTTCTTAAATAGCTTTTGCCTTTCCAGGTCGGCTCTACAGCCAGCCCAGGGGTTCAAATGAACCCCTTGCCTTGGCCCCAAATAAAAAATTATATATAATTTTTTTTTGCACTTAAAATAAAATTTTGAACACCCTGACTTTAAATTTTGCTTAAACCCAATTGAAATAAACTTGAAATATGATCATATTAATTCTATTTTCATAATATTTTTATAATAAAGGTTAAGTGACAAGTTGTAATTGACTTTTTATCTAAACTCATAACTGACATCACGTTTTTACATACCTTTAACAACTAACTATCTAGATTTTATTGCGTAAATGTTTTGTCAGTAGAACTATTCTTAAAATTGCTCATTGGTTAAAATATAAATAAACATTCTCTTTGGACTCTAACTTACTTTACTGTTGGTGGTAGAATGAAACTGATTTTTCTTGCACTTTTCTTTTTCATCAACAAAAAATTACACCACTTGTACAACCAACTGAATTATATTTACATCTATGATTCTTTTCTCATTTTCTCTTTCCCCCTTCTATATTACCTTTTTATCTAAACAAGTAGTTTGATAAGTGTTCTACAATTTTTTGAATCTAAAAAGTCTTTTAGTGCGCGCTCCAAATTTAAGAGAATGACCACATGTGCAGTTAAAAATCCATACACTTCAAAAGCAAAATCTACCCTTAAGTGTTTTACTTAGTTTAACGTTTACTCTACTCTTAAGTGTTTTACTATTCTTCTTTATCATATATTTTTATTTACTTGATATTACATATGATTATCATAAATTATGATTAATTTGACAAATATTATGATTAGTTATTTATTTATGCATTCTATCATTGTTTTCTTACCGACTTTTGGGTTGTTTCTTCATTAAACATGCAAAATTCTACTAATCAAAAATAATAATAATAATAATTAGACTATGTAAATATTTTAAATGATATGTATTAATATTATTCAACTAATTAATTAAATAAAATGGAAAAATAGTTGTACAAATTCATAAGATAAATAGAGTACCTTCATTAACCATCGAAAAGCACTAGTTGTTTCATTTTGAAGAAGTACACAACCAAACAGAATTGTCTTTCCATGATTATTGACACTAACAAAAATACCAAAAAGCATATCATAAGCATTTACCTTGTAAGTAGTATAAAAAAACAACCACATCATCATATTTTTGGTACCAATCAAGACTATGAGGGTGCGACCAAAAAATATGCTCTAACATTTTCTCTTCATTGGTTGTGAATTCATATTGAAACTTAGAATTCCCTTTTTTAGCAACTTTACAAAATTTTAAGAGATCCATGGCATCGTTCACAGCATGCATCTTTCTCATTTTCATATAAAAATTATGAATAACTCGTTGAAAAAATGGAAGATGTCCATGTTTCACATTTTTCTTAAGTTTTATAACATGTATTATTTCTCTAACTAAAAGTTTAGCTTCATTGTATAAAAGAATGCAATTTTCATCATCTACGATGATAACTTGATTGGCCAGAAGAAATCGTACTTTCGAAAGGGACAACAATTCATAATTGTGATCTACAACAAAAATAGTGACATGCCATTTTTTTGGAAAAAGGCTTATTGACTTTCGCAATACAATAGTTAGACGAGCTTTGCATCCACATTTTAAAGACTTCCTCCTTCGTTGCTACTTAGATGGATCCACCATTTTTAGTGGTTGTCTACCTTCCTAATGACAAAAGAAATTACATCTTTCTATTTCTCCCTTTTTCTTTTCTATGAACAACCTTTTCAAATTGTAAAACCATTTCGATTTGCATAATTTTTATAGAAAATGAAAGCTTTTTCATCACTAAGGAAATATTGACCAACAAAAGGCTCAAATTCATTTTCTATTGAATTCATATCCTCATATTCTTCAATAACCCCCATTTCATCTTTTGGACATTCATTCCAATCAATTATTTCCCCTCAACATGTGTAATTATTTTTTTCATCATTTGGAAACTCATTTAACTCAACACAATTCCTTGAAACACTTCCATGAATCTTACTTGCAATTAAATCATCATCAATTTGTGCTATATTAAAACAAGAATTAAAAAAAAAAAAATCAATATCATATTATACGTTAAATGAAATATGGATTACAAATAAAATAAAAATAATAGCACTTCTTGAGGTAGCTCATTTAAGTCAAAGTAATTCATTGGAACAAGTTGATGAGTCTCACTTGCAACTAAATTGTCATCCATTTGTGCTACATTAAAATAAGATTAAAACAATCAATATTCAATATCATATTTTAGGATAAAAGAAAAAAGTGATACAAATAAAATAAAATAAAATTTTATCCTTGAAGTAATTCATTTAAGTTAAAACAATTCCTTTTACTAACTTGATGAGTCTCAATTATAACCTTTTTTTTTCCATTGGTGCTATATTAAAAAAAGATTAAAACAATCCACATCATATTTTAGGATAAATGAAAAAAAAAAAAAAAAAAAAAAAAACATGATACAAATAAAATAAGATAATGACTAGATGCCCTATGCTCTGGCATAAAAATAAGAATAACAACATACTTTCATAGCACCGCATTTACAATTCTTTCCATTTTTTCTTAGATTTTATCACCTGCAACATTTATTCATGCCCTTAGTTTTTCCATGTTAATTTGAAAGAATAAAAATAATTTTCACTTTTTCTTTTGCCCTTTTCTTATTTTTCCACTTTGAAAGTTCAAACAGTGTATAAAACACTATGAATGTTTAGACCCCCAATAACAAAATTACCAATTCAAGCTTAATGACAAACAATAAGTGTGCGGAAAATGAACACAAGCTATAAATAGAAATGGTAAACAATCTAAACCAATTAAAATCACATCCACAGCAGAAAATAAAAGGCAAAGATTAAGGGAAGAGAGATGCAAACACAAGGACAACACAATGATGTGTTATCGAAGAGGAAATCGAAGCCTTCGGCATAAAACCTCTCCGCCGCCCTCCAAGCAGTCAATAATCCACTAGAAAATGTAGTTGGGATACATGAACAGCAATAGACCCTCCAAGCCTAATCTACCCAGTGTACCTAAGCCCTCCAAGCTTCTTGCTCCAACGAGGTTGCGCCAAACCTATTTCTTTTCTAGCTTCTCAGATTCCACTACTTGACCATAGAATCAACCAATATGAAATTGGTTCCTTCCTAACTGCTTCCCAAAGCACCAAACAGCCCTCTCACAAAAATGGATATGGTGAGAAAATGTTTTGGTAATAAGCCTTTTAAGGATTTAACAATGGAGAGGAAGAGAGTTGAGGAATTTGAAGAGACTTTTAATGAAGATTGGGGATGAATCAATCTTATTTTTCTCTAGGGTTTTTCTCTCAAAATTCTCTTTGGAAGCTCTCTTTCTTTCGTGGGTAAAAGGGGTATTTATACTGGGGTGAGAATGGAATGTGAAGAGTCAGGTTTTTCAAAACAGGGCTAGCTCACAGCTTGACTGAGTCGCGAGTTCCAGCCATGAGGTAATTGAATGGCCAGTTGTCTTATTTTGTCCTGTAGTGCTCTAGCTAGCATGACGCTTCAACTTCTAGCATGCCTGGCACGTGTGCAGCTTCTGGTGGCTTGCAGCTACGAGTCACCCATGAGATCCAATCACGAGTCCCTGTTTTTCTTGCATACTCTTGAGCATTTCTTCACACTATTTCACTCACTACCCTTACAAGAATCCCACCTAAATACAGGGTTACTAATTGCTGAAATACAAGCAAATTTGGCGCAGAATAAAGCCAACAAGATGGTTGATAAAATTCAACCTTACGATCTCCCCCTTGGCTATTCTGTGACAAAACCCTAAAACAGACTCTAAACTTAACATATGAGTTGGGAACAGTTGAACATAACTCACTCACACCTAATTCTAGAATCTGTGAAGCTCTTGAATCATATGAACATGAATCTCCTGAAACACAACAATACACCATGATCATGGTATGCAGAAAAGCATGAAATGCATATGAAGTAGGCATGATGTGATCAAGCAAAGATGGAGTTAAGAAACAAACCAAGGCTTGATCAAACAAGCAATCACTACAAGGTAATAACCACAATGCTCATTCACACTTGGAATGAACACTTGGACATACAAGCTAATAAGATCAATGCAAATCACTTGCATGCCCAACACTCAACCAATGCATAATACACTAAGTATATGCATCTAAGAACAATCTTACAAGGGCACAAGAGTGACAGTACTTAAAAGGAAAATGCATGACATTTAGTTAGAAGTACTGATTTAACAAAACATAAAGACTGCATAAAGCATGGTACAAACCATAAAGCCTACAAAAAAAGAAAACGAACCCTAAAAGCTTAAAAAAGCAACATGGGTATAAAACACATTATATACTGAAAAACATCATCAATATATAAAAAAAATACCAAAGTTTCAAAACTATCCATGAGTTATGAGTTTAAACCAAACATTAACCATAACCATAGTGTATCAAACCCATAATAACAACAATTATCCAAAACATAATACTATAACCATAAACATAAACAAAGTAAACAAGATAAACACTGTTTTTGATAGCTCCCCCTCAAATTAGTACTCCCCCTCAAGAGCTGCTTCTCAAAAACTTCTCTCCCTTTTTAATCGGAATGGCCAAAGGGTCACTGCTCATGATGTGTGGTGATGCTGTCAAATTTTGTTGAAAGAATATCAAGCTGGTCTTGCATGGCTGCCATCCTCTCAGACTACTCGGTCTGGACCTCTCTGAGTCCATCAAGTCTTTCCAAGATGACTTGAAATGCATCTGGAGGTATATCTAAAGAAGTTGATGCTCTAGTCCTCTTGCCTCTCCTTCTGGGTGTTGAAGTTGATGTCTGACCTACTGCCTCCGCCTCAGTCTCCATTGGGTCACCCTCTCCTTCATCACCCTTATCTTCTTCACTTGGAAGACAAATACTTATCCTCTTGAAGGTTTGCTTGTTAATGGCTGAAGGTGTAGACATAGGACTGATGTCTTGAGGGATTGCAACACCCTTCTTTCTGAAAATCCTCATGAGTAGGCTAGGGAAGATCAGGTTAAGCCTAGAAGTGGTTCTAGTCTCATCCATAATAGTATCAAATATGTGGGAGCTGATATCAATGAATGTCTTTTCCTTGAGCTCTATCAGAAAAATTGCTCTGGCATTGTTAATTGTAGTCAACTTCTTTATAAGATACAGGTTAAACATCATGATAATAGTGAGACACCTCATGTCCACTGGAAAGGCTGTGGTATTTAGGCATCTCCCCTCTCTCTGTCCACCGATTCTCTGCTGTACAGTTTCTATAGAAAGCATCATATCCTTATAGTTGATGAAATCATGATCTTCTAACCCCTCAAGACCTAGCACATCATCAATGTCATGTGCATCTAAGGTGAATTTTGTTCCTCTAACCCAGCAACTCAACTCATCTTCCTTTATCACAGCATTGGAGTAAAACTCCCTAATCAAAGGTTCACACACAACTGGTAAATCACTTAGCTGATTTTCCCATCCTCTCCCCTCAAAACAATTTGGGATAAAGATGTCTCTCAAATCCTCCAAATCCACATACCTTTCTTGTATGATGCCCGCCCTTAAGAAAAAAAATTCTTGTATCTCTCAAAATGGGGAACAGACCTAAAAAAATTATGGTCCATTTTCATTCTCTTATCTGCTTTCTTGGCAAGTGTTTTCCTCTTTGGGGATGAAGGATCCATCTGTAGACAAGCAGAAAAGGCCACAACAACAAAGCACAGTACATGTATACTAAAAAATCAGTACTCTGTTAGTGTCATAAAGAAATAAGCTTAGAGCAATAAGACGAAAGATGGCTTAGAGTCAGGTATAGAAGAAATGGCTCAAATCATAAACCAACAACTCAAATGAGTGTACCCATTGGTAGAAACTCAAGAACAGACAACATTTTGCAGAAAAGTTCTAATGTTGCAGAGTATAACATCACCCAAAGGACAAACATATGTCAATAAGACATATCTTGATGAGTATGAAATGACTTAAAATACTCAAGACAGAAGCATACACAAGATATACTAACACAGAATTAAATCAATATATCCCAACAAACAAAACTCAATCATTTTGAATCAACTAAACAAAGTGAGTTCAAACGAAATGGGTATAAATTAGTCAACAAACCCTAAGCATAGAGTAAAATAGATGATAATGAACAAATCTAGCAACCTAAACAAGTTCACATAATCCAAGAGCCTTAACAAGCCATACACGGACAAAACTCAACACCGAATCACCAACCCATCGCAAATCAGAATATCAACTCATAGAATCAAGAGGGAAATGCTCAAAACAGGAAATATTTAGTGAGAAAGTGAGAACCCATACCTTTTTCTTGAGGATTTTGAGTTGAGATGATGCACAAATGGAGTTTATAGAGAGTGACACGGAGTGTTTAGGTTAGTTTCAGTTGAGAGAGAAAGTGAATAGTCCTAAAAAGTTTGAGGGAAAACTGAAAAGGTTTTAAAAATTGCCTTTACTATGCAAAACATGCGTTTTTCGCGACTGAGGTAAGTCGCCATAAAGTCGCCAATTTCACCCGCCAAAACACTTCAAGCCAAAAGTTTTGAAAAAATTTGCTAAGTATTTTTCGTGACTGGAAATCTCACTCGCGAGGGAGTCGCGAGCTGAGCTGTGAAAATCTCTGTGTACCCCTCGCGACTGGACCTTCCACTCGCGAACAAGTCACCAAAACCGATCCGCAAGCTCGCAACTATGGCATGCGACTTGTATGACCCGCGACTAAGTCGCCAAAACAAGGCAACACTGTTTTTGAAATTTTCAGTTTTTTGTAAAAACAAAATACTTTTCAAAAACAACTAAAACACTCAAAAATATTTTTGTGTTTGAATCAACAAAGATTGAGCATGTGAAAACACATTTTATCAAGAACAATCACACAAATGAATATGACATTCATTGAACATAAACTTGTGTGTTGTGTGTGGATATCAACAATGAGATAGTCCTTAGTCTAATGTGAAGTTTCAATGATCAATTCAACCAAGGCATACACAATTAGCACTAGATCATGTGACCCATCTCAATTATAGAAGTATGCATATATGACTTCCCACACGACTTGATTACATAACTTGGAGCTTTACATTTGGCTCCATTTTCAATCATAACATTTGATCTTTTTGATCCTTTTGAAACAATTACATCTCATTGTGAGAATGATGTTTGATATTTCATCTTGATGGGATAGCCTTTGGCTTTTTGAAAAATCATACACTTTATTTTTGGTCGTTTTCCCTTTTTCCTAGTTGAATACTAGTATGTGCGACAGGCTTTTGCAGCTCAATATCTCTTTACATTTGGAGATTTATATTTGGTGAGCTCTTTTTAGCAAAAACAAAAAAAATAAAGAGTGAGAAGATATATAGGCACAAGTCTATGCATGTCTCAAGATCAACAAAACCATTAACTAATCATTCATGACAAGTTTGAAGATCTATTTACAACAGTCACATAGATTTCAAGATTTCTTCCACAGTGATAAGAGTACAAAAGAACAAGCTACGCTCGTAAATGCACAAAACCATTAGCACAAATGTACAAGGCAAAACAAGTTTTGAGACAAAACTCAACAATGTCAATCAAACTTTTTGATTTTCTACTTTTTATGTGGTTTTTGGATTTTTGACACATAAGAAGGAAAAGATTGATCAAAAGCAACATTAAAAAAATATGAATGAAAGTATGCAAAAACAGACAAACAAATTTCAACCCACACAATCAATAATCAAACAACCAAACAAAGTCACAAAGCATAGGAAGTATTGATGCATGGACATGTTGTAATGCTTATGCATGAGTACCCTTTTTCACCCACACGTCACTTGCATTTGGGGTGATTTCCTTATAGGATTGGGTACGGGAGTTAGGGTTTTCAAACCTTCATGTGAAGCTTTCCAAGCAGTTGGTGAATTCACCAATCATCTTCATCACGTCCATCATTCTGGGATCACCATTTTGATCTCTTGATGGTTCACTAGCCCAATTTCTCCTGTCATTTCTAAGTCCTCGTGACCTTGGAGCAGTTGCACTATTCATTGCTCTTAGCTTTTGACAATTTGGTCGGGTATGCCCTTGAAGTCCGCAGTGATGATACACATAGTTTGATTTAGGACCTCTTTATGGTCGTAGACGAGACTTGGCTCGAGACTCAGAGCTGCCCACAGATTGATTACGAGAGTTGTTTAACATCCGTTAGTCATCCATATTCCTCTTCTTCTTCATCTTGGGATTCTCAACAGTATGACCAACTTCAATTTGCTCTTTGGCCTTTATAAACTTCATTTCTTTGGTGACACTGCCAAATAAGCTACTCCCTCCGGTATATCCTAACCCGGATTTGTCTGAAAAATGCTTTTAAGATGAAATAACATCATCTAGCTTCTTGGTGGAGACCCTCTTTATCTTGGTATTTGCTTGCACAACCTCTTGCTCAAAAAATCTCACTTTTGTGTAGGCTTCTGATAGCTCACCATTCAGTGTCTCTATCTCACATTTGGCCTCCTTGTAGCGAATTAGGAGACTTTTATAGTCCTCCTCTGCCTTCTTCATCTTTTTCACAGTTGCCTTGGCCACCCTTGAGTACTCACCTGACTTCTCCAAGAGTGAGTTATAATTCTCTTGAAGATTGGCTGTGCTTTCATCTTCTTCTGCATCTGATTCTTCAACAACTCCCAATGATTCTTCATCACTATGCTCTCCAAGCTCTTGTACAAGTAAATTCAACTCATCTAAAGACTCAACATGGGCAATAGTCATAAAAGAAAAGTAATTCCCTTCTTCGTCACAACTTTCCTCAGAACCATAGTTGGACGAATCCGAGTCACTCAGTGTCATGGCATACACCTTGCCTTTCGATTTCAAATAATTCGGACATTCTTTCTTAAAGTGTCCATGCCTGTTGTATTCAAAACAAATGACATCTTGTGTAGATTGGGATTCTTTTCCATCTTTCTTTCTGAATTCCCTTTTCTCTCTTTCTGAACTTTGGAATTTCCCTTTATCACCAAATTTACCATTATTCTTGAATTTCAAGAATTTCTGGAAATTTGTCACAAGGTATGCAACATCTTTGTCAACCAAATCCTCATCCGATGATTGATGGACTTCCAACCTTTCATTAATGGTCTTAAGAGTAAGAGATTTGCTCTTCTGTTAAGTGGGCAGCGACAATTCATAAGTTTGAAGAGAACTAATCAGCTCTTGAACTTTGATGTCATCAAGGTCCTTGCTCTCTTCAATCACTGTCACTTTGGCACCAAAGCTTTCCGGCAGTGACCGAAGGTTCTTCCTTACTATTTTAGAATCCTCCGTCTTTTCTCCCAAATTGAATTTGCCGATGACCACCTCATTCAACTTGCTATAAAAAGAGTCAAAGGACTCATCCTCACTCATTTTGAGCTCCTCAAACCGAGTGGTCAGCATCTGCAGCTTGGTGTCTTTCACTTTCTTCGTGCCTTCATAGGTGGTCTCCAATATCTCCCATGCTTCTTTGGCAACGGTAATGTGAGAAATCCTGTGAAACTCATTTGGAGACACACCACAGAAAATCGCGTTAAGTGCTTTACTGTTAGCATTAGATGCGGCGAGTGCTGCCTTATCCCATGTGGATTTGGCTACCACAGGCCTGGTCCAACCTATATCTACAGCATCCCAAACTGATTCATTAATGGAACATAAAAATGCTCTCATGCAAACCTTCCAAAATGCATAATTACTACCATCAAAATATGGAGGTGCATTTAGGGATTGAGATCGGTCCATCTTAATATGGGGTCAAGAATCACACTATGGTAATGAAACTAATAAAAGTGAACCTGCTCTGATACCAATTGAAAGTTCAAATAATGTATAAAACACTATGAACGTTTAGACCCCCAATAACAAAATTACCAATTCAAGTTTTATAACAAACAATAAGTGTGCAGAAAATGAACATAAGCTATAAACAGAAATGGTAAACAATCTAAGCCAATTAAAATCACATCCACAGCAGAAAATAAAAGGCAAAGATTAAGGGAAGAGAGATGCAAACACAAGGACAACACAATGATGTGTTATCGAAGAGGAAACCGAAGCTCTCGGTGTAAAACCTCCCCGCCGCCCTCCAAGCGGTCAATAATCCACTAAAAAATATAGTTGGGATACATGAACAGCAATAGACCTTCCAAGCCTAATCTACCCAGTGTACCTAAGCCCTCCAAGCTTCTTGCTCCAACGAGATTGCGCCGAACCTATTTCTTTTCTAGCTTGATTCCGCTACTTGACCATAGCATCAACCAATGTGAAATTGGTTCCTTCCTAACTGCTTCCCAAAGCACCAAATAGCCCTCTCACAGAAATGGATATGGTGAGAAAATGTTTTGGTAATAAGCCTCTTAAGGATTTAACAATGGAGAGGAAGAGAGTTGAGGAATTTGAAGAGACTCTTAATGAAGATTGGGGATGAATCAATCTTGTTTTTCTCTAGGGTTTCTCTCTCAAAATTCTCTCTAGAAGCTCTCTTTCTTTCATGGGTAAAAGGGGTATTTATACTGGGGTGAGAATGGAATGTGAAGAGTCAAGTTATTCAAAACAGGGCTGGCTCGCGGCTTGACTGAGTCGCGAGTTCCAGCCGCAAGATAACTGAACGACCAGTTGTCCTATTTTGTCCTGTAGTGCTCCAACTGGCATGAGGCTTCAACTTCTAGCATGCCTGGCACGTGTGCAGCTTCTGACGGCTTGTGGCCGTGAGTCACCCGCGAGATCTAGTCGTGAGTCCCTATTTTTCTTGCACACTCTTGAGCATTTCTTCACACTATCTCACTCACTACCCTTACAAGAATCCTACCTAAATACAGGGTTACTAATTGCTGAAATACAAGCAAATTTGGCACGGAATAAAGCCAACAAGATGATTGATAAAATTCAACCTTACACACTTGTATCTTTTACCAATGCTCCGCTCGCTTTTTTCTTTTTTCTTTTTTCTTTTTTTGCATATGAATTACAAGTGCTCTACTTTACATAGTTTGAGCAAGCATTTCAGGAAATTATTTGTCCCATGGATTTTCTTACTTCACAGGTACAATGAATTTCATGTTAAACAATTCTGCATATTAATATTGTTTGTGGAGTCTTTTATATTATTTGTGGATAGAATCATGCCAGGATGTAAGTTTGTGTATATTTTAAATTTCAGAGCACATATTCTTATATGTTACTTGGGTTATATAGTACATGGGCTTTCATGTTTCATTGTACCTATGATATTGGTCTAGAACCTTCTTTTTTTTTTTTTTTTAAAAAAATTTTTAACAAATAGAACTTTAAGAATATACAACAATTTCTTTTAACAACTTGATGAGTCTCACTTACAACTAAATTCTCATCTATTGGTGCTATAATATACAACATGTATTAAACATAAAGATTAACCTCATATTAAAATATATTTAAAAAATAAATATGAATTTAATAAAATAAAATTATTGTACCTTGCAAAATAATTGCTTAATCCTTCATTGAACATTTGAACTTTTCTTCATCTCTCTTTTTTTTTTTTTTTTTTGGAAGTGGGTTAGATAATGGTAAAGTGAAAGAAAGTGAGTTTGATATTGGTAAAGTGAAAGGAGATGATGAGTGAAATATTGATAAAGTGAAATTGGATGGGAAATAAAAAGTGAAATGGAGGGAAATGTGTTAATGGTGTGTTAGGGGGGCATTTTTGTCATATACTTATTAGAGAAACCAAGCTTCATGGCTAAAATAAATTGCATCTGGAAAGAGAACTTCCACCAATCTCCTATGCAAGTAGGGCCCAAAGCTGGTTCATTAACAGCCGTTGGCTGACTCTTGTTAACAAAACTATAAATTTAAAATCACATATATTTATAGTAATAGAGTTAAAACAAATATGTGATTGCATTAAAGACAAATTAATCCAGATGAATCTAAATACATAGAAAGGCTTTTAGAAAAAGGCCAAAAGTTGAACTTAGGCCAGTTTGATACTTGCAAGGTCTGATAATTATGACTCTTTAGGATTAAACATCCTATCCACCATAGTTAGATCCAAAACACTATTATGCCATCATAAAAAAAAATAAAGGATTTTCAAAACTTTACCTAAACATCATTCTAGAATCCCATCTATTCTTTTTAAACACGCACCTCTAAATTCTAATTAACATGAAATATGAGTTTAAAGTTAATCAAGTTTCGATAAGAGCCTAATTAGCCTAGCAAGAATAAACCAAAAGAGAAAAAAGTGTAGGTAATAAAAATAAAGAAAATATATTTTTTTAGAAAATTCAAAACAATGGGAAAACTATATGCGAAGGATTCTAACCTTTGTCAGTTTAACAGGCTTGAAGGCAAAATCTATATTTAGTTTTGCTACAAATCTATACAACTTCGTATTACATATAATTAACCTCATTTTTTTAATGAATATTTACGTATAAATTAATACATTCTCCACTATAATGTACTTTGGAGATCATTCACCTTTCTTTTCAAAACACTATTGCATTCGTTGTCTCAAGAATTTCAACAAATACCATAGCAACATCTAAATCTATTCTAGGCCTCTAATCTACACAAAAGCCAATAGCGACCACAAAAGCTATCATGGTCGCAATTTCTTATTATTTTGCATTATTTAGTAGCCATTATCCTTCAAGCCAACTGTATTAGAACAACATTGATCTTGATCTGTAAAAGTACATATCTGGACAAAGATAAGGACTTAGAAAAAATGTTTGCTAATTGATCCCAACTGAACCCAAGAAAAGAAGAAAAGAAAAAGATGATAAGAGATTTATTGGCTATCATAACTCAAACTAAAGTGAAAATCAATTTCAACATGCGTTGATCGAGCATGGCAACAGGACAGGTATATTGCCCCCCATTAATGTTATCCTTCATCCATTGCTTTGTTTTCAGTAACAATATTAGATTAACATTCGCATTTGATTATCTCCCTTGTTCCCAATATGAGCTCTAGGAATTGAAGGTATACGTTTCATTAGTGAAGTGCACTTCCAAAAAGTATAATCCAAATGGAACATTGAAAAAGACGTGGCATGTGTTGCCCTTTTTGACATGACATCCATTGATAATGTAAAGTCTACAGACAAAAAGAATTTGATTTCTAATCTATATTTACATATTTGAGTAATGCTAGTGTAAACATGAAAGAAATTAAGTTATTAAAAAAAAAAAAAAAAACCGCCATTTTTTTTCACTTCAGGATCCTCAAACAAATAGAAGACAAAAGAAGGGAGAAGTGAAAGGGTGAGAGTCATATTACAACATATTATGCGATCAGTTCCTATTCATGCAAAAGAGTGAGAGTCAAACATTACCAGCAATAAAAGTAAAGTGATCAGAGGCAAAAGGCAGAACACACAAAAAGCGTAATGCAAAATATCCATTCAACAAACAAGTAATTCTTTTCTTAATCACCAACATCTCACACACATGGTCTCACAATTTGCATAAGTACATAATCAGATTCACAGCAGTGCACACCCGCACATTGATACAATACATATTGTTTCACAAAGAGAACAAAAACTCAGAAATGAGGAGAGGAACAAATAAGGATCACCACCAGCAGGGAGTCACTCATGGTCACCCAGATGAAAAGCTTAAATGCGATTTGACAAGTTCTAGAATGGCTTGGGAACATTACTAATTCCTTGAGAACACGAACCATCACTTTTGAAATTACCCATCAGTTATGTTTTATTTTGGATTTATACACTTTGCCTGTTTGCCTCTGCAGCCTTTGCATCCTCAAGTTTTTTTTGCTTGAAAAGTTTGACTAGTCCTTCAACATCTACATCAACATCAATATCACTACTCTTCAAAAGTTGCCCTGCCTCTGCAGCCTTTGCATTCTCAAATTTTTTCTGCTTGAAAAATTTCACAAATCCTTCAACATCAACATCTGTATCATCACTCTTCAAAAGTTCCGTTAACTCTGCAGCAGGGCCGGCTCAACAATAGAAGCAAAAGATGCAATTGCCTAACGGCCTAAGGCCCCTAAATAAAAGAAGGCCCCACTTGTAAAAAAAATTTATATATATAATATATTTATTTATATATTTTTGTTAAAAAAAATTTTAAGCATTTTTATTAGTTAATAAAATGCATTAAAAAGGCCCCATTGTATCCTAAAATACAAAAGATTAAAAGAGAAAAAAAAAAAGTCAAAGTTCAGTTAACATAATTAAATTTTAGGAGACAAATGTATTAACCCATTCTTGAAATATGCTAAAATTAAAATTAATAGCAGACAAATTTATTAATAATATAATGTAATTGTCTTGAAATATGCTAAAATAGAAATTATAAATGTCAAAAACAAAAGAAAAACCTCTCATCTCTCTATCTCTTTGCCTCTCCATCTATATTCTTATAGTCTTACCTTTTTTTACTTCATCTTCATCTTGATTTTTGATCTTTTTCCATCAACTCAATCAGCCCCTCTAGCTTGAAATTTTTCTTTGTTGATTCCAGCATACCAGTCTACCAACTGGCACTCATAGAAGGTATTCTTCTGCTTCAGTTCTTCCCCTCTTTCTCTTTGTCTTTCCGAAAATCAATACTCAAGGGTCTTCTATTTCTTTAACTTAAATTATATATATTTTTAGTTTGTTTCACACTTTCACTGCACTGCACAACTGTTTGATGGGGTGGGACACATTTTTTGTTATGATGGATGGTTCACAAACTTCTCACTTTTTTTTTTTATAGGAGTATAGGTCTGTCACGTTTGTGGGCTGTACAGTACAGCCCACAGACGTGACAGACCACTGACCACAGTTTCTTTATTTTTTTGGTTAAAGACCACTGACCACAGTTTTTTGGTTTGACGGTTTCTCACTTTTTTTTTTTTCTTCTTTTTTTTAATCTGTCACTTTATTTATCATTATAAATTATTATGCCAATTAATAATTTGATTTGTATTATATCAACTCATTTGTATTATAATGACACTAATTTATTAAATCATTTATTAAATTAATTTTTATTTGTGCAGGTTTAAACTTTCAAGTGGTCACGATTTTAGAAAAATTGCAATAATCAGGTTCTATTGTTCTATACTTTAAATTTTATTTTTAGTTAAATTATCATTTTTAATTATAAATTGTGTTTTATTTATCTATAAATATTTTCTCATTATAAATATCTACTAGAAAATATTTATCCAGATATGAAAAACATCTTAAAAGGAGAAAAATTGAAAAACAAATTGAATCTCAAAAATGATCTATGGATAAATTTGTTACTAGTATTAAAAAAAAAACACAATAGAAAGTTTGGGTGAAAATATTACAAATGAACAAGAAACTTATCAAAAAGAGTTGAAAGATGATGAAATTATACAACAAAAAGAGCAATAATTCAAAGAAATTATTAATATTTAATTATAAAAAGGCCCCATTTAAAATTTTCGCCTAAGGCCCCAAAACTTGTTGAGCCGGCCCTGCTCTGGAGCCTTTGCTTTCTCAAGTTTCTTTTGCTCGAAAAATTTGAGAAGTCCTGCGAGAACAACATCATCACTATTACCCATACTCTTCAAAAGTTCCTCTGCAATTTCAGCTGGGGTAACCTCTACATTCGCCAAAAATCCTTCAATCTGTCTATGGAGTTGGTGGTCACCATTGATATCCAGATAATTAGAAGCCAACAGCTTGAACCCACCCATGGTGCAGTATGACATGTGCACGTGCAAGTCCATGCGCCCTGGGCGCAACAAAGCAGGATCAAGCCGATCCTTATGATTGGTGGTGAACACAATAATTCGCTCATCGCCACAGCTCGACCATAATCCATCTATGATGTTCAATAAACCCGATAGTGTGAACTGAAAAAATAACATGAACGTAAATATTGGTAGATGAAATCATAAGATAATCTCATTTGCATCGGTAGTGTGATAGTGGTCATGGTTGTTGACATACTCAATACACAACTCTAATTTCCATGAGATTTAAGAGAGATAATTGGAAGGCAATCTTTTTACCCTTTTTTTTTTTTTTTTTTTGGTGTGGAAACATACTAATTCACAAAATCAAACCGGATGGTACATGCATGTATCTAATGGTAGGAAAAATTTTCTTCCAGGGCAGAAACTAACCAAGACTCATTGAGCTAAATATCTCATAAAAATTATAGTCAAATCTAAAAAAAAACAAACTCGCATGGTTATTTTGTCATTGAAAAATGAATAATAGGTCCTAAAACTGATACCTAAATCAACAAAGTAAAACGAGTGGCAATCAATTAAATAGCTAGATAGAGATATTGTCAAAAGTAAAGTGCTACTTATATTTGCACCATACTCCAAAAAAATCTAAATTGATTAAGAGAAATTTCAATTATAACACTTTAATTTTCCTATTGAAAAAAAAAAAAGTTATAATTGAAACTCAGTGTAATCATTTATAGTACATTTCAATCTAATAAACATTCAATGCAAGACTTTTTTTATTTTTTTATTTTATACATCATTCAATTAAATCCATGTATGAATCACACAAAAACTGACCAAAGTGTATAATTATTAGACTATATGTGATTCTTACATGAATTTAATTGAATAAGTGTGTACTGTTGGGATATGTATGGAGCCAATAAATATATTGGAGTAATTGTAAACTAGTTTTTATGAGAATAAAAAATGCTAACCAAGTCATCACGTCGCTTTCGATTATTGAACTCTACACCGCGATCTATATCCTCAATTACCAGTATTGAACGATTAGAGGTAGAAAGCAAAATTTTTCTCAACTGCAAATCTGACAACCTACCGGAAAGATTCAAATCATAGATATTAAACTTGAGATAATTAGCCATGGTAGCAATCAAGCTTGATTTACCGGTACCCGGAGGGCCATAAATCAAATACCCTCGCTTCCATGCCCTGCCAACTTTCTTATACAACTCCTTCCTTTTAACAAACCTGTCCAAATCATCCTTGACCATCTTCTTCAGCTCTGGTTCCATTGCCAACTTCTCAAATGTAGCTGGATGTTCAAGATTAACAGAACTCCATACACGACCATCATGACAGTCAGGTTCACGGCTATAAAGCTTTACCATCTCTTCTTCTTCTTTTTTTATAGTCTCAGAACGTCTTATTATTTCAGGTAAATAAGACTTTCGCACAATCTCTTCGAATTTTTTCTCAAAGGAAAGCTCAAAATATACCTGACGATCTTTCGTAATGTTAATGTGATCTGACCGATCTTCTTTTTCCATAAGCTTCCATTTGAGCTCAATGTTTCCAAAGCGATCAAGAACCTCATGACCCATTGCAACATCAAAGGTCAGCTTCTTTTGCCTAATGGTTTTGCTTGCTTCGAGACATTTTACTGAATCACTAGTAACCTTGGTACGTAGGTAGGTTGTGGCAGCTTCAAAGATTTCATTTCTATCGAGACCACATTTATCTTTAATAATCAAAGTGAATCGACACCTAAATATGGCGAAGAGATAATCTCGGATTACAGGAGGTATGAGTTCTTGTACTACGGGACTTACTAGCATCACAAAAGCAGCTGAGAGCAATGTTTTCAATAATGGAAGTAACTCTTTGATAGAAAACATGGTTTGAAGGTATAAGTATCTGCCAATCACCTCTTCCAAATCCTGTAGAAAATGAGAACAATATGATCAATGATACAACTCTTTTATGGCTTGATCGAGGGCCACAATGTAGGAGTTTGGGCACCAAGTATTTCTTGGATTTGTTAATTTGTTTATGAAATCTAGTTAAAATTATGAAATTTTTTAGTCACTTCACAAAGAGGACATCTGTCATCAATTTTTTAGGATAAATCTCGATCTATGTGTGAATAAAATTTGAACATAACCTGAAGAAAAAAAAAATCACGCAAGCAACAAGCACCAAGAAAGTTAATCACACACTTAACACATTATGGGGAAAACCTTATAATATAGAGGGACCAATCTACTATAATAAAATAGAGAATGTAATGTCCTAAGTTTATGTTCAAAACTTAAGTTCACAATAAATATGAAAATATAATAATACCTCTCTAGAAAATCCAGTGAAACCAAAATGGCAACAAGATCTCCGCTCTGAACAAGGCACCTTTTTTTTCACACAGCTTAATTTCACTCTTTTTTTTTCTTTTTTTCACTCTTGCATGTTTCTCTCTATTACATTTGCATCCCTTTTTATAGACCAGCTGCATGCGTCATTACTAGTCCTGAGCTTGTCTCGCAAGGCAAAGGCAATTGATAAGAAACTTCTAACATGAATGACGCAGTTTCGTAACCCATTCTATTTAGTTTTACATAGTTAAGGAAATAAGACATAACTCTTGTTTATAGTTAGATTTTAGTCCAAACTTTCATTCATTTTTGGTGATTACTCCACCTCCTGCGTTCTTAAATGGTTCTTGAGCAACTATATGGTAAATTAGTAATATATAGAGTGACTTCGTTAACAATTTTCATGTTTTATTGGTTCCTAACCCGTGCATGCAAGAAAATAACTGAATTTGAAGAAAATATCATTATATTTGATCTGGGTAGTAAATGCATAAAATAGATTGCTATCTAATTAATTAACATAAGTAGTTAAAGATCTTATAACTGAATTGGCACCTCCCCATGCACAAAGTGCTTGGGGGTCTAGAAGAGAAAGGGTGTGAATTGCAAAGTTAGCAGTATATTGTAATTATCTTTAAAAAAAATTAAAATGAAAATCATTAAAAGAAAAATTATAATCATAGTAGTAGTAACACTTTATAACTAAAAGATGCACAAAATATAATAAAGGAATGGAATAATACAGCGTTGGCCAATATTAGACCCGTTTTGTAACGGTATTTAATCAACGAAACTGTTGTTTAATAATCACAATATGTATTTTTATACACTTTACACGTATTTTTACATATTTTTTTATTCATACATATTTTCACACTTTTTTACTAATACGTATTTTCACAAAACTTAAACAACGTTACTAGGAATCTCCAGGGGCGGCCCAACATAATTTGGGACCTAAGACGAAAAATTTATGTGGGGCCTTTAATATGTAAATATTAATTAGATAAAATTATTTAATACTAATCAAATTAAGGTTAATTTGATACATTAAATACATAAATAATACCAACTAGACTAATGTTAATTTCATATAGAAATATTATAGTTGAACTATAAATATTAATAAAAAAATAAAAATATATTATGATTAAAAAATATACTTTATTTTGGATATAAGACGATGCATAGTTAAATAAAGTTGTAATCTAATTTTTAATTTTATATTTTGATTTTAAGAGAGAGAGATGGATATTATTTGGTGTGTAGCTTTGTAGGATATTAGTTTACAAAAATCAAAGTCTATAATTGATGATTTAACACATTTGCAACATCTTTTTGAAATATTTTAGGGTTTCAATTGAGTTAATGTTCTATTGGTCTCGTACTTTGAAAGTCTTAATAGAAATGAAAAAGAAAAATGCGCTAATTAAAAGCACTATAAAATGTTCAAAATATAATATGACATTGTCTCTCATTGTTGAACTTCATCAATTTAACTAATGAATATTTATATCATTTTTTTGTGATTAATAACATGGCAATTTTTAAGCCAATAGTAAAATTTGTAATATCCTTAACATCACTAATAAAAAAAAATGTACAACCTTAGACCTTAGTTAAAAAATGTATAACTTTAGACCTTAGGCCTTATGCGTAATTTTATAAAAATTTGAACGTTTAATTATGAAAAGTGGAGCCTTTTTACATAAGGAAGATTTTATTTTATGGTGGGGCCTTAGGCCTAGGCCTTGGGCCAGCCCTGGGAATCTCTTTCAAAACGCTATTTAGGCTGTGTTTATTTCATGTAAAATATTTTCCGGAAAATACTTATTTTCCGGAAATGCTATTTTCAGGAAAGGAAAATATTTTTAAGTGTTTGGTTGCATTTCAGAAAATGTTGTGAAAAATATTTTCTGGTGTTTGGTTGTGTTCTTGAAAATACCATAGAAAACACATTTTCTACTTGTTGCTCACATTTTCTTAGTTGCCAAACAAATATATAATTTCATTCCTCATTCCAGAAACACAAATAAAACCCAGAAAAAAAAAATTCATAATCCGGTCAAATTGAGAGAAGAAGGAAGAGAGAGAGGCGACTAGGTTTGACGAGAGGCGAGATCGCGCGGCGGAGGCGAAGGTGAGATCGCGCGGCACGATGTTGCGATCGCAATCAGCGCGAAGGTGAGATCACGATCGGGGACGACGAATCTGGGTCGAGGACGATCGGTTTTAGGGTGCAATGAGAACGATCGGTTTTGGGTGGATCGATGCTGGGGTGCGACGATCTCGCCGATGGTGCGATCAGCGCGATGAGGGTATGAGATGGTGCGATCGAATGGGTTTTCTGGGTTTGATGAATGGGTTTGGGCATTGCTCGACGAACGAGCTCGGTCTTGGGTTTTCTGGGTTCGTCGAAGTCGATTTCTGGGTTCGGTCTCTTCTTCCTCTCTCTCTCTCTCTCTCTCTCTCTCTCTGTGCGTGCGGGCGCGATCTCCCTCTCACTTAGCTCTTTCTCTGTTTTCCGGAAAACGATATTTGAAGGTAAAATAAAAACGGAAATCATTTTACACCCTAAAACACGGTCAACTGAAAAGCATTTCCGGAAAATTTATTTTCCATGCGCAACCAAACATCCGCATTTACGGAAAAGCATTTCCGGAAGTGATTTTCACCCAAAACAAACATAGCCTTAATCACCAAGAAAATACACGCTTAATAAACACCATTACTAGTCTTCGTCTTCTCCTACTCAAAAAAGAATAATTTCCTCTCTTAGCCAGTCAAAAACAGACACGCTTAACACCAATTTTCAAAAGCAAAAGACTGTTCTGGCAGGCAGCAACTGAGCAAATCAAAAGCTCAATTTTTGAGCTTCACACTGGATTACAAAGTTTTTTTTTTTCACTATTTTCCCATGTAAGAGCATCCGTAGCACTCTCTCAAATGTGCCAAATGCTAAATATTTGGCATATTTGGCACACCAAACACAAAAACGGAGTTTTATCAAATGTGTTAAATGTGTCAAAATTTTGCAACAGTGAACAGTATCCTCACAAATTTGGCATGATACGGATGAAATGTGGCATATGATTTATTATTTTTTTATTCGACTTTTATCTCTCCTCTCACTTCTTTAATTGATTTTTTCTGTCTCCTCATAATCTGTCTCTCTCTCTCAATCGGTATTCTTTCCTCAAATCAAACCCAAAAATCTTCTTTCTTCTCTCTTTGCACCTCAAATCAAACTCCAATTCCTAGTTCAAAACAAAATCCAGAAATGGAATCATCACAAACCTAGAAAGAACAAAGGAATCGACGATGGAGGCGAGGTAGAGCTTGGTGCCAGGGATGGTGAAGCCATGAAGATCGGCGTGCGAGCAATAAGCGAGGTTCGTGAAGGCGAGGTCTGCCGCCGAAGTGTTCGTCACGATCATGGGATTGGAATCGACGTGGGCATTGACGTTGAGGTGAGATCGGAGTGTTTGTCACGATAGTGGGCATCGACGTTGAGGTGAGATCGGAATCGTGGGTTGTCGGTGCTAGTGTGTTTTGGTTGCCGGTGCAAGTGGATTTGTGGCTTTGGGTTGGCGGTGCTAGTAGTTTCATGGGTTTGGGTTGCCGGTGCTAGTGGGTTTTGGTTGTGTTTTCTGGGTATGAGTTGCTGTGTTTTCTAGGTTTGGTTAAGTGTGTTTTAATGGGTTTTATAGTGGGTTGTTGATGACGGTGGTTGTGGTGATGGTTTTGTTTTCAGTTTTTTGTTTTGCAATGGATTATGGCTGCCACGGTGGTGGTGGCGGCGGCGGCGGCAACAATGTTGTGGTTGTTATTTATTGTGTTAGATATATTATTTTATTATGTTATTTATATTATTTTAATGTGTAGTAAATATTATTTTAATGTATAGAATTGAATAATAAAATATCTGATAAATAAAATACTGTAAAATAATATGATAAAATAATAAAATAAATTTTTAATATGAAAAAATGGCATAAATTATACCGCAACTGCTGCGGATTATGGCAGTTTCATTGAAAGAACTAGGAAAGAACAAGCTCATTTTTTCCCATGTAATGAAGTTTCTCAGTTGTTTTCTCTCGGTCTTGTCAAAAGTTCAGTTATGAGCTAGTCATTTCCACCGGCAAAAGTCTTTTGCTTTTGGAAAATTGTTGTACTACAAACACGCTGAAGGTAAGAGGGAGAGAGAGAGAGAGAGAGAGGAATAAAAATTTCATTAAAATTAGAGTATGGTTAATATGCGCATTAAGTTATCTATTTTTGAAAATATTTTTTTGAAAATTGAAAAAATTGTCAATAATTTTTCAATTTTCAAAATTTTTTTTTCAAAAATGAACACATTAGCAAAATCCTTAAAATTATACCATATTTTTCCATACGCTTCTATCTTTGGAATATTACTGTTCATGTGTCAAATGTTTGGTATTTGACACATCTACTTGGAGAGGATTTTTGGTGTTTGATGTACCAAATGTCAAATATTATAGCATTTAACATATTTAACACATCTACTACAGGTGCTCTAAAGAGAGTCAAACAGAGTTTTTTGACATTTCAGAACAGCTTTCGAGGCGTTGCTGAATAAGAATTGGAATAGGGTAACCACGAGAAAGTATATCATGTTTCGGTAATACTAACTCAGCATCTATTTTGGTATTTTGTACCCAATAAATGAGTGATACATGTCTCAAAAAATCACATCAAACTATTTCAATAATTGATTAATTTATCTTCCTGATGGTATAGAAAATTGTGATTAATTTTTTGAAATAATTGTCACTTATTTATTGAGTAGAAAATACAAAAACAAATGTTGAGTTTGTATTATTTAAACATGGTATATAGGGTGACGACAATGTTCTTTTTGAGTAAGTGGCGGAAATTTTTCTTTTTCGAGTGAGTGTGAGAACAGGGAAGTTTAAAGGAAATAACTGAGAAATTTCATTATTTTCACGGCTGAGATTGACATAAATGTAGACGGTAACGCGCAAAACCAAACAATTTGGTCACTAAACAGTAAAAGATTTCTTATGAAAAAACCAAAACTTTGAATTTTAGGACACGGTTGTCAAAGACTCGAGCTCAATGAATGAGCTCAGCATAGTGTCAAAGAATCTTTGAAATAACCGTGAAGTCGACTCCATGCCATGCACCTTTGCTTCCTAGCTTCATTCAATTCATCAACTGTGGGGGTGAATGAAATCCTTTCTTTTTGTCTTCTCATGCGGATGTACCTGCATGTATAATAATGTATTTACTAGATTTTATTATTTTATTTAAAAATGAATAAATATGGATTTATCGCTAAGAACATTTGAATTAGCTTGTCCAAAAATTTATTTTTATTTTAGATAAGAATTTACTTTTTTAAAAAATTTTACATAAAAATTATTTATTATATTGTTTATTTTATTAAAATATTAAAATTTCTTGATATTTTAGCTATTTATCTATCCTCACACATTATTAATACCATCCACTCTATTTAATGGTGGCTCTAAAAATTTTTTTTAAGATGATCATTAAGAAATTTTAATTAAACAAAATTTAATAAAAAGATAATTTGAATATATTGAGTTGTTAACACCAAAAAAAAAGTAATTACATTAAGTTTTACAATTTCATTATATAAGTTTTCACATTTCAAAATTATTATAAGATAATTCATTATCATTTGTCATTTTATATTATCAATGTGGATATATGTGACTATTTTATTTTGTTATATTTATATAACATTTTTATTTTTATACTGTTGTCATTATTTGTTTGTAATCAAATTTGTAATATTTCTATTATCTCTAATAAATTAAAAAGGCAATAAAAATATTACAAAACTGATTACTTATTACATATTAATGGGCAGGGACTTCAGTAGAAATTGGGGAAGTTTAAAGCAGAGTCGGCTCAACAATTTTGGAGCCTTTAAGCAAAAATTTTAAATAAGACCTCTATATATTTAAAGTCTAAATTTATACGAACAAAAATTAATTTAATACATGGTTTAATAAATTAGTATTATTATAATATAAATGAGTTGATATGATATACATCAAATTATTAATTACTCTAATAATTTAAAACAATAAATAAAGTGAGAAACCCAATCGTGTTATAATTTTTAACTGTGGGCTGCACTGCACAGTTGTGCACTGTACAGCCGGTGCAGTGCAGATATGACTCATGTGATCAGGCCACCATCCTATGACTATTAAAGCAAAAAACGTGTCCTAAGCTGAAGGGGTCTTAGCAAAAAAACGTGTCCCATGATGGACTCCTATCAATGCAATAAACTAAAAATATATATAATTTAAGTTAGGATTTTGCTAATATGTGCTTATGCACACGTTAAGCCACTTATTTTTTGAAATATTTTCTTGAGAATTAAAAAAATATTAACAATTTTTTTATTTTTTGAAAAAATATTTTCAAAAATAGATAATTTAATGTGTGTCTTTAGGACACACATTTTAAGTTAAATAAATAGAAGATTTTGAATCTTCATTTTCGAAAAGACAGAGAGAGAAAGAACCGAAGATGATTACCTCTGGTAGAAAAAATTCAAGTTCCACTGATTGACTAAGTTTATGGAAGAAGATTAAGAATTAAGATGGAGATGAAGAAAGGAAAGGTAATAATATGGATGGAGAGGCAAAGAAATAGAGAGTTAAGAGATTTTTCTTTTGTTTTTTAAATTTATAATCTTTATTTTAGCATATTTCAAGATAATTACGTTGTATTATTAATGAGTTTGTCTGGTATTAATTTTGATTTTAACATATTTCAAGAATGAGTTAATAAATTTGTTTTCAAAAATTTAATTTTGTTAGTTGAAGTTTTGACTTTTTTTTCTTTTTAATTTTTTGTATTTTAGGATACAATTGGGTGTTTTTAATGCATTTTGTTAACCAATAAAAGTGTTTCAATTTTTTTAATTAAAATATATAGATAAATGTATTATATATAATTTTTTTTATAAGTGGGGGTCTTCTTTTATTTGGGGGTTTTAAACAATTGCATCAATTGCATTACCTATCAAGCCAACACTTATTTTTTTAAAAAAATTAAATAATAGAAAAACATGATTTAGTTAAATCACATGATTCACATTCAAATCAAATATGTGACCGAGAGCAAAAGAGTAAAAAGAAAAAGTCTAGTAACGCAAAAAATTACATAATTTCTTTGTCTCATAATATTTGAAATAAAATATTAAGAGATAAAGAAATTACATAATTACAGGTTTTATATTTTTAAAATAAAATAAAATAAGCATTCTTTGAAATTATTTTCACAAAACAAATTTTAAAAGCTTAGACAATTTGATACAATTTTTTTTTTCTATATATTATAAAATTATGACTAAAACATTTCGCTTCTTCAAAATTGTGGGCGAGAGCAAAAGAATAAAAAAGATCAGACCTTATTACTTGTGCATCACACTCAATCTCATAGTCATTTATGTGATCGTACAGGTCAGCCAAACAGAAAATGCCCATCTCACCATCCCAACGTCGTACAAATTATTGCTGTCTTCTTGTACTACAGCAGAGTGTCGGAATCCTTGAAATAACCCATTGGCGTTTGTTACAGACTGGCATAACCACTAATAACCCATTCACGTGACTCATCAGGCACTCTGCTCTCTTAACTCTCAGGGTGTCACATGGACAAACTTATCTAGTAGCTCAATATGAAAGGGAATAGAGAGAGTCAAAAATTGAGGCGCTGCATAATGACAATTGGTGATCACATTGTTCCCATACAAAGTGAGCGAGATTGACTGACTTTATAAGAGAGGAAGATTTTCCATTTCTGAGTGAGAGACTGAAGTCATAAAATTACCACTTTTAAGTTTTAACACACAAAAATTACAACACTATTAACCCTCCTAAAAAAACTATCCTAAAGCCACCACTATTTAAATTATTCTTTTTTTGGCGAGAAGAACTGATGAAATACTTTTGAAGACTTGCAACAATTATTTTTTAAATCATTCTTTTTTTTTAATCTTTTTTTCCAATGGAATATTATTGAAGACTTGCAATAATTACATTTACTAAATCAATTTTGTTCAACCTTTTTACTATGTGATATTAGCTTTGCAGAAGTATCAATCACTCTTTTTGGGCATTGTTTTTGGTGGAGAATTATTGAAGACTTGCAATAATTAGGTTTGATACTAAATCAATTTTTTTCCAACCTTTACACTATGTGGTATCAGCTTTGCAGAAGTATTTGTGGATGCCACCGGTTTTTCCTTCCTTGTGAGAGGAAAGAGGAGTACACCTTGGCCAAGTAAATCGGGGCCAAGGCAAAGAAAAGATGGAGTCGTCACCTAGATTTGGTCTAGAAACCATTTACATAGCACCCTTACGTGGAAGGATCAATTTTACTACTAGAGTATGGGTTCAGAGTTTAGGCATGATTTTGGAAATGTATTAGGCACCCAAAATCATCCAACCCGTGGGTAACGGTCTACTCATTGTGCCTTACATTTTAATTTCATTAAAGGCACATTCAATATTGTATTCTATACTCACACACACACTAGCATACATCTAAGCATATAACATGGCATTTCATCCCAAATCCTAACATACATCTATCATGCTTCTCATATCATCACAAACCCTAGCATACATATATCATGGTAATCCACATCAAACCTAGCATACATCTATCATGGTAATCATCTCATTTCATCCAAGGCAGCAAGCGAACAAGGTATCTTAAAGGCAGTAATATAGTAGCAATCAAAAAAACATGTTTATCATATTGATAGCATAGCACATGGACTTTGCATATACACATTCATCAAGGGAATATCAAGGCCATATAACAAACAAATGCATGAAAATGTGAAATGCATGACTCACATTTACTTACCTCGTTGCACCACAATACCTATACATCAATGCATGGACATTTGAATGCATGTTCATGGCATATCAAAGTAAGAAACAGAAAGAAACCCTAATCTAGCATGCTAAAGGCAAACAAACAATTAAACAGAGAAACAGAGACTCAAAAGCATAAAAGTAGGTCAAAACAGAAGCATGTTAAGTGAAAGAAAAGAAGAAACATAAGCAGAAAATTCAAATTAGGGTTTTTAGGCACAAGTATATGTGCATATACATAGGCTTGCGTACGCAAGGCAGTTGTACACATACACATACTTCGAGCCTATGTACGTATGCAGGAAAGGAAGTATACGCACGTAGACACGCCCTGAACCCTAACCCAGTAAAACAGAAACACATAGCAAAACTTAAAACTAACAAATCTAACAACCCAACAAGCTTTTAAATAGTAATCTACCAAACCCTAGGTTGCCTAAACATACTAAAACATAAACAAAACAAGAAAACAGAATTAAAATAAAGAAATAAAAAGAAAAAAAATATGTTAGAACTCAGTACCTTAAACAAGAAGCTTTTCAAGCTTGATTTTGACTGTTCCCCTCAGTCAATCTATTCATAATCAAATACAAAAGTGATTAGCTATCTTAAAACCTCGAATATCAAGATCAGAAAATGTCCCAATCAAAAGAAAATTGACTTGAGAATGTTTTAATGTACCTAAAAATTACCATATTTATTTTAACATAGCATTAAAAAATACACTTCATATCTCTTCTCTTACTTATACATCACACATTAAAATAACATAAAATAAAATCAACATTTTCTTAAAAAAAAAAAAAAAAAAAAAAAACCTCAACTACTAAAGAGAGAGACATTAGTTAGAGGAGAGAGAATAAGAAATAAAAGAATAAAAAAAAGTAGCATTGAGCTATAGTGCACTTCTACTAGTAGCTCAAAATTAAATTAGCACATCCAATGCTAGTGCTTAGTAACTTTGAATCTCTACAAACTTTACTCAAATTATTGAAAAGAGAAATGGAAATAAGCTTGGTGGAAGAAAGACCACACACACACACATGCATATCTCTCTCTCTCTCTCTCTCTCTCTCTCTCTCTCTCTATATATATATATATATATATATATATATTAATAGCCAAACCTCAAATAAAATCCAATTAGATTTTAATTGGATTCTCAATTTTGCGCCATGTGTTCCATTTAATTTTTAATTTTATACCAAGTGAATTATTGAGTGTAAAAATAGAAAAGTCCAAATTCAATTATATTTTTACTTTGGATTTCAATTGGAGTCAAATTTTCCACCACATGTCCATTTAATTTTTTAATTTTCATGACAAGTGAATTATTGGATGCAAAAATTGAAGAGTTTAAATTCAATTAAATTACACACACACACACACACACACACACATAATGAGAAACCATAATATATTTTAAATAGAGCAAAACTTAGATACAGTACTTATGTCCTATTCCTTAAACTTCCTTTTTAAGGTTCTGCCATGTGGATTTTTTTTCATGAGATGAAAGTGTATTTTTTAATTAAGTAATCACATGGTTGAATCTTAAGAAGAGAACCTAAGAAACAGCACCTAAGGTATTATACCTCATTTTTGTCCTTTAAAAAATGTATGATTTAAAGAAAATGTAAACTAATACCATGTATAATTTGAATCTTTTCTCAAAAAAAGTTGTAATTTGAACTCTATAATTTTTATTGTTTTTAATTATACCCGTGCATATGCATGGGGCTACATACTAGTATGTGTGTGTGTGTGTGTATATATATATATATAGAGAGAGAGAGAGAGAGAGAGAGAGAGAGAGAGGGGTATTAGTATATATAACTATAAAGTAAAGACCTACACATGCTTAATAAAATTTAATTTAGCTATATGAATGAAACCCCGTTACATATACCAGCTTTGCTTGGCTGCGTTGATTTTATTAGAGCTGTTTTAGTTAAAGGAAAAATTATAATCATAAACATATGGTAATATAACTAAAAACATGCTAAAAATATTACAAAATTTATTATATAACTTTTACAAACTGGTATGACACTAGAAACTAATGTGACAAAAAATACTTCCTCAAAAAGAAAAAAAAAAGGCAAATTTTTTTTTTTTAATAATAAATAAATGAATCATAATGGAAATATTACAAATTTTATTACATAAAACTTATTATCACTAAATCACCAAAAAATATTTTAAATATTAATTAATTATATAGTTTAAATAGCATAGAGCATATTTTAGACATTAATTTACAAACTTATAAAAATAATTCTAGCAATTTTCCTCCCAGGTCTCGAGTGAGGCTCAAAGAATTGAGATTTAAAAAATAAAAAAAAATCTAATTTCCTTATTCTTTTAATAGAACTGCCATTCCATAGGAAAAGAAAATTGAGAAAAATAAAAATAAAGACCTTCTAGGCAGAGATTGACGAAAAAAGTGTAAGAGCTTTATTACTTACAAAAATTATTAAAAAAATTCCAGTACTCAGTTGTGTTAGAAGCTCAATTAATGAGCTTGTAAATTCCTGCCATAAAAGTCTTTAGCTTTTGGAAAAGGAAGGGCTTCTGTGCAGTGATCAATGATCACCGGATCCAGTAGGATATGGACACATGTCCAATTTTAAACACGTGTTCGTATCGCAATCTGTTCAGTGCTCACTGGAACTGGACATAAGCTGCTCCGTTTGGAAAATTGATGTCTACGAAGACTAAAACAGAATAGAGGTTAGAGACTTGGGGTGTTTGGTACATCTACTTAATCACACATTTTTAATTTTTAAATAATATTACACATATTTTTATATATTTTTTTACTCACATATTAGCAAACAACAAAATATATGTTTTATACACATGTGTTTATGCTTTAGTTTATTGAATTATCCAGTTTACCCAAAAAAAAAAAAAAATGTTTTCAATGAAAAACGACATTTCTTAACAGCTTTTGAGAGCGTTGCATAATGAGAATTGGTGAAAACTGAGAAGTGAAAGGCATAAAAACACACGCGCGAACATGCATATATACGAAAGCGAATGCATTTTTACTATAGTAGCATCTAAAAATAAATGTTACTTTATACAGTGGAGTGAGATTCAAATGTGAAGAAAGTTTACCTACAAACTAGTATACTAGTAGGTAATGGCAACAAACTTCAACTATATATTTTTTTATTGGATGTTAATTTTAATAAATCTATAATTAAATTATAATTTTTTATTATATTCTTTATACTTTTAAAATTTCAAGAAAATTAAAAATTAATAACTATATTATCAATAAAATATTTAAATTCAGGGGCGGCTTTACTGTCAGCCCAGGAGGTTGAACCCCCTTAGAGCAATTACATCAGTTGATGTAAAATTGTGCAAAATAGAAAAAGGTACTCATTTTACACGATATGAGCAAAAAAACCTCCCACATCAGCCCGTGCAAACTTGTGTATAAATGTAAGTTGCTACAGTACCCGTGCAAATATGCACGGTACTGTAGCATGTGCATATAATTTTTTAACAATTTTTTCTTTCTCCTCTCTAACTAACTCTCAGCTCCCTCTCTCTCTCTCTCGGCGTATAGCTCTTTCTTTCTTCCTCTTATCTAATCAATCTTTCTTCCGCTAGCTTTCGTCGATCGCCATCGCCGCCGCCGATCGCTCTTTCTTCCTTTGTTTCTCGTTGTTTTCGGGTTGAATGGGCTTGATCAGTGGGTTTCGGGTTGAATGTCTCTCGCCATTGCCATCGACACCACTTGCCTTTGGAGGCGTCGATCTTGTTTCTCGTTCTCGCCATCGCCACCGGAGGCGTCGATCTTGTTGCTCAAGGTGAGGCGTCGATTTCGGGTGGGTTGTGGGGATTGTGTTGCTGGGTTTGTTTCGATTCTGGGTTGTTGGATTGTGTTGTTAGGTTGTGTTGATTCCGGGTGCGTCGATCTTGTTGCTGGGTTTTTTTTTTTTTTTTTTTTTTTTTTTTTTTTTTTTTTTTTTTCTGGTTTTCTGCCGGTGGATTGTGTGGATTGTGTTGCTGGGTTTGTTTCGATTCTGGGTTGCTGGATTGTGTTGCTGGGTTATGTTGATTTCGGGTGCATCGATCTTTTTGCTGGGTTTGTTTTTCTAGTTTTCTGTCGGTGGGTTGTGTGGATTCCGGTGTGATACCGGTGTGGGTTGGTGGCTGTGGGTCGATGGCTGTGGGTCGATGGCTGTGTGGGTAAAGAAATGAATATTTTATTTGAATAAATGTGTAGAATAGACAAACTGATATGGGAGTTTTGTAAAAATAAGTATGTAAAATGGAAAAAGTAGATTTTAGATGTACAAAATGGAAAAATTTATGCACAAGCTGATGTAATTGCTCTTACCTGGCCAAAAAATAAAAATTATATATATATATATATATATATATATATTGTTCATATTCCAAAAATAAAATTTTGATCACTATAACCATAAATTTTGTTTAATCCCCAATGAAAATAAACTTGAATACAATCATCTTAGTATGTGTTTGAATTAGAATGAAAAATGAAAATTATTTTACTATTCAACTTATTTTTACTACTATTTATAAACTCCACTGTATTTTTTAATACTATTTATAAACCCATATTATTTTAACTAATTTTTATATAAAGTACTTTCAATAATTTTTTTTTAATTTTTATAAAATATCCCGTATTTAAACACATCCTTAATGCTGAGATTGACGTAAATGTAGACGGTAAAGCGCAAAACCAAACAATTTGGTCACTAAACAGTAAAAGATTTCTTATGAAAAAACAAAACTTTGAATTCCAGCACACGGTTTTGTCAAAGACTCAAGAGCTCAATGAATGAGCTATGTCATATTTCCTGTCACAAAAGTGTTTTGCTTTTTGAAAATTGGTGTTAAGCGTGTCTTTTTTTTCAGATAGGGAGAGAAATATGCCTGCAAGGAGAGCAAAAGAGTCAAGAATATCAGACCTGATTACTTGTGCATCACGCTCAATCTCATTGATGACTGATTAAAAAGCAGCTCGGCCAAACAAGAAATGCTATCTTCGTGGATTGGATTCTATAGCAGAGTGTCAGAGAATCTTTGAAATACAATGAAGTCGACTCCACACCATGCACCTTCACTTTGAAATATAATAATTTTTATATTTCAAAGTGAAGGTGCATGGTGTCAGAGAATCTTTCAATAATAATTTTTTAATTTCTATAAAATATCCCATATTAAAACATTAAAATTTCTTGATATTTTAGTTATTTAACAATCTTCACACATCATTAATACCATTCACTCTATTTAACGGTGGCTCTAGAATTTTTTTTTAAGATGATTATTAAGAAATTTTAATTAAAAAAATTTTATAAAAAAATAATTTGAATATATTAAGTTGTTAACTCACACGAAAAAAAGATAATTACATTAAGTATTACAATTTCATTCTATAAATTTTCATATTTCAAAATTATTATAAAATAATTCATTATCATTTGTCATTATATATTATTAATGTTGATAATTGTGACTATTTTATTTTGTTATGTTTATATAACATTTTTATTTTTATACGGTTATCATTATTTGTTTGTAATCAAATTTGTAATATTTCTATTATCTCTAATAAATTAAAAAGGTCATAAAAATATTACAAAACTGATTACTTATTACATATTAATGGGCAGAGACTTCAATAAAAATTGGGGAAGTTTAAAGGAAAATAATAGGAAAACGTCATTTAGTTAAATCACATGATTCACATTCAAATCAAATATATGGCCGAGAGCAAAAGAGTAAAAAGAAAAAGTCTAGTAACGTAACAAATTACATAATTTCTTTGTTACTTAATATTTGAAATAAAATATTAAGAAGAAATTACATAATTACAGGTATTATATTTTAAAAAATAAATAAAATAAGCATTCTTTGAAAGTATTTTCACAAAACAAATTTTGAAAACTTAGATAATTTGATAAAATTATTAATTTATTTTTTTCCTATATATTGTAAAATTATAACTAAAACATTTTGCCTCTTCAAAATTTTATAAATTTTTACCACGAATAATTCTTTATATCATCGAGAAACTATAAATAACAACTTATTATCATATGAACCGACAAATTTTCAGTGAGAAGATGACTGAGAGTGTAAAAACTGAAAAGTTTGACGGAAATAACAGAAAAACTTCAAATGTATGGGCGAGAGCAAAAGAATAAAAAAGATCAAACCTTATTAATAACCCATTCACGTGACTCATCAGGCACTCTGCTCTCTTAACTCTCAGGGTGTCAGATGGACAAACTTATCTAGTAGCTCAATATGAAAGCGAATAGAGAGAGTCAAAAATTGAGGCGCTGCATAATGACAATCGGTGATCACATTGTTCCCATACAAAGTGAGAGAGATTGACCGACTTTATAAGAGAGGAAGATTTTCCATCACTGAGTAAGAGACTGAAGTCAAAAAATAACCACTTTTGGACTTTAGTAGCGCACGAAAATTACAACACTATACCCTCCTAGAAAAATATCCTAAAGCCACCACTATTTAAATTATTCTTCTTTCGGCGAGAAGATCTGAAGAAGTACTTTTGAAGACTTGCAACAATTATTTTTTAAATCATTCTTTTTTTTCTTATCTTTTTTTCCAGTGGAGTATTATTGAAGACTTGCAATAATTATATTTACTAAATCAATTTTGTTCAACCCTTTTACTGTATGGTATTAACTTTGCATAAGTATCAATCACTCTTTTTTGAGCATAGATAAGTATTATTGAAGACTTTCAACTTTGCAAAAGTATCAATCATTTTATTTTATTATTATTATTATTATTATTTTGACGGAAAGAAGTATTATTGAAGAATTACAATAATTACATTTGATTATTATTGAAGACTTTTAACTCTGCAAAAGTATCAGTTTGTTAGAACATGTCTAGTATAAAAACATGTCTAGTTTAAGGTATTTATATCTTAGAACATTTTTAGACATTGCTGAAGTTGATTCAAGTCAATATCCAAGAACAGTCAAGTTGCAGAAATAAGAATTTAGAATTTGCCTTGCTCGACTGATCAAGAGACAACTTCAACCGATCGAGATGCGTTTTCTGCAGATTTTAAATAAAGCCCAAAAGCCAGCGAAACATTTAGGGTTTGAGTCTAACATTGCCAAGTATAAAAGAAAAACTCTAATACATGTTTTCCAAGACTTGTGAGTGTGAGAGACTGTGCGCCTGGCCCGTTTTATATGATGTTGGGCCAAATCCACGTGCATGGGTAGAGTCGTGTTATTGCCTCTCAAAATGAAGGTTCGACTAGTTATATTTTCCCCCTTAGATTAGGGGTTTTACAATGGAATCGCCACTTATTTAATTATTGGAAAAATAAGAAAACCATAATTGAAAAATTCCTCGTTTTATTAATTTGAAATTGAATTTACATTGATTATAGGAAAATTACATGGTTTTGGTCCTAGATACAATCTAAGATAAAATACATGGTTTTGTTTCCTAGTTACAATCTAAAAATTGAAAATTACATGGATAAGCATTTGATCTACTAACCCTTGATCTAAGTTCGGAAGCTGTGTTACAAGATGAGAAGGTGTTAGACACCCATTTTGCCCGGTAAAATCGGTCTTCTAGACTATGGTATTCATATCATATCATCCAATATGTCAATCAATTTACATGTTGAATTTTAGTCCCTACATTTTTAGGCGATTTCCATTTTAGTCCCTAAGTTTTATTTTTACCGCTTTTAGTCCCTATTCTGAAAAACGCCTCCATTTTAGTCCCTGCCGTTACATCAGAAACAGAGAAAGCTGACGTGGCAAACGGCAGAAATAAATAATATTAAATTAATGCCCACCTGGCTTAAATTAATAATAAAAAATATTTTTTGACATTAAAAAAAGCCACGTCAGCATTTAAATTAAAAAAATTAATTTATTAATACTCCAAACCCTTTCTCTTCGTATCACAACAAACAAGCTCACTTTCTCTTCACTTTTCCCTCATTTTCCCACCTACCAAACAGATCTTTCCATTCTCCAAATGGCCCGTACCAAGCAGACAGCTCGTAAGTCCACCGGAGGCAAGGCGCCAAGGAAGCAACTCGCAACAAAGGCCGCTCGTAAGTCAGCTCCGGCGACCGGAGGAGTGAAAAAGCCACACAGGTTCAGGCCAGGAACGGTGGCTCTGAGAGAGATCAGGAAGTACCAGAAGAGCACGGAGCTTCTGATCCGAAAGCTCCCATTCCAGAGGCTGGTGAGAGAGATCGCTCAGGACTTCAAGATCGACCTCCGATTCCAAAGCAGTGCCGTCTCGGCTTTACAAGAAGCCGCCGAGGCTTACTTGGTTGGGCTCTTTGAGGACACCAATCTGTGCGCCATTCACGCCAAGAGAGTCACCATCATGCCTAAGGATATCCAGCTCGCTCGGAGGATCAGAGGTGAGAGGGCTTAAGATTAGATAGACGGGTTAGATCTTCAAAAAAAACTACTACTTGTCTTTTTTTTTGATTAGGCGTTTGTGATGTGAATCTGGTTTGGGAAAAACAATGTAATGATTTTTAATGTTTGAATTTAGTATTAAAAAAAAATTGAAGTTTCGTGATTTATATTGTGGTTTTTTTTTTTAATTGCAAAATGCTAACACCTTATCTTAAATTGGGTCTAGTTGGATTGTGATTGTTCTAACCAAATGTTACTTTGATGCTAAATTGATTCAAAGAAAATTGGGTCAGTGCATGATGTGGGTTGTTAACATTTCGTTTTAATTTTTTTTATTTAGTTAAAATTAATAAATTAATTTTTTTAATTTAAATGCTGACGTGGCTTTTTTTAATGTCAAAAAATATTTTTTATTATTAATTTAAGCCAGGTGGACATTAATTTAATATTATTTATTTCTGCCGTTTGCCACGTCAGCTTTCTCTGTTTCTGATGTAACGGCAGAGACTAAAATGGAGGCGTTTTTCAGAATAGGGACTAAAAGCGGTAAAAATAAAACTTAGGGACTAAAATGGAAATCGCCTAAAAATGTAGGGACTAAAAGTGACTTTATTCCTTTAATTTATTAAATATTGCATTTGGATTGAAAAATAAATTCTAGTGAATGTGTGTGTATAGTGATATCCTAAATTTAAGGATTTGAAAGAATTATGAAACAAACATGTTTTTCATATTTTTGATGTGAATTTAAGATCAAAACTAGTGTTTATGCATAAACATGTGAGGAATAACCAAGAATATGTGAAGAACACATAAGAACATTTAGGATATGTTTGGTACACTGAATGTGGATTACAACAGGAATGGTAATCTTCATTACCATGAATAAAAGATGTTGTAATGGAATAACTAAACTTATTCATTAGTTTGGTTGTGAGTTATAACATTAGAATAGAACTTATGATCTATTTTAGGAAATATCTCATTCATACAAATATATTTCCTAGAAAATTACATATTTTAAATTTTAGAGTGATGAGTTATTTTTTGATGATTTTTTATTTCCATAATTGTTAGGTGGATATGGAAAGTTTATTTATTTGGAAATATATTAATATTGGAAATTATTACATCTACTATGGAATGACTATTACAACCATTTTAGAGAGGAATAGTTATTTCTCATTTTAAAGAATAGTTATTCATAAGGAATGATTATTCCCTGTAATAAAAACATAACCAAACTATTGAATAGCTAAACCATATGAATAACTATTATATTACAGTGCCTATTACAGTCTACCAAACGTGCCCTTAAGAAGATTCAAACATATTCAAGAGAATTTAAAAAATTACTATCATGCTTTAATCCTAAATTCTCATCATGACAACACAAAAAACAAGTTAGGGAAAGAGATTATATCTTCATACAATATCCATACGGTGGAGGAGGAGACTCTTGGTAGAGGTCCTAAGGGTGGAGGAAAAGAAGAGTTAGGAGAGGAAGAGTGAGTCTCACTCAATACCTTGAGTCTCAGGAAGACTAAGATATGACAAAACTACCTAATTTCACTAGAACTCAAGAGAGGAGAAGAGAGAGGGTTTTTGTGTGTTTTGGAATAAAGGAGAGGGAGGGTTTATGTAGTAGTGATGGACAAAATATGAATGGAAGGCTATTTAATGAGGGTTGACAAAGAATCATGAATCTAGACCTCATTTTAACCTTGGGAGAAATCTGGTGCATTAAATGGAAAGATTGGTGGGAGTAAGGAACAAGCCAAGTTCGGTTTTCCTGTAGCTGCTGTAACAGCCTATAGAGCTAATTTCGAAAAATCATATCTGACTCAATTCTGATCAGAATTGTCTCATTCTTGTGCTTAAGTTGAAGCTTCGGATGTCTAGTTTTTGGGAAAATTAACCTCATTCACAGATTCAAAATATTTTGAGAGATATCGATGAAATGGTGAGCAGAGATCATTTGTTAGAAAATGAATTTAGCACAATTAACATTAATAAGTCCCAAATTATCTCCCAATTAACATTAAATGGCTCCAATCACTCCCATTTCAGACTTAATTGGTTCTAAATTTACTCTAATTAAAATATAATTGCACAAATTATTTATTGAATAATTAATGTTTAACTATCTAATTAATTGTATGCAACCTCACCATAAAATGTAATCCTAACCAATCAAATTATGACACATCATTGATCTCAAATTGATTACATTTATAACCAATTGAAATTAATTGTTCATAATCACATATAGTCAGACTCAATTTGTAATAGTGCATCTCAGCCATTAAAACTTGATTTGATGGTAACTTTCCATCTAGTAGTTCGATTAGGGCTTATGACTAGTCAATTTGATCGTTACGACATCAAGATCATTTTGGTGAAATGAGATTAAGGATTTAATGGTCAGAATTAAGATGCATATTTCCAAGGCAAAATTACCCTTTTACCCTTCATGTGAGGTTAAATGCAAGTTGCAAAATGGGGTGTCAACAGTAAGTTACTCCTATAAGATCTGAGAGATTCTGTAACCTTCTAACTCAATAAGCATCTACTGGAGATTAGATTGATATTGCATAAACTGGTGGAGATAAGTTGCTGCAAACATGATCAACTATTGTTGATGATCTAAACCTTTGAGTGAAGATTTCAAAGTCACAAACTAGAGTGTTTGTGTGCAATAGATTCAAAATAGAAGAATTCGTGGATTCAAAGTTGTGTGTGGTCACATGAGTAAGTACTACATGAAGTAGCATTAGATTTAGGAAAAATCTATTGTAAACACTTCCATTCTATTTAGTGAATTTGTTACCTTGTGGATTGTTTAGGTTAAATCATCCCTAGGTTTTTTACCTTGAAACTGAACAGTTTCATTGGTTTTCCTAAGTCATCATATCGTTGTGTTCTTTACTTTTCCACTGTGTATGATGTGATTTATTATTGTTTGTCTTAGATCTGGATAATGAACCTAAGTAACAACTTGGTTAATAAATTATGTTAAACAATCTGAGTTTACAAGGGTCTAAATAACTAACATAGTTATTCTTTTTATTCTTTTTATTTTTTTTTCCAATGGAGTATTATTGAAGACTTGCAATAATTATGTTTGATACTATATCAATTTTGTTCAACCTTTTCACTGTGTGATATTAGCTTTGTAGAAGTATCAATCACTCTTTTTTTGGGCATTTTTTTTCTTTCCAATGGAGTATTATTGAAGACTTGCAATAATTGCATTTGATACTGAATCAATTTTGATCAACCTTTTCACTATGTGGTATCAGCTTTGTAGAAGTATCAATCACTCTTTTTGGGCATTGTTTTTGGTGGAGAATTATTGAAGACTTGCAATAATTAGGTTTGATACTAAATCAATTTTTTTCCACCCTTTGCACTATGTGGTATCAGCTTTGCAGAAGTATCTGTGGGTGCCACTGGTTTTTCCTTCCTTGTGAGAGGAAAGAGGAGTACACCTTGGCCGAGTGGACCGGGGCTAAGGCAAAGAAAAGATGGAGTCGCCATCTAGATTTGGTTTAGAAACCATTTACATAGCGCCCTTACGTGGAAGGACCGATTTTACTACTAGAGTATGGGTTCAGAGTTTAGGCACGATTTTGGAAATGTATTAGGTACCCAAAACTATCCAACTCGTGGGTAATGGTCTACTCAGTGTGTCTTACATTTTAATTTCATTAAAGGCACATTCAGTATTGCACTCAATACTCACACATACACTAGCATACATCTAAGCATAGAACATGGCATTTCATCCTAAATCCTAACATACATCTATCATGCTTCTCATATCATCATAAACCCTAGCATACATATATCATGATAATCCACATCAAACCTAGCATACATCTATCATGGTAATCATCTCATTTCATCCAAGGTAGCAAGCAAACAAGGTATCTTAAAGGCAGTAATATAGTAGCAATCAAACAAACATGTTTATCATATTGATAGCATAGCACATGGACTTTGCATATACACATTCATGAAGAGAATATCAAGGCCATATAACAAACAAATGCATGATAATGTGAGATGCATACTCACATTTACTTACCTCGTTGCACCACAGTACCTATACATCAATGCATGGACATTTGAATGCATGTTCATGGCATATCAAAGCAAGAAATAGAAAGAAACCTTAATCTAGCATGCTAAAGGCAAACAAACAATCAAACAGAGAAACAGAGACTTAAAAGCATAACAGTAGGTCAAAATAGAAGCATGTTATGTGAAAGAAAAGAAGAAACATAAGCAGAAAATTCAAATTAGGGTTTCTAGGCACGAGTATATGTGCATATACATAGGCTTGCGTACGCAAGGCAGTTGTACACATACACATACTTTGAGCCTGTGTATGTATGCAGGAAAGGAAGTATACGCACGTAGACACGCCCTGAACCCTAACCCAGAAAAACAGAAACACAGAGCAAAACTTAAAACTAATAAATCTAACAACCCAACAAGCTTTTAAATGGTAAACTACCAAACCCCAGGTTGCCTAAACATACTACAACATAAACAAAACAAGAAAACAGAATTAAAATAAAGAAATAAAAAGAAAAAAAAATGTTAGAACTTAAAACCTCAAACAAGAAGCTTTTCAAGCTTGATTTTGACTGTTCCCCTCAGTCAATCTATTCATAATCAAATACAAAAGTGATCTATCTTAAAACTTGAATATCAAGACCAGAAAATGTCCCAATCAAAAGAAAATTGACTTGAGAATGTTTTGTGAAAAACTCCCTTTTTGATTCACTATTTCTAGTGAATCTTAGGTTTTCCTTTAGGATTTTCTATGTGCCTTGAAAAGGTACCATGTATGGATTTTTATATTGAGAAAATAGAGGTTTGGAACAGCTCCCAGATGATGTGGGATTCATTCCAAGCCTCAGTCTTTAATGCAGAAAACTTGCCTTTCATAGCTTTTGGAACCTTAGCTGTGTATGCAGGCCCATGTATGCGTATGCAACCCTAAGGTTTTTGTGGTCTTTTATTTCCAAAAATAGCTTTATTTTATTCATAAAAGAGTTATATTTTCCATAAAGCCTTACTCAAGTGAATTTATAATATGATTGGGCCTTAAACCAACCTTGGGCTTTAGAATTTTACCATTATTGAGGAATGAGGGCTTGAGTCGTAAGGGGTACAAAATAAAATGTCTACAATATCAATCACTCTTTTTTTGGCACTTTTTTGGTAGAATATTATTGAAGACTTGCAATAATTATGTTTGATACTGAATCAATTTTGTTCAACCTTTTATTTGAAGTATTAATCATCCTTTTTTTAGCCATATGACATTATCGGGTTTACTTGGAAACCATTTGTAACAATCCGAGGAAAGTGTCAATCACATTTGCACATATAATCTAAGATGACTAGTTAAATTACCATTGGAGCTCCTCATAATCATTTATATACCCAAGATCCACTTAGTAAACACCCAATGTAAGACTCAACACACGTTCACATCTCACATACACAAACAATTCAAACCATACAATTTGGAGAATCATAGTATCAGTTCTTGTAAGCAAGCCTGAAAGCTTGATAGAAGCTCGACGGAAAAAAGAAAGCCTCTATCAGTGTCCAAAAGTCCTTCCCTAGTATCAAAAAAGAAAATTTATACTTATAATATTTTTAAGAATTTGAATAAGAATAAGTGTTTAAAGTATTATTTAAGAATTTTAAGAATCAAGTAAATTTAAAGTTTTCAAAAATAGGTTTATATTCAAAGTCTTTATATATATATATATATATATATAATTCTTTCTAGCCATTAATAAACATGGTTGGATTTTAGGTTCATTATTTGACAATAAAAGACTCTAGAGTCAACCGACTTCACAAGAAAAGGTTCAATTGACTTGCAATCACTCTACTTAATTTATTGCGAAATTTGCCATGGATTGTTTCTTTGGTAAATAATCTGTCATGGATTTATAAAACAAATGAACCTTGCGATAAAAGCAGTGACAAGATAATTAAGTATTAATGAATTTCGTATTCTCAATTATCGTACAAAATTCATCACTAAAAGAAAGTGTAAAAAACAAATTGGAGCACATATCAATGAATTTCATATTGTCAATTACATTGTAAACATGAAAGAAATTAAGTTATATATAATTAAGTATTAATGAATTTCACACTCTCAATTACTGTTCGTAATTCATCACTAAAAGGAAGTGTAAAAAAATATTGGAATACACAGGAAAGAATTTCGTATTCTCAATTATATTGTAAACATGATTTTTTTTTTCTTTTTTGGTTGCAAATAAACATGAAAAAAATTGAGTTATTATATATATATATATATATATATATATATATATATATATATATATATAAACTAATCACATGTGGAAAATGCCAACTTAGGTCGGCTCCTACCCATTTTTTTATATACCCTTAGTACATTGGTTAATAATCCATTTAAAAAAAGTTTTTTATGGAAAAAGAAAAAAAAAAACAATTAGTGTTTGACAGTTCTTTCATTTCCCATAAAAGTGGTATCAAAAGTGAGAATACTGACATGAGTAACAAGAAATCATGTGAAAAACACGATCACCTGCTAGTGGAAGGCTTTCTACGTTCAGTCAATCTACGTAGAGTGAATTGGTCCCTAAGGAACCCCCGAAAGGGCTGCTGTCCGATGGGTACACGAAAGTGATGACTTCAGTTTCAACAAACATATGAATTCCATAGAAAAAGGAGGACCAACCAATAAAGTTGGTGAAAGATAGAAAATTTTGGCTTGAATTAATAAAGTCAAATGGTTTATTTTCCCTTAAACTAGTAGACGTAGTTTCCTCAGTATCAAGTTTGAGTTAAATATAAGATCACCAATAATCATTATATATATATATATAAAACACCCTAACTTATACAACTGGAGTAATGTCTCTAATTGTATTGTGCTTTAGCCTTTTAGAATATATATATATATATATATATATATTGGAGGAAAAAGACGGATCAATATTATTCAATCAAATGAAAAATCAACAACAACAAAATAAAAAATGTCTGATGGAATATCCTCTATCCAGACTAACAAAGGGAAAGATAACCTAACTCTCTTAGCTAAATTATAGGCTACATCGTTACCATGTCTCCTAGTATGGGAGAAGAAATGAGTTCTAAGAATGCATATATTAAGAATACATATTAATATTACACATGAAAAAAATAATGAATTTGGATTTTGGCTTAGTTTTTCATTTCTGAAAATAAAAAAATAAAATAAAAACGGAGTTAAGTAAAGAAGACTTACATAAGAATTGGACTACTAAATCTAATTTAGCAAAATATTATAAGTTAGCCCACCCGTAGGAGCCTTTTTAGATCCTTCTTTTTCTCTTGTATCCAATTTCATGTTGGCAGTAAATTTTGCACATATATGGAACAAAGCACCAAAAAAAGAAGAAAAAAAAACCACAACAAATTAAATCAACAAATTAAACCACAAAAAAAGATAGACTACATGGAACAAAGCACCAAAAAAAGAAGAAAAAACCACAACAAATTAAATCAACAAGAAAATATTGATGTCAACAACAAACAATGATACAAATATTTAGCTTGCTATATGTTGAGGTACAATTTTTTCACTCACATCACATGCCCCAATCCTATTTAATCACATATATTTATTCACCAAAAAAATACAAAAATATCACCCATAAATTATTTTGGGCCTCCATGAATATTTCTCATTCCATTGGTCCATAAATATTTCCTATCTTATCATCTAAATTGGGTCACGATATAAACTATCACAAAAAGCCCAAAAATTCATATCTTATCTAATTTTATTATCATTATTTAGCTAAGCCAAAAACTGGCTTTACGAGTCCAATGCACACATCCTATTCTTTTAAAAACCCAATTTTCATTGGCAATATCAAAAGCCCAGTTTATGTTGGCACTATTAAAAGCCCAAACTTGATATTTGACACTATTTAGTAAAAAACCAAAGGTTATCAATACTTGGCAAAATACTATATCATAAGTATTTCACTTTTTTTTTTAATTATAAGAAATGATAAGTATTTCACTTAAAGTCTAATGATGAACAATACTTTAATTTCTTAAACCTATTATTATAATATTACAAGCCCATGGAACCTATCTTATAAAATCCATGATAACTATTTATTTTATGTAACTCTATTCATTTTTCAAAAACCCATGGCAAACATATATCAAGCCCATGGAGAATTATGAATTTGTGTTATTAATATAAAAGATCATGAAAAGTTATGATTATTTATCTTAAACCATGACATTTATTTATTTCATACCTTATTATAAAACCTATGGTAACTATTTATGTTACGTAACACTATTCATTTTTCCAAAACTTATGGCAAACATATATCAAGCCCATGGAGAATTATGAATTTGTGTTACTAATATAAAAGTCCATGAAAAGTTATGATTATTTATCTTAAACCCATGACATTTATATATTTCATACCATGTTATAAACCCATGGAATTTATATAAGAACCCATTGTCACTATTTGTCTTATATCACAACATTCATAATGTTTATTTCCAAAACTCATGGTTAGTTGGTAGGTATTTGCATGAAAAATTGACTCCAATTGACCTGACCGACCTCACCTCCAAAGCTCACCATTCATCACCCTCCCCCCTCTCTCAGATGTAGATCCGACGAGATTTGTCGAGAATCGATGCGATCTCGATGAGATTCGTTGAGATCTTGCAAGTTCTCGACTAGATCCAGCCAGATCTCGACCAGAGACGTCAAGATTTGGCCAAATCTCTACCAAAGTTGCTGCTCCATTAGTTTTGACTGAAATCGATCACTGCCTAACCAAACTGAAATCGACTCCACTCGTGGTTTTTGGTAGTCGACGGTGAGTTAGTTGCCCTATCACCAGAAGTTGTCGAGTCGATTCTGAGTTGGGCACAAACCCAACCCAAATCAACCCATGGACAACCCTAGTTCCCAAAATTTACTTCTAAAGTCAAATCTTAGCTATGTCACTGTCTTTAACCACAGTTACCAAATCCTAACTACTTATCTATTATTATAAAAAAAAAAATACATATTAAAGGGGCATCATTTTATATATGTTTAATTTACCCTTAAAAATATTTGTGCACACTCTAATTTAAAATCTTACACATCGAGATCAAATATCATCCCAACCCAAAACCAAATAACAACATAAATCACAAATCTCTCTCTCTCTCTCTCTCTCTCTCTCTCTCTCTCTCTCTCTCTTATATAAATTTCATCTAATTTCTCTTATTTATCTGACTATCTCGGTATCTTTGACTCTGAGAATACAAAGTGAGTGTTTTGAGTCTTGAGTGTCACTCTCTTTGTTATAAATTTATACTATATATGTGTGAATCTGTATCTGATACTGATTGTGGATTTTTTTTTAATTATAATGTTAATTGTGTGAATTTTTTTTTTGGCAATATCTCACTCACCATAGAGCCCACCTCTAAGTGAGATGAAGGGAATATATTCCCCGAGTACTTAATAATTTTCTTATGTATTAATATGACGTTGGGATTGATGGAGGGGTCAAATCAGGACAAATGTCTTTTACTCCTTTTCTCTTGGCCACACCTTTGATTTGAATGTGATTCAACTATGCGTTAATTTGTGTCGGTTTGAGAACGACATATTTAATTATTTTGTTGAAAACTTTTTATTAAAAGTGTATAAGTATATTTGTACTTTGAAAAAAGTGAAACAAAAAAATTATGAAAATTTGAGAAAAAAAATAGATTTTAAAAAGTTATATATAAAAGCTAAAAATTAAAAGCTAAGTTTATAAGCTCTAGTCAAACATAATTTTTTTGTTATTATTTCCCTTTAATTTAATATCTCTAGTGTAAGGACAATCAATTTATTAAATATTTTTTTCTAATTTATTTTCAAAATAATGATAAGTTGTTTTAATAGAAAAATGAATAAATAACTTAAATTTCTACCTCTAAAAAACGCGTAGAGACTAATGATAGTTTCCATTAACACCACAAATATGTCAAAAAAGTGAAGTAAAAACATTGAAGCTGGTAGCTAGGTGAAGGGGAAGGTGCTATGGAGTCAAGTCGTCAACTTGTTTCAAAGCTAAATAACGAAAAACTTAAATTAATATTTATTCATTTAGTGTCTGTTTGGAATCTATTTATTTTGTTAAAATTGAAATTTTTTTTATTGAAAATATTGTAGATAAAAGTAAAAATTAGCTGAAATAGTACAATTGAATTTATAAATAGTATAAAAAAGTAGCCCATAAATCAAAACAAAATAAATTAAATAATAAAATAAATTGATTTTTTAATTTAGAGCTACACACATACTAAAAAAAAAAAAATCAAAACTAGTGAAAATGTTATTTATAGATGCATTTACATCCGCATGAGAAGACAAAAAGAACGGACTCGATTAGCACCACAATTGAAGCCAGGTAGGTGCAGTGAAAGTGCTGTGGACAATGGAGTCGACTTCATAGTTAATAAACAAAAAACACTTCAAAGATTCTGAAAATATGTTGTAGAATCCATCATGAATATAGCAATAATTTGTGTTGACGTTAGGATGGTGAGGACAGATACTTTTAACTCTTGCTCTCGGCCACACATTTGATTCAACCACATGAAGTTTCTCTGTTTTTCCCAACTTTTTGTATCTTACTGACCTTTAAGACTGGCATTGCTACAGAATTTCCTGTAGATCCGTCCTAGGCCCATCTTCTTCTCTACGGTCTTCTTTTCTCTCCTTTTTTTTCTGCCACCTGCTACCATTAATTTTCTTTCCAGACGAGGACAACATCACATGTGATATTTGAGAACTTATCAAACCTCAACCCTAGTCTATTTGACCTTTCTTATTCACCCAAATCCACACTTTAATAACTTGTGCAGAACCGAATACAAAAGCCTAAAAATCAGGCAGCTTGAGGCGTAAAGTAAAGGAAAATCAATCAGATTCAAAGCATTATCTTCGCGCATGCAGATTGGCTCAACGAGCCAGCATAGCATAGCAGCAGCAAAGCAATAATAGTAGCAGAGAAAGCAGTACTGTGGACTCGTTCATGTATGTACACATTCATGCTCAGTCCTCTTAGTTCTCGAACTTCAAAGCAAATCCAAAACCCATACCCAATCCTTTATTACTCCGCCAGTATCTAACATGTGAATGCCAGACCAAATTCAATTTTGAACCCCAAAAAAAATACAGTCAGAGAGAGAGAGAGAGAGGAAAAAAGCCTGATTTTGACCCATGAAAACTATCCACCATACCAGCTCATGACCTTTTTTTTCCACACAATGTGAATATTTGAACCCAGTTCTTCTTTTTTAATAAATAAAAAAAAACCCATTATTAAACTTCCCAAAATAGAAATAAAATATTAATTTTTTTATAAGGAAAAAAAAAAAACCCTAAACAGCTAAACTAAAAAACGCTAACATTAACATTAATATGAAATTTAAATAAAGAAGTTAATCCAGTGGGTTAAGTGTATAAAGAAGTTGCAGATTTTTAGTCTTTTGGGTTCGGTTCTGCACAAGTTATCAAAATGTGGATTTGTGTGAATAGGAAATGTCAAATAGACTAGACTTGAGGCTTGACAAGTTCTCAAATATCACATGTGGTGTTGTCCTCCTCTCAAAAGAAAATTAATGGTAGCAGGTGGCAGAAGAAGAAAAGAAAAGAAAAGAAGACCATATAGAAGAAGATGGATCTTCAGGAAATTTTGTAGCAGTGCCAGCCTTAAACCTTGTTAGGAAGTTAGTAAGATACAAAAAGTAAGAAAAAAAAGAAAAGAAAAACAAGTTACTTTGACTTTGTGAATCTCGATTCTCACAATATGGATTACTACTTTTTTTTAATTACAAAAATTTCAGGTCAGTAGTGTCACGTTGATAATTCAACGAAATTCGAGTACTAAAAAAGTGGTAGATTGCTAAATATTTCCGAAATAGTGTTAGGACTGTAAATGAATCAAGCCGTTCATAAATAACTCGAGTTTAGCTCGATAAAAAGCTCGTTCATATTTATTTGTTTACAAATAAGCCAAGCTTAAACTTTAGTTTTAAACTTGTTTAATAAACGAGCCGAGTTCAAGTAAAAAATATTGTTTATGAACAAGCTTATGAATACCAAAGCTCGATACCAAAAGTAACAAAACAAATTGAGCCTAAGCTTATTTATGAGTTTGGTAATAAAATTGATATGAGTTTAACAAGTAAATTCATATCATTCTAAGACTTTAATTAATTATAAGTTGAGATCACTCATTCAAATCAAATAGGCTAGATAATAAAGTTGATATAGGATTGATAGTATACTTGTATTGGATTTCAACTAAAAAACATGATATTAAGTTTGAGTTTGGGCTTGGGCTTGATATTGAGCTTGAGCTTGGCTTGACCAATGAATCAAGTCAAGCCAAGCCGAACTCAAGTTTTTATACTTTATAACAAGCTTAAGTTTGAAAATTATTTGTATGATCGTATTAAGCTCAAGTCAAGCTTGAACATTCACTACTCGACAAAACTCGGCTCATTTAAGACCTTAATAGTGGAGTTGGTATTTGGTGAGAATAGCAAACATCACAGCAGGACACGTGTCAAATGTACATGACTTGTCCTCTGTATCACAACAGGTGGCAGGTTGAATGGTGATCTCATCTGGGGTCTTTTGCTGAGGACAGCTTGTCACTTTAGTTTCCTGCAGAAGAGAGAGTGCCCCAAATAAATCCACATATATGATTAGTTTTTGTGGGGCCCTGACAGCTCACCAAAGCCCATTTTTTTACGACATAACATAAATACCCTGTTGGATAGCTTTGCAGCCGGGTCGTGGGCCTCGGGCCCATGGGTGGGTCATATTAATTTACTATTGGCCCCAAATTGAAATTTTCATAAATTATTTTACTAACAAAAGAGATTTGTCAAAATTCTTGTAATTCAACCTGTGAGCACTTCTTAATATTTTCAATGAAAGCCTATTAAATTATCAAAAAGTAATAAAGATTCTCTTTACATTGAAAATTTATGATAATCTCGACAAAAGAGAAAATAAAATTTATAATATTATCAACAATTTGATGTAAATAGTATCTTAATTAAAGGCAACACAATGATGCTTTAAGAACAATTCATGAGCCTTAAGCATGCAAAAACCCTTCTTTATGATTCAAGGAACAACACACGAATTTGTCATAAATAGTATCTTAAATTCTTAATTAAAGGGAGCCCCTTTAAGAACAAGTCATTAGCCTTAAGCATGCAGAAACCCTTTTTTATGATTCAAGGAACAACACAATTGATTGGTAGTTAGTTCCTTCTCCCTTAAGAATAAAACCTACTTATAAAAAAAGGCAAAAAGAATGACCCTTCAAATTCTTCCTCCAACTAATAGTAGGTGGTTCGTATTGTAACATAAGATTTATGATTTGACATAACAAAATGAACTTTCATGGTATGATATAGCCAAATATATCTAGTGATTTGGTGAAAAGGAACTATACTTCTATCTAAAAAGAAAAATGCAAAATACATAACGTATTTTACAATTTTTTTTTCATAAATTTCTATGATGATAAGTTGCGATTAATGATAAGTTAATGATAAGTTGCGATTAATGATAAGTTGCGATTAAATTTCTCCACTCGTTATCATTTTACTTGTAAACCTATTGGAAGGCAATTTTCTTTCTTTCTTTCTATTTAATTTATTTATTTTATATGTAAATGATAATTACACTACTGACCTGTTTGGATGGAGGGAAGAAGGAGGGAGAGTGGAGGGGAGTAGAGTAGAATTGACTAAAAATAAGCTAATTTTGTACTAAATCTACTCTACTCTACTCTCCCTCAATCCAAACGGACCATAAAGGAAGATGAGGGGATTTAAATTTTGAATTTTTTTGTTAAAAACACAATGTGTCAGTTAAGTTACTAGACACATTATATGGAGGCCATTTGATTTGAGACCAAATTTGGTTTACTATTTTAATTAAAAGATGACATTGCTCCTCTTCCCAAGCAGTCTTTTTCTATTTTAAGCAAAATATAGAAAATTTATTTCAAAGTTATATATATTTTTTTCAATTAACAATTCACATGATATTTGTCATTTAAAATTTTAAATAAATTGACATTAGATACATATTTAGATTAACTCAAATTGCCATTAAAAAAAAGAGGGAAGGGGGGGGGGGGGGGGAAGGTGAGGACCACGTAAAAAACTCATGTTTGTATGGTCCAAAAAAAATTGTATATATTCGACATATAAATATATATATATATATATATATATTTTACATTAAAGATAGAAATGCATAAAATAATTAATTGATTCAAAAGGGATGTGAAAATAGAAAAGAAAAAAGAGATGACAAAATGCTCATTTTCTGTAATGGGGGTGCAACCGTGCAGGTGCTCGTGGTGCTAAAAGGAAATGAAGACCCTTTACTCTGGCCGTTCACTTTATAATTAGTCTGTCTTTGGGTTACTTTAAACTCCACAGCCCCCACACACAAGCATTTGCAAAGTGAGAGTAAGAAAATAAGGAATGAGATCTGGCGCAATATTTTAGGGTATTTCTTTTGATGCAATAGTTTTTAATGGTTGGGATTGAGAATTTAAATAATAATAATAATAATAATAATTATAATAATAAAACAACAACCACATTCAATTAATCATAACCATTAAATAAAACAGTTGGAAAAAGTAAAAATATAAAAATGGTAAAAAATGTTTTGTAAGTGGAAAGGGGGGTAATTGCACCCATCCTGATCCAAACAATACCCAATTTAAGATGATGGCATTATGATTTAAAAAAAAAAAAAAAAAAAAAATTGTTGGCATTCTTTTTTTACCCAACTCCATTCAAAGTTATCAAAGTTTGTTGTGTGTCTTCTTTTCTCGTTTTTTAGCTATTCATTGTGTTATGGTATGTTCAACTGCTTTTTATTTTTTTGATATATCCATAGTTCAACTTGAGAGTGTGGAGATTCAGATCCTAATATTAAAGAGTTGTCAAACAATTGAGCTACAAGACTTTCGGTAAATTCATTATTTATTAGTTAAGAAAGTGCACCATATTATAATATTTGAAATTATTAATGAGCCTCTTCTTAATATTAATTCGCCTTGATTTATGTAATTGGATATCAAAATAATGAGCAATGCTATCCATAGTTGAACTTGAGGGTATCAAGATTTAGATCCTAACATTAAGGAGTTGTCAAACAATTGAGCTATAAGACTTTCGGCTAATTTATTATTTATTAATTAAGAAAAAAATGTGCACCATATTATAATATCTGAAATTATTAACAAGCCTTTTCTTAATATTAATGCACCTTGATTTATGTAATTGAATATCAAAATAATGAGCAATGTCATAGATACAGACTATTTTACAATATTTTTACAAATTATTGATATGACAAATTTTTACTAGTTCTCATATGGACTCACCAATAATATCACATTTTTATTTACTAATAATCATCTATCACATTAGAAATTATAAAATAATTTGTGGCATTAGCATTTTTCAAGAATAAAAGAAATCATGCACGTCATGTCACGTGGACTAGTTAGCTGTGTGAACGGAGGAAAGTAGGAAGCTCTAGAAGTCAGTGTAGGCGAAGTCCAAAAATGATGTAGCACATCCTTTATTTATTTATTTTTTTGAGAAGAATGTAGAATGATAATTAGTTTTTATCCAAAAAAAAAAAAAAACTTTAACTAAAGAAATACTATCTATAACATTTTTACAATATTTTCACAATAAATCATAAGTATCAGGTTATTACGAGTTATTATTAATAGATGAAAACATAATTTGAGTGATAGGTTCAAATTAGAACCAATAACAACTTACCACCTATGATTATTGTGAAAATATTATGAATGTAGCACTTTTTTTAATTAGAAGAGATAAAATTGAAGTTGTTTGACTTGTAATTGAACTTATGATATTGTGCTGTATAAATTTTTAAGATTTTACAATTTTACACTTTCATGATTTAATTTACTTTTAAATTTTATTCTATTTTATAAATCCGATAAGAAGCTTAGTACATAATTTTTTTTTTTAAAATAGTAGAATATATAATTTCACATACAAAGACAAGTATAAAAAATGAGAAATGCTAGAATATATAGGTCCATGCATAAACATAATTATAATAAATGTCTATTAATAAAAATAAAAATTATTAAATTTCACATTTAAATAAATAAATAGAAATAAAAATCATATTGTGTTAGATTTTCTTGTGTATTGCATGAATTATTGATTAGTAAAAAAAAAATAGCCAAAGCCACTTCTATAATTATGATGAGTAATCGTGTAAAGATATTGCTCATAAGTGGATTAATATTTGCAAGTAGAGTTTTAAATCAAGGATTTTACCAACGTGTGTTCTAAGGAAATTAGTAAATTATTTTAGAAAATTTTTTATGAAAAAATGAAAAAGTTACCAACTTTTTTGATAATTTTTTCATTTCTCCATAAAATGTCTTAAAAAATAGATGATTAATATGTGCTCTAAGGGCATATATTAACAAAACCCTTAAATCAATACTAATGTGTGTTTGTTATTATGAGACAACTAGATTCAAATTCCCCATCTCCATCAAAGTTAATTCATCAATTTGTAATTTAAAAAGTTGATATTCAGCAAAACCTGCCATATTTGCTGGGAATAGAAGTACTGCATACCACAAATATTTGCATAATGCAGATTTCACTTTCAATTATCAAATATTCCATGATACAAAGTGAGAAGTTCCTGAGTTCGCATTAATTTCCATGGGTTATCAGAATGATTAAACAAAGTGAGAAGTCCTTATACTCAACAAGAACAGCTTATGAGAAGCAAATTAAGCTGGATTACAGTTCATTCTTGTCTTCTCTTTCCTTTCCCCCTTCCATAAGAATTTAATCTGCTTAATCTTCTAGAGCGTGTCTCATGGCTTAAAGAAACTATTGCCATGATACACCAGAACGGCATTAACACTACCAAAAAGATAATCCAGATTAGTATAAAGACAGTCGAATGTATCATTTTATCCCTTAATGAGGAAAAATTTAATAACTGAATACATTTTGGACATTACCTCTTCCACTCTAGCAAGCATTGCAGGTGACAAGAGTTTAGACAACCAGATTCTCTTGTGAAATTCAATCTCATTTACCTTTTCAACTCATTTGGTTTTCAGGTCCCTATCCAATATCCATGTCCAAGGCCATTGAATTTTGCATCATTTCCATGGTCTCAGTTTCAAGTTCTGGGCTCCCATCATGTGCTTTATGCATTTAAATAGTAAAATTCAATCGATAACACGGTATATATTTACAACAAACATTCCAGAACCTGGAAGCCAATGAAATATTAACTTCGTTATCTGAAAGCGTATCAAATGACACCATATTTCCTTTCAAATAATGTCATGCTTCTCATCCCCAAAAATAAAGTCCATGCTTCAATAACAAAATTGATGCTTATTTCCAATAACAGGTGCAATTTTGAATTATAAATAGGCCTCAGTCAGTTTCAATTGAAATAAAATGTTCCAAATCTCCCAACATTAGTTTATGCTTACCCAAGGGCAATATCATTTTTCCATGATCATTTGCAAAGCTAAGATGTTGACAAGGATCTACTAAGATGTTTGTTTTAGTAGATCCATGTGACAAGGTATGCACACGATTAAATCCAACTAGCTGTTTAACTGGAGTGCCTTTAAATTTTTTTGGCACTTTAGAGAACAACATCACAACATAGCTTCTATCCATATCACCCAGGTTCATAACAGAAATTTGCACAGAAAATCTTAGTGAATTGCAAGATTCCACCTCATCAATGTGAATAAAACCAAGTTCGTCTCCTACCTCGTGCAGTACATTTTTGCTGGAATCAGACTTGAGAGATCCTGATAAACTTATTTTGTTTGGTTCTGATAAGAACTTGTAGGTATAATTGCTGTAGCTTAGACCTTGTCCAAATTCCAGTGTAAAATCTGTAGGTTCTTCCAGGATAATCACGAAAAGGGTCAGCCCACAAGTTCATATCATTCATGGGTATGCTGCTGAATGCCTCAGGATACCAAGTCATTGGTAGTCTTCCACCTGTTATTCACATCCAAATATTACAACAAACTTCTGCATCAAAAACTTTTAAGTATTTAGCTTCCGCAGAGCAAGAGACAATCTCAAATCTTTTTACACAGCAATATCAAAAAGCAAACCTCTGTCATGGCATTTATAGTTGAGTCTGTCTCCAAATCATGTGAGAATTGCAGAGACTGACTTATTTCATTACCACTTTGTTATTACTTCTGGCCATAACAGAATGGCGGAAAAGAATACATGTGGTTGATCCAAATAATTTGTTGAGAATTCATAGTCGACCCCAATATTTTGGGACTAAGGTTTAATAATATTGTGTTGGTTATTGCTTCTGTACTTCTGGCAGTGATGCTATTCTAGAGGATCTATTCATAAATTTAGATGTTATGCTAAGGATAATTTACGATCTTGAGATGCATGCATATTCCTTTAAAACAAATTTAAAGTTTTTGACACCAACTAGGATTATAATCTCCAAAGATGACTTCTCCAGGACTAAGGTTCAATAAAATTGTGATGTCCCAATTTGATTGATTGTATGATGTGTGTGGGTGTGTGATGAGTCCCACATCGGGTATTTACTGGGTAGATTTGGGTTTTATTAACAACTACAAGAAGTTTCAATTGTAACTAGTCCTTTTGTGAGGTATAGCATAGATGTGGGTGTGTGATGAGTCCCACATTAGGTATTTATTGGATAGATTTGGGTTTTATTAACAACTACAAGGAGTTTCAATTGTTATTAATCCTTTTGAGGTATAACGCAGATGTGGCTAACGCTTTTTCTTGGGTCGTTATAATGAGCCTATACTAGACAACACTCATTCTTAGCCAATCACAAGGTGAGCATTAGTGGTATTTAAATGTCACGTTGGTTTTGTGACACTCACACTAGTATGACCCTATTTTTTTAATGTACAAAAAAAGAAAGGGTTTTAACATACTTTCTAACCTCTTTCTTTTGTATTTCTTTTAGGACAAATAAAAGAATAAATGAAACATTTGAAAATAATTTTTGAATAATACATAAACTCTTAGGCTTATAGTTTGGTTAATAATAATAATAATAATAATAATAATAATAATAATATACTTGTCCAACAATTTCACAAAAGAAGAAAAGAAAAGGCACATACTTGTTATACATAAAACATGAAATAAAGTTAATTTACCAATAAAAATAATTATGAATTTGGATTAGTTTTTGGTTGAAAGCTTATTTACTTGCTAATAGCTAGTTAAAGTATAATTGTACTTTAAATAATTGAGATTTTAAAAAGTTGTGCATAAACAAATAAGCTTAAAAAGTAAAAGATTTATATTTGAGAAATGCACAAATTTTCATCAACAATGCAGAAAGTCTAATATAATTTTAGTATATATACATTGAAAATTAGCCAATAAAAAAAAAAAATTTATAATTTATAATAGATGCTTGGTGAGCAGGTTGAGTTTGGGTTCAACTTGGTTGAGTTAGGTTAATTTCAAGAATAGGTAAAGACAAGTTAAACTAAAACAGGTTGTTATTCCTATTCATGTCTTCTTCTTCTTTTTTTTTTTTTTTTTGGTAATTTAATGGGTGCAAATCCAATTTCATCAAGTTTAATTACACATTCCTCTCACAAAAATTTTAAGCCCATATAAAGCTTGAATTGAATAAAGCTCAAGTTAATGGTGCTATTACATGGAACAATTACTTTTTAAAGATTGAGGTTGAAAGCTAAAAAATTTTCTTTTAATTGTAGACCTTGGATCATAAATTCTTTAAAACCTTTTTCGCTGTTTACTTTTTTAATTTTTCTCTCTTACATGCATGATGCTTAAAGTACATATTTACATGATAAGAAAGGATTGAGATCGAATGATGCAACAACCTTTAATGGCTGAAATTGAAAATTGAAAAAAACCAACTTTCAATCTAATTGCACTAGGCGTAGTACCCTAGTCACTAGCATGACATGCTCCATGTCACCATAAATCCATTCAAATTTCAATGGATAACTTATACTATAAGAGCATTCTCATTGGCAATTGTATATGGCATATGTTAGTGTATTTTACCATCAATGCATAAAATACCCACTTCATGTGGCCATCTAAACTTGTAAACTTGTAAACTTTTTTACAATACTGCTACAATACCACTTATATGTAGGATGGTACTGTAGTAGGTTTGTATAATTATTATATTATTTTTCTCTCTCAGCTATTTCTTTCTTTCTTTCTTTTTTTTTTTTTTTTTTTTTCTCTGATTCTCTCTCTCTTTCATCCTCAGTTCTCTCTCTCTCTCTCTCTCTCTCTTGTTCAAAGATGCCACTGGAGTTGGGTTGGATTCGGCATGGTAACGGCATGGTCATGGCATGGCGAGACCGTCACATGGCGTGTGGCGTGGTCTCGATGGTGGCGGTGTGGGTCTAGGTTGATGATCGAAGGTGGTGATGTGGGGAGGTCTTGATGGTGGGTTAATCTGAGTTTATGGCGTGGGTTGGTCTAGGTTTGTGTGGGTTTGCTTGGTCTAGGTTGTGGATTGTGATCTGGGTTGTGGGTTGATCTGGGTATGTGTGGATGCATGGAGGCATGGAGACGACGACGGTGAGGCATGAAGACGATGCCGATGGAGTTTTGATTGGGGTTTATTGGTTTTCTAATTTAATGGATTTAATTTCTTTTCATCAGGGTTTGTTGGTTTTCTGATTTAATGGCTTTTGGTGGTTGGTGTGTGGCATTGTGGTGGTGATTGGTTTTTGTGGCTGATGGTAGTGGTTGGTTGGGTTTGGGTGGTGGCTAGTTGCTGATTGCTGGTTGTCGGTGGCCAGTGGATGAGGTATTTGGCTTCGGGTGGATGGTGGTTCAAAGAAAGAGACACCAATAAAGAGAAACAGAGAGATGGGGTAGAAGAAAGAGGGAGAGTTTTTTTTTTTTTTTTTTTTTTGGTTTTTGTTTTTGGTTTTTGTTTTTGTTTTTTGTTTATGAGAGAGAGAGGGAGAGTTGTATTGGAATATATTATATTATTTTAGTGGGTAATATATATTATTTTAATAAGTATAATGAGAAAATAAAAATTGGAATGTTGTGAATATTGTAAAATTGTATGGTATAATTTATAAAGTAGTTTTTTGAGATGGTAAAATAGTATAGGATGACATTTTCAGGTATGAATGCTCTAATGGATCTAACTAATTATTGGGCAAATTTCAAATTATTTTGGCTAAAGTTCCCAAGTCCTTGTACCATCTAGGGGTGGCAAAATTGGACACGACTTGGGAATCCGACACGACATAATACAAAATCAGTAGGTTATGGGTTGAGACTTAATGGGTTCGTGTCATATTCGGGTTGACACGACCGACCCGTTTAATAAATAGGTTAGATTAGTGTCCATCACATGGAACCCGTTTGACTTATTTGACATGTTTAATTAAATGACATTTTACCAATATACCCTTCAAACCCTACGTATATAAACTTCTTAATTGTTGTGATTTATTTTCTTTGATATATTATGATTGATTATATGTGATATTGAGATATACTTTAGTTTTGAATTATTATTTGTAATGTAGTTACTTATTAGTTTTAATTTTTATATAAAAATATTTATTTGTTTGGGTTTTCATAATTCATATTAATTTGCTTAATACTAAAATTATTATTATTATTTTCGTTTTGATAAAATCTGATAAACGGGTCGACACGACTGACTCGTTTAATAAATGTGCTGTGTTAGGATTAGGAATCTTGACCCGTTTAATAAACATGTTAGGTTAGGATTGATCCATATAGTCTAATACTCATAACTTGATACGACACAAACCCGACCCGCGAACACGAATTGCCACCCTCTAGTACCATCTACCACCATTTCAATCAGGTGGACCCCATGGTTTTGAAAAAGACCTACAGGTCAGTCTCTTGCAATAATTTGTAGTTCTTGGGTTTGCAGCCTAAATTGACCATTGTGACCTTTCTCGTCAGTGTCATGACTCATGATTCCATTAAATCCACTCTAAATTTAATTAATAAAATTCAGCATTATAGTATAAAAGAAGAAAATAAGATATTACACATTTTAATATATATATATATATATATTTGTATTCTTAGTTTCCATACCCAAAAAAAAAATGAAAAAAGGAAGAAATTTTAATTATTTTTTGTAATGAATACAACTTATTCCAAAAACTTTTTTAATAAGATGTGATTGATGAATACATTTTTTCACATACATTTATTATTGATGTTACTTTTATTTTTATTACTTAAAACTTATCACTTCAATACATTGTGAAAAATATTTTATTAAAAGTTAAAACTCTACATTTATTCAAATAAAAAAATGGCAAATTGAAAATACTAAATAATTTATGTTGATGAATCATGTTTGGGTAGGATCTATTAATTACACAAATCAACATGAGCACTATTTATATAATATTTTGCATAATATTTGTGTACCAGTTGATACAACATAACACTTAACATACTTAATAAACATGTCGTGTAAGATTGACAAATGCATAACTAATCTCGATAAATTAATAAGTCCCCTTGGAGAACTGTTGAAATGATCCTCTCAACCAATGAAATAATGTTACTTATACAAATGTGAGTCAGATTCCTAATCAGTACCAAAAAAAAAAAAAAAAAAAAAAAAACACTAGGTAATGTCACATTTGCATAAATGACAGCCTTTTATTGGTTAAAAAGATAAGAAAGACCACTTCAGCAGTTCTCACGGTGGACCTAATAATTTCTTGACTGATCTCAACTTGTTTAATTAATATGACTTAAAAATTATTATGAACAACATACACTGGAACATAAATTGTAATAATTATAAAAAATAGATCTTATAAAAATTATAGTTTATAATATCAATTAAAATACTAATAATATATTATATAAACGTTCTTATTTGAACCCAAAAAAAGTTTAACTATTTTTCATTTTGAGTAAAAGGAACAGGGCATCATATAAAAAACTATTGATTCACCGTTCAAATTCATTTAATTTTTTAATTTTATATTTAAAATTCAAACTGTGGGGTGTCAAGATCTTCACAATTTTTGGCTTTACACCTTAGTCCCACACCAAGCGGATTTGTCCTCTTTGGGGAGCCAAGCCCGCAAGGTTTTGTTACAAAGGGGTGGGATTTGTCCCACATCGCCTAAGTAACCCCCCCACTCATGCTTTATATGCCCTTCATAAGTAACCCCCCCACTCTCAGCATTTTCTCAGCATATTCCAAGTTTCTAAGAAGGAACTTCACATACATATACACTTAAATTAGGTTATGGTAAAATTTCTATCTTGTATTAAAAAAAAAAAAAAAAGAACAAAAAAATTGAGTCAAATACTTGTGTTGTGTTCCACACCACAAATCATAGTGGATGCTTGCAACTTAAGGTTGCGTTTGGAATATGCTGAGAAAATGCAACTTCTTTTACTATTTAACTTATTTTTGCATTTATAGGTCCTATTGCACTTTTTTACTTTTTAGTATTATTCATGGTACCACTACACTATTTCAGCTAGTTTTTAGCTTTATTTACAATATTTTTTGATAGGCCAAGAATGTATTGACCCATTGTGATGAATTAATAATTTAATTAGCTAAGTTAATTAATTAATTCAATTAACATGTAATATGCGTGGTAGCACAAACAAATCACCAATTAAACTAAATGTAGTGAAAATTAAATTGACACGGTGATTTGTTTACGAATTGGGAAAATCTACACGGCAAAAACCCCACCGGGTGATTTTAAGGTCACCACTTCCGAGAATCTACTATTATCACAACAAGCGGTTATAAGTAAAGGAATTCCAATACTTTATACCAACCTATAGTTGAACCCTTACCCCAATATCCAATTGGACTTGTTTGTAGTGACAATCTCTCATTTTCAATGCACAGCTCTTAATACGTGACTAATTAATTCGATGCACAGATCCCAGTACACGGCTTACTCACCAACTTGAGAAAGATATTGGCTGCAAAGTTCTTCAGTTCATCACACGATAAAGATCAAGAAGCACCTTGGTCACAAAATCCTATGGTGTACAAACACAGCGGCTTCTTCAAGAGAAAGATGAACTAGGGCAAATTCTGTTTTCGATCACAATTTGCATGAATAAAACTTTGCTTCATACTCGCGCAACCTTTGACGGCTCCTAAAATAATCCTAATATATGTTTAGAGTTGTGAGAAAAGAAAGCCTAAATATGTACACATGGATTGGATTGAAATTATCTCTGAAAAACTGAATTTCATAAACCTCGACAGATAGGGTATCTATCGCACTAACTACCGAGCCACGGGCTGAAACAGCTTTTAAACCTTGATAGAAACTAGTTGTCAAGCTTTAAAATCAAGCACTTCTTCACTTGTTTCTCGGATAGAATTGCATGGCTTTTAACACTAGAACTTGAAACATTGTTCCTTGAAGTATCAAACATATCCTAGTAGATCTACCCAATTATAAGTAAAATGCGTTTTATCAAAGGATTAGCCAATTACATAAAATATTGACATATGTTCCTAACATTAAATCACATATGTCCTAACAATCTTCCCCTTTGACAATCTATGACAAAACCACAACAAATAAATGAACATATAAGAGAAGTCATAAATCATTTAACTCATATTCATTTGTTGAATACAATAAAGTCTATCCTAACACAAACCCTTGAAAAACTTTGCAAGAAGAGAGTTTATGGTAAGAAGACTTTGACAACCTATATTTCTGAAACATTTTAAACAAAACTCATCATGGCATCTTAGTGTGAAACAGAAATAATAGATTGCATACAATATATAAGAATCAAGTGCACAAAGAGAGAAAAGAAACAACACATGGAGAGATAGGTGAATAACATAAATCAATAGATATAAGCTCAAATATAAATACAATGTATGTCAAATGGTCACAAGACCAATGTACAAGAGACAATGTATCTAAAAGAGAAAGAAAAGAAAAGATACAAAAATCCTCACTACATCCCTCATATACACTCCCTCTATCACAAAAATCTCCTATATGCTAACCCTCCCCGTATGTGTATGATTACTCTCATATCAAAACTGCTCCCCCTTTTTATCATGAGTGACAAAGGGTAAGTACATCAAGTAGACATCTCATCATCACTGGGCGAGCTAACATCCTTATCCTCATTATCATCGTCGTCGTCGGAGTCACTGTTATCGTCCTTATCCTTAGATGCCTTTAGAGAAGGAGAAGGAGACGCCATGAAGCCACCAAGGTGAGCCTGCTGTCTAGCAATATGGCCGACACGGGTGAACACCTGACATAACTCATCACTGAGTGTGTCAAGGTGAGCATCTATGCATTGTAGTTGCGCCATGATTGCCTTGAGGGTCACACCACTTGCCAGTAAAGAAGGTACGGATGTGGAAGGAGCAAAAGGAGCTAGAGAAGCTGTCGTCTCTGTTCGGGGCTGCCTCAGTCTAAGCTGTGCTGTGCTCCATCTAATAGTAGCAACGTCTATGGCACCTATGGCTGAAAAAAGAGGAGACTTAGGAAAAAAGACAAAAAAATGGCAAAGAATCCGCGTGATAGCCGAAGGAAAAATGAGCTTATCATGAGTCACCATATCCCTATAGACATCTATAAAGGATAGAATGAAGTGAGAATGGAAGTCGATAAAGATATCCTTTAAGAGGGATAACAAAAAGCGAGCACAAGGCTCTGTAATGAAGTTATAGTGAGACAAGGGATGGTGAACAAATGTTATCACCATATTAAGGAACCTTGGACCTTTTGCAAAGCCCGAGTAAGGGGTGTTTTGACGGTCACCCTAAGAAGAAGTTGTCTCATAGAAGTGAGACGAAAGTTCGTCTTTGGACACAGTCCTCAAACGCTCGCAGCCAGGGTAGTCAGGATGCGCTACCCTAGGAACGTGTAGTACCTCGGATACAATATCCGAAGTAACTACAATGTGCGTACCTCAAACATGAGAGAAGAAATGAGGTACAGAAGTATCAATTTCATGCATATTGGAATAAAACTCCTGTATGATCATGGAGGGACAAGTGACCAAGATGTCACACAGTGACCCCTAACCCTTACTGTATATGACAGTGGGAAGGTCAGTGTTGGAAAAGTCCGACAGAATGACGTGGCGTTTCGAATGAATGCCTCGCCGAGAAAAGTTCTCCGAGAAGTTCAACCTAGCCTTCTCATCATGGAATTGAACAGAAAAAGGGGTAGGATTAGAAGAATAAGATGCCTTGGAATGAAGTGGGTTCTGGGACGGAGCAGATTTGCGTTTAGGTGCCATAGAGTAGATTAACGCAAGAGAGAGAGAGAGAGAGAGAGAGAGAGAGAGAGAGAGAGAGAGAGAATTAGAAAAGTACCAACAACAGAAATATATAAGAATATAAAGAATTGAAGGTATGTATGCATGAAAGTGCATGAACATGCGACATGCAAACTTAAATACATCATGGGTTCAGCCCAATCCAAACCTAACAGCACACAGCAGATCAACATATATACTACACATCTATAATGCATGAAAATATAGTTATAATGCAAGTGTGATCCAATGCGTGATGATTTGAAATCATTTGAACAAGCACCCATCCCAAAAATTTTACAAAAACCTCAAAAATTTTGAAAAACCCCAAAGTTTATCAAAAATCTCAAAAGTTAGGTCAGAAGAAATGAAATGCATGATAAAGAGTGAGAAATCAACATACTAGATGAAGAAAAATGATCTTGAGACTGAAGATTGAGTGAGAAAGAGTTTTGGAGTGATTGAGAGGAGTTTGGGTAGGTGAAAAGACAGAAAGGATCGAGAGAGATCTAGGAGAAATGAATAAAATTGTGCTTAAGGTTTATATAGAAACTTCATAAATCTCGATAGATCGATAGGTGTCGAGATTTAAAACACCTGAAATAGTTGTTGAAAAGCTGTCCAAGATTTATCGAGAGGTGTCCACAACAAAAGAATCTCGATGGATTGAGGAAGCTATCGAGCAACCAGAAAGTATCTCGATGGATCAAGCAGCTATCGAGAAGCTATTGAGAATGCGATAAAATGCAGCTGAAGGGTCTTGATAGATAACCTAGCTGTCAAGAGGTGTCCAACAGCTGTTGAGATTTCGAAAAAACAGTTTTCCAAGAAGAGAAAAACACATATATGAATGCAATCAAGCTTGCTATACAACAAAAGATCTAAGCAACATTTTAAGCTCCCAAAATCATCTCTTAACAAAAAAATGTTTAGCACATAGATCCAAAACACACACACACACACACACACACACACACACACACACACACACAAAACAAGTCTAACCAATTTTATATTTTGAAAACAAGTTAAGATAGTTTAGTGAGAATACATTAACACATGTATTCCTTGTGATGACCAAATCACATTGTACCTGCATATGTATCAAGAGTAGCAAAGAATATTGCGTGTTGTGTATGAAAAACATCACAAGATTGTATAAGTGTCAACTTGTTATGACGATTTGAGATATGAGAAAATCACTTTAACTCACACACAATCATAACAATTTAAGGGGGACTATCACCTTCGAGGTACATCCTATAACTCCCACAACTCTTAGAAGACACACTTGCAATCACATATAAAACATTTTGATTCTTTTTGCTTTTTGTTGTTCTTTGCATATTTTTCTTTTAAGCAAACCATGCATGGACATATAAGAGATAGAAAAGAGATATCCAATGATGTTAAGCATTTGATATTCCATTTTTGCTATGTCGAAGCATACAAATGTCATATCATGATTGGTGGGCAACAGTAGTGAGATGGTTATTTATGCCTTTCTCTTAGGATTTTCTAGTTTTTCTCGACAAAAAGAGTGATACAAGTGTTAAGTACAAGAGATTACTTAACCTTACTCATCACAAACACAAGCCACAAAGCTCACTTGCTTAGTTGTGCATAGAGATGCTCATCTAAGCTACAAAAGATACAAAGTTTAGAAAACTTTGTTTCAATGGCCATCCATGGTACACAAGTACCAATGTACACAAACACATTGTTTTTGTATTTTTCTGATTTTTCAATTTTATATTTTTTATAAAAAACAAAATAAAGCAAAAACTGAAAACAAACAAACAAACAAAAACATGTTAAACAAAGTAATGCATAAAACTAGACTGACTCAAAACACGAAAGCAAAACACACAAGTAATGCAAAAACAAAAACAAGAAGGAGAGAGAGAGAGAGAGAGAGAGAGAGAGAGAGAGAGAGAATCACTTGGAGCCTTTTTCCTTCTACACCTTGGAATGACCTTTCCATCTAGCAGACCTTTGATCCGACGATAAGGGGGAAGAATTTAAACTGTTTAAGTTCGAAAGGAACATGAGGGCTTTGAGAAGATCTCCAAGAGGAGCAAAGGAGGACAAAAACTGATTCTAGTTTCCCAATGAGATCATGCTGTTGCTCTATTGAGTGACTAACCACTTATAGTAGTTAGGTTGAGTATGTCCAGCTACTCCACAGTAATGACAGAGATACTGCTTTTTTTGTTTAGACTTTTGAATGTTTCCCTTCTTAGCCTAGGGTTCTTAATCTTTTTTTTTTCAAGTTTAGGGGGTGCTCCTAAGATAGATTTACCCTTTTCTATGTTCTCACTAACTAATTCATTTTTAACATCATTGTTCTCAGTTTCAACATTATTATTAGGAGGAACAAAAACAGTAGTACTAGTAGAAGCAATACTAGGAGAAGAGAAATCATACCCTAAACCGGTTCGATTAGAAGTAGATTTCCAAAGACTGAGTATCTCAACGAGATTTGCACTTAAAGTCCTTTCCAACTGGGTTCCAACTTGGAACAGTTCTGCCTCAAACTTTTTGGTCTTCTCAGACAAGAAATTATTCTTAAATCTTAGTGCTCCAATAGTCTGATTGGCTTCATCAACCTTCATGGAGATTTCTTCCCGTTCAAACTCCACTTCACTGAGCTTCTTGGTGGCCAACTTATACAACTTCTCATGCTTTTTTGAGACCTTGTATAACTTTGCATAGGCTGTGTGAATGTTATCTTGTTTATTCATCTTTTCAAACTTAAACTCTATTAAGTCTTCTTCTTTATCTACATCTTCAACAATCCCTTCAATAGGATTTGTAGTGGCAGTGAAGGCATTTAGGATTCCATCATCCTTATTATCAGAATCATCCTTAGGTTTAGTGTCGCTCAACATAGCAATAAGTGCCTTGTTCTTCCCAATGGTCTTGAGATATGTAGAGCACTCTTATTTCATGTGATCGAATCCCTAACACCTAAAGCACTTTGGTCCTAAGGGAATAGTGTACTAACCGCCATCCTTAGCATCCTTCTTCCCCTTATCTTGGTTCTTGAACTGTGAGGAACTAGATTCCCTACGATCCTTGTCGAATCCTTTTGCGTTGGCATTCTTTATAAACTTCTTGAACTGCCACGTAATATAGGATTTCTTCTTAGAATCTTCATCGTTTGAAGACTCATCATTGTCACTGCTCTTTGCCTTCAATGCCATGCTCTTGCTTTTGCTTGATTTCCCGATCCTTGTCAAACCCATCTCATAGGTCTGAAGATTGCCAACCAACTTTGTCAAAGGAATTTTGTCATTATCCTTTGATTCCTCAATCGCGGTGATCTTGGCATGAAATCTCTCGAGTAGAAATCTAAGCACCTTTCTCACAATTTTGGATTCAAGAATGGTTTCCCCAAGATTAAAGGCCGAGTTCACTATATCCTTGAGCTTGGCATAGAACTCATCGAACCACTCATCCTCCTCTATTTGAATCTCTTCATAGCTCGTACTAAGCGCCTTTGAAGTTTTGAATCTTTGACAGTTTTGGTTCCTTCATAGGTTGTCTGGAGAATGGTCCATACTTCCTTTGCAGTTTCAGTGAAAGATATCTTCTTGAACTCCTCATTAGTGATTGCACTGAATAAAGCATTCAATGCTCTGTTGTTGAAGTTTGCCGCCTTGATTTTAGCATCATCCCAATCGGTCGGCGCTTACATAAGCTTGGTCCAGCCTATCTCCACAGCTTGCCACATCGTTTCATCTAATGATTGCAAGAAAGCTCTCATGCGTACTGTCCTCTATCCATGACAAACAGGGGTCAATAAATCACACAGCAAAGATTAAAACCTAATCAGAGTAAGCCTACTCTGATACCACTTGATAGGCCAAGAATGTATTGACCCCTTGTGATAAATTAACAAATTAATTAGCCAGGTTAATTAATTAATTCAATGAACATGCAATATGCGCCGTAACACAAATAAATCACCAATTAAACTAAATTCAGCAGAAATTAAATTGACACGATGATTTGTTTACGAATAGGGAAAACCTATACGGAACAAACCCCAGCTAGTGGTTTTAAGGTCACCACTCTCGAGAACCCACTATTATCACAACAAGCGATTACAAGTAAATGAATCACAATACCTTATACCAACCTACAGTTAAACCTTTACCCTAATACCCAATTGGACATGTTCTGTAATGACAATCTCTCATTTTCAATGCACGGTTCCCAGTACGTTACTAACCGATTCGATGTGCGGATCCCAGTATGTGGCTTACTCACCAACTTGAGAAAGATATTGGCTGCAAAGTTCTTCAGTTCATCACACGATGAAGATTAACAAGCTCCTTGGTCACAAAACCCTACGGTGTACAAACACAGCAGCTTCTTCAAAAGAAAGATGAACTAGGGCAAATTTTATCTCTGGTCACAATTTGCATGAACAATACTTAGTTTCAAACTCGCACAACCTTTGACAGCCCTTAAAATAATCCTTATATATGTTTAAGGCTGTGAGAAAGCCTAAACATGTACACACGGATTAGATTGAAATTAGCTCTAAAAAACTAAATTTCATAAATCTCGACAGATAGGGTATCTATTTAGCTAGCTATCGAGCCACATGCTGGAATAGCTTTTAAACCTCGATAGATACTAGTTGTCGAGCTTTAAAATCCAACACTTCTTCACTTCTTTCTTGGACATATTTGCATGACTTTAACACTAGAACTTAAAACCTTGTTCATTGAAGTATCAAACACATCCTAGATTTACTTAATTACAAGTAAATTGCATTTTGTCAAAGGATTAAGCCAATTACATAAAATATTGTCATATGTTCCTAACATTAAATCACATATGTCTAACACTTTTAATAAAAAAAATTCAATTTCAGCTAAATAGCCCATTCCTAAACGAACCCTAAGTATCCATTTAGTTTAAGTTTATTTCCTTAGCTTTTAGTTTTCATGTACATTTTTTAAAACCTCTTTTATTTATTTTGTGAAGTACATATGTACTAAAGGCACACAATGTCCGTTTGAAAACTACTTATTTAACTGAAATTGACAACTTTTTGCTAAAAGTACTGTAGATAAAAGTAAAAGTTAGTATAGGATCCATGAATAGTACCAAAAATTGCAGTTAGACCCACAAATAATAGCAAAAATAAGCCAAAAGTGAAAATAAATTGAAAAATTCAACTCATCCCAAACACACAGTTAGTCAAACCTATCGATTATGAAAGTTTTTTACTACTAACGATTCACGAGATCTGTGTGAATTGGAGTTGTTCCTTCATCCACAACCCCAAAAAATAAAAAATAAAAAAAGTTTGAAAAAATAGCAACCCAACAATCCAGATAAAAGCTAAAATTGATTAATACAATCTGAGAAGTAAGTACTACACGACAATGATGAAGATAGACAAGAACTATAACTAAAACGTAAAAACATAAGTTTTGCTCACCCAAAAAAAAAAAAAAAAAGTGAAAACATAAGCATGCATGGTGATCCAATAAGATCACGCTCAAGCATTACACTACAATTGAAAAAGTCTAGTGCCACAAAAAAAAAAAGGCACAACTTGTGTCACAACTCGTCAAGTTGTGCCTTTTTTTGTGGCACTAGAACTACTCCACTACAATTATATTTGTAGGAGGTGCAGGGTAGCCGCAAGGAGGTGCAGGGTCGTGGCAGCACAAACCCGCTAGATTGTAACAAAACATTTAACCAAACCCCATCAGACATAATAAAGAATGAAATTTTTGTCACATAAAAATGATTTATGTAAAATTATACTTTCTAAGAGAGAGAAATATATAATTCAGACACATGAATAGATAGAGTAGAGACATATATTTACCATCCATCAAGGCAATCAGTTTCCCCCCTAGGTGGTGGAGCTGGGGGTCCTTGATAATAACCTGGGATGGATTGGGAAGATTATTAACTCATCAACCCCACCAATTATGGGGGCAAATAAAATATATAAATTGATTAAAATTTAAAAGAGAAAAGGTAAAGGCATGCACTGGTTTTATTATATTCCAAAGAAGCAAAATTAAAAACCCAAAAGTGCAGAATTTATTTTTCAAAACTAAAATCAAATTATTATACAAAAGACCATCTTAGATTATGAGCATATTGTGTCAAAAGAAATATATATATATATATATATAGTTTCAAAGAAAATTAAAGGCAGTCCCTATTGCAAATCCCAAAAACTAAGCAAAATAAATAAAATAATTAGAAAACTGGTGATTACACTAAGCTAAACTTTACCAACCTATATTTTCTCTCTTTCTTAGTAATCAGATAGTCTTTCAAGTTCTAAGCCAAAATAAAAGTTAGTGTTTCAAGTTTCAACCCCTAGTTCAATAAATCAAGGAAAAAAAAAAAAAAAAAAGCACAGGCTGTAATCCCAGAATAAAAGAACGAAAACAGAAAATAGGTAAATACTAATAAACAAATTAAAGAAGGTGATACTTAGGGACGGAGCTAGGATCTCGAATGAGGGGGGGGGGGGTGAGATACACTCGAACCCAAATGCTTAAAAAATTTGTTATAGCCTAAACCTTCATATTGTAGCTCTAGATTAACCCAAAGATAACAATGTTTTTTATCCAAACAATTTATAAAAGAATATATATATGTGTGTGTGTTTTTATCCCAAGCTTCTTTGGGGAACTTCATCAAACACTTAAATTTTAATTATCTTATGCTAATACTTTAAGATAAATTTCATAAATCATTGAAAGCCCAGACAAATAACCACAAAAAGAATCAAAATTTAATGAAAATTTGAATAAAGAAAGTGTTCTTTTTGTGAAAGCATGAAAGTATTGAACAAAAATAGAGTATGAAAATTAAAAAAACAAGCTTTATATATTATATATTTCCCTTTTTCTCATTGGGCCGGGGGGGGGGTCATTGCCCCCTTGGTCCAAGCTTAGTTCTGTCCCAGAGTGGTACAAACTGGTTAACAAAATTAGGAGAAAAGATTAACTAGGAGTTAAGGAAAAGACTAAAGAGCATACCTTGAGCAGGGTAGCTCATCTCTGCTTAGTTAACAATAGCACAGATACAAAGACCAAGCTTTCTACTTTGAAAAACAGGTCGAACTAAAGAGAAAACTAAGCTAGGAGTTTTCTGGAGGAGAGGAGAGTTTGATTTGGCTATGTTTATGGTTTTTATGTACTATTGTTGTTGTAGTATATGAGTGGGATTTTGTCACTCAAGTGCGGTATTATGCGGTGATATTGAAAATAAGATAAGGGCACATTTGATAGACTGTAATAGACACTATAATATAACAGTTATTCTTATGGTTTAACTATTCAATAATTTGATTATATTTTTATTACACAGAATAGTTATTTCTTATGAATAACTATTCTTTAAAATGAGGAAAAACTTTTCCTCTTTAAAAGGGTTGTAATAGTTATTCCTTAGTAGATGTAATAATTTATAACATTAATATATTTCCAAATAAATAAACTTTACATATCTACCTAACAATTATGGAAATAAAAAATTATCAAAAAATAACTCATCTCTCTAAAATTTAAAATATATTATTTTCTAGGAAATATAATTGTATGAATAAGATATTTCCTAAAATAGATCATAAGTTTTATTCTAATATTACAAATCACAATTAAACTAATGAATATGTTTAGTTATTCTATTACAACACATTTTATTCCCCGTAATAAAGACTTCCATTCCTGTTGTAATCCACATTCAGTATACCAAACATATCCTAAGTGTTCTCGAGTCTCCTCCAAGTTAATATTACGTGGCAATTTATTGATAAAATTATACACATGTACGTCTAGTTAATTAAAACCGAAGGGAAACAACATTCTGATCCAGATACATGTTAACATGACCATTGCCAAAATTTAAGCGAATTCCTTCGTTAAGGCCTCGAAAATAGTGTTTTTGTTATTTATAGTAATATTTGTTTTTTCTTAACAACTTTTAGTTTAAAAGTCAGAATAAGGTCCCATCTGTTTTGGGATGTCTCTGAGAGACAATATTTTTAATTTCTACAAATATCTAAATTTTGCTATTTTGGCAAAAATTCACTATTTTGCCACCTAATTACATGATTAGTGCGGATTAGGGTTTTTGGGTAGTTTCATAGCCACACTGGGGCTTCCTTTTACTATTTAAACATATTGTAGCATTCAGGGCAGTTTAGTTTTTCAACTTTATAAAAATACAAACTTTGTCTATTTCTCTCTAGTAGATTCTAGAACCTTATTACCTTGTGAATTCAAGGGACCCCTCGTGGATTCGAGGTTTTCATTTAGAAGCTAATGTGTTTAGTTTCTTTTTCCGTTCAGAAAGTAACGTATTTGTTTTCTTGTAACTTTGGCAACATCACATATTCTCAATTATATGGTAAACATTAATTTTTTTTTTTTGGTTGCAAATAAACATGAAAAAAATTGAGTTATTTTATATAAACTAATCACAAGTAGAAGATGCCAACTCAGGTTACCCCCTACCTATTTTTTTATTATAAAAGAAATTGAGTAAAAGTTAAACTAAAAAACCATTAACTTCAGTTTCAACAAACATACGAATTATATTCCATAGAAAAAGGGGGACCAACCCATAAAGTTAGCGAAAGATGGAAAAATTTGGCTTGAATTAATAAAATCAATCAATTTATTTTCCCTTAAACTAGTAAACGTAGTTTCCTTAGTAATGTCTCTAATTGTAAAATCCTCCATCCAAACTAATAAAGAGAAAGATAACCTAGTTCTCTTGGCTAAAACATAGGCTACAACATTATCCTGCCTCTTAGTATGGGAGAATGAATAAGTTCTGTAAGGGCGGCATTTTGATTCTTGAGCCTAAAAGGTAGAAAGATTTAGGCCCAAAGAACCCAACACAATGAATTTGTAAAGAGTGGGCTTAAAAACTAGGTTTCAATAGATCAAGCAACACACATAGTGGATTAAAGATAATAAGAAAGCAAAGAAAGACAAGCTCTATGCAAAGAAATCCTTTCTTGGCGAAGTCCGAGGAGAGTGGTTCTTAAATATAGTTCTTTTAGACTTGGATACAATTTCAGTTCTTGGTGCTTCAGTGTTTTCTCTACAGATTTTTCGATCCCCTCTCCCTAAAGGGCCTCTTACATTATATAACTCCCTTTAGATGATCTTTGCCCTCCATTTGTTGATCATCCAGGCCACTACTTGAGTGCTTGTCCCATCAGACACCTTCCCAAACCTCTTGTGAGTTGCGGCAGCCAAGGCAGCACTGTTTAGTAGTCTTCTCCACATAAATGCAGCCAAGAGGTTTGGTGGGATGCATTAAATGTGGTGGCAGCCACCATCCCTTCAGTCACGTTAAGGCTAACCCCTTTCCAAAACTCTTTCTCTACAGTATGACCTCCTCTGGTAACGTGCCATTGGCGTGGCTTTATTGTCCGAAGGTGTGACCTCCTTAGCACAATAATGGCCTCCTTGACCATGGGTATGACATATGGCACAATTACCTTATTTAAATTCTTGTACCCCACAATAGCCTCTTAAAACTCCAGTTTTTTCCTTTTATCTGAGGAGAAAAGTGGGGTTTTGACCTTGGAAAATTAATTCCACATGTTTCTTTGACTTCCACACGTGAGAATGTCACTTCGCGTGCCTCGCAACCGTTTTGGCGCTTCAGAGTTCGCAATGTCTCATTAAATTCTCTAGGCGGTGCTTTGCTCCCCACATCCTACGGTGAGATGGAGATCCTATGATTGGCATTTCTCCTCAAATTTTGGGCAGGATAACTCCCACCCAACTCCGCCTCCTATATAAGGTGTTTGGGAGATTCATTCATCTCACTTTCCAAACCTTCAAACTCTTAAGACTTCCTAAATCTCCAAACTTTCAAGACTTCCTAAATCTTCAAACTTTTGAGAAGCACCTGAAGTGACCCTTGTCCTTATTTTCATAAGTTTTTTCATTCTTATGCTATTTTCTCCACGACCTTCTACTTCTTACTTCTTCTTCACAAATATTTCCTTCACTTCTGTTTAGTCTGCTCTGATGGGTAGGTTCGCTCATTTAGTTGATTCCCCTTCGAGTATGGAGGGGTTTAAGGCCCTGTATCAGATCCCTTGGGGCGTTTCCCTGTGGTACTACCCTTCGGGCGAATGGATTGACCTTAGGAGGGAAGGGGAAGTAGTTATTCCCATGATTGCCTTTATAGAAGAGGAGATGAGGCTACCCATGGAGAGGGTGACTAGGGACTACTTGATAACCTATAGGATCTGCCCTCAATGAGCAAATGCGGTTAGGCCTTACTTGGCACGACGTCGTCCGGAGAATTGGAATCGAATAATGATAAGTACGAGTGTCATTTGCTCGCAGATTTGGGGTACTACCTTAAGTCTAGGTCCTTCATAGTTAGGCTCGACTCATGTCTTCCTAAATCCAATAAGGGCATGAAAGACGACTTTCTAATCCTCTCAGGTGAATGGCATGACAAACTTCACTGCTCAGTCCAGGAGGGAGAGCCAGGTGGGGTACCCTAGGTTTAGGTCTTTTAACATGGGCTCTAGTTCTGTAGTTTTGCTGCTTTCTCTTTTCCTTTAGTATTTTGTTTCTTTCTGATGGAAGGCTTTGTTATTCTGACCATGATTTTTTTCCTCGGCTATTTTTGCAAATAAAAGATACATGGCCCCTAACCTGAACTTTGTTAATGTTCCAGATCTCAATAGGGTCCTGAGATCCGAAGTGTTCGTAAGCGAGGACAGACAATTGAGAGCCGTCCACCTCATCCTCTACTTCAAGCCTCTGTCCGACAAGTTCCAAGATGTAGGCAATGCTATTCGAGCAGGTGACCCTCGGCTGCTTGAATTAACGTTTCAATGTCTGAAATTCTTAGCCCGAGAAGGTGTCATACAAGTCAAATTGCCCTCCCACGGTGCTCCCTTTAAGGTCGCGGTTTCGAGAGAAGAAACAACTTCCTCTCACTTGTCACTTGAGGTAGAGATAGATTAGTTTCAGCTCGAGGAAGATAGGGAGGAACAGGGAGAGCCTATGATCGAGGTCTCGGACTTAGGAGAAGAGCTCAACAGATCTTTCGTCGTCCGTGTCTTTGGCTCATTGTTGCACGCGTAGATGGCAATTCGGAAGAAGAGGAGGACGAAATGTTGTTGGACAACAAGAAAAAGGGATTACGTGAGCTCCTCGCAGCCAGGGCTAAGGGGTTGGCGCCCAAAGATGCCTCAGGGTCTCAGCTCCCCCTTGCTCTTCCTCCTCCTCCTTTTTCTTCAATTAACCCCTTCGTGCTCGCCAACCCAAAGAAGAGGAAGAAGGACAAGAAGGTTACCGAAGAAGGGCAGGTGGTCCCCTTGGATGAGGGGGTTCCTCCTAAGTTACCTAAGACGGCCTAGGGCAAAGGGAGGGCCTCTTCTATCAAAAGCAAGGAGGTCGAGCCTTTAGCCGAGGTACGCCCCCCGAATCCGGCATGGAACCCTATGTTGGAATTGGATGGAGCAGCCATACCCTGGAACTCTTCCATCAGGGAGTTCCAAATGGGGAATACCCAGTACGCGACCGACACTTTAGAGCAGCCCCTTTTGCTGCCAAAGGACATGACTACCTTAAAGAACGTGAGGCAACAGGATCTCTTCTTGTCCCTGAAAAGGGACTTGGCTCTGGTAAGCTTCTTGACATGCTTTCCTAATTTCATGATAAGTTGTCCTTTTCTTTTTTGACATAGCATTCCCTTGTTGTTTTTGCGCAGGCCATCCAAGAGGTCTTTGTGGCTGAGGAGTGAATGAAGGATGCCCAGAATGAGGCTAGACTCACGAATAACCTCCGCGTAGAGACCAGCAAGTCCCTAGCCACCGCCAAGGATAGGAATAAGGAATTGGCTCTAAAGTTGGCTACTGCGAACAGGGATCAGAGGAGCACCGAGGTCGGCCTAAGGACTGTTGAGGCGTAAGCAAAGGAGCAAAGCCAAAAACTCTACTACACGGAGATAGAGTTGGCCATGGCCAAGCAGCAGGTGGTAAAGCTGAAGGCAGAGCTGGGGAAGGCTAAGGAGGTTGCTGAGGCAGCTCAGGCAACCACGGATGCTGCGGGGCAAAAGTTTACGACCTCGGAGTGCAGGAGACCGAGGTTTGGCTAATGAGTTGGCTGAAGTCTATAGGGATTACTGCCTCAAGGTGTGGACTAAGGCCTTAAACACAGTTGGGGTTCCTACCAACTCAAAGTGGAGGAAGACCGAGAGCATCTATTATCCACAAGACCTTTGAGAAGCTCCTAAGGTAGCCCTAGGCCTTGGGACAAATGCTGCCCTTGCCCCGCCTGCACCTAAATAGCTCCTTACTACCCAGGCTTCTCTTCCTTCTCTTGAGGCCACTAAAGGTCTTAAGAAGGCTGATGACCTAGGTCACGAGGTGGAAGTGGCCAAGGGCAAGGAGCCTGGTCAGGGTAGAGCTCGGCCAGAGGACAAGGGCAAAGGTAAGAAGCCAAAACTCTGCCAAAGACCCAGGGCCCAAAGGTTGCTCCCAAGGCCAAGGAAACTACTCCCAAGGTTGCTGATCCCCTTGTCTTCCAGCCAACTAGCTAATAAAGAAGACCCCCCCACAGCCAAGGCCTAGCTTAGGACTTTACTTTTCTCCTTTTTTTTTGGGGTACTTTTCCTTTTGTTGTGGTAGTTTGTCATTGTTTATAATGTATCTTTCTTTTGTTTAATGAAAAGATATCAACTTTTACTTTATGAACCTCTGTTTTTCTTGCTATACTTATGTCTGATTGGCTGTAGTTATTGCATTATCCTTTGCTGAAAGTTTAAATTGATGATGCTTCTGAGGGTGAACACCCATACTTTAACAAAAGCTAATAGTAATGATTCGTTAGTTAATTCAAGTGAATTAAGCCCATGTAAACAGTGCGAAGAATGACCATCACCTTGACCAAGATATAGTTTGACCCCTAAAGTTAACAGTTACTCATGCAATTAACAGTCTGACTATTTTCTTTCATGTGATTAGTAGTGTATTTGGACAACTTTACCTTGTCCGTGGCACTTGGCATCTAGTAACTCAACTTAAAAAACAAACCCTAGGTAAATAGCTCAAAGGATGAAGTGTACTTCTAGATTTTCTTCTTAACCTCAAATGATAGTGAAGTTCATGTCTATCCAGGGTATATAATCCAAGAAGGCCATTATACTTAGAATTTCACTTAGCACTCAATTCCATAGTAGGCTTGTATAATTATAAGTGTTCATTTACCCAAAGCATGCGGTCTGAGGGACCCAACATTATCAAGTTTCTGTTTAACACTTAAAGAAATAATGGGAAGTATTAATTTACATAAGGCATGTGGTCCAAGGAGCCAGGCATGACCAAGGTTCTGTTTAATACTTAGAGAAGTAATGAGGAATATTAATTTACCTAAGGCATATGGTCTGAGGAGCCAGACATAACCAATGTTCTGTTTAATATCCATATGAGTAATTAGGAATATTAATTTACCCAAGGCATGTGGTCCAAGCAGTCAGACATGGCTAAGATTCTGTTTAATATCCAAACAAGTAATTAGGAATATTAATTTACCTAAGGTATATGGTCCGAGGAGCCAGACATGACTAAGGTTCTGTTTAATATCCAAACAAGTAATTAGGAATATTAATTTACCCAAGGTATGTGGTTCGAGGAGTCAGACATGACCAAGCTACTGTTTAATATCCAAACAAGTAATTAGGAATATTAATTTACCCAAGGTATGTGGTCCGGGTAGCTAGACATGAACAAGGTTCTCTTTAATATCCAAATAAGTAATTAGGAATATTAATTTATCTAAGGTATGTGGTTCGAGGAGCCAGACATAACCAATATTCTATTTAATATCCACACAAGTAATCAAAATGACACATAACTCTAACAAAAACATGGTAGATTTTCCTTTCATTAATAATAATACCTTTGCAAGTTATTTATATTCCAGGGGTGTGGTACAACATTATCGTCCAGATCTTCTAGCAAGTATGCACCTATTCCAACTACGGAGGTAATACGGTATGGCCCTTCCCAATTGGGCCCTAACTTTCCCCATGCCGGGTTTCTTACAATTCCCACAACCTTTCTCAATACCAAGTCCCTTGGGGCTAATGGTCTTAACTTCATGCATGAGTCATACCCCTGTTGGAGCTTTTGCTGATAATATGCTAATTGAACCACGGCATTTTCTCTCCGTTCTTCAATTAAATCAAGACTTCTTTCTAGTATGTTGTCGTTGCTATCTGGAGTGAGGAAGCTCATCCTCAACGTTGGAAATCCACTCTCCAGAGGAATCACGGTCTTGACTCCGTAAGTTATTGAAAATGGTGTCTCCCCCGTTGACCTATGAGGGGTAGTCCGATATATCCAAAGGAAGTGTGGTAGCTCTTCCACCCATTTACCCTTTGCATCATCCAGCCTCTTCTTAAGTCCACTCACTATGACTTTATTAACAGTCTCGACCTGTCTATTCCCCTGTGGATAAGCCGGGGTGGAGTACCTATTCTTAATTCCCAAATCACAACAGTATCTTCTGAAGCTTGCTATCAAACTGAAGACCATTGTCCAAGATGAGGGTGTGAGGGATCCCAAATTGAGTGACAATATTTTTCCACACAAATCTCTTCGCGTCCATATCTCTAATATTTGACAGGGGCTTAGCTTCAACCCACTTAGTGAGTAATCAGTGCTGACCAACAACCACCTCCTATTTCCTGCTGCTTTAAGGAAGGGCCCTACAATGTCCAAGCTCCACTAGGCAAAAGGCCAGGGGCTAGACAAAGGATTGAGGACACGCCTTGGTTGATGAATATTTGTGGCATACCTCTGACATTGGTGGCACTTCTTCACGTATTCTTGTGCTTTCCTTAGCATATTTGGCCACCAATACCCTTGGGTAAGGGCCTTGTAAGACAGTGACCTACCCCTTGTATGACTTTCACAAATCCCTTCATATAGCTCCTTTAAGAGTGGGTCTACTGCCTCAGGATGAATGCATAGCAAATACGAACTAGGAAAAGAGCGCTTTTATAACTTTTGATCCTCGGATAACCAGAACCGAGGAGCTCTTCTTCGCACTTTATTAGCCTCGCCTTTCTCCTTAGGTAAGATGTCATTCTTGAGAAATAGCACAATAGGATCCATCCAACTAGGCCTCACCCTGGTCTGGTGAATAAGGACCCTCTCCTTTCTTATCTCGGTAGGCTTGTATAGATCTTCAACCAAGATAACCTAAGGTAAACTCTGCACCAAGGAGGTTGCAAGAGTGGTAAAAGAGTCAGCATGTGTGTTTCTACTCCTTAAGATTTGTTGTAAGGAGAAAGATTTAAACCCTGACTGTAAGTGCCTAACTTGTTTCAAATAGTCCTGCATTTTTACATCCCTAGCCTTCAGTTCTCCTTTTACTTGGCCTACGACCAATCTTGAATTTGAAAATATCTCCACTGTTCTTCCTCCCATTTTCTGAACCATAGCCATTCTCCCTAATAAGGCCTCGTACTCAGCCTCATTGTTCATGGCCGACAAGCCCAGCCTTAAGGATTTCTCAATGATGATCCTTTCAGGAGATACTACAACTAGGCCACTCCTGATCCCCTTTGATTTGCTGTGCCATCGACATACACCTTACAAGATAAAGGTTCTTGCAAGGAGATCATCCCCACTAATTTTCCATCCATGTTCAACCTTTCACCATTTTCTTCTAGGGAAGGCTCGGCAAACTCAGCCGCCAAATTTGCAAGGACCTGACCCTTTATAGAAGTGCGAGGCATACACTTGATATTGGAAGCTCCTAAGATCGTTCCCCATTTTGCAATTCTCCCTGTGTAATCAGTTTTCCGAAGCAATGGTTGAAGAGGTAGTTGGGTTAGAACCACAACAGTGTGAGCCTGGAAGTAATGTGGGAGCTTCCATGTAGCATGTACTACTGCTAAGATGGCATTCTCCAAGGGTAAATAACGAACCTTTACCTCATGTAGTGATTTGCTCACATAATAATCTGGTCTCTATTCCCCATCATTAACTTGTATCAGCACCAAACTCACCACGTGTGAGGCTACAACAATGTAGGCAAATAGAACCTCATTTTCCTTGAGTTTGGACACAATAGGTGGCCGAGAAAGATATTCCTTCAATTGCTGGAAGGCCGAGGAACATTCCTCTGTCCATTCAAATCCCTTCCATTTATGCAACAACTAGAAGAAGGGTCTACACCTGTCTGCTAATCTAGAAATGAATCGGTTCAAGGTGGCAGTCATTCCTGTCAACTTCTAGATCTCTCTGGGATTCTGAGGAGGCTATAGGTTGTTAATTGCTTTAATCTGATTAGGGTCAATTTCGATTCCATGATGGGTAACCATATAACCCAAAAACTTGCCAGAGCCTACGTTGAACGAACACTTAGCGGCATTAAGGCGTAATTTGTATTTCTTCAGTATTCCGAATATATTCCGAAGTCATTTATATGCTCGGACTCTATTTTACTCTTCACCACCACATCATCTATATACATCTCAATATTTTTGCCCAACTGAAACTCAAACATTCTGGTCATCATCCTCTGGTAGGTAGACCCTACATTTTTCAATCCAAGGGGCATTACTTTGTAGTGGTAGTTCCTAGTGGGTGTAAGAAAAGCAGTCTCTTCCCGATCGTCCAAAGCTAACGGTATCTGATGATAGCCCTGAAAGGCATCCAAAAAGCTCATCCGAGGATGGCCGACAGTTGCATCCACCAATTGATCTATCCAAGGCAGGGAGAAAGAGTCTTTTAGGCAAACTTTATTTAAATTTGTAAAGTCTACACATACTCACCACTTCCTAGTTTTCTTTTTTACCACTATTGTGTTGGCCAGCCATTCGAGGTAAAACACCTCCTTTATGGCCCCAGCTTGCTTAAGCTTGAGTATTTCTCCATTAATAGCGTTAGAATGCTCCTTAGATGAGTGCTGAGGTGGTTGCTTTTCGGGGATGGCAGAGGGATTAATGTTTAAATGATGGCAAAGGAAATCTAGATCCACCCTAGGGGCTTCGTTGGCACTCCATGCAAACACGTCAATATTTTTTCTGAGAAAATCTATCAGCTTTTGCCTTTCCCGAGGAGGCAGTTGAACTCCAACCTAAAAGAACTTCTTCTCATCGTTACCAATGACAACTCTTTCCAATTGCTCCCATTTTGCCCCTTCTTCCTTTACCTTCATGGACAGCACTGGCACCTTTCATTGCTATAAGTCCCACATCGCAGAGGTTGAGGACTCACCTCTGGTTTAATGTCTAATCGCGGCCACCATGCATTGCCTGGCCATAGATTGGCTCCCTACTAGCTCCTTAACCCAATCCCCTGACAGATACTTCACCTTCAGGTGTAGGGTGGAAGGTAAAGCTCCCATGGTGTGAAGCCAAGGCCTTGCCACAATAGCAATGTAGGGGGAGTAAGCATCTATCACGATGAAGTTCACCTCCATGACCTCTGTCCCTATTTGAATGGGTAATCAGATTTGGCCTTTTGGAAAGATAATCTTCCTGTCAAACCCTATTAGATGGGAATCATAGCAGGTCAGGTCCTCAAACCTCAGCTTTAGTCCCTTAAATAGGTTAAGGTACATGATCTTTATGCTGCTGCCCCAATCTACCAACACTCTCTTCATATCATACCCACCTATCTTGAGGGTGATCACTAGGGCATCATCATGTGGTTGCAAGGTCCTAACCTTATCCTCATCTGAAAAGCTCAAAACTAGCCAGACTTTCATTCTACTCCTTTTCGAATCAGGGGACGAGCCATCTGCAAATGGTCAAGCTACAGACATCATCCTAGATGGTTGAGAACCAGTCCTTCCTTGAGTAGCAAGAATGATACTAATTGTACCTAAAGGTGGTCTTGTGGAAGCATCTCTCTAAGCCCTTGACTTTGCCTGACCACCATGTTTGTTGGGTTGATATAGGAATTGCTTCAACTTTCCCGCCTTAACTAATTGCTCCAGGTGGTTCCACAAAGTTCTGCAATCCTCGGTAGTGTGCCCTCGTTCTTGGTGATACTGGTAATGAAGATTTTGGTTGCGCTTCGTGGGGTCTCCTCTCATCCTATTTAGCCTTTGAAAGTATGGCTCATTCTTGATTTTTTCCAGGATTTGGTGTACAGGCTCTCGGAACACAGTACTGACTACTTAAGTAGTAGTAGATCCAGAATGCCTTGTAAAATCTCTCTGAGGTTGGTTGTTATTATACCTGTTTGACCTGAGATCCCTTCTGTTTTGAAGGAACACCTTAGCCTTCCCCTTTCCCTATTGCTGGTCCTCCTCGGCTTGCTTATACTCATCAATACGGTCCATGAGCTAATGCACACTCCTAACTAGTTTCCTGGTCAAAGACTTTTTCAGATAGTGCTTGGCAGGCTAGTCGACCTTGAAAGTCCTTATAGCCACATCATCAAAGTTCCCATCTATCTCATTAAACATCTCCCAGTACTTGTCAGAATACGTTTTCAGGGTCTCCCCTTCTCGCATGGTCGTAGATAGTAGTGAGTCCAAGGACCAGGGAACCCTACTACAAGTCACAAAACGAGCCCTAAACGCCCTAAGCTCCTTAAAGGAGTTAATAGAACCTTCTTCGAGGCCGTCAAACCATCTCATCGCCACAGACCCCAAATTGGATGGGAACACTTTGCACATCAAGGCCTCATTCTTGGAGTGAATAGCCATTCTCTAGTAGAAGTGGCTAGCGTGCTCCACATGGTCTGTTCTGCCATTATACATGGTGAATATTAGCTGAGTAAACCGCCGAGGAAGTTTTCCCCCTTCAATTCTACGCGTAAATGGTTATTTAGAGATTTGGTTAAAAGCCCTACTCATAGCATCATTGCCCAGACCTTTACGAGATGGACTCATACTCCTCCGCTTATAATGATAGTCCTCATCATATGAAAAAGACTCATTGGGAGGAGTCTTGGACCTGGGTTTGTAGCTACCATCTTCATCATCATCAGGAGAAGGGTCAGAATCTGAGGGAGTCCTTCATCGCTCGTCTCGTAGCCTCCCGCGGAGATGGTCAATCTCCAACTGCTTGCTTATGGTATTCTCCTTAAGAAAGATGTAACTCTCGCCTCAAGACTGGCTCCTACTAGTATGCGTGGTGTGCACGCTGACCTCGCGGTCCCTCTTTTGTTCAAGATTGAGAAATTGATCTTGACGATGAGAACTAACAAACTCCTCCTAGTTGGACCCCGAACCTACCATAGCTAGACGTTGATCTCACTAAAGCTCAAGCTCTTTCCACAGACAGCGCAAATTGTAAGGGCGGCGTTTTGATTCCTGAGCCCAGAAGGTAAAAGGATTTAGGCCCAAATAGCCCAACACAATAAATTTGTAGAGAGTGGGCTTAAAAACTAAGCTTCAATGGATCAAGCAACATGCACAGTGAATTAAAGATAATAAGAAAGCAAAGAAAGACAAGCTCTATGCAAAGAAATCCTTCCTCGGCTAAGTCCGTGGAGAGTGGTTCTTGAATATAGTTCTTTTAGGCTTGGATACAATTTCAGTTCTTGGTGCTAAAATGTTTTCTCTACAAATTTCCCGATCCCCTTTCCCTGGAGGGTCTCTTACATTATATAGCTCACTTTAGATGATTTTGGCCCCCCATTTGTTGATCGTCCAGGCCACTACTTGAGTGCTTGTCTTATCAGACACCTTCCCAAACCCCTTGTGAGTTGTGGCAGCCAATGCAACATTGTTCAGGGGTCTTCTCCACATAAATGCAGTTAGGAGGTTTGGTGGGATGTATTAAATGTGGTGGCAGCCACCATCCCCTCAGTCACGTCAAGTCTAACCCTTTCTCCAAAGCTTTTTCTCTACAGTATGACCTCCTCTGGTAACGTGCTATTGACGTGGCCTTACTGTTCGAGGGTGTGACCTCATCGGCACAATAATGGCCCCATCGGCCATAGGTATGACATGTGGCGCAATTACCTTATTTAAATTCCTGTACCCCACAAGTTCTAAAAGTTTATTAAGAATACATATTAATATTACACATGAAAAAAATAATGAATTCGGAATTTGGCTTAATTTTTCATTTCTGAACATAAAAAAATAAAATAAAAACGGAGTTAAGTAAAAAAGACTTACATAGGAATTGGATTGCTAAATCTAATTTAGCAAAATATTATAAGCTAGCCCACATGTAAGAACCTTTTTAGATCCTTCTTTTTCTATTGTATCCAATTTCATGCTAGAAGCAAATTTTGCTTTTAAAGAAGATAGACTACATGGAACAAAAGCACCCCTAAAAAAAAAAAAAAAATCCATAACAAATTAAATCAACAAGAACATATTGAAGTCAACAACAGACAATGAAACAAATATTTAGCTTGCTATATGTTGAGGTACAATTTTTTCACTCATACCACATGGCCCAATCCTATTTAATCACATTTATTTACTCACCAAAAAATACAAAAATATTACCCATAAATTATTTTGAGCCTTCATGAATATTTCTCATCCCATTGGCCCATAAATATTTCCTATCTCATCATCTAAATTGGGCCATGATATAAACTATCACAAAAAACCCCAAAACTCATATCTTATCTAATTTTATTATCATTATTTAGCTAAGCCCAAAACTGGCCCTACGAGCCCAATGCACATGTTCCATTCTTTTTAAAGCCCAAGGCTACTTACGCTTCGCCATATTTCAAAAGTCCAATTCTCATTGGCAATATCAAAAACTCAGTTTACGTTGGCACTTTTAAAAACCGAAACTAGCTACTTGACACTATTTAGTAAAAAGTCCAAGGTTATCAATACTTGGCAAAATACTATATCATAAGTATTTCACTTAAAGTCTAATGATGAACAATGCTTTTAATTTCTCAAACCTATTACTATAATATTACAAGCCCATGGAATCTATCTTATAAAACCTATGGTAATTATTTATTTTACGTAACACTATTCATTTTTCCAAAACCCATGGCAAACATATATCAAGCCCAAGGAGAATTATGAATTTGTGTTACTAATATAAAAAACCATGGAAAGTTATGATTATTTATCTTAAAACAAACATTTATTTATATCATACCTTATTATAAACCCATGGAATTTATATAAGAACCCATGGTCACTATTTATCTTATATCATAACATTCATAATATTTATTTCCAAAACTCATGGGTAGTCGGCAGTGGGTCAGTTGCCCTGTCACCAGAGGTTGTTGAGTCGATTCCGAGTTGGGCACAAACCCGACCCAAATCAACCTATGAACAACCCTAGTTCCTAAAATTTACTTCTAAAGTCAAATCTTAGCTGTGTCACTGTCTTTAACCACACTTACCTAATCTTAACTACTTATCTATTATTATAATATATATATATATATATATATATAAATATAATAAAGCGGCGTCACTTTATGTTCAGGGGTTCACTTTATATATGTTTAATTTACCCTTCAAAATATTTGTGCACACTCTAACTTAAAATCTTGCACACCAAGATCAAATATCATCCCAGCCTAAAACCAAACAACAACACAAATCACAAATCTCTCTCTCTCTCTCTCTCTCTCACTCTCTCACATAAATTTCACCTCATCTCTCTTCTCTATCTGACTATCTCGGTATTTCTGACTCTGAGAATACAAAGTGAGTGTTTTGAGTCTTGAGTGTCACTCTCTTTGTTAGAAGTGTTACTACATTTATGAACACAAATTTTCTTTTATTGATTGCAGTGTTTATTGGATAGAATTCTACTAAACATTTCTCATGTTTATCGGATAAAATTCTATTTTATGCATTTAATATTCCAGCTCAAATATGATGATATTTTTGTTAGGATTTGTGCCCTTAAATCCTATTGTATGATGCTATGTATGATATTTTGTATGACATGATGTATGACTTAATATTGTAATTAATAAAGTTGTTTTATTATTATCTTAAATAATGGTAACATGAATATTCAGACATTATCATATAGTCCATGAGATGCATAGTATATGGTTTATGTGAAAAGTCATAGAAGATATAAATCATAAGTTCTTTGTAAACTCAAAATTTAGTTCGTAGTCGGTGATGAAATTGGGCGCTTCATCTGCGAAGACTATAGCATATCAACTAAGATGATTTGTCTTGATCATGGAAGACTTCTAGTTGATATGTTGATATGTTTTAAGAGTTAAGACATATTGAACTGGACCGTTGTGAGATTTATTATTCTCGTAACGACTGTCAATTGAATAATAAATCGCACGACTTATATAAACATGAACTCTTAATCCTGAGAGAATAATGGACTTGATCATGGAATGTAGGTTGCTTTGATATATCAGGAGTGAGATCTATAGTAACGGTCAAAACCTCAGTATGTTGGGCAGCCACATTTAGTGTTGATGGAATATATATTCTCAAGATGGAATTCATAGTTTCTTAATGGAGATATAAAATATTCCCTTGAGATAAGTTTAATGGGTTCAGTTATTCAGAGAGTTAGGCCTAACCACTTTAATAAGAAATTACTAAAGTATATATTTATGAAATTGGATTTCATAAATATATGGTGAATAACTTAAAAGGATTAAACCGGGTACTCAAGGATTAGGATGTAGTAATTTACAAAGTGGTAGTCTACATTTATGACTTTGTATTACTACGAATATTTTATGAAGAGGTTGCATGTACAATAAAGTCTTGGGATATAATTTATAGATAAGGCTTAGAGTGCAACTAGATTTATATAGTGGTATTAAATATAGTTAATGGTAACTTTGGACTTGTCAAGAGTTGACAGAAAAGCCCAAGACCCATTGGAGCTAGTGTTTTATTGGTCTCATTTGGTCCCATTCCAAGCCACACTCTAAAGCCCAATTGGGAAGGCCCAAAAGGCTAGCCCAATTAGATAACGAGTTATGTGAAGAGAAACATACAGAATTTTATAAAAAACATGAAATGGTTTGTATATTGGTATGAGACTTCTTCATTTTTTCTCTAGAACATACACACATAACTGATTGAGAGACCACACATCTTGGGCGTTAGTGGAATTAGAGTGAAGATTAAAAGTATTCCCAAGTGCTTACAATCTTTGTTTTGAAATTAATTACACCAAGGTACACTCTCTTGTTCTCATATTCTGAAATTTACAAGCACATGTTATCTATTACAAATGAAGTAGATCCGTTTAACTTTCCACTGCACACATTCATATTTCCATCAATTTTCATGCATGCATGTTTGAGGAACCAAAAAAAACATGAAAATACTCCACACGAGACAAACAAAAACTTAATCTAGTATGAGTAAAAAAAAAAGGTTTCTCTCTATCTAGGGAATTAGTGCTTTTCATCCAACTCCTTTTTCAGTGTAGAATTTGCTTGTCCCTTCACTCGAAGGCGGTTGGGTTAGTATCCTTGGAATAGCAAGGCTTTTCCTAGGTTTGTGGGGTTCTCTTTCAGGGGATTGGGTAAACAGTTTTAAGGTATCAACACTATGGAAGACCCGGCTCAATCTTGGAAACAACTTACCCTATCCGAGAGAGAAGGTCTGGGCTGCAATCTCACAACGGAGCACAGCACCACTTAGCATTACATAACAGCGAAGTTTTTGATGAAAAGGGCTATCAATGTGGACGTAATAGCTCAAACTTTTACACCTCTTTGGAGGGCTAGAAACAGTTTTAAAATTCAAAGGTTTGGTGAGCATAAACTTTTGTTTACTTTTGACAATAAGATGGATGTCGACAGAATTCTCATGAGTGAACCTTGGACTTTTGACAAGCACCTAGTTTGATAGAACTACTCTATGGGTTCAAGTCCATGGCCTTCTACTAAAATATATCACTTTTGAGGTGGGAACAAAAATCTATGAGGTGGTGGGGGAGGTGATTCAACCATCGGATACCAGGCTGTTTGATGTTGGAAATTTTATAAGAGTTCAAGTATCCATTAATCTGTCTTTGCCCTTGTGTTGTGGTCGCCTTATCTCTTTAAGCGATGGGAAAGAAGTGTGGGTTTCTTTCAATTACGAAAGATTACCCAACATCTGTTATTGGTGTGGTCGCCTAACTCATGATGACAGAGATTGTGACCTTTGGATCGAGAGTGAAGGAACCTTACAAGTAGACCAGAGAGCATTCGTCCTACATCTTCGTGCTTCACCATTTGTTGCGACAAGGAAGAATGTGATCCGGGTCCTTGGGTACTATGCAAAAAAAAGAAGACGAAAGTTAATACCTCGGCAGATCAAACTTCAGGCCAACCTCCAAAGTTTGGCGGAGCAGTCGAAACAAAGTAACCACTTAAGGAGGAGGGCTGTAATGCAAACTCAGTTATTGATCCATTAATGCGTAACGGTTCTCTTGGAGTAAAGTCCTTATCCAAAACGGATAATAGCTCATCAATTCCAGATAATTCCGTAATTATTGGAGAGTTATTAGAGGATGATAATTTGGGTAAGGACTCTAATGTGATTGATGAAGAGTTACGTAGGGTTGGAAGAGATGTTAAGGTGGCAGAGTTTCAAAAATAACACCAAGTCACGTGGGGTTTTAAGTGAGGTGCATGAAACACTTCCCATATCACGTGCTCCTCATGTTGCTCCTAGGGTTTCATCGTCTAATGAAAATAGACCTATCCTCCCAGGGGGGACATGAAGACACAGAGATATTACCAATGTAGTTCAAAGCCAGGGGCAACCCATCTTAGGTTAGAAAAGAAACTTGGAAGAATTTGAAGAAAATTTTTGGGTGTTTGCTAAACACATTCATGCTTCACAGATTGATGGATAGAAAAATTATATATTGGTGGAGGTTGATAGTTAGCCCCGCCAGCAGCAATGAGTTGCCTAGTGTGGAATTGTCGCGGGCTTGGGAACCTGTGTACAGGAAGAGAGCTCGTGGAACTTGTACGGGTAAAAGATCATTCTGTTGTGTTTTTAGCAGAGACACTAACAGATGATGCAAGGCTAGAAATCATTCAGAGCAGTATATTAATTTTGATCACAGGTGGGTGGTTCCAAGGGTAGGCAGAAGTGGTGGTCTAGTTCTGTATTGGAGATCATCAATCAATTTGTCTATCGAGGGATCGGATAGATATTTTATTGATGCAGTTATCAACAAAGACCAGGAGAGTGAGTGGCGCTTGACTGGTTTCTATGGAGAACCTGAGACAGCAAGAAGAAGTGAGGCATGGGAAAAACTTTAGAATTTGAGTTCGAGATGGGAGAGACCTTGGCTGTGTTGTGGTGATTTTAATGAAATTACCAAAGAGGATGAGAAGTTGGGTGGTGTACCTCGATCCCATAATCAGATGCAATTGTTCAGAGAAGTGATTGATGAATGTGGCGTTTTGGATTTGGGTTTTGAGGGCCCAAAATATACTCGGAGTAGGCATTTCAAAAATGGAAGTTCAATATGGGAAAGACTAGATAGGTGCTTGGCTACAAGTAGCTGCTTTTTAAAATTCCCAGGTTCAAAGGTTTATCACTTAAGATGCGATTCATTTGATCATATTCCTCTCCTTATTGTCATATTGGGGTTGGATCTTCCTATGGAGAAAAAAAATATTTCGCTTTGAGGAGATGTGGTTGTCAAATAGGGGGTGTGAGGAAGTGGTTTTTTTAGCATGGAATAGTGGTGATACTCTCGGGTTTGAAGGTGGTGTTTTGGCAAAAATTGATAAATATGGGAAGGACTTGACTTGGTGGAACATAAGTGTGTTTGGTAACGTACGAAAAGAGTTGGAGTGTCTAAAGAAGCTTCTAGTAGAAGCCAAATCTGTAGCCATGGTTAGTGGTAATAACTTTCGGGTTAGGTAGCTTAAAAAGGAGATTGAGGTGTTGTTGGATAGGGAGTCTACTATGTAGGCTCAACGGTCGAGATTATTATGGGCAAGGAATGGGGATAGGAATACTAAGTATTTCCATAGCCGTGCAACAAGAAGATTTAGAAGAAATAAGGTGGAAGGAATTAGAGATGAGGAGGGCAACTGGCGAGATTAGCAACATGATATTTCTGCAGTATTGGTAGGTTACTTCAAGGCTCTATTTTCTTCATGTGAGGCGAATGGGTCACAGGATGTGGATGTGTTGTCATGTATCCCTACTGTCATTGATGATGAGACGAATGGTATGCTAAGCCAAGAATTCAGTGAGAAAGAAGTCGTGGTTGCTTTAAAGCAAATGGCTCCCCTCAAAGCTCCTAGAGTGGACGGAATGCCACCACTTTTTTACCAGCATTTTTGGGGCACAGTTAGCCAAGATATCACTTCTTCCATTTTGTCATGGTTGAATTTAGGTATCTTACCTACCCCTTTAAACTATACTTTTGTAGCTCTCATTCCAAAAAGTCATAATCCCGAGTATGCTCACCAATTTCGCCCCATTAGCCTTTGCAATGTACTTTACAAGATTTATTCCAAAGTCTTAGCAAACCGTTTGAAAAAATTAATCCCACACATTGTCACAAAACATCAATTGGCCTTAACAAAAGATAGACTAATATCTGATAATATCCTTGTGGCTTTTGAGACCCTACATAGTTTACAAAATTATAAGTCTAGAACTCATGGTTTTATGGCAATTAAAATAGATATAAGTAAGGCTTATGATCATGTAGATTGGAATTTCCTTGAACAACTCATGAGAAAATTGGGGTTTAATGAAAGATGGATACATTTGATCATGGGGTGTGTGAAAATAGTTTCCAATTTAGTCCTAGTAAATGGTGAACCATGTGGTTTGATACAACCTACCCGTGGGATTAGACAGGGTGACCCACTTTCACCTTTCCTATTCTTACTTTGTATGGAAGGTTTGAATGGGTTTATTAAGAGAGCGGAAAATAATGGTGATTTACATGGTTTTTCACTTTGTAGGAGAGGACCCAAACTAACTCATTTGCTATTTGCAGATGATAGTCTTCTCTTTTGCAGGGCAATTATGGAAGAATGTAGGAAGGTGTTGGAAATTTTGAATATGTATGAGATGGCCTCAGGGAAAAAGGTTAATAGGAGCAAGACATCCTTATTCTTTAGTAAAAGTACTCCAGCCGAATTGAAGCACGAGATTAAGGTGGCTTTGGGGGTTCCTGAAATTATGCAATATGAGAAGTACTTGGGTCTCCTTTCCTTTGTGGGCAAAAGGAAAAAAAGCGAGTTTTAACTACATTAAGGAGAGCGTGTGGAGGAAATTGCAAGGATGAGAAGGAAAATTGCTATCTCAAGCGGGGAAGGAAGTGTTGTTGAAGGCGGTTATTCAAGCTATTCCTGCTTACACTATGGGTTGTTTTAAATTACCCATTGGATTGTGTAATGAAATTGAAGTCCTAATCAAGAAATTCTGGTGGGGACAACAAGGTGACTGAAGAAAAGTTCATTGGCTGAAGTAGGAAGAAATGACAAAGTCTAAGATGGTGGGTGGAATGGGATTTAGAGATCTAGCCATGTTCAATGATTCTTTGCTAGCAAAACAGGCTTGGCGACTTTTGCACAACAAAAACTCTCTTTTCTATAAGGTTTTCAAGGCCCGTTTTTTCCCCAATACCACAATCATGGAAGCTTCGGATTCGAGAATGGGGTCTTATGCATGGAAGAGTATTTTGATAGGAAGGGATATTATCCAAAGGGGGTCGAGGTGGAGGGTTGGAAATGGAGAAAAAATAAACATATGGCAGCACCCGTGGTTACCATGAAAACATCCACCACACTTGCCCATATGCCCCATCGAGGACTTTGAACATTCCTTGGTGAGCTGCCTAATTGATCCTAATACCAGACAGTGGCAGATAGATATGGTGGAGGCCTTTTTGTGGAGGAAGATGCTGAGATGATAAAGAAGATTCCACTAAGTCAATTGGTTACAAATATACTGGCTCTTCACGAGCAATGGTATCTATAACTGTAAATCGAGCTATAGGTTCCTCAAAGAAGAAGTAGAGCAGTTAGAAACAATTTGGGTTCCTCCACTCAGAGATAAGCACCTGTGGAAGGCAATTTGGTCTATGTGCGTGGCTTAAAAGGTGAAGAATTTTGTTTGGTGGGCATGCCGTAATGCCACACCGACAAAGCAAGAGCTGGTGAAGAGAACCATTATTGTTGATCCAATCTGTGAATGATGTCAAGTTGCTGTTGAGGACCCATTGCATGCTTTGTGGTCTTGTTTAGAGGTTGACATCGTGTGGGCTGATTAGACCTTGTGGGATTTTCGTTGCTCTACGGATTTTGACAACTTCAAACAGTTGGTGTCGTGGATGATTGAAGAAGGGAAGCAGTTGGAGCTCTTTGCATACGTGGCTTGGACAGTATGGAACCAACGCAACCAAGTCATAGTGAGAGTCTTTGCCATTGTGCTTCACCAAATCCCTGAGGTCTCACGAACCATGTTGAATGATTTCCTTTCCAAGCTACTGGACTCCGACACTCAGTTACACCATCGCAATCAATGTATGCAGCAACGTTGGGTGCCTCCTCCAGATAATTTAGTTAAAATAAATTTCGACGGTGCGGTATTTTCAAAGGAAAACTATTTAGGAGTTGGGGTGGTGATCAGGGATAAGAATGGGCTGGTTTTAGGCTCGTGTACAAAGCGTTTGCCCCAGGCTTACAGTGCAATGGAGGTCGAAGCAATGGCGGCAACAACAGCTTTAGATTTTGCAAATGATTTGGGTGTGGAACAGTATGGAACCAACGCAACCAAGTCAGAGTGAGAGTCCTTGCCATTGTGCTTCACCAAATCCCTGAGGTCTCACGAACCATGTTGAATGATTTCCTTTCCAAGCTACTAGACTCCGACACTCAGTTACACCATCGCAATCAATGTACATAGCAACGTTGGGTGCCTCTTCCAGCAAATTTAGTTAAAATAAATTTCGACGGTGCAGTATTTTCAAAGGAAAACTATTAAGGAGTTGGGGTGGAGATCAGGGATGAGAATGGGCTGGTTTTAGGCTCGTGTACGAAGCGTTTGCCCCAGGCTTACAGTGCAATGGAGGTCGAAGCAATGGCGGCAACAATAGCTTTAGCTTTTGCAAATGATTTGGGTGTGACACGGATTATTCTAGAGGGGGACTCACTGGCTAATATAAAAGCTTTGAGGGAGGGAGAACAACTTTTATCCCCTACAGGTCTGTTACTTGAGGATGTGAGAATGTTGTCCCAAAGTTTTGAAAAATTGCTTTATTCTCATTCGAAAAGAGAAAGCAATTTTGTAGCTCATAGTTTGGCTAGATATGTGAGTAGCATACCCGATTTTTTAGTGTAGATGGCGGATGTTCCACCACGCATTTAGTCTCTTGTACAAGCTGATTTGGCTTCTTTACGTTAATAAAGTTCATAGTATTCACTCTAAAAAAAAAAAAAAAATGAAAATTGTCAATTAAGTCACTCTATGTATTAATTACTACAATGATTTTTTTTTTTTTAGAAAGTACTATAATGATTATTGGTTACCCACATATGATTAGTTATTCTATTCTAATTTTTTGTATTTCATAAAAAAGAAAAAAGCAAATATTATTCGCATATAATCACCCACTCAATGTATTAAATTTTCCTTTATTTTATACAATTTACATATAATTCTTTATTAAGTTGTGCATGGTATGGATAAAACCAAAAGGAAAAACAAAATATATAAATGAAGACGCACCAACAAAATCACATAATGGGCCTGAAAGTAGAATTGTATAAACAATTCAGCCCAAGACAACCATGTTTAGCTTCCTGTAGAATATTTCTAAAAATAATTTTAATCAAGTTTTGAAATTTTAAAAGAGAAAAACCTTATGATATGTTTGATAACTATTTTTGTTTTTTCTCCAAAATTTGTTTCTACGAATATATATTTTAAAAAAAAATTCTCGTGTTTTCAAAATCAAGTACATGCTGATTCTCAAAAAAAAAAAAAAAAAAAAAAAAAAAAAGAGAGAGAGAATCAAGAGCATGTATAGTTTTCTTGTGTTCTATTAACACCACAAATATGTCAAGAAAAGTGATGTATAAGCATTGAAGCTAGTAGCTACGTGAAGGGAAAGTGCTATGGAGTCAAGTCGTCCACTAACTTCATGGATAAAAAAAAAAATTTAAATCAAAATTTATTCATTTAAAAATATATATCAAAACTAGTAAATATTATTATACATGCATGGACATCCGCGATTCCGCATGAGAAGACAAAAAGATACGGATTCCACTAACACCACAATTGATGAATTGAAGCTAGCTAGGTGAAGTGAAGGTGCATACGATGGAGTCAACTTAAAGATCGTTTGGTATGGGGTGAAATTTTTAGCTTATTTGTAATTTTATTTTATTTTTACTATTATTTATAGGTTTTTTTACACTTTTTGATATTATTTATTAGTCTTGTTATTAGTGGCGGAGCCACATTGGGACCCAAGGGGGCCTTGGCTCCCCCCAAAATATTTGAAAAAATTAGTATATATATAGTAGAGTTATTTTAATAAAGAAATGCTATATTCACAGTATTTTTACAATAAATTTTAAGTGGCAAGTTATTATTGGTTGTTACGTGTGTGCAAAAAAGTTATTTAAGTTGTGGATTAAAATTAAAACTAATAACAACTTATCACTTATGATTTATTGTGAAATTATTGTAAAAATATTGTGAAGGTATCACTTAAATTATTTTCCTCCACTGCATAACCGTGTGTGGTTAAAATACTTCCTGCAAAAGTAGGTGTGTAGCTGTGTAGGCTACTCTCACTTTCTCATATTTTTATTTGTTCTTAAAATATTAAAATAATCAATATATCATAACATCATAAATGTATATGATTAAAATATATTATTTTTATCATTTAATTTATAGATAAAATAATATAACATGTATTTGGTTGTAGTTATAGCTATTTTTTTTAATATATTGAAATTTGAATGATTGTTTGTCTTTTATTTAAAAATCTTTAAATTATTAGTATTTTTTAAAATTTTAGTCATTATATTTAATGGGTGATAATTTAATTTGAAAATTTTAGGTTCATGGACAAGTTTAGGAGATGGTAATTCAGAAATAATACACTTTTGGGTTTTGATTATTAAATTGTATGTACATTACTGTTAGTATGGATATAATTAATATATACATAGAAATAATTAATTGTCTAATTTTATGTTCCCCAAAATATAAATTCCTAGCTCCGCCACTGCTCGTTATACTATTCGGCTTATTTTTAAACTTTTTTTTTCTACATTTTCAGCCAAAAAATTTCAATTTTAACTAAATAATCTGTTCTTGAGCGGACCATCATGGTTAAAAAAAAAAAAAAAAAAAAAAAATCATGGTTGAAGACTACGGCATAATATACAAGTCTTTCAAAATGAAAAAAAAAAAAAAAAAATGCTTTATGGGCTATTTATTTCAAAGATTCTGACACTGAAAATGCTATATGAGCAAGGGTGGAGCCCCCCGAGGGGGGGGGGGGAGTTGCCCCTGAGCTCGCCAAAAAAATTATGTATAATACACTCTTATTATAGTTGAAAGTAGTTTGCACCATCTACTGACAGAAAGCTTCTCAAAAGCAAAAAACTAGCATTCTCCTCACGGTAAGTCATGGACTCAAGAATCAAGATTGAATAGCGGGTGCTAGTCCCACAAATTTTAAAAAAAAATTAAAAAACTCTCCCATGCCTTTATACATGTTAGTAGAAGTACACTATTGAAAAGCGAGCAATGCTAATAAACAAAATATTTTTCGCAAAAAATTCCACAACTTTTGAGATGTTATTTATTTTCATTTTGGTTTATCATTTACATTATTTTATTGTCTACATTTACAAATTGCCAGTTCAATGATTGTCAAAAGAAAAAAAAAATGGTGACTCTAGACTAATTGTTATAGGAAACCATAGAGCATCTACTAATCCTTCTCTTCCTTCTCTTCACAATTTCAAATTTCAAATTTTTGTTATAATCCAAAATTTTAACTACTTAGAAGAATTAACACTTTTGTAGGCATATTGCTATATTCTTAACACTTTTGTATTGATTTATTTTTTCAATTTCTTTGAAGAAACCATCAAATTATATGATTAAACTGTACGCATTCAAGTTAATTTCTTAATTTGATTATCATTAAATAACTATTTACGTTGAGGGCATTTGAGTAAATTAAACTAAGTATAAAAAAATAAATTAAAGTTTACATTTGTATTAGATTGTGTGTGACAAATGACAATTACATTAGCATATAATTGCTTATTTATTTGTTATTAATATTGAATTGCTATTTTTTAGAATAATTTTACTTTCAATCTTTTCTCTTTTAATCTTGTCCCCCATAAATTGAAATCCTGACTCTGTCATTGCATATGAATGGGGTTGGCTGGTGGAATCCGTGAGGATAGCAATAGTTTGTATTTTAATATGATGTTGGGATGGTGAAGTGGGCATTTGAATGTGATGAAGTGTCTCTGTTGTTTCCTTTAAACTTCCCAGTTTTCACACCCTCTCGGAAAATTATTAGGTACTCCCGGAGTACCATAAATGCATGCTCCCTCCTCTCACATGAATGGTGGGTCCCACCATGAATTTAATTAGTAGGACCCACCATTTATGTGAGAGGAGGGAGCACGCATTTATGATATTCCGGGAGTACACAATAATTTCCCCACTCTCAATCGGGAAAAAAAAAAAAAAAAACACGCTTAATACCAATTTTCAAAATTAAACAGTTGTGGATAATGATAAGTTGCAGCCAACAAGAGACAGTGCTAAGTCAGTAAACTCAAACTCAAAGACTAACGCTACATTTGTAAATGGGAGAAGGGAAGAGAAAAGAAGGGAAAAGTAAGGAAGGGACATCATTTCTTTTGTTTGGTTGTACAATGGAAGAGAAAAGTGAATGAGGTGGAGCAATGATATTTCCGTGAGTCCCATTGTTTTGGTATCAGCCCAATGGGCGGAAATGGAAACAAGGGAGAGAATTAATTACATGAGGTCCACCTCTTAACGTTTTTAAGAAATTCCAAGTATTTTAATATGGATAAAGTTTAGTTACAAAATTGGTTGTAATTTTAGATTACAACTTTACTCAATATATTTTTATTGGAGATGAATTTTGACAAATTTACCATTGGATTATATCTTCTTCTTATATCCTCCATGTTTGAAAAATTTCTAGAAAACTAAAGATCAATAGCTACGTCATCAAAAATTGTTTAAATTGCAAATTTTTATAATTTAAAATTATGCATAAAGTATAAGCGTATATATCATATAGTAAAAAATATCTGATTGATACAAAACTTGATATGTGTATTAAGAGCGTAAAGAACATGTAATTCAATGGTTACATTTTCAAAACATATAGTAATGTTTATTTTATTGAGTAAGGTTGTAGCCTAGCTAAACTTTGTTCTTCTAATATATGAATTTTCATATCATTAATAAGGGCACAAAGATAAAAGCACGCATTTTTCTTTTCTCTTCTCTTTGCAAACAAATAAGGGAAAGATAAAACTCTCACATTTTTTTTTCTTTCCTTTCTTTCTTATATCCAAACACATCAAAGAGAATTATTTTCTTTTCTTTTTCCTCTCTCTTTCTCTTTCCTTCATCTTTTCATTTCTTTTTCCTTTCCATAGCTACAACCAAACACCATGTAAGATTATGTTTGGTTGAGTAGAAGGGGAGGGAAGAGAAGCGAAAGGAAAAAGGGGAAGGGAGAGGAAAAAGAGTGGGGAAAGAAATTAAAGTACTTCCTAACCACCTTGACGAAAAAGCGCTTAGCAAATAGGGGGAGAAAGGAAAAAAGATGTAATGTATTTTACACTTCTATCTTTTTAAATTATAAATTAATAAGGATATAAATGTCATTTCACAAAAAAATTCAAGGCCTAGTTTAGGAGAGGAAAAATAATGGATTTCACAAAACCCTTTTCCCTTTCATTCTTCCTTCTTGTTTTTCTTTCTAACCAAACAAAGGAACGTCATTCCTTTCTCTCTCTCTCTCTCTCTCTTTTTTTTTTTTTTTTGAAGCTAAACTCTAGAAGATAATGTTAATTAATGTTGTTATATATATATATATATATTGTATTATTTTTGTTTAAATTTAAATTTTTGTACAATAATTAAACAAACTAGTAAGTTGCCCATGCGATGCATGGATTATTTTGTGATATTTTATGTAAGATGATTTTAGAGAATGTTGAACATATATTATAAAGAAAAAGTAAACTAAATTAGAGTAAAGAAACATATACATTTTGAGATTGTTGATGCATGTTTTGGGAAGCCCAGTAGAAGGAAGAAGCCCAGCAACATGGCGGAAAGGAGTTAGTAAGTGGATAAAAAAACCATTAAGCCCAAGCAGCAGGAATAATGGTTCACAAGCCCATAAAATAAACAAATGGGTCTTGAGGAAGCAAATGGGCCTAAAGGAGCCCGGAGAGAGAGAAGTAGCAAACCCATGAGCAATGTGTGATGTAGAAAAGTGAGAATGGGCCACAGCAAGCCCGAAGTAATGCAAGCAAAGAAAGTAAGGGGTTGATGGCAAGCCCATGAGCCCTAAGGATGAAGAATAAGGTAATTGAGCGAGGGAAGCCTAAATGAGTTAGTAAAAGCCCATAGGAACGTAGAGTTAGAAAAAGGGTCAAGGAAGCCCAAGGCTAGCAAATAGGTCAAGGATACCCAGGAGGAAATAAGTGGGATAAAAGAGCTTACAAGCAATGTAATACAAAGCCCAAATGACCATGTTGAGTCATTGAGAGAAAAGTAAGCAATAGGCCCAAAGAGGCCCAGCAAGCATAGGTCAAATAACATCACAGCAGGAATGGTAGAATGAAACGGCAGGAACAGTAGCAAAACTACAGAAAAGAGCAAGAGGGTAGGCTATAGGAAGAAAAGCCCAAAATCAAGCAAAGCCCAGCCCCTAAAGGGAGTGGGCCATAGAGAATGAGGAATCAAAAAGTGGCTCACGCCATAAGAAGTCAAGGAGGAGCGGCAGAATGTGCAAAGAAGCCTCTAGACCACAGCAAACGTAGTGGGCAAGTTTTGGATACACGTAGAAGTCGAGCACGCGCAAGGCCCAAACTTCACCAACCTGTACCCAGCCAAGACAGGAGGTGGTGGGTCATGGGTCAGAGGTAAGAGGGTATGGTTTGGTGGTAGGGAGACGGGAAAACCTATTCTAGGGTTCCTGCTCAGGCTCTTTTGGGGAAAATGTCTTGCTAGGATGACATAGCACCCAAAAGAAGTAAGGACGAGTTGGAACCACTAGGTGCATGCCATGAGGGATGAAGAGAAAGAGAAAGCAGCCACATTGTAGCAAGTAAGAGTGCCATGGCAAACAAATGCCCTCGCAGACAAATGCCACCAAGATCTAGGATGACGCGAAACATGAGCATAGTGCCTTCGCAGGTAGAATCTAGGCCAACAATGCCTCACCAACAGCAGCCTAACCAGACGGAAGGTGTTAACAGAATGGGGGTTAAACCACAACCACAGCCAAGAATCCCCACTAACAATGCCAACGCCTTCATTGAAGTGTTGCAATCACTGCAGCATTCACAACAGCAAATGATGGAAGAAATTCGTCAGTTGAAAACGGATAAAACAAAGGAGAAAGGAAGCTAGCATGACTCGGAGCATACGGTAGACAAAAAGGAGACACCAACAGGAGGTGTCCCACAGAATGTGGAACAACGTTTTATCACTATAGTCGAAGTAGCTGCCCTCCTGGAGCAGGAGAGGGCTAGAGCACCTAAGGAAAAATTCTATGCACGGAGGCCTCCTTACGCATTAAGGGTATTCAGCAAACCATACCCAGAGAGATATGAACCACGGGTCTTCGCGCAGTATGATGGAAGGAAGGGAAGTGTCATTGAACACATAAGCAAGTTCATTGATACTCTTGGCCTTTATGTAGCAGACAAGGACTTATGTCTTCGGGAGTTCTCCAAATCACTCTGTGATCGGGCATACACTTGGTACATCGGCCTAAAGCCAAGATCAATCCCAACTTGGGATGACATGGTGGATTTATTTTGCACTAAATACTTCCATGAAGAAGAAACAGTAACATTTGCGACCTTGCAAGCAACCAAGCAAAGAAATGGTGAGGATTTAATGGAATATATCGAAAGGTTTAGGGACATAGCACTCGACTGCTATGATCATTGTGAAGAAAGAACATTGGTGGAAATGTATATGACAAACATGATCAGAGAATATAGGGTAGTCTTTGAAAACTTAGAAATCTCTTAGTTTGCGCAGTTGTTGCAAAAAGCCAGGAAGATCGCTCAGTCAGTGAAGCCAAGTGCCGACAAAAAAAGCGCTCTGTAGGCTATGGCAATATCCATTGTTGAACGAAGAAGGAAAACCGATGGGAGGGAATACGATACTGCCCCACCAATACCATGCACCCCAAAGGAGTTGGATGTGCTCCTAGACAAATTGGTAACAGACTTAGTTTTTAAGCCTAATCAAGTTTCTAAGGAGCCTATAAAGGAAGAGTGGAGGGACCCACGCTTCTGTCATCTGCACAATTACATACAACACCCTACTGTAGAATCTTGGGCATTCCGCAGACTGGTACACCGTAAGATCAAAGAAGGGACTCTAGAACTATCCCAGCAGGAAGTTCAAAGAAACCCGCTCCCAAACCATAGAGGGAAGGGTCTAGCAGTGGTAGTAATTTGTGTGGATCCAAGGGAAGACAAAGAGAAGTATCCAACCTTGCCTGCCGCAGCAATTACCACCTTACAGAAAAGCTCCAAATTCAAGAATTTGTTTGATCAATTGGGGCTTACGGCGAAAGAGCGAAAGATAGCCATAGAGGCCCTGGTGAGCATTGCCTCCAGGGTAGGAATAGAATATTTAACAGCAGAAGTTACAGATGACAGGGCCCTCTTGTAAGAATCAAGTGAAATCACTTTTAGTGATGAGGATATGGAGGTGGGGTACCCAGACCACAGGAGCCCCCTTTACTTAGCAGCATCCATAAATCAAATCCCTATTAAGAGAGCCTCGGTGGATATAGGTACTTCCAAAAATCTCATCCCATTAAGCACTCTGCAAATGGCAAAAATTTCAGAAAGAAAGATTCAGAGGTGCCCAATGGAAGTGACAGGTTTTGGTGAAAGGGGCAAATACACTGCAAACCACATCCAGCTGTGATGAAAGGTGGGCCCTATAGCTTCCTTAACTTGGTTCCATGTGGTAAATATGAAGGTCTCATATCATGTGCTTTTGGGGAGGCCATGGCTGTCTAAACACTGATTAGTCCCGTCTATTTATCACCAATGTATGAAGGGAAGGTTAAATGGCAGAAAGATATGTATAGCAGCAAACCCATCGCCATTTGAGCAGGTGGAGGCTCATCTGGTAGAAACTATGTTCTATGACCAATGGGCATCATCTAGAGAGAGCTCAGTATCAAAACCACGAGGCACCTTCATACCCAGATGGGAGGATGTCCGGAATGACCTCGAACCTGATCTAAGGGAGTTGCTGTCACAAAAGAAGAAAAGGAAGGAAGTGCCCACTATAGAGTTAGACGATACACTGTAATGTGCCAAGGTTCGAGGACCTGATGGTAGGATTGTATACAAATTATGAAGATGTGTGGGGCCCATAAGTGAAATACAAGCGGGCCCCAAACATGAGTGGCAGCATAAAAGCCTAGTGTGTTGCATGGCTCAAGAAAGCTTAGAGGAAGAAAGAAATGAAGAGAAAGAAGTCGTGGCAGAAAAAGATACACAAGTTATAGTAGAAGAAAAGTTAGAGGAACTTAATTTGGGGTTTGACTCACAAGAACCAAGGCCCATTTCAATTAGTTCAAGTTTGTCGGAAAAGGAAAAATCAGAGTTGATACAATTGTTGAAAGAGTTCAAAGATGTTTTCTTATGGGATTACAATGAAATACCAGGATTGGATCACGGGCTAGTGTTGCATACGTTGAATGTGGACCCAAAGGTCAAGCTGGTAGCCTAGCTTGCCAGGATATTCCACATCGAGATAGAAGGGTAGATAGTTAAGGAGGTACATAAATTGTTGGACGCAGGATTCATTAAGTCTATTCAACACCCACGTTGGCTATCTAACATAGTACCAATAAAGAAGAAGAATGGGTAGATAAGGTGTTGTGTAGATTTCAGAAATCTCAACAAGGTCTGCCTAAAGAACAAGTTCCCATTGCCAAACATGAATTTATTGATAGTTCTGTGGCAGGAAGCGTCATGTTTTCATTCATGGACGGATTCAGTGGGTACAATCAGATTAGAATGGCACCCAGGGATGCAAAGAAAACTGCTTTTAGAACACCTATATGCAACTTCTACTACACTGTGATGCCTTTTGGGTTGAAAAACACGAGCGCAACTTATCAACGAATAATGACGGCCATATTTCATGACATGATGTACTAGGAACTAGAGGACTATGTGGATGACATAGTGGTAAACTCAAAGAGGCGAGAAGAGCACTTCCGTGTGCTGAGAAAGGTATTTGAAAGGTGTACAGCTTTCAAACTAAGAATGAACCCTTTCAAGTGCACGCATTTGGAGTGTCCTCTGGGAGATTCTTGGGTTTCCTAATCTACAGCAGAGGAATAGATATGGACCCGACCAAAGCCACGGCCATAGCAACTATGAGACCTTCAGCCAATGTAAAGGAGTTAAAGAGCTTCTTAGGGAAGGTCTCATATATCCGAAGATTCATCCCTGTTTTGGCATTAATCACTTCTGCTTTCACCAAATTACTCAGGAAAGGGCAAAACTTTGAATGGGGAGAGGCGCAGTAGATAGCCTTCAAAAGGTTACAACAGATCATGACGAACCTCCCTACTGTGCAAGCCCCAATCCATAAAACGCCATTGTTGCTCCACTTGGCCACCAATTTGTATGCCATAGGTGCATTGATTGCCCAGGAAGATGGAAGTGACTTTGAGCAATCAATGTACTATGTCAACCATGCCCTAAAAGACATAGAAACTTGTAACCCAAGGGCAGAAAGGGCTTGCTTGGCCATTGTATATGCTTTGCAGAGGCTACGCCATTATTTCTTGGCGGATGAAGTGTGGATGATGACTAAGTCTCATACAATTAAAGCTTTGTTGCGGCAACCAATCCTTTCTGGCAGAATATCCCAGTGGTTATTACAATTGTCATAGTACGAGTTGAAAGCAGGAATGCCCGAGGTAGTAAAAAGCTAGGTTATAGCAGACTTGTTATCACAATTTCCGGGAGAAGAAGAATTCCCCCTGGATGATGAAGTTCCAGGGGAAGTAGCCATGGCAGAAGAAGTCAAAGAGCAATGGGTAATGAAATTTGATGGGTCTTCTACCACCCAATCAGGAGGAATGGGAGTAGTTTTGTACCATGAAGAAAACGAGGCAGTAGTGCTATCATTCAAATTAGAATTTCCCTGTTCAAATAGCACGGCAGAATATGAAGCCTATCTAATCGGGCTAGTAGGCCTATGAAATGGGAGTCAAACATTTAAGAGTAATGGGTGATTCGAACCTAGTGGTCTGCCAGACCAAAGGGAGCTTGTCCTTAAAGGAACCCAGCCTAGCCCTGTACAGAGCAATGGCCCAGAAGATGGAGGAAGAGTTTTCAACATTTGAAATAGAACATGCTCTAAGGAATGAGAACTGGTTTGCGGATGCGTTAGCCGCATTGGGTTCACAAATAATTTTCGAAGGGGATAGTGCCAGGATAGAAGTTAGCAAGAGGAAGGAGTCTATTATAGAGACGTTGAAGGAAAGGTTCCAGGAGGAATAGTGTGAAGGAAATTGGCGGATTCCTATAAGGGAAGCCTTGATGAAGGAAGAAGATGCCGCAGAACTAAGGGTGTTAAAGGATTATGCCCTGGTAAGAGGGAAATTGTACCGCAGGATGCCATGCGGGGTCTTGTCCAAGTGCGTAGGACAGGAGGAGGCCCAAAGAAAGTTAAAAGAAGTGTATGACAAGACTTGTAGATCCTGCGGAGAGGTCAACCTTTACTGCAGACTTCAAAGGGCAAGCTTCTATTGGCCAAGTATGGGTAAAGACGCAGATCAAGTCTAAACCCAATGCGAGACCTGCCAACTTGCAACAGATAAAGAGGAAAGTTACGCTGTGTTCGCCAGCGAAGACTGGAGAAGTCCATTCATGCAGTACTTAACAGAGGGTATCCTACCACAAAAACACATTGAAAGATACAAATTTAAGAGGTTGGAAACACACTACTTTTTGCATAATGGAGTCCTTTTCAAGAAAGGGTATAATGGGGACCCTTTGAGATGTTTGGGTCTTGAGGAAGCAAAATGGATGATAAAAGAAGTGCATTTTGGAGAGTGTGGGGAGCACCAGGGAAAGAAAAAGCTGTATAGATGCTTGCTACAAATGGCTTACTATTGTCCCACCATGAAGAGAGACATGGCAGAATTTGTAAAAAAACGCCATGCTGCCAAGTACAGGCCAATTTGATTCACACTCATCTGTAGAATTTATATAGCGTGGTCTTCCCATGGCCCTTCCACACTTGGGGGCTTGATTTGGTGCGACCAGTTAACCCACCATCGCGTGGATACATATGGATCCTAGTGGCTATGAAATACTTCACAAAGAAAACATAATTGTGAGGTTTGGGGTACCCCACAAGATTATCAGTGACAATGGCACACCCTTTGTCAACAGTGATGTAAGCAAGATGCTGGAATTCTACCAAGTCAAGCACCATCGCTCATCACCCTTTTACCTGCAAGGAAATGGGCAAGCAAAGGCAACAAACAAGATCCCCATAAAGATCATCAGCAAAATGAGCCAAGAGTATATAGGAGGATGGGCGATGCATCTGCCAGACGCTCTTTGGGCTTATAGAAATTCACTAAAGTTGGTCATAGGGTTTTCACCTTTTTCCTTGGTCTACGGAATAGAGGTAATAAGCCTGGCAGAAGTAATGACTTCGTCTTTGAGAGTTATGCAGACACAGGAGAAGGAAAAAGAATAGGAGGTCTTTACGGTAGAAAGCTATGAAGACCTAGAAGGGCTTGATGAAAAGAGGGAGAAGGCCCAAGAGCGCAGTCGCAGGTATAGGCAAAGGATGACTGAAGCCTATGGCAGAATGACTAAAGAAAGAGTGTTCACGGAAGGGCAACTCGTGTTAAAGGTAGCTAATTATGTTAGGCAAGGCATGGCAGGACCATCTAAGTTTGCGCCAAAATGAGAGGGACCTTTTGTGATAAGGGAGGCATATCCAAGTGGGTATTACCGTTTGGCCTAGATGGATGGCAAGGACTTGATGGATCCCATCAATGGGAAATGGTTGAAGCGTTATTATGTTTTAAAAAAAGGGGGGGGGGAAAAAAGAAAAAAAAAGAAAAAAAAAAGAAAAAGAAAAAAAAAAGGAGGTCGTGTAGTTATCCCTTTTGTTTAATGAGTTTTATGTTTCTTTTTTCCTTCAAGTGACTATGTCATAAGACAAGATTGTAACGTGCTTTTATAAGTATGCAATGAAAAGGTATGAAGTATTATAGAAGCATTCTATGTCATAGCAATAGCAAAAGCAGTAGTAAAGTGTAGCATCATAGTTACAAACCCAAACTGTGGTAGAACTTGCCAAATAAGTGCTATAGGAAACATAAAGTGTACTAGATGGGATAATAAGAGAAGGAAAAAAGAAAAGAAAAGGGAGGGGGGGGGGGGGGGGGGACTACATCATCATCAACGAAGCCCAAAAATAAAGGACTAATCTCCAAAACCACTGGATCCACCAATGCTGGAAAAAAGACACTTACGACGACTCTCCAAGTCAGCCACCTCCTTCTTCAGAGCCTCAATGCGTGTGTCAATGGCATCAACAGTAGGCTGAACCTTCCTCATAAAGAAGGCTCGGGCAATCTCACAGAAATGATCCAAAATGAACTCCACAGCAAAGCCCACGCTAACAAGTTCCTGAACCGCAGCCCTCCACTGTAGGATCCTCTCGGTGGAGATAATGTCAACAAAGTTGTGCTCAATATCATTCATCAAACTCCCCAGCAGCTTCAAAAAATGCTCTTTGGCAGAATGGCCAAGGCGGAATCCTTGCATGAAGTCACCACAGCTACTATAGACCACCTCTAAATGAGAAGAATAATCCTTGGGAACTCTAAAGCCATGGAAGTCTACATAAGGAGGCCTAGAACCCCAGAAGTCTGCAGGATCAATGTCGTTAACCTGAGGCTGATCAAAATGAGCAAAAAAGGTTGCGTCCTCACTCACAAGATTCGGAACCGTGGCAGAACTACTGCCCACCTCAAATTGAGAAGGGGTAGTGGGAAATGGATCGAATAAGGAGCATGAAGCGTGATATGAGAAACCATGATCTAAGAAGGATAAGCTCACAAGGAAGAAATGAAAAAGGAGATAAAGGAAGAGAAACTCACCAGGACACATGAGAATGGGGGCTGTGGGAATGACAGAGGCAGGTGCAGAAGGTACAGCAGAAACTGGTGCAGAAGGCATGGTAGAAACAGGCGTTATAGGTGCGGCAAGAGGAGTGGGTGTGGACATCTCTATGTTTGCTGAGGTCTCTGCAATCAGGGAAAGAGGCATATAAAATAAAGGGAAACCGCAGCAGAGGGGTGACATAAGTATATATCTATAAAAAGGAGATAACAAAAAAAAGGGAGGAAAGAACTTAGCAAAATAAAGAGGCACATACCTATGAATTCGGCCTTGTGGTCAACACTCTCCTCTTCATCAAAATCAGAAATCCTCTTCTTCATAATGGGCTCATCATCAGAATCCTTAAGAACGTCCTTAGATTCCTCAGAAGACAAGTTTGCGTCAGGGCTGCATGTGGTAGAACTTGGTATGGATGAAGGGGTAACCACTAGGGAAGAACCATCCTTCATGGCTTGAGATAGAGTGGCAAAGGGATCACTAGTAGAGATAACGAGAGGTGTGGCAGGAGAAGTAACCTTGGTCTGAACAACAACAGGAGGAACGACTCCCTCTTGGGAAGTAAGTGTCTCGACAGGAATGGGAGCAGTCTCGCTAATCCCCTTCGTATAAGTACCCTCACCTATGGGTACTGGCTCAATGGAAGGGATAGGAGCCTCAGCAAGAACTCCCTGTGCAGCGGCAGGAGGGGCAGGAGTTGCAACCCCAAACACCACATCGGCCCCATTAAAGAAGCCTTCCATTGATGTGTTCATGGAGGCAGAAAGCTCCTTAGTCGTGGGGTGGTATACAGAGATAGGCTTGAGCTCATCTTGGAAAAAAGAAAAAAAAAAAAAGAGGAAAAAGAAAAATAAGGAACAAAGGAATCCGTAACTAGTGATGATGCTGAATGGGAGGTAAGATAACCAACGGCATATGGTAGAGGAAACATTGGCAAGAGAGAAGAAAAAGAAGGAAGAAAGGAAGGAGACATACTGCAGACTCAGGTTCATCAAGTAATATGGGATAGGTGACAGATGCATCCTCCTTATGCTTAGACCGCAAAAGAAAAGAAAGCAGAAGACAAAGACGAAGAGACGAGTTAACAAGTGTATGAGGGTTAACTGTAGGAAAGCTTTACTAAAAAAAAAAAGACAAAAAAGAAAAAGAAAAAAAAAAAAAAAGGAGAGCAAAGTTAGAGATAACATACTCTCTACTCAGTGATGGTGGACACAGGAGGAGGAGAGGTCTTTCTCTTACTACCTTGTGTCCTACTGGAAGAAGGAGCACTTGTAGATAGCTGCGGAGTGGAGAACTTAGACTTGTTGGAAGTGGGCCGCACGCTAGAATAGGTGCGGGCCGAAGGAGGAAGAGAGCCCTTTAAAACTATATTGCCTATCGAAGGGAGGCCACTCTCAAAAGGTACAACGTCTGAACAAGCCTCAGAAGGATCATCACTCTTTTTTGCGAACTTAGGCTTAACAGAACTTTTCTTACCTAGCACGGGAATGTTTATCACTTTTACCTTCTTCTCTCAACCTGCGGGATAGTCATCGGCATGCCATAACCATCCTTTATCCTCCTCAACCCACGTAAAAATGGCAGACTGATTCTACTTCCTAGCGTATGCTAACACAGATTTAGAGGGTAGAAGCAGCCGAGGGTTGGCTGAAACGATCGCACTAAGCCCGTCAAGAAGAATAAGAGAAAAACCCCGGCTACCCATCAATTCCTACTCAAATGAAGTCATCACAGCCTGCCAGTACCTGTGCATAGCAGGAGTACTAATGCCCTCTCTTTGTGAGCCTAGGATAGTAACCGCAGTAAAACGCTTGCTCCATAACTCAAAGGCAACATCTCACAAGAATGGTCGAGTGGAAGTGGGAGATTGCATAAGAAAAGTGATGTCATTGGGGATATCCTAATCTAGCCAGAACTGTCTTCTGACCATGTTGGCAGGATTATGCACAAACCTAATGCCCTTGTCAGCCAGATAAGGCAACCACCCAGCATTGGTGGCTACCAAGTAAGTAATCCCTCTCTCCTCGAAACCGTTCAATAAGGTGGTGGTCCCGGCAGTGTCAACGAATAGGCCTATAACAGAATCTACACATGTGTAACCTGTACCTAAATTCCTATAAGCTCTCCAAGAAAACCCAACTCCTTTATCAAAGAACTCAACAGTAGAATGATCAATTGGCTTTAAACCAACCCAACAAAAAGTCAATGGAAAGTCAAACTCAAATCTACCACGGAAATCGATAATGACTTTTGGGCACGACTAATACTTCTCCTTTGCAAAACGAATGGGCCTACATTTCACCAAGTGCCTAGCACAATGCTCATACAACAAGTGTTGCAGAATAGTATTGTGAATAGAAGAAGTGACTATGTGGCAAGAGCCTGCCTGATTCTCATCGCTCCATAGAATGTCTAACTGAACATGCAAATTTCCCAAGAACATGGGAGCCAATGGCAGACTTATTCCTGCAGATATCTTAATAGCTAATAAAAAATATAAAGGCTTCACAGCATAGTGGGGATGAGAACCAAAGATAAACTTACAAAGCTAGAACGTGATGAAGGCCGCACAGCGAGCAGCATCGGAGATTTTGGAAAAGGAACCAACCCAAAATGACAACTTCGCATTACCACTCATCTTTTTCTTCAACTTGGCCACCACGGCCTCTTCCTCCAGGAAAAGCTCTAAAGCGGCAGGATTAACATCACCAAGGATGGGCAAAAGCAACTAATTTGCTACATCTTCCAAAGTCACGATCATCTCACTGCAAAAGAAGAAGAAAGTGTGAGTGGTGGTACACCATTGGCTGACCAAATGGCGGAGGTTGAAGAGGTCCCTATAGTTAGATAAACAACGGGATGAAATGATAGCCTTCAATACACCAGCTTGCTGTAGCAACCCCATGAAGCTCGTGTTGGATAATTCCCTATCCACCCATTTCTTCCAACCTAAGGCAGTGCTCAATCCAAATTCGAAGTGAATGGGCACGAGGAATGCAATGCCTTGGTAAATGACGAGGTCGGGGATCGAGGAAGCCAACGGGGCCCAAGAAACGTTTGTATTGCAATGGCAAAGAGCGAGCCACACATGGCCCGACAACGACGATGAGTAAGCACCAGGAATTTTTAGGAAATGGGCGTGGATATCGTACCAAGGATCTATAAGAGGAGGACACTCGCTATCAAGGGCACACTGTGCTTCCTCCTCGTCAGAATGGTCCAATTTGGAATACATGGCCTCTTCGCCCATATCGCGTGTGATGAGAGGATTAGAGACAACCTGTTTTCCCTTACGGCGAGATGAGCTTTGGCCTTTCGCCAGCGTCATGGTGCAACGGTTGATTAGGGTAAACAGATGAGAGTGTTTGAGAAAAAGAACACGATAAAGAAAAGGAAACGGAGAAAGTGTTTGTGTTGGAAAGGGAGAAGATGTTTGGAGTACGAAGGGATTTTCTCTTAAATACTAACGTCATTAATACCGACACAAAAGGATATGATGGGTCAGCCATCAGATGAGAGATGAAATTAATGAAGCGGTGGCTGCATTTTAGAGTAACTATTAAACTAGGAAACTCAAAGAGACAACATTGTTCATGGCAAGAAAAATATAGACATATGTATAAGTTAGGGCCTACCGTTCGAAAAAAGCCCACGAAGGAAAAGAAGAAGGAAAGATAGAAAGGACAGGGAAGTCTTTTATTCACATATGAATTGTAGGAACACTTCATATGCTCAGGGGGCTAAATGTCGATGCTCATTTTGGGAAGCCCAGTAGAAAGAAGAAGCCCCATAACATGGGCGAAAAAGAGTTAGTAAGTGGATAGAAAAATCATTAAGCCCAATCGGCAGGAATAATGGTTCACAGGTCCATAAAATAAACAAATGGGATTTAAGGAAGAAAATTGGCCTAAAGGAGCCCGGAGAGAGAGAAGTAGCAAAACCCATGGGCAATGTGTGATGTAGAAAAGTGAGAATTGGCCACAGCAAGCCTGAAATAATGCAAGCAAAGAAAGTAAGGGGTTAATGGCAAGCCCATGAGCCATAAGGATGAAGGATAAGGTAATTGGATTAGGGAAGTCCAAATGAGTCAGTAAAAGCCCATGGGAATGCAGTGTTAGGAAAAGGGTCAAGGAAGCCCAAGGCAAGCAAATGGGTCAAGGATGCCCAGGAGGAAATAAGTGGGACAAAAGAGCCTACAAGCAATGTAGTACAAAGCCCAAATGATCATGTTAAGTCATTGAGAGAAGAGTAAGCAGCAAGCCCAAAGAGGCCCAACAGGCTTAGGTCAAATAACATCACAGTAGGAATGGGAGAATGAAACGGCAGAGAACGGTAGCAAAACTACAAAAAGGAGCAAGAAGGTAGGCTGCAGGAAGAAAAGCCCACAATCAAGCAAAGCCTGGCCCTTAAAGGGAGAGGGCCATAGAGAATGAAGAATCAAAAAGTGGCTCACGCCTAAAGAAGTCAAGGAGGAGTGGCAGAATGTGCAGAGGAGCCTCCAAACCACAGTAAACGCAGCGTGAAAGTTTTGGACACACGCAGAAGTCGAGCACGTGTAAGGCCCAGACTTCACTAGCCTGTACCCAGCTAATACAGGAGGTGGTGGGTCATGGGTCAGAGGTAAAAGGGTATGGTCTGGCGGTGGGGAGAGGGGAAAACCTATTTTGGGGGAAATGTCCTACTGTTATGACATACCACCTAAAAGAAGTAAGGATGAGTTGGAACCACTAAGTACATGCCATGAGGGATAAAGAGAGAGAGAGAGCACTGACACTGTAGCAAGTAAGAGTGCCATGGCAGACAAAAGAACAAAATAGCCTTCTTTGTCTAGTAATGGGGAGTGGCACAGCCAGTACAGGTAAGTGGTGTTGGCTGAATGGCTGACAAACCAGTGGTGGTCGGCAAGGACACCCAGACCAGACAAATGTAGTTAAAGGCTAAAATAGTAAAAGCCAGTCACGACAGACATTATATAAAGGACCCTTGCCGTGCACCAAAAAAAAAAAACAAAAAAAGTAGTAATCTCTAGGAAGAAATCACAACACCAAAGCGAATATTGAGAAAAGGAGAGAAAAGGAAAAAGAAAAGAAAAATTAGAAACAACGAAAGAAAAACAAAGAGATAGGATGGGAGGCATGCACCAATAGGTTGATCCCTTCTCTCCCTCTACAAGTCCCGCTCTCTACCAAAAACGAAGGATTCTTTTGGGCACAAGCCATTCAGGTCCACTTCCCTCAAAGTGATTAATTTTGTTGGCAGGATTTTCCCTGGGAGATTATTCACATTGAGGAGAACGGTTCCCTCCTTGATCTTGGTCCTGTGACATAGCTTGGCGTAGTAGATTGACCTTTCTTCTTTCTTTCTGATAACTCATGTCTTATCTACTTATTTCCACCATTTTCTTTACAAGGTTTTTCTTATCACTGTGATTATCATTCTAATTAGGGATTATTTATTCACTTTATCTAAAAGCAAAAGTACTTTGTTATTATTATTATTCTCATATTTGCTTGCCATGACTCACTCGAAGTAGCTCCGCCTACCATGGGCATATGAATAAAGTTCCTGGCAAGTGAGGCATAGTTTGTGCACAAGCCAGACCAAAGTGATTTACAGTTGGACTAGTCCTAACTCCCTTACCTAGAACACTTAGGCCCAATATAGCAGGAGGCAGTCTAGCCCAACATAGCAAAAAAGGCCCACTACAAAGATATTAAAAATTAGTTTAGTAGCTTCATTGCACTTTTGTAGCATTCTCAAGGATATTAATTTTTTTTTTTAATTATGAAATGAAAAAAAAAAAAAAAAAAAAAAAAAAGAGTAACAAGACCATGAAAATCAACTAATTTCTGTTGTGTTTACAGATTGCATACCATGAAATGAAAGCATGCCCAACTCTCTTACCTTCTTCCACTCATCAATAGTGCAATATTAAGACATGGTGTGGACAATTTAAAACCTTGGTAGAATATGACTTTACATTGTGCACCAAATATTCTCTCTACTTATATACTCAAAACAAAAACTATCTAACCAAATTACCCAAACTTACATCATATTTAAGCCCCTAATTTAAAAAAAAAAGATAAAAAATTATCCCTAAGAGTTTCAGTGGCTTGATAGTAGTGGGAGGCTAATATGACATAGGTGGCAGTTAATAGTCCTTAATTTTTTATTTTATTTTTATTATTATTATTATTATTATTATTATTATTATTTTTGCTTTTGTTTTTAATACTAATATAGTGGCTCAAGTAATCAATAAGATAACAGCAAAAATAAGTTATTGTGAACTTTTAGGTAACAGTAACAAAAACTTAATGAAAAAAAGTAAAAAAATGCTAAATACAAAATTAAAATGCTACTTAATAAGACCTCATGCACTCTCGCATGAAGTCTCTAGTTTTATATTGATTTGTAATTTGAATTTACTGTGGAGTAATATATACAACAGCCTTAACCATTCTTTTGGAATCTCACTCAACTACGCGGAAGTTTCTCATCAATTATTACTTCTCAGTTTCCACACTTGACTTAAGTCAATCAATCTCTCTCAGATAAGGTCATTGGAGAGCATCTCCAGTAGATTCTTCAAATTTTTGTATTGTTTGGAGAATGAACAGTAACTTTTACCTTTTAACTACCACTTTTTCAAATACACTTTCCAATAGATTCTCTACCCCATTCTCTATCTCATTTAAATATTATTTCTTCATTCATTCTTTATTATTTTTTTATCATCATTTATTCTTCCTATATTCATTCCCAACAATTATATTTTTCAATGAAAAGTGTTATATTCATAACATTTTTGGCAATACTTTCACAAGAATAACATCAAAATCTTATGTGGAAAGTTGTTACTAGTTCTAATTTGAACCTACCATCGAAATTATTTTTTTTTTCTCACCAATATTAACTAATAACAATTTATTACTTAAAATTTATTGTGAAAATATTGTGGTAACATTTCTCAATTAATATTTTTTATTTTTTATATTATTTTTCCTTTCATTCAATTCATTCTCGTCCATACGTTTTCATTATTTTTTTCTTTTTCTTTTTTCTTGTTTTTCTCCTCCACACATGGGTCCAGCCTATCTCTACCCACCCCACCCCTTCTTTTATTTTCTCTTTCTTCCTCACATTCAAGAACATTTCAGCAACTCTCATTCTCTTTTTTTTTTTTTTTTTTTTTTGAGAGGTAATGGAGAGAATGAGAGAAAAAAAGAAGTAACGAAGATGGGAGAAAAAAAGAAAAGAAGCAACGAAGAGAATGAGAGAAAAAAAGAAATCCAGAGGAGAGAGAAAGAATTGATATAATAGTAGCTGGTATAATTTTTTAATAAAAAAAGTTTCATTGCTAATGTACAATAGCCCATCAAATTTGATGAGCTACTGTTCATGATCCCAAAAAAATTTAGGGTTCAGAGAATTTGTTGGAGACCATTTTTTTGGTCTTATTCTCTATCATAGAGATTATTTTGCTTTTAGCTACACCATTGGAGATGCTCAGAGTTTCAAAATTAAAAAACTTAAGACTTGAAAGATACACTCAAGAATATTGAGACGCAGCTGGTTTATAAAAAGGGACCTAATAGAGAGAATCATTCGTAGAGTGCAAGCGGTGTTAAGAGGAAAAAAAAAAAATTATTGCCTTGTTCAGAGCGGAGATCTCTTGTTGTGTTCTTGATTTCACAAAGTTTCTAGTGAGGTATTATTGTATTTTTCAAATTTATTGTGAAATCAATAAGTTTTGAACATATACTTGGGCCACTACAACAAAATGTATTTTTAGTGACGAATTTTAATGAGGAAAATTTTTTCGTCACTAAAAAGTACCATTTAGTGACGAAATTTATATTTCGTCACTAAATATAAAAAAATTAGTAACATTTAGTGATGAAAAATAAATTTCGTCACTATATGTTGGGTTGAACTAAAGGTGCCAAATGAAAATGTAGGTGCCAAACTAAACTTATCTATAGTGACAAATTATTTCGTCACTAAAAGTTTAAGTTTTTTGTGACGAAAACTTTCGTCACTAAAAGTGCTGATAAGAATACTATTAGTGATGAAACCCATTTCATTACTGAAAGTCACAAATTGTGACGAAAATAAGTCGTCACTAAAAACAAAATCTTAAAAATCAGTATAATTATCAGTGACGAAGCTAATTTTCGTCGCTAAAGGTATCTTATAGTGACGAAATATAAGTCATCACAATAAGTTTTACACTAAAAATAATTTCAGCCCCTTTTTATTTTATTTCACTTCCTCACTCTCTCTCAAAAAACACATTATTCTTAAGTTCAGCACCTACACTATTCGAGCAAACCACTTCTCACCATAGCTGTCGCCGTCATCCTCTCCCAAAACTCTGTCACCGTTGCGATCTATCCTCACCTTAGACGCCGGCGATGCTTCAGCTTGCGATCATGATGCTTCAGCTCACCGACGACGCTTCAGCTCCCGATCGCGACGATTCAGACGCAGGCAACGCTTTAGCTCCGATCGCGATGGTTTGAAGAAATCCATCGCCGATTTGAAGAAACCGTCGCAGATTTGAAGAAGCTGTGGCCGATTTGAAGGAAGCCGTCGCCGATAACCACAACCCCAACCTTATTGAACCCATTCGCGACGGTTCCAGCAACCAATGACGATATGAACCCATTCGCGATAGTTTCGAAGTCGTCATCGTCGAGAACCACAAACCCAACCTTTTCAAACCCATTGGCGACGGTTCCGGCTAACAACGCCTTTACAAACCCATTCGCGATAGGTTTGTCAGACTTCTATTCTTTACCTATGTAATTTTTTTTTGTTTAAAAATTTTATTTTCAATTAGTAAGAAATTAGGGGCTCACTCTTAATTTCCAAGCATGAAACCAAGTTAGCTCAGGAACTAAAGGTTTTTATTATGTACCAATCTTCTATTTATGATCTTGATGGTTGCTTTCCTTCTGTGACATATAGCCCTGATATTGAAATTTTTGCTTGCATCTTGCAGATGATTGTGAGGCAGCTTATCTTGTAGATGTATATGTCTCTAGGGGAATGTTTGAGCTGTTAGATGGAAAAGTCATGGTAATGTTATGTCTATCTTAACATTATATCTTCTTTTTTCCCATATTGATTATTTGTAAATGTAAAGATCAATTTTTGTTCTTGTTATCAGCTAGTCCATAACAGTAAGGGTTCTGATGTTTTTTGAACTATTCAGATTACTTCATCAAGAAGGTCAGATGCCATTGCAAGGGCTTGGCCTTTTCTCTCTAGTAGATCCATTCTTGGTCTAATATGGTTGTATTAGAATATTGTTTTGTGAACCCTTATATATTTACCTTTTTTTCTAAATGTTAATATATCATTTGTGAGTGTGTTCTGTGAGCAACAATGTGTGAAAAGCTTTACGTTTTTTAGGGCAAAGTTGGTGCTGGAAGGTGTGTTTTCTTCTTTGCTTGCAAACCTTCTTTTCATAATCAAGATTGCTGTAAAATTGTATTGGCTTAATCTAATGTTTTTACTAATAATTTGGATAGCCAATGTAAATTTTTATAGTAAAAAAGTTAAAAATATGCTTAACATGCTTGTTAGTTGCTAAGTGAAATTTCCTTAATTTAGCTGTTAGAATAGTTACCTAAATTGATATTAGAGGTTTTATTATGGTAGTTGATGGTGTATAAAATGTCTTTTTAAATCATGGTTTCATTTTCTATTGCAGTAAAATTAAAATGTTTAATGAGCTGTGTGAGGGCATTCATCTTGTTGCTTCACTAGAGGCTATTTCTCTTGGTGTCAAAGTTGGTATTCATCCCTGGATAATATACAACATCATTTCTAATGCTGCTGGAAATTCATGGTGAGTCCTTCTAACTTTTTAATTTAATTTCTTTCTTTAATAACTGAAATTCATGTTCTGATGTCCAAATTAGAAGCAAGCTTAAGAATGAGATGCTAAATATTCATGTAGCTGGTTCTTATTATGAATTTTTATTGGGCTTTTGAGTCTCAAGCTATATGTGCAAGTACTTGAAACATGTCTTTCGGGATTGAAATTTTTTTAAGGATAATATATAACATTGTGTTATGGGGATCCCTAATCCCCTCTTCTTTTCATTCTAGTTATGGAGGTGCTAAGTAAGATGATCAATAGGGAAATAAAGGATGTTCATCTAATGGAGTTTACAGTTGAGGGGAGTCATGGAGATATATTGATTATATCCCATTTGGTTTATTTATTTATTTTTTTGTGTCTTTTTTCAATGATATGATTATCCTTTGTGGGGAAGAGATGGAGAAAATAAGAATGTTGAGAGCTTTTTTTTTTTTTTTTTGACGGGTTTGAAAATAAATTTGGGTAAGAGAAAAATTTTTCTAGTGGGTTTGTTGGATGATATAGGAAGTGGCAATGACGTCATGTTGGTTCATTATCTATGACTTGGGTCTTCCATTTGGGGCTCACTTCAAGTTGTGGTCTCTATGAAATGTTATCATTGAAGGAATGGAGAGAAGGTTGGTTAGGTTGTAAAGATTATATCTTCTAAAGGTGGTCGACTCACACTCATTAAGGGTATGTTGTCTAACTTACCTATATATTTTGTGCCCCTATTCACTATGCCAGTTAATGTAGCTAAAAGATTGGAAAAGCTTCAATAGGATTTTCTTTGGGTAGGGTTGGGGGAGGAGAATAAGATTCATCTTCTAGATTGGGGCATTGCTAGTTTGCCTTTACATAAAGAGTGCTATGGATTAAGAAGATGACTACATTTAATTAGGCATTATTGGGAAAATGGCTTTGGCATTTCAACCAAAAGAGTGATTTACTTTAGAGGAAGTTGGTGGGGGGAAATACAACAACAACAACAACAAAGCCTTAATCCCAAATTTCTTAGGACCATTTATGGATCCTCAATAGATTAGTAAGGATTGGTCACATGTATTCTTTTCTCCATTCTATTATATTTGAAGTTATACCCTTTGTTTCTTCCTTAATTGATAACTTAATTGACATGTCATTTTTTTCTAATACTATTTCAACTAATGTTATTTTTGGTCTTCCATTACCCTTCATCATTTATTACTTATGGGGGTGGTTCAACTTCAAGTTAAACACTTTTTGGTTAGTACTTTATTTGCTTTCTACAACTTATACATTAGGAGTTGTGATTTTAATTTATTGGTGTGGTTACTCTTAATGCATTGTTAGAAATGTTTCTTATAACATAGTTAATGTTTTTACTTTACGATTTTAACGAATTATTGTTTTTATATTTGTGCAGATTTCTTATTGGTGGCTTTTTAGGGGATTTACTTTTGGCATTACTTGAAAACATATGAGAACATCTTCCGTTAGTTCTAAAATAGGGTTTAGGTAGAGTTATTGTATGTATTGCAAACAATTATTGTATGGAAGGAGTTTGAATTGGATACTTGTTTTATTTTTTACTTGTTGAATGTATGGATCTTTTTTTATAAATGTGTTCTTGAAATAAATGTGTTATTCAAATGTGAGGTTTTAATAATGTAATGACAGGTTACAGGTTAATATCAAAGCCATGAAAAAAATAAAAACAGAAAATAAGTTTTAGTGATGAATTTTTTCGTCACAAATATAGCAACAAAAAATTGTTTTAGTGACGAAAATTTCGTCACTAAATATAGCAAAATTTTGTAAGAAATGGTTTTAGTGACGAAAATTTTTGTCACTATATGTGCCTGGATTTTCTTAAAAATAGTTTTAGTGACGAAATTATTCATCACTAAATATGATTTAGTAAACTAAAGTGTTTTTAGTGATGAAATATTTTCGTCACTGAATAGTGTTTTTAGTGAGGAAAACATTTAGTGACAAAACGTTTTCGTCAATAAAAGTTTAAAAAAAAAAAAATCAAATCGCACTTTTAGTGACGAAATTTTTCGACACCAAGACTTTTAGTGACGGGGCTACAGTGATGAAATGAGTTTCGTCACTAAAAGTCCAATTTCGTCACTAAAGGTCCTTAGTGACAAAAAAACTGGACTTTTAGTGATGAATTTTTTCGTCATTGAAAATACATTTTGTTGTAGTGGGCATTGCATTCTCTATTTTATTATAGTATATAAATTGGTCCCTCTATGTTAGAGGGGTTTTCACGAAATGAATTCTTGTGTGATTAATTTTCTTGGTGCTTATATGTTTCTTCTTCTTCTTCTTCTTCTTTTATTTTTTATTTTGCTTGCTTGCTTAAGGTTATATTTAAATTTAGGGATAAAACCTATTTTCGTCTTTACATTTTTACACGATTCTCACTTTGTTCCATAACTTTTTTTTTCACCACTTTTAGTCCCTAAAATAAAAAAAATCGATCTTGTTTTTGTCCCTACCGTCAATGCCCTAACGGCAAAGTCCTAGGTGGCAGACGGAACAGCCTAGTAGTTGACGTGGCGCTGACGTGGCACTGATGTGGCAATTAAAATATTATTAAAAAATATTATTTCGCATTTTTATATGCCATGTCAGCATTTTAATTTTTTTTAAAAGCCACGTTAGAAAAAAAAATTTAAAAAAAATTAAATTTAAAGAAAAACCTTAAATCTAATTAATTTAAAATTTTAATTAAAATTGTCTTTTCTTAATATTCATGTTCTTCAACTTGTTCTTCCTGTTCTTCAACTTGTTCTTCATGTTCTTCAGAGACCAAACCCAGCAACCAAGAACTCAAACCCATATCAGAAGAACACAAACAAAAACAAGAAGAAAAAATTAAATTAAATACTAATAGGAATTTTTCTTCATGTTCTTCCCAAATCCAAGAACATGAACACAATAAAATTGATAAATTAAACATGAACACATTATATATTTGAACAAGAACACAAACCCAGCAAATTTAAAACCCAAAAAATTAAATTCAAACCCAGTAAAATGAAATTTGAGCCTCCAAATTTCACATCCCAGCAAACCCAAACAACTACAAACAAATTGGCAAAACCCAACCCACCCCCACTCCACCAACCCCTCACACCACCAACAAATCGGAACAAAACCATCCACCTCCACTCCACCGACCACACAAATCCACGTGTTGGAGAGGGAAAAAAGAAAAAAACAGCCGGCCAACCACCAATCGCAACCCACAATCCCAGCCACCACCATGTCCCAGCCACCCAACAAACCCAGGAAGAGCTGACCACGGTGGAGGTGGAAAATAACGAAAAAAAAAACCCAAGAAGTTCAAACCTGAGAATCGATGTATAGAGCTGACCACAGTGGAAGTGAGGCTAGTCATGGATGAAGGTGAGGTCGGTCATGGTCGTCGCACTCATTCTATCTTTGGGTCACTAAGACGACGCTCCAGGTGCTGGAACTGATCGAAAAGCTGGACTGAAACGACGGTGTGGAGATCGGAGAGTTGTTGAAGGCGGTGTATTTGGCGGCGGCGGTGGAGTCGACGGAGCCAAGGCAAAGGATGAGTTGGTAAGGGCGAAGGCGGCGCGTGGGAGGTAGGCGAGGGAGTGGAGGATGGTGTGGCATTGTTGTAGAGGATCTTTGGTTTTGGTTTTGATTGCTGCTGCTGCAGTGTTGCTCAACATTCTTCTTTGTTTGTTTTGGTTTAGGGGTTTAGGCTTGTGAATTTGGGGATTTACTGAGGGTAAGAATGTAAAGAGAGAGAGAGAGGAGAAGAGAATTTGATTTGATCTGAGATTTGGGAAGTTCCAGCTTGTTTTTGTGTTTGTGTTTGTTTTTTAATTAGATTTTTTTTTTGAAATCGTTTTTTTAATTAGATTTAAGTTTTGTTTTTTAATTTATTTTTTAATTTTAGTTTAAATTTTCTGACATGGCTTTTTAGAAAAGAATTAAAATGCTGACATGGCATATAAAAATGCCAAATAATATTTTTTAATAATATTTTAATCGCCACATCAGTACCATGTCAGCGCCACATCAACTACTAGACTGTTCCGTCTGCCACCTAGGACTTTGCCGTTAGGGCACTGACGGTAGGGACAAAAACAAGATCGCTTTTTTGATTTTAGGGACTAAAAGCGGTGAAAAAAAAAGTTAGGGACCAAAGTGAGAATCGTGTAAAAATGTAAGGACGAAAATAGGTTTTATCCCTTAAATTTATTAACACATAGATAGTGATTTATCCCAACAAATTTATGGCAAATGTCATCCTTGTGAAGTGACTCAAAACTTTCATAGACAAACCAAGAAATATATACTTAGTGTCCAAACTTCTATATTGCGGCCCTCAAGGCGTAAAAAATTGTATCCTTAACTACATCGTTTTTAGTTTCTCAAAAAAAAAATTAAAAATAAATTACATCGTTTTCATTTTTACAGGACCTGGAAGAGGGGTGATTGACCCTCAATTTTCAAACCATGTTAACTTTCATGGAGATGCTTACATCTTTGATCACAGCTGCTGGTATGATTGTACTATGTCCCCTAGTAAAAGAACTCGTACCTTCCTCAATCCTTAATAATCTCTTCTCCATCTATGAAGAATATTTTTGAACGCCTAAAATCACTCTCTTCTTTCGCACGGATTGTGGTCTCAGTGACAATCAAATGTATGATGTTGCCTCAACCTACCTTCGTAACAAGATTGTTGATTCATCAAAATATCTCAATGTTGGCAAAAGAGTTTGGCCAACCTTTGATATAGTACCGGGTGCAGAGGTTATTGATTCCTTTCAAGGCATTAAAGGGCTCAAATGGAAGTTACATGCAGAAAAAGGATTTGATGGCCATGAATATCGAAGATATTTTACGCTTTCCCTTGATAAGAAACTCAAAGAGGTTGTGCTAGAGTCTTATTTAGCTGAAGTAATATCTCGTTCTAAGGCTATACAAGAATCAGAAACGGTGTTAAAGCTTTATAGCCGTGATTTCGTCTTTGGTACACCTGGTCGTGAATGGAGTTCTATTATTCTTGAACATCCAACTACATTTGAGAAGTTGGCAATGGACCCAGAGCAGAAGAGGATGCTCAAGGATGATCTGGACAAGTTTTTTAATAGAAAGGAGTGGTATAAGAAAGTTGGCGAGGCATGGAAGCGAGGATATTTGCTTTACGGGCCTCCGGGTACTGGTAAATCAAGCTTGATTGCTACCATGGCTAATTACCTCAAGTTTGATGTCTATGATTTGGACCTTTCAAGCATACGCTCAGATTCAGCGTTGAGAAGGATATTTCTTTCCACATCTAATCGTTCAATAATGGTAATTGAGGATATTGATTGTGCAAAGTTGGAAGATCGAGAGAAAGAGGAAAAGTCTGATCAGTTGATTCTGAAAAAAGCCTAAGGTTAACTTTCTTTATTCTCATAAAAACTAGTATGGTGGTAATTAGATTATTATATATTTTAGACAGTTTCATGTGCTTAGATAGATTTGATCTGCTAAAAATGTGTTGTGTATGCTAAGGTCTGACATTAGATGTTTATTACAATAAAATGGGTTATAAGTGAAGCAAATACCCTCGCTTTCAATTATAACTTATTTTTAATAGGAAAGAATGTTATAATTAAAATTTCTCCAAATCATTTGACTAGTTCTTTTAGATTATAGTGCAAATATATAGTATTTTCCTTTTGACAATATCTCTATCTAGCTATATAACTGGATGCCGTTCATTTTATTTTTTCAATATAGCTATCAATTTTAGGACTTATGATTCATCTATATATATCTAAAAGCTAAAGGGTAGCATTTATTGTTACTACGCTCTAGTTAAGCCACATCAGCATCCACGTCATTATCCTTTTTTCCTTCCAATTTTCCTATAATTTTTTTTAACATTTATTTTTTTTATTTTTAATAATTACACTTTCTCCGACATTTCTTCTTCACTTACCTTTTCATCTCCCTACCACCCTTAACGTTAATATCATTATTCATCTTTCTTTCTCTTACATTTTCATCTCCCCAGTATCCTCAACCTTAAAATCACTATTCATCTTTCTCTTCATCTTCCTTTATTTTGTCTCTTCATATTCATATCATTTTACTATAAATTTTTGTCATTCTCTCTTCCATTTTTTTGCATAGTTTTCCTTCACAAAAGGTTCTCTCTCTCTCTCAATATTTTTTAGAGTATTTTTTTTTTCTTGCATCTCTACTTTAAGTTGATAAATTTTTGTGTTTGTTATAACTCTACTTTGGGTTGATGCGATTTAGTTCTATGTTTTAAGTTTTTTTTTGCTCTTTAATTGTTAAATGTTATCCTATTGCATTATAAAAAAAAAAAATTAAAGGTAATATATATGAATATAATATATATTATTCTATTACATAACATGATTTGGATAATTTGGTGTTTATTATTATTATTATTTTTTACATTTTTTTTCTTTTCATCTTATTTTATTCAATATTTAAACTCAACCACATCCTCCATATAATTAAATTATTTATATTTTCTTTTTTTAAAATTAAACATAAAATATGTTATTTAAATTAAAATAAATAAAATTGTACTCATTTTTTTGACATTTACACTTTCTCCAACCTTACTCTTTCCATTTATATTTTCATCTCTCCATTACCCTCTATCTTAATATCACTCTTTATCTTTCCCTTTATCTTCCTTATAATTGTACTCATTTTGTTTCTTCTTATTATCATCCTTTTAGTATAAATTTGACATTCTCTCTTCCATTATATGCATAATTTTCCCTAACAAAAAAGTTTATTTATCTCTCTTTCTCACTCAATTTTTTGGTGGATTTGTTTTTTTTTTTTTTTTTTTTTTTTTTTTGCATATATACTTTAGGTTGATAAATTTTTGTGCTTTTTAGAACTCCACTTTAGGTTGATGTGATTTAATTGTGTTTTAAGGGTTTTTTTTTTTTTTTTTCACTTTGATTGTTAAATTTTATCATATTGCATTATAAAGAATTAAAGACAATATGTAAGATTGTAATATAATTGTATTATATTACATAGCATGATTTGGATAATTTGGTATTTATTTAGAGATAATTAATTTGGTGTTTATTGTTATATATCTTATTTTTACTTTTTTTTTCTTCTCATATTATTTTATTCAATATATTGCATTATAAAAAATGATAAAACTAATTAGCCACTATCATTATGGAGTAGTAGTCTATGGTTTTATGTAAATAAAGAAATGGAATATATAGAGTTTATATTTATATATGTAAAAATTCACATTAAGGAAATAATATATATATATCTCTTTTTTAGAGGGAATATATATATATATATATATATATATATATCTAAAAGCTGAAGTGTAGCATTTATTTAATATACATATATATATATATATATATATATATATATATATATATATATATATATATATATATATATATATATATATATAAAGGTTTAAGAAAAAGTATATGTATGGTTTCTGTTAACTTAAAAGATAATGAAAAACTAACTGTTAATAAATAATAAATAAAACAATAATATTATCACGCGCAACGCGCGAGTCTGCGACTAGTATTTTTTAATGACTCAAGTGTGTGTGCTGGTTTTTGTTTTATGTGGATATAATTTTTATGAGATAGTTAGCTCATTGGTGTCGGTTTGGAAACATTTTATTTAGCTTTTTGCTGAAAACATTTTTATGAAAGTTTGCTAAAGTATATTTATACCTTGAAAAAATGAGAAAAAATAGAAGAAAAAAGAAGTTTTAAAAAACTATACATAAAAGTTAAAAGTTAAAGCTTAAAAATGATGTCAAACTCACCGTCTAATTAGTTTTTACATAGCAGAAGATTTTTCCTGCATGTACTATTGTGTTTGAGTTCAAGAATTAACATTTGCCGCCCCCCCCCCCCCCCCCCCACACCCAAAAAAAAAGAGGGGAAAAAGGGGGGGGGGGGGGGGGGGAATAAGGTTGCATACCAATGTCATCTCTCCTAGAACCCATGGGAATTGGAGTTTTGTTTTTTGAGTACAACTTCCACTGAATACATATGTCATGATGCTATATGTCAACAACCATTACTAGTACTATATATCACACTACCTAATGCAAATGGCATTATCTTATGATTTCATTATAACAATATTTAATATCATGTTATTTTTTTAGTTCACATTATTAGGTTTATTGAACTTCATTGATGGAGTATGGTCAAGTTGTGGAGAAGAGCGAATTATTGTGTTCACCACCAATCATAAGGAGAAGCTTAAGGAGCTTGATCCTGCTTTGTTGCGCCCAGGCCGCAAGGACGTGCATGTGCACATGTCATATTTAACCATGGATGGGTTCAAGCAGTTGGTTTCTAACTATTTTGGTATCAATGGTGACCACCAACTCTTTGAAGTGATTGAGGCATTGCTAAAGAATAAACAAGTTACTCTAGCTGAAATTGCTGAGGAACTTTTGAAGAGTGAAGATCCTAATGTTGCTCTTCGAGGAGTCATCGAATTTCTCGAGCAAAAGTAACTAGAGAATGGAATCATCATTTGTTGGGTTTATGGATATCAATTATGTGTGGGTATGGCTATGTATGCATTCTTATGTATCTCTTTATCATGGGTGTAGTACTTTTTGTATTTTGTGTGACTATCTATCATGTAATATAATCTCTGTTTGTGATGAATAAATGTATGTATGTTCGATATTGGATGAATATGCTTAAGAATGTATTCAAACTTCAAAATTCAAACTAGTATTAATTTTTTTTTTAAATAAAATAAAATTTCTCACATGAAAAATTTATAAAATTAATAAAACCAATTTTTTTTAAAAAAAAGAGAGGAGTCATATGTAATTAAAAAATGCCACTTATTTTTCAAAATTTTCTTTTTGAACCACAAACAAATATTTGATTGAAGCATGCATATTTCAAAATAGTTTCAAATTAAACCTATTCCAAAATCCAAATGCCAAAATTTTAAGTTACCTTACAAATATTTATACGTTTCCCAAAAACTCATGGGCCTTTTCATTTAAAGAAAACTTTTCAAAAATTCATGATATATTTTTTTGAAAAATGTTCATAAAATTATTGGTCTTTTCTTTGAATTTTTTTTTCCCAAGAAAATCATGGCATATTTGTCCTTTAAAAACAAAATTACTTTTCCAAAATTCCTTTGAACTTTTCACCTCTTTTTGTTTTTCCTTTTCAAAGGGAACTTTTCACCTCTTTGAAAATAAATTTCCTTATTCAAAATAAATTTTCTTTTCCAAAATAACCATGGAATTTCCGCTTTTCAGAAAAGGAACAATTTTTGAGTGAGTTTGGCAACAAATTATAAGTTAGCTTTTTGCTTAAATTATTTACCATTTACGGGTCTTACACTACTTTTTGTATTAGCTTCATTCCAAATATGTTTCATCTTTTTTATTAAAAAAAAAAAAAAAAGCAAGATTTTTTTTTTTTTTGGGTCTCACATTAATTATACAAATATGCTGCCGAAAATAAGTAATTCTTAAATGGACACAAAAGCAAAAATCATATTTTTCTAAAATACTAAAAGGATATTTAAAATGTTTTCATCAAATGCCAAACGTTTAAGTAACCTTTCAAATAGTGAATTACAGGAATGTATTCAAAATAAGGTAATATCAAAAGATGAGTGTTTTGAGGGTGTCTAAAACTTGCTCCACATGTAACTGAGCTTTCAAGAGTCTATGTCTTCGAGGTCAAGACATTTTTTTTTTTTATATTCCATTTTAGCTTTATAAGCCCTTAGGTTTTTCTTTTCTAAATTAGGTAAAATGATTAAACCTAGAGGTGACCAATTACAACTTAGAAAATCAATTAATTGGTGGCAACTCCTTAAAATGAATAAGAAATGAAAGGCATACTCATGCACACATATCACCCCAAATGTCATGCACAAGTCATTATATACATATGTCACCAAGACCTCAATCTGTGGATGTCTAGGCTTAAATCCAGTGTTGACATAATGTTTAAGAATTTGGTTACCATGTGATTTATATTTGTCATACTTTGATCATTTTATAAGAATTCTAAGTGAAATTTTGACCATGAAAAGTTGCAGCACAACTTATTCAAATGTTTAAAAAAAACCACTTAATATTCAAATGAGTGGCCACTACAACAAAATATAACTACAGTGACGAATTTTAGTGACGAAAATTTTTTCGTCGCAAAAAAGTACCATATAGGGACGAAATTTATATTTTGTTGCTATTTATAAAAAAGAAAATAGTAACATTTTGCGACGAAACTTAGATTTCGTCGCTATAAGTTGTGTTGAATTAAAGGTGCCAAATGAAAGTGTAGGCACAAAACCAAATGGATTTATAGTGACAAATTTTTTCGTTGCTAAAAGTTCTAGTTTTTTGCGACGAAACACTTTCGTCGCTAAAGGTGCTGCTAGTCTTGCTATTAGCGACGAAATCCCTTTTTGTCACTAAAGGAGACAATTAGTGATGAAATAATGTCGTTGCTGAAAAGAAAAACAGAAATTAAATGTAAGTATTTGCAATGAACTCAGATTCGTCGCTAAAGGCAAGCAATAGCGACGAAACCCAAGTCGTCACTATAGATGTCCTATATATCTGCATTTTCAGCTCCTTTTTTTCCCTCACTCATTCGGCAATACCCACTCTCTCCCTCACACTGATACCCACATCGATATAGGTCTCCAAATCGCCGGCAATGCTTTGCCTTCTTCGCATCGACGATGCTTTTCCTTCCTCCGGCGATGCTTCGCCTTCCTTCGCATCGGCGATGCTTCGCCTCCCCTTCACGCTAGCGACACTTTGCCTCTTTCTCCACTTACCGATCTGTACATCTCATTTCTCATCCCAACCTTATTAGACATTTCTCTCTCTCTTTTTTTTTTTAATTGATAATTATTGATCTTCGATTATATGTGACTATGTTCATGGTGTTCTATTTGGTTCTTGTGAATGTTTTGAGAAATGAAAGTAGGAGTTTTGATTGTTATTGTTTCAGTTTTTTTTGGCTATGATCCAATAAAACAGAGCTTGATAAAAGTCGATGCTTTGAGAATAGAAGGTTTGCCTTTTTCTGTTTTCTCGTGAATTAAAAAGACAAAAGAAAAACGTAAACAAAAGGGTTTTATTTTTTGGGAAACTTTTTCTCTGTTTTATTTCATGAGTTTATATTATATGTTTGTTGGGTAAGAGATTGGGAACTGAGCTCAGTTTGGTTTTGAGATTTTAGTAATCTAGTGTTCCATACAGTATTTTTGGTAATACTGAGTTGTAAATTGCGACTTAGAAATTTTCATTTTGTCTGATGTTTATTGATTGTGAACTATGATTAGCTGTCTTATTATAAGTGTTTTGGAAATGCTTAATGGTCATAAAAGCTGGGTCAAAAGGAAGTTTATGATTTTTTGTTCCTTATTTTCACTAGTGAATGTTACGATGAATTAAGATCTGGAAATGTTGTTTTTTTTTTTTTTTTGGTAGCCATTGTGGATTTATAGTCAAGAAGTTTTAAATAATGTTGATTTTTAGTCGTATGTCAGTGTCTTAAATGTCATTCCATGAGTTTTACTTGTCTGATTCGTGCATCTTGTTCAGAATAGTAACATTGTTCCATGTTGTCCGTTCATTTCTTATGTGGTTTCTTCCATATTCACAAGTTCATATGCAACATATCTGTTACTTTCTAGAGTCTTTTTAAGTTACTATCTGTTGTTGTGTTCTTGGAATTATTGTTTGCTGTATAAGGTTTATCCTAAAGTTATGTACAAGTCTAGCTTGTAAATCATGGGTGACATCTTACCTTAGTGGTATATTCTAATGTATGTGCAATTAACTAGCAATGTTAAGCCATCATGGGCTCCCTCGCAACTGGGTCAAAGCTAGTCAAGTTTGACCAGAGCATTCAGGTATAATGTGGATTTAATAAAGAGAATGATAAACTCACCTGAACTATTACTAATCAGTTGTATTTGTTAGATTTGCATTTGGATTTTAGGATCAAATTCAAGAGATATAAATTTTAACAAAGGATGATGGATTTTAAGTTTCGAGGATTTTGCTTCAACAAAAAACACAAATTTTATGTATATTTTACACCTAAAAATCATTTTATACCTAACATTTTGTTTTGAAACAGACACAAGTGAAGTGATCTCAAATGTTGTTGTGAACAAGAACTGGACAGTGGACATTGGTCATATATAATCATAGAGGTAAGATTATTCATGGGTCTTTTTATGTTTTGCTTTTCTGTACTCCCTTTGGTTGTTATGTGTTTGTTATTGGTTTTGTTTGTGCTTAAGCTTAAGTATTGAGCTAATTTTGGTTGTGATATATATATATATATATATATATATATATATATATATATATATATATATATATATATATATATATATATATATATATATTTTTGGGTGGGTTATCCACTTCTTAGTAAACTAAAAGTTTTTTTTTTTTTCTTTTGTATGTGGGCTAAAGCTAACTAAAAGTTTTCTTTCTTTTATCTCCAGCTCTCTTTCTCTTTTGTGGCTGAAGAAATTGTGAGGAACAAGGTGAAAAACACAAGTTAACTTTGGATTTTTTCTGAAAGTTGTAATCTTAGCTTGAGCAAAGTAAGTAAATTCTAGTTAAAAACTTATAAAACTCTATACTTGTGATGTTGGAAATTGGATTTGTGGTGGTATGTTGTATTGAAGCATGCGGGTGGCTTGCATGGTGTTATAAGGTGGTTTAAACTAATATTGGGAGTGTTTTTCATTTCTTGCAAATGTGAATGTGTATTGTTGATTAGATGTGATGAATAGTATTTTATTTGATTTCAATACTTGTAAGCATTATAGTTGTGATTGGTTTTGTGTTGGGTTGTTGTGGGTGGCTTGCATTGTGTTATAAGGTGGTTTAAACTAATATTGGGAGTGTTTTTCATTTCTTGCAAATGAGAATGAGTATTGTTGATTAGATGTGATGAATAGTATTTTATTTGATTTAAACACTTGTAAAACTCTATACTTGTGATGTTGGAAATTGGATTTGTGGTAGTATGTTGTATTGGAGCAAGCGGGTGGCTTGCATGGTATTATAAGGTGGTTTAAACTAATATTAGGAGTGTTTTTCATTTCTTGCAAATGTGAATGACTATGCTTGATTAGATGTTATGAATAGTATTTTACTTGATGTCAATACTAGATGCTTCATTTGTGATTGGTTTTGTGGTGAGTTATTGTGTTGAAGCAAGCGGGTGGCTTGCATGGTGTTATAAGGTGGTTTAAATTCATATTGGTTAGTGTTTTTAGTTTCTTGCAAATGTGAATGGACTTTATTGATTAGATGTGATGAATAGTACTTTAATTGATTTCAATACTTGTAAACACTCTATACTTGTGATGTTTGCGATTGCTTTTGTGGTGAGTTGTTGTGTTGGAGCAAGCGGGTGGCTTGCATGGTGTTATAAGGTGATTTAAATTCATATTGGGAGTGTATGTTTGTGTGCAATGTATATTTGTTTAAGTATTAATATAGACTTGTGTATTCATAAATGGAATAGAATTTTATCTAAGTAGCTTATAGACTTAGATGTTAGAATACATTATGCATGAGTTGTCCTTATTTTACTAAAGTAGCATTCATCTTGTAATTGTAGTCAAACATGGATAAAAGTTGGATGACAATGGGTAAGACACCCAATGGCAGATTAAGTCATCCATATATTGAAGGGGCCAGTGCATTTATTAATTTTGCAAGAGCGATTGTGGACTTGAGTGGTAATATTCCATGCCCGTGTATTCAATGTGTGAATTACTATTGACAATCTCCTTATACTGTGCGTATCCATTTGCTTCATTGTGGGATTATGCAATCTTACATTAATTGGTATAATCATGGCGAATCTCGTGTATTGAACAAGAACATTCATGATAATGAAATGTTAGATGGTGATCATATAGATGGTATCGATACCTTGGTAGGTGATCGAATTAGAGGAGAATCATGAAATGCAACCAAAGATGAGGAGGTGCGTCATTTTGACAAACTTGAGGAAGATGCAAAGCATGAGTTGTATCTGGGTTGTACTGATTATAGTATCTTAAAGTTTGTTATTGAGATGTTAAATGTAAATGTAATGACCAACTTGAGTAATAAGGGACTTGATATGATGCTAGAATGGATGACAAAGGTTTCACCGAAAGGTAACTTGATTCCAAGGTCAACTTATGAAGCAAAGAAGATATTACATGACTTGGGCATGTCATACGAGCATATAGATGCATGCAAAAATGATTGTGCACTATTTTGGAAGGAAAGTGAAAACCTTGATAAATGTCTGGTGTGTGAGGCGCCTAGGTACAAGGACACATGTGCCTAAAGTAAGAAGAATCCTCATAAGGTATTGCGTTACTTCCCGTTGACACTGAGACTGAGGAGATTATACATGTCAGGCCAAAGAGCTAAGGACATGAGATAGTATATAGACAAATGTGTGGATGATGGGATAATTAGGCATCTGGCTGATAGTGAGGAATGGAAGGAGTTTGATTTGCAACATCCTAATTTTGCCCTTGAACCTCGCAATGTAAGGCTGGGGTTGGTTACAGATGGATTTAACCCTTTTGGGAATATGAACAACAACTATAGTATATGGTCTGTCATACTTATCCCCTATAACCTACCACCTTGGCTGGTTATGAAGGAGCCATATTTTATGTTGTCCTTACTTATTCTTGGTCCCCATCAATTGGGAAATGAAATTAATATTTACTTGAAACCACTGGTTGATGAGTTGAAGGAGTTGTGGGAAGAATGTGTAGAAACTTATGATGCTTATGGTAAAGAACATTTTCAAATGCATGCAACTTTGTTGTGGACAATACATGACTATCCTGGATTTGGTAACGTGTCTGGGTGGAGGACAAAGGTTTATCATTCTTGTTACACTTGCAACAATGAACCATATTTAGAAGCTTTGGAAAGTAAAATTGGATTCATTAACCATCGAGCTTATTTGCTTATGGAACGTCGTTGGAGACGTAGTCAATTGCATAATGGTTTATCGGAGAAACAGAAGAGATCTTTAGAGTTACAAGTGGGAAAGATACAAAGCAGCTAGATAGAATGCCACATATAATTTTAGGAAAGCATCCAAGTAACAAGAAGAGACAACTCATTAGGGAGCCAAATTGGTCAAAGGTAAGTATTTTGTACAAGCTTCCGTACTGGAAGAATAAGAAGTTTAAGCATAACATTGATGTCATGCATGTGGAGAAGAACATTAGTGAGAGTACTTACGGTACTTTGTTGGGCATTGAGGGGAGAAACAAGGATATTGACAAGGCACGGATAGACTTGCAAAATACAAACTTTAGGCACACGTTGCATTTGAATCAACGTCCTGATGGATCATATGACAAGCCTCAGGCTTTCTTTTCGTTAAACCCAAATGAAAGGGATGGTTTCTATGACTTTTTGAAATCAGTTAATTATCTGGATGACTATGCAACCAACATATCAAGGCCAGTGAATGTAAAAAATGGTAGATTATCTGGTTTGAAAAGCCATGACTATCGTGTGCTACTACAACGAATTCTTCCAATTGGGTTGCGAGGGTTTGCATATAAAGACATTAGTATTGTATTGTTTGAGTTGGGCAGTTTCTTCCAAGACTTATGCTCAAGGACCCTAAAGCGAAGTGAATTGGAGAAACCAGAAGAACGTATAATTCTTATTCTATGAAAGTTTGAGAGGTTCTTTCCTCCAGCATTCTTTGATGTTATGGTTCACCTTGCTGTTCACTTATCTCAAGAAGCAATTCTAGGAGGCTCGGTACAATATCGATGGATGTGCCCATTTGAAAGGTAATTAAATCCTTTGATGCATCCATTAATTGCATCTTTCCCATGTGGTGTAAAATCACATAATATGCGTATTTTTTCCTCGTAGGTACCTTAGAAAATTGAAAAGATACATTTCCAACTGACCTCAACTAGAAGGTTCAATTGCAGAGGCTTACATTCTCAAAGAATGTATTAACAACTGGTCTTTGTATATTGATGGGATCGAAACTGTGCATAATCAAAGAGAAAGAAATGAATATTTTGGTGAATCTAGCGAAGGACTAATAGTTTTTTCACAGACTACTCGACCTACAGGTGGTAGGCAAAATGATGGCAACTTGTCTCGTGCATTGCTTGATACTACTCATTGGTACTTGTTGTACAATAGTCCTGAGCTAGAGCCTTATTTAAAGCATGTGATTTTATATGCATGTATTGTTTGATCAAGTTTTAAATATTGTTTGTAATGCTTAGCTGAAAATAAATCACCTTATTTTTAACAGTAAACACAAAAGCACATTGCTTAATCCTACTGATGAAGCCATAACTCAAATCCAATGACAAAAGTTTCCCAAGTAGTTTAGAAAACATGTAAGACATTTGATATTTAATCACACACTAATAAAAATTAAACATTTAGATAGTTTCTTCATTACTTATTACTAATTAATATCACTTGTTGTATGTCATTATAGATGAATAGATTGAAAGTTAACGAGTCACCTGAAGCAACTAAACAGTTATGGTTATTAGCAAATGGTCCTAAGCCGCATTTGAAGGAGTGCATAGTTTGTATAGTCAATGGTGTAAAGTTCCATACAAAGGACCTAGACAATTATCATGTAACCCAAAATAGTGGTGTATGTACCGAAATGGACCATGAGGGAGAAATGCACGACTTCTATGGTCATGTGTGCAAAATTTGGGAATTGGAGTATGTGTTTTGCCATTAAGTTGTTTTGTTCCAGTGTGAATGGTACAATACCGGTACCAATAGTTGAAGGACAATGATAAGAACCAATGCACACTGCACAAGCATTGATGTTACAAGTCGGTGGTATGAAAATGACCCTTTTATACTTCCTAGTTAAGCGAGACAAGTTTTTTACCTTCAAGATACCAAATTGAGTGAGCCTTGGAAAATTGTGCAATCCATCCAACATAGGGGAGTGTTTGATGTCCTGGAAGTCGGGGGTGGAGAATCCAATGATAATACAGAAGATAGTGACACATTCCAACAAGAAGTGATTGTTGATGTTATCTCTATCAATGTTGGGGATAATATTATTGGCTATTGTATGGGTGATGTTGAAACTAAGGTTGTTCTTGAAGGTGGAACTTCAAGAGATGCTAATCAAAATGAAGAGTATAACATACCTGATGTTGATCTTGATATGGATTATGATATGTAGAGTTCATAACAATTGTCTTAAATGTTGTGAGCTTGTCTTAAAGTCTTATACTTGTCTAAGTAGAAATTGTTTTGTACTTATCTTAAATTTGATATGGATATTGATGTGGTCATTTATTGTGTTGAGTTAGTAGTAATTGTGTTCAAATTTAACACTTGTGAATTTCTTGATATGGATAATGGTGTAGACTATGATATGTAAAGTTAGTAATAATTGTTATTGAAATGTTTTGTACTTATCTTGAACTTGATATGGATATTGATGCGGTCATTTTTTGTGTTGAGTTAGTAGCAATTGTGTTCAAATTTTGCACTTGTGAATTGCTTGATATGAATAATGGTGTGGACTTTGATGTTAAGTTAGTAGCAATTGTACTTATCTTTCATGTCAATACATAGTTTCAAAAAATGCCAAAAAAAGCCAAATACACTCATAACATACCGAAGTATAAGATGGAAAGATTGGATAGAATGAGGCAAAACCAAGAGAGAATTGATGCTTTGGGATTGAAGCACATCTCAATTTCTCTAAAGGATTCTGCTCAGTCTAATTGTGCAAAAGGGAAAAGAAGTAGAGCTAGTGTTGTGGTAGATGATGATTATGTACCACCTATTGGTGACGATGACAATGATGATGATTCATCTAATTCTGTAATCCATAAGTACAATAGATGTTCCATAGGAAACAATAGATGATAATAACTTTATTGTTCTATTACTTGTAATGACTTTGTTGTTCCATTATATGTATGTTTGTTAGTTAAAGATGGCACCAGGACGACTAACATGCTCGTGAGGTGAGGCATCTATCTTGGTGGTCCAATCTACGAAAACACCTCCTGAAGCAAATCCTCCCGCCCAAAGTTCTTCTAGTGCGGAGGCATAGACTACCAACGCATTAACTAGCACGACTGGTAATTACATAGAACATACTTAATTACAATTGTACCTTATTTTTACTATTGAGATTATATTTCACTTAATTTAGCTATAATGTACATGAAGTGTATAATTTTTTAACATTAATAATGTTTAAATAGGATCTACTAGCAGAAATACCCGTGAAACAACACGTGGTATAGCAGTACGAGCACTTGTTGAAAAAAGTAGTAAATTGCCAGTACGTATAGCTGCAGAGTATGATGCTCCTGTTAGGAAGAATGCATGCAAACTTGTCAATCAAATTGGTGTACAAGTGTGAAGTAATTTGTCCAGTTACAACGTGAAAAAATGGAAAAATGTTGATGCTGCTATTAGAGATGTTGTGCTTCAAAATATCGCGGTAAATTTACATTGATAACGTCTAACTCGTCTTTGTTGTCACTAAACATATTAAATTCATATAATAATATTTTTATAATACATATACACTTTATTTTACAGGATCAGTTTGACCTACAAGGAGATTCTAACTTGGTAATGAAAACATTAAATACAAAATGTGGAAGATTATTGAGTTCCAGCTCCAATAAGTTGCATCAGGCTTATAAAAAGCTTGTACAATCTCATGGTGCTAACTATGCAAGAAGCCACCTGCCAAAGAGTGACTAGCTAAGCACCCTTCTTAAGAAAGCCAAAGAGGACACTGTTGTGGAGTTCAGAGCTTCCAAACAGTTTACTGACCTTTTGGATGCAAACTATGCTACTGGCTTAGAAGATTTTCGTAAGGACGTTGAGGAACGCTTCCCAGAAGTTGACTTCGGTTCCATCAAGCTCAATATCAGTGCTGCAAGCTCTCTCCTTCAAATGAGCTCTGAAGATGTCAACATCGAGGACAATGCCACTACCCAACCTACTCAGGACGATCCCACTTTTGGCGATAACCCTCAGTGAAAGACATTTGAAATATTATCTTGTCATTTTCCTTTTCTTTTTTTTTTCTTTTTTTAATATCAAGTCCGTTGCTTTGGACCACTTGAATTTATCTAAGTACATTTTACTCGTCTATAATCTTTGTGACGAGCTTTCAAACAATTGCCTTTTAGGCTTTACTTTATAAGGGTTTTTGGACAATGGTCATCTACCCTTTTTCTAAACTTTTATGAATGAATGTTTATTTCCATGATTTTTTATTTACTATTGAGCATATTATTGTATGGACGAATTTCTCTTTATTTACATCATCAATGTCATGCTGGTTTTTAAGTGTGGTTCGTCCACACATGAATGCATTTTACCTCGTCCATGTTAAGATAATTTCCTCATGTTCTACATTTTTACCATCTTTTAAAATTTACAAGTATAATTCATCTTATAAATGGCATTGCTTTCACCAGCTTTACTCGTCCAGAGATTTGAATTAGTTGGTTCTACTTTTCATCCATGAGCTAGACAATTTATACTCGTCTTTATGCAAGACGTTTCTAGCTTTTACTTGTCCAAAGATTGGATTGTTTAGGCTGGTTATATTTATTTTTGGATTTTGAATATTCTTTCGTGTGTACATTTTCTCGTCCATTGGTTGGACGAAGATGCTCAAGGGTTTACCTTGCCCATTGGTCAGATGAATACACCTTAAGCTTACTTTTTTGCTTTATCCTTATTTCAAGGAAAGCATATAGACGTTACATCCCTGCGTCTAGAGATTTTATTCATCTTGGGCTTTTAGCCTTTCTTGTGGATTAGTTTTCATGAGAACTTCAACAACATGAGAATTGGAAATTCACACAACCTTACATACATTGGAAATCCAAACCATATTTACAAAACATAGTCCACAAGTTCTGGCACATGCTTAGAAGCTAATGCCTTTAGGGAATTAAAACACGACATAATACTAATAACAAACACAAGTAAATGCAAGCAATAAAAATTAACACATAACTTGTCCAAGTTGATATCCTACTGATAATATCTTCTTAAATGCTCAACATTCCAGGGGTGCTCTAGCTTTTTCCCGTCTAAGGCTTCTAAGTAATATGATCCTTGTCTCTTGCAATTGATAACCCTGTAGGGTCCTTCCCAATTAGTTTGCTACTTCTGCTTGTCCATTTGCTTGTGGGTGGGAGGGTGAGGAATAATGATTCTTGATTCCAAATTGCTCGCAAAAGTCTCTGAAAGGTGTGTTGTCAAATTGTCCTCCATTGTCTGACACTAGTACCCTAGGTACCCCAAACCTGCATACAATATTCTTCCGAACAAAGTTTTTGACATTCTGTTGTGTAATCTTTCCTAAGGGTTCGTCTTCCACCCACTTAGTGAAGTAATCGAACCCTACTACTAGAAACTTCATTTGCTTGGTTCCAAGTGAAAAGGGACCTAAGATATCCACTCCCCGTTGTGCAAAGGGCCATGGGGCCATTATCAAGGTGAGATACTCCGATGGTTATCTAGGGACGTTGCTGAAGCATTGACATTGGTCACACACCTTGACATAAGCTTTAGCATCTGCTTGAATAGTTGGCCAGTAGTAACCTGCACAGATGACTTTATGGACTAGTGCTCTTGCACCTGAGTGGTTTCCGCATGCTCCTTCATGAATTTCCCTCAACACATAATTTGACTTGTCTGGAGCTAAGCACCTTAAGTAAGGCCAAGAGAAGCCTCTTTTGTATAATACCTCGTCTATGAGGACATACTTGGCAGCTTCGTTCCTCAATTTTCTATCCTCTTCTTTGCCCTCTAAAAGCCTTCCATCTTTGAGGTAAACTACTATTAGAGTCATCCAATTTTCTTCTCCTTCAATTTGTTGTACTTCTGGAAGATCTATGCTCGGCATATATTGGACTTTATCATACTTTACCATAGCCCCCTCTATTGAAGTTGCTTTCGCCAAAGCATCTGCTTCCATATTTTCCTTCCTTGGGACTTGAACAAAGTCAGCTTCTTTAAACTTTTTGACAAGCCACTTTTTTCAAGATACCTTTTCATACGGTTTTCCTTAACTTCATATATTCCATTCACTTGATTTATGATCAACTGAGAATCTCCTTGGATGACTATCGACTCTACCCCTAAGGACTTAGCCAATTCCAACCCTTTAAGGAGTACTTCATATTCAGCTTCATTGTTGGTTTTTTTGATATTGTAGATGAGATGCATATTTCAACTTGTCCCCTTTAGGGGATTTTAGCACAACTCCAATTCCTCCTGCATATAATGTGGATGAACGATCCACATAAATGACCCACTTCTGAGCTCTATCTTCCTCGTCTAACTCACCTTGGTTGGAAGTGAACTCTGCAATGAAATCTGCCAACACTTGTGCTTTTATCGCGCTTCTTGGTTCGTACCTAACATTAAACTCACTAAGTTCTATGGCCCATTGGATTAGTCGTCCTGCGGTTTCCAATTTGTTCATCGCCTTCTTGAGTGGATGATCTGTCTGGACGTTGATGACGTGAGCTTGAAAATAATGTCATAACTTCCTAGAAACTGTGACCAAAGCAAAGGCTAACTTTTCCATCATGGAATATCATCCTTCTGCTCCTCTTAGTGCTCGACTTGTATAATTAACCGGCTTCTGTATCTTCCCTTCTTCTCTAATTAATGCTAAGCTTATTGCATGTGGAGACACTGCCAAATACAAGTATAATTCTTCACTTGGTATTAACGGGCTTAGCAAAGGAGCCGTTATGAGGTAGGCCTTGAGGTATTGAAAGGCCTTTTAACACTTGTCCATCCATTCAAATTCCTTCTTAAGAACCTTAAAAAATGGTAAACACTTGGTAGTAGCTTTAAAGACGAACCTGTTAAGGGCAGTAACTTGCCCAGTGAGAGACTGGACTCTTTTGATATTCCTTGGTGGCTTTATATGCAATATCGCTTGAATCTTATCAGGATTTGCTTCAATTCCCCTATATGAAACCATGAACCTAAGGAATTTTCCTGATGAGGTAGGCCTTGAGGTATTGAAAGGCCTTTTAACACTTGTCCATCCATTCAAATGCCTTCTTAAGAACCTTAAAAAATGGTAAACACTTGGTAGTAGCTTTAAAGACGAACCTGTTAAGGGCAGTAACTTGCCCAGTGAGAGACTGGACTCCTTTGATATTCCTTGGTGGCTTTATATGCAATATCGCTTGAATCTTATCAGAATTTGCTTCAATTCCCCTATATGAAACCATGAACCTAAGGAATTTTCCTGATGAAACTCCAAAAGCACACTTGCTCAGATTTAACTTCATGTTGTATCGTTTAAGTGTATCGAAAGGCCGTCCAGGTGCTTTTCCTCGTCCAAGCTTTTTACTAACATATCATCTACATAAACTTCCACATTGTGTCTAATATGTGGACGAAACATATGGTTAACTAGCCTTTAATAAGTTGCCCACGCGTTTTTCAAACCGAATGGCATCACTTTATAGCAAAACAGGCCTTGAGTAGTGATGAAGGATGTCTTCTCTTGATCCACCTCATCCATCCTTATTTGATTGTAACTTGGGAAGGCATCCATGAAACTTAGCAATTTATGACCCGCAGTTGAGTCCACCAGTTAGTTAATGCGTGGCAATGGATAGCTATCCCTAGGGCAAGCCTTGTTCAAATCGGTGAAGTCCACACACATCCTCTATTTGCTGTTAGCCTTCTTGACCATCACCACTTTAACCAACCAGTCCGGGTAATAAACTTCCTGAATAAATTTTGTTATGGTCAACTTCTGAACTTCTTCTTTAATGGTATTATCTCGTTTAGGAGCAAACACTATTTTCTTTTGACATACGGGCTTAGAGGAAGGATACACGTTCAGACGGTGGGTAATGACACTTGGTCTTGCTTCGTCTTCTTTTCCATGCTCACTCCAATCCTTGTAAGCTTTTCAGGGTTATTCTCGTCCAAAGGAATGTCTTCTAGTACTTCGGTGGGCTCTGCAACAATCCTTCTCTCCTCAATGGTCATTGTCTGCATGTGCTCGTCCATAGCCAACATGGCTAAATAACACTCTCTTGCTGCTAACTGATCTCCATGTACTTGTCCTATCCCGTACTCTATAGGGAATCTGACTGATAGGTGGTAGGTAGATGTTATTGCCTTCCGACTGTTCAAAGTTGGCCTTCCAATGATGGCGTTATAAGAAGACGAACAATCCACCACAAGGAAATTTACTTCCTTGGTTATTTGATGTGGGTATGATCCCATCATCACAGGTAATGTAATGGTGCCTACAGGTTGTATTTTCATTCCTCCAAATCCCACCAAGGGCACACATATTGGACGAAGTTGATCTCATCCGAGCCTTATTTGTTGGAAGGCGGAGTAATACAAGATGTCTATTGAACTTTCATTATCCATCAGCACCCTTCTAGTTGTATAATCTGCGATGAGTAAAGTGATGATGATTTCATCGTCATGTGGGTGATGGATTCTTTTAGCATCCTCGTCCATGAACGAAACGACTGGCTGTCCATCCCCCTCATCCTTGGTGATCATCCAAAGAGCTGGACGTTTTGTACCACCTTGAGATACGTTTTTCTTGACTTAGAAGACTGCCTTGTTGAAGTACCTCCTATAATAACCCTTATTTCTCCAAGTGAGGGTTGTGATGACTCTTCTACCTTTCATTTCAACTTCTCGTCTTTATGATCTCTTCCAACGAAATGCCTTAACCTTCCTTGTCTGATAAGATTCTCTATTTACTGCTTTAAATCATAGCACTCGTTCGTGTTATGCCTATGGTCTCTATGGAAGCGACAATATTTGTTCTTGTTGTGCTTATTGGGATCTCCTTTCATCTTCTCTAGCTACTTCAAGGATAGGTCGTCCTTGATTTGAATAAGTACTTGATCAAGTGGAGCATTCAAGGGCCTGTAATGCTGACTCCTTCTTGAGGAAGAACCTGCATTCCTGTTCTCTCAATCCTTCTTTTCTCCTATTTGGGCCTTCTTTGGACAAGGACCCTGTTCTGGGTGACGCGGGAGATTTGTTTCCATTTGCTCGGCTTTCTTCCTCTTCTTAGCTATGATTGCATCCTTTGCGTTCATGAAGCTTTGGGATGAATGGATGAGTTCAGCCATGGTTTGAGGCTCTTGTTCATAGAGTTTATGGATGAATAAATCAGAATTAACTCCATTATGGAAAACTGCCAATAACAACTTGTCGTCCATCTCGTCCACCGTCAAGGCTTCCCTGTTGAAACGAGTAATGAAGGACAGCAAGCTTTTCATTTTCCCCTTGCTCTATGGTTAACAGGTTGGACGAGGAGCGCTTATGCCTTTGTTCTCCGATAAAATTGTTGACAAACAACTTACTCAATTCTTCGAAAGAACTCACAATGTTTAGAGGTATCTTGCTGAACCACACTCGTGTTGGCCCCTTAAGGGTGGTAGGGAAGGCCCTACACATAATCTCGTATGGAACCCCTTGAAGGTGCATCGTAGTCTTGAAGGTTGCAATATGATCACACAGGTCGCGCATTCCATCACACGAGTCCAAGGAAGGCATCTTGAGCTTAAAAGGCAAGGGATGATTGTTAATGGAAGCCACGAAAAGGGAATCGGTTCGATGAACTAAATCATTTACGAGATTTTCCATTCTAATGTTCTCCCTCATCTTATCCATGGCCTTCCTCATTTGATCCATCTCCCTCTCCAAGTGTGGCACTCTTCGTGAAGTGGTACCCTTTGACTGGTTCTCATGCTCAGCGTTTTCTCCTTCTCTAACTTTTTGACTTTGGGCTTGTTCTTCCACATATCTTTCATGACGCTGTCTCCTTAGAGTAATCTCCTTGGTCAACTCTTGATTTTGATGGGTTAATTCGGCCATGGCGGTCGCCATGGATTGCACTTGTTGTATAGAAGGTGGTTGCATGACAAGTGCTGATTGGCGATCATGGTTGGGATGACTAGAAGTGTTCCCACTCTCTTAGTGGCCTGGACTAGTGGCCATTGATCTTGTTCGAACCGTGTAGCCTTTTGTCAAAGAAAGATAAATTGCAAAACGCAAATTTAATCTTCCCCACAGACGGCGCCAACTGATGATGCAAAGAAAATTAGTAGGCTGGATGCTTTGGGCTTCAATGGACTAACGATTGTTTGGGAGGCCTAAAAAGAAAAATACACAAGATCAAAGGTGACCGGGATGAACCGGCCAAGAAGCCTCCAATGCTTAAGTTAGTTTTTCCTCTGGAACGTTAGAATTCCAACTTTAAGAGTAGTGAGAACTTACCTCCATTTGATGTGGATGAGTGCTTATATAGTATGCTTTGGAGTGGTTACTTGTCTCATAACTTCTCCAATATTTGAGGAAATTAGAAGGTTCAGACTTAACTTCCACAACTGCTATAGGAGTTAGAATGTTCAATTTTATCTTCTACAATTGTCATTGGAAGTTAAGTACTTAGTAGGAAGTTATAGCGATGAATCAGGATCTTGCTCACGTTTCGAAATAGTAACATGTGGTTCAATTCACTAGCTTTTGTATGTAAATCTTTCTAGAAATTTACCAAGTGTTGGGGTCATCCAGGCATTTTCCTGATGGACAACCCTTATGCCCATGGACAATCGTCCTACTAGGGTTGATAATTCCTATCTTTCTGACCTGGACAACTCTCTGAATTGGAGTTGATTCAATTTTTAGTTCGCCATCAACTTTAATTATAACTAAAAAATGCTAAAAATATTATTAAATTTTACAAACTAACGTGGTATCACAAATTAACATGACAAGAAATAAACTAAACAAATTTGATTACGTATTACATGTTAACTAGGGTGTCAAATGGGTGGGTTTAGGATAGGCATAATTGGGTTGGGTACATAAAACTCATTTATCCATTTATTGCCCATTTAACTAATTACTTCTAATCCAAACTCAACCCAACTCAGTTGTTATGTGTAAACTCTAACCCACCCAATTACCCAATAATCAAAATTACCAAAATGCCACTAAAACTTGAAAATGACCAAAGTACTTATAAAATCCTTTAAATTTACCAAAATAGCCCCTAAACATAAAAAAGATCAAATACGCTAAAAGAAACCACTAAAAATTATCAAAATACTCTCGAAACCTAAAAAATGACCGAAATATCCCCAAAACCTATAAATTGACCGAAATACCCTTGAAACCAAAAAAATGACCCAAAAACCCCCCAAAACCTAAAAATGACCAAAATACCTCCGAAACCTAAAAATTACCAAAATACCCCTGAAACCTAAAAATTGACCAAAATACCCCTGAAACCTAAAAAATGACCGAAATACCCCTGAAATCCAAAAATTGACCAAAATACCCCTAAAACCTAAAAGCTACCAAAATACCCCTAAACCGATAACATGACCGATAACCCCTAAAACCTAAAAAAATGACCGAAATACCCCCCAAAAACCTAAAAATTGACCAAAATACCCCTAAAATATAGAAAATTACCAAAATACCCCTAAAATGTAAAAATTGACCAAAATACACGCTAGACCTAAACATTGATTGAAATATTTTTGAAACCTAAAAATGACCAAAATACCCCCCCAACAAAAAAAAGAAGACCAAATACCCCTATAACCTAAAAACTGATCAAAATACTCCAAAAACCTAAAAATTACCAAAATATCCCCAAAGCCTAAGAAAAAGACTAAAATACCCTTGAAACCAAAAAATAAACCAAAATACCACCTAAACCTAAAAAATTATCAAAATACCCCTGAAACCTAAGAAATGACCAAAATAACCCTGAAATCTAGAAATTGACAAAATAACCTTGAAACCTAAAAATGACCAAAATACCTTTGGAACATATAAAATGACCAAAATACCCCCCGAAATCTAAAAATAAACAAAATACCCCCTAAATTTAAAAAATTACCAAAATACCTCTAAAACCTAAAAATGACTAAAATACCCTAAAACCTATAAAATGACGAAAATACCCCTAAATCTTTAAAATGATCCAAATAAACCCAAAATCTCTAAAATGACCACAAATAACCCAAAACCTCTAAAATTACCAAAAACACCCTAAAACTTTTAAAACGACCAAAATAGCTTTAAACTTATTAAACGACCAAAATGCCTCCTCAAAAAATCTAAAATGACCAAAATACCACTAATCGTGTCAGATGCACAAAATAAACCTGAAGCTTCTAAATTTACCAAAATATGGGTTTGGGGTATTTTGGATGTTTCGAGGGTATTTTCGTCAAATTAAAGGTTCTAAGAGTATTTCAGTAATTTTGTAGGTTTCGAGAGAAGGTCACTAACTATTTAGGTTATAGGGGTGTTTTGTTAATTTTTAAATTTTGGGGCTATTTCGGTAATTTTCTAGGTTTTGGAGGTCTTTTAGTCATTTTTTTAGGTTTTGGGGATATTTTAATCATTCTTCAGGTTTCGGGGGTATTTTAGTCATTTTTTAGGTTTATGGGGTATTTTGGTCATTTTTTAGTTTTAGGGGGAATTTTGGTCATTTGTTAGGTGTATGGTGTATTTTTATTGTCTTACAGGTTTAAGGGGCATTTTTGTCATTTTATAGGTTTCAGGGTATTTTGGTCATTTTTTTAGGTTTCGGAGATATTTTGGTCTTTTTTTAGGCTTAGGGGTTATTTTTGTCATATTTAGGTTTCGAGGATATTTTCTTCATTTTTTAGGTTTTGGGGTTTTTCAGTTAATTTTTAGGTTTCAAGGGTATTTCAATCGTTTTTTAGGTTTACGGGGTATTTCAATCATTTTTTAGGTTTAGGGGGGTATTTTGGTAATTTTTAGGTTTAAGGGGGGGTATTTTGGTCATTTTTTAGGTTTCTAGGGGATTTTGGTCAATTTTTAGGTTTCGGGAGTATTTTGGTCATTTTCAGGTTTTTGGAGTATTTCATTCATTTTTTTTTTGGGTTTAGGTGGTATTTTCGATTTCGGGGGTATTTCAGTCACTTTTTAGGTTTAGGGGGTATTTTGTTAATTTTTAGATTTCAGGAGTATTTCGGTAATTTTTTAGGTTTAGGGGGTATTTTGGAGATTTTAAGGTTTCGGGGTTATTTCGGTCATTTTCTAGGTTTAGGTTTTAAGGGTATTTTGGTCATTTTATAGGTTTAGGGGTATTTTGGTTAATTTTTAGGTTTCGAAAGTATTTAGATCATTTTTTAAGTTTCAAGGGTATTCGGTCATTTTTATCCTCAAAAAAATGAATAATAGATCCTGAAATTGATACTTTACTTTTTTTAGAATATTAAATATTTTTAATACAAACATGGGAAGAAAGGAGAAGGTTTTTAAAAAAACTTACAGTGGTAAAATTGATACCTAAATCAACAAAGTAAAATCAGTGGGAATGAATTATATAGCTAGATAGAAATATTGTTAAAAGTAAAGTGCTACTTATATTTGCACTATAATCCAAAAAAATCTAGTCAATTGATTAAGAGAAATTTCAACTATAACATTTTTTCTTATTAAAAAAAAGTTATAATTGAAACTCATTGGAATCATTTACATTCTATTTCAATGTAATAAATATTCAATGTAAGACTTTTTTAATTTTTTTTTAATTATAAATTTTTACACATCTGCACTACACACACTTAATATTCAATTAAATCCATGTAAGAATCACACAAAAACTTTCTAAAGTGTATAATTAGTAGCCAATGTGATTCTTATATGAATTTAAATGAATAAGTGTGTATTGTGAGAATATGTATGGAGCCAATAAATATATTGGAGTAATTGTAAACTAGTTTTTTTGAGAATAAAAAATGCTAACCAACTCAGCGCGTTGCTTTCGATCATTCAACTCTGCACCGCAATCTATATCCTCAATTACCAGTATTGAACGATTAGAAGTTGAAAGGAAAATTTTTATCAACTGCAAATCTAACACCTTACCGGAAAGGTTCAAATCATAGATATTAAACTTTGAGATAATTAGCCATAGCAGCAATCAAGCTTGATTTACCGGTACCCGGAGTTCCGTAAATCTAATACCCTCGCTTCCATGCCTTGCCAACTTTCTTATACAACTCCTTCCTTCTAATGAAACTGTCCAAATCATCCTTGACCATCTTCTTCAGCTCTGAGTCCATTGCCAACTTCTCAATTGTAGCTGGATGTTCAAGATTAACAGAACCCCATTCTCGACCATCAAGACGGCCACTTTTACGGCTATAAAGCTTTACCATCTTTTCTTCTTCTTTTATAGCCTCAGAACGTCTTATTATATCAGGTAAATAAGATTCTCGCACAACCTCTACGAATTATTTCTCAAAGGAAAGCTCAAAAAATTTCTGACGATTTTGTTTAATGACGTCTCCTTCGCCTTCTTCCATAAGCTTCCATTTGAGCTCAATGTGTCAAAAGCGATCAAGTACCTCTTCACCCATTGCAATATCGAAGGTTGTTTTCTTTTGCCTAAAGGTTTTGCTTGCTTCGAGACATTTTGTTGAATCACTTTCACTTCTATCGAGATCACATTTCTCTTTAATAATGAAAGTGAATCGACGCCTAAAGATGGCGAAGAGATAATCGCGGATTACAGGAGGTATGAGTACTTTTACTACGGGACTTACTAGCATCACAAAAGCAGCTGAGAGCCAGGGGCGGAGCCACGTTGTCCCTTGGGGGGGCCGTGGCCCCTGCAAAAAAAAAAATAAAGTCCAACAGAGTAGTCATAAAAATTGGATGGCCCCCCCACTGTTAGACATCCTGCCCCCCCATATTTCTCCCACTCCAATTATAGTTTCAGGCCCCTATTCTCCCAGGCTCCCACCATTAGTTTTAGGCGTCTCTTACTCCAAATAAAACACAAAGTTGGCCCACTAACATTTAAAAATACTAAAATCCAAACATATAACAACAAATTCTCACTTTCTCCATCTCAAAAACCCACCCCACAGTCCCCACAGAATCCCTTGTTCTTTTCTTTTCTTTGTCTTCTCTGATACACTTCCCAATATCGCCTACCAGCCTCCAAAACTCAACAGCATCAGTCCTCTGTCCTCCAGTCCGAAAAAAAATAATAATAATAAAATAAAATTTCCTGACCAATTTTTTCTTTCTTCTTGCTTTCTAAAACAAATCACTCAGTATATTTCATTGTCAAATTTTAGGATTTGGAACTTGTGACTGCTTGGTGAAGTGGTGAGTTTTCTTCTCTTATTTAAGCACTAGACCTTCATGGCTTCATCTATTTTCAGTGTTTTTTATTTTTTATTTTCTCAACTATTTACACCTAAATATTCACATGCTCTTTATATTTTCATAGATTTTTAGAGAAATATATGATTGAAGGAATGGGGATGGAGATAAGGATTAAGGAGATTCAGATTGTTTGTGATGACTAATGAGTCTTGAAGGGAAGAATATCTACAATTGTAGGCAAATAAACATTGCCACACGGCTCATCCATTTTTGCACTTTGTGATTCTATGAAGACTGAAGACAGGTAAAATTATTTTGATTTATGACATATTTTTTATTAGTTAGATATCATGTGGCTGTTGGAGTTGTTAAATTTTTTGGTTTATGTTGTGTACAAATCCTTGTGTGTTTAATTTTTTTTTTTGTTTAAGCCTTTAAGGGGTTATTATTAATTAAAGTTGTATTAAAAAAAATAAAATACAGGAAAATTTTAATAATAGGAATGATGATAATTGATGGGTTTGACTGTTTAAATTATAGTGGAAATTTTGTTTTTTCTTGAGTATGAATAACATCCATATAACAAAGTAAAAATTTCTAATTAAAATTTTATTTTTTAAAATTCTTTTCTGGTTAATTTTTGAGTCATATTCTTAAAACTAAAAGAATTATGAGCAAATGAAAAACTATTGATGCATTCTTTAAGAAAAAAGATGTTAGCAATTCAGAAATTAGGACACCTGTGGCTGTAGAAACAAATGTTGATATTTCAATGTCTGTTGAACACCCCTCTAAATATTCAAGAATTCAATTTGAAGAGATAGATCGTGATCCAGGATCACGTAGACAAATATATGAGAAGGAAATTGCAGGGAATTTTACTATAGAGATGATAATGGATGAATTTTATTCCATGAAAAATCGTCGTCAGGTATGATTTGATCTGGTTGATGACCCGATCCGTTTTGTAGCTCATTGTGAATCCTGTGCGCATGATATAAAAGCCGTTTTTTTTTTGTGATTAGGGTTTTGTCTTGTTGTTGTTTTTGAGAGAGAAAAACACTGTAGCCACACATTGTAATTTTCTTTGATAATAGGGAAATCCTTGCAACTCTGAGGACATAGGCAAATTGCCGAACCACGTAAATACTGTCTTGTGCGTGTGATTTTTTTTCTTTTCGCGCTTTGTTTTCTCTATTTTTTTGTTTCTCACAGGTTTGGAATTTCAGTTGAATTCCCAACATGTTCAAGTATATGATGATATATGAAAGTTGATAATTTTGTATTCAATAGACTTAAGAATTATATTTAGTATATCTCTGTTACAACCCGGCCCCCACAAGTATTTATTTCTGGCTACACCCCTGCTGAGAGCAATGTTGTCAATGACGGAAGCAACACTTTGAGAGATAACATGGTTTGAAGGTGTAGGTATCTACCAATCACCTTCCAAATCCTGTAAAAATGAGAACAATGTGGTCAATGAATATGATACAACTTTTTTATGGCTTGAGGGCCGCAATGTAGGAGTTCGGACAAGAAGTATTTCTTGGTTTTGTTAATTTGTTTATGCAATATGGTTAAAATTATGAAATTTTTTAGTCACTTCACAAAAAGGATATCGGTCATAAATTTGTTAGGATAAATCTCAATCTATGTGTGAATAAAATTTAAACATAACCTGAAACAAAAAATAAATAAATAAATCACGCAAGCACAAGCACCAATTGAGTTAATCACACAAGAATACATTATGTGGAAAAGCTTATAATATAGAGGTACCAATCTACTATAATAAAATAGAGAATGTAATGCCCTAAGTTTATGTTCAAAACTTGAGTTCACAATAAATATGAAAATATAATAATACCTCTCTAAAAAACTCAGTGAAACCAAAATTGCAACAAGATCTCTGCTCTGGACAAGGCACTGTTTTTTTTTTTCCTTCACACAGCTTATGACCCATTTGATAATGTTGTTTTAATAATATTATTTAAGTGTTGTGAAAATATATATTAGTGAAAAAGTATTGTGAAAATATATGTTGTATTATTTAAACAACAAAAACTGTTGTTTAAATAACACAACTAAACATGCCTTTAATTTCACTCTCTGCGTGTTTCGCTCTGTTACATTGACATCCCTTTTTATAGACCAGCTGCATGCGTCACTACCAGTCCTGAGCCTGTCTCGCAAGGCTAAGGCAATTGACAAGAAACTTCTTGTAGTTGAGCAAGATTCAAATGTGGGGCTGGGAGTAAAAAAGAGGAATAAAATAATAATAAAAAATCTAACATGAATGACGCGGTTTAGTTACTTTAGTAGCTCATCTTATTATTATTATTATAATTATTATTAATTTTTTTTTAAGAAATAATAATACTTATTAGAACACATAAACACGAAAGTAATATATAAAGTTTTTTAAATAGGCTTATAATATATTACATAACCAGAGTACCACTACAAAATTACCTAATCTTGGTAGTAGTAGCTTGAGGTTAACTCATCCTATTTAGTTTTACATAATTAAGGAAATAAGACATACTCTTGATTATAGTTAGATTTAGTCCAAACTTTCATTCATTGTTGGTGATTACTCCACCTCCTGTGTTGTTAAATGGTACTTGAGCAACTATATAGTAATATGTAGAGTGACTTCATTAACAATTTTCCTGTTTTATTGGTTCCTAAGTCCTACCCCGTGCATGTATAAAAATAACTGAATTTGAAGAAAATATCATTATATTTGATCTGGATGGTAAATGCATAAAATAGATTTCTATCTAATTAATTAACATGGCAATCATTAAAAGAAAAACTATAATCATAATAGTTGTTACACTTTATAACTAAAAGATGCTCAAAATATAATAAAGGAATGGAATTATATGGCATTGGGCAATATTATATGTCATCGTCAAAAGCCACATTTAAAAGTCTGTTTGGAATCTGCTTATTTTGTTGAAACTGAAAACTTTTTATTAAAAGTAACGTAGATTAAGGTAAAAGTTAGCTGAAATAATATGGTAAAACCTATAAATAGTATCAAAAAGTACAATAAAAATAAATAATAGTAAAAATAAATTTAATAATAAAATAAGTTAACAAAATTAATCAAACCAAATGAGTACACTTAGCGTCTTCGTCTTCTCTCATTTAGTGCCCGTTTAGATTCAGCGTTTTTCGTTGAATCCAGAGCTGCGTTTTTCCACTTTCTTTTTTTTTTCCTCACTTCACACGTTCCAGGGGACATCTAGCACTGTAGCAATATTGTAGCAGCACTGTTCATCATTGTTCACGTACTAAAAAATATTAAAAATGGATCCCATGATACTATTCACACGTTTAAAAATTATTTTGCTACAGTACTTTCAGTTTTCAGTTTTCAGTTTCAGCAACAATAAGTTCAATCCAAACAGACCCTTAGTCTCTCACACGGAAATGAATACTTTCCTCTCCCAGCCAGTTAAAAACGGACACGCTTAACACCAAGTTTCAAAAGCTAAAGACTGTTCTGGCAGGCAGAAACTGAGCAAAGCAAAAGCTCATTGTTTGTGCTTAAAAAAAAACCGGGTGCTCTGGATTACATTTTTTTTTTTTTTTCCCATGTAATTTTCATTGAAAGAACTAGGAAAGAACATGCTCATTTTTTCCCATTTAATGAAGTTTCTCAGTTTTTTTCCCTCGGTTTTGTTAAAAGTTCAATTATGAGCTAGTCATTTCCACCGACAAAAGTCTTTTGCTTTTGGAAAATTGTTGTACTACAAACACGCTGAAGGTTAAAAGGAGAAGACTGAAAAAAATAGAGTCAATCAGAGTTTTTTTGATATTTCCAAACAGCTTCGCAGGCGCCGCCGAATAAGAATAGGTCTAGGGTGACCACAATGTTCTTTTTGAGTGAATGGAGGAAATTTTCCTTTTTGGAATGGGTGTGAGAACGGGGAAGTTTAAAGGAAATATATGGGTTAAAATGGCCAAATGTCATTATTGGTCAAATATCATTGTTTGATAAATATTTAGTAATATATTACTTTTTTTTAACTCAAGATAAGAGAAAGTCAAGTTTGACATGAAACTCGAGTTCTATAAAAACATGCTCTGACGTGGATTATTTTAATTAAAAATGTCGCACGGAGCTTAAGTTTAAAAAAATTGAGTTATTTGTTGTACTCTCTAAACTCAAGTATCATGTAAGAACTGCTTTCATATATTGATACATTACTTCTTGCACCTTCATGTAATGAAAAATTATACAATGACCATTTAATGTGTTGTAAAAGCATGCAACATTTGTTATTTTCTATGCCCCTGACACACATAATTAAAGTGGTGATGTTTTTCTTGATTTCCCATTTAAAGTAAGGCTAATTTAGTAAAATCATGCCGACTTAAACAATGCCTATGCAGACTTAATGGGTGTTGTCCAACACCATTTTTTTCACTCTTTTGGATTATTGGTTGACTAGGCATAGTGTAGACGGTACGATTTGTGCCTGCTCTGTTTCTAGTCTTTCATGTGAATCTACATCTCTTTTTTGGTGTTGATTGGCTTGAGCAGAGTGTAGATGGATTTCCAATGCCAAACAGTTAAAATATTCTTTACAAAACTTGAAGTACGTATACAGAATACATACTTACATGGTACTCGAGTTTGTAAAACTTGAGTACCACTGGGAGCTCGAGTTCCTTAAACTTGAGTTTCAAAAAAGTGGTACATTACTAAATATTTCTCAAACAGTGGTAAAATATTAATAATTTTGGCCAACAAAGGTATTTAGCCATTTTCACTGAAATAACTGAGAAACTTCATCTTGTTTAAGTCATAGTAGTTGTTAATGTATAATACAAAATCGATGCTTAATGTATTGTGTGCAAAAATTTTCATATCACGCATATCGACATATTAAAAATGTTCATAAATCGTCCAATAAATAGGTGTCTATTGTATAAATCATACCTATTATATGATACATAGATATATAGGTAAAAAAAAATTAGATTTTTTTTAATTAAAATTTGTAGTTTTATTTTATTTACAAAGATGGTTTCAAGTGTTAATTAGGGTGGTCACATGACTACCCTAGGAAAAAAAAAAAACTTGACTACCCTAAAAAATATAGAACACCTAAATAAAAATTTGAGGGATGCCCTTAGGGCAATTTTTAATAAATTACAATAAAAATGTTTTGACACCACTTTCATAGAGAATATAAAAAACTGTTAACAATATTTATTATTTTATCATTCTCCCAATAAAATGTTTCTAAAAATAGCTCCTAAACCAATGCCGTAAGAGCATTAATTAACATTTCCCAAAATAAAATTCAACCTCTCCAAAATTTTGGTTTGTTGAATGTTGAACCAAAAATTTTGCAAGAAATGCTATGTTCGCAATACTTTCGTAACAAATCCTAAGTATTAAGTTGCTACTTGTGGAAATTTTCAATGGCAGGTTTAAATTAGAACCACTAAAAACTTACCACATAGGTTTTGTTGTGAAAATGTTGTGGATATAGTACTTCTCAAAAATCACTCAAACAAACAAAACTTAGCCTAAAAGCCCACATCAAACATTTAATTGTGATTTTTGAAATTATGTTTTTCAAATGGCATATTTTAAAATCTCTATTAAAAAAAAACAAAAACAAAACAAAATGCACACTTTTCATATAGTTAGTATATTAGTGTAGCCGAATTTGTTGGATTTATGTAATACATTTATTTAAAAAAAAAAAAAAAAGATAATGCATTTTGTTTATATTGTTACTTATTTAGTCAATATGTTGGTACTTGAATGTGATATTAATTGTTTAATGATTTCTTGATTGTGTACATTAAAAAATATGAGGCTAGTAACATTGATAGTGAAGCCATCATTCAACAATTTCAAAATGTGAAAATTTGTGAAAGAAAATTTTAAAACTTTATGTCTTAGGCATTTTTTTTTTTGGTGATGATAATAGATTCGAGTTTTATTTTGATTAATTTAAGCCTTTTAATGATCACCCTGAAAAAAATTCCTAGAGTTGCTGTTTCTTGCTAATTAACACAAGATTCCATGTGCCCCATGCTACTCAAGTCAAAGAGTAAGCTAGTGATGCTGTAAACAAGTCCAATAAAATAACATGTCCATGCTTTTTTTCTTTTTCCCCTCTTCTCTTTCTCTTACAGAAGTTGGACTACACACTTGACACTTTACTTTCATATTTACAAATTTATTTTCTATGCTATGAATAATATATTAAATTAAGATATAATTTTTTTAATTTTTTGCATTTATTGTTATAAGTCTAAGAAGTTAGAATGCCAAGAATAAATAATTATATATATATATATATATATATATATATAGAGAGAGAGAGAGAGAGAGAGAGAGAGAGAGAGAGAGAGAGAGAGAGAGATACACCTAGTATAACTCTTGTAAAGTTACACCTTTTTACACCGTAGATTTCTAAGAGATTTAACGGTTGAAAAAAAATCATTAAATGCTATTGCTTTTTACCATATTAATAGTATTACCTAATTAATACTAACATTCTCTCCCTCCTTATTTATTCTTGCTTTTAAAATATCAATTTAATTTAGAATAATACTATAAATATATTGCAAATCATTGCATATTTTAATTTAAGAGACTGTCTAGTATATCCTTTATAAGCAAATCATTGCATTAAAAATCATTCTAGTACAAGAGGTGTATGGTTTCATTTTCAAATGATTTTTTTATCCTTTATAAGAAAAGATTTTTATATTATATGGAGGACCAAAGCATGAGTAGAGATAATAATTTTTCACTATTGTTGCATTTGCAATGCGAAAACTTTTAAAAAGAAGCAGATTACTTTTGTGTTCAATACTTCAATCGTATATATAATTGTATAAATTTTATTTCAAATAATTTAATTTCATCATCAAATATCTATTTAATTTCTCTTTTAGGATGAATCATTTAAAAAGCAGGTTGTTGAAAATGGCATGTGCCCTTTAATCAAGTGAAAAACATTAAATAAGGAGAGAGAAAAAGGTGTCAAGTTATAACATTTAATGATGTTTTTTTTTAACTGTTAGATCTCTTAGAAATCTACAGTGTAAAAAAGGTGTAATTTGAACCTATCTTATATATATAAAATAGATAGTAAATATTATTAATGATGAAGAAAATTTCAATGAAGAAATAATTTTGCAATATAAAGAACATGATGATAACATTGACTTAGATATAGTTAATTAGACAAGATAATAAATTTTATTTTTATTATTATTATTATTATTATTATTTTGGTTTATATCTTGTGAGTGCATTTTGCGTTAATAGGCCAGGGCCTATTCTACTATGTTCAAGCCCGTTGAGTTGTGGGTCAAGAAGTTGAGGCTAGCTTAATTCCTTAGTAGGACCATGCTACAAGCCACTTTGTGCATAATAAAAGATATCACGGCAAAACAAATAATACAACAAATATAATAAAAGGTACCACAACAGAACAACTAATATAGCAAATATATAAAGATACTACGACAGAACAAATAATACAAAAATATAATGAAAGATTCCACGACAAAACAACCGATACAGCAAATATAATTTCTAATGAGTAAGATTATATGTATTAGCAATCAAAGTCATGGGTCAGACCTTTTCACGGAATGTGAACCAAGAAGGAACCTGAACCCTAACTTGAACAACCTTGTCATAGGCTTCTACCATCAAAGTTGTGCATTTTGGAGAATAGGTCTAAATGTCCACCTGTTACTACTTTTGAGATTTTGAAAAGTGGGTTTGCTAAGAGGGAGGGAAAACATAATCTATTGATGCATGCCCCTACTTCTAAGATGTTTTCTCTCCTCTTTTTACCACTTACGTTCTTTCTTCTTTTTCTAAGTTCTCTCTCTCTCTCTCTCAGTCTTTTGCTATTGTCTTGCCATGGGTTCTTCCTCCTTTTCCATCTATGGCTACTACCCCTCTTTATAGTGGACTAATTCCACAAGATTTCTCCCTTTATCCCTAGGGCTTGTGGGTGCAATGCATGGAGGGGAGTATGCTTGGCCGAGTGGACGGGGGTGAAGAAAAGGTAATTGAGTCGCCACCTAGTTTTATGGCTTAGGAACCATGTATATAGTGCCCTTACGTGGAAGGACTGATCTTACTACCAGAGTATGGGTTCAGAGTTTAGATATGGCTTGGGAAGGTGTTAGACACCCAAGATCGCCCGACTCGTGGGTTAGCTTCTACTCATTATACCATATGTCTTAATCTCATTAAAGGCAAGTTCAATATTGCATCTTAAACTCACACACACTAGCATACATCTAAGCATATAACATGACATCAATCATCCAAAAACCTTAACATACATCCATCATGGCAACTCACATCAAGCCTAGCATACATCTATCATGCATATCATACTATTTCATCCAAGGTAGCAAGTATATCACAAGGCAGAAACATCAATCAAGGCATTAATCATCAAGTATATTTAATCATTCAAACCTAGCATCATGACATTCATCAATCAAGGAGACCAATCATCATATTCAAAGATGCATGTTCATGTGAATGCATGACTTGCCTTACTTTTCTCACCACATCACAACACCTATGCATCAATGCATGGTCATGTCATATGCATGTTCATGGTAAAGCAATAAAATGAAAGGAAACCCTAATCTAGCATGTGAAGGACAAACAAACACACAAACAAAGAAGCAGAGACTTATAAACATAAACTAGACAAGGCAGAAGCATGTTAAATAAGAGAAACAAAGAAACAGAAACAAAAAATGGTTGAATTAGGGTTTTTAGGCTTGAGTATGCATACACATATATAGGGCCTGTGTACGCAGCCCAACTATATGCATACGCATACTTCAAGTATGCGTACGCATGCAGAGAGCACGCATACATAGACACACCTAGAACCCTAACCCAAAAATAGTAAGAACAAAGAAACAGAGTAGAAACATAAAACAATTAAATTTCACAACCTAACATGCTTAAGAACAGAAAATCTAAGTAAACCTAAACTAAGCAAACATATTATAACTTATACAAGGAAAAAAAAAAAAGGAAAACAGAAAGATTAAAACAAGAAAAACAAGGAAATAAAAAAGAAATTTTTAGAACTTATACCTCAAAAATAAAAGCTCTTTTTGTCAAGATCTCAATGTAGGCCCCTTTTATGGATGTGCTTTTCCTGTTAAATACACAATTTGGTAAAACTCAAGCTATTTTGTGGCCTTAATTTGTGGGAAAATTTGTGCCAAAATGTTTCAAATGCATTTATTTAACCTATTTGTTATCAACTGTTAATCTCTAATTGCTTGTTGGGAAGTAGAGAATGGATACAAAATCTTAGTGGCGAAAACACCATTTTGGTCCCTATGTTTTGAGGTCATAGTTAATTTGGTCTCTACATTTTTGTAACAATCAATTTGGTTCATGTTATTTTCAACTTGCAATGAATTTGGTCCCTACTGTTAACTCACTAACGGAAAATGTCCACATGGCACACAGCGTGACAGCTGGTACAGAAGATGCGAATGTGGCTAAAAAATAATGTTTAAAAAATAGCACCTTAGCACTAAATTGAAAAAAAAAAAAAAAAAAATCTTAATTTCGAAATAAGAAAAAAAAAATGTGAAACATTGCCAGATTTTTTTTGAATTTTTTTTAGCAACCAAACACAAAAATCAATCTAGCAAGCCAAATCATTGGTACAATTCTTTAGTTTTTGAGTTTGTTATCTGGGTGCAAATCTGGGTTTCTTTTACCCTTAAGCCTATCATCATCATCTTCCCCGTCAACCACTTCCTTGGTTCCTTAACTTCATTTGGTGCTTTAGAGAGAAACAAGTCTGAAGTTTGAATGGAAAGCCCACACTCATTTCCAAATCTCCAACCCTCAACTCAACTCAAATATGGTATCTTAGTCTGGTACAAAGGTTAAAGATGAAAACGTAGCACAAATAAAAACCCATGGATCTACTGACCCCATGTCTGAAACCCACCCACAAACCCATTTTTTAGAGCAAATCAAAGTCCCATTTTTGAACAATAAACCCAAATCACCGAATCCCTACAACACAAATGGAAACCTAATCTCCAAATGCACATATAAGGCTAAAATAGAAAAATTAAAAAGAGAAGGAAAATAGAAACAACAAATAGACACACGAGACGACAGCCACTGTCTATGGTGCTGCCATCATGCATCACTATTAGCGGTGGTGGTCACAAGTCTTGGCCATGGTGGCCGATTTAAGCTAGATGGGACCAAAGGAGTGAGATCGAGATGACAGAGAGAGAATCGAAGGAGTGGGATGGGAGTGAGTGTGAGACTTCTATTCTTCAATTGAAGAACAATGTCTGGGAATTTTGAGTTTTTTTTGTTTATTTAAATTTCTTTTATTTTTTTTTCATTAGAAAATCATCAGGTTAGATTTTAGTTTTTGTTTTTCTTACGTAGCTTTTAAAAAAAAAAAAAAATTTATGGGTGGCATTTTTTAAACATTATATTTTAGCCAGGTCAGCATCTTGTGTGCTAGCTATCACATCATGTGCTACGTAAGCATTTTCCGTTAATGAGTTAATAGCAGGAACCAAATTGATTACAAGTTGAAAACAATATAGACTAAATTGATTGTTACAAAAATATAGGGATTAAATTGACTGTGACCCCAAAATATAGGAATTAAAGTAGTGTTTTCGCCGATCTTAGCACATTAAGAGTTTCAAAACACTTTTCTTACCCTGTATTTTTTGGTGAAAAAGGGAATACTGAGATTTCAGAAAATATCACTTTCTTTTCCGGCCTTGTTGAGTTCAATAACTTTTATAGGTTTGATCATTTGGTGCATCTTCTAAATAACACTACACACGCCCTCTCTGTCACTACATCTTTTTCTTTGTGTGACTGTAAGCTGTGGATAGAAACATATCTCAAACGTCACTATCTGCATTTTCTGAACTTTGGAAATATAAACAGCGTCATTATTTATGTTTCCAGGGGCCGTATTGCATTTGTCGTATATTAGTATTTCTATGTGATGAGATTGCTATCTCAGCTTCAGTTTCTCATTGAGATAATTTTAATGTCATTAGGCGCTGATTTTCTCTCTGGAGATTTGGGTCTGACGCTTGAAAGTGCAACTTCAGATCAGCTTGGCATTGCACGAAAAGTTACCATAACCAGTAATTCAACGACCATTGTTCTGACCCTACTACTAAAGCTGAAATACAGGCAAGAATTTTGCAAATCAAGAAGGATCTGGCTGAAACAGATAATGCATCCTTGTCAAGAAAGCTCTCTGAAAGAATTGCTAAGCTCTCTGGCGGTGTGGCTGTGATTAAGGTCTGCAATTTAAAAAAAGTCCTATTTCTTAATGATTGTTAACGAAATCTTGTATAACAGCTTTCTTCTTCCTGGATGCTGGCTTCAGTCAATATCTATCTTGTCAAGAGCGAACAAGGCTTTTCCAGCCAAAGAGAGAGAGAGAGAAGAAAAAGAAAAGAAAAGAAAAAGGTGAACAAGGATTTATCTTTGTTTTTTATGTAAATTTTGAACTAAATTTTTTTTGTTGATCATGACGGATATTCAAAACCTTTGGTCATAATTGTTTTACCTTTCCTTTTATTTATCTTTCTATTATTTTAGGTAGGAGCACACACTGAGGTGGAGCTTGAAGATCGGAAACTCAGAATTGAAGATGCAAAAATGCCACATTTGCTGCCATTGATGAAGGAACAGTCCCTGGTGGCGGTGCTACGTAGAATTCGATGGAAGATCTACATGAGCAGAGTGGTGCCGATATTGTGGCAAAGGTGTCGTATCCTCCCTCCTCCCCTTCTCTCTGTGTCTGATTTTTCCTTTGTTTATAGTCAGAGTGAGATCAGTGTTAATCAAATAATGAGGTGTACTTGAGTGCAAAGGCGTCCAAAGTAATGTTTTGAATTCCGTTATGAAGATTGTTCTGGATTGACAATTGGAATAGAATATTCCAGTATGTGTTTCGGTGCACTGTTTTGTGATTACACACAGGATATATACACACACATATGTACATAATTTATATATTTAGAACTTTAAATTTCATTATATCTAATTAACCAAAACAAAATTTAAAATATGATATGGGAATAAAATAGGTCAAATGATGACTTTTATGCTTCAAAGTTTTGAAAAAATCCAACACAATACGGAATATCCCGGAATAGGTCAAAATTTAGATACCGGAATAATTGGAACTTGCCCAGTACACCGGTATAGTCCGGAATAACCCGAAGTTTAGACCAAAACCGAACAAGGGGTTATGTGCATTGAACTGAGGACCGAAACGGAATATTCTGGCTGGAACGAAATGGAATTTAAAACATTGCTCTAAAGCCTTGCACCTTATAGAAGTAAAACACATTCTGTAAAATTAATATTGTAAATTTTAAAAATAAAAAATATGACTATCAATTGATAAGCTAATCATATAAATTTTTTTTTTTTTTATAAGAGCTAATCATATAAAAGTTAAACCTAGCATTTTATACAATGCCCTATAAAATTCAAACAAAGCTGTAGAAGTTATTAGTTATCACTAAACAACTATTAAAAATACTATTTTTTCACAGCCAAGCACATTTTCACAGCATCCAAACCTCTTCAAAAGAAACAAAATTCATCAAGGATTGTCCAAAAATGCCTTTATAAAAAACAATTAGTTGCCCAGTCCACCCAAAAAAAAAAATACTAATAACAATAATAATTAGTTAAAAACAGGGTGGAATGGGTTTTGGGAGAGAGGATGTAGTCCGTCCAAAAAAAAGGGAGTGGGGATGGGATTCAAGAGAGATGAAGCCAGCCCACACCAAAAAAACCTGATGCTGGGAGCACAACCAAATTACTATGGAATTTATTGGATTAATTTAGACTTTCCTTTATCTCATCTCTAGGCTCTAGCTTAGAGTTTTATGGGACATGATCTTTTATTCCTGAAGCTCTGTAAAAAGGCTACTGGTGATTTTTTTTTTTTTTTAAGCTAATTACTTTTTAATAAAATTTTCTTGAGAAATTTTCTCTATATTTTTTAATTACTATGGAAATCTTTTTTTCTTTTTTAAAAATCCTTGCATTATTGTAATTGTATCAAATCATCAACAATAATATAAGAGATGCCTCAAGAATGTTAGGCTCATTGATTACTTAATTTAGATTCTGAACCAGTAAACCCTTAAATCTACGATGTATGTACAATCAGATTTTCCTCATTTGTTATAACAGACAAGATCTCATATCACCATACTGATATTTTTTTTGGTGAGGAGTAATCAATTAAAATGTTTTAAAGATGGCTGGTGCCATGATACATAAATTGGACATGGCCCAGAACAGAGATTGCCTGATAAAATTGTCAGAACAAGTGTTTAATCCTAATGATTGGGTCTGCATGTGTCAACAACAAACTGGCAGTGGTTATACTACCAGCAATTGGTAAGAAATAGTAAGCATATTTGCTATTTTGAATGACAGTGAGTGAAAGATCCTGTCCCTCATCTGAGGCCTCCCCTTTTCTTAAATTGTTTCTTAGTTCAGAATTCAGTCAGGTAATGTAAAATTTAGATTATTATGCTTTATATTTGAAATTGTCAATTGTCAATTTTCAATTTTCATCTTTTGGTTTTTAAACGTCTTTTAGGACCTTATTTGTGGACATGTACTGCTCTGATCATAGAAATTATCGCCAATGTTGAATTGCAAGCTCTCCTTTCACCTGCAGAATCAATTGCGTCTAAGGCAGGTGTCGATGGAGAAATTGTTGTAGAGAAGACTAGAACTTGTAATTGGCAAACTGGATACAATGCAATGACAATCAGATACGAAGGTCTTTTCAGTCTGGAGTTGCAGATCCTGGTTGGGTTTCAAGGTGTGCACTTCAAACTGCAGTGTCAATTGCTGGTGTAGTTCTAACTTCTAAATTCTAACCACTCAAGCTGTGTTGGTGGAAAAAATAAAGAAGCCGAGGCCAGCTATCCCTCAAGTTCTAGGCATAGCTCCTTAAAGAAAAGATGGGAAGAGATTGGTTGGAAAGCCAGTTGAAAGCTGAGAAAGGCCTGTATGTGTCACATTGGTATGAAACAAACAATTTGAATTTTCTTGGTTTAGACTTAAGATGATGATTAAAGAAGCCTCAGAAACTGTAGTCAGTTTACAATCTGGCTTTTGGATTGCGAGAGTATTAAAAGCCATACATAAAGAAAGGGATTTCATATCCAGTACAGTCAGCATATTAGTCTCTGTAATCTCATTCAACATGTAAGATTCCTTTTTCTTTTATAATTATTATTATTATTATTATTTGTTGGGTACTCTGTTTTTGGACTTTGTATTATACTGGAATAATAATGATGAGGGTATATTAAAGAAATTTCTTTATTCTTCTTTCTTGATCTTTTGTTCAGATATCTCCAAAACCTGTTTCTGATTCTGTCCATATGTATGTTCCAACTTTGCTGTAGAAGTTATCACTAAGAACATTGCACAACTGGTCTACTAGGTATTGTTACAGATGTGGCAGTAAAATTATGGAATTAAAGCAATATACTTCCTCCTTTGATAAACCCAATTTTCTGCCAATGTTGCAACATCATCCAGAATATTGCTTCTGTGTATACACAACATACAAGTGATTTTATGCCAAGTTTGTTGATTTGAGTGTTATTCCAGATCGGTAATTCTGTAAAAATGAAGTTTTAAGTGAATTCTAATACAATCTCACAACCAAGAGGGTGTAATCAATATTCCAGATCGGAAATTCTGTCAAAATGAAGTTTTAAGTGAATTCTAACACAATCTCACAACCAAGAGGGTGTAATCAATATTCCAGATCGGAAATTCTGTCAAAATGAAGTTTTAAGTGAATTCTAACACAATCTCACAACCAAGAGGGTGTAATCAATATTCCAGATCGGAAATTCTGTCAAAATGAAGTTTTAAGTGAATTCTAACACAATCTCACAACCAAGAGGTTGTAATCAATCATGCATTTTAATGATTTGCTTGCATCTTATTTCATTGTTCCAAATAAATAAGCTAAGTAAAGACTTGTCTTTCACAGCATTATTTCATGAAGTACAACCTACCGCTAATAGTTGAGAATGCTCGAAAACTGACTTTCAACCTATAGTATTAAAGGACTTTGACAAAGCCACATTTATGTGTATTTGTTTAACAGTCTCAACTATTTTTTTGGTAGAGTTTCCAGTTATATATGTTTAAATTGTATGTATATTTTGAAAAGAAAGAAGAAAAATATTCAACTTCCTATACAAATATCAAGCAAATATAGAATTTAAGGTAACTAAAAAAGGATGGATGCCCATTCCGCAAGTTCACATTGTATATGATCAAGATGTGAAAATTGAAAACTTATCTAGCAATGTCAATGATCTTGAACATAATAATCAAGTGATATGAGACAAGTTACACTACAGATGACATAAAAATGATAAACATATAATAAAAATAACAATAAATCAATCTAGAATGTGCTCGATCGATTACAAAAGCACAAAAAATACTCGACATATATCTAAAGCCATATGAAAGTTGCTTAGTACTGTTTTTTACTATGGAATTCTTTGTTCAAAGAAACATATTCTATTTAATATTTTTGACTAAGGTCTCCTGTTACCCTTAGACCTTTCCCCCTTTCTTGGTTTCCTACTCCTTATCGTGCTGCAAGCCTCTTGAGAGCCAGTATCTTCTAGGCCATTCTCCAATGCCTTAACCAGATTCTCAAAGTAATTCCTTGTCACTGTGGTAAGCCCGGATAGCTTTGCTCTGAAATTGTTGAATTCTTTGTCTGAACACTTTTTGTTGAGGTAGTCATGCATATCCTTCTCTGTACAATGATGAAGCCTTTCCAAATTAGACTCTGCCTCACCTTGCAAGTACTCAAAGAACCCCCTTTTTGATTTTGCTTTCTTGTTTCCATCCTCAGGGAGGTAATACCCATATGCATATGTCCACTTAAGCACTCTCCTACAATCAATTATCTGCAACCAAGCCTCTGTAATGAACTTAAGCTCAGCCTCAGTTGCCCACTGTATGTCACTAAGTCTTCCCATGTAGTTCTTTTGCATTTGCTTTAAATCCTTAACAGCTTGTTGCCTTGATGATTCATTGCCTGCCCATCTCTCATAATAATGAGTATACTTTTCCAAATGCTTCTTAGCTCTTTTTCTGATATCTTCAGCCTCATTATACATTCCCTCTTCCTTATTCCTCTGGAATGTATTACAAGCATAGTACCCACCTGATGTCTCACCATGCTCCTTCCATGGTCCAAGGCACAGCCAACAAAACTCATGTCTACAAGGTTTCATGCATGTCATGTGCATGCACCCTTGGTTCTTCTCAATGGGTTTTCCACACTTTGGACATGGCTTTGTATTGATTAGCATCCATGCTGTATTATGAGCCTCAGAACCATTCTTCAATTGCCACTTAGCCACAGTGTCACAATCCACTGGCCTATGCGCATCATCCATACAATTCCAACAAAACCCATTGTTACAATGGCAAGAAACATCATAGCACTCATCACCACCTCCTTCACACAACTCTATCGCGTACTCACAATCTGCACCTGGACACCACTTCTACTTCTTATTACTCTCAATATAAGACCTTATCAAATACAGTGAATACCTCTCCTTATCATCCTTTTTAGCAAACAAATCAATCGATTCACGATCCACTACCGCGTTACAGCGTGGTTCGGGACATCTCAATGTCAAACATCCAACCCCATCCTCAATTGCCACACTCACATACTTCTCCCAACAATCCTTACAAAAGGGATGACCGCAACTAACCCAACCCATCATAGAGACACGGAAACTCTCATAACATATAGAACAAGTTAGTTCAACTTTTCTAAGTTTCTTGGGCAGCAAGAAAACCGGTTTTTCAAACAAGCCTACTTTTTTCCTAATTCTCTCTTCATCAGCAAACCACTCATCCTGAACGTCACACACTCTCCAGTTGTAATGAAGGAGAAGCACTGTCGCGGCAGCTTTTGATATGAAAAGAACATTGGATACCTCGGTGATCTCGTTCTCTTGACGTTGTTGAATATCTGATTCTTTCAATAAAACGTAACTTTGCTTTGCCTTCCTGTTACTTCTTGACTCATCGTCACCGTCTCCAACAGCTATGTTCTGCATTTTTTTCTCTTCTTCTTTGTCGCTGTAATAGTAGTGGTCATTGTCGGTTGTCTCCTCGGCGTCACTGTCGTACAGGTAATCCTCGGATTCCATGGCAGCTGCAGCAAAAAAAATTAGAAGGGAATTAACATATAATATTAGGTTTTGTTTTTCACAACTCGATTATTGTTGTGTGAGTCTCTGAGTGGGTTATTGGGTTCATATATGTATATATGAGAGAGAAAGGTCGGCTTAGAAGTTCGGTTGGTGTGAGCCCCACGTGACTAACAATATTTTCTTGTTCCTTTGCGCTTTTTTTTTTTTTTTTTTTAATATTATTACTCTTATTATATTCTATAAATGATTGAATTGATACTTGTTACTATCTATCAATCAATCTATCTATATATATATATATATATATATATATATATATATATAACCGAAGCCTATGTTGACACCACAATTTTCCACATCAGCACAACACAATATTTAAAAAAAAAAAATTTTAATTGAAAACACTATTTTTAAAACCTAATACTTATCTCTTCTCTTTTTTTTTTTCTTTTTTTCTTTTTTTGAAACCTAGTACTTATCTCTCTGAGTCTCTCTTCATGCTGCCCCTCATTCGTTTCTCTTTTGCTTAAACGCAGAGCATCCCTCTTCTCTCAGTCTCGCTCTCTCTGTTCATAGCCTTTGCTAGCTCAAGTCTTGACCTCTAAAGCTTGGTACGTTTTTTTAATCCTATTTGGTTCTGGAGAACATGTTGATTTCATATGATTTTGTTTCTCTTTTCATATTCAAGTCAAGCTATTTTATAGATTACGAAAATTACAAAAAAGATTGCTTACAGTTTTGGGTCTTATGGAATTACTAATTTTCTGCTCCAATTTTGTTTTAGGCCCTTTTGTTTTGTTATGGTTTTGCAGCAATTTAATTTTGATTTTTTGTTTGCTCTGTAATGAATATGTGTTGTTCATTCTGTTATGCATGTTTAATTTTTGGTTTTTTTGGGCTAGTTCTGTTATGGTTTTATGGTGAGATTTAAGTTTTGTTGTAATTGGTTTTGTTATGGTTTGATGTGTTGTTGAATCCATAAATCAGACTTTGTTTCTCTGCCATTTGATTTGTCTTAATTTTTTGATATCTTAGGTTTTATTTTAAACAAAAACTTGGGTCTTCTTCATTAAGAAAAGCACTTTGCATTTGCGCAGACCAACAGTCTCAAAGCAAAGCAAAGACTCAGAGATACAGTGAGAGAGAGAGAATCCAGAGCATTGAAAATAACCCAGAAAGCATCAATCAGCAAAAAAGTGGCAGATGATGCGGCGGTGGAGGTCTCTGTACCCAAACGCACCACCATTGCCTCCGTGACGACTTGGTTTGGGCTGACATGTCACCCCTTCTTGAATCCGCATGCTAAGGTTCTTTCCTTCTTGTCCTAACTTTTTCTCTCGCTTTCTATCTCTGTTTGTTTCCTGAGAAAGTTGTGATTACATATGCTTTGTTATTTGTTATTTTTCTTTAAAGAGTATAGCTCAAGGGGATTATTAAGTTTGCGTAATTAAAAAGATAAGGTTTTTGATTGGTTGCTGAGAAAATGGAGGATTAAGTGAGGGAATGATGAGGGAAATTGGAATTTATTTTTGGTTCAATTGGGAACTGATTGAATGAGCAAAGTTTGAGTTTTCGGTTTTGTTAGAAACTAAATAGTAAAAAATGTGTGGAAAGGTTATTAATTTGATGCTTCATCTGTTGCTGGAATTGTACTAGAAAAGAAATAAATGTGAACAATATTAAGGCTTTTACTATTGTTCTTATTTTAAATTTTATGCTTGGTAAGCTTATCAGTTATCACGTTTAAACTTATGCTTATCCCTTCAAAGTATTTGCAATGTAAAAATTGGCTTTCAATGTTACTCCACCTTTTTTTTTGGATCATCTTATTCTTATCCCACCTATTACCAAAATAAATTTAACAAAATAACTTTAAATTTTTTATAACAATCCAATCTATCCAATTTTAAAGAATACTGTATTAGGTAAGTTTAACCCAAACACAAAGTTTGGATTAATACATAACTCTCTCTTTTCTTATCTAATAAAGAAATTTAAAATCACTACTCTATATAAAACCAATCACAGAGTTTAGATTAATATGTAACTCTCGCTTTTCTTTTCTTATCTAATAAAGAAATTTAAATCAACTAATAAAGATTTTTTTTTTTTTGACTGAAATGATAGAACTAATAAAGAAATTTAAACTAATTACATTCTACTAATAATGACTAAACCAAAAAAAAAAAAAAAAATCATTATATAACTATTATTGTTATAAATTATTCCCTTTACATATTAATAACTTAATAATACTTATTTTACAGGTCCTACTCTCATTTGTGTTTGAAGCTATGACTTATGGGCTATTGGAATGTTGGTAATAATGTTTTCATTGCCATAAAGCAACCAAGGTGTGGCCTTTATGTGTTATGTGGAATATCCTACATTTGTAATCAAAGAACATGTTTTTTTTTTTTTTTTTAAACTATTTGTAATAGTGATTTAACTGATTATCCTATGCATCGCATGGGTTAGCGACTAGTTTGATGATATTTTTATTCATATTTTCAAGTAGGAGGGATGATAAATTTATAGAACAAGAATAAAAAATTTTCTCATACATATTACTAGTCACTAACCCTACAATGCACGAGATAGTTAAATTTAAAATCACATATATTTATAGTAATAGAGATAAAACAAATGTGTAACTACATTAAAGACAAATTAATCTAATTGAATTTAAATACTTAGAAAGGCTTTAAGAAAAAGGGCAAAGTTGAACTTAGGCCAATTTGATACTTGCAAGGTCTGTTAATGGTGACTCCTTAGGATTAAACATCCTATCCACCATAGTTAGACCTAAAACACTATTATGCCATCATAAAAAATAAAGGATTTTCAAAACTTTGCCTAAACATCATTCTAGAATCTCATCTATTCTTTTTATTCTTTTTAAACACGCACCTCTAAATTCTAATTAACATGAAATATGAGCTTAAAGTTAATCAAATTTCAATAAGAGCCTAATTAGCCAAACAAGAATAAACTAAAAGAGAAAAGAAAGTGAAGGTAATAAAAATAAAGACAATAATTTTCTTTTAGAAAATTCAAAAAAAAATGGGAAAACTATATGCAAAGGATTCTAACCTTTGTCAGTTTAACAGGCTCGAAGGCAAAATCCATACTTAGCTTTGCAACAAATCTATACAACTTCATATTACATATAAATTAACCTTACTGCAAGAGTACATTCTCCACTCTAATGTACTTTGGAGATCATTCACCTTTCTTTTCAAAACACTATAGCAAAATCTGTATCTATTCTAGGCATCTAATCTACACAAAAGCCAATAGCGAGTAGCGACCACAAAAGCTATCATTGATGCAATTTCTTATTATTTTACATTATTTAGTAGTCATTATCCTTCAAGCCAACTGTATTGGAACAACATTGATCTTGGTCTGTAAAAGTACAAATCTGGACAAAGATAAGCACTTGGAAAAAAAATGTTTGCTAATTGATCCCAACTGAACCCAGGGAAAAGATGATAAGAGATTTATTGGCTATCATAACTTAAACTAAAGTGAAAATCAGTTTCAACATGCGTTGATCGAGCATGGCAACAGGAGAGGTATATTGCCCGCATTAATGTTACCCTTCATCCATTGCTTTGTTTTCAGTAACAATATTAGATTAACATTCGCATTTGGTTGTCTCCCTTGTTCCCAATATGAGCCCAAGGAGTGCAGTCCATATTGAATTTGAGTAGCCCATTGGCATCAGTGGTTGTAAATGGTACGCATTTCATTAGTGAAGAGCACTTCCAAAAACTATAATCCAAATGGAACACTGAAAAAGACGTGGCATGTGTTGCCTTTTTTGACATGACATCCATTGAAACTGTAAAGACTACAGACAAAAAGAATTTGAATTCTAATCTTACTTTACATATTTGAGTAATGCCAGTGTAAACATGAAAGAAATTAAGTTATTATATTACAAAAAACCACCATTTTTTTTTTTTTTTTTTTTTAACTTCAGGATCATCAAACAAATAAAAGATAAAAGAAGGGAGAAGTGAAAGGGAAAGAGTCATATCACAACATATTATGTGATCAGTTCCTATTCTCTCAAAGTACGGTTATCAAATAACACAGATTTACATCTTTGACTTGCATGTAGTTTTTTTCAAAGAACAGAAAATAACCTCCGAAGACTTTTATATGCTTTCTCACCAAAGCATTAAATGATTTAATACTAACTAAATATGAACATTCAATGGTGGTAGGGCTGTAACTAGATGAGAGAGGGGAGGGCTGTTACACATAAAAAGAGTGAGAGTCAACATTACCAGCAATAAAAGTAAAGTGATCAGAGGCATATAGCAGCACACATAAAAAGCTTAATGCAAAATATCCATTCAACAAACATGTAATTCTTTTCTAAATCACCAAAATCTCACACACATGCATGGTCACACAATTTGCACAAGTACATAATCAGATTCACAGCAGTGCAAACCCGCACATTGACACGATGCATATTATTTCACAAAGAGAAGAAAGACACAGAAATGAGGGGAGGAACAAATAAGGATCACCACCAGCAGGGAGTCACTTGTGGTCATCACTTGTGGTCACCCAGATGAAAAACTTAAATGCGATTTGACAAGTGCTAGAATGGCTTGGGAACATTACTAATTCCTTGAGAACACGAACCATCTCTTTTGAAATTACCCATCAGTTATGATTCTTTTGGATATTCACTTGCACTGCCTCTGCAGCCTTTGCATCCTCAACTATTTTTTCCTTGATTTTTTGCTTGAAAAGTTTAACAAGCCCTTCAACATCGACATCAACATCAACATAAGTATGATCAATCTTCAAAAGTTGCTCTGCCTCTGCAGCCTTTGCATTCTTAAGTTTTTCCTGCTCGAGAAATTTCACAAATCCTTCAACATCAACATCTGTATTATCATCACTCTTCAGAAGTTCCTTCAACTCTGCAACCTTTGCTTTCTGAAGTGTTTTTTGCTTGAGAAATATGACAAGTCCTCTGAGAACAACATCAGTACCCCCACTCTTTAAAAGTTCCTCCGCAATTTCAGCTGGGGTAACCTCTACAGTCTCCGACAATCCTTCAATCTGTCTATAGAGTTGGTGGTCAGCTTCAATATTAAGATAATTAGAAGCCAAAATCTTGAACCCATCCATGGTGCAATATGACATGTGCACGTGCACATCCATGCGGCCTGGGCGCAATAAAGCAGGATCAAGCCGATCCTTATGATTGGTGGTGAACATAATAATTCGTTCATCTCCACAGCTCGACCATAATCCATCCATTATGTTCAATAAACCTGATTGTGTGAACTGAAAAAATAACAAAATACTATTAAATGAAATAATTAGATAATGTCATTTGTATCATCTAGGATGATAATTGTAATGGTTGTTGACATAGTGCATAGCATATGTACTCATTAAAAGTTATAATCTATACACAAAACTCTAACTTCCAGGGGTTTAAGAGATATGATTGGTATGGAATTTTTATTCCCATTTCTATTCTATTTTTCTGTTAAAATATACTACTAATTCGATTCTCAGACTCAAACCCAACAATGCATGCATCCAATAGTAGGAAAAATTTTCTACCAGGATAAAATCTAATTAGACTCATTGAACTAAATATCTCATTAAAATTATAGCCAAGTCTAACAAAAAGACGCTCACACACTTAGAATCATTATAACAATTTTTTGTATTGAAAAAATACTTTATATTGAAACTCATTGTACTTATTTATAGTAAATTTCAATCTAATAAACATCAAATGTAAGACTCAATATACATCCAACTAAATCCATTCACAGAAAAACTGTCTGAAGTGTATATAGTTGACTATATATATATATATATATATATATAGGAGTAATTGCAACTAAATTTTGTGAGAATAAAGAATGCTAACCGTGTAATGCTTCTTCTCTTTGTCATAGAACTTTGTACAACAATCTACATCCTCGATTACCAGTATTGAGCGATCAGTTGTTGAGAGCAATATACTTCTCAAGTCTTCATTTGAAAGCCCAGCGGTAAGGTTCAAATCATAGATATTAAACTTGACGTAATTAGCCATGGCAGCAATCAAGCTTGATTTACCAGTACCCGGTGGGCCATAAAGCAAATACCCTCGCTTCCATGACTTGCCAACTTTCTTATATAAATCCTTCCCTCCAAGAAACCTGTCCAAATCATCCTTGAGCATCTCCTTCTGCTCTGGGTTCATTGCCAACTTCTCAAACGTGGCTGAATGTTCAAGATTAACATAACTCCAATTTACATTACGATCACGATCTTGTTCAGGATAAACCACACGATCACGATTTTTTTCTTTACAGGTATAAATCCTTACCACCTTGTCTTCTTTCTGAATTCTCTCATAACGGTCTACTATATCATCTAAATAAGAGTCTAGCACATCCATTTCGTATCCCTTGTCAAAGGAAAGCTCAAAATATTTCTTAGTAGGACTGTAATTATACTTTTCTTTTTCTGTACGTAACTTCCATTTGAGTTTAATTTCTCTAAAGTAGTCAATAACCTCTACATCCTTTATGATATCAATGGTTGATTCCGTTTGCCTATCTTCTTTGCTTACCTTGAAGCGTTTTGGTTTTGTTGAATCAGAAATCAGGGTATGTAGGTGGGCTTTGGCAGCTTCATAGATTTGGTTGCTTTTGAGTTCACCTTTCTCTTCAATGACTACAGTGATGTGAGGCGTACAGAATCTAGCGAGCCACATTTGAAAGGTGGAGACGAGATAATTGCTGACTGCAGAAGGTATGCGTTCTTTTACAAAGGGACTTAGTACAATCACAACAGCGGCAGTGAAAAATGGTGCCAATGATTTAAGCATCTCTATGAAACTAAACATGGTTTGAGGGTATGGGTGTCCACCAATCACCTCTTCCAAAATCCTGTAAAAATGAGAAGAATGTGGTCAATGATACAACTTTTTTACGGCTGGAGGGCTGAAATATAGGAGTTTGGACACCAAGTATTTCTTGGTTTTGTTTATGCAATCTGGTTAAAATTATGAAGGTTTTGAGTCACTTCACGAAGAAGACATCTGCCATAAATTTGTTGGGATAAATCACCATCTATATATGTAAATAAAATTTAAATATAACCTGAAGCAAAAAGACAAATAAATAATCACGCACGAGCAGCAAGAAAATTAATCACACGAAATTGAAAACCCTCTAATTAATATATAGGGAACAATTTACGATAATAGAATAGAGCATACAATGCTCAAGTTTATGCCCAAAACTTAAGTTCACAATAAATTTGAAAAATACAATAATACCTCTAGAAACCCAGTGAAACCAAGGTCGCAACAAGATCTTCACTCTGAACAGAGCTCTGTTTTTTTTTTTTTTTTTTAAGATCTTCACACAGCTTAATTCCACTCACTGCACGTTTCTCTCTATTACACCCCTTTTTATAAACCCAGCTGCGTCACTATTCCTGAGATTTTCTCACAATGCTAAGGCAATTGATGAGAAACTTCGCGGGGTTGAATAAGATTCATATGTGTGGCTGAGAGCAAAAAATCTGGTAGAGAATAATTTGTAGTTAAGTAACAGTGACACAGGGGCGGCTCTACGTAAAGTACAGGGTGGTCACAGGACCACCCTGACTCAGAAAAAAAATTATTATGTATAAATTTTAAAAATTTATAACTTTTTTATCCTTAAAAAAATTTTGTGACTACCTAAATTTTTTGTAGGCTCAACATAATTAAATTTTGAACAAAATTTAACTATAAGTTTGGTTGTAAACTAAGACTACAACTCTATTCAATATTTTTTTATTAAATGTGAATTTTAACAAATTCACAATTTAATTATATTTTCTTCTTAAATCCTCCATACTTGCAAAATTTCAAGAAGATAAAAGATCAATAGTTATGTCGTCAATCAAATATTTAAATTTCAAATTTTTGCAATCTAAAATTATACATAAAAAATAATTTTATGAATCGAATAGTAAATAACATCTGATTGACATGAAATTTTGACGTGTTTTAAAAACATAAAAAACATACAATTCCTTAATTAGATTTTCAAAATATGTAATAATATTAATTCATTTAATGAAAGTGACTACAACTAAGTTTGCAGCCAAATTTTGTTCTTAAACTTTGATCCCCTTAATAATATATTAGGTTCTTACAAATAAAAAGAAAAAGTCCAAGAAAATTTTTATTTAATTAAACTTTTGAAGAGATATAGTTTGCAACATTAATAATGAAACTATCATATAACGATTTCAAAATAATAAAAATTGTAAAAAGAAATGGTAAGATTTTATATATTTGCGTATGTTTTTTTTTTTTTCTCAAGAAGTTCTCTTTTTATTAGATTTTGTATAATTTAAGTTTTTTTAATGATCACCCTTCAAAAAAATTCCTAGAACAGCCAATGCATTGACATGTAATTAATAGTTAAGAAAATGAGATATAATTACTGCTTATAGTTGGTGATTAACAAAGAAATGAGAATTGGTGTCGGGTGACCACAAAGTCGACTCTTTTTTAGGAAGAGTGTGAAAACTGGGAAGTTTAAAGGAAATAACAGAGGAACTTCATGTAGTTTTGAGTCACATTCAAATGAAATGCGAAGCAAAGAGCAAAATAATATTTGACCCGATTATTGGGTCCGGCTTCCCTCCAGTCTTGAAGGCTCCCCGTTCTCTCCCATTGTAAAACTGAAGAAGGACAGTGGCAAAAAAAAAATCCAAAGGTTACAAAAACAACTTTTTTCTCACCTAAAAAGTCTGACCACCCTCTTTCTTTCTCTCTCCCAACAAGCCTTTCTTCTCTTCTTTGCCTCTCTCTTCTTCTCCATCAGCACCGCCACCTAAGCATCATAGGCACCGAAATCAAAGCTTGCCGGAGAAGAAGGGTAAAACAAGACAATGGATTAGGAAATTAAAAAGAGCAAAAGATCTTTTTAACATAAAAAATACCCACTACCAATTGTTACTACAAAATCAGTCATTTGATTATTTCCTACGCATATATTGGTTTGTCACGTACTGGGAGCCATGCATTGAAAATGAGAGACTGTCACTACAAAAAAAGTCCAATTAAGTATTGGGGTAAGAGTTCAACTGTTGGTTAGTATAAGGTACTGAGATTAACATGCATATTGTATGTTAATCTAATTAATTAATCAACTTGACTAATTAACTGGTTAATCTATCACAAATGGTCAATACATTCTTGGCCTATCAATGGGAATGGCTTTAATCTTATCCATGATGTTAGTAGGAAGATTAAATGACAATGCAGCCCAATTCCATTCACTCCCTTGAAGCACGTCTGCCACTGTTAGTTTGCACTCCATCTTGTTAATTGGGCCTTCAATTAGCTCTCTAGGAGCACAACCTCTCAGCCATGTATTTGTCCCAAAGTTAATGGTCATGCCATTGCCTACATTCTAGCATATGCCTTTGGAGAAGATAGCGAACCCCATCTTAATAGCTTTCCAATTTACAGAGTATGGTAGCTTCTCTAGGTCCTTTGAGTTCCTTCTAGTAGTAACACATTGGCAGACTCACTAGGAACTCGAGTACTAAAAAAGTGATAAATTGCTAAATATTTCCATAACAGTGCTAGATTGCCACAAATTTTGCCAAAATGTGGTATTTGGCTATTTTCACCGTGTTGTCCTTCCTTCTATGCTTTCTCTGTAATTTTATTTTCTTTGTTTTGTTTTTGTGAGCCCCACATGACTAACAATATTTTCTTTTTCCTTTGCTTTTTTTTTTTTTTCAATTTTTTTTCATATTATTACTCTTATTATATTTTATAAATGATTGAATTGATACTTGTTACTATTATTACTATTATTGAACTGATTTTGGGCTTAAAAATTACATATTTCAACAATATGTATTTATAAATTTAAAACCCTTAATAAAATATATGGGTTTTTTTTAATAAAAAATTAATGTAGGTAATTTGATGGTATTTTTATTCATATTTTTAAGTAGGAGGGATGATAAATTTATAGAACGAGAATAAAAAAATTTCTCATACATATTACTAGTCACTAACCCTGCATTGCATGAGATATTTAAATTTAAAATCACATATATTTATAGTAATAAAGATAAAACAAATGTGTAACTGCAGTAAAGACAAATTAATCTAAATGAATTTAAATACTTAGAAAGGCTTTAAGAAAAAGACAAAGTTGAACTTAGGCCACTTTGATACTTGCAAGGTCTAATAATGGTGACTCCTTAGGATTAAACATCCTATCCACCATAGTTTGACCCAAAACACTATTTTGCCATCATAAAAAATAAAGGATTTTCAAATCTTTACCTAAACATCATTTTAGAATCTCATCTATTATTTTTATTCTTTTTAAACACGCACTTCTAAATTCTAATTAACATGAAATATGAGTTTAAAGTTAATCAAATTTCAATAAGAGCCTAATTAACCCAGCAAGAATAAACTAAAAGAGAAAAAAAAGTGTAGGTAATAAAAATAAGACAATAATTGTTTTTTAGAAAATTCAAAACAATGGGAAAACTATATGCAAAGGATTCTAACCTTTGTCAGGTTAACAGGTTCGAAGGCAAAATCCATATTTAGTTTTGCAACAAATCTATACAATTTCATATTACATATAAATTAACCTCATTACAAGAATACATTCTCCACTCTAATGTACTTTGGAGATCATTCACCTTTCTTTTCAAAACATTATTCCATTCATTGTCTCATGAATTTCAACAAATACTATAGCAACATCCATATCAATTCTAGGCATCTAATCTACACAAAAGCCAATAGCGACCACAAGAGTTATCATTGATGCAATTTCTTATTATTTTGCATTATTTAATAGTCATTATACTTCAAGCCAACTGTATTGGAACAACATTGATCTTGGTCTGTTAAAGTACAAATCTGGACAAAGATATGCACTTGGAAAAAAATGTTTACTAATTGATCCCAACTGAACCCAAGAAAGGAAGAAAAGAAAAAGCTGATAAGAGATTTATTGGCTATCATGACTCAAACTAAAGTGAAAATCAATTTCAACATGCGTTGATCGAGCATGGCAACAGGAGAGGTATATTGCCCCCATTAATGTTACCCTTCATCCATTGCTTTGTTTTCAGTAACAATATTATTTCTTTTTCAATGTTCCAATATGAGCCCAAGGAGTGCAGTCCATATTGAATTTGAGTAGCCCATTGGCATCAGTGGTTGTAAATGGTGGCATTTCATTAGTGAAGAGCACTTCCAAAAACTATAATCCAAATGGAACATTGACAAAGACGTGGCACGTGTTGCCTTTTTCGGCATGACATCCATTGATACTGTAAAGTCTACATACAAAACGAATTTGAATTCTAATCTTACTTTACATATTTGAGTAGTGCCAGTGTAAACATAAAAGAAATTAAGTTATTATATTACAAAAAACCACTTTTTTTTTTTTTTTTTTTTTAACTTCAGGATCATCAAACAAATAAAAGACAAAAGAAGGGAGAAGTGAATGGGAAAGAGTCATATCACAACATATTATGTGATCAGTTCCTATTCTCTCAAGGTACAGTTATCAAATAACACTGATTTACACCTTTGACTTGCATGTAGTTTTTTTCAAAGAACAGAAAATAACCTCCAAAGACTTTTGTATGCTTTCTCACCAAAGCATTAAATGATTAAATACTAATTAAATATGAACATTCAATGGTGGTAGGGCTGTAACTAGATGAGAGAGGGGAGGGCTGTTACACATAAAAAGAGTGAGAGTCAACATTACCAGCGATAAAAGTAAAGTGATCAGAGGCATATAGCAGCACACATAAAAAGCTTAATGCAAAATATCCATTCAACAAACATGTAATTCTTTTCTAAATCACCAAAATCTCACACACATGCATGGTCACACAATTTGCCCAAGTACATAATCAGATTCACAGCAGTGCAAACCCACACATTGACACGATGCATATTATTTCACAAAGAGAAGAAAAACACAGAAATCAGGGGAGGAACAAATAAGGATCACCACCAGCAGGGAGTCACTCATGGTCACCCAGATGAAAAACTTAAATGCGATTTGACAAGTGCTAGAATGGTTTGGGAACATTACTAATTCCTTGAGAACACGAACCATCTCTTTTGAAATTACCCATCAGTTATGATTCTTTTGGATATTCACTTGCACTGCCTCTGCAGCCTTTGCATCCTCAAGTTTTTTTTGCTTGAAAAGTTTAACAAGTCCTTCAACATCGTCACCAACATCAACATAAGTATGATCAATCTTCAAAAGTTGCTCTGCCTCTGCAGCCTTTGCATTCTTAAGTTTTTCCTGCTCGAGAAATTTCACAAATCCTTCAACATCAACATCTGTATTATCATCACTCTTCAGAAGTTCTTTCAACTCTGCAGCCTTTGCTTTCTGAAGTGTTTTTTGCTTGAGAAATTTGACAAGTCCTCCGAGAACAACATCAGCATCACCACTCTTTAAAAGTTCCTCTGCAATTTCAGCTGGGGTAACCTCTACATTCTCCAACAATCCCTCAATCTGTCTATAGAGATGGTGGTCAGCTTCGATATTAAGATAATTAGAAGCCAAAATCTTGAACCCATCCATGGTGCAATATGACATGTGCACGTGCACATCCATGCGGCCTGGGCGCAATAAAGCAGGATCAAGCCGGTCCTTATGATTGGTGGTGAACACAATAATTCGTTCATCTCCACAGCTCGACCATAATCCATCCATTATGTTCAATAAACCCGATTGTGTGAACTGAAAAAATAACTAAATACTATTAAATGAAATAATTAGATAATGTCATTTGTATCAGCTAGGATGATAATTGTACTGGTTGTTGACATAGTGCATAGAATATGTACTCATTAAAAGTTATAATCAATACACAAAACTCTAACTTCCAAGGGTTTAAGAGATATGATTGGTATGCAATTTTTATTCCCATTTCTATTCTATTTTTCTGTTAAAATATACTACTAATTCAATTCTTAGACTCTAACCCAACAATACATGCATCCAATAGTAGGAAAATTTTTCTACCAGGATAAAAACTAATTAGACTCATAGAACTAAATATTTCGTTACAATTATAGCCAAGTCTAACAAAAAGATGCTCACACACTTAGAATCATTATAACAATTTTTTGTATTGAAAAAATAGTTTACATTGAAACTCATTGTACTCATTTATAGTCCATTTCAATCTAATAAACATCAAATGTAAGACACAATATAAATCCAACTAAATCCATTCACAGAAAAACTGTCTGAAGTGTATAATAGTTGACTATATATATATATATATATACATAGGAGTAATTGCAACTAAATTTTGTGAGAATAAAGAATGCTAACCGTGTAAACCCTCTTCTCTTTGTCATAGAACTTTGTACAACAATCTACATCCTCGATTACCAGTATTGAGCGATCAGTTGTTGAGAGCAATATACTTCTCAAGTCTTCATTTGAAAGCGCAGCAGTAAGGTTCAAATCATAGATATTAAACTTGAGGTAATTAGCCATGGCAGCAATCAAGCTTGATTTACCAGTACCCGGTGGGCCATGAAGCAAATACCCTCGCTTCCATGACTTGCCAACTTTCTTATATAAATCCTTCCCTCTAAGAAACCTGTCCAAATCATCCTTGAGCATCTCCTTCTGCCCTGGGTTCGTTGCCAACTTCTCAAACGTAGCTGAATGTTCAAGATTAACATAACTCCAATTTACATTACGATCACGATCTTGTTCATGATAAACCATACGATCACGATTTTTTTCTTTACAGGTATAAATCCTTACCACCTTTTCTTCTTTTTGAATTCTCTCATAACGGTCTACTATATCATCTAAATAAGAGTCTAGCACATCCATTTCGTATCCCTTGTCAAAGGAAAGCTCAAAATATTTCTTAGTATGACTGTAATGACGCTCTTCTCTTTCTGTACGTAACTTCCATTTGAGTTTAATTTCTCTAAAGTAGTCAATAACCTCTACATCCTTTATGATATCAATGGTTGATTCCGTTTGCCTATCTTCTTTGCTTACCTTGAAGCGTTTTGGTTTTGTTGAATCAGAAATCAGGGAATGTAGGTGGGCTTGGGCAGCTTCATAGATTTGGTTGCTTTTGAGTTCACCTTTCTCTTCAATGACGACAGTGATGTGAGGCGTACAGAATCTAGCGAGCCACATCTGAAAGGTGGAGACAAGATAATTGCTGACTGCAGAAGGTATGCGTTCTTTTACAAAGGGACTTAGTACAATCACAACAGCGGCAGTGAAAAATGGTGCCAATGATTTAAGCATCTCCATGAAACTAAACATGGTTTGAGGGTATGGGTTTCCACCAATCACCTCTTCCAAAATCCTGTAAAAATGAGAAGAGTGTGGTCAATGATGCAACTTTTTTATGGCTGGAGGGCTGCAATATAGGAGTCACAACTTTTTTTTCTTGGTTTTATTTATGCAAGCTGGTTAAAATTATGAAAGTTTTGAGTCACTTCAGGAAGAGGACATCTGCCATAAATTTGTTGGGATAAATCACCATCTATATATGTAAATAAAATTTAAATATAACATGAAGTAAAAAGATAAATAAATAATCATGCACGAGCAGCAAGAAAATTAATCACACAAGATTGAAAACCCTCTAATTAATATATTAGGAACAATTTACTATAATAGAATAGAGAATGCAATGCTCAAGTTTATGCCCAAAACCTAAGTTCACAATAAATTTGAAAAATACAATAATACCTCTAGAAACCCGGTGAAACCAAGATCGCAACAAGATCTTCACTCTGAACAAAGCTCTGTTTTTTTTTTTTTTAGATCTTCACACAGCTTAATTTCACTCTCTGCACGTTTCTCTCTATTACACCCCTTTTTATAAACCCAGCTACATCACTATTCCTGAGATTTTCTCACAATGCTAAAGGCAATTGATGAGAAACTTCGCACGGTTGAATAAGATTCAAATGTGTGGCTGAGAGCAAAAAATCTGGTAGAGAATTATTAGTAGTTAAATAACAATGACACAAGGGCGGCTCTACGTAAAGTAGAGGGTGGTCACAGGACCACCCTGACTTGGAAAAAAAATTATTATGTATAAATTTTAAAAATTTATGATTTTTTTTTATCTTTAAAAAAAATTTGTGACCACCCTAAATTCTTATTGGGCCCAACATAATTAAATTTTGAACAAAATTTAGCAACAAGTTTGGTTGTAAACTAACGCTACAACTTTATTCAATATTTTTTTATTGAATGTGAATTTTAACAAATTCACAATTTAATTACATTTTCTTCTTAAATCCTCCATATTTACAAAATTTCAAGAAGATAAAAGATCAATAATTAAGTCATCAATCAAATATTTAAATTTCAAGTTTTTACAAACTAAAATTATACATAAAAAATGATTTTATGAATCAAATAGTAAATAACATCTGATTGGCATGAAATTTTGACGTGTTTTAAGAACATAAAAAAACATGCAATTCATAAATTAGAAATTCAAAATATGTAATAATGTTAATTCGAGTGACTACAACTAAGTTTGCAGCCAAATTTTGTTCTCAAACTTTGATCCCCTTAATAATATATTAGGTTCTTACAAATAAAAAGAAAAAGTCCAAGAAAAATTTTATTTAACTAAACTTTTGAAGAGATATAGTTTGTAACATTAATAATGAGACTATCATATAACAATTTCAAAATAATAAAAATTGTAAAAAGAAATTGTAAGATTTTATATATTTGCGTCTGTTTTTTTTTTTTTTTCTCTCAAGAAGATCTCTTTTTATTAGATTTTGTATAATTTAAGTTTTTTTAATGATCACCCTTCAAAAAAATTCCTGATGCGGCCAATGCATTGACATGTAATTAATAGTTAAGAAAATGAGATATAATTACTGCTTATAGTTGGTGATTAACAAAGAAATGAGAATTGGTGTCGGGTGACCACAAAGTTGACTCTTTTTTAGGAAGAGTGTGAAAACTGGGAAGTTTAAAGGAAATAACAGAGGAACTTCATGTAGTTTTGAGTCACATTCAAATGAAATGCGAAGCCAACAGCAAAATAATATTTGACCTGATTATTGGCTCCGGCTTCCCTCCAGTCTTGAAGTCTCCCGTTCTCTCCCATTTTAAAACTGAAGAAGGACACGTGGCAAAAACAAAATCCAAAGGTTACAAAGAAGCCACCCCAAATACAGCCATTTTTCTCACCTAAAAAGTCTGACCACCTTCCTTCTTTCTCTCTCCCAACAAGCCTAGCCTTTCTTCTTTTTAACATAAATAATACCTACTGCCAATGTTACCACAAAATCAGTCTGGGCTGGACTAGTTAGCAAGGAAGACGACCGGTACAGAGTACAGACACGTTGGTGCTTTGTGTCGGCTTAAATACCGGCCGTTCCGGGGGGAATATATTCCGGGTTTCGGCCGGAAATTAGATACCGGGCCGGAACAAAAAGCTATCGATCTTAACGCAGGCAGTAACCCAGAAACGCTGTCGATTAACATTCAACGTTCTCCTCTTCACACCGATCTGGGAAATCTTCATCTTGGCCTCACAGTGGTCTGGCGGTGACCGGCGTTCATTGTGGCAGAAAAACATGGTTGAATGCCTGATCTGAGACAGATCAGATCTGAAAATGTGTGTTGACTGATGAAAAGAGAAATAGAATGTCAGGTTAGAGAGAAATCTGAAAATTGGGGGTGGAAAACTGGGAGCAGAAATGAAAGGGTGAGGTTAATAGTAAGTTCAGATAAAAACTAAAAAGCTTCTCTTATTAACTATTTATTAAAATATTATAAAACAATTTATCCCTGCACCATTAGGGCATTCAAAGCAGATATTTTATAAAAAAAATAAATAAATACTATTTTCATACCCCCAAAAACTTACATTATTATTTTATCATATCATTTTATAACATTCTATTTATTAGATATTTTACCATTCTGTAGACACCTAATTTTACAACTTACATTTAACCAACCGGTAGATCTTTAGATTTGTGATACAAAACGAATCTTGATGTTCTAAAGATCATAATGGTATATCATGGGTTTTGATCGGACCACTTGATCAAAAGTTATCATACAAACAATTTTCAATGATCATGATTTGCCTATATGATAGGTCGGATCACATCCTATTCTAAACACTTAATTTGGATTGGTTCTCACAAGAATTAATTTAAAATTAATTAAGTGTGATTTTTGATTGGATTTCATTTTATTTCATTTCTTTTTAAAGAAATAATAAAAAATGTTTTTCTTTATGATATCTTAACTGCTTTAAAAAAAAAAAAAAAAAAAAAATTCTGGAGACATGAAAAATTCAAAAAGAATAGAAAAATGCTAAAAAAACGTCATTATCTTCAGCAGCAATTTGAATCACATTTTTGGCCTGGAAAAAATTGAAATTTGGATTTATCTATTTCTATAAAAGTTATAGAAAATTGAATTTCCTTTCAAAAAACATAAATTCCGAATCAATTGGAATTTTGAGCAGCAAGTTATGGCCAAAATACGAAACAGATGCAGAAGATAATACAAACTCAGCATTATCTTCAATTTTCTCTCAAAATTTCAAATGGGGATCAGCAATAAATCTGTTCAAGCCTATCTAATAGACTTATCCTGCCCCTTTGCTTCAGAAAAAAGATTTTTTGAAAAATAAATTGGATAAAGAAACAAATACATCATGTGAAAAATTCAAAAAAAAGGCTCAAAAGACGTTACTATTTTCAGCAGCAATTTGAAACACATTTTTGGCATGGATAACGTTGAAATTTGGCTTTCTCTATTTCTGACAAAATTGTAGATAATTGAATCTACTTTCAAAAAACACCAATCTTGAATCAATTGGAATTTTGAGCGGAAAATTAGAGCCAAAATACGAAGCAGGTGCAGCATGATTTCAAAATTTGAATGGAGATCAGAACCAAATCCAATCCAGCTCGTTTAAACAGATTACCCCCTCCCTTAGCTTCAGAAGAAAGCTAATAAATTAGCTTTAAAGCTAAGCCATCCCTTCCCCTATAAATAGAAAAGACCTCTTCCATTTTCTAGAGCCCGAATTCCCTCTAGAGAGCTAGTGAGAAAGCAAAAAAGAAAAACTGTTGAGCAGCCATTGTTCTTACTTTGGCTGTAGTTTAGTACTTCCTTGCTTTCTCCCTAGCCCTTTAAGTGATCACTCCCCCCTTTTTTATTTATGTTCTATGCTGGTAAGTAGTTAATTATTTTTTTTTATTCTTTATACATGCTAGAATAAATACTTACAAATCATTATTCACTTCTTTTATGCTATGCTTGGATGAACATGCCTATATTTCTTATTCATTTTCTCTTTAATACTTAGATAAGCATGTCTAGGTAGTTGTTTTACTTTTTTTAAGATTTTGAACATATATGTCAAAGTATTTTGATTTTGTCTAGATAAACATGTCTAGGGTTTTTCCTTTACTTCTTTTCATAATTGTTTGGATGATCAAATGTGTTGAAAGGTTTTATTTTTATTTGTTCTCTTTGCAATTATGTTGATGACAAATAAACATGACAACTTTGTTTTTCCTTCACATGCTTAGATGAACATGTCTAGGCTAGGAAATCTTTGTTTATATGGATCTCTTGGATGAACATGCCATTACCTTCATTTTTTTACACCAAATTTGTTATCTAACAAGTTTCATTTTTTTTGGTTTCTCTTTATGTCAAATCCCCTAACACATATTTGTTTAAAATTCTTGCAAATCACATGTTTGTATGACATATTCCTTGTATTTGTTTGACATGACATGACATTGGCCACCTTAACCTAGGAGACCGGTTTTTACCGGGCGAGATGGGTGCTTAATCCCTTCCCATCTCGCAAATTAGCCTCCGAACCAAGATCAAGGGTTCTAGACTATGTTCTTGTATTTACAATTTTACATTTTTTTAGAATGTAACTAGGAAATAAAGCGATGTAATTTACTTTTCTTAGATTGTATCTAGGACAAAAAAGCATTGTAATTTTTTTGTTACAAAATTTGATGTAACTTGTCATATACATTAATACAAGAAGTATTTTTTTTATTAAAGGTTTTCTTATTTGTCCTTTGAAATTAAATAAGTGGCGACTCCATGTAAAACCCTCGATCTAGGGGGGAGTGCATTTTACACATAGAAGTTTAAGGGTCTATTTAGTGAGTGAGTTCAAACTCACATTTTCACATTTTAAACAACATTACATACATTTTTACACACTTTTTCATCCACACGTATTTCAAAAATTTACAAATAACAATTCTCAAACTATTCTACCAAACACACCCTAAGGTTGTGTTTGGTTCGTGTAAAATATTTTCCGGAAAATAAATATTTTTCGAAAATACTATTTTCCGGGAAGGAAAATATTTTCAAGTATTTGGTTGTATTTCAAAAAATATTTTGGAAAATATTTTCTAGTGTTTGGTTGTGTTGCTGAAAATAATATAGAAAACACATTTTCTTCTTGTTTCTTACATTTTCTCACATTTTCTCAGTTTCCAAACAAATACATAACACCATTTCTCAATAGATAAACACAGATCCGGTCAAATTCATCAAAACCCAACCAAAAAAAATTCATCAAACCCGGTCAAATTCATCAAAACCCAACCATTTCTCAATCGCGAACTCAATGCGATTGGTGCCGTCTCGGTGCCATCTCGGCGAAGTTGAAGGTGTGCGAAGTCGACAAAGTCGAAGGCATGCGATCTTGGCCTCTGGGTTCGCTGGCGAAGTCAAAGGGTGCGATCTGGGTGCGATTCGAAGTCGAAGTCGAATGGCGATCTGGGTTCGTGGCGCGAAGTCGAAGCTCGTGGGTCGCCGGCAATGGGCTCTCTCTCTCTCTCTCTCTCTCTCTCTCTCTCTCTCTCTCTCTCTCTCTCTTCTCTGCGCGTAGGCACGATCTCACTCACACTTTCTCTCTCTCTCTGTTTTCCGAAAATTGGTATTTGAAGGTAAAATAAAAACGGAAATCATTTTACACCATAAACACGTTAGGACCGAAAAGCATTTTCGGAAAATGTATTTTCCATGCACAACCAAACACCCGCATTTACGGAAAAGCATTTCCAGAAACCATTTTCAACCAATTCAAACGCAGCCTAAATTGCGTTGGCAAACCAAATTTACCTAACACCACAATTTTAGCAAACTTTTAGGAGAAAATCATCGTATAAGTTACTCATATTTAGGCAGCATTTGGATTGCGCATCCAGGGTCTGCGTTTCCCTTTTTTTTTTTTTTTTTAGCCGTGATATTTAACTTTTTAGCAACACCAATGGGCCCGTGCACTATTCACAGGACTCACAAACCTCACTTTTCAGCAACTTTTTTATTAAAAATGAGTTCCACGGCACTATTTATACATTTAAAAATTATTTTGTTACAATGTTTTCAGTTTTCAACAAAATAAACTATATTCAAAATTGACAAACTTAAGTTTCAACCAACATGCTAAAGTCTGTTTGGGAACCGCTTATTTAATTAAAATTACAATTTTTTTGCTGAAATTATTGTAGATAAAGGAAAAATTTAGTTGAAATAGTACAGTGAAACTTATGAATAGTACCAAAAAATATAGTGAGACTCATGAATAGTAACAAGAATAAGCTAAATAGTAAAATAATTTAGTTTTTTCATCCGCATCCAAACACACACTTGTTGCAAGCATTTTCCAACAATTTAGGGAACATCCAGCGGAGTTTTTTTATTTCAGAGCGTAAAGAAACATGCTTAATTTACTTAGTACCAACTTTTTGGGTCACCCATGAGTAATTTGTGACAAATTTATGTGCAAAGTGGGCACGTCAAGCTTATTTTGAGCCATTCGCCTTGGATTTCACATGATTCTTTCCACTTATGTAAACTTATTTTTTGGCCTTCCGACCCTTGTTTAACTAAAATGAATTGTCATTAGAACTTAGAAAGCTTATGATGCCCATTTTCTAGCTCCTCATATCATATCACCCCATTTGACCCATGAAAGTTTTTCAAAATTTTCCAATATTTAACATTTTTTAAAATATTTTGTAACTACATCCAAGCTAACCTCAGTAAAGAATCAAAATGGCTACCCAATATTAGATTATTGGAAACACATAATAGAGAAAAAATGAAGTACACATTTTTATTATTGACCGCCATTCGCCAATAATGCAGTAACCAATACAAACGTGTAAACTTATGTTTAGAAGACAAATATTTATCTTATTATTATTAGAGAAAAATGATCGTTACTTTGGAAGAATATGCAACTCTACAACAAAAGATTAATTTGTATGTGTGTGTTTGTGATTTCTTCAATTTAAGATGAAGTATGCACTTCTTAAATTTATCTTTTTATTATCAAGAAGCATATCAAATATAGTCTCAATTAATTAATTTTTTAAAATGAAAAAAAATATATAATATTTAAGTAATTAGAAATAAATATTTTGGATAGTTTTATAATATTTAAACACTTAATTTCTCAAGTTAACTATTTTAATAAATCGTAATTGCAAACCTTATTTCACTATTACATCGACAATGTGTAGAAAAATAAATAAGTTTATGTTTTTTAAATCAGCCAGTAATAATACTAAAATATACCATAAATAAATGTAAAAACACACACACATATATATATATATACAAAAAGTTTAACCCAAGGTAATATAAAGCGATTATATTATAGTACTCTAAAACATTGTTAGACAAAATTACATGAGAGGAAAAAAAAATCGTCCTCCTTATATTAACAAGATTGTTATTCAACATAAAAAAAGATAATTATTGTAGTTAACTTACTTTGAGACATTAACATTTTTTAAGAAATTAAAAAAACTTAAATTAAGGACGTGTGCTAAAATCAAGAGATTTTTCAAAGTTTTTTCTTATCCCCTTCTGATCTTATTAGGATTTGCTTAATTACATAACATATATTATGGTTATTACTTATTACTGTATTATATATATTGTTGTAATAACCTAAAGTCATACTATGTAATTAAAAAAAGTATTGATAGGCAGGGTAAATGCAATTTTTCAAGTGTTAAATATTTATAAATACACTTAAAAAAAATATTTATAAGTACACTAATTCTTTATGTTAAATAATTTTTTATGATTATTTTTCTAAGATTTATATAAAAAACTTTATTTGGATTATTATATATTCTTACTCAAATTGAATTGTCTAAGCAACAATTGGAATAAAGTGCCGTAAAAGATAAAAGAAAACTTAATAGCATGTGCAATCAAAAATTATAAAAAGAAAAAAGAAAAAGCAAAAGAAAATTATACTCTTAAATTAGTGAAAATAATTAAGTATTTGTCATATCACTCATGCAATAAGTTCCTATTCTCACTAATGGTCAATTCAGTGTGCGTAGTGCCTATTCTTTGGCCGTGTCTCTCTCCTAAGCTGCAGATAGGGGTGCTAGTTTAGACACAGGTCTGGTTAGGAGATTTTGGAAGCAAGTTTAGAGCTTACCTATTCCTTATAAGATACACCACTTTGTATGGAGAGCTTGCCGTGAGGCTCTTCTTACAAAGGTCAATCTTGCTCGAAGAAAAGTGGTGTTGGATAACACCTGTGAGGCATGTGGGTTGATGGCTGAGTCTATAGGTCATATGCTATGGGATTGTGCTAAGGCACAAGAGGCATGGTCATGCTCGAAGCTGGCGGGTTTGTTTGACTAGTCTGAGTGTTTTCTTTCATGGACCTGATGTGGAAGATGGTAATCATTGATCAAGTTGAGGAGGAGAAGGTTGCTAGGATGGTCACCATAGCTTGGGCTTTGTGGTTTAATCGAAATGAAATCAGACTCAGGGGTGTAAGGAAGGCTGGCAAGGATGCGATGAGGTGGGCGACACAATACCTGGAGGGGTATTGGTTAGCGATTGAGAGGGAGCAGCCTACACTGGTGGTGATTGAGAGGGTTGTGTCTTGGCTACCTCCTTGGGCAAATTGGTTTAAGATCAACGTCGATGGGGCTGTGTTTGCATCTCAGAAGGCAGCGTGTTTGGGTGTTATAATCAAGGATGACAGAGGAAGAGTGGAGGCAACGATGAGTAAGAAGGTTTTGGTTACATTGGGTGTGTTGGAGGCAGAGGCCAAAGCGTTTAAAGCTGGATTGCTCCTTGCAAGAGACATTGGTATTCAAGATGTCATATTGGAGGGTGACTCATTGGTTATTTACAATGCTCTTTGTGAAGCTTCCTTACCTCCTTCATCAGTAGCTTCGGTTGTGTTAGGGATGCTGGATTTGTGCAAGGAGTTTAGGTGGATTAAATTTTCTCATGTCAAAAGAAAAGGCTGTAAAGTTGTTATTTACAACATTGTGTTTTGTTGGCTTATATTCCGTGCCAAATTTGATTGTAATGTTGTTCAATCTTTTGTACCCTGTATTTATTGTGGGATTTTATTATAAGGGTTGTGTGTTAGAGAAAGAGAGAGTATAAAGACTCAAGCAATTGAAAATTGAAGAGATTTCGTGGGTAGCTCGTGACTAAGTATCCCACGAAAGGAAGCATGTGCCTTGCACATGACTGGAATGCGAAGAGTTAGGCCAGATGGAGACAGCTGTGTCTCACGGGTAAAGCCTTCCCGCGAGACACCCGCGAGACATTCTGTTCTGCCAGCCTGTCCAGTCTGATTCACACTTTCTGTGCCTACACTATTTATACTCACATTACCCATAAATGTTAAGGAGAGCTTCTGAGAGAAAACCCTAGCCAAACAACTTGAGAGTTAGAGATTGTCATACCTACAATTCTCTACATATTTGTTTTGTGAATTTCCTCATCTCCTACCTCTCCATTTCCATATCATTGAGAGGTTGATAGTCCAAACACTTACCACACCTTTTGAGAGTGTTAAGTGATCGTTTGGTGCTGCTGGGAAGCATTGGAAGAAGCCAAGGATGGCAAATGCAACATGGAGCTTGTTGCGGGATCCGAAAAGATAGACAAGACACGGTTCCGAGAAGTCTTGTTGGAGTAGGAGCTTGGAGGGCATAGGTACAAAAGGTATATTAGGCTTGGAAGGTCTCTTGCTTACCCATGTATCCCAACTGATTGTCTAGTGGATCGATTACCGCTTGGAAAGCGGCGGAGAGGTTTTTCGCCGAGTTCTTCGGTTTCCTCTTCGATAACACATCGGCGTGTTATCTGTGTTTGCATCTCTCTTCCCTACTCTTTAACATTACATTTTACTACTGTGATTATATGAATACGTGTTAAAGTAGCTTGTTTGTTTATCCGCTCGCATTTATACTATTCCACACTTAGTAATAAGTTAGTATAAAATCAATCAAGCCGTAACTTTAATTTGGGGGTCTAAACAGCTCTTGTGTTTTCAACACATTTTCGAGCTTTCAATTAGTATCAGAGAGGGTGCACTCTTTGTGGTTTAAATACCTTAGTGCGATCCTTGACCCCGTATTGAGATGGACCAATCTCAATCTTTAAATGTTCCATCATATTTTGATGGTAACAACTTTGCTTTTTACAAAGTCCAGATGAGGGCTTTCTTGTGTTCAATTGATGAAACTGTTTGGGATGCCATAGAAGTAAGATGGACTAGGCCGGAGGCCGCAAAATCCACGTGGGATAAAGCAGCCCTTGCGACAACCAATACTAACAGTAAAGCTTTGAATGCAAATTTTTTGTGGTGTTTCTCTAGATGAGTTCCACAGGATTTCTCACATAACAATAGCTAAGGAAGCTTAAGAGATATTGGAAACCACCTATGAAGGAACAAAGAAAGTCAATGACACAAAGCTTCAGATGTTAACCACCAAATTCGAAGAGCTTAAGATGAGAGATGATGAGTCATTTGATTCATTCTATGGAAAGCTTAACGAAATTATGATTGCGAAGCTCAATCTTGGTGAGAAGATTAAGGATGCTAAGGTGGTAAGAAAAATTTTGAGGTCTCTACCGAAAAGCTTTCGAGCCAAAGTCACAGCTATAAAGGAAAGTAAAGATTTGGATGAAATTAAGATCCAAGAGCTCATTGGGTCTCTCCAAACGTATGAGCTTGGGTTGCCTTCTCATAAGTCGAGTAAATCTCTTGCTCTTAAAACCATCACCGAAAGAATCAATGATTCCTCCGAAGAAGATGGAGTGGAAAAAGATGTAGCATTTCTTGCAAAGAACTTCTGAAAATTTCTGAAGATGAAGAACGGTGGAAAACCGTTCAACAGAGGGAAGTTCTCATCCTCCAAAGGTGATAGGAAGGAGTTTAGGAAAAAAGATGGAAATGATTCATAGTCTCCTCAAGGCATTGTGTGTTATGAATGCAATGGCTATGGACATCTCAAGAAGGAGTGTCCCAACTATCTACGTGGAAAGGGCAAGGCGTATGCCACAACACTTAGTGATTCTAATTCTTCAAATTCTGATTCTGAAGAGAGCTGTGATGGAGAAGAGAATTACTTTGCTTTTATGACTATTACTAATAATGAGTCTTTGGAGGACTTGAACTTGCTGGTACAAGAGCTTGGGGATCATAGTGATGAAGAATCAATAGGAGTTGTCGAAGAATCTGATGCTGAAGAAGATGAAAACACAGCCGGTCTTCAAGAGAATTACAACCCACTCCTTGAGAAGTTAGGAAAGTATACACGAGTGGCGAAGGCAACCATAAAGAAGATGAAAAAGGCAGAGGAGGACTATAAAAGTCTTCTAGTGAGTTATAAGAAGGCCAAGTGTGAGATAGAGAATATGAATGGTGAGCTAACTGAAGCTTATTCAAAAATCAGATTTCTAGAGCTAGAGGTAGTACAAGCAAATTCCAAGATAGAGAGGGTATCCACGAAGAAGTTAAACGATATTATTTCATCTCAAAAACATTTCCCAGACAAGTCCGGGTTGGGATATACCGAAGGGAGTAGCTCATCGGCCAATGTCAACAAAGAAATGAAGTTTGTAAAGGCCAAAAAGCCGGTTGTAGCTACCTCTACTCCTGAGAAAGTAAAGGATGAAAAGAAGAAGAATGTGGCTAACCAACGGGTGTTGAATAAGCCTTGTAACCAATCAGTGGCTATAACTGAAGCCAAAGGGAAATCACTTCATAAATCACAAAGAGGTCCAAGAGTTCAACATTTCTGTCATCACTGTGGACAACAAGGACACACCAGACCAAATTGTCATAAGCTGAGGGCATTGAAGAATGCAAGTGATCAGAGGTCGAAAGGACCTAGAAATGACAAAAGGAATTGGGCTGTTGAGCAACCAAGAGGTCAAGATGGTGATTCCAGTGTGATGGACGTGATGAAGATGATTGATGCATTCACCACTTGTTTGACAAGCTTTTCCAGAAGGTTTGAAGGACACAACACTTGTACCCAATCCTATAGGGATATCACCCCAAACGCATGTGCCGTGTGGGTGAAAAGGGGTACTCATGCATAAGCATTTCACTATTTCCATGCATTAATTCTTCCGATGTTTAGGGACATTTGCTCATGTATCACGACATGCATAGTTTGCATTGTGTCTATTGCTTCTGGTTTCTAGCATGTTTCTTTCACTTACTTTTGCTTTGTTCTTGTTTTTTTGTTGATTTTCATTTCTTGTTTTGTTTTTGAGTGTGTTCAAAAAAAAAAAAAAAAAAAAAAAAAAAAAAAAAAACCCCATAAAAATTGAAAAATCTTCAAAAAGTTTGATCGCTTTTCTTTGTGTATGTCTCATGTGAGTTTGGCCTAGTACCTTCATACTAATGGCGTAGTGCATTTACGAGCTTGGCTTGTTCTTATATGCACATATGTCTTTATGGGAGAAATCTTCAAAATCTATGTGTGATTGTTATAAATAGATCTTCACACTTGTCATGAATGATTGGTCAATAGTCTTGTTGGTCTTGATACTTGCATAGACTTGTGCTTATATATCTTCCCACTTTTATTTTTATGTTTTTGCAAAAGAGTTCACCAAATGTAAATCTCAAAGTGAAAAAGAGATATTGAGCTGCAAAAGCCTGTCACACATACTAGTATTTGACTAGGAAAAAGGGAAAGTGACTTTTGTATTGAAACGTATGGTGCCAAAAAGCCAAAGGCTAACTCTCATTGTTGAAATATCAAAAATTTCAAGCATCAATCTCAAAAAGAGATGTATTGTCCAAAAAGGATCAAATGTTATGATTTATGCAGAAGCCAAATGAAAAGCTTCTAAGTTTTGTAATCATTCTTTTGTAGGAGGTCATATATGCTCATATCTATAATTAAGATAGACTACTTGATTTCGTATCAGTTATGTATGATTTGATTGAATTGATCATTGAAGCTTCACTCTAGTCTAAGGACTATTCCACACTTGACACTCACCTACAACACACAAGTCTTTGATTCAATGAATGCTTATCTCATTTGTGTGATTGTACATGTTCAAATGTGATGTGTATGCTCAGATACTTGATGATCAAACCCAAAAATATTTTTGAGTGTTTTATTTGATTTTGAAAGTGATTTTATATTTTCGTGCTCTTAGTTTTTTTGTTCAAAATACATTGTTGTGTTTTTCTTCAAAAACATGTTCAGAGGTTGTTTCGCGAGAAGCTCGCGACTTAGAGCTTCCCGCGAAAAGTGCTTAAGGGAAATAAATTTTTTGTCAATTCACACAGGAACTTCTGCGACTGTCTCGCGACTAGATCGCGACTAATAGCTTCTCGCAAAATGCTGTTTGGTCAAAATTGGATTTTTCCAAATTCAGACAAAAGCTATCGCGGTTGTATCGCTACTGTCTCGTGACTTACAGCTTCTCACGAGAGTTTTTGTGCTTCAGAGGTCTCTCTCGCGAGTACCTCACGACTGCGACGCTACTGCATAACCTGCAAAAAATGCATGTTTTCAGTTTTATATAACAGATGTGACAGTTTTTCAAACACATAAACTTTCCCTCGCACTAACTCTCTTCGAACATTATTCAACCCAAATCACTATTTCATTCAAACCCCATCCTTTTCAAGCAAAATTTCTGTAAAGTCCTCCCAAAACATTTTTTTTTCATCATTTATTTTCGGATTATGCAGAATTTGTGCTTAGGGTTTTAAAAATTGGGGATTTTCGAAAATTGGGTTGGGTTTCTATTTTTTGTGAAAACTTTTTCAATTCTTTGATTGGGTTGAGTCCCATTTGGTGTTTGTGAATCTCTGTTGGCCCCTTGTGGCAATTTGAACTTGTATTGAGGCATTTTTCATCATGTTCATGCATTTTTTATTGTTTTTATAAACTATTGCATGTTAGGTGTTCGACAGAATGTCCAAGTAACATTCTTTGGTTGTATTGAACTCAAATGAGTTTCTTTACTTGAGTTTTCTTTGTTTGATCTTGTTTCACATGCTTTGGTTGTGTTTAACTTGCTTTGTTTTCAAATGCCATGCCTTGCACACACTGTGCACACTTTAGGCATCTCTAGGCACACCTCATGCACCTCCAGATGCACACACTAGCATCCACAAATGCACAACCTATGCACATTCTGACACATTCTTTTGTTTTCATGCATTGTGTGTCTGATTACATGGTTTATCATCTTTAGCATAGTGTTTTGTGTTTATCTACTCTATTTTGAGTTGTTCTGCTATATTTTAGGTTGTTTTACATTTAAGTTGAACGAATGCAAAGCTAATCAAGTTTATTGTGTTGTGTTTTGTGTTTTTGCACATGCTTCTTGTCTGCTATGTGTTCATTTGTGAAGATGTCTCCATTTAAAAGCTCAGCAGTGAAAAGAGGCAGCAGCAAAGGGAAAGAGCCCATAATTGATGTTGATGAACCGTCACCAAGGTTGAAACAGACTCGGTTTTCAACGGAAGTGCATGACCCTAACCTGTTCAGATTGTATGCTGCATTTCAGACCTATAGGAACTATTTTTGAGATGCTCCATTGCTAGTTGAAAGGGTCGTTGATCAACCAACTCTTCGTGACACAAATATTCCCATATGGTTTGCCACGAAGGATTGGAACTTTCTGCCCTCAACTCTAGAGGACGCATACGAGAACATGGTTAAAGAGTTCTATGCTAATGCCGTTGTTAACGGAGAAGAGATAAAGTGTTAGGTTAGAGGAAAGAGTTTCTCAGTAACACCAATGTACTTGGCGGAAATTTTACACAATAACCAGCCAATACTCTCCATACCACCGGTATATGATGAGCTGAATCCAGATGAAGAGTTTCTTAAACAGGCTTTAGGAGCTAATTTGAAATTCTCCTCAAATAGAAAGTCAATTAGTGTGGCATCTCTCTCTCCAGAATTGAGACTTCTCACAATGATCTTGTGCAGCAACCTCTATCCTTTGTCGAGCACCAGCTATATGAATCTTGGTCGAGCACTATTCCTGCGTGATCTGATCTCTGACGAAGAGATTGATGTGTGCTCTCATATTTTCCACATCTTGGCAAAAACGGTTGACCGGACTGCTTCACAGAACTGCATTCCTTTCTGTCATCTCATCTCAAGGATTTTGAAACTCAAAGGTCTGCATCCTTAGGAAGATGAGCGCCCATACCCAAGGCCAAGCCCAATTAACATTCGTACTCTCCATGCCAGTATGGGTCACACCAAGAAGAATGTCTAGCGAGAAAGTCATGCAAATTCGGGGAGCTCAAACTTTACACCCCATGATGAACAGTTAGATAACATCATGGTTGCATTTCATGAGATTAATACCAAGATATCCGGACTAGCTACTATCATGCACTCCCAGCACATTCGTTTTGATATGAAGTTCACATCTCTCCAAACTCAGATGGATGAAATTCAAAGGAAGCTAGAAGAAAATGGAGACTAGCTATTCCATGACAAAAATGGGGAGATGGTGTCATTAATAGGGGGAGTGTAGTGATGGTGCTACTGTCTACTTTTAGCTTTTATAATTGTTTTTAGTTTTCTGTTTTTACTGCTTTTGTTTAAAGCTTTGATACTCTGTTTTATATTTCAATTTATATTCAGTGTTTGTGATTAATCTCTATGCTTTGTAGCATTGTTTGTGTACTTTTAAGATATTGCCTTTCTGTCATAGTACTTCTCTCTTGTGCCCTAGTAGGATCTTGTATCCTAGATGCAAATACTTCATGTATTTTGCATTGGTTGAGTGTTGGACATGCAATTGATCCTAAGGATTGTTCTTAACTGCATTGCGTGTCCGAATGAGCATTTACTTGCTAAATGTTCATTGTGGTCATTCTTTTATGACTGTTTCTATTTGATCAAGATATACTTACATCTTTTTCTGTGTTTACAAACTTGATCGCACTTTACTTGCTCATGTACATACCTTGTTTGTGCGCAAGTGTTTCAGGTTACAGGTATTTACTTGCAAGTGCTTCACAACTTCTAGATTAAGTGTGAGTGAGTTTTGCCTGTGTTCCCAAACTCACATTTAAGTCTAGAGTCTGTTTTAGGGGTTTTTTCACGAGATAGCCAAAGGGGAAGATTGTAAAGTTGTTATTTACAACATTGTGTTTTGTTGGCTTATATTACGTGCCAAATTTGATTGTAATGTTGTTCAATCTTTTGTACCCTGTATTTATTGTGGGATTTCATTGTAAGGGTTGTATGTTAGAGAGAGAGAGAGAGAGTATGAAGACTTAAGCAACTGAAGACTGAAGAGATTTCGAGGGTAGCTCGCGACTAAGCATCCTGCAAAAGGAAGCATGTGCCTTGCACATGACTGGAATGCAAAGAGTCAGGCCAGATGGAGACAGCTGTGTCTCGCAAGTATCTCGCAGGTAAGGCCTTCCCGCGAGACATTCTGTTCTGCCAGCCTGTCCAATCTGATTCACACTTTCTATGCCTACACTATTTATACCCACATTACCCACAAATGTTAAGGAGAGCTTCTCAGAGAAAACCCTAGCCAAACAACTTGAGAGTTAGAGATTCTTATACCTACAATTCTCTCCACATTTGTTTTGGGAATTTCCTCATCTCCTACCTCTCCATTTCCATATCATTGAGAGGTTGATAGCCCAAACACTTACCACATCCTTTGAGAGTGTCAAGTGATCATTTGGTGCTGCTGGGAAGCATTAGAAGAAGCTAAGGATGGCAGATGCAACATGGAGCTTGTTGCAGGATCCGGAGAGCTAGACAAGACACGGTTCCGAGAAGTCTTGTTGGAGTAAGAGCTTGGAGGGTTTAGATACAGAGGGTAGATTAGGCTTGGAGGGTCTCTTGTTTACCCATGTATCCCAACTAATTGTCTAGTGGATCGATTACCGCTTGGAGGGCGGCGGAGAGGTTTTTCGCCGAGTTCTTTGGTTTCCTCTTCAATAACACATCGGCGTGTTATCTGTGTTTGCATCTCTCTTCCCTACTCTTTTACATTTTATTTTACTGCTGTGATTATATGAATATGTGTTAGAGTAGCTTGTTTGTTTTTCTGCTCGCATTTACACTATTCCGCACTTAGTAATGAGTTAGTGTAAAATTAATCGAGTCGTAACTTTAATTTGGGGGGTCTAAACAGCTCTTGTGTTTTCAACACATTTTTGAGCTTTCAATGATAATAAAATTGGATAAAATATGAGTTTTGGGTTTTTTGTGATAGTTTATATCATAACCCAATTTAGATAATGAGATATGAAACATTTGTGATTAACATAATAATAGAGTAAAAAATATTTGGGAAAACCTAATAACTTATTAGTGGTATTTGAAAATAAATAGGTGGTACTCAAATAAAATTAAGTGTAAAAAAAAAAAAACTACCCTAACATAGAGAAAGGAGCCAAAGAAACATCAAGCATGTGCGAATTACAATTAAATTTATTGGTAAAAATGTTACAAGCATGATCACTAAATTCAATCAACCACAATATTCTCACTGGCCAAACCCTGTTATAAAAGTAAAATGTAAGATTTCTTCCCACCTTGACAAGACTTGAAACTCAGTGTCAATATCAACTAGTTCAAATGAACATCCCATAGCCTTATATTAATAGCTACCATCGCCATTTAATTTTCTATATGCCACTTAGCATTTGAGTAGTCACTAGCATATTAAACCATCATTAACACAAACGATGTACCAAGCATGATACAAAAACGAAATGTAGAGAGAGAGAGAGAGAGAGAGAGAGAGAGAGAGAGAGACGTCAAACGTTTTTGAGTTTAGAGATAGGTTTAGAATGTAATAAATGAGGGTAATTAACGAGATCCTAATAAGAATATTTGTAATAATGAGGGTCTTTTTTTAACCGTTGGATTTACTTTAATTAAATGGTTTAAAAAATGTGTAACTTGAACCCATCTCATATATATATATATATATATATATATATAGAGTATTTAAAAAAAAAAAATTTAAACCAAAGAGAACTACACTTTTTTCTTTTTGCTGAGAACTGACATTTTTTAGCAAAGCAAAACCAACAAAAATACACACACATTGATTGACAAAACGTAATTAAAAATATAAGACAAATAGAGGAATATTAAGGTCGTTCTAGCCTGTCAGTTTTATACAGCAACGTTTCTTGCAAAAATGCCAGGTGAACATTATAAATCTGTCTAAACAAAAGGACATTCAAATATTTTTTAAAATGTAGGGAAAAAAGTGATAGAGAGACCACAAAATAGAGTCTGAAGTAATCGTTGTAAAGAAGTTGATAACAGTGTCTAACAATCTATTGGAAAGTGTATAACAATACATTAGTTATCAATCTGTTTATTTTTTTTAAATGCAGTAATTAACCCAGAAAATCCCATAATCCCACTTACAAAAAAAATTATAATTACTGTACTCTAAACTTTCAAAATTTAAACCATCCATGTTGAAATCTGGCTATTAAAATCAAGGTTAAAAATCCCTAATGTTACCAAAACTTAAGACCAGAAAAAAAAAAAAAAAAAAAAAAATAGTCCAAAGTAAAAGATTTTTCCCATTTAAAAGGTAATTCAGAAGTTCAATGATTAATCTTTTTTTTTTTTTTTTTTTTTGAGAACAATTCAACAACATTTAGATCTATGGAAATTAAACAATTGTATATCAATTATTGCAAAATATCTAGATGAACAAAAAATCTAGACAAGCTGATGACACTCATATTCTACATAAGCACAACAAAGTTAAAATATAAGAGTCAAAAGGAGGAAAAATATCAAGAGAATACCATTTTCCCAAAAAATATAAAGGAAGTGTAGGATCTTCGGATGTACGGATCTTCGGACCAAGGGCTTTTGCCTTGTAGTCTTTTACACCGCATCCTTTTGGAGTCCCACATCGAAAGAAAACCCCCCCCCCCCCCCACTTGCTGCCTTATAAGCTGTGAAGCCAAGGGAGTAGTGTACCCTACTCCCTTGGCTTCACAGCTTATAAGGCAGCAAGTGGGGGGGGTTTTCTTTCGATGTGGGACTCCAAAAGGATGCGGTGTAAAAGACTACAAGGCAAAAGCCCTTGGTCCGAAGATCCGTACATCCGAAGATCCTACAGGAAGAAACTCATAAAAAACTTTAGGGATAATAATTTAATGATTTAACTATTTTTAGAAATAATTTTATTACTAAATTCATACAAAATAAGTTATAAACACTCCCTCTCACGCAAACTTTAAAAACTTCTATTCAAGCAAAAGTAAATAAAGATACAACAACTACCAAAATATCTTTCACAGAAATATTTAGAAATTCCCAAGATCTTTATACACAAAGGCAAAACAAATCTCCAGTGTACAACTCCTAATCTCAATTTGAAAATATTATCTGCAAAATAAGAGAATTCATACCTAAAAAAATTATTCATTTAGAAGGAAATAAAAAGAATCAATATATATTTTCTTCTGTTAATGGAGACTTGCAATTAGTATGCATTTCCCTCCCTTAACCACTAGTCTGAAACAATGGGAAGAAAGATTTGACTTTTATACATATATAGTAAGAATATTTGGCTTAAATCCACGAATTTCTTATACTTAGGAGATAAAGCAATTATGAAAGGTACCAATTATTTCAACACAAAAAATTAATAATAATAAATTAAAAAGAATAATCATAATGAATTGAAAAGCAAGCAATATGGACGGCTTGAGGATGATGATCCAATATGTTTTTGAAAATATTGAAAATCAATGCAAGAACCTATAAGTGACTTTCATTAAACATTATATTTATCATGAATTCTATCCAACACATGCTAGACTCTTTTAATTCAAACACTCTTCATAACTATAGAAAATCAAAATATGACTGCAAACGTTTTGAAAAAAATTTAAACTTTATTAGCAAAATATATTAAAAAAAACAACCATAGACCAAGTACAATATAAACTGATAAGTAATTTCATTAGCACAACTTTCCAATCAAAGCACAGAAGCATACTAAAGAAAGTGCTAAATGTACTATTAATTTTACAACAAAAGGCTTAGGAAACTTACTTCAATGAAAATATTGAAGGGGCGACATTTCATAAATTTTCCACAAATGAGTCATTCTATCCACTACAATGACAACTTCAAATTCTAAAGCATCATCCAAGATGTCGGATTTGTGAATGTAGTATTATAAAAAATATGAATGATTCCAATTCATGGGCAACTAAATAGGCCTAGTAGATGCACCTAATCAGGGAGACATGAAAAGAAAAAACCATTGTCAACTCAAATTTTATTTGCCCTTGTCAAATGATTTCGATGTCGATAAATCATAATTTCTCTACAACTAAAAGTAATGGCTAATGGGGATTTATCATGACCAACTCTAGAACGTGACAAAGAGACTTTCAAAGGATGTTACAAACCCCAAGAAATTGTATGTTGGAGATGGAGAGTTTTTTTTTTAAAATGTATGATATAGGTGGAACATTTTGATCAATGAGTTTCATGATGTTATCCATTAGGACATATGTGTTTCACTTGTTAAGAACATATGTCATTTTTTTATGTAATTGGTTAATCATTTGACAAAACGCACTTTACTTGTATTTGGGTAGATCTAGAATGTGTTTAATACTTCAAGAAACATGTTGTTCAAGTCTAGTATTAAAGCCATGAAGATTGGACCAAGAAACAAGTGAAAAAAAGCTGTTCATTAACTGGACAGATAGCTCGACACCTGTGGACAGATAGCTCGATAGCTTCTCGACAACTATGGACAAATGGCTTGACAGCTGCTTGACACCCTTCGATAGTTGTGGATAGATAGCTTGACATCTCTTGATAGCTGGTGGATCGATCGAGAAAGCTCCTGTCTCCTCGACAGCTCCTCAATAGCTTCTCGATAGCTGTATCTGTCGAGGTTTAAAGCTTGACACCTTCTCGACACCTCCCGATCTATCGAGGTTACGGGAATTCAAGTTTCCAAATCTGATTTTCGGCCCAAGCTTATGTATTTGTATAGGGTTTCTTTTCTCACAACCCTAGACATATATAAGGCTTATTTTAAAGGCCGTCACATATGAGAATAAAAGGAGAATATATGTAAAAGGTGACTGATGCCTTATTCTCTCTAAAAGAAGCTACTGCGTCTTTGCACCTTAGGGTTTTGTAACCAAGTGCTTCTTGATCTTCATTGTTAATAAAGTAAAGAACTTTGCAGCCAACAATCTTCTTCAAGTTGTTGAGTTAGTCACGTACTGAGATCAGTGCAACAAAAGGGTGGCGTTCATATATTGAAAAGTTTAGAGGTTCTAAAGCGGTAGAAGGTTTCTGCTGTGAGTTTATCTACGGGGATTGTAGAGTCTAGGCACAAAGGTTTTGTACCAGATCTGAAACTTCTCTTTACTATAGTGAATTGCTTTTTGGGAAGGTTTCCCCCCAGGTTTTTTATTGTGAAACTAGTTTGTTTCATTGGTTTTCTTGGGTCATAATATCTTATCTTATTTATTTTTCTGCTTCATGATTTTGACAGGATATTGATGTTTGTTTGTTTTAACAAGTTTTATTCATAATAAATCTAATTAACAACTTGAGTTTAAAACTTGTTAATTCTATCAACCGAGGTCTAAATTTCCCAACAAGTGTTATCAGAGCGGGTACACTCTGATTAGATTAATTTTCTGAGTGTGATCTTTGACCCCCGTTGTCATGGATTGTGGACAATCTCTTTTGATTCCTCCTTTATTTGATGGGACTAATTATGCGTACCGGAAAGTTCGTATGAAAATTTTTTTGCAGGCTCTAGGTGAACAGGTATGACAAGCTGTTGAAGTTGGCTAGATTAAGTCAAAGGAAGCGCCGATGGATTGGGATGAAACAACAATCATAGCGGAAAATTTCAACAATAGGGCCTTGAATGCTTTGTTTTGTGGGGTGACCAATAAGGAATTCAAGAAAATATCATCCATAGAAGTTGCCAAGGAAGCATGGATCGTTCTTGAGACCACCTATGAAGATACCAAGGTAGTAAAGACTATGAAACTTCAACGACTCACTAGTAGTTTTGAAGAAATAAGGATGGAGGAGGTTGAGACCTTTGATGAGTTCTATGCCAAACTCAAGGATATTGTGAATTCTACCTTCAACCTTGGAGAATGTATTGCAAAATCCAAAATTATTAAGAAAATCCTTAGGTCATTACCTGAAAGATTCCACGCCAAGATCACTGTCATTGAAGAAGTCAAGGACATTGATCAAATTCTTTTGATTGAGCTCGTAGGGAACCTTCAAACCTATGAGATGGGATTAGGCTCAAACTTATGAAAATAAGGATGAGGATGAGGATCTAACCTTCATAACTGATGAGATTATCAAGCTTCTTCAGTTCAGGAAAAATTTCTCTTTATACACATGCTTCTTATAATTGTATGCAATCTACTATTTATGTTTCACACTAAGATGCCTTGATGAGTTTTGTTTAAAGTGTTTCAGAAATACAAGTTGTCAAAGTCTACTTGCCATAAACTCTCTTCTTGCAAAGTTTTTGAAGAGTTTGTGTTATGATAGATTTTATTGTATTCAACAAGTGAATATCAGTTGAGTAATTTATGACTTCTCTCATATGTTCATTTGTTAATTGTGGTTTTGTCACGGATTGCCAAAAAGGGAGATTGTTAGGACATATGTGTTTCACTTGTTAAAAACATATGTCATTTTTTTATGAAATTGGCTAATCCTTTGATAAAATGCACTTTACTTATATTTGGGTAGATCTAGGATGTGTTTAATACTTTAAGAAACATATTGTTCAAGTCTAGTATTAAAGCCATGAAGATTGGACTAAGAAACAAATGAAAAAAAGTTGTTCATTAAAGCTGGACAGATAGCTCGACAGCTGCGGACAGATTTGCAGACAGATAGCTCGACAGCTGCTCGACACCTCTCGATAGCTGCGGACAGATAGCTTGACACCTCTTGATAGCTGGTGGATCGATCAAGAAAGCTCCTGTCTCCTCGAATGCTCCTCGATAGCTTCTTGATAGCTGTATCTATTAAGGTTTAAAGCTTGACACCTCCCGATCTATCGAGATTATGAGAATTCAGGTTTCCAAATCTGATTTTCAGCCCAAGCTTATGTATTTGTGTAGGGTTTCTTTTCTCACAACCCTAGACATATATAAGGCTTATTTTAGAGGCCGTCACATATAAGAATAAAAGGAGAACATATGTAAAAGGTGACCAATGCCTTATTCTCTTTGAAAGAAGCTACTGTGTCTTTACACCTTAGGGTTTTGTAACCAAGTGCTTCTTGATCTTCATTGTTGATGAAGTGAAGAACTTTGCAGCCAACAATCTTCTTCAAGTTGGTGAGTTAGTCATGTACTAAGATCCGTGCAACAAAAGGGTGGCGTTTATATATTGAAGAGTTCAGAGGTTCTGAAACGATAGAAGGTTTCTGCTATTAGTTTATCTACGGGAATTGTAGAGTCTAGGGACAAAGGTTTTGTACTAGATCTGAAACTTCTCTTTATTATAGTGAATTGCTTTTTGGGAAGGTTTCCTCCCAGGTTTTTTACTGTGAAACTAGTTTGTTTCATTGGTTTTCCTAAGTCATCATATCTTGTCTTATTATTTTTCCGCTGCATGATTTTGACATGATATTGATGTTTGTTTGTTTTAACAAGTTTTATTCATAATAAATCTAATTAACAACTGGGGTTTAAAACTTATTAATTCTATCAACCGGGGTCTAAATTTTCCAACATTATCTTCTCATGTACTTGGATCAGCCACAAAAATATTGTCTAACATTCGTAGGAAGGGATGCGATGTTTACCTTTATTGATAAAGGAACAATGTTAGCACCTAATCACCCAGATCTTGAAACACAATTAAGACTCAAGTAGAAAAAGAATTTATTGGCACATCACATTCCTTAAAAAGCAGCAATATAGAAAGTGTTTCTCTGTTCCTATTCCAAAAAAGCAATCTTTAAGGTGTAGAGTCCCACTCCATGGTCAAAAACTCCATGCATAAGCCTGCTATTGGATGCAACTATCAAACCAATGGTCAAATAAAGACAAATAGAACTGCTTATCAGTAGTTAATATAAAGACATAAGACACAAGACAGGTAGCAAGAACATTAAAAAATCTTATCAGATTAATATGAAATTGAAGTATTCTAAACATCATACACAAAGTTTGAGAAAAATGATTTGGCAATTTATTTGCTATTTGAATCTTTAAAATTTTCTCATGTTAAAGCCAAAAATAGTTCCAATTATAAGATATCACATTAAGGAATCGTGAATGAAAAGAAAAGATATCATGTGTTAGATTTGAAGATAATTATTATAAAAAGTAAAAAAACAAAAGAGTCAGCAGTGAAGTTGAATAGAGAAAATTAAACATCTTAAACTTCTAAAGTGATCAAGCAGATGAGGCATCCAATTCATATTCATTTGTAGGCCCAAAATGTCCTAACTATAAACAAAGTAGGGTGCAAGTGACTATTGCTACCATTTTGAAATAAAAATGATCATATTTTCAGCTGCTCAAATCTGCAAACAATTAAATGTTATTTTCATGAGAGAGGTTAGATCATATTAGCTTTATGCAAGATTTTAAAATGGGAAGATGAAAGAAAAAAAAAATCAGAAAAATTCAAAGAAAAGCACCATTTTATCTTAATTAGATACAGATCCAACCACAATTCTTCCAGCATACAATCCAAATTGCATAAGTATAGAAAATAATGACATTTTGGAAGTAGTTTAACATAGAAACAACTTTGAAATACAAAATAATTTCAACTTAAAAGACCTAATGCTACGATGTTACCTGTTTCATTTGGTCATAACTGGCTAGGTTAACAGCATTTACTATAGCATTTTCTGTTATATTAGGGCCAAAGCTAGTCCAATAATTTTCTTAATAGATTGGTGAAGGATAAAATAGCTTACACGCATGATTCTTGTATTTGAAGTTAGTGAATTTAGTCAGCTATTCAACTCAAAGCTTTGTTGAACTAGGTAAAAGTGACTTAGGGTCTGTTTAGGGTCCGTTTATTTTGCTGAAATTGAAAACTTTTTGCTGAAAATACTGTAAATAAAGGTAAAAGTTAGTTGAAATAGTACAATGTGACTCATTAATAGTACCAAAAAGTGCAATGGGACTCATGAATAGTAACAAAAATAAGCTGACTTTTTTAATTTTTGCAAAACACACACTTAGAGTAATTAATAATATGTACAATTCCCCTTCTACATAGCTAATTTGTCTTCAGCTTGGGCATGCTTAAATATGTAAAGCATTTAAATAATGTAGATATTGGTGGTACTAAACTCTTAACCCCCAAGGATTTGTTCACAAACGATGGAGTGAAGGGAATTATTTTTTGCTGGTCTGTCTTTAGTTCAGTCGATCTTTGTTCTCTCTCTTTCTCCGTATAGCAAGCAAGTCTATACTTTTGGACCCATTATGTGATTTGGTTGGTGCAGTTTCAGTTTTTTTATTATTTAATTATTTATGTTTTTCCTTTTGCTTTTAAACATTTTAATCATATTTATATAATATAAAATATATACTAGTATTATGCCCATGCGATACATGACTTAAACAAGAATTTTATGTACTAATTAGAGGCAAATTTAATAGATTGAGTTCGTGATTATATGCAAATAACAATTAAATGTTAAAAAATACAAAAAGGTAGAATAGAATAACTAATCATATATGGGTAACCAATAACCAATATATATATATATATATATATATATATATATATATATATATATATATATATAGAGTAAGCAATACATAGGGTGACTTCATTAACAATTTTCATGTTTTATTGGTTCCTAAGCTATGCATGCATGAAAATAACTGAATTTGAAGAAAATATCATTAAATTGAGCTAGAATAGTAAATGGATAAAATAGAATTCTGTCTAATAAAATTGCAATAATTAATTAAAAGAAAATTTGTAATCATAAATGTACTAACACTATGTAACTAAAAATCGTTAAAGATAACATAAAATTTTACAAACTGCCATGGTATCACAAACTAATGTGACAAGATATAAACTAATTAATATTATTAAAAAATTATAGATGATAGAAAAATATTACAAATTTGATTACTTCTAACATATTAACGTGTCACCAAATCACAAAACAATAATTTATTATGTTGATTAAATAACACAAATCATATTTTAGACACCTAAATTTATAAATATTTAAGGGGGTGTTTGGTAGAGTAGTTTGAGATGAGATTTTTGTAATTTTTTTAAATAAGTGTGGATGAAAAAGTGTTACTCAAATAAGGATAGCAAACGAGTCTTAATCGTAATTTTAGAATACTCACAGTTTCTAGGGAGGCTCAAAGAATTGAGATTTAAAAAATCTCTATCTACTAGTAATTTCCTTGTTCTTTCAATAAAAATTGTCACACTTCACGGCTGAGAATGACATAAATGTAGACGGTAAAGCGCAAAACCAAACAATTTGGTCACAAAACAGTAGAAGATTTCTTATGAAAAAAACAAAACTTTGAATTACAGCACACGGTTTTGTCAAAGACTCAAGAGCTCAATGAATGAGCTATGTCATTTCCTGTCACAAAAGTGTTTTGCTTTTTGAAAAACTGGGAAGTTTAAAAGAAAGAACAGAGAAACTTCAAATATGTAGGCCAGAGCAAAAGTGTCAAAAATATCAGACCTGATTACTTGTGCATCGCGCTCAATCTCATAGTTTATATACAAATTATTGCTATCTTCGTGGATAGGATTCTATAGCATTTTATCAGAGAATATTTGAAATAACCATGAAGTCGACTCCACAGCATGCACCTTCACTTCCTAGGTTCATCCAATTCATCAATTGTGAGGTTAATGAAATCCTTTCTTTTTGTCTTCTCATGCGGATGTACCTGCATGTATAATAATGTATTTACTAGATTTTATTTTATTTATTTAAAAATGAATAAATATGGATTTATTGCTAAGAACATTAATTTGTCCTAGCATGTAGTCCATGCTTACGCACGGAAATATTAACAATTGTGATGATAAGATGTTTATCTTAGTAGATTCAGTTTCCACATTGAGCATTATGAATGAAAGTAACTTAACACCAACATTTAAAAATCAAATTGGACACATAGCACAAAATTAAACTACAATTAGAAATTAATTTGATTCAATTTGAATTCTAAAATTGAACTTCAACTTAATATAATATATATGATTATATTTTTGTCACTTTTAACAAATTAACAAAATCTTAATCCAGACACACTAAAAACTATTAAAAAATAAGAACTGATCATTGAGCTTGGAATCTTCCTGGAGGCGCCAATGAAGTGCTAATGTATGAGAGTGTGAAGCAAGGAAGAGTGGGATTGAACATTGTGTTTGAACCCGGCCTTACTCTAAGAAATCCGTAAGGAGGAGGAGAGGGTAGTGTGTGGATCTAGTTGGTAGAGGTTGAGAGAGGAGGAAACATGGGATGGTGATATGGAATTAGGAGGACATGATGTTTTACTTTTATAGTCTTTCTCGTTGGACTCCTTGATTTTGGTTGTGGGATTAAAAGAGCTCCAGACTCTATTGAGATCACCCATAAAAGTGTGCAGGTGAGATGTTCTTGCTTAGGCCAATGAGTATTATTATTGTGGTTTTCTTGACTTCCGTGTTAAATGTTAATGCATCATTTATTTTGGCACAAAAATTAGAAAATTTAGATAAGATACATGACACAAAATTGGAGTCCAATTTATAATTTCCATAAAAGTGTGTAGGTAAGATGTTTTTACTTAAGCCAATGAGCATTATCATTGTGGTTTTATTGGCTTCCGTGTTAAATGTTAATGCATCATTTATTTGGGCACAAAAATTAGAAAATTTAGATAAGATACATGACACAAAATTGAAATCAAATTTATAATCTAAATTTTTTTTTTTTTTGAGTTTTGGTTAGGACAAGTGGCGCAAAATTGAGAATCCAATTAAAATCTAATTGGATTTTCTCTCTGCTTCACCTATTATTATTATATATATATATATATATATATATATATATATATAGATTAGGTTGTCCAAAAATTTATTTTTATTTTAGATAAAATCTTTTTAAAAAAAATTTACATAACCATTATTTGTTATATTGTCTATTTTATTAAAATATTAAAATTTATTGATATTTTAGCTGTTTATCTATCTTCACACATCATTAACACCATCCACTCTATTTAGTAGTAGCTCTAGGAATTTTTTTAGGATGATCATTAAGAAATTTTAATTACCAAAATTTAATAAAAAGATAATTTGAATATATTGAGTTGTCAACACAAAAAAAGAAAAAAAAAAGAAAAAGAAAAAAAAAGCAAATATATTAAGTTTTACAACTTCATTCTACTAGTTTTCATATTTCAAATTATTACAAGATAATGGATTATCATTTGTCATTATATATTATCAATGTGGGTTGATGTGACTATTTTATTTTGTTATGTTTATAATAACATTTTTATTTTTATGTAGTTGTCATTATCTATTTGCAATCAAATTTGTAATATTTCTATTATCTCTAATAAATTTAACTTGATAAATAAATTAATGGTAATAAAAATATTACAAAATTGATTACTTATTGCATATTAATGGGAAGAGACTTTTGTGAAAATGGGGGAAGTTTAAGGAAAATAACATAAAAACTTCATGTAATTAAATCACATGATTCACTTTCAAATCAAATGTGTGGCAAGAGCAAAAGACTAAAACGAAAAAGTTTAGGGATGCAAAAAATTACGTAACTTCTTTGTCTCTTGATATCTAAAATTAAAAATTAAAAATTAAAAGTCCCATGAGTTTTTTAGAAAGAAATAACAGGTTTCATATATATATATAAATAAATAAATAATCATTCTTTGAAAGTATTTTCACAAAAAGAAAAAAGAAAATTGAAAGCTTGGATAATTTGAAACTTTTTTTAATTTATTTTTTTTCTATGTAATGTGAAATTATGAATAAAACATTTCACCTCTTCAAAATTCCATGAATTTTTACTACGATAAGCCTATTTATATCATCAAGAAACTATAAATAACAATTTATTATCATATGAACCGACAAATTTTCAGTGAGAAGATGACCAAGAGTGTGAAAACTGGGAAGTTTGATAACAGACAAACTTCAAATGTGTGGGCTAGAGCAAAAGAATAAAAAAGATCATACCTTATCACTTGTGCATCACGCTCAATCTCATATTCATTGATGTGAACGTACAGCTCAGCCAAACAGAAAATGCCCACCTCACCATCCCAACGTCATACAAATTATTTCTATCTTCTTGTTCTACAGCAGTGTCAGAATCTTTGAAATAACACATTGGCGTTTGCTACAGACTGGCATACCCACTAATGCACTTTTTTTGGCCTTTGCCCCTACATAAATAGTAATAATTAAAACAGAGTTAATTTTTATGTGCGCAAAAGTGTGTATTGGTGTTGGTTTGAAAATCATTTATTTAGTTGATATTGAAATTTTTTTACTAAATCTACTTTAGATAAAGTTAAAAGGTAGCTAAAATAGTATAATATGACCTATAAATAATATCAAAAAGTTAAATGAGACTTATAAATAATAACAAAAATATTACAAAATTTATTATATAACTTTCACAAACTAGTATGACACTACAAACTAATGTGACAAAAAATAAATTTAAAATAATAAATAAATGAACCATAATGGAAATATTATAAATTTTATTACATAAAACTTATCATCACAAAATCACCAAAAAAAAATTAAATATTAATTTATTATGTAGTTTAAATAGCACAAATCATATTTTAGACATTAATTTATAAACTTTTTAAAATAATTCTAGCAATTTCCTCCCAGGTCTCGAGTGAGGGTCAAAGAATTGAGATTAAAAAAAAAATTATCTAATTTCCTTATTCTTTTAATAGAACTGCCATTCAATAGGAAAAGAAAATTGAGACAAAAAATAAAAAAATAAAAACCTTCTAGGCAGAGATTGACGAAAAAAGAGAAAGAGCTTTATTACTTTTTTTTTTTTAATTTGTATTCCAGTACTCAGTTGTGTCAAGCTCAATCAATGAGCTTTGTAAATTCCTGCCATAAAAGTCTTTAGCTTTTGGAAAATTGGTGCCAGCTACGACTAAAAAGGAATAGAGACTAGAGAGTCAATGAAAAATGACATTTCTTAACAGCTTTCGAGGGCGCCGCAAAATGAGAATTGGTGATCACAAATGTTTCCATACAGGACAGAGATTGACTGACTGATCGAGAGAAGGAAATAACAGAGAAATTTCATGTGACTCATCAGGCACTATGCTGTCTTAACTCTCAGGGTGTCACATGGACAAACTTATCTAGTAGCTCAATATGAAAGGGAATAGAGAGAGTCAAAAAAATTGAAGCGCTGCATAATGACAATTGGTGATCACATTTTTCCCATACAAAGTGAGAGAGATTGACTGACTTTATAAGAGAGAGGAAGATTTTCCATTTCTGAGTGAGAGACTGGAGCGTGAAATGAAAACTGAGAAGTGAAAGGCATACAAACATGCACGGACATGCATATATACTGAAGCAAATGCATTTTTACTATAGTAGCATCTAAAAATAAATGATACTTTATATAGTGGAGTGAGATTCAAATGTGAAGAAAGTTTACCGACAAACTAGTAAATTAGTAGGTAATGGCAAAACTTCAACTATATATATATATATATATATATATTGGGTGTTAAATTTGACAAATCTATCATTAAATTATAATTTCTTATTATATTCTCCACATTTTCAAATTTCAAAAAAATAAAAAATTAATAACTATGTTATTAATCAAATATTTAAATTCAAGAGCGACTCTACAGCTAGCCTAGGGGGTTCAAATGAACTCCCTGACCTAGCCAAAAAAAAATTTATATATAATTTTTTTTTTTTGGTTCTTATCCCTAAAATAAAATTCTGAACACCCTAACCCTAAATTTTGTTTAATCCCAGTTGAAATAAACTTGAATATGATCATCTTAGTGCTATTTTCACAATATTATTTACACAATGATTCTACAATAAAAGTTAAGTGGCAAGCTTTAATTGATTTTTATTTTGACCCACAAATGACATCAATTTTTTACATATCTATAACAATTTGCAACTTAGATTTTGTTGTGATAGTGTTGTGTCAGTAGCTCTACTCTTAAAATTGCTACTTTATTTTTAAAAATAAATAAATAAATAAAATTTTTCTTCGAACTATGGCTTACTTTACAATTGGCCGCAGAATGAAATTGTTTTTCGTTGCATTTTTCTTCTTTATTAGCAAAAAATTACCACTTTTAGCACACAAAAATTACAACACTATTGAACCTCCTAGAAAAAAAAATCCTAGAGCCGCCACTATTTAAATTATTCTTTTTTTGGCGAGAAGAACCAAAGAAGTACTATTGAAGACTTGCAACAATTATTTTTTAAATCATTCTTTGTTTCTTTTTTTTTCAACGGAGTATTATTGAAGACTTACAATAATGACATTTGATACTAAATCAATTTTGTTCAACCTTTTCACTATGTGGTATCAGCTTTGCAGAAGTATCAATCACTCCTTTTTGGGCATAGAGAAGTATAATTGAAGACTTTCAACTTTGCAAAACTATCAATATTTTTTTTTTTATAGCAGGAAGAAGTATTATTGAAGAATTGCAATAATTACATTTGATAATTATTGAATACTTTTAACATTGCAAAAGTATCAGTTTGTTAGGTTCTAAATATTTAGGATTAAATGTTTAGGTTCTAATTTTATGTATATTGGCAAATAGAGTACAAAAACATGTCTAGTATAAGGTATTTATGTCTTAGAATAGTTTTAGGCATTGCTCAAGTTGATTCAAGTCAAGATTTAAGAACAGACAAGTTGCAGAAAGAAGAATTCAGAATCTACCTTGCTCAACCGATCGAGATGCGTGATTTGTAGATTTTAAATAAAGCCTAAAAGCTCGCAAAACATTTAGGGTTTGAGTCTAACATTGCAAGGTATAAAGGCAAAATCCTAATACACGTTTTCCAAGACTTGTAAGTTACTCTTATAAGATCTGAGAGGTTTTATAACCTTCTAACTTAATAAGCATCTACTAGAGATTAGATTGATATTGCATAAAGTGGTGGAGATAAGTTGCTGCATACAAGATCAACTATTGCTAATGATCTAAACATTTGAGTGAAGATTTCAAAGTCACAAACTAGAGTGTTTGTGTGTAACAGATTCAGAATAGAAGAGTCTGTGGATTTGGAGTTGCATGTGGTCACGTGAGTAAGTACTATAAGAGGTAGCATTAGATTTAGGGAAAAATCTATTGTAAACACTTCCATTCTATTTCGTGAATTTTTGCCTTATGGATTATTTAGGTTAAATCCTCCATAAGTTTTTAACCTTGAAACTAAACGGTTTCATGGTTTTCTTGAGTCATCATATTGTTGTGTTTTTTACTTTTCCACTGTGTATGATGTCATTTATTATTGTTTATCCTAGATCTGCATAATAAACCTAGGTAACAACTTGGTTAATAAATTAGGTTAAACAATTTGAGTTTACAAGGGTCCAAATAACTAACACAGTTATTCTCTTTCTTTTCTTTTTTCTTTTTTCTTTTTTCAATGGAGTATTATTGAAGACTTGCAATAATTATGTTTGACACTGAATCAATTTTGTTCAACCTTTTTTCACTGTGTGGTATCAACTTTGTAGAAGTATCGATCACTCTTTTTTGGGCATTTTTTTTGGTGGAGAATTATTGAAGACTTGCAATAACTATGTTTGATACTAAATCAATTTTGTTCAACCTTTTCACTGTGTGGTATTAGCTTTGCAAAAGTACCAATCGCTCCTTTTTGGGCATTTTTTGTTTTTTTGGTGGAGTATTATTGAAGACTTGCAATAATTACGTTTGATATTGAATCAATTTTGTTCAACCTTTTTTTAAAGTACTAATCATTCTTTTTTTAGCCACATGATGTTACTAGGTGTCGAACCATAAGCTGTGCCATTCCACCTCAAAACCAATTAGTGATGAGGAAGACACACTCAAATCTTTTATGGCATTTAACATTACGTCACGTGAGCCTGTTTTTAGAGTGGTTGTAGGGAGTCAAATTGTGGTCCCATTACAAAAAACGCGGGCTATAGCCGCGTTTACAAAAAACGCGGCTATAGCTGATCTATAGCCACGTTTCTTAGAAACGCGGCTAAAGCCAAAGCTATAGCTGCGTTTTTTAAAAACGCCGCTATAGCTCACCTTAAAACGTAACTAAAGGTTTGCTACAGCCGCATTTCTTAAAAATGCAGCTATAGGTCAACTCTAAAAAATTTATACTGCTGGACCTGTAGCCGCTGTAACATACAAAAAAATCTGAAGCTTTGTGCGACTTAAAAGGTACCCATAGCCGCGTTTTTGAAAAACGAGGCCATAGGTCCAGCATATAAATTTTAAAATGGCAACCTATTGCCGCATTTTTTATAGGTAGGACAACCAAAAATTCTGAAGCTTCCCAGGTACACTTCCTTTGTGGGGGACCTATAGCCGCGCTTTTCAAAAACGCGGTTATAGCTAACCTGTTGCTGTATTTTTTCTTTTTTAAAACGCGGCTATAGGTAACGCCCAAAAAAAAAAAAAAAAAAAAAAATTTCCTGAAGCTTCCTTCATACGCTCCCTTTCCCACCTACTCCCACATACTCCTCTAAAACGTGACAAACTCTAGAACATGACAAACTCTAGAACGTGACAAAGAGACTTTCAAAGGATGTTACAAACCCCAAGAAATTGTATGTTGGAGATGGTGAGTTTTTTTTTTTTTAAATGTATGATATAGGTGGAACATTTTGATCAATGAGTTTCATGATGTTATCTATTAGGACATATGTGTTTCACTTGTTAAGAACATATGTCATTTTTTTATGTAATTGGTTAATCATTTGACAAAACGCACTTTACTTGTATTTGGGTAAATCTAGAATGTGTTTAATACTTCAAGAAACATGTTGTTCAAGTCTAGTATTAAAGCCATGAAGATTGGACCAAGAAACAAGTGAAAAAAAGCTATTCATTAAAGCTGGACAGATAGCTCGACACTTGTGGACAGATAGCTCGATAGCTTCTCGACAACTGTGGACAGATAGCTTGACAGCTACTCCACACCCCTCGATAGTTGTGGATAGATAGCTTGAGACCTCTTGATAGCTGGTGGATCGATCGAGAAAGCTCCTGTCTCCTCAACAGCTCCTCCATAGCTTCTCGATAGCTGTATCTGTCGAGGTTTAAAGCTTGACACATCCTCGACACCTCCCGATCTATCGAGGTTACGGGAATTCAGGTTTCCAAATCTGATTTTCGGCCCAAGCTTATGTATTTGTATAGGGTTTCTTTTCTCACAACCCTAGACATATATAAGGCTTATTTTAAAGGCCGTCACATATGAGAATAAAAGGAGAATATATGTAAAAGGTGACTGATGCCTTATTCTCTCTAAAAGAAGCTACTACGTCTTTGCGCCTTAGGGTTTTGTAACCAAGTGCTTCTTGATCTTCATTGTTAATGAAGTAAAGAACTTTGCAACCAACAATCTTCTTCAAGTTGTTGAGTTAGTCACGTACTGAGATCAGTGCAACAAAAGGGTGGCATTCATATATTGAAAAGTTTAGAGGTTCTAAAGCGGTAGAAGGTTTCTGCTGTGAGTTTATCTACGGGGATTGTAGATTCTAGGCACAAAGGTTTTGTACCAGATCTGAAACTTCTCTTTACTATAGTGAATTGCTTTTTGGGAAGGTTTCCCCCCAGGTTTTTTAGTGTGAAACTAGTTTGTTTCATTGGTTTTCCTGGGTCATAATATATTGTCTTATTTATTTTTCTGTTTCATGATTTTGACAGGATATTGATGTTTGTTTGTTTTAACAAGTTTTATTCATAATAAATCTAATTAACAACTTGAGTTTAAAACTTGTTAATTCTATCAACCGAGGTCTAAATTTCCCAACAAGTGTTATCAGAGCGAGTACACTCTGATTAGATTAATTTCTGAGTGTGATTTTTAACCCCTGTTGTCATGGATTGTGGACAATCTCTTTTGATTCCTCCTTTATTTGATGGGACTAATTATGCGTACTGGAAAGTTCGTATGAAATTTTTTTTGCAAGCTCTAGGTGAACAGGTATGACAAGCTGTTGAAGTTGGCTAGATTAAGTCAAAGGAAGCGCCGATGGATTGGGATGAAACAACAATTATAGCGGAAAATTTCAACAATAGGGCGTTCAATGCTTTGTTTTGTGGGGTGACCAATGAGGAATTCAAGAAAATATCATCCATAGAAGTTGCCAAGGAAGCATGGATCGTTCTTGAGACCACCTATAAAGGTACCAAGGTAGTAAAGACTGTGAAGCTTCAACGACTCACTAGTAGTTTTGAAGAAATAAGGATGGAGGAGGTTGAGACCTTTGATGAGTTCTATGCCAAACTCAAGGATATTGTGAATTCTACCTTCAACCTTGGAGAATGTATTGCAAAATCCAAAATTATTAAGAAAATCCTTAGGTCATTACCTGAAAGATTCCATGCCAAGATCACTATCATTGAAGAAGTCAAGGACATTGATCAAATTCCTTTAATTGAGCTCGTAAGGAACCTTCAAACCTATGAGATGGGATTAGGCTCAAACTTATGAAGATAAGGATAAGGATGAGGATCTAACCTTCATAATTGATGAGATTATCAAGCTTCTTCAATTCAGGAAAAAAGATAAGGGCAAACCTCCTAGGAAATCTAAATCCTCTAGGAAGGGTAAGAGTGAGAAACCCCTCATCTAATGCCATGAGTGCAACGGTTTTGGTCATATGAGAATAGATTGTACAAACTACCTCATGAAGGAAAAGACCAAGGAGTCAACAGATAAAGGGTTGGTTGTTACTTGGAGTGAGACTAAGAATGACTCTTCTGATGAGTATGTGGATGAATGTCGTCACGTTATGACCTTTGCTGCCACAATCAATAAGGTGATTGTGGAGAGTGCTAGTGACAGTGAGGATTCTTCTGATGATGAAGTACCCAAGAAGATGACCCTTCAGGAAGCCTATGATAAGCTATGCACTGAATTCATAAAATCTGAAAAGACTTCTCATCTTTGTAGAAAAGAGCTTAATGAGATAAAAACTGAAAAAGCTGACCTGTCAGTCAAACTAGATGATACTACAACGTTAGTTGAGACTTTTGTTGTGGTGAACACCTCATTAGAAGAGAAGGTCAAGAATTTTGAGGTTGAGCATAGTCAAGCTAGAACTCAAATAGAGAGGATGTCTAGTGCAAAGTTTGATGAGGTCTTGAGTGCTCAAAAGCCTAGTTCTGATAAGACTGGCTTAGGATATGATGTTTCCTCCGGCCCCTCCTTTTCCACGGCTTCTGGATCAAGGACTGTCTTTGTGCCCCAATCTGAGAAAGGTAATAAATGTATGAAATCCAAAACTGATCTGGCTAATTCTAAATCCTTTGTTAGTCCTCATGTTTGTTACCATCGTGGTGTTCCTGGACACATTCATCCTAATTGCTTTAAGTTGTATCCTCATAAGCAATTGTCCAAATAGTCACAGGTTTCCTCTCAATGACCTATACCTTTGTTTGGAGAGTTATTAAAAGTCTTGAACTTTTTTACTCAATTTCAAGAGAATTATAATTCTTCTATGTCCTTTAGTAGATATACTAAGCCATGTGCCTTTTCATCTTCATGGCCAAAGACTCGTGTTGTGTGGGTGAAAAAGGAGCCTAAGACTTAATTTATTTTCTGTTTGTCCTTTGCTTTAATTCTTTCTATCTAAAGTAGAATTCTCTTTGCTTGATTTCTTATTTGTTTTTAGAATCATGCTTTCATGCATCTGCATCTTTCTATCATGCCTTCATGCATATGCATCTTTCTTTCATGCTTTCATCTTATTTGTCTGTTTTGTTTGGTTGTTTAGTTTTTTTTTTTTTTTTTTTTTTTTCTCAAAATAAAAATAAAAAGGAAAAATCAGAAAAATACAAAAACAGTGTGTGTTTTGTGTACATTGGTACTTATGTACCTTGGATGGCCATTGAAACAAAGTTTTCTAAACTTTGTATCTCTTGTAGCTTAGATGAGCATCTCTATGCACAACTAAGCAAGTGAGTTTTGTGGCACAACTAAGCAAGTGAGTTTTGTGACTCTTGTTTGTGATGAGTAAGATTAAGTTATCTCTTGTACTTAACACTCATATCACCCTTTTTGATGAGAATGACTAAAAAAATCCTAAGAGAAAGGCATAAATAATCATCTCACCGCTGTTACTCGCCAATCATAATGACACATGTATACTTCGGTATAGCAAAAGTGCAGTGTCAATGACATGTATATGCTTTGGCATAGTAAAAGTGCAATGTCAAATGCTTAATATAAATGTGTATTTCTTTTCTATCTCTTATATGCCCATGCATGTTTTGCTTAAATAAAAATATGCAAAGAAAACTAAAAGTAAAAAGATCAGAAATACTTTAAATATGATTGCAAGTGTATTTTCTAGGAGATGTGGGAGTTATAAGATATACCTCGAAGGTAATAGTCCCCATCAAGTAGTTATGATTGTGTGTGAGTTCAAGTGATTTTCTCATATCTCAAATCGTCATAACTTGTATACACTTATGCAATCTTGCGATGTTTTTTTCACACACAACACGCAATATTCTTTGCTACTCTTGATACATGTGCAGGTACAATGTGATTTGGCCATCATAAGGTTTACATGTGTTAATGTATGCTTATTAAACTGTCTTGACTTGTTTTTGAAATATAAAATTGGTTAGACTTATTTAATGTGTGTGTGTGTGTGTTTTGAGATCTATGTGCTTAACATTTTTTTTCTTGTTGAGAGATTTTTTTTTTCACATATTTTCCATCTTTCTATTATCTTGTCATCCATAGCATCTTGTTTCATTACATTCATGCATTTATATGGATTTCTTGTGCCCCCTTGATCATCCTTGATCATCTTTATGTCTCTCGGGTAAAGCTTTCTAGCTTCTTGTACCCTTTGTCAATCATCGCAAAAAGGGGGAGAAATTGTGGAGACTTTGTGGTTTCTTTTTTAAGATTCTACATGTTAAGGGGAGAAATACATGCCTTTGTAAGGGGGAGATGTGTTTCATCTTGTTAGGGGGAGTACTTACTTCCTTCTTCTTGTACGCCGGTCATGTGACCATGTTTACATATATTGTGCTTATCTTTAATATATATATATATATGATGTATGTCTTCTTCACCTACCTTTACATGTGTTGTTTCTTTTCTCTCTTTATACACATGCTTCTTATAATTGTATGCAATCTACTATTTCTGTTTCACATTAAGATGCCTTGATGAGTTTTGTTTAAAGTGTTTCAGAAATACAAGTTGTCAAAGTCTACTTGCCATAAACTCTCTTCTTGCAAAGTTTTTCAAGAGTTTGTGTTATGATAGATTTTATTGTATTCAACAAGTGAATATTAGTTGAGTAATTTATGACTTCTCTCATATGTTCATTTGTTAATTGTGGTTTTGTCACGGATTGCCAAAAGGGGAGATTGTTAGGACATATGTGTTTCACTTGTTAAAAACATATGTCATTTTTTTATGAAATTGGCTAATCTTTTGATAAAATGCACTTTACTTGTCTTTAGGTAGATCTAGGATGTGTTTAATACTTTAAGAAACATATTGTTCAAGTCTAGTATTAAAGCCATGAAAATTGGACTAAGAAACAAATGAAGAAAAGTTGTTCATTAAAGCTGGACAGATAGCTCGACACCTGCGGACAGATTTGCAGACAGATAGCTCGACAGCTGCTCGACACCTCTCGATAGCTGCGGACAGATAGCTTGACACCTCTTGATAGCTGGTGGATCGATCAAAGTCATGTACTGAGATCCGTGCAACAAAAGGGTGGCGTTTATATATTGAAGAGTTTAGAGGGTCTGAAACGATAGAAGGTTTCTGCTATTAGTTTATCTATGGGAATTGTAGAGTCTAGGGACAAAGGTTTTGTACTAGATCTGAAATTTCTCTTTACTATAGTGAATTGCTTTTTGGGAAGGTTTCCCCCCAAGTTTTTTACTGTGAAACTAGTTTGTTTCATTGGTTTTCCTAGGTCATCATATCTTGTCTTATTATTTTTCCGCTGCATGATTTTGACATGATATTGATGTTTGTTTGTTTTAACAAGTTTTATTCATAATAAATCTAATTAACAACTTAGGTTTAAAACTTGTTAATTCTATCAACCGGGGTCTAAATTTTCCAACATTATCTTCTCATGTACTTGGATCAGCCACAAAAATATTGTCTTACATTCGTAGGAGGGGATGCGATGTTTACCTTTATTGATAAAGGAACAATGTTAGCACCTAATCACCCAGATCTTGAAACACAATTAAGACTCAAGTAGAAAAAGAATTTATTGGCACATCACATTCCTTAAAAAGCAGCAATATAGAAAGTGTTTCTCTGTTCCTATTCCAAAAAAGCAATCTTTAAGGTGCAAAGTCCCACTCCATGGTCAAAAACTCCATGCATAAACCTGCTATTGGATGCAACTATCAAACCAATGGTCAAATAAAGACAAATAGAAATGCTTATCATTAGTTAATATAAAGACATAAGACACAAGACAGGTAGCAAGAACATTAAAAAATCTTATCAAATTAATATGAAATTGAAGTATTCTAAACATCATACACAAAGTTTGAGAAAAATGATTTGGCAATTTATTTGCTATTTGAATCTTTAAAATTTTCTCATGTTAAAGCCAAAAATAGTTCCAATTATAAGATATCACATTAAGGAATCGTGAATGAAAAGAAAAGATATCATGTGTTAGATTTGAAGATAATTATTATAAAAAGTAAAAAAACAAAAGAGTCAGCAGTGAAGTTGAATAGAGAAAATTAAACATCTTAAACTTCTAAAGTGATCAAGCAGATGAGGCATCCAATTCATATTCATTTGTAGGCCCAAAATGTCCTAACTATAAACAAAGTAGGGTGCAAGTGACTAGTGCTACCATTTTGAAATAAAAATGGTCATATTTTCAGCTGCTCAAATCTGCAAACAATTAAATGTTATTTTCATGAGAGAGGTTAGATCATATTAGCTTTATGCAAGATTTTAAAATGGGAAGATGAAAGAAAAAAAAAATCAGAAAAATTCAAAGAAAAGCACCATTTTATCTTAATTAGATACAGATCCAACCACAATTCTTTCAGCATACAATCCAAATTGCATAAGTATAGAAAATAATGACATTTTGGAAGTAGTTTAACATAGAAACAACTTTGAAATACAAAATAATTTCAACTTAAAAGACCTAATGCTACGATGTTACCTGTTTCATTTGGTCATAACTGGCTAGGTTAATAGCATTTACTATAGCATTTTCTGCTACATTAGGGCCAAAGCTAGTCCAATAATTTTCTTAACAGATTGGTGAAGCATAAAATAGCTTACACTCATGATTCTTGTATTTGAAGTTAGTGAATTTAGTCAGCTATTCAACTCAAAGCTTTGTTGAACTAGGTAAAAGTGACTTAGGGTTTGTTTGGGGTCCGTTTATTTTGCTGAAATTGAAAACTTTTTACTGAAAATACTGTAAATAAAGGTAAAAGTTAGTTGGAATAGTACAATGTGACTCCTTAATAGTATCAAAAAGTGCAATGTGGCTCATGAATAGTAACAAAAATAAGCTGACTTTTTAATTTTTGCAAAACACACACTTAGAGTAATTAATAATATGTACAATTCCCCTACTACATAGCTAATTTGTCTTCAGCTTGGGCATGCTTAAATATGTAAAGCATTTAAAGAATGTAGATATTGGTGGTACTAAACTCTTAACCCCCAAGGATTTGTTCACAAACGATGGAGTGAAGAGAATTATTTTTTGCTGGTTTGTATTTAGTTCAGTCGATCTTTGTTCTCTCTCTTTCTCCGTACAGCAAGCAAGTCTATACTTTTGGACCCATTATGTGATTTGGTTGGTGCAGTTTCAGTTTTTTTATTATTTAATTATTTATGTTTTTCCTTTTGCTTTTAAACATTTTAATCATATTTATATAATATAAAATATATACTAGTATTATGCCCATGCGATACATGATTTAAACAAAAATTTTATGTACTAATTAGAGGCAAATTTAATAGATTGAGTTTGTGATTATATGCAAATAACAATCAAATGTTAAAAAATACAAAAAGGTAGAATAGAATTACTAATCATATATGGGTAACCAATAACCAATATATATATATATATATATATATATATATATATATATATATATATAGAGTAAGCAATACATAGGGTGACTTCATTAACAGTTTTCATGTTTTATTGGTTCCTAAGCTATGCATGCATGAAAATAACTGAATTTAAAGAAAATATCATTAAATTGAGCTAGAATAGTAAATGGATAAAATAGAATTCTATCTAATAAAATTGCAATAATTAATTAAAAGAAAATTTGTAATCATAAATGTACTAACACTATGTAACTAAAAATCGTTAAAGATAACATAAAATTTTACAAACTGCCATGGTATCACAAACTAATGTGACAAGAAATAAACTAATTAACATTATTAAAAAATTATAGATGATAGAAAAATATTACAAATTTGATTACTTCTAACATATTAACGTGTCACCAAATCACAAAACAATAATTTATTATGTTGATTAAATAACAGAAATCATATTTTAGACACCTAAATTTATAAAAATTTAAGGGGGTGTTTGGTAGAGTCGTTTGAGATGAGATTTTTGTAATTTTTGGAAATTAGTGTGGATGAAAAAGTGTGTGGAAATATGTGTAAGTATGTTTGAAATGTGAAAATTGTTACTCAAATAAGGATAGCAAACGAGTCTTAATCGTAATTTTAGAATACTCACAGTTTCTAGGGAGGCTCAAAGAACTGAGATTTAAAAAATCTCTATCTACTAGTAATTTCTTTGTTCTTTCAATAAAAATTGTCATACTTCACGGCTGAGAATGACATAAATGTAGACGGTAAAGCGCAAAACCAAACAATTTGGTCACAAAACAGTATAAGATTTCTTATGAAAAAAACAAAACTTTGAATTACAGCACACGGTTTTGTCAAAGACTCAAGAGCTCAATGAATGAGCTATTATGTCATTTCCTGTCACAAAAGTGTTTTGCTTTTTGAAAAACTGGGAAGTTTGAAAGAAAGAACAGAGAAACTTCAAATATGTAGGCCAGAGCAAAAGTGTCAAAAATATCAGACCTGATTACTTGTGCATCGCGCTCAATCTCATAGTTTATATACAAATTATTGCTATCTTCGTGGATAGGATTCTATAGCATTTTATCAGAGAATATTTGAAATAACCATGAAGTCGACTCCACAGCATGCACCTTCACTTCCTAGGTTCATTCAATTCATCAATTGTGAGGTTAATGAAATCCTTTCTTTTTGTCTTCTCATGCGGATGTACCTGCATCTATAATAATGTATTTACTAGATTTTATTTTATTTATTTAAAAATGAATAAATATGGATTTATTGCTAAGAACATTAATTTGTACTAGCATGTAGTCCATGCTTACGCACGGAAATATTAACAATTGTGATGATAAGATGTTTATCTTAGTAGATTCAGTTTCCACATTGAGCATTAAGAATGAAAGTAACATAACACCAACATTTAAAAATCAAATTGGACACATAGCACAAAATTAAACTACAATTAGAAATTAATTTGATTCAATTTGAATTCTAAAATTGAACTTCAACTTAATATAATATATATGATTATATTTTTGTCACTTTTAACAAATTAACAAAATCTTAATCCAGACACACTAAAAACTATTAAAAAATAAGAACTGATCATTGAGCTTGGAATCTTCTTGGAGGCGCTAATGAAGTGCTAATGTATGAGAGTGTGAAGCAAGGAAGAGTGGGATTGAACATTGTGTTTGAACCCGGCCTTACTCTAAGAAATCCGTAAGGAGGTGGAGAGGGTAGTGTGTGGATCTAGTTGGTAGAGGTTGAGAGAGCAGGAAACATGGGATGGTGATATGGAATTAGGAGGAGATGATGTTTTACTTTTATAGTCTTTCTCGTTGGACACACTCTTTTTGGCCTTTGCCCATACATAAATAGTAATAATTAAAACAGAGTTAATTTTTATGTGCGCAAAAGTGTGTATTGGTGTTGGTTGGAGAATGGTTTATTTAATTGAAATTGAAATTTTTTTAATAAATGTACTCTAGATAAAATTAAAAGGTAGTTGAAATAGTATAATAGAACTTATAAATAATACCAAAAAGTTAAATGAGATTCATGAATAATAACAAAAATATTACAAAATTTATTATATAACTTTCACAACCTGGTATGACACTACAAACTAATGTGGCAAAAAATAAATTTAAAATAATAAATAAATGAATCATAATGGAAATATTATAAATTTTAATACATAAAACTTATTATCACAAAATCACCAAAAAAAATTTAAATATTAATTTATTATGTAGTTTAAATAGCACAAATCATATTTTAGACATAATTTATAAACTTTTTAAAATAATTCTAGCAATTTCCTCCTAGGTCTCGAGTGAGGGTCAAAGAATTGAGATTAAAAAAAAAAATTATCTAATTTCCTTATTCTTTTAATAGGACTGCCATTCAATAGGAAAAGAAAATTGAGACAAAAAATAAAAAAATAAAAAATAAAAAATAAAAACCTTCTAGGCAGAGATTGATGAAAAAAGAGATAGTATTACTCTTTTTTTTTTTTTTTAATTTGTATTCCAGTACTCTGTTGTGTCAAGCTCAATCAATGAGCTTTGTAAATTCCTGCCATAAAAGTCTTTAGCTTTTAGAAAATTGGTGCCAGCGACGACTAAAAAGGAATAGAGACTAGAGAGTCAATGAAAAATGACATTTCTTAACAGCTTTCGAGGGCGCCGCATAATGAGAATTGGTGATCACAAATGTTTCCATACAGGACAGAGATTGACTGACTGATCGAGAGAAGGAAATAACAGAGAAATTTCATGTGACTCATCAGGCACTATGCTGTCTTAACTCTCAGGGTGTCACATGGACAAACTTATCTAGTAGCTCAATATGAAAGGGAATAGAGAGAGTCAAAAAATTTGAAGCGCTGCATAATGACAATTGGTGATCACATTTTTCCCATACAAAGTGAGAGAGATTGACTGACTTTATAAGAGAGTGGAAGATTTTCCATTTCTGAGTGAGAGACTGGAGCGTGAAATGAAAACTGAGAAGTGGAAGGCATACAAACACACGCACCGACATGCACATATACTGAAGCAAATGCATTTTTACAATAGTAGCATCTAAAAATAAATGTTACTTTATATAGTGGAGTGAGATTCAAATGTGAAGAAAGTTTACCAACAAACTAGTAAATTAGTAGGTAATGGCAAAACTTCAACTATATATTTTTATTTTTGGATGTTAAATTTGACAAATTTACCATTAAATTACAATTTCTTATTATATTCTCTACGTTTTCAAATTTCAAGAAAATCAAAAATTAATAGCTATGTTATTAATCAAATGTTTAAATTCAAGAGTAGCTCTACAGCCAGCCTAGGGGTTCAAATGAACTCCCTAACCTGGCCAAAAAAAAAAAAAATCTATATATATATATATATATATATATATATATATATATATATTTTTTTTTTTTTTGTTCTTATCCCTAAAATAAAATTTTAAACACCCAAACCCTAAATTTTGTTTAATCCCAGTTGAAATAAACTTGAATATAATCATCTCAGTGCTATTTTCACAATATTATTTATACAATGATTTTTATTTTGACTCACAAATGACATCACTTTTTTACATATCTTTAACAATTTGCAACTTAGATTTTGTTGTGATAGTGATGTGTCAATAGCTCTACTCTTAAAATTGCTACTTTGTTTTTAAAAATAAATAAATAAATAAACCTTTTCTCCAAACTATGGCTTACTTTACAATTGGCCGCGGAATGAAATTGTTTTTCCTTGCATTTTTCTTCTTTATTAGCAAAAAATTACAACTTTTAGCACACAAAAATTACAACACTATTGACCCTCCTAGAAAAAAAAATCCTAGAGCTGCCACTATTTAAATTATTCTTTTTTTGGTGAGAAGAACCGAAGAAGTACTATTGAAGACTTGCAACAATTATTTTTTAAATCATTCTTTGTTCCTTTTTTTTTCAACGGAGTATTATTGAAGACTTACAATAAATACATTTGATACTAAATCAATTTTGTTCAACCTTTTCACTATGTGGTATCAGCTTTGCAGAAGTATCAATCACTCTTTTTTGGGCATAGAGAAGTATAATTGAAGACTTTCAACTTTGCAAAAGTATCAATCATTTTTTTTTTTTTTAGCAGGAAGAAGTATTATTGAAGAATTGCAATAATTACATTTGATTATTATTGAAGACTTTTAACATTGCAAAAGTATTAGTTTGTTAAGTTCTAAATATTTAGGATTAAATGTTTAGGTTTTAATTTTATGTATATTGGCAAATAGAGTACAAAATCATGTCTAGTATAAGGTATTTATGTCTTAGAATAGTTTTAGGCATTGCTCAAGTTGATTCAAGTCAAGATTCAAGAATAGCCAAGCTATAGAAAGAAGAATTCAAAATCTGCCTTGCTCGATCGATCGAGATGCGTGATCTATAGATTTTAAATAAAGCCTAAAAGCCCGCAAAACATTTAGGGTTTGAGTCTAACATTGCAAGATATAAAGGCAAAATCCTAATACATGTTTTCCAAGACTTGTAAGTTACTCCTATGAGATCTGAGAGGTTTTATAACCTTCTAATTCAATAAGCATCTACTGGAGATTAGATTGATATTGCATAAACTGGTAGAGATAAGTTGTTGCATACAAGATCAACTATTGTTGATGATCTAAACCTTTTAGTGAAGATTTCAAAGTCACAAACTAGAGTGTTTGTGTGCAACAAATTCAGAATAGAAGAGTCTGTGGATTCGGAGTTGCATGTGGTCACGTGAGTAAGTACTACAAGAGGTAGCATTAGATTTAGGGAAAAATCTATTGTAAAACACTTCCATTCTATTTCGTGAATTTTTGCCTTATGGATTGTTTAGGTTAAATCCTTCCTAAGTTTTTTACCTTGAAACTAGACGGTTTCATGGTTTTCTTGAGTTATCATATTGTTGTGTTATTTACTTTTCCACTATGCATAATGTCATTTATTATTGTTTATCCTAGATCTGCATAATAAACCTAGGTAACAACTTGGTTAATAAATTAGGTTAAACAATCTGAGTTTACAATGGTCTAAATAACTAACATAGTTATTCTTTTTCTTCTTCTTCTTTTTTTTTTTTTTCAATGGAGTATTATTGAAGACTTGCAATAATTACGTTTGATACTGAATCAATTTTGTTCAACCTTTTTTCACTGTGTGGTATCAGCTTTATAGAAGTATCAATCACTCTTTTTTGGGCATTTTTTTGGTGGAGAATTATTGAAGACTTGCAATAATTATGTTTGATACTAAATCAATTTTGTTCAACCTTTTCACTATGTGGTATCAGCTTTGCAGAAGTATCAATCGCTCTTTTTTGGGCTTTTTTTTTTTTTTTTTTGGTGGAGTATTATTGAAGACTTGCAATAAAAGACTTGCAATAATTACATATGATATTGAATCAATTTTGTTCAACCTTTTATTTAAAGTACTAATCATTCTTTTTTTAGCCACATGATGTTACTGGGTGTCGGACCATGAGTTGTGTCATTCCACCTCAAAATCAATTGGTGATAAGGAAAACACACTTAAATATTTTATGGCATTCAACATCACGCCACACGGGCCTGTTTTTAGAGTGGTTGTAGGGAGTCAAATTGTGGTCCCCTTAACAATCCCTCCCTTGCAATGACACTTCTATGACTCAAATCCATGACCTTGGCTCTGATACCATTTGTCAGACCGTGAGCTGTGCCATTCCACCTCAAAACCAATTGATGATGAGGAACACACATTCAAATCTTTTATGGCATTTGACATCACGTCACGCGAGCCTGTTTTTGGAGTAGTTGTAGGGAGTCAAATTGTGATTCCTCCAACACCGAGTTTGCTCAAAAACCATTTGTAACAACCCGAGGAAAGTGTCAATCACATTTGCACTTCTACTCCAAAATGACTATTAAATTACAATTTGAGCTCCTCATAATCATTTGTAAACCCAAGACCCACTTAGTAAACACCCAATGTAAGACTCAACACACATCCACACCACACATACTCAAACAATTCAAACCATACAATTTGGAGAATCACAGTATTAGTTCTAGGAAGCAAGCCTGAAAGCTTGAAAGAAGCTTGATGGCAAAATGAAAGCCTCTGTGAGTCCCTTGTCCTACTTATCAGTGTCCAAAAGTCCCTCCCTAGTATCAAAAAAGAAAATTTATACTTATAATATTTTTAAGAATTCGAATAAGAATAAATGTTTGAAGTATTATTTAAAAACTTTAAGAATCAAGTAAATTTAAAGTTTTCAAAAATAGGTTTATATTCAAATTTATACTTATATATATATATATATATATATATTGTGTTGTTATAATGTTACTTGTGTGAATTATTTTTTTGTGATATCTCACCCACTATAGGGCCCCACCACTAAGTGGGATGGAGGAAATATATTCCCAGAGTATCCAATAATTATCTTATATATTAATATGACGTTGGGATTGATGGAGGGGTCAGATTAGGTCAAATGTCTTTTACTCCTTTGCCCTTGGCCACACATTTGATTTGAGTTTGATTCAATTGCGTGTTAATATGTGTCTGTTTAAGAATGATTTATTTAACTGTTTTGTTGAATTTTTTTTTTTTTAATGTATTTAAAGTATATTTGCACTTTGAAAAAAGTGAAACAAAAAAATTAAGAAAATTTGAGAAAAATAAAAAGAGATTTTAGAAAGTTATATATAAAAGTTAAAAGTTAAAAGCTAAGCTTATAAGCTCTAGTAAAAAATGTGAGGAGGGACCGTTGTGTGCACCTAACCTTTGGGTTTGTTTGTAGTTAGATGTCTTTTAGTCTTTAAGGCCGTAGAAGTTTAGTCCCTTCCTCGAAAGAGAGTTTTTGTGGTGTAGTGTCCTTTAGGAGTTTGTTGTGTGGGGTTATTTGTGGGAAACAGCAACTTCTATACTCTCATTTGCATCTGTGTAAGCAATTTTGACTGACTAGTGATGGAGCAATTAACAGAAAGTTGGAATAATATGTCTCTGTCGGAGAAAGAGCAAATCGAGTTCATCCTTCCTGGAGACCATCGGAAAGGTGAATTTATTATTACAGCAAAATTCCTCACTTCCTGTTTCCTTCAAATGGAGGCGATTGCAAGGACTTTTAAGCAATTGTGGAGGACTGATGGGGGGTTTAAGATCCGAAACCAAGGAAATGAGGAAAAAAGCAGCAAGGTAAGGGAGAAGAAAGTAGAGATGGCAGCACAAATGGCGGTAAGGGCAGCTTCAATCGCACCACCACCGGGTCTAGCGATGCCTGAGAGGGAATTCGAAGAGATAGGAAGGAATAATAACTCCAATCCGATGGAATTGAATGCGGGAATTAATGTAGGAGAGGGGTATGTTGCTGAGGAGTTTCAGGTGGGTGACAAACATTATCCGTGCTTTAAGGAGGATTTAATGCCCCATTTTAATTTTGCCCTAGCACCACATTCGGTCTTGGTTCAGAATTCAAATTCATCTAGTCCAAACAAGGAAACATTAAGTGAGGTTAACGGCAATCCTAATATCACGAATAGGACTGGGCAAGGACCCGGCCCACCCGAGAACCCGACCCGATCCAACCAGAACCGACAGGTTTTGGGTGGGTCTAAGAACATTCAAGTTGGGTTTCGAGTCTTAATTTCAGATTATTTTCGGGTTTGGGTCGATATCAAGTCGGGTGTCGGGTTATATAAGTACACTAGTCTGAACCCGATTTTTTCTTTTGAATAAAACCCTACTCTATTGTTGTTCTCTCCGCCTCCCTCAAGGCCTTAGTTATCTCTGTGTAAGTCATCCTTCTCGTTTTGTGTTTGGTTTTAGATTTTGGATAGTGTTGTTATGTTTGTGTGTCTGTGGTAGTGTTGTTGTGTTTGTGTGTGTGATAGTCTGAACCCGATTCAATAATGGGTTTATGTACTTATGGATGAGTTCAATCTGAGTGCCTTCAAGTTTCAATTTTTTTTCATATATTCTATCTGGGTTTGTGGCTAAAGCCTTCAAGTTTCATTTTTTTTTTTTTTTGCTTTCTGGGTTTACTCTCTCTTCACTCATTATACACAGTATTGGATTTTCCTACAGTTTTTTGTTCTTTCTTTGAACAAGAACAAAAACCGAGTTGGAGTTTTGTAGTTTCAAACCTCCAGATCTGTTCTACAATTCTAGGTACGTGTAGTTCTTGTTTTCTCTATGCTTTTCACTCCAATAGGTGTTCTGGGTTTTGCTAAAGATAATATTTTTTTATCAGTTTTTATTTGGGCTTTTCTAGTTGGGTTTTTAAACTAGGAAAGTTATGAATTTTCTCTGTTAAGTGCTTCACATTTGGTTCTAGGTGCTTCTGAAAAGACTTTTAGCTGGTGTAACGTTGGAATATGCATGATTCATGTTTGTTCTCATGTTCTTGTGTAGCTTAAGATGTTTTGGTTAATTCATTTATTTTGTGTTGGTGATTTTACCTCTCTTTTCTTCATTCTTGTTTTGGCCTTTTTTGGGGGTTTACAATTTATATCTTTGGAAATGTGTAGCTCAATGTTTGTCCTTTACAGTCCCAATGGCTGTGAACTTCATTTGTTTTTTGCTTTTCTTGTTGGGTTGTTTCCTTTTTCTCTTTTTTGTTAATAAAAAAGAAAACTTGCAGTTTCTGGGAATTTGCTAATTTATCTTTGTTTTGTGTTCCACTAAGCTTTTCTACTGGACTAGGGGGTTAATCTTTGCTGTGCTTTGTTTTGGTAACATTTTTATCTATTTTGCTTGGGGTTTTTGACTATGTTTTTCCTTATGTTTTTGTTTGTCTTAAAAAAAATTGCAGGAGAGGTTATCTCAGCCGGAGAACTCAAACGGGAGGGTACCGGAGCCTTACGGATTGAGCGATGTGACTGTGAGGCGTGAATCTAATCGTGTTGCAGACCTGCCGAAGCCGATCAAGAGTCCTACTCCTGCGTTGAGGGTGTCGGTGTATAAGTAGTGAAAGGTAATTTCTTTTTCTTTAAATGTTTGTTTAGTTTGGATTAAAGATTTATCAAAATGGGATTGCATTGTGTAGTTTACAATTTAGAGATTCTGATTTAGGCTGCGTTTTGCGTTCTATTTTGGTGTGTGTGAACTTACTTTTTGCCATCTGTTTAGATTTTGTTTTTCCAGTTTTTAACATTTTGTCTGATCTGACTATTTGGGTGTTTGAGTTTCTGTAATGGGTGTTTTTGTTATTTAACATGGGTATTTGCGGTTCTGTACAAGGTCTCATCAACAAATAATGCTAGAGCAGTCAGTTACTAAGTGGTTCACTACTTGTTGCTACTTGCTAGTGCTAATAACCAAGCTTATATTTAGCATCAGAATCCAGCTATGAGCTTAGCGGAAGGAATCATAGAAAAGATAGTTTGCACCACTTACACAGCATTAAGCAAATAGGAGGATGACCAAAAATATATAAATATGGAGGCAACAAAATTGGAGACAGTAAGTTTACCTTAACAAAGGGGAAACAACAATAACAAAGTAAATAAAATCTAGAAGTATGGTTAGCAAAAAGTCTTCTTGAAACATTATGTTCTCCATTTAAAGACCAAAAGTTTTATTCAGTTTCAAATTGAAGTAGTTTTTGCAAAATTTTATGGGACCATTCTACTTTTTCTAAAGATAAAAAAGTTAAATGTGTTCCACAAGCAAACCAGTTGTATAAAAGTTTTTAACAACTTAATAAGAACAGAGTTGCAACAAATTAACAATTACAACATAATTAACGAAGCGGCTACCTGTTTCCAGCCAAGTGGGGTAATGTTTGCGTCAAAGAGGTCATAAGATAAGTATGCATCATGGTCCTGTATATCTATTTGACTTAATTCATAATTTTGTTTTTGGTTATGAAATCGTGTATTCTTTGTGGAATTGACATTGAGTTATAAGTTGGATTGGTGTTTGTAGTTTTAGGATTTTTTATGCAGTTTGTGGATGACAGTTTGGAGTTTGCAAAGACTGTGAAGCAGTGGAATGTAAAGATTATCTCAGTGAGTATTGTTTTTCTCGATCTGGTTGGTTGTTTTGATCTTAATTATGTTGAATGGGATATGAGTATATCGATGTTTGCGGCCATTTATTATTAGGATTTGATGTGAATGTATATGGCAAATGTGCAAATTAGCAAGAATAAGCGCCACCAAGATAGAACTGCAGCGTTAGATGTGTGGGAAAAACTAGAAGATTTTGTTCAGTCACAATCACATTCTTGATGTGCACCGACTTTTTACCAATAGATAGTTTACTTGAAAAATCAATTACCCATATTTACAAATTTGGATAGTCTAGAGTTTATGTCAAAAGTTGGAACTTTGATAAAATAAGTAGGGCATTGTAGTTGGCATTGTTTATTTTAGGTGTGTGTGTATAATTGTTAATGTAAGACTTGGTCTTTGTTTTCGTGAATTTTGGTGAACTTCAAGGTTTTCCATTCATAGTAGTTGATACAGAGGATGCATTTTACAAGAACATTGAATGAAGTGTTATGTGTTAAGTCACACTTCAATTTCCTTGATGGGTAATTGGAGATGGACCATGCAATTTTATTGATATGTAAATTTCGTTTTTTGTTGTTGCCAATTTGCTTAGGACAATACTAATCTTAAAACCCAGGATGACCGAATAGCAACCCTTACTTCCCATTTAACAAGCATTAGTAAAAATAAAAATAAAAATAAAAATAAAAAAAAAGTTCCAACCTGAGACCCGGAAAAACTGACCCAATTTTTCGGGTCGGGTCGGGTTTCAGGCAACCAAACCTGATTTCTATCGGGTAGAGTTTCGGGTCACAGTAAACCCGACCCGACCTGACCCAATATCAGTCCTAATCACGAAAATAAAGGCTGGAGAATCACAATTTAATGCAAATTCAATTCCCTCATCAAGTGACCAACGTTTGGCAACAATTAATGAAAAAACCCTAACTGCCTCTACTCAAGGAGTGGTGCCTCATAGTTTGGACAATCAGAAGGCCAGATCATCCTTCGTTCGAACCATTCCACCCCGCCCTCTAGACCAGATGCCTCAGAGTGATTCTCGACCTATATGGAAGCCACCACCATGGTCGAAACTGAAAGTTAACTTCAATGGTGCAGTGTTTAAAGAGAACCAACGTGCTAGGGTGGGTGTCATAGTCCGATATGAAGAAGGCAGTGTGGTAGCTCCCATGGCTAAGAGCTTCCACTTACTTGTCTCAGTTGCTGTTGTGGAGGTGATTGCTACAAAGAAGGCTTTTCAGTTCGTCAAAAATCTTGGTCTATCTTCGATTATTCTTGAAGGTGACTCGAAGACTACTATTGACAAACTAAAGAAAAAAAATCTTCACTGACAGAGTATGGTCATCTGCTAGATGAAGCCAAGGAGGTAGCAAATCAAATGGATTTAGTGGAATTCCAGTTTGTGCAAAGACAAGTGAACAAGTCAGCCCATAACATTGCTAGACATACGAGACATGTTAGCGAGTTTTCGGTGTGGATGGAGGATGTTCCTCCACACCTTGATTCTGTAATTCAAGCCAATTCGGCTAACTATCAATAAAATTACAGTGTTCCTTCTTAAAAAAAAAAGAGAAAAAAAAGCACTAGTCAAACAGAAATTCTGTATTTATTTCCCTTTAATTTAATATCTCTTGTATAAGGACAATCAATATATTAAATATCTTTTCTAATTTATTTTCAGAATAATGATAATTAAGTTGTTTTGATAGAAAAATGAAGGCATAAATGCACTTTTCGTCCCTATATTTTGTGATCATTTCTATTTTGATCCCTACATTTCTATTTTACCACTTTTAGTCTCTGATCCAATTAACGCGTGTTATTTTAGTCCTTTCCGTCACCTAACTAACGGGGAAAGCTAATGTGGCTAACGGAAGAATTAAAATATTATTAAAAAAACCACCTCAGATAAAATAATATAAAAAATTTCTAACCTTCTTTTTTTTTTTTTTTTTAAAAGAAAAGAAAAGAATTAAATTAATTTGTTTCTTTTTTTTAAGAAAAAAATGAAGAATCTAGAACATGTATTCTTCCCCGTCAATCATGTTCTTCATTTTCTTCCTAGTAAACGTTGCCCAGAAATTTAAAAAATCAATATTTTTTTTTTTCTCTTTTCTTATATTTCCTTAGCAACAAAACCCATAAAATTAGTCAGATTTACAAACACAAAGACATGCCCAGATTTACAAAACACAAAAACATTCAACAATTTACTGTGATTCTTTCACATTCCCATTACAAACACAAAGACCTTCAAGGATTCAAAATACCTTCAACAAACCCAAAGTCCTTACACACCTTAATCCAAATTTACAGACCCAAGCAAACCCAAATAGCAAAAACCCCAAACTCAAGATCACTTTCCTCTTCCTCACCAACTCCAACCTCCACTTCGCCCCTCTTTGGCAACAGTTTTTCCAAAATGCCCCTTCCAAAAACCTCTACTACGTGTATGTCCACGCTGATCCTTCCGTCAACGTCACCCACCTTAAGGGCACCATCTTCGAATTTCGCTTCATTCTGGCGAAAAAAACCTACCGCGGCTCACTGACGCTCATCTCCACCACACGCCGTTTGCTTGCCACCGCTGTCATTGACGATCCGGCCAACTTGTTCTTCTTCTTCTTTTTTCTATATCGGATCTCCTTGGAGTTCGGATCCGGGTTGATGGAGCCAAATCTGTCTCTAGGAGTCATTTGGGTTTGTAAAAGTTTTGGAGATTTGGATTTGTTTGAAACAAGAAGTGAAAGAGTCAAAAACGGTGTTTGAGGAAAGGAAGGAAGTAAGGGTGTGGGTTTTTATAGAGGCAGGTTAGAGAGAGAGAGTGTGTGTGTGTTTAATACCGAGAAAGTTGCTGGGTCTTGCTAGGTTTTGCTGGAGTTTGTCTTATGGGTCATGCTATTTGGGTCTTGAGACTGTGAGAGTTTATCTTGATTTTGAGTGGTCATGTTGTTTGGGTCTTGAGATCGAGAGAGTTGTTCTTGTTGGGAATGAATGGGAGAACTCGGGTTCATCAATGAAAGAGTGAGAGATGATAATTTGTTTTTTCTTTTCTTTGGTGTTCTTGTGATGGGTTTGAGTTCTTGGATGCTAGGTTTGTGTTTGTGTTTGATCTTCTTCTTTTTTTTTTTTTTTTTTTTTTTTTTTTTTGTGTTGTTGTAATCTGGGTTTAAGTTATTGGTTGCTAGGTTTGTGTTCTTGTAATCTGGGTTTGAGTTCTTTGTTGCTGGGTTGGATTAGGAAGAACAAGAAGAACAAGTTGTAGTGTTCTTATGAAAATTAATAATGATAAGTAATATTTTTTTAAAATTAAATTAGATTTAAGGTTTTTTTAATTTTAATAATATTTTAATCTTTACAGCAGTGCCACATCAACGCCACCTCAACCAATAGGATGTTCTGTTAGCCACGTCAGCTATTTTCGTCTGTTGGCTAACGGAAATGACTAAAATAACACTCGTTAATTGGATTAGAGACTAAAAATGGTAAAATAGAAATGTATGGATCAAAATAGAAATGACCCCAAAATGTAGAGATGAAAAGTGCGTTTACGCCAAAAATGAATAAATAACTTAAATTTCTACGTTAAAAAAACGCGTAGAGGCTAATGAGAGGTTCCATTAACACCACAAATATGTCAAGAAAAATGAAGTAAAAACATTGAAGCTATTAGCTAGGTGAAGGGAAAGTGCTAAGGAGTCAAGTCGTCAACTTACTTCATAGCTAAATAATAAAAAAACTTAAATCAATATTTATTCATTAAAAAAAAAATCAAAACTAGTAAATACAAATGCTCTTAGCAATGAATCTGCAATACTTATTCATTTAGGTGAAGTGAAAGTGTTATGGACTATGGAGTCGACTTCATGTTTAAAAGACAAAAAACACTTCAAAGATTCTGAAAATATGCTGTAGAATCCATCATGAATATAGCAATAATTTGTGTTGACGTAGGGATGGTGAGGTCAGATATTTATCATATTTTTAATTCTTTTGCTCTTGGCCACACGTTTGATTCAACCACATGAAGTTTCTCTGTGGTTGGATACTATGGTAGAGAGCACGTACACCCCCATTAAATTTTCAGTTTTCACATACTGAAAGGGTGTTTGGTAATGTTGTTCTAGTAACGTTATTTATATTTTTTAAAAATACATGTGGGTGAAAAAGTGTGTGAAAATATGTATAATGTTGTTTAAAATTATGCTAGAATAAAAGTGTTACTGTTTTGTGATTAAGTGACAACGTTAATATGTAATAAGTAACCAAATTTGTTTAGTTTATTTCTTGTCACGTTAATTTGTGATACTATGTCAGTTTGTAAAATTTAATAATATCTTTAGCAATTTTTAGTTATAATTAAAGTGTTACTACATTTATGATTACAATTTTTCTTTTATTGATTGCAGCGTTTATTGGATAGAATTCTAATAAACATTTCTCACGTTTATCGGATAAAATTCTATTTTATGCATTTAATATTCCAGCTCAAATATGATGATATTTTCATGCATGCATGTTTTAGGAACCAATAAAACATGAAAATTGTCAATTAAGTCACTCCATGTATTAATAATTATAATGATTATTGGTTACTCACATATGATTAGTTATTCTATTCTAATTTTTTGTATTTCATAAAAAAAAAAATATATTATTTGCATATAATCACTCACTCAATGTATTAAATTTGCATTTATTTATATATATAATAATAGGTAAAGCTGAGAGAAAATCCAATTAAATTTTAAATTGGAATTCAATTAGAGTCTAATTTTACAGCATATGTCCCATCTAATCTAATTTTTAAAATTTTTGTGCCAAGTGAGTTAATTCAATGTAAAAATTAAATTTTAATTAAAGTTTAATTTTGTGACATGTGTCCCATCTAATCTAATTTTTTTTTAATTTTTGTACAAAATGAGTTAATTTAGTGTAAAAAACGAGGAGTCCAATATAAGTAAACCATAAAAACATAATTTTTGAATGATTTTATATTTATGAGTTTTTTTTTTTTTTTTTTGGTAGAACTAAAAACAATTCAAGTTTATAAGTCATTTATATATATGTATGGACCAGTTGTCTCTGGAGTACTATTGAGACTGTATGGACTAGGCCTATGGCCCAATGACCTAATCTGAGGATGTTGACAGGTCTGAGGATTGTCAACTAAGGTAGTAACAGAAATGGCGTTGAAGGAAGAAATATAAGTTATTTATGATAGTCCCAAATCTATCCGAAGTGAAAAGTCACCTCGGAAACATTTATCCAAGGTGGTTTGAAACTTTCCTATCCTCTTGAATACTACTTCAAAGTGGCCTCATGACGGGAAGTTGGATATTGGATAAGGGATGAGGGAGGAGGATAACAAATATCTACGAGAGCTGTTACCTCCACATTAAATACTTCCCAACTAACTCTCTAGCCGTATTAATGTGGAGGTGATACCTGAACAGTAAACGAGCAGCCTTACAACTATTAATAGAGAGTTTAAGGAGGTGTGAGATGGGACAGGAAGAAACTCCCAGAACCAAATTTACACGTGTATAGTAAAGATGATACTTAAATCATGGTATATAGCATGAGAAGGTCGCCAAAGAGAGGGGATCGAAAAAACACCAGAGGAAAAAGACTAGAGAACTAGTTACTGAAAAAAGAACTCTTTGCTCTTGATTAAATTATTACGACCGAGTTATTCAGGCTACGCCAAGGACAATCTTTGTATCTTATACTCTTAATACTTCTTCCAAACCACCTATGATCGTTACCTCTTTTCCAAAACCAGGCTAGTTCTTTCTCCCATACTCTACAAATTTATTGTTTGGTCTTGTTGGGCCGAAACCCAATCCTGTTTAGCGTCCAAGGCAAAACTGGTCCTTACAATTGGCGCCGTCAGTGGGAAGAACTTGATCTGATCTAAAGGAGATTCCAGTTTAACGTTGGAGATGGAAGAGTTAGGTTCGCACCAACCAACAATTGGCCCACATCAGGATGATGCTAATCTGCACTAGGCAGAATCGAGGGGCTCTGAACATAACAATTCAGTTGTAAACTCTCAACAAAGGGGAGATCATGAAGGAAGTATGCATACAACGCATACCAGTAAGAGTCAGTCATGAGGGAAGAGCCATGTCTCCCATGCAAAGAATGAAAGAGACATGCAACGTGAAATTGATGAGCTGAAGAAAGAGTTGTGTCGTGCACGGCGAAGGTGCTCATCACCTGACTCCGAGCTGTCTTCCGAGGAGACAAATGATGCTACATATAGGCGAAGATCCAGAACTCCGCCCAGTGAGACTTTCTCTTGTGACGAGGAATATCACCATAGGCGTAAGAATAAGAGCCCAACCTATAAAGACCTTGGGAACAATGCCATGAACGAAGCGTTGAGTCAAGTTGCTAAGTCTCCTTTCACGTGAAATATAGAAGGTGCGAGTCTCCCTCAGCGATTTCATCAACCCACATTCGCCCTTTATAATGGCCGAACGGATCCAATGGAACATGTCAGTCATTTTAGTCAGAAAATGGCCGTTCATTCTAGAGATGAGACCTTGATGTGTAAGATCTTTCCATCTAGCTTAGGTCCGATGGCGATGAGATAGTTTAATGGCTTGAAGGCAAACTCTATTGATTCCATTAAGAAGCTTACCCAGTGCTTTAGTGCTTGCTTTATCACATGTAGCAGGGTTCCTCTGCCTTTAGGATCATTGTTATCTATGTCTATGCAAGATGGGGAGACTCTGAAAGCTTATTCAGATAGATATTGGGACATGTTTAACGAGATAAATGAGAGCTACGATGATGTGGCCATTAGTATTTTTAAAGCTGGTCTACCAACCAAGCATGATTTGAGAAAATCTCTCACTGGTAAACCTGTTGTCAGTGTACGTCAGCTGATGGATAGGATTGATAAGTATAGGAGAATTGAGAAGGATCAGTTACAGGGAAAAGGAAAGGCGAAGGTGATCCCTCAGGAGAGGAGGGATTTCAGGTCGGATCGGATTCAGAACAATCGACCTCGGAGAGACTTTGCAGGGCAGTCTGGATCTGCCAACACTCAAGTGATTAATGCTGTATTTCGAGAGACAATGCAACAGGTCTTGGAGAAGGTTAAGAACAAATCGTTCTTCAAATGGCCAAATAAGATGGCAGGAGATCCTGTGAATTGTAACCAAAACTTTTACTGCCATTATCATCAGGATCATGGACACACTACTGAGGATTGTAGAAATATGTGGGATCATTTGGAACAGTTGGTCCAAGAGGGGAAGTTAAAGCATCTCTTGCATCACTCCAGTGGCCGAGGAAGTCAAACGAATTCGGCGTTTCGAGGAAATGCTGCTTCGAGGCCTCCTCTGGGCACCATAAACGTCATATTCGCTGCCTCGGGGAGGACCGGATCCTACCCTTCCAAGATAATATCGGTATCTTATTGCTCAAACAAGGGTTCTAATTCAATGCCGAAGAGAGTCAAGATGAATGTCCCATTGGTGTTGAGCTTTTCAGATGCAGATAAACTAGGAACCATACAACCACACGATGATGCTTTGGTAGTTACACTTAGAATTGGTGGGTACGATGTGAAAAGGGTTATGATTGATCAGAGCAGTGCAATTGAGATTATGTATCCTAACCTCTATAAGGGGCTAGGTTTAAAACTTGAGAATTTAACAACCTACAATTCTCCTTTGGTGAGTTTCGAAGGCAAAATGGTCGTTCATAAGGGGCAGATTAGATTACCCGTGCAAGTTGGTACATATGTGGTTGAAGTGGACTATATTGTGGTGGATGTTTTTCTCCTTACACGGCCATTATGGGCAGACCTTGGCTTCACACCTTGGGAACTGTTTCCTCCACTCTTCATCAAAAGGTAAAATATCTCTTTGGGGACCAAGTGCTTGAGATAGTAGGAAACCAATCTATGGCTAGGCAGTGCTTAGTAGTAGCTATTCAGCACAAGCCTGAGGCTGACACCTCAGCCACTGCTGAAAACGATTTATAGCAGCTAGAAACTCCGGCATCTCTCTTTAGTGAACCAGCCGACGAGGTGAAATGTGAAGATCTAGAAAAAGTGGTCGTTGGAGATGATCCAGAGAAATTCTTTCAGATTGGAACTCAAATGCTTCGATTGGAGAATGAGCAGTTAGTCGATTTTCTGAGGAAAAATGTTGATGTGTTTGTATGGGATGCCTATGAAGCCCTGAGGGTAGACCCAAATTTCATTTGTCATCATCTGAATGTCAATCCATCCATCACTCCGAGAAGACAGCCACCTCGGCGTCCATCCAAGAAACATGTAGAGGCTGTCAAGAATGAGGTAACAAAACTCAAGCAAGTAGGAGCTATCAAAGAGGTGTTTTATCCTCAGTGGTTGGCTAATACAGTAGTGGTGAAAAGGAAAACAGGAAAGTGGCGTGTGTGTGTGGACTTTACAGATCTTAATAAGGCTTATCCCAAAGACCCTTTCCCTATGCCTAGGATAAATCAATTGGTAGATGCGACGGTAGGTCATCCTCAGATGAGCTTTTTGGATGCCTTTCAAGGATACCACAAGATACCCCTGGCACTAGATGATCAGGAGAAGACAGCTTTTGTTACTTCTGTAGGAAACTATTACTATAAGGTGATGCCCATTGGCTTGAAAAATGCAAGGTCAACTTATCAACGGATGATGACCAAAATGTTCGAACCACAGTTGGGTAGGAACGTTGAAGTCTATATTGATGACATGGTCGTAAAGAGCAAGTTGGTGTTCGAGTATATAGGAGATCTCACAAGAATTTTCGAAATCCTGAGGAAGCATAAGTTGCGTCTGAATGCATCCAAGTGTTTTTTTAGAGTGGGCTCAGGAAATTTTTTGGGATACATGGTGACCCACAGGAGAATTGAGGTGAACCTAGACCAAATTAAAGCCATTAATAACTTGCAACCACCTTGAAATCCCAAAGATGTACAGAAACTTACTGGGATAATGGCTGCTTTGAATCGGTTCATATCTAGGTCAGCAAACAGGTGCAGACCTTTCTTCATTTTGCTGCACAAATGGAAAGAATTTGAGTGGTCCGATAAGTGTGTTGTGTCATTCCAGCAACTTAAATAATATCTATCTCGCCCACCCATTATGTCCAGTCCTGTGGTGGATGAAGTTCTTTTTCCCTATATAGCAGTAGTCTTTTATGCCATAAGTTTTGTGCTAATACGGGTGGACAATGACAAGTCACTTAATGAAGCCGAGGTGCGTTACTTGTCGTTGGAAAAGGCTATATTGGCAGTGGTGCATGCTACAAGAAAACCTCCCCATTATTTCCAAGCACACACCGTAGTCGTTCTCACCCAACTTCCACTCAATTCAATACTCCGAAGTGCAGATTATACTGGAAGGGTTGCCAAATGGGGTACGATCCTAGGGGCTTTTGATATAAAATACATACCTCGTACTTCTATAAAGGGACAGGTCCTCGACAACCTGGTGGCTGAGTTTGCTGAATGTCCTGAAGAGATAAATGTGGAAAAGCATGGCATGGATGAAAAATCAGTTAGCGTAATCTCTGTCCAATGTTCCACACCTTGGGAAGTGTATGTGGATGGGGCAGCCAACCAGCGAGGATCAGCAGTGGGGCTAGTTCTAGTATCATCTGAAAAGATTACCATTGAAAAATCTTTGAGGTTGGGTTTCTCGGCTACGAACAACGAAGCAGAATATGAAGCTTTGTTGATGGGAATGATAATGGTCCAGAAGATGGGTGGAAAAACGGTGAAGGTTTTTTCAGATTCAAAACTGGTTGTGGGCCAAGTAAAAGGAGATTTGGAACAACACGGGATCCAAGAATGCAGGAATACTTGAGCCAAGTCAGGAGTATACAAACAAAATTTGAATTTTTTGACTTATCGCATATTCCTAGAGGTGGAAATACCCATGCAGACTCTTTGGCTACCCTCGCCGCGTCCTCGGCACAAGATTTGCCCTGAGTAATACTTGTTGAAGACTTATGCACTCCTATTCCATTACACGAGGATATGCCTCGGATCCACCAGATCAAGCTAGGTCCGAGCTGGATAGATTCCATATCACTGTTCCTTGAAAGAGATATACTGCCTGAAGAGAAGTCTGAAGCTGAAAAAGTACGAAGAAAAACTCCTCGGTTTTGGCTGTCCAAGGATAGAAAGTTATATAAGCGTTCTTTCTCTGATCCTTATCTACTTTGTGTACACCCTAAGGCATCAAAATCACTCCTAGAGGAGTTACATGAAGGGGTCTATGGGAGTCACACAGGAGGAAGCCCTATCTCATCGGGCTATTACTCAGGGATACTGGTTGTCAAGCATGCAAAAGGAGGCACAAGAATATGTCAAGAAATGTGATCAGTGTCAAAGATTCGTGCCGAATATTCACCAGCCTGGAGGAGTTCTCAATCCTCTTTCTAGCCCTTAGCCATTTGCTCAATGGGGCTTGGATATTGTGGGACCTTTCCCTAAAGCAGTAGGAAATAAAAAATACCTACTAGTCTGTACAGACTATTTCACCAAGTGGGTCGAAGCTGAGCCTCTAGATAACATCAGGGATGTAGATGTCAAAAGGTTCATCTGGAAGAACATTGTTACTCGATTCAGGGTTCCCTATGCTCTCATCTCGGATAATGACCTTCAATTTGATAGCAAAGCTTTCAAGAAATACTGTTCTGATTTGGGTATAAATAATAGATATTCCACTCCGGCCTACCCACAGGGAAATGGGCAGGCTGGAGATGTCAACAAGGTCATAGTGAGCGGACTTAAAAAGAGATTGGACGACGCAAAGAGAAAGTGGATAGAAGAACTACCACATGTCCTTTGGACATATCGAACAACACCTCGAAAGTCAACATGAGAGACCCATTTTTCAATAACGTATGGGGCCGAGGCTGTAATTCCTCTGGAGAATGGTTTTCCAGCATTGAGAACTAGTACATTCACCTCGGATGGCAATGATGAGCTGCTAAAGAAGAGTCTAGATCTAGTTGAAGAATGAAGAGAAAATGCAATGGTGCAATTGGCCTATTACCAACATAAGCTTAAGCAAGGTTATGATATGAATGTAAAGTTAAGGTCGTTAGCCCTGGGAGATTTGGTACTAAGAAAAGTCTTGAGAAGTACGAAGAATCCCGCTTGGAGAAAATTGGTGCCCAATTGGGAGGGACCATATCGCATCACATCGGTGGCAGGAATAGGTGCATACTACTTGGAAGATTTAGATGAAAAAACTGTACTCTACCTTTGGAATGTAAGCAATCTAAAAATGTACTACTATTAATAAAAGCAGTTCCTTTTTTATTCCTTTCTAATTTGTTCAAGTTATGTATTATGCATTTTCCCAATCTATAGAAATATTAAACAGAAACTAAGTTATGTCAGGTCCTCAGACCACAAACTTAGTGGAAATTAATATCTTTTGACATCTATTGAAATATTAAACAGAAACTAAGTTGTGTCAAGTCCTCGGACCACAAACTTAGTGGAAATTAATATCCTTTGACGTTTATTGAAATATTAAACAGAAACTAAGTTGTTTCAGGTCATCGGACAACAAACTTAGTGGAAATTAATATCCTTTGACATCTATGGAAATATTGAACAGAAACTAAGTTATGTAGGTTCCTTGAACCACAAACTTAGTGGAAATTAATACCCTTCGGAATACAATGAAGCATTAAACAAAATCTAGGTTATTACAGGTTCCTTAGACTATAAATTTGGTGGAAAGTGATCTCCTTTTGAACTTCATCATGATCCAATTTATAAATTAAAATAAACTTTGTGAACATCACTTGAAGCATCTCAAGGCTCCCATAACTCACCTGTTACTTAAACACTTAGAGCCTCGGATAGGGGAACTTATCAAAAGTTGGTAGATTAAAGATATATCTTGACAATGCTGTGAATTAGCAATCATTATCTACTTAGGTTCGTAGTTAATGCGTATAAAATTGTGCTTTCTCTTGCATAAGTAAACTTCACTTTTTTATGAATAGTCATAATGAAAATCGCACATGAGAATGATAAGGTAATAATAACTTATATAAATTTAGACAAAAGATAAGTACATATCTCAGCAAAACTTGTTTTCAAAAGCAAACACACACACACAAAAAAAAAAAAAAAAAAAAATCCATTACACTAGCTTGGACTATCCTAAAAAAAAAAAAATTATGGCTTCAATTTTATTTGGATTTTGGCTTTGGGGGTTTTGTCAGCTACCTTAGGAGGGACCTCTTTATCTTTAGAAGCTCCTCCAACAGGCAAGGTAGTTGAAGCTAAAGTATGTTTAAAGCTCTGAGAAGCTGCCCCAAGCTGAGAAGCCTCTGCTACCTTGTCCGAGGAGGTGCCTTGTGGAACTTCAAGTTCTTTGGCCTGCTCCTGCTGACTGGGAGGGGGAGGATTTTGAAGCTGGGCACCTTCGGCTGGCTTGGTGACTGGAGGGGCTGCTTCCTTTTGGTTGGGAACTCGTATGGCTGGAGGGAAGAATACATTCTCTAGCCTCCTCAGCTCGGAAGAAGCCTCAATCCCAACTCGATTGAGGGCTTCTTCCCAGGTCTGAGCGTAGTAAGCTCGACATACAGCGGGGACCTCTGCCCTGAGGGCCTCCTCAGTCTCAGCTACACCAACGTCGTGGGCATGCTGCTCGACCTTATCCTTTACCCTCTCAGCCTTGACTTTGGCCTTCTCCGCTTCAGCTTTTGCTTTTTTTGCCTGATCTCTGAGCTTTTGAGTTTCCTCCAATTGTTTCCTCAGAGTTGCCAATTGCTCCTTGGAAGCAGCCAGCCAGTCATTGGCCTCGCGTGCCAGCTTTCTTTGGCTTTCAACCTATCTCTCTGCACCCTCTAGGGCCGAGTCTGCATTTTTCCGAGCGTGCTCCTTGTCAACCAGTTTTTTCCTCAGCTCTGCATTGCTTTGTTCAGCAATAGTTAGAGTTTGCACAGTCGTAGCCTTTCTTTTCCTTTCCTCATCCAGCTGCTAGTAATAAGAGTTGGTTATCTCCTCAAGCCTGAAAGTATTTTGGATAACCTTAAAAAGGGGGGGGGGGGGAGGGGTTAGTACCATAACAAATAAGAAGTACATATATGTATGCATGGTAGTTATAATTTTTAAAAAGAAAAACAACAACGAAGAGCTAGCACCATACCATGCCCAAATATCTTTTAGTATTAAGGAAGACCTCATTCTTCCTTAAACCTCGTAGCTCAACGATGTCTCTGGGTAGCAGCAGAGTTTGCTCCAGGGACGAGGCGACATGGCACCCAATGCCCCCATTAAAGTCCCTAATTGATGCGTCATCCATCAAGGGCTCACCACCAACCATGGGTGCTGGAAGCCAAGCTTAGGGTTCTAGGGGCTGAATATCCATCCTTTCTGCTCCTCGGCCGAGGACTTGGCTAACTTTTTGCTGCTTCGCAACTCGTTAAGCCTCCTTTTCATGGGTTGGACGAGGTCTTCCAGTCTTTGTCACATCCTTACTCTTCTACTCTCTCCTCCTCTTAGGATCAACCTGTTCAGTCCTAGAGGGCAAGGTTAGCTGAAGAGCACGAGGAGGGGAATTCAGTGGAGGAGGTGGAAACTTAGGTTGAGCAGACTTCCTAGGTCCCCTTTTTCCTGGTTGGTTCTCTATTAACTCCATCAGGCTTTTCTGGGGTTTTCTTTGAATGCCTATCTCTGCTGGTAGGCTCTTAGGAGACGAGGGTTAATTGAATATTTCAAACTCGTCTAAGGAATCAGTCAGGTCCATAACACCTTCTTCTTCTCCTTCCTCCTTTTCCTGAATAATGGGCGGGGGTGATGATATTCCGGCTGAAAGAGTGGCTACAGGAAGGGGCTAGAAAAACGGTGTACTCTCAGGGATTAGAATGCCTTCAGGAACCACGAATCCTTCGTAGGCAACACTAATACGATGGAGCCGGGGATCTTTGGCTTTTATCACACACCTAGGAGCTTAAAATGCGCGGGAGATAGGCGTATATCCATGGATTAGGTGCGCTGCTCTCAATTGGCTGTCGACTTCGTTTACGTACACCTCAGATTGTAGGATCCTGTCTACACTCGCCCTATTAACCAAGCGAAGCATAGGTTTGGTGGAGTGGATGTCTGCAAAACCATTAAAACAAAAAGAAACGCATTCTGATAAGAGCAGAGAAAATGGGGAAAATGGAAGAAGGGCATAAATCAAAACATATAAATTGGCAGTTGGACCCCCACCTGGTGTTCCCTCCTTAACTGAACAAGGTAAACCGTCATGCCACTGCCTAGAAAAAATTAAGAAATCCTCCTTTAAGCCCTTGTTTGATATAGGGAGACATTGGATCAACCTCATTTCAGGGTGCCTCAACTTGAGGTAATACCCCTGCCCCTTCATATTGTGCAAGTTGTATACCCAGTTCACGTCGTGATGGGTTAGGTTTAGGTTCATTCTCTCATTTAAGGTTTCTATACTCCCTAACACCCTAAACATATTTGGAGAACACTGTGTGGGAGAAAGCCTAAAAAACCTAAGGAAGTTCCTAGTGAGGGTACTCATAGGAATGGTCATCCCTCCCTCTATAAAGGCGATCATAGGGATGACCACCTCTCCTGTCTTCCTCTCATCAAACCATTCCCCCTGGGCAGCATACCTAACGCCCACGTGTGGGGGAATGTTGTATTTGATCTTAAAATTCTTCATACCCTCCTCGGAATCAACTAGGTGTTCGAATCTACCCATTTTCTAAGAAGTCCTTAAAGAAAATTTCACAAGTTGGAATGAAAACTAAAGGAGTTCAAGGAAACTTACAGGTTTGAAAAAGTGGTCCTCGGACAAAGTTTTTGTATTTGTAGACGCACGGGGGAGTGAGAGAGAGAGAGAGACAAATTCAATGTATGAGCTTTAGGATCATGTAACTGTTAAAAGTAAAAAATTAAAAAAAAAAAAAAATGATTTGAAAGGCTATTTATAGTGGCACAGAAATTGCAAGCAGGAGATTTCCTGCTTGTATATCAAGAGAAATCCTCCACCGTTAGATTTCCATCCTACCGTGGAACATGGGGGACAAGGGAGTCACCAAAATTAAATGAAGGCACGTTCTGAACGTTGAAGCATCAGAGACGTGCCTTAGGAAGGTAAAAAGGCGTTCTTGGGACTCAGTTAAACGAAACAAGATCATAGGGGAGATGGGACGAGGATATCAAAATCCTCCTTTCCTCTTGAAGAGTCGAAAAGCAAGATTTTGAGGGGCTATTATGGGGACCAGTTGTCTCTGGAGTACTGTTGAAGCTGTATGGACTGGGCCTATGGCCCAATCACCCAATCCGAGGATGCTAACAAGTTCGAGGACGGTCAACTAAGGTAGTAACTAAAATGGCGTTGAAGGAAGAAATGAAAGTTATTTGTGATAGTCCCAAATCTATCCAAGGTGAAAAGTCACCTCGAAAACATTTATCCAAGGTGGTTTGAAACCTTCCTATCCTTCTGAATACTACTTTAAAGTGACCTCATGACGGGAAACCAAACATTAGATAATGGATGAGGGAGGAGGATAACAAATATCTACAAGAGCTGTTACCTCCACATTAAATGCTTTCCAACTAACTCTCTGGCCGCATTAATGTGGAGGTAATACCTGAACAGTGAACGAGCAGCCTTACAGCTATTAGTAGAGAGTTCAGGGAGGTGTGAGATGGGACAGAAAAAAGCTCCTAGAACCATATTTACACGTGTATGGTAAAGATGATACTCAAATCATGGTATATAGCATGAGAAGGTTGCCAAAGAGAGGGGATCGAAAAAACACCATAGGAAAAAGACTAGAGAACTAGTTACTGAAAAAAGAACTCAGGCTACGCCGAGGACAATCTTTGTATCTTATACTCTCAATACTTCTTCCAAACCACCTATGATCGTTACCTCTTTTCTAAAATCAGGCTAGTTCTTTCTCCCATACTTTACAAATTTATTGTTTGGACTTATTGGGCTGAAACCCAATTCCTGTTTAGGGTTCAAGCCAAAACTGGTACTTACAATTTATATATATATATATATATATATATATATTAATAAGTAAACCTAAGAGAAAATCCAATTAGATTTTAAATTGGAATTCATTAGAGTTTAATTTTGCACCACGTGTTACATCCAATGTAAGTTTTTAAATTTTTGTGCCAAGTGAGTTAATTCAATGTAAAAATTAAATTTCAATTAAAGTTTAATTTTGCGACATGTGTCCCATCTAATCTAAATTTTTTTTAATAATTTTTGTACCAAATAAGTTTATTTAGTGTAAAAAACGAGGAGTCCAATATAAGTAAATCATAAAAAACATAATTTTTGAATGATTTTATATTTATGAGTTTTTTTTTTTTTTTTTGTAGTACTAAAAACAATTCAAGTATATAAGTCACCTATATATATATATATATATATATATATATATATATATATATATATATATATATATATATATATATATATTAATAATTAAACCTAAGAGAAAATCTAATTAGATTTTAAATTAAAATTCAATTAGAGTTTAATTTTGCATCACTTATCCCATTTAATCAAAATTTAACAGTTAGAATCTAATTTTGCACCACATGTCCCATTTAATCTAAGTTTTTAAATTTTTGTGCCAAGTGAGTTAATTCAATGTAAAAATTAAATTTCAATTAAAGTTTAATTTTGAGATATGAGTCTCATCTAATCTAAGTTTTTTTAATTTTTGTACCAAATGAGTTAATTTAGTATAAAAAATGAGGAATCCAATATAAGTAAACTATTAAAAAAAAAAATTAATGATTTTATATTTATGAGGCTTTTTTTTTTTTTTTTTTTTTTTTTGTAGAACTAAAAACAATTCAAGTTTATAAGTCATTTATATATATATATATATATATATATATATAAAAGTAAACTTAAGAGAAAATCCAATTAAATTTTAAATTGGAATTCAATTAGAGTTTAATTTTTTGCCAAGTATCCCATTTAATCAAAAATTTTATAATTTTGAACTAAGTTAGTTAGTTTAGTGTGAAAATAAGATTTCAATTGGAGCTTAATTTTAAAACACGTGTTCCATTTAATCAAATTTTTTTAAATTTTGTACCAAATGAGTTAATTTAGAGTAAAAAACCACAAGTCCAATATAAATAAATCATAAAAAAAAAAAAAAAAAAAAACATAATCATATGTCTAACACTATATTTAAAATTAGAGGAAGAGAGAGTTTGAATGATTTTATATTTATGAGCTTTTTTTTTTATAACTAAAAACAATTCATTTGGCACAAAAAATTTATATATATATATATATATATATATATATATATATTAATAGGTAAAGTTTAGAGAAAATCAAATTTTTTGAGCCATATGTCCTAAATTATTTATTTTTAGAGAGAGTTTTATTCCTTAATTTTGAAACCAAATTTGGAACCATATCATAAATATTTATTCAAGTGAGTTATTGTGTACAAAAATCAAAGAGTCTAGAATTAATGAACATAAAAATATTTTTTAAAAATTGACAATTTACATTTTCTACCTAATAACATTCTTACAAGACTTTTTAAAGAGTTAAAAAAAATAACTATCAATAATATTTAAATTATATATGTAATATTATTATACTATGTGTAAGGTCACAAATTGCAGCCCAAACCCAAAAGAAATAGGAAATGGAAATGGACCCAATACAATAAATTTGTAAGAGAGTGGACAAAAGAATTGGGCTGATAATGGATTTTCTAACAGTTAATCAGGGTTCTAAGTCGGTCCGAGGAGGAGTATGCATGTAATTTGAAATTGAATTATAGTCCGAGGAGTAAGTTTTCGATGGGACATGCAATTCCAGATATTATGTTCTTTCTAGTGCTACAGTGAATCTTCTCCCAGTTTTTTCTGTAATATTTTTCGATCCCCCTCTTATGGAGGTTTTTCCCCATTATATAGTCCCCTCTGATCTATTTCCACCATCCACTTGTCCTTTATCCAACCTCAGACCCCCGTATCTATCTTGTTAAATAGATTTTTATAGTTTTCTATGGGCAGTAGTAGTTGAAAGTATTGTTCAAAGGTCTTCTCCACATTAATACGGCCAGGAAAGCTGCTGTAGTGCATTTAATGCGGTGGTGGCAGCTTTTTTTTTAGATATTTATGTGTTCTTATCCCTTCCCTGTACATTTGAAGTCTATCTTCACTGCTGGAGCTTCCTGGAAGGTTGTCCAGGGTAAGACGAAGTTCACTTTACTAACATTTGTCAGATTCGAGGAGGATGACCCTCTCGGACCAACACCCTTGGATACTTATCCACTCTACTATCTATTACGGGGCCTTTCCCCATGCTTTCTTTTTTTCGAACGCATTATTATTAAAGAATGAGACTTTAAGCCCAGCGCAAAGGCTCAAGTTTTGGCCCCCACAATAGCCCCTCAAAATTCTAATTTTTCCCTCTCATCTGAGGAGAAAAAGTATAATTTTGATGTGTATCCGCAATTACATTTAAGACCACAAGGATATTCAAACCCAGGCACGCGAAAGGGTCATTTCTGTCATTTCACGAGAGTTTCTGACGCTTGGGAACTCGCACAACATCATTAAACGCTTTGGGCTGCGTTACGTTCCAGACATCCAACGATGGAATTCTAATCTAATAGTTCAGGTTTTCCCTTCAATATTTGGGCGGGATTGCATCCCCTTCATTTTTGATTTCTACTATAAAGGCTTCTAAACGTCATTCCTTTCTCTTTTCATCACAGTTTGCAATTTCAGAGACCTTGTATCTCTACATTCCTTACTCATCAGACTATCTCTACATTCCTTACTCATCAGACTATCCATCATACCTTCACAAAAGAGACTTCAAAGATCCTCAAGAGACAAGAAGATCAGTTCGCATCTTATCCTACGTAAGTTTCGTTCTCCAAACTTCCTCTATCTTCTCGGCTAACCTCCTCGGCTAACCGTTCTTTCATTCACAAGCTAAAAATGGGTAGATTTGAGCGTCTAGTAAAGACTCCAGCTTTGATAGAGTCGTTCAAAGAAAAGTACCACATTCCCCAGGAGGTATTGGTACGACACTGCACCACAAAGGGGGTGGAATTTGACCGAAAAGTAGGAGAGGTCGTAATCCCCATGATTGCCTTCATAGAATGAGGCATGAACGTCCCCATGGGTAGGATTACAAGGGATTACCTACATGCCCATAGACTCTACCCCCACCAATGTGCTCCCAACTTTTTTAGAGTCCTAGGATCGATTGATGCTTTGGACCGACATCTGGGGCTGGGATTGACTTGGTATGATGTCGCTCACTTATACAAAGGCCATATAGAAACTCGGGCAAGATTTTACCTTAAGTCCCGCTTCAGTGTAGTCAAGTTAATCTCCTGCCTCCCCAAATCTAACAAAGGGATGAAAGATGACTACCTCATCCTGTCGAGCCCTTGGAGTGAAGGCCTACCTTGCCCAACCAAACTAGGAGAGCCAGGTGGAGCAACTTAGATCTAGGATTTCTAACATTAGATTTAAGGAGTTTGTTCTCGGCTTTACTTTACTGCACTTAAGTATCATTTTAATCCATTTACATTTATTTATTTAGTTATTTTTGTATTGCCAAGGCTCTTAACTATTTGATTCTTTTATTTGACAAATAAATCGTATACCAATTCAAAGCTCAGCATAATCAACGTCCCAGCACTTAACTACCTGCTCAGGTCACAAATTTTTGTGAACGACGACGGGCAACTTCGTGCAGTTCACTTGATTTTGGACTTTGAGCCAATTTCTAGGTCATTTCTAGACGTCGGCAATTCTATCCGAGCAGATGACTACCGTTTGGCTCATATAGACATCTCTTGGCCAGGTTTCCTTGCTCCGTACGATCTTCCGTCCGTCGATCATCCTATCCCATAAGGAATACCTTTCCCTGCCCAACCATTACAACAAGTACCACTCGGGAAGGCCATTATCGGAGAAGGAACAGCTTCCTCTTCTTCCCTTGAACAAGAAATTGACAGATTCAAGTTTGAAGAAGAAGAAACCATCCTTATATCGGAGGCTGAAGAGGGGGCAGACGAGCATTGGTGCGTGCAAACTTCTGCCCAAGTGATAACTTTTATTGCTGACATTTCAGACGAGGAGGAAGCAATGGCCCCCAAGACTGGTCCAAGCTTGAAGGAGCTAATGAAGAGTAGGAATAAGGCATCATCCCCTAAGGATAAGAATAAGTCCAAACCTCCTACAAATCCTCCCCCTCCTCCTCCTCAGATTCCTGCTGATCTTGGGCTGAAACCCAACCCAGACCTAAGGAAGAAAAGGCCAATGGATACTGTCGAGGAAGGGGAGTTGGGCCCCTCTAAAAGAAATAAGCAGGCCAAACAGACACAGGACCATAGGAGCAGAAGGTCCAGCTCCGTGGACAACCGAGAAGAAGCCCTGGTGGCCTAAGTACGTCGGCCTGCACGTACTTGGTCACCCGTGTTGGAGGTTGACGATATGCCCATCGCATTTGATGCCACGCTTAGGCATTATCGCGGGGGGCATGCTGGCCTGGTGGCTGAGGCTCTGGAACAGCCCTTCTCCTCCCTCAGGATATGACGGCCTACAGGAGCTTTAACCATCCAGAACTCTTCCTTTCCCTAAAAAGGGACTTGGCTATGGTAAGCGATTCTGCTCATTTTTTCTTCATTTATATTTACTTGCATTTTATAGCAGAAGTATCATTTTATCATTATTACTAATTTTTTTACTTACTAGGTCACGCAACAAGTTTTTGTGGCCGAGGAATGGGTAAAGAACTCCCGCAGCGAGACGAGGGTTGCCCTGGATGCCCGAGACGCAGCGAAGGCTCAGCTAGGTGCATTGAAAGATAAACAAGCACAAATGGCCGAGCAGGTGAAACAAGCTCTCAGGGATAAAGATAGTACCGAGGCAGGCCTGAAAACAACTGAGAGACAGGCTGAGGACCTTCGCAAGGAGTTGCACTACTGCGAAATCAATCTGGCAACAGAAAAAGCAGGTGGTGACAGAGCTCCGCGAAGAACTCCGCAAGGCTAGAGAGGCTGCCCAACTACTAAAGGAGGCAACTAAGGCCAAGAAGCAGGCTGCCTATGATTTGGGAGTGCAGGAGACTCAAAGCCATCTCACAGAGGAATTTTCCACTGTGGCGAGGGACTACTGCGACATCACGTGGGGTAAGGCCCTTGATGCTGCTGGAGTCCCTGTTGACTCCGTCTTGAGGCAACCTGAGAGCATATATTATGACTCAGACATCCGTGTGCTCCCAGGTTCTGAGTCTCCTCCCCCAGAACATCCTGTGAAAGTGTCTGAGGTGCCCGTGACAAGTCAAGTTCCTCCTGCCCCTAAGGAAATTCCAACAGATTCACGCCCAGAAACTGGCCGAGAAAAAGATGTTGAAGCTCCTCAAGGCAAGAATAAGAGCAAGGACAAAGGCAAAGACAAAGTCTCAGACACCACTATCTCTCTGCCCGAACAAGCTGCTGATCTAGGGGCTCCAAAGGCCAAAGTTTATAGCAGTAGTTGTTGTAATATATTTATCTCTTTTCAACTGTTTTTGTACCCTCTTTTTTTGTACTACACTTTTAATATTAATGAAAAAATATGTTCCTTTTGCTTCATGGAGTGTGATAAATAATGGGAAACTGTTCTGATGCCATCCTACTTTAATTTGACTAGTATATATGATTATATTGGGTACGTAGAGCATATATACGATGAGCTCAACCAAAGAGGTTTACAACGGGGGTCAACACATAAATTGAATAAGTATCTTTATCAGTAACAGTATAATCAATAAGTGCAATAAACCCTAACGGGAATTTCAAGTGACATGCTGAAGTTTAAACTTACATACAGAAACTTAGAATGAGTGCTAATTTCATCCAAATTACATGGTCCGAGGACACTAGGCATGATTGGATTTAAGTTTAAATATTTAGTGTAACGAAGAATGAGTGTTAACTAACCCAAATCACCTGGTCCGAGGAAATTAGGCGTGATTGGATTTTAAGTTTAAACACTTATTAGAATTGCGAGTGTTAACTAACCCAAATCATCTGGTCCGAGGACTCCAGGCATGATTGGATTTAAGTTTAAACACTTAATAAAACTGCAAGAGTGTTAACTAACCCAAATCATCTAGCCCGAGGACTCCAGGCATGATTAGATTTAAGTTTAAACACTTAATGGAACTGCGAGAGTGTTAACTAACCCAAATCATCTGGTCCGAGGACTTCAGGCATGATTGGATTTATGTTTAAACACTTAATAGAACTGCGAGAGTGTTAACTAACCCAAATCATCTGGTCCGAGAACTCCAGGCATGATTGGATTTAAGTTTAAACACTTAATAGAACTGCGAGAGTGTTAACTAACCCAAATCATCTGGTCCGAGGACTCCAGGCATGATTGGATTTAAGTTTAAACACTTAATAGAACTGCGAGAGTGTTAACTAACCCAAATCATCTGGTCCGAGGACTCCAGGCATGATTGGATTTAAGTTTAAACATTTAATAGAACTGCGAGAATGTTAACTAACCCAAATCACCTGGTCCGAGAACTCCAAGCATGATTAGATTTAAGTTTAAACACTTAATAGAACTGCGAGAGTGTTAACTAACCCAAATCATCTAGTCCGAGGACTCCAAGCATGATTAGATTTAAGTTTAAACACTTAATAGAACTGCAAGAGTAGCATAAACATTTTATATAAAGAGCAAATATTGATCAAATAAACATTTATTAATAATAATACCTCTTTAAGTTATTGACATTCCAAAGATGAGGTACTACAAGCCCGTCCAAATTTTCTAAGAAGTATGCTCCAATGCCAGCGTTGGAGGTGATACGATAAGGTCCTTCCCAATTCGGCCCCAATTTTCCCCAAACCGGATTTTTTGCCGTTCCCACAACTTTACGTAGTGCCAGGTCACCAGGAGTTAAAGGTCTTATCCTTACGTTGGCATCATAACCCCGCTTTAGTTTCTGCTGATAATGGGCCAACTGAACCATTGCATTCTCTCTCTTTTCCTCCATCAGGTCTAGATTTCTTGCTAGTTGCTCATCATTGTCTTTTGGATTGAACGAGTTGGTTCTCGTCGTCGGGAACCCAGACTCTAAAAGGATGACAGCTTCAGCTCCGTAAGTCATTGAGAAAGGGGTCTCTCCAGTAGACCTACAAGGTGTGGTTCTGTACGTCTAGAGTATGTGTGGAAGTTCTTCCACCCATTTACCTTTTGCATCATCTAATCTTTTCTTCAACCCGCTTAATATGACTTTATTCACAGCTTCAACCTGTCCATTCCCTTGGGGGTAAGCCAGAGTAGAATACCTGTTAGTAATCCCCAGTTCACCACAGTATTTTCTGAACATTTTGCTATCAAACTGAAGTCCATTGTCCGAGATGAGCACGTGAGGGACGCCAAACCAAGTGACAATGTTTTTTAGATGAATCTTTTTGCATCCACATCTCGAATATTAGCTAAAGGTTCCGCTTCAACCCACTTCGTAAAATAGTCTGTGCCAACTAGGAGATACTTCTTGTTTCCCACTGCTTTGAGAAATGGTCCGACGATGTCTAAGCCCCATTGAGCAAATGGCCATGGACTAGACAATGGATTAAAGATTCCCCCTGGTTGGTGTATATTCGGTGCGTACCGCTGGCACTAGTCACACTTTTTAACATATTCCAAAGCTTCTCTCTGCATATTTGGCCACCAGTAACCTTAAGTAATGGCCCTATGTGCTAAGGATTTGCCTCCAGTATAACTTCCACAGATTCCTTGATGCATCTCTTCTAAGAGTGATTCGATTTGTTCGGGATGAACACATAACAGATAAAGCCCTGAAAAGGAACGCCTATATAGCTTGCCGGCCTCCGACAACCAATAACTAGTAGCCTTTCTTCGTATCTTGTCAGCTTCAATTTTTGCCTCAGGCAAAATATATTCCTTCAAGAATTGCGTGATGGAATCCATCCAACTCGGCCCCGCTTCACTTGGTTAATTTGAACCATGTCTAATGTTCCCGAGGGTTTGCGTAAGTCCTCAACAAGGATTACTCGAGGCAAGTCCTATGCCGAGGAGGTGGCAAGCATGGCCAAAGAGTCCGCATGTGCATTGCCACTTCTAGGGACATGTAGTAAGTTAAAGGATTCAAATTTTGACTGCATAGTTTTAACTTGGTTAAGATACCCCCGCATCCTTTTATCTTTAGCTTTGAATTCTCCTTTTACTTGACCGACGACCAGCCTTGAGTCCGAGAAGAGTTTTATGGACTTCCCTCCCATTCTTTGGACCATAGCCATTCCTTCCAATAGAGCTTCATACTCAGCTTCGTTATTTGTAGCTGGAAAGTCTAACCTCAAAGACTTCTCAACGACAACATTCTCAGAAGACGTAAGTACTAATCCAACCCTCGAGCCTTTTTGGTTTGATGCTCCGTCTACATGTACTTCCCATGTCGGAGGGCATTATTGGGAGATCGTATCAGCAAATTTTTCATCCTTGTTTCTGTCTGCCAGTAATTCATCTACCTCAGGTTCGGTGAATTCAGCCACCAAGTCGGCGAGGACTTGTCCCTTCACAGAGGTACGAGGCATGTACTTGATATCGAAAGCCCCCAGAATTGTACCCCACTTGGCTATCCTTCATGTGTAATCGGCACTTCTAAGTATAGTTTTTAGCGGGAGATGTGTAAGAACAACCACTGTATGCGCTTGGAAGTAATGAGGTAACTTATGCGTGCCAAGCACCATTGCCAAGATAGCTTTTTCTAGTGGTAGATAACGCACTTCCGCTTCATGCAACGACTTACTCACGTAATATATTGGCCGTTGTACACCATTATCCACTCGTATCAGCACCAAACTCACTGCATACGAGGCTACAGCGATATAGGCAAAAAGAACTTCATCTGGCTCAAGACTAGACATGACTGGCGGCCGAGCTAGATAGTCTTTGAGTTGCTAAAAGGCCTCGGCACACTCCTTCGTCCATTCAAAGTTCTTCCATTTGTTGATCAATAGGAAGAAAGGTCTTCATCTATCTGCTGATCGAGATATGAATCTATTCAAAGCGGCGGCCATTCCAGTTAGCCTTTGCACTTCTTTTTGGTTCCAAGGAGTTTGCATATTGTTAATGGCTTTAATATGGTCGGGGTTAACTTCAATTCTCCTGTGAGTAACCATGTAACCCAAGAATTTGCCTGATCCTACACCAAATGAGCATTTGGAAGCATTTAGACGTAGTTTATAGCTTCTGAGAATTTCAAAGACAACTCGAAGGTCTCCTAGGTGCTCTGACACCATTTTGCTTTTCACCACCATATCGTCTATATAAATCTCAATATTTTTCCCCAATAATGACTCGAACATCCTCGTTATCATTCTCTGATAGGTGGAACCTGCATTCTTCAGGCCGAATGGCATCACTTTGTGATGGTGATTCTCAACAGGAGTAACAAAAGCAGTTTTTTCTTGATCATCCAAGGCCAAAGGTATTTGATGATAACCCTGAAAAGCGTCCAAGAAACTCATCCGAGGATGGCCGATAGTGGCGTCCACCAGCTAATCGATCTTGGGCATGGGGAATGGATCTTTAGGACAAGTTTTATTCAAATCTGTGAAATCAACACACACTCGCCACTTCCCACTCTTTTTCTTGACTACTACCGTGTTTGCCAACCATTCAGGATAAAAGACTTCCTTAATAGCCCCAGCCTGTTTTAGTTTCGTTACTTCCTGACGGACTGCTTCTGCATGCTTCTTAGACGAACGATGAAGGAGCTGCTTTCTGGGAGTTACTAACGGATTAACATTCAAGTGGTGGCAAATGAAGTCTGGATCCACCCCTGAAGCCTCGTAAGTATTCCAGGCAAAGACGTCAATGTTTCGTTTAAGGAACTCTACCAATTCCTCCCTCTCTTGCTGAGGTAGTTGGGATCTGACTTGAAAAAACTTCTCTGAATCGTCTCCTATTGTAATTTTCACAAGATCTTCACATTTCACCTCATTAGATGTCCCACCAATAGGTAACATTGGGGGTTTTAACTGTTATAACTCCTCTCCGAGAGTCACATATTCTACTTCGGGCTTGTGTCGGATGGCTGCAACCATGCACTGTCGCGCCATGGTTTGATCACCCAGTATTCTTCTATTTTGCCTCCGGATGGGTACTTGATCTTCTGATATAGGGTGGAAGAAACCGCTCCTAAAGTATGAAGTCAAGGTCTGGCAACAATTGCTGTATAAGGAGAATATGCATCCACTACGATAAAATCTACTTCCACCATTTCCGAACCAGTCTACACTGGTAGTCTGATCTGTCCCTTCGGGATAATAACCTTCCCTTCAAAACTTACTAGGGGAGAATTGTAAGGCGTCAGATCTTCAGATCTTAAATTCAACCCCTTGAAAAGATCAGGATACATAATCTCGACCGCGCTACCTTGATCCACCATTACTCTCTTCACATCATAACCTCCAATTCGGATGATGATCACTAAGGCATCATCATAAGGCTGAATAGTTCCAATCTTGTCTTCGTCTGAGAACCCCATGACCAGGGGCCGATCTAGTCTAGCTCTCTTCGGCTCGTGGCTACCATCCTCAGAAGACAGGCGAGCCACAGACATTACTCTAGAAGGGTATGACCCCGTTCTGCCAGGCGTCGCAAAAATAACATTGATAGTTCTACGAAGGGGTCTTGAAGGATTCTCCCTTTCTGGCCGAGTATCGGTCTGACCACCCAAACTACTAGAGTGATGCAATAGCTGTTTCAATTTGCCTTCTCGGACAAGTTGGTCCAAATGATCCCATAAACTTCTACAATCCTCGGTGGTGTGACCATGGTCTCGATGGTATTGACAATAGAGATTTCGGTTTCGCTTTTCAGGATTTCCCATCATCTTATTAGGCTATTTGAAGAAGGATTCGTTCTTAACCTTTTCCAAGACTTGATGCACGGGTTCTCGGAATACAGCTCCAACCACCTGATTGTTATTTGACCCTTGCTGCTCGGTATAATCCCTTCTCGACCGGTTATTGTTGTATCTGTCCGACCTAAAATCTCTCCTTTCTTGAGGGGCAAACTTAGCTTTCCCTTTTCCCTGTTGTTGATCATCTTCTATCCTTTTATACTTGTCCACCCTATCCATTAGTTGTCGCAAACTGGTGACAGGTTTACCTGTCAGGGATTTTCTCAAACCATGTTCGGAGGGGAGGCCGACCTTGAAAGTTCTAATAGCGACTTCATCAAAATCACCATCAATCTCATTGAACATCTCCCAATACCTTTCAGCATACGACTTCACAGATTCTCCTTCCCTCATTGTCATAGACAGCAGAGAATCTAAGGGCTGAGGAACCCTACTGCACGTAATAAACTGGGAACAGAATGATTAAGTAAGCTTCTTGAAGGAGCTGATGGAATTAGTCCTCAACCCATCGAACCACCTCATCGGCATCGGTCCTAAGCTAGAGGGGAACACTCTACACAGCAAGGCTTCGTCCTGAGAATGAATTGCCATCTTTTGGTTGAAATGGCTTACATACTCCACAGGATCGGTACGTCCATTATACATGGTGAACATAGGTTAATGGAAACGTCTGGGAAGCTTTGCCTTTTCTATTCCCCAAGTAAAGGGGGACTTAGAAATTTGGCTCAGAGCCTTCTTCATGACCTTAATTCCTACCCCCCTCGCAGATGGACTCTTTTTCCTCCTCTTGTAAGAGTGTTCCTCCTCATAAGAATAAGATTCACTAGGTGGGGTTTCTGAGCATTCCCTGTAACTGGCATCTCCTTCATCGTTGAAGAAACATAAGAGCTAGAAGGGGTTTGTTTTCGTTGTGCACAACGAAGTTTCCTTTTTAGATCTTCAATCTCTCGTTGCAAATCCTTTTCATCAGCTTGCTTATGTACCAAGTGACTCCTTCGTCGATAGCCACTTCTACCAGCATGGAGCGTCTGCGAGCTGCCCTCTTACTGGTTATCTACGTGATTTCCATGTTCAAGGTTGTGGAGCTCACCTTGCTGATGAACGTTAACTGATTCTGCATGGGGTGGACTGATCTGCTGTAGTCCTGAACCCGTCATAACTATTATAAACCTTACTAGCACTAATTCTTCCCACAGACGGCGCCAATTGTAAGGCCACAAATTGCAGCCCAAACACGAAAGAAATAGGAAATGGAAATGGGCCCAATAAGCCCAATACAATAAATTTGTAAGAGAGTGGGCGAAAGAATTGGGCTGATAATGGATTTTCTAACAGTTAATCAGGGTTCTAAGTCGGTCCGATGAGGAGTACGCATGTAATTTGAAATTGAATTATAGTCCGAGGAGTAAGTTTTCGATGGGACATGCAATTCTAGATGTTATGTTCTTTCTAGTGCTACAGTGAATCTTCTCCCAGTTTTCTCTGTAATATTTTTCGATCCCCCTCTTATAGAGGTCCTTCCCCATTATATAGTCCCCTCTGATCTATTTCCACCGTCCACTTGTCCTTCATCCAACCTCAGACCCCCATATCTATCCTGTTAAATAGATTTTTATAGTTTTCTATGGGCGGTAGTAGTTGAAAGTACTGTTTAGAGGTCTTCTCCACATTAATGCGGCCAGAAAAGCTGCTGTAGTGCATTTAATGCGGTGGTGGCAGCTTTTCTCTTAGATATTTCTGTGTTCTTATCCCTTCCCTATACATTTGAAGTCTATCTTCACTGCTGGAGCTTCCTGGAAGGTTGTCCAGAGTAAGACGAAGTTCACTTTACTGACATTCGTCAGATCCGAGGAGGATGACCCTCCTTAGATACTTATCCGCTCTACTATCTATTACGGGGCCTTTCCCCATGCTTTCTTTTCCTCGGATGCATTATTATTAAAGAATGGGACTTTAAGCCCAGCGCAAATGCTCAAGTTTTGGCCCCCACACTATGCATCTTAATGTTTATCTTTTAAGCATATCCACGCATATGCATGGGGTTACAAGCTAGTTATATATAATTTACAAATAATTCTTGATTAAGTTGTACATATAGCCATGTTTAGCCTCATGTAGAATATTTTTAAAAGAGAAAAACCTTAGGATATGTTTGATAACTATTTTTTTGTTTTTTCTCCAAAATTTGTTTTTATGAATATATATTTAAAAAATGATAATTTTCTTGTGTTTTCAAAATCAAGAACATATATTGATTCTCAACCAAAAAAAAAAAAAAAAAAAAAAGAATCAAGGGCATGTTTAGTTTTCTCGTGTTCTATATTAATTAACACCACAAATATGTCAAGAAAAGTGATGTAAAAGCATTGAAGCTAGTAGCTAGGTGAAGGGAAAGTGCCCTGGAGTCAAGTCGTCCACTTACTTCATGGATTAAAAATATATATATATATATATATATATTCATTTAAAAAAAAATCAAAACTAGTAAATATTATTATACATGCAAGGACATCCGCAATTCCGCATGATGAATTGAAGCTAGCTAGGTGAAGTGAAGGTGCATTATGCATACAATGAAGTCCACTTAGAGGTCGTTTGGTATGGGGTGGAATTTTCAGTTTATTTGTAATTTTATCTTATTTTTACTATTATTTATAGGTTTTATTGTATTTTTTGATAGTATTTATAACTCTCATCATACTATTTGATTTATTTTTAAACTTTCTTTTTTCTATATTTTTAACAAAAATTTCTCAATTTTAACTAAATAAATTGTACCCAAGAGGATCATCTTGGTTAAAAAACAAAAAACATCATGACTGAAGGCTACGGCATAATATACAAGTCTTTCAAAATGAAAAAAACAAATGCTTTATGGGTTATTTATTTCAAAGATTCTGACACTGAAAACGCTATATGAGTGGGGTTGGCTGGTAGGGTCCGTGAAGATAGCAATAGTTTGTATTTTAATATGACGTTGGGATGGTGAAGTGGGCATTTGAATGTGATGAAGTTTCTCTGTTGTTTCCCTTTAAACTTCCCAGTTTTCACAAGTCGGGAAAGAAAAAAGAAAAAAAAAACACGCTTAACACCAATTTTCAAAAGCAAACAGTTGCGGATAATGATAAGTTGCAGCCAACAAGAGACAATGCTAAGTCAGCAAACTCAAACTCAAAGACTAATGCTATGTTTGGAAGTGGGAGAAGGGAAGCGAAAAGAAGGGAAAAGTAAGGAAGGGACATCATTTCTTTTGTTTGGTTGTACAATAGAAGAGAAAAGTGAATGAGTTGAGTAATGATATTTCCGTGAAGCCCACTATTTTGGTATCAGCCCAATTTGGGCGGAAAAGGAAAGTGCATATACCCAAACATTCTTTCTACTTATAAACCCAAAATAAAAACTATTTAATCAAATTATCCAAACTTACCTCATATTTAAGCCTCTAATTAAAAAAAATAAAAAATAAAATAAAATCCCTAGGGGCTTTGGCGGTTTGATAGTAGCGGGAGGCTAGTATGATGAAAGTGATGGTTAATAGTCCTTATTATTTTTTTTTTTTGGCTTTTGTTTTCAATACTAATATAGTGGCTCAAGCAATCAATAAGATAACAGTAAAAATAAGTTAATGTAAACTTTTAGATAACAATAACAAAAATTTAATGAAAAAAGTAAAAAAAATGTTAAATGCAAAATCAAAAAGTTAGATAAGACTTCATGCACTCACGCATGAAATATCTGGTTTTATATTGATTTGCAATTTGAATTTACCGTGGAGTATATATACAACAGGCTTAACCATTCTTTTGGAATCTCACTCAACTACGTGGAAGTTTCTCATCAATTATTACTTCTCAGTTTCCACACTAGACTTAAGTCAGTCAATCCCTCTAAGATAAGGTCATTGGACTTTCAAAATTAACAAACTTAAGCCTTGAAAGATACGCTCAAGAATAGTGAGACGCAGCTGGTTTATAAAAGGGGACCTAATAGAGAGAATCATTCGTAGAGTGCAAGCAGTGTTAAGAAGGGAAAAAAAAAAAAATAGTGCCTTGTTCAGAGCGGAGATCTCTTGTTGTGTTCTTGGTTTCACAGAGTTTCTAGTGAGGTATTATTGTATTTTTCAAATTTATTGTGAACTTAATAAGTTTTGAACATGTACTTGGGTATTGCATTCTCTACTTTATTATAGTATATAGATTGGTCCCTGTATGTTAGAGGGGTTTTCACGAAATGAGTTCTTGTGTGATTAATTTTCTTGGTGCATATATGCTTTTTTTTTTTTTTTTTTTTTTTGCTTAAGGTTATATTTAAATTTATTAACACATAGATAGTGATTTATCCCAACAAATTTATGGCAGATATCATCCTTGTGAAGTGACTCAAAACTTTCATAGACAAACCAAGAAATATATACTTGGTGTCCAAACTTCTATATTGCAGCCTTCAAGTTGTAAAAAATTGTATCCTTAACTATATCGTTTTCATTTTTACAGGATTTGGAAGAGAGGTGATTGACCCTCAATTTTCAAACCATGTTAACTTTCATGGAGATGCTTACATGTTTGGTCACAGCTGCTGGTATGATTGTACTATGTCCCCTAGTAAAAGGACTCATACCTTCCTCGTTCCTCAATAATATCTTCTCCATCTATGAAGAATATTTTTGTACGCCTAAAATCACTCTCTTCTTTCGCACGGATTGTGGTCTCAGTGACAATCAAATGTATGATGTTGCCTCAACCTACCTCCGTGCCAAGATTGTCGATTCATCAAAATGTCTCAATGTTGGCAAAACCGTTAGGCAAGAGAGGCCAACCTTTGATATAGTACCGGGTGCAGAGGTTATTGATTCCTTTCAAGGCATTAAAGGGCTCAAATGGAAGTTACATGCAGAAAAAGGATTTGATGGCCGTGAATGTCGTAGATATTTTACGCTCTCCTTTGATAAGAAACTCAAAGAGGTTGTGCTAGAGTCTTATTTAGCCGAAGTAATATCTCGTTATAAGGCTATACAAGAAGCAGAAAGGGTGTTAAAGCTTTATAGCCGTGATTTCGTCTATGGTACACCTGGTCGTGAATGGAGTTCTATTACTCTTGAACACCCAACCACATTTGAGAAGTTGGCAATGGACCCAGAGCAGAAGAGGATGCTCAAGGATGATCTGGACAAGTTTATTAGTAGAAAGGAGTGGTATAAGAAAGTTGGCAAGGCATGGAAGCGAGGGTATTTGCTTTACGGGCCTCCGGGTACTGGTAAATCAAGCTTGATTGCTGCCATGGCTAATTACCTCAAGTTTGATGTCTATGATTTGGACCTTACAAGCATACGCTCAGATTCAGCGTTGAGAAGGATATTTCTTTCCACATCTAATCGTTCAATAATGGTAATTGAGGATATTGATTGTGCAAAGTTGGAAGATCGAGATAAAGAGGAAAAGTCTGATCAGAATATTCTGAAAAAGCCTAAGGTTAACTTCATTTATTCTCATAAAAACTAGTATGGTGGTAATTAGATTATTATATATTTTAGACAGTTTCGTGTGATTCTTAGATAGATTTGATCTGCTAAAAATGTGTTGTGTATGCCGAGGTCTGACATTAGATGTTTATTACATTAAAATGGATTCTAAGTGAAGCAAATACCCTCGCTTTCAATTATAACATAGATTTAATAGGAAAGAATGTTATAATTAAAATTTCTCCAAATCATTTGACTAGTTCTTTTAGATTATAGTGCAAATATATAGCATTTTCCTTTTGACAATATCTCTATCTAGCTATATAACTGGATGCGGTTCATTTTATTTTTTCAATATAGCTATCAGTTTTAGGACCTATGATTCATATTTTTTAATGACTAAAGCATGTGTGCCAGTTTTTGTTTGATGTGGATATAATTTTTATGAGATAGTTAGCTCAATGGTGTCAGTTTGGAAACATTTTATTTAGCTTTTTACTGAAAACGTTTTTATGAAAATTTGCTACAGTATATTTATAGCTTGAAAAAATAGGAAAAAATAAAAGAAAAAAAAAAAGTTTTAAAAAACTGTACATAAAAGTTAAAAATTAAAAATGATGTCAAACTCACCATCTAATTAATTTCTACATAGCAGAAGATTTTTCCTGCCTGTACTATTGGATTTGAGTTCAAGAATTAACATTTTCCCCAAAATAAAAAAGGGGAAAAAAAGGGACGGGGGGAATAAGGTTGCATACCAATATCATCTCTCCTAGAACCCATGGGAATTGGAGTTTTGTTTGTTGAGTACAACTTCCACTGAATACATATGTCATGATGCTATATGTCAACAACCATTACCAGTACTATATATCACACTACCTAATGCAAATTACATTATCTTATGATTTCATTATAACAATATTTAATATCATGTTATTTTTTTAGTTCACATTATCAGGTTTATTGAACTTCATTGATGGAGTATGGTCAAGCTGTGGAGAAGAGCGAATTATTGTGTTCACCACCAATCATAAGGAGAAGCTTGAGAAGCTTGATCCCGCTTTGTTGCGCCCAGGCCGCATGGACGTGCATGTGCACATGTCATATTTAACCATGGATGGGTTCAAGCAGTTGGTTTCTAACTATCTTGGTATCAATGGTGACCACCAACTCTTCGAAGTGATTGAGGCATTGCTGAAGAATAAACAAGTTACTCCAGCTGAAATTGCTGAGGAACTTTTGAAGAGTGAAGATCCCAATGTTGCTCTTCGAGGAGTCGTGGAATTTCTCGAGCAAAAGTAACTAGAGAATGGAATCATCATTTGTTGGGTTTATGGATATCAATTATGTGTGGGTATGGCTATGTATGCATTCTTATGTATCTCTTTATCATGGGTGTAGTACTTTTTGTATTTTGTGTGACTCTCTATCATGTAATATAATCTCTGTTGTGATGAATAAATGTATGTATGTTCGAAATTGGATGAATATGCTTAAGAATGTATTCAAACTAGTAATAATTTTTTTTTAAAATAAAATAAAATTTCTCAAATGAAAATTTTATAAAATTAATAAAAACAATTTTAAAAAAAAAATAAGAGAGGAGTCATATGTAATTAAAAAATGCCACTTATTTTTCAAAAAAAAAAAAATTGAACCACAAACAAATATTTGATTGAAGCATGCATATTTCAAAATAGTTTCAAATTAAACCTATTCCAAAAAACCAAATGCCAAAATTTTAAGTTACCTTACAAATATTTATATGTTTCCCAAAAACTCATGGGCCTTTTCATTTATAGAAAACTTTTCAAAAATTCATGAGATATTTTTTTGAAAAATGTTCATAAAATCAGTGGTCTTTTCTTTGAATTTTTTTCCCAAGAAAATCATGGCAAATTTGTTCTTTGAAAACAAAATTACTTTGCAGTGCTTATGGATGTGCCTTTGGTTGAAAGTGAAAAAAGTGAAGAAATGGAAAAAAAAATGAATTTATATAAATTTATTCATACACCCTATTAAAAAATGATGTCTAATTAAAACAAAAAAGTGACAAGCAACCAAAAAAAAAGAAGCAATCATCCAATTTATTAAAAAATAAAAATCATGTCCCAAAAAATTAAAATCATGTCCAGTTAAACAAACAAAAACAAAAACAAAACCACTATCATACCCACAGCCCAAAAAAATAAAAAATAAAAAGGAGGCAACGTGCCCAGCACAAAAAACAAACAAGGAAAAAAAAAAAAGATAGGGACTGGGCATAGGCATTTTTGTCTATTAAGCACCTCTATTTTTTTTCGTTCAGTTTACTTTTTATTTTAAACAAAAAACTTTTTGGTGAGTCCGAAGATAAAATACCTGGACTCTACTATTTATTTTCCTTCCTCTCTACCTAATTAAACACAATTAAAAAAATTTCCCTTTCCATTTTTTCTCTAAAATTTTTCAGTCACCCATTTTCACCTCGAAACAAACAAATTCCTAAAGCTTAGTCACTTTTTTTCTTAAAGAGTAAAGGCTTTAATAATACTTAAAAATAAAAAATAAAAAATAAAAAGTATTCCAGCACTCAGTTTTGTCAAAAGGTCAATCAATGCTTGTCCTTTCCCGTGACAATAAGGGTCATCAAATAGCCCATGACCCATGGGCTGGCCCAATAGCCCGCTAGCCCACCAGGCTAATGGGCAGCCCGGCCCGGTAATATTGAAGGCTGTGGGCAGCCCAGTAGCCCAATGGGACAGGCTATGGGTTAGTTTCTTTACCCATGGGTGCCCGGTGGGCCGGCCCGTTAGCCCAGCCCATTAGCCCGACCTGTTAGCCTGACTCATTGCCCAAAATTTATAACAAAATAATTTGGGGGTTAGGTGAGTGAGGGATTGAACTTTAGACATTATAAAAACTTTAAGACCACACACCTAACCACTAAATACTTGGAATGATTATGATACAATATGCATAATAAATATATATATTTTGGTATTAGTCTAGTAGTTTTGATTTTTAAACCAAAGTTACTAAGATGACTGTTGCCCTACCTCTGTGCCTGTGGAAAGAAAGTCATTTTTTCTTTTGATAAATTCCAATTCTTTCCTTACAAGTTACAATTATAGAAGAAATTCCTTATAAAATAAAAAAAATAAAAAATAAAAAGCTTACCGTTGATTGGAAGAAATTCTTTCCTTAATAAGTTGATATTTTCTTCATATATTTCCTTTAATTTCCTTTAAGAATTGATATTTGATTCTTCAAATATTTAAATATTTGATTAAGCATTTTTAAAGGAAAATGCCCATGGGTAGCCCATTAAACCCACCTCACTAGCCCAGCCCGCTAAAGCCCAAATGGGCATTGCCCATGGGTAGGGCCACGGGCTAGGGTTTTTCCATCCAGCCCGGCCCGACCCAACCCATTGACTAGTCAACGACCCGTTAAGCCCAACCCATTAGACCCATGGGCCAAGTAAAAATGGGCCGGGCCGGCCCGACCCGGCCCATTGACGAGGCCTACATGACAAAGGTCTTTTTGCTTTTGGAAAATTGGTGTTAAGACTAGAGTGTCAAACACGCTGAAAGCCAAAAAAGAGAAGGCTGAAAGTGAAAAGGAATAGAGTCGGTCAAGTTAAAACTTAAAACTAATGACATTTCTTTCTAACAACTTTCGAGGTGCGGCAGAATGAGAATCGGTGACTTTCCATACAGAGAGAGAGATTGGGATTAGTTAATCTAATTTTTTGTTAAAATTTTTTTTATTAAAAGTGTGTTAAAATATATTTGTAATTTGAAAAAAAAAAAAAAGGTGAAGTTTTAAAAACTGTACATAAGAACTAAAATCAAAAAATTGAAACTAATGTCAAATAGACTCTTAAATATCAAAATCTAAATATCAAAACCTAGAAGCGAGAGTTAACAGAGCAACTATACCAAGAATCATAAGCAAAAGATTAATATTTACTAGTTTCTGAGCGCACGCTCATGCGCTTGCTTAAAAGGTCTTCTACTTTTTTAGTAAAGATTAATAATTTGCATTTATTATAATTTGGGATTTCTACTTTTTCTAATCAAAAAAAAAAAAAAAACACAAACACAAACAACGTGGGGTGAGTTTTGTAGATTGGAGAAGTTTTCAAACTAACAAAAGAGTGATCCTATTTTGTAGGGAATTAAAGAGTAAAACTAGGAATTTAAATTAACATAAAAGTAGGAGTTTATTAGAAGCAGAAAGACATTTTAACGTAGAAATAAGAATTTATTATTTTTGTCAATTTACTATTTTAACCCCATTTTTAAGTTTTAGATAGGGGTATTTTTTACAATAAAAAAAGTAATAACTAACTTTCTTTTGCTAATTTACTATTTTAATCTCATTTTTAAGTTATTGGTTAATTAATTTAGGGGTATTTTTGACCAAAAAAAAAAGCAATAACTAACTTTCTGAATCCTCTTAATATACACAGATATATATTGGTAAGAGAAAAAATATATAAATTGACTAATTGTGTAGCACACTCTTTAATATGAACACAAAAGGCATAGGAGAACATATGTCACTTATAGGCCTGTCCAACAAAACCGAAGACCCGACCCACCCAGCCAAATCGACCAAACCTAAACTGTCCGTCGTCCGACCTGACTACTTGGTGGTCGACGGCGGGTTCCTACCATCCCAAACCAATTTCGGCGGGTCGAGTGGCGGATCTTCCCTTCCACAACCCGATCCACCCGACCCGACCGTGATGTATAATCTTCAGTGCTCAGGGTTCTCGATTCTCTCACTCTTTCTCAGTCTTAAGGCTCTCTCTCACTCTCTCAATCTCTCAACATCTCCAATATGTGCCGATCCACATTGATATCTCAATATCGCCGAGCTTTCAACCTCCATCATTGCCAATCTGCGTCAACCTCTCAACCTCCATCATCACCAATCTGCGCCGAGCTCTCAACCTCCATCATCGTCAATCTGTGCTGATCTCTCAACCTCCATCATCACCGATTGCAAGTCCAGTTTCTATTTGTGTTCTCTGGATTTGTGGGTTACTGGTGTTTGGGTTTGTAAATCTATTCTTCAGTGTAGATTTGTTTTCTAAGATTTATGAAATTTGTGGTCTTTGATCTTTGTCTTTCAGCCAAAATCATATCCGACCGCTGTGCACTCGAGCCTAATCCAACTCGACCCATGATTTTTCACGGTCGGCGATGGGCAGGGACCGCCGCCCTGCCACCCAACCAAATCGGGTCAATTCCGGGTTGAGTACAAGCCCAAACTGAACTAACCTGTGGACACCCCTTGTCACTTATGATGTCATTGATAAGGGTAATCCTTCCGCCTAAAAGAGAAATATATTAAAAAATGCAAAAAGTTTTGCTACAAACGCATTTGGAGTCGTATATTGTGAATATCATTCTATTTTGGCTAGAACAATTGTAAAATCTAGTACAGGTATATAAACTGGAAACATAATCCCCTTTTTCCGCCCTGAATCAAATTTCAGCCCATTCAATTGTGTTTCAGATGATCCGGGTTGTTTCAATCAGTTTTGGCCAAAAAATACAAGATTTGGGCAGTATGAGTTAAGGTTATGGATTCGAATATAGAGAGCGAAAGAGAGTGTTAAATTATTGATTCTTGATACCATTGGAAAGCTTGTGTAACATAAGTTCTAAGGGACCAACTTTGGGTCATTTTGTGCTATGATAAAAAAATTCCGCTTATTTATTGTTGATTATTTCACAAGCTCACCAATTTTATGGACACATCAGCTGCCATTGATCAACCACTTAATTATTTTGAATTCATCACTTTTCTCCAGGCTAGCTTCGGATCAAATAAAGTCTCTTACGTCACATTAGTCACTACCATAGTTAATTCTTTCTCGTTGAAGGATTTGTATGACCATCTTTAATTTTAGCTTATGAATTTTGTCTCGAGCAAAATCAAATTTTTGATAGTGTTTCCCATCCAAAAAAAAAAAAAAAAAATCTTTGATGGTGAAATTGGAGTTTGACCAACACATAGTTGATTCCTGTGCATCCAGAGCAATGAGAGGATCATAGCAAAGTGATAAAAACTCGTGGACTTTCTTATACCATTTTATCATTCACGGTTGCTCTTATATTGATATTTTTTTAACATATATGAAAAATAAATGCTTAACAATATATGATGATGCACAAAAATAGTTAGTGAGTTGATCGTCCACACACGCACCCATAAAGGTATCTGAAGAACAAGAGAAAGAAGAACCAAAAAGGAGCATCGGTGGAGTGCCGACCAAAAACCCTCCCAAGGTTAAGTTAGTGATAGAATGAGAATCTCCGAGAACTCTAAAGTATGAGAACTAGGAAATTTCACGTACCTTGGGGGAGAGGTGGTCTAATGCTTATATAATGATGTGGAGTTAATTGAGATCCCTTGAAACGCAAAATCTTTCCTTGTGGAGAAGATTTGGAGTTAAGGCTCCGAGATTCTAGGACTTTCCTTACTATATCGAGAAGATACAAACGTGGAATAGGGTCTTTGGGCAGGATGTGCAAGTTATTTCCATGTAGGGGTTTATGATTGGAGAACACATAAAGGTTCATGGGGCCTAACGTATTCAACTGTGGGGCTCATACAAATCCATCCGTCGGTTCAGGCATCATCCCCCTATCGCTCTATACTTCAAACCTATCTGTCAACTTTTATGCGCCTACCACCCGTCAAATAGGTATCCAACAGATCTCTATGAAGCTAACGAATCTCTATGAAGCTGACAGATTCCTATGGAGGTGGGGTAGGATGTCTGTCCCGACAAACCATCAGGTGAGGTGTTTTCATCCTGACGAGTCGAAGATTTTAAGAAAAACATTTATGCCGAAAATATCCTTATCAATATATAAAAATTTAAAAAAAGTCCTAGTTGGATGCGTGGTATATCTTGTCACAAAACCTTCCTACATCTGGCCACTTATTATTATCAAGAAAAAAAAATTTAAATGTTCTACGTAAGCATTGCCAATGCTAATAAGGGATTAAGGTTATTAAGGCTCAAAAAAAAAAAAAAAAAAAAAAAAAAAATGGAAGCGAGATTTTTAAATAATATGAAGTGCCAATGCTCTCCTTTGTTAAATTCTCTAGCACTTTTTGAACCATATATTTCAGAAACTCTTAAATAGTACAATGCTTTCCTTGTCCAAGTTTAAAAAATCATTCAACTCTTGGGTTTTACACTTCGCTCTTTGCATCTTCCAGTCTTTTTTGCTTAAGAAATTTGACGAGGCCTTCAAGAGCGACATCGTTATCGTCACTCTTCAAAAGTTCCTCTGCAATTTCAGCTGGCGTAACCTCTGCATTCTCCAACAATCCTTCAATCTCTTTAAAGAGTCGGTGGTCACCATTGATACCAAGATAATTAGAAGCTAACAACTTGAACCCATCCATGGTGCAATATGACATGTGCAAGTGCATGTCCATACGGCCTGGGCGCAACAAAGCAGGATCAAGCCGGTCCTTATGATTGGTGGTGAACACAATAATTCGCTCGTCTCCACAACTTGACCATAATCCATCTATGATGTTCAATAAACCCGATAGTGTGAACTGAAAATTAACATGATAGGAAATAATGTTAGATAAAATCATAAGACAATGTCATTTAATTTGAATCATAGTGGTACCGCTAATGGTTGTTGACAATGTTCATAGCACATGTATCTAGTTAATGATGTATTCAATGGATAAAACTCCAATTTTCATAGAGCCTAAGAGAAATTATTGGTAGGCAACCTTATCATTATTTCGAGAAATTCCAAAAATGTTATAATTAAAATTTATCATAGGGTCCGTTTGGAATGATCTTATTGTTGCTGAAACTGAAAACTGAAAGTACTGTAGTAAAATAATTTTTAAATGTGTGAATAGTACCGTAAGACCCATTTTTAATATTTTTTTAGCACGTAAACAGTGATAAACAGTGATTTTTGTTCCCTGCACAGTGAACCGTGTGAGGTTACTGTTCATGCACAGGGAAAAAAAATCTGAAAATACAAAATCTTAAAACACATACGCCCACCCCAAACACACACATAATCACTCATAGTCCATTTCAATCCAATAAATATATGATATTAGATTCAACACACATTCTCACAACACATACTTATCAAATCCAATCCACATAAGAATCACACGAAATCTATTTTAAGTGTACAATAATCTAATTACCATACAAATATATATATATATATATATATATATTGTTTAGAGTAATCGAAACTAGTTTTTATGAGAATAAAGAATGCTAACCTTGGAGGAAGAATTCTTAGAGTTATCCTCTTCCTCTCGATCTTCCAACTCTGCACTGCAATCTATATCCTCAATTACCAGTATAGAACGATTAGATGTGGAAAGCAATATCCTTCTCAACTCTGAATCTGAGTATATGTTTGAAAGGTTCAAATCATAGATATTAAACTTGAGGTAATTAGCCATGGCAGCAATCAAGCTTGATTTACCAGTACCCGGAGGGCCATAAAGCAAATACCCTCGCTTCCATGCCTTGCCAACCTTCTTATACAACTCCTTCCTTCTGACAAACCTGTCCAAATCATCCTTGATCATCTTCTTCACCTCTGGGTCCATTGCCAACTTCTCAAACGTAGCTGGATGTTCAAGATTAATAGAACCCCATTCACTATAACCTTCATCATCACAACCACGACAATCACGGCTATAAAGCCTTACCTCCTTTTCTTCTTCTTTTATAGTCTCAGAACTAGTTATTACATAAGGTAAATAAGAGTCTAGGACAACATTTTTGAATTTCTTATCAAAGGAAAGCTCAATAAATTTCTGACGATCATGACGATGCTCTCCTTTTTCAGAAAACTTCCATTTGAGCTTAATGTTTTCAAAGCAATCAGTAATCTCCTCACCCGTTACAACATCAATGGTTGATTTCTTTTGCCTAATGGTTTTGCTTACTTTGAGACGTTCTGTTGAGTCGCTAATCTTGGTACGTAGGTAAATTGTGGCAGCTTCATAAATTTGATTGGTACCGATACCACAGTTCTCTTCAACGACGAGAGTGAGTTGAGAAGATTGAGGAGTAAAGAAGTAATGTTGAAAGATGGAGAAGAGATAAGAGCGGAATTGAGGAGGTACGAGTTCATTTACCATGGATCTTACTAGCATCACAATAGCACTAATGGAGGCATAGGCTGAGAACAATGTTGTCAATGATATAGGCATCTCTTTTAGAGAAAACATCGTTTGAAGGTAAGGTTGTCTACCAATCACCACTTCCAAATCCTATAAAAATGAGAGTTTTGTATGTTAGATCACTTAGACAAAACTCATAAATTTGTTGGGATAAATCCAATCCCATTTATATGTAAATTAAATTTAAATATAACATAAAAGGTGCGTTTGTCTTGCGCGTCCACATCCACGCGTCTGGCATTTTCAGCTTTTTTTATTTTTTTAACCAGCGCCTATTGCATTGTTCATGGGACATGAATAGTGCAAATAATTTTTTTATTATTTTCAGTTTTCAGTAAAATAAGCGGTATTCAAACGCACACAAACACCAAGAAAATCAACCACACCCTAGAAAAATCACAAGGCAAATCCAACCAATCCATCATAATAAAATAGAAATTACAATACTTTATAATAAATTAGGAAAATACAATAATACCTCTATAAGAATAACAAAATCTCCACTTTGAATACTTCAATGCTATGTCACTATATGGTCGTAGCACCCGAAAAACCCTATAGAGAAAACCCTCAATTTTTCTCTCGTATATGGTTTGAATGAAAGAATTCTCACAAAGTGGCGCTTCTCTATATTCAACACGCACACCCCTTTATAAAGATAAAGAACACCATGCGAACTTGCGCAGCACGCTCATTTAAGAAGTTATCACACCCACGTTCCTTAAACACTAAGATTTTTCTCTTTCAGCCATAAATACACATGGTTCGATTTTAGGTTTGTTATTTCACAATAGAAGTATTCTATTTCCCATATAAAAATAAATAAATAAATAAAAATTTAAATAAAATAAAAGACTCTAAATCCAACCGACTCACAAGAAAAGTTTAATTGACATGCACCCACTCTTTTATTATTTATTGCAAAATTTGCCATGGATTGTTATTTGGAAAATAAACTATGATGGATTTAAAATAAATGAACGTTGATATTAAAGCAGTGACAAGATAATTAAGTATAAATTAATGAATTTCATATTATCAATTATATTGTAAACATGAAAGAAATTAAAGTATTATATATAAAAATGGAAAAAATTAAAGGATTTACTATCCTAAGAGCATTTTTGTTAGTAAAATATTTTAGTAAAGTTTTATGAAAAAAATAATAATAATTAATACTTTGACAGATTTTTATATTTACTGTAAAAATATAAAAATTTCAGATTTTTAGTATATATCAATTCAAAAATATTATCTGTAAACTTAGGAACTAAGTAATATTAAGAGTTAAGACTAACTTCTTGTTTTCCAAAAAAAAAAAAAAAAAAGATAAATTATTCACATGACCTGTTAGGGATATATGGAAACTTATAATATTCTGCATACAGCTTATTCATACCATATAAAAAGAATTTGCATAATATCTTGTCAAAAACAAAAGAAAAAGAATTTGCATAATATAATATAATATAAGAGTAAATTAATTACCAAAAACCAAATTAAGAAAAACATTCAAGTTTGACATTGAGAACATACCGTTATTGGATATTCTTGACTAACGAGGTACCATATACTTGGCCACGAAGTAATCCATCATGTAACATATGGGAATTCTCAACCCCCAAAAAAAAAAAAAAAAAAAAAAAAAAAGGTCAGAAATATATGGAAAAATCGGATCAAAATGCTTCTAGGAAACTCTACCAAATAAAGTTCTTTAAATAATTAAATCTGACCCTTCTTAAACAAGGGTCATAAGCCATTTTGTATTTGCATTAGCAATACAAATTTAGGATCACCATTTTGGACCTGTTAAAGACTCAAGGCCTCAAGGGTCATACACCTTTTTTTTTTCTCTCTCTCTACCGTGTGAAAAGAAGACAAATGAGAAATGCAATGGTCATCACTCATCACTAAACCAATGATATCTTAACATAGACAATATAACTCAAAGCTACTTCTTTTATTGTAACTATTCCTCACACTTAAAAGTTTTTTTCCTTGATTAAAAATTGTTTAAAAAAGAATCTTTGTAATTTTTTTTTTTATGAATAGAATATTTGTAATTCTGAAAATTCTCCCCCGCACACACTATATAAAGGCTTCAACAATATTGCAAATTTCATATACATTCCAAAGCAAACCGTTTACCAATATATTGAACAATGTTTATCACAAAAATCCCTTTCTCTTTTTACTTGCTAACCTTTATTTTCCTTCCGCAAAGTGCTTTTAGGTTGGAGTATAAATGTTTAGGCGTGCGAAATTCCACAGTGACCTTTATGGTACAAATTTGAATGAGCTTTTCAATTATCTTTCCTATGAAGTCCCTGCCAATGGTTTTGCACTCGGCACAAAGGGCCATGATGCAGACAAAGTTTATGGGCTTATATCGAAGAGAAAGATTGCCAAAGTTGTATTGCTAATGCAACAAACGAAATTCGGTCACTTTGCCCAAACTCTAAAGGTGCAATAAAATGGAGCCAGAATTGCACATTGAAGTACCATAATGTGGATTTCTTTGGCCATATTGACCATGAGACATGGTTCTTCACAAAGGACCCGCAAAACTTGACTGATTACCAATCGATTCGCCAAAAGAAAAGTGAGTGGTTGACCCAACTCGCTGGCCAAGCTTCTATAAACCCACCAATGGTTTTATTCGGACAATTGGATATTGGTGAGAGTAACAAACTCAACGGGTCAGTTCAATGCACTAGAGACCTTTTAAGCTTAGACTGTATGAAGTGCCTAAGTTATTCAATTGGGTTTCTTCCAAAATGTTGTGACTCGAGAAAAGCAGTGCGGTTGTTTAGTGGGACTTGTGAACTTAGATTTGAGGCTTACTATAACAAAGCTTAAAGATGGAAGTTGGAGTATCCTGGGATAACAATGATAAGATGTAATGTGTATTTGGAATATACAACAAGTCTACAACTATAATATATAAGATAGTGGGTGATGAATTTTAGTACTTTAAGATATGGTTGGTGATAAACCTTTTTCCTTTATTGCATGTGTTAACAAGTTTTATCTGAACTAGTGCACAGTTGAATAAGATTTGCTGTAGTTCCTTTAGTTTTATTTTTCAGGAATCATTAACAAGTGCAATGTATGAAAAAATTCAATAAAGTGCTTGTTTGGCCTTATTTTTCACTAATCTTTAACCAATATGAGAAGAAAAAAAAAATATCAACGAAATATTTGTCTAGCCTTGTGATTTTTCAAGGTAAATTTTTGTTACTTTTTTATTCCCTTGTTTGGAAGTTTTAATGGAGAGAATGAAATGAGTAGAAGGGAACATTCATTCCTCTATATTCTCTCCAAAGAGTCAAAACTCTCAAATTTTCATTCCTCCAAAATTTGGAGGAATTAAAGAGAATGAAATTAGATTTAATGAATTTTTTACTAAAACTTTCAAAATACACTTATATATTCAGCTCTTTTATTTTAAAATAAAATTCTAATAATAATATTGTTATAAAATGATTTCATTAACTTTCCTCTATATTATTCTCAAACAATGTTACTTATATTTTATCCATTTTCATTCCTTTATTTTAAAACATTCAAATAAAATTACTTAATTTCATTACATTTCCTTAAAAGTTACCATGGTTTTTGAGTAAAGTTGTAATGTGTTTTTGTGTTAGAACCCATTTCCTCCTCCCTTGTATGTGTATGTATTTCTTTCTCCCAAAAAAAAAAAAATTTGCAATTGTCTCATATTACTTAAGATAGTATGTTGTGTGTAGTATAACTTGTAACACCCTCCCTTAAAAGTTGTCATGACTTTTGAATAGAGTTGTGGTGTGCCTTCGTGTTAGAACTTCTTTCCCTTTTCTTGTATGTATGTTTGTTTCTCAAAAAAAATTTACATTACATTCTTTTATTTTTCATTCCTTTCCCTTAATTAAATATAATTCATTTCATTCTATTCCTTTATAATCATTCCATTTATTCCTTTATGAATTTCCCATTTTAAAGGAGGTGGGAGTGCCATGTGTTCTCCCAGTTACCACTTTTTTTTAAGACTACCACCTAGATTACCTAAAGCATGTGATTGAAAGTATAATTCTTGGTCTTTCTATGTAGAGAATGAAAATTAAAATACATTTTCGGCCAATTAATATATTTCTTGATTAGTATGGATATTGTTGGTTGTGAACATTTTAATGTGTTTCTCTCCTTTTTCTCAACAAAAAAAAAAAAAGTGTTTCTCTCTATGAAATTAATAGTACCTTCATTAATAATAATAACAATAACCTTAACAATATAATCAAATTTTTTTTGGTAATTTATTCCAAAAAGCAATAATTTAGACCAATATTATCCAAATAGGCAAACACTTAACTGTGCTTTCAAAAATAAAAACTATATTTTTCACTTTTTTATCAAATACTTATTTGTGATTTTAAAAATTACCCATTTGGTATCCCTATTTGAGTAACAATTTTCACATTTCAAACGCACTTATACACATTTTCACACTTTTTCACCCACACGTATTTCAAAAAACTACAAAAATCTCATCTCAAACTACTCTATCAAACACCCCCTAAGTTTTCATAACGTACATTCCAAAATTGCTATTCTTTTTAATCGCACATTTTAAAACAACTAATCCAATCAGACCGAAAATACTATACTCTCTAGGTAGGTTTCAATTAAGTCAAATAATAAAGTCTCTTGTTATTATAAATTTTAAAACTTTTACTACTTTCCTATGGCACACTCTTGGGGATGTTAAACTTCATTGATAGTGTATGTGGAGATGACAGTATCTTTGTATTCACTATCAACCACAAGGATCAACTTGACCTTGCGTTGTTAAATCCTGGTCGCATGGACATGCACATTCGTTTGACCAATTGAACCATTAAGGGGTTCAAGCTCTTGGCTTCCAATTATCTTCACATTCATCACCCACTCTTTTGAAGAGAGTGAAGTGAAGGCTCAATAGAGAATGTCAATGTTCGCTTTTTGTCAAGATTTATTAGAATATTGTCATTAACACACTCCAAAAGACATTGTTTAGAAAAGAAAATTAGAAAAGATGCCATCGCTTTTTAGGCAGTTTATTTTATTTTATTTTTTAAATTGACAGCCTACAACAAAAATGACATTGATTATTGTTAGAGACGAAGGTATAAATTGCATGTTTTGAAAATCAAGGGACTAATTTAACTTATCTCAAACTTGTAGAGTATATAAAATTATAAGGCTAAAATGCAAAGCATATCCCTAAAGTTTGGGAGTCACTGAATTTTGCCTCCTAACGTTTCAAAATTTTAATCCGAATCTCTAATGTTATGGGACATTTTGATTGGCAGTCCCTCCATGAATTGTTTTGCTAATGTTTCTATTAAGTAACACTAAACTTGTGATGTGTGTTATTTGATCTAATTAAATTGTGACACGTAAATTTTATTATTCTACGTCGAATAAATAACCTAAAAACTTTAAATAATTAAAATTAAAGTCTATAAATTCAAATTATATAAACTAAAATAAAAAAATAAAATAATTCAATTTTTTGTCCTTAACATTTTTTAGGTATCCAAAAAAATAAAAATAAAAATCTCAACATCAAATCCAACCCAATTCCATCTCAATTAATCCTCAAACAACAATAATCAAAATAATTAAAGAACAAAAATCACAACTACACCATAAACCATAGAAGTTGAATATGTTCTTTGCAAGGCTTCTTTGGAATTTTAATTTCTACAGTTGGATAATAAAGTGGATGAGGTGGCAACATCCCATTAAAACAAAAGGAGATACTTCTAATTTAGAATTGGATACAAGTCGAAACTTTATTCTAAATAGCTTTCTAAACTAATAGTCAACTACTATGTTGTATGTTAATATTGAACAACTAAGCTAAATGCATATTTGGAAGAGTTAGTAGAATAAGGGTGCATTAAGATTCAGATCAAGTAAATTAGAAGGGCTTTGTTGTTATTGCACTTTATATGTTTTATAAAATGCTTCTCTGAGAAGTTTAGTTCTAAGACAATTTGATTATTGGAAATGCTAAAATAAAAGGTTTGGAGTTTTTGAATAATGTAATTTTAAAGCCATAATAAAGATACAACTTGATTTTTGAATTTTGTATTGAAATTTTATCAACCATTGATTTAGATCAAAAGCTTGCATTTCCCTATTATTTTTCATTTAATTTTGGGGATTTGAGAGGCACTAAAATGTGAGTTTTATTCAATTGATTTACCTGATTAGTAGAAGCTTTCAATTGTGAAATTGATTTTTTTTAATGTATGTTATTTCTTACCCTTTTTTTTCATGCTATATTAAGATAGGAGTTTGGGAAGAGTGAAGAACATTGAAGAGAAGGATGTTGTCCAAGTTAGTCCCCCAAAAAGACCAATTAGATCGTATTTAATTTATTAGTAAGATTCAAGCGATTCATTATATATCCACTTATATTATTTTCCTTATAATTTTATTTAAAATAATCTAATTTATTAGATTTGGATTTGCAATAAAAAGCAAATAGAATCTATGAAAGCTAAAGGCATTGTTAATAAGATAAGCATAGCTATAAGTTGAATAATACTTATATTTTTAAGGTAATTGTTATTATTTAATTGACATATTCATGAACATATTACTTGAGTATGAATATCTAACATTACAGGTTAAGAATGAGATAAAAGAAAAGTTGAGAAATCTTGACAAAGACTCTAAATTAGAGTTCAAGAAAGCAGCATGTGAGAATTCTAAAAATTATGCCAATTTGACTAGTAACATTCATTGGAAATCACATAAATTATTTACCTATGAAACTTTTAACATGCATTACTATATAGTAAATTTCGTTATGAAACCACTTTTGTTCATTATATGATGCTAGTTTCAATAGATACTTAGTGTACCCCTAATCGTATTCGTAACAATTTAAATGAAAGACAAAAATCTGTCATTCAAGAGTTGGGTTTGGAAATTTTTTGGATTTAATGTTTATAAAATTGGATAGATATTTATGCAAATGGTTAATTGATAATTTTGACCTAAATTTGTGCGCATAGGATCTTTGTGGTAAGATGTTACCGATATCCATTGGAGATGTAAGACATATTCTAAGAACAAAGTCAAAGGGGGTTGATGTATCTACTATTGCGAGTCCAAAAGAGATAAATCATATAAGCCAAAACATGGGCTAAATGTGGAAAGGGATCTACCAATTAACCTTTTAGAAAGTAAGTTGTAGGAGATGAAAACATTAGGAAATGAATTTGTGGGTTATTATTTGTTGTTTGTATTAGGTACTTTATTATGTCCCACAACAAAACCTTATATCAAATGGTCTTTTATTTCAATTCTCCATGATATTGAAGAGATTAAAAACTTGAATTGGGCAAAGTTTGTGTTGGATTTTTTCAATCAAGGTGTGAGTAAATATAAAGACAAGAATCATGTTAGCATTAATGGTTGTGTGCTATTCTTAATGGTAATTTGTAACAAATAATTACATTCAAGAATACGATGTTGTTTATTAAATTTCTATGACTCTTTTGATTAAATTTCAACAACCATTTTATACATATTGCAGTTGTTTTATTTTGAGCATGTTAACCTTGAAATGAATGTTGAACATGTGTCCAAATGACTTTGGACACATTTTATTTCTAGGGAAAATAAGAAGTTAAGCAAATACATGGCCAAAGTCATTTGGGCATGCGTTCAAAATTCATTTTAATGTTAACATGCTCAAAATAAAACAATTGCAATATGTATAAAACGGTCATATATAGAAATTTAATAAACAAATCATATTCTTGAATGTAACTATTTACTACAAATTACCATTAAGAACAACATGCAACCATTAACGCCAACATGATTCTTGTTTTTATATTTGTGCCAACCTTGAATGAGAAAATCCAACATGAACTTCACCCAATTCAAGTTGCTAATCTCGTCAATATTATGGAGAATTGAAATAAAAGACCATTTGACATATGATTTTGTTGTGGGACATAATAAAGTACCCAATAAAATAGCAAAAAAAAACCCACAAATCCATTTCCTAGTGTTTCCATCTCCTTCAACTTACCCTCTAAGAGGTTAATCAGTATACCCCCTCCACATTTGGTCCATGTTGTTGGCATATATGATTTATCTCTTATGCGCTCATAACAATAGATACATCAACTCCCTTTAATTTTAATCCTAGAAATATTATACATCTCCAATGAATATCGGTCACATCTAACCAGAAATATCAAGTGCATACGAATTTACGTCAAAATTATCAATTGACCATTTGCATAAATCTCTATCCAATTTTATAAAACTTAAATCCAAAAAACTACCAAATAAATGACAGATTCTTGTATTTCATTTAAATTGCTAACCATTATACGAACACGATTAGGGGCACACTAAGTATCTATTGAAACTAGCCTTATATAATGAACAAAAAAGGTTTCATAATAAAATTTAATACATAGTAATGCATGTTAAAAGTTTCATTGGTTAATACTTACTTTACATGATTTGCAATGAATGTTGTGTCAAATTGCCATAATTTTTAGAATTCTAATTTAGAGTCTTAATCAAGATTCATACACTTTTCTTCAATCTCATTCTTAACCTGTAATGTTAGATATTCATACTCAAGTAAGATGTCCATGAATATGTCAACTAAACAAAAACAATAACCTAAAAAATTTAAGTATTATTCAACTTACAACTATGCTTATCTTATTGACAGTGCCTTAAACTTTTATAGATTCTATTTGCTTTTTACTGCAAATCCAAATTTAATGAATCAAATTATTTTAAATATAACAAAAATAATATAAGTGGATATATAATGAATCGCTAAGATTTTACTAATAAATTAAATATGATCCAATTAGTTTTTTCGGGGGACTAATTTGGAGAACATCCTACTCTTCAATGTTCTTCACTCTACCCATAAAAAACAACATAAACAACAACACAACAACATACGTTAAAAAAAAAAAAAAAAAAAAAATCAATTCCACGGTTGAAAGGTTCTACTATTCAAATAAATCAGTTGAATAAAACTCACACTTTTGTGCCTTTCAAATTGCCAAAAATTAGATGAAAAATAATAGGGATATGCAAGTTTTTGCTCTAAATCAATGTTTGATAAAAATTCAAAAGCTAAGTTGTATCTTTATTATTGTTTTAAAGTTACACGTTATACAAAAAGTTCAAACCTTTTATTGTTGCATTTACAGTAATGAAATTGTCTTACAACTAAACTTCTCAAAGAAGCATTTTTATAAAACATATTAAGTGCAATAATAAAGAAGTCATTCTAATTTACTTGATCTTAATCTTAATACATATACCTTATTCTACTAAGTCATCCAAATAGACATTTAGCTTTATTGATCAATATCAACATATAACAGAGTAGTCAACTATTAGTTTAGAGAGCCATTTAGAATAAGGGTCCAGTTTGCATCTAATACTAAATTAACAATAGATCTCTTTTTATTTTAATGGGATATTGCCATACCATCCACTTTATAATCCATCTATAAAGATTAAAACATAACTCCAAGTCATTTATTCTTTTTCTTTTCTTTTCTTTTTGGTTTTTGATGATGTGCTCATTTTTTTTCTTTAACTTTATTATCCATCTATTAACTTTTTAAAAAACATTAATAATAATAACAAAATAACATTGTCAACAATGTAGTTGCTAACAAAACATTTTTATTATGAGTTACAATGTCTGCTTTTATTCTCCAAAGAAACTCAACAAGTAAAAAAATTAGGAATTAGGTTATAGGAAAATAATGCTATTACTAATGCTTGACTGCACTCAATGGAAAGTAACCGAAACAAACTCAACCCAGAAGAAGTCATAGGCACTACCAAATATATCCCCAAACAAATTTTTAACAAGTTTTGGCCCCAAGTGGAAGGGCAGGGGAGATTCAAACTAATAAATAGTCACCAAATATATCCACAAAGTGAAATTTCCATTGATGTAAAAGAAGATTTACAAAGACATAAATACAACTAATTGAATCAACATTGCAATTGCTAGCAAAACATTCTTATTATGAGTCACAATGTCCTATTTTATTCTCCACAGAAACTCAACAAGGAAAAAAAAAAAAAAACAGGAATCATGTAGCAGTAAACAACTCCCTTGGTTTAGGTGGTTGGTCCTAGGCTCCTAGGATGTGCCTTTTTCAAAGACAAATTATTGTTGCAATTTTGTGATTATGTATGACTACCTTGGTTGTTTTAATGAGTTGGCATGCTCTTTGCTAGGACAAATCTATCATGGGTTTAAAAAGAAGGCATGCCAAGTGCTTGAGGAAAGTTCTCATTGAATTTCAAATAAGAGCTTCTCTGTTTGGACCATGTTTTGGTTCTTAGTTGTTGTTACATCATAGCATAGTTTGATATTCAGAAACCTCATTATGGGCATTCTTCTAGTGTCTGGTTTTTTTTTTTTTTTTTTTTTGTATTTGCGTGAATATTCATACGTAAATTTGAACCAAACAAGGGCTAGTCAATATTCAATCCAACATCTTCAATGAAACCCAAAATCTTAACGGACTCTTATAATCCAAATCAACTTTCAAAACAAAGTTAACAAACAACACCTAAATCAATTAAAAACATTGGCGGATCAGTAACAATGAATAAAAGTTAAGAAAATTCACTGTATATCATGCGCTAATAGTAAAAAAAATAAAAAATAAAAATAAAAAAACCTCAATATTCCGTTCATTGATACTAAATCAATTTAGTCGAGGAAAAAGAGAAAGAGAACTGACCTTTTTGACGGACTCAATGCTCTAGGCTAACACCGTCGCAGGGCAGTGAGCGGCTGGAATTGAAAATTACTCTGTTTTTTCCTCTTTTGTTGGTCTTGCTCGTGCCTCTGGGTTCCTATAATTGGTTTTGGAAGAGAAGAAGTATATAAAAAGAGAAGAAGCGTAGAGAGACAGAGGCGTGGAGAGAGTAGAAGACTATAAAGCGTACAGTAAAAAAGTACGGTAGAAAACCATATGATGATTTTTTTTTTTTTTTTTTTTTTTTTTTTTTTTTGGGGGTGGGGGTGGGTTTAAGTACATGACCTACTTTACAAATAATTAGCCTTGTCACATGCATTTTCTTTTTTAAGTAGTCCTATTTGGTAGAAAAAACTGTATTTTTTAATTTTTTTATCTATATATTAAGAGTTTGTATTAAGAAGATTCAGAAAGTTAGTTTTTTTTTTCTGTAAAAAATATCCGTAAATTAATTAACCTAAAACTTAAAAATTGGGTTAAAATAATAAATCATGGATTCATAAAGTTAGTTATTACTTTTTTTTTTACTGTCAAAAATACCCTAAATTACTAAACCTAAAACTTAAAAATTGGGTTAAAATAGTAAATTGACAAAAATAATAATTTCATACTTCTACGTTAAAATATCTTTCTACTTCTAATAAATTCCTATTTCTACGTTGATATAAATTCCTAATTCTACTCAATAGCTAAAAAAAATTCTCCATTCCTACTTTTACGTTGATATAAATTCCTACTTCTACTCAATAGCTTAAGATTGTACACAGAACAGATGTGTTTATGAACAGTTAAAAGTCTTAAATTTTAGATGAGTTTTTTTTTTTTTTAGAAAGAAATTTTAGATAAGTTATGTAAGGACCCATTTTGAGTTCCTAACCCAAAAGATAGATAGACTTAGGTCCAAAAAGCCAACAATGAATTTGTAGAGAGTGGGTTGGAAAAACTGAACTTTGGTTAATTAAACAACAAGTTAGGTAGGCTTGATGACTAAAGAGTGAAAATATTCAAGCTTAAACTGAAGAAAAAGTGTCCTCGGCAAAATCCGAGGAGCTTAGTTCTTATAATATTTTCAAGTATGATTACAAGGCTTGCTCTAGATAGCTACAATGTTTCTTGCTTGAATTTTTCGATCCCTTTGTCTCACTACCCCCTTCTTCTCTTATACTGTCTCTCCTTCTCATCTCCGCCTTCCACATGCATGCCAAATGGTTTGATGTTGATACTTGTCCCATCAGCCACTCTCATAAGTCTCCAAACAATGGCTATAAAGCTGAAAACCACTGTTCAGGCATCACCTTCACATTGATGCTGCCAGAGAGTTAGCTGCAATACATTTAATGCGGATGTAGCAGCTTTCTCTCAAGATATTTTAGGGCTTTTCCTTATCTGACGTCTCTACAATGTTTATCTGCTTCAACTGAATTTCCAGGATTGCTACCCTTGTTAACAAACCATCTTTTAGGACCTTGGTTTTGTCTAGCCGAGGACGCATTCGTCCTCCGCCCACCTTCACGAGCCATTATCACCAAAGCTAACCTTCTTATTCATTAACACGGTCCCTTCTAACGAAGACATCCCCTCATCGAACAGATCCTTGTCCTCGGCTTGGGCCACAAGCCCAATATACAAGTAGATATTGGACTCCTGGGCCCAAGAGCCCTACAAGTTAAAACTTAAGATTTTTAAGTTTTTACTTATCTAAAATTTTAAAATTTAGTTAAGGAGTAACCGAGTAAGAACCATGTATTTGGTTTTGTTTTTTTTTTTTTTAAATGCTGGATGACTTTATTATTATTATTATTTTTTAAAGTGATAATTGATTGTCCTAACCAATTTTTATTAAGTCTTAAACGTATAGGTGTAAGGAACGTTTTTTTTTTTTTTTTTACTAATAGCAACAGATGTGTTTATGAACAGTTAAAACTCTTAAATTTTAGATAAGTTTTTTTTTTTTTTTTTTTTTTTTTAAGAAAGAAATTTTAGATAAGTTAAAACTTAAGATTTTTAGGGGTTGTTTGGTAGATAATTTCAAACACATGTTTTCAGTTTTCAAACAACATTACATGCATTTTTCACACACTTTTTCACTCACACATATTTCTAAAAAAATTGAAAACTGTTGTTTAAATACACGTACCAAATGGGCCCTTAAGTTTTTACTTATCTAAAATTTTAAAATTTAGTTAAGGAGTAACCGAGTAAGAGAAATTTCTAAACAATTTAAAAAGTTTTATTTTATTAAAAAAAAAAAAAAAAAAAAGATAAGGATTAGAAGTTAAGGCTAATGGTGTGTTTGTTTGGAGGTGAAATAGGGTGAATGAAAAACTTTGGAGAGAAAATGAGAAGGAAAGCTTTTTTGAGTGTATTTGGTTAGGTGGGAATAAAAGAAAATAAATGGTGGGTCCAGGTGTTTTCTCCCCGGACCCACCAAAAAGTTTTCTCTCCAAAATAAAGAGAAAACTGAAGGGAGAAAATAGAACTGTTTAATAGAAAAAAATGCCCATGTCCAGTCCCTATCTTTTTTTTTTTTTTTTCCTTGTTTGTTTTTTGTGCTGAGCACATTGCCTTTTTTTTTTTTCTTTCCTCTGCACGTTGCTTTTTTTTTTTTTTCCTTTTTTTTCTTTTTTTTTTTTTTGATTTCCTGGACAAGGGGTGGCGCTTTTTTTTTTTCTAGGCTGTAGGTGTGATAATTGTTTTGTTTTTTTGTTTAACTAGACATGATTTTTTTTTGGGACATGATTTTTATTTTTTAATAAATTGGATGATTGCTCTTTTTTTTTTTGGTTGCTTGTCACTTTTTTTATTTTAATTAGACATCATTTTTTAACAAGAGTGTATAAGTAAATTTATATAAACTCATTTTTCCCATCTCTCCACTTTTCCACTCCCAACCAAACAAAAATGAGATAAATTAAAATTTTTTCTATCCTCCCACTTTTTCATCCTCCTACCATTTTTTATTCTCTCACTTTTTCACCCCTCCAACCAGATGGACCTTAAGAGTACAGCTTGACTTGCGCAATTCAAATGGGAGAATGTGTGTGTGGTGGTGGAAGTTTTTATTTGTGTAGAAGTTGAGTATTTTAAATTTTAAATTAAAAAAAAAACTAACTTTCATGTTTATCTTAATCTATAAAAGAATTAGTGTCTGCTATTTATTCATAGAATATTTAAAGTCTATCTATTACTTCTTCTTTTTTCAAATTGTTGCAAATCGGTATAATATTATGTTATGTACCATCAGATTTTTATAAAGTACTACAAAAAACTCATTAAATTTTCATCACACCCCTAGGTTTATTTTTGTGATTCAAAAATATAATAATTCCAAATTATAATAGATGTAAATTATTAAAATTTACCCAAAAAATAAAAAAGCCTCTGACCACGCGTGTGAACACATGCTCAGAGGCTAGTATATATATAATTTTTATTTTGAAAATCTAATTTATAAGTGAATAAATCAATTTGAAAATTAATAGAAAAGTGATCCTATTTTTAGGCAATATTTTAGTGAGGGTTAGAATTTACCGAATTATCCTTTAATTTTATCTCTACTTAAATATAAGAGTATAAGGATATTTTTAAATTAAAAAATGAGAAATTCAAATAGAAAAAAATCTCTTAAATAATAGTATAGATAATAGTATAGATGAGTATGTGCTCAAATTAAATGAACGGTCAACATAAAAACAATACTAAATTAAAGGTTTCGGTATGATTTAAGTAGGTACCGTACCATAAAAAAATAAAAAAAAATGGTACGGTGGGAAGACCTAGAAAGAATAGGAATATATTGATTCCCACGAGAACGAGAACATCGTAAGTTAGTTGGTAATGTTTGACAGAACAGAACAACAGCCAAACAAAAGAGAATATGCGAGAATCAAACCAACGAGTTATGACTGATGCTTCACTAAACCGTCATTAAACACCTAAACCCTTCAACCACCCTTCCACCGTTTCTTGTTCTACAACTACTGCACCAAAATATATATAAAACCCGTGTGTGAAGCATTGTGATTTTCACTTCACTTTCACATAGAGCCTTTTGGGTTTTGTGTGTTTCATTCGAAGTTTTAAACTTGCAGGTGTTTTTATTCATTTTGACAAACAATGGCAACCAAGAGGAGTGTTGGAGAGTTGAAAGAGAGTGATCTGAAAGGGAAGAGAGTGTTTGTGAGAGTAGACCTGAATGTGCCTTTGGATGATAATCTCAACATAACTGATGATACAAGGGTCAGGGCTGCAATCCCCACTATCAAGTACTTGATAGGCCATGGTGCCCAAGTCATTCTCTCTACTCACCTGGTAACTAATCCTAATGAGTGATCCTTTTATTCTTGTTCTATTCTCTAGTACAAAGTTGATATCTCTTAAAATTGCTGATTGTTGTTTTGTCTTATTATGGAATTCTTGGGTTTTATTGATTGGCGCCCACTGCTATTGTTTATTTTTGGTCTATGATTGTTTGAAATTTTCGTTATAGTGTTTTCTGTTATTGCTGATATATGATAATACTGTCTATATTGAATCTGAAATTATTCCTTAAAGAGGGTGACAATCTGAAGCATAATGTAAGTTTTTGACAGTAAGTGGTTGGCCGTACAAGAATATGTCACTAAAAGCAATACAGTTATAGCACAAATTATCTGATTATAATTCAATTTTTTTTCCTGAATCTAGATATGTATGACCTTGTCATTCTGAATTTGTTCTCCAGTCTGTCTAATTGGAGAACTAGAATTGAATATGCCTACTAGTCCAGATCAAGAGAATGAAAGATAAAGAAATAGAATTGATGGAAGAGGAAGGAGAAGAATTTTGTAAAACTAGGGCCAAGCAAGCCACCCAATCTTAAGTACTTTTAAAATAAATAAATAATAAATAAAATCATTTCTGATTTAAGGCTTATATGAGTTTGTAGTTCCTGAATTTGATGGATGGTTTAAGTATATCTTTTTTGAAAGTTGCCAAAGTGTGAAAAACAGGGTAAAACTGATAATATAGAAGAATGTATCATAGGGCTAGATGATAAGAAAAGAGTAATGGACCTATAATATGGGTACTTTCTCCTTGCATTTAATACTTAATAGTATTGAAGTCTAGGGACCAATATTCTTAAGGTTAATAATTATTAGACTTCAAAACCATTCTATTCTCAGTACAAATCCATTTTGAAAATTTGGATCTGAAAATAGTTTTTTGGCTCTAACAATATATTTTTCCATTGAATACTTTTCACTGCATATGTGCTTATTTACATTCTTAGTTGGACATTTGTGGTTGTGGCTCACTTGCTTGCAATATTCATGCATGAATACCTTCTGTTTTTCATGGCAAGTTTCTTAATACTCTTTCGGTTGTTTCCAGGGACGCCCAAAGGGTGTCACACCTAAGTACAGTTTGAAGCCTCTTGTTCCCAGGCTATCTGAGCTCCTTGAAGTCAAGGTGTGCTTTCATCTGCAACCAAATATGACTTATTTATGGTTTTTTAAATATTACCATTCATTACCACTTATTAAAAAACATATATTACTATCCATTACCTGAAGGGACATCTTGTTGCTAGGTTGAGATTGCTAATGATTGTATTGGTGAGGAAGTTGAGAAACTGGTGGCAGCAATCCCCGAAGGCGGTGTTTTGCTCCTTGAAAATGTGAGGTTCCACAAGGAGGAAGAGAAGAATGACCCCAAGTTTGCAAAGAAGCTAGCTTCTCTTGCAGACCTCTATGTCAACGACGCCTTTGGCACAGCTCACAGAGCCCATGCTTCTACTGAGGGTGTTACCAAGTTTCTGAAGCCTTCTGTTGCTGGTTTTCTTATGCAGAAGGTATGACTGTCTGCAATTTATGATGCCTTAAATAAGCTTTTTTTTAAGTAAACTTTTTCTAACCGTGGCTATATCTGCATGCATATTATCCCTTCTAAATCAGACCTCCGTATAGCATACAATCCAAATTCATCTATTTACATCATCCAAGCTCAATATTGTGATCTTACAGAATGTAATAGGTTTTGTCCAGTTCGATTTCCTTGTTTCCAATTACCAATGAAAAGCATGCTTTAATCAATGAAAAGCATACTTTAAAATCTCTCCTTCACTCTCCTCTTGGGGTCAACACTAAAAAAAAAAAAAAATTTGGTTGTGTATGTGATGTAGTCCACTAGGACAAAAACACATTTAGTGGCAAATTTTCTAGTCATGTACCATGGTCATCTATGCTACTTACATCTGTTTAATGGTTGAAATCATGTTTTTCTGTCTTCTTACCATAGGAACTTGACTACTTAGTTGGAGCCATCTCAAATCCCAAGAGACCGTTTGCTGCCATCGTAGGTGGCTCAAAGGTGTCATCTAAAATTGGGGTGATTGAGTCTCTGTTGGAAAAGGTTGATATTCTATTGCTGGGTGGAGGAATGATCTACACATTCTACAAGGCCCAAGGGCACTCAGTTGGATCATCCCTTGTAGAGGAAGACAAGCTTGATCTTGCAACATCCCTTCTTGAAAAGGCCAAGTCCAAAGGGGTTGCTCTGTTGCTACCTACAGATGTGGTAATTGCTGACAAGTTTGCAGCAGATGCTAATAGCAAGGTTTGTTTTCCTTAGTTCTTACCCTTCAATTATTGATTTATGAAATCAAAATCTTCATTAAAATCTTTGTGAAAAATGTATTCCGCTTAATTTGACAGCGAAAGTGGATTAACTATATGATTTATAAATAATATGCAGTACACATAAACCACAGTGTTTAGTATATGTTTCTTCTCCTTTAAAATTAAAGCCTCTCTTTTTGATTTATTGCTGCCTTATTATAGTATGCTTGATTTCTAATTGACTTGTAATGCAACTACTAATATACCCATTCTCATTCATAGTGAGATTAGTCACACACAAATTTCGTTTTCTTAGTTTTTTTGTTCAGTGTCATTTATTTTTATATCTTGATTGAAGGGCCCCTTTTTGCAAGAAATAAAAAAGCTACAAATTTGAATGGTTTGCTGAAGACCCCATATTCAAGTTTCTCTGGTTATCTGTCTATATTTAGAGTCAAATACATTCATTCTTGTGGCATTGAGGTCATTAATTATGACTAACAGATTTCAGTTGGATGAAAAAGAGATTCTGAGTATATCAATTGATATTTACATGAATTATGTGCTAGCTGGTTTAACATGTACTCTGTGCAGGTTGTGCCAGCATCAGGTATCCCAGATGGCTGGATGGGCTTAGATATCGGACCTGATTCCATCAAGACATTTAATGAATCACTGGATACTACTAAAACTGTCATTTGGAATGGACCTATGGGTGTGTTCGAGTTTGAGAAGTTTGCTGTAGGAACAGAGGTATGTCATGGCAACTTGGACATGACTTTTGAGATTCTTATGTTATTATCATTATTATGTGTATTCTCATGTTATTGTTTTCACAGTACATATATGAGAAATTTTCAATTCGAGGATTAAAAATTAAAAAATTAGAAAAAAGAAAAAGAAAAAAGTAGAGCTTAAATAAGTTAAGCTTGACTATTTCAACTTGGATACGGAATCTCTTACCTTGACTATTCTCCAGTTTATGTAGAGCCATATACTATATAGTGCATTCATTATCACAGTTTGAGAGCTGCTTTTAAACTATATACATGAAAAAGGGGATTGTAGGATAATTTTACAGACTTTAGAACTTTTAAGCCTTATTTCATGTACTTAGGGTCATTCGGCAAACCTTGTCTTCCCAGGACAATATTTTATGACAAAAATATCTCAGGAGATACTGCTACTGCATAATTAAATGTCATATTTAGTTTGAGAGAGAGAGAGAGAGGGAGGGAAAAAAGCTTGCCACTATTGCTACTTTTATTTTTATTTTGTTTAAATCCAAATGTTTTGTACTGGCAATGAAAATTGACAATAGCAGTTTCTCATCGCAGGCAATAGCAAAGAAGTTGGCAGACCTCAGTGGAAAGGGTGTGATAACGATTATAGGTGGTGGTGACTCTGTTGCAGCTGTGGAGAAAGTGGGGCTTGCAGACAAGATGAGCCATATCTCAACAGGAGGTGGTGCTAGCTTAGAGCTGCTTGAGGGCCGGTCTCTTCCTGGAGTTCTTGCTCTAGATGATGCCACCAGTGCTGCTCTTTGAGGCCATTTTTGTCCATTTTTCTTATTGCTTCTATCTACAATGTAACTTGCACTTATTTCTATGATGTTTTCTGGATCATTAATCATCTCTAAGCTACTACGGTATCAGGACTACATATGAGGTTTATAAATAATCAAATTTTGTTTTAAATGATGCTATTAATACTTTTAGGCAAGAATGGTGGTGTGGAGTGGTGCCTTCAATCAAACTTTGTATGCTCAACAATCTAGTTACCACTTTGTTTCCCCCATGGAAAACAATTTTCCAGGAGACCAAATCTAATGATTTAATGAGTGTGTTGCAATATTAACAATGCTCAAGAAAGTTGTTATGAAACATTTGCGAGAGCCATAGAAGCCCGGGCAGGTAACTGCAAGTTTAAATCCCAGAGGCTTGAGAGTGAGAGTTACCTTATAAAGCACTCCCTCAAACACAAGGCAACATTCATATATCTTAAAATGGCATCATTAAATAGTTTCCTCTCAGGACCTTAATTTGGCTAACTGATAATAGTTAATGGCTTTTTCTCTGTCTGGATCATATTTAGCACTTTTATTTTTACCAATTAGTACATAGCTAGCCAAAACGAGAGTTGTTAGGCTGATGGCCAATGCTAATCCATATTCAAATTTCAGTACTCCTCTATATGAGTTATCAATTTTCCGAACTTCCAATGAAATCAGGCAAATCTATTTATAAAGGTGAGTTTTTCACATGTTTTTTAATGATCTATGTCCATATTAGCACATATAAACAAGTTTCCAAATCTCTGTACTCTTTTACAAAATATAAGACCATGGAAAGGATTAAGATACGTGATTTGAATCACCCTATAAATGTCTGACAGTCCCCAACACCATTCCTATTGTTAAGATCAAATGAAACAAGCTCAGGTTTGCTCTTTGGGAGGTGAACTAAGAGACGGGATAGGATGGGACTAATCCATGGCATTTTCCAAAGGAAAAATCTTGTTACACTCTCTCTATTGCATATTCTATACACACTCCTTTTGAAATTGTGTTTTGAAAATATGATTTTTCAGTCCATGTGGCAGTGTGTAAGTGTGCAATAGCAAGTGTATGATAATCATTAACCCTTTCCAAATATCTATTTCTAATCCTTTTTGGAGAGGTAATACCATGGAGAGACTCCAATCAAGATCTTAATATAAGATATAAGGACACCGTTTTACCCAAAAGTTTAAGCCTAAAGTTTTAGGCCTAGTTATATTATACAGTATTAAATACTCAACCCTTTACTTTTTCTTGATGTGGGATTTCTACTCACAACTGTATACCCTACACAACAACTAATGTTGTTAACTTCGTATCACCCCTCTCATAATTAGGAATGCTGTTTATTTTTTAATGTCAACAGAGCGAACGTTCCTCCTGCAGCATGAGGAGTTGAGTTTGGAGAAACGGGTGCCTAGCTCGACAGCATCAAACAGGTACATATCCTTCAACAACAGAGAGGAAGATACTATTGTTAAGCTATAATATCTTTGGAAGAATGCAGCCAAAATCATTGAATTCCTAGTAAAGATTATGCAACACCCCCCCCCCCCCCCCCCCCCCCCCCCCCCCCGCCGGCACACACACACAAAAAAAACAAAACCTAATCTAGAATGTGTATGCATCACCTTTTATTTTAAAACTAAAAGTAGTATGCAAAACTGTGTAACTAAAGCTGTAGTTTTTTTTTATATATCTAACTTTTTCCACGACTGTAATCGTTCCTGTAGTCCTGTGTTTTGGTAAAAGATATTTAGTATGGTGTAAAAGAAGTGTCAAAGCATAATTTTGTGCCATACTACATATAGAAGCAATTTTGGTAGTTATAGGGTACGCGCATTAGTGTAGGAACAACTAAGAGCCTAATTACTACCAAAAACCCCACCTAAGAATGTCACCTCCAAGCCTTGATCTTCAGCTAAATACTTATTCTTTGACTCATGAACGCAACATTGCAGTTGTTGCTTCGCTTGCTAGTGAGGCGGGTTGGATGATGGCTTTGAGTTTCTTCTGCTGGGCAATTGGGTTTGCCAAGTTTATCCATTTTATGCGGCTTTATATGGTGTGTGCAGTGGCATTGATTGGTAATGGAAATATAAAGAGTCCACAAAATGATGCAGTGTATGGTGAGGATTTTTACTGAGATTGGGAGGTTTAGTTGATACGGTTATCAAGATGAGAAATTGGGGGTTGGCGCCATTATGTAATACACAGGTGTATTAGAAGGCGTAACAGTAATACATTCTATTACTTGGGTGCACTGAATAATTTCAACCCTCAAACCAAATTCTGAGATGTGCATGGATAAAATTTCCTTAGTATTTTCGTTATGAATCTTTCTTAAGTCTTCATTCCACGCACCAGTATCCCTGAGGAACATAGACCACAGTAGGCAGTAGCTTCATGTTGTAAGTGGTTGACTGCAACCATTCCTAACCTGAAACCAGACAGGTTTTAGAAGAGGAATCTGTATTGCTGTGCCCACTCTCCATTTACCTTGATCAATAGGAAGGTGTCCTGCTTGCACCCCCAAGAATTAGAAGGTTGTTGTTTACAAAACTTCCATCTCGTCACCTTGCATTAACTTACAAGACAGCATATTGGCACACACAGGTGAGAACTAAGACCCCTACAAGGTTGTATTATCTGAGTGAGACTACCATTGATCAAAATTTTATAGGACACATTTACATGAACATGTTATTTGGCCTGCCACTAAAATCCATGCATACCAAAACAGCTTGCAAAAAAGGCCAACTCGCCCTATTCATAGGCATTACTCATATCTATTCTTAGAGCACCAAATCTCCATTAACTTTAACTCAATGATTATCATTTTATAAGGAGCAAAAAGGAAAAATATATATACATACATGATTCCTTTCAATAGCCCAAACGGTTAGGGAGAAAAAGAGCTAAACCCTCGACAACGTGTTATTCAGCCTGCTACAAAAACCCATGACCATGAGTACCAAAACAGCTTGCACAATCCCATCATAAAAAAGTAGTCGGTAATCCCGTGCAATGCACGGGAAATCATACTTTTGCTTTGAATTTATTAAATTTTATTAGAATGAAAAAAGTATATGTACTAAACTATCTACTTGATTATCAATTATTTTGATTATAAATTATTAAGCAACAAAATTTGAGTAAAAGATCAACATCATTGCCTAGGAATTCAGTTTATTTTTTAATAGGTTACACCTAGGAATCATAGCCCTCATTGATCTCAAGAACTAGTAACAACATAGAAACAAAAAAACCAAATTATAGAAATTTACAAATATATTCACCAAATGTTCATTTTGTAATCTATGACTATTAAGCGTGCGTTTGCCTAACGCGTTTTTGCGTTTTAAATCCTAGGTCTCACGGCAATAAGTTTTCAACTAGCTTAAAAAACACGCATTTTGCCTATCCTGGGTCCCCCGACAATAAGTTTGCTTAACGTGCATTTTGTGTTTTGCCTATCAGCTAACTTAAAAAATTATTTTGCTATAGTATTTTTAGCAATAAGTTTTCAGTTTTCAGCAAAATAAGCAGTATCCAAACATACGCTTAGGTTGCATTTAGATAGCTTTATTTTGTCAACTTTTTTTACTATTCAGCTTATTTTTACTACTATTCATAAGTCCTACTATACTATTTTAGCTAAATTTTACCTTTATCTACAATATTTTCAGTAAAAAGTTTTAAGTTTTAGCAAAATAAACAAATCCTAAACAGATCCTTAAAATAGGGAAAACCCTCATTACTCCCTACATGAATAGATCAAAACATATAAAAGAAAATAATTGAAGTAATTTCAAATTTCTCTCAGACATTTTGTCAAACACCTTTAATGGTAATGAGGAGGCTAAACTCTCTTCATGTCTAAAAGATTCTAAAAGTCCCAGTTATTAGGGCCCGTTTGGTAAGAGAATTTTAGTAATGTTACTGTTGTTTTGTGGAAATACGTATGAGTAAAAAAGTATGTAAAAATACGTGTAATATTGTTTAAATACTGAAAACTATTATTTAAGCAACAATAACAAACATGCCCTATATGTTATGTGCAGGAAAATATAAAATTCAAACGACAAATTGTAGACATGAAGTCGTAAACTAAATAATTGAACTCTTTTGATTGGAGTACTTAGACTTTGAATATATTTAAATATTTATTAATTAGAGTTCATATAATTTGTTTTAAATACTTAAAATTATACGTGTGTATATTTTAACTAATATATTTGTCTATTAGTACTTAAATTTCAGCATTAATAATAATAACAAAACGTGGTGATATAAAAAAAGGACTTGGATGATAACAATAAAAAAAACTAATAATAATAATAATAATAAACACATTCTTTTTATTAACAAATGAAAGCATGTATAATTGAAATTTAAAATTTCAAAAAGTTGTTTCAAGTTTCAAAACACTATAGTAAATTCACATGAGATGTCAGGTGGCTCATAAACCAAGAGCCCCCCACATAATATAAAAGAAAAATAAAGGATGGTAGTGTGACTCAAAACATGAGAAGAAGGAGACGAAATAGAAAGGTAGGGTAGACTGAGAAAACTTGAGTAGTATAGGGAGATGACCGACGACGTGAGATGGCAATAGGAAAAAAGTGATAACAATAGGAAAAAAGTGATAACAACGGCAATGACGTGAGTTCAGCCACTAAATTCTTTTTTTTTTTTTTTTCCTTTTTGACTTTCGGAAATTTCTGTCATGTACGGCACGCTATCGACCTCCTTAACTGTGGCTGGTGAGTAAGGAGCCAACAAGTTGATGTGGCATTCTCTCGAGAGATTAATAAAAGTTCAAAAGTTTCAGTTATATAGTATTTATTATAGATCTATTCTGAGGAAGATGTTTGTTGGTTTGTTGGTATGGTGGGTTTTTATTGAGGAATCTGTGAGTATAGGGGGTATGGTATCTTTAGATGCTTTGCTGTTGGTTTGCCGTGGGTCTGATCATTGGGGGAGCTAGTAGAGGAGGAGCATAGATTAGCGGTGGGTTAGGGGAGCTGGTAGAAGGAAAGAAGGCAGGGCGTGCATTTTGGAGAAAGAGAAGCTAGAGCATCGGGTTCGGGTTCGAGTTTTAGAAATACATCTTGTACAAAGGCCAACTCACCCTATTCATGGGCATTATTCATATCTATCTTTTGACCGCCAAATCCAAAGTGACTCTATTATTACCATTTATAATGGGAAAAGGAAAAATAATAACGATTTCTTTCAAATACCCAAACACTTGAAAAATAAAATATAAAATAAAAACTAAGCCCTTCACGCCCTAAACCACTTTTCCTTTACTCCGTTGATTTATTTTACATTTGATCAATAATTACCTTTGTATAATGACCAACAATAATAATAAATTCCCTTAAATAACAAGAGACCCTTGAAAATTTTTAAACCCTTTACCACACCTTATTTTACTCCACAAGAAAGAAAATTTCACTACCAGAACATTTTTTAAAGAAAAGCAAACCCATTAAAACACCAAAAAACCACTCCCTATTTACACTTCAAAATTTGACAGATTACAACACCGCGTCTAGCAGCAAGTCAAAGATTCAAAAATAGGCAGACATTTGGTCTTCTATATATCCCAAGTCTAATAAGAGAATGCCAGGAAAGGAAAAAGTCCAATATTAGGAGATAATTAATATATTCATTGCTTTTTTTAATTCACTATATATGGTGGTGGATTGTGATCTTAATTCCTGAATTTTATTGCTCATTATTCATTTCAAGCCAAACACAAGTAGGCCTATTCTCCACTTATGGAAACTATCTTCTTTCTTAGCAGAAGCTCAGCAAGAGCAATCCATTGTTAAGCCAGGCTCTTTGTTAAAACCTATTACCAACTCTTCATGCCTATCACCTTCTGGTCTATATGCCTTTGGCTTCTACAAGCAAGGCAATGGCTATGCCGTAGGAGTTTTTCTTGCTGGGGTTCCTCAAAAGACAGTAGTTTGGACCGCCAACAGAGACAATCATCTAGTTCCTGCTGATGTCAAATTGAGTTTCACAAGTGATGGAAGAGTAGTTCTGCAATCGTCACAAGGCACCGAGACAAGCATTGCTGATTTTCCTCAATGTGCAATGTCAGCATACATGCTTGATTCAGGCAACTTTGTTGTCCACAGTTCTGATGACAATACAATATGGCAAAGTTTTGAAGACCCAACTGATACCTTCTTAGCAAGCCAGCATCTCTTGGCCTTTACATTATATTCTAGTGTTTCAGAATATGATCATTCAACAGGAAAGTTTCGACTGTTGATGCAAGGAGATGGAAACCTTGTGCTATACGCAATAGGAACCCTACTCCTTCCTGAATATTCTTACTAGAGTTCTATTACACAAGGAAATGGAGCTAATGTGACCCTATGTCTTGATGATGATGGTCATCTCTACCTACTAAATTCCTCAGGCACATACATCAAGAATCTGACACGGAGGATATCCAAAGAGTCTACCTTATGAGAATTGATGCTGATGGGATATTGAGACTATACACATACAATTTAAATCAGAATGGTGATTGGTCAATCTTATGGTCATCTAACACTGATAAGTGTGACCCCATATGTACACGTGGCCTTAATGGATTTTGTGTAACAAAAGATCTAGATTTTGATTGCAGTTGTCTTCCTGGATTTGCATTTGTTAACCAAAGCAAAAAGACTATAGGTTGTGAAAGGAATTTCACTACCAAAAGTTGCATAGATGGAAGCATGACATATACCATGGAAGCAGTGCCTAATACCACATGGGAAAATGCTAACTTTTCTACTCTGGTATTGGCTATTGCCAACTGAAGAGGAATGCAAAACAGAATGTTTATCCGACTGTAACTACGAAGCTGTGCTGTTCATGAATGGAGAGTGCAAAAAACAAAGGCTTCCTTTGAGATTTGAGAGAAGAATTCCAAGTGAAGCAAATGTAACCCTCATAAAGGTAGCTATATCTAAACCCACTAGCAAGAATGAGCTTCGTGTGGACATCCTAATTATTAGTGTTTCATTAGTTGCTTTTGCATTCATTGTGTAGGCAATTTCTGGATTAGCAATTTACAGAAACCGTGTTTGGGCATATAAAAGCATTTCTAATAATGGAAACATTGTCTTCACTGAGGATATTGCCCCACGATCATATACCTATGCAGAACTTGAGAAAGTTACAGATGGCTTCAAAGAAGAAATTGGCAGAGGAGCATTTGGGACAGTTTTTAAAGGGGAGAGAATCCAGAAGGTTGTAGCTGTCAAAAGACTAGACAAGTTTTTGGTTGAACATGAAAGAGAGTTTCAAACTGAGATGAAAGTCATCGAGAGAACACATCACAAGAACCTAGTTCGTCTACTCGGGTATTGCCAAGATGGACCAAATAGGCTTTTGGTGTATGAGTAGTAATGGGTCACTTGCAGATATACTATTCACACCTAAAAAACAACCTTGTTGGAATGAAAGAGTGGAAATTGCTTGCAATGTAGCTAGAGGAATTCTTTATCTCCATGAAGATTGTATGCCACAAATCATTCATTGTGACATAAAACCTCAAAACATACTCTCAGATGAATACAGTCATGCAAAAATCTCTGACTTTGGATTAGCAAAGTTATTGAAGCTAGACCAATCAAAAACCTTTACCGACATTAGAGGCACAAGGGGAGATGTTGCACCAGAATGGCATCGAAAGATGCCAATTACAGTTAAAGTAGATGTCTACAACTTTGGAGTTGTGCTCAGCTTTGGAGTTATGCTATTGGAGATTATATGTTGTAGAAAAAATGTTGACTTCAATTTTCCTGAGGAAGAAGCTATCCTTGAGGAATGGGCATGCCACTGCTTTGAGATTGGTGAGCTTAGTAAACTAGTCAACGATGAAGAGGTTGACAAAAGATAATTGGAAAGAATGGTTAAAGTGGCACTTTGGTGCATTCAAGATAAGCCATCACTCCGTCCTTCAATGAAGAAGGTTATACTAATGCTGGAAGGGAATGTGGGTATCCCAATCCCTCCAAATCCTACTTCTTTTCTCAGTACGAGCTAAGCTATTATAGAAAAGAGCAATGGTTTGGAAAAATGAACGAACTAAGCTTTGTAATTGTTACAATGGTGTAATTAACTTTCCTATGTGCTTTATTTTCATGGATTATATCAGTGTATGCATCTCTTCAATTCTATCTTATTTCTTCCATTTTTCTCATCAATTTTCATAGCAGAAGCTCAACAAGGGCAATCTATTGTGAAGCCAGGTTCTTTGTTAACACCTACCACCAACTCTTCACGGCCATCAAATTCTGGTCTACATGCCTTTGGTTTCTACAAACAAGGAAATGGCTATGCTGTAGGAGTTTTTCTTGCCGGGATTCCTCAAAAGACAGTATTCTGGACAGCCAACAGACAATCCTCCAGTTCCTGCTGATGTTAAATTAAGTTTCAAAATTGATGGAAATATAGTTCTGTACAAAACACTGAGGCAAACATTACCACTTTTCCTGAAGGTGTAACATCAGCATCCATGCTTGATTCAGGCAACTTTTTGTATTCAATTCCGATAACAATACAATATGGCAAAGTTTTGAACACCCAACTGACACCTTCTTAGCCACTCAGCATCTCTCAGACTCTACATTATATTCTAGTGTTTCAGAATCTGATCAATCAACAGGAATATTTAGGCTGTATGCAGTGGGAACCGCACTCCTGCCTGAAAATACGCTTACTGGAGTTCTTCTTCACATGGAAATGGAGGTAATGTGACACTACGCCTTGTTGATGATGGTCATCTCCACCTACTCAATTGCACTGGCACATACCTCAACAATCTGACTCAAGGAGGATATCCAAGGAAAGATAAGTCTACCTAATGAATAATGATGCTGATGGGATATTGAGACTATACTCATACAATTTAATCCAGATTGGTAATTGATCAGTCCTATGGTCATCTAATATTGATAAGTGTGACCCTATACGTACATGTGGCCTTAATGGATTTAGTGTAACAAAAGATCAAGATTTTGATTGCAGTTGTCTTCCTGGATTTGCATTTGTTAACCAAAACAAAAGGACTTCAGGTTGTGAAAGAAATTTCACTACAGAAAGTTGTAGAGACAGAAGCATGGGATATTACATAGTAGCAGTTCCTAATACCACATGGGAAAATGTTAACTTTTCTACTTTGTTATTGCCAACCGAAGAGGATTGCAAAACAGCATGTTTAGTAGACTGTAACTGTGAAGCTGTGCTGTTCAAAAATGGAGAGTGCAAAAACCAAAGGCTTCCTTTGAGATTTGGGAGAAGAATTCAATGTGAAACAAATTTAGCCCTCATTAAGGTAGGTATATCTCAAACCACTAGCAAGAAAGAACCCACCAGCAAGAAAGAGCTTCATGTGGACATCCTAATTATCAATGTTTCACTAGTTGCTTTTGCATTCATTATGTTGGCAATTTCTGGAGTTGCAATTTACAGAAACCATGTTTGGGCATATAAAAGCGTATCTAATAATGGAAACATTGTATTAATTGAGGATATTACTCCATGATCATTTACTTTTGTAGAACTTGAGAAAGTTACAAATGACTTCAAGGAAGAGCTTGGTTGAGGAGTGTTTGGGAAAGTTTATAAAGGAACAATAGGGAATGGCCAGAAGGTTGTAGCTGTCAAAAGGCTAGACAAGTTTTTGGCTGAACATGAAAGAGAGTTTCAGATTGAGATGAAAGTTATTGGGAGAACACATCACAAGAACGTAGTTCATCTACTCGGGTATTGCCATGATGGACCCAATAGGCTTTTGGTATATGAGTACATGAGTAATGGGTCACTTGCAGATATATTATTCACACTAGAAAAACAACCTTGTTGGAATGAAAGAGTGGAAATTTCTTGCAATGTAGCGAGAGGAATTCTTTATCTCCATGAAGTGTGTATGCCACAGATCATTCATTGTGACATAAAACCTCAAAACATACTCATGGATGAATACAAGTGTGCAAAAATCTCTAACTTTGGATTGGCAAAGTTGTTGAAGCCAGGTCAGACAAAAACCTTTACAGACATTAGAGGCACAAGGGGATATGTTGCACCAGAGTGGCATCGAAAGATGCCAGTGACAATCGAAGTAGACGGCTATAGCTTTGGAGTCATGTTGTTGAAGACTATATGTTGTAGAAAGAATGCAGACGCTAATCTTCCTGAGGAAGAAGCTATCCTTGAAGAATGAGCATGGCATTGCTTTAAGATTGGTGAGCTAGGTAAACTAGTCAATGATGGAGAGTTTGACAGGAGACATTTGGAGAGAATGGTTAAAGTGGCACTTTGGTGCATTCAAGATAAGCCATCACTCTGCCCTTCAATAAAGAAGGTTCTACTGATGTTGGAAGGGACCGTGGATATCCCGATCCCTCCCAGCCCTACTTTTTCTCAGTAGGAAACAGGAAAGAGCAATGGTTTGGAAAATGAACAAACTAAGCCTTGTAATTGGTACAGAGAAGTAGTCAACTTTGCTACGGGCTTTACTTTCAAGCCTTGTAATTTACTTCTACTTCTGAATTTTAACTTTTTTGTTTTCTTATTATGTACTTATGTCCTCTGGTGTAACTTACTTCTACCTCCCGTATAAGAAGAAACAGTCTTTGTCAAATGTTAGGCACACAATAATAATTTTCTTTTATGCTGCCAACCCAAAAAAAAAGAGTGAAAATATGTGGAAGGAATTGTTTAAGAGGGAAATGCATGTCAAAGTTTTGTTAGTTAAAATCAAAAAAGGAAATATAAAATGTGGAATATGGAATGAGGATATCCATTTTCTTTAAGAGATAAAATACAGGCATGCTAGGCTACAAGTGGTACACGGTAGCAGGTTATATGAAATCAAGATAGACAAGGGCCCATCCCTTTGTGAAGCTACTCGGCTACCATTGGTTAAAGAGTATTGCTAAATATATAATTCTGATACTGCCATAATCATATTAGAAAGGCTAGACAAAAAGCTCTGGATCCGATCAGTTAATACCTTGGTCAGGAAGCTTTGTAGTGAGAGGAAAGTGGGTATAGAAGCTTTGTTCTTTCATAGATTATTAAATAAGGACAGTAATGTGGACTCTGTGACTTTTGCAGCATTTATGTCTGCATGTTACGAAAGCAACAACCATGCTCTTGCTTCTAACTTGTCTGAGAGGATTTCTAAAGGCATTGGTTAGCAGCCATTGTTTAATCAAGATGGGTGAATTTTTTTTGTGTTGAAAAGCTGAGAAGCTAAAGCAAGTTTCAATAGTTGATCCTTTTCCTACTGCTGATAACTTAAAAGCTCTGAAGCCTACCAGCATGACAAGCCAGTGATTCTTATTATATATTTTGTGGAGCGCCATTGCCAATTACTGTTTTAAGCCTGTGATTCTTATCCATCATTGCTCTTCCTTTGGAATTAACTGTTGAGTGCATGCTTGTAATTTTGTATTTTTAGTTTTATTTTTTCCCTATAATATAACTTTTCAGCCTTCTCAAATACATTAATTAGTTATGCTACTCTAACGATAGTTACATGCTTCTATAATTTTGACTGTATTTACTGCCGGAAGTAATGATAAATTCCTTAAATTATGGATTCTTCTGCACTTCATTTCATATGTGGCTCAATCTGCAATGGATGAGACATCAGATTCTGGTGCTTTCATCAGAACTGCTTCAACATTCCATAACGTTGTTTCACGTTATTTAAGCTGTCTATTTCCAGCAGAAGTTGGAAGGTATCATCTGTATGTATCATGCTTGCCTTTGAACTTTCAGGTGCCTTGCATGCTTGAAGATAAAAGGACTTGCAAAGCCATCTTTCATGGTCAGCAAATCTTTTAGTATGTTCCAAAGAGGTGGAATCAAAATCTTATGACCAAATCAATACTGTCTGTTTGTTGTTCAATCAATTAAATCCAAGTGGAAAAGAACAAAGGAAACTGATGAGCATATGGGATGGGTTTTTCCTACTTTAGGTACAGAGGAACCAGGAGCTATAAACCTGACCCCTGGATATGTAAAAGGCTTGGTCTGAGGTTTAATTCAATAGAAGTTGAAACTTACAAGTGCTTTATCCTATTCGCATTTCTGAGGTTTAAAAACAAATGTTTGAAATTGCAATCACACAGTGAGCAAATAGCAAAACTAGGTACTCACTTAGGATTGTAATTTCATTGCAATTTTGTTTCTGCCACAAACAAGCCAGTAAAATCTTCAGGCTTAGAACAGTCTTAAGTCATTCTGTAGCACCACCTGAACATCATTAAAATTGCTCACCATAATTGCATTTTCAATTGAAACGGTCGTATGTGTCAATTACTTTATAAATAAACATGAGTTTCTAAACCAATGCTTCATTTCATTTGATTGTAAAGAAAATGGAAGGCAATCTTAATTTCTGAAGTCTTAAAATCTTTTCAACTTTAGTCAAGAGAACCTTGTAGCTCAGTGGCATTGTCCAGTCTTTTTTTAAAGAAAAAACCAAGACTCCAATTCCCCCTTCTCCTTGTTGTAACAATAGAATTATAAAAACAAAATCATTTCAGCTTTAGTTTATTTGCACCTTGTCTTAAGACCAGTAGTTTTTCACTTTTTTGGATAAGTAAGCATTATCCCAAAATTTCAGCTTTGGTTTGAACAAATTTAATTTCTCCTCATGATAGGCACATTGACATTGGGGCTTTTTCTTTGTTTCCTTTATGGCTCAAATTGTTGTAACTTACAAATTCAATAGCACGGTTTTATGCAGTTCACAAGAAACTGATACAGGAATATCCAAATCTATTTTGGATATTCTGTGGTCTATCTTACTCCTTTTAGACTTGAGACATTTTCTGGTGAACATGGAACACATCAAGCAGCATTATTGTGAAAGCCAACCTACAATGGATCCATTTGAGATTATCCCTATTGGCCCTAACATGACTACTCGTCTCGACATGACAGTGGGAAGGTTGGCTACACAGAATGTGAGTGTGACATTCCTACCTGTAATATGCTAACCTTTTTTTTTTTTTTTTTTTTAAAGAAAAAAATCAACTTTTTTTTTTTTTAATAGAGAATTTCAACTTATGACGTTTACTCCTGATGATAATTCTGTATCATCATATCAAAACACCAATCGGTTTTTGATGCAGGCAATAATTGAACCTCAAATATCTTATTTAACTATCAGATACTTTACCAATTGAGCTAACTAGAATTCACAAGTAATATGCTAATGGATTGTATAATCTGTGATGTATTTAATGACCATGACGTGTGTAGTATGATTTGTTTTCAATTTAATTGAGGAAATCTTAAATCACTTCTTATTAAGTTAAATTATCTTCATGTAACTTTCTTCCTCTTTCTTCTCTATGAAAAACAATAGTCTCCCATTTCAAGTTATGCCCATTTCATGATTCAGATTATATTTCACAAATCTAAAAATGTACAGACTACCACGTCGTTTAAAACTTGGACCCAAAACATAAAATTTGAACGTGAAATGTAGAGAACAATCCTCTCTCTCTCTCTCTATGATTATTGTTCTCTCTCTTTGTTAACATTCAACAATGGCGTATTAGCATAAATTATAAGCAGCTTTTGACCCAAGGATTGAAGGAAACTTTGTGCCAAGCAACGTGTTTGTAATATATCAGCTATTTTGTGAAATTCTAGGACTCATCGAATTAAAAATCCGAACATATATCTATCTTAAAAAAAAAAAAAAAAAACTATTTTTAATTATTTATATTAACAAAATCGAGAACATACAAGAAAGTGAAATCCTAAGACAAAAATCAGCATTTCTAAGAAGCACACGTCAGCTCAAAACATTACATTGTTATTGTTGTTGAAGAGAGGAGAGGCAGAGTGAGAGAGAGAGCTGGGCCCGTTGGCATTGGGTCCGCTTGAGACCGGTCCCACCGCTGGAGCAGAGGCTCCGAACCGCCTCTGACTCGTCGGGGCAAGCCAAAGAGACCAGGCACTGAGCCAGAGCCCGGTTCAGGTGCTTGCAGGCCGCTTCACGAGCCGGTCCGGCCGGAATCTTGCGGTGGCACTCCATTAGCGCCCGCTGAAATCGATCGCACCCATCCAAATTCGACATCTTTAAGTGGGTCCCACAAATTTTGATGAAACTGGATGGGATCTTGATCAAGCGGTGCAGCAGCAACCTCGTTTTTCTCTTTCAGGCAACGACACGTTTAAATGAATTTAACTATCAACGATCAACTGGTATAGTTCTACGTTAGTGTTTTCTATATGTTTTTGTGTTTTAGAAGGTGCCACGCTAGAGTTTTGGTTTTTTTTTTTTTAATTAATACTACTAAAAAAAAAAATTTAATTTGTTCACACTTAACATGATTGTATACCATTTTTTTAGCTATTGGACAAAGTCTAAATACAAAATTGATATAATCTTAAGTTGTAATATTACTTAATAAAATAAAAATTACAACATATTTTGAAATTTAATAGTTAAATTACATGTTCTTTACTCTCTTAATGCACATGTCATATTTTGTGTCAATTGAATATTGTTTACCATATAATCTATAAGTTTATATTTTATACATAATTTTAAGATACACTAATTATTTTTTGATGAATAGACAAAGTCACACTAATTTGCTTTTGTATTGAAACTCTTTTATTTTTCTTTCTTCCATTTTTCTCATCAATTTTCATAGCAGAAGCTCAACAAGGGCAATCTATTGTGAAGCCAGGTTCTTTGTTAACACCTACCACCAACTCTTCACGGCCATCAAATTCTGGTCTACATGCCTTTGGTTTCTACAAGCAAGGAAATGGCTATGCTGTAGGAGTTTTTCTTGCCGGGATTCCTCAAAAGACAGTATTCTGGACAGCCAACAGACAATTCTCCAGTTCCTGCTGATGTTAAATTAAGTTTCAAAATTGATGGAAATATAGTTCTGTACAAAACACTGAGGCAAACATTACCACTTTTCCTGAAGGTGTAATATCAGCATCCATGCTTGATTCAGGCAACTTTTTGTATTCAATTCCGATAACAATACAATATGGCAAAGTTTTGAACACCCAAGTGACACCTTCTTAGCCACTCAGCATCTCTCAGACTCTACATTATATTCTAGTGTTTCAAAATCTGATCAATCAACAGGAATATTTAGGCTGTATGCAGTGGGAACCGCACTCCTGCTTGAAAATACGCTTACTGGAGTTCTTCTTCACATGGAAATGGAGGTAATGTGACACTACGCCTTGTTGATGATGGTCATCTCCACCTACTCAATTCCACTGGCACATACCTCAACAATCTGACTCAAGGAGGATATCCAAGGAAAGATAGAGTCTACCTAATGAATAATGATGCTGATGGGATATTGAGACTATACTCATACAATTTAATCCAGATTGGTAATTGATCAGTCCTATGGTCATCTAATATTGATAAGTGTGACCCTATACGTACATGTGGCCTTAATGGATTTAGTGTAACTAAAGATCAAGATTTTGATTGCAGTTGTCTTCCTGGATTTGCATTTGTTAACCAAAACAAAAGGACTTCAGGTTGTGAAAGAAATTTCACTACAGAAAGTTGTAGAGACAGAAGCATGGGATATTACATAGTAGCAGTTCCTAATACCACATGGGAAAATGTTAACTTTTCCACTTTGTTATTGCCAACCGAAGAGGATTGCAAAATAGCATGTTTAGTAGACTGTAACTGTGAAGCTGTGCTATTCAAAAATGGAGAGTGCAAAAACCAAAGGCTTCCTTTGAGATTTGGGAGAAGAATTCAATGTGAAACAAATTTAGCCCTCATTAAGGTAGGTATATCTCAAACCACTAGCAAGAAAGAACCCACCAGCAAGAAAGAGCTTCATGTGGACATCCTAATTATCAATGTTTCACTAGTTGCTTTTGCATTCATTATGTCGGCAATTTCTGGAGTTGCAATTTACAGAAACCATGTTTGGGCATATAAAAGCGTTTCTAATAATGGAAACATTGTATTAATTGAGGATATTACTCCATGATCATTTACTTTTGTAGAACTTGAGAAAGTTACAGATGACTTCAAGGAAGAGCTTGGTTGAGGAGTATTTGGGAAAGTTTATAAAGGAACAATAGGGAATGGCCAGAAGGTTGTAGCGGTCAAAAGACTAGACAAGTTTTTGGCTGAACATGAAAGAGAGTTTCTGATTGAGATGAAAGTTATTGGGAGAACACATCACAAGAACATAGTTCGTCTACTCGGGTATTGCCATGATGGACCCAATAGGCTTTTGGTATATGAGTACATGAGTAATGGGTCACTTGCAGATATATTATTCACACTAGAAAAACAACCTTGTTGGAATGAAAGAGTGGAAATTGCTTGCAATGTAGTGAGAGGAATTCTTTATCTCCATGAAGTGTGTATGCCACAGATCATTCATTGTGACATAAAACCTCAAAACATACTCATGGATGAATACAAGTGTGCAAAAATCTCTAACTTTGGATTGGCAAAGTTGTTGAAGCCAGGTCAGGCAAAAACCTTTACAGACATTAGAGGCACAAGGGGATATGTTGCACCAGAGTGGCATCGAAAGATGCCAGTGACAATCGAAGTAGACGGCTATAGCTTTGGAGTCATGTTGTTGAAGACTATATGTTGTAGAAAGAATGCAGACGCTAATCTTCCTGAGGAAGAAGCTATCCTTGAAGAATGAGCATGGCTTTGCTTTAAGATTGGTGAGCTAGGTAAACTAGTCAATGATGGAGAGTTTGACAGGAGACATTTGGAGAGAATGGTTAAAGTGGCACTTTGGTGCATTCAAGATAAGCCATCACTCTGCCCTTCAATAAAGAAGGTTCTACTGACGTTGGCAGGGACCGTGGATATCCCGATCCCTCCCAGCCCTACTTTTTCTCAGTAGGATCTAGGCTTTGACAGGAAAGAGCAATGGTTTGGAAAATGAACAAACTAAGCCTTGTAATTGGTACAGAGAAGTAGTCAACTTTGCTACGGGCTTTACTTTCAAGCCTTGTAATTTACTTCTATTTCTGAATTTTAACTTTTTTGTTTTCTTATTATGTACTTATGTCCTCTGGTGTAACTTACTTCTACCTCCCGTATAAGAAGAAACAGTCTTTGTCAAATGTTAGGCACACAATAATAATTTTCTTTTATGCTGCCAACCCAAAAAAAAGAGTGAAAATATGTGAAAGGAATTGTTTAAGAGGGAAATGCATGTCAAAGTTTTGTTAGTTAAAATCAAAAAAGGAAATATAAAATGTGGAATATGGAATGAGGATATCCATTTTCTTTAAGAGATAAAATACAGGCATGCTAGGCTACAAGTGGTACACGGTAGCAGGTTATATGAAATCAAGATAGACAAGGGCCTATCCCTTTGTGAAGCTACTCGGCTACCATTGGTTTATGAGTATTGCAAAATATATAATTCTGATACTGCCATAATCATATTAGAAAGGCTAGACAAAAAGCTCTGGATCTGATCAGTTAATACCTTGGCCAGGAAGCTTTGTAGTGAGAGGAAAGTGGGTATAGAAGCTTTGTTCTTTCATAGATTATTAAATAAGGACAGTAATGTGGACTGTGCGACTTTTGCAGCATTTATGTCTGCATGTTACGAAAGCAACAACCATGCTCTTGCTTCTAACTTGTCTGAGAGGATTCTAAAGGCATTGGTTAGCAGCCATTGTTTAATCAAGATGGGTGAATTTTTTTTGTGTTGAAAAGCTGAGAAGCTAAAGCAAGTTTCAATAGTTGATCCTTTTCCTACTGCTGATAACTTAAAAGCTCTGAAGCCTACCAGCATGACAAGCCAGTGATTCTTATTATATATTTTGTGGAGCTCCATTGCCAATTACTGTTTTAAGCCTGTGATTCTTATCCATCATTCCTCTTCCTTTGGAATTAACTGTTGGGTGCATGCTTGTAATTTTGTATTTTTAGTCTTATTTTTTCCCTATAATATAACTTTTCAGCCATCTCAAATACATTAATTAGTTATGCTACTCTAACCATAGTTACATGTTTCTATAATTTTGACTGTATTTACTGCCGGAAGTAATGATAAATTCCTTAAATTATGGATTCTTCTGCACTTCATTTCATATGTGGCTCAATCTGCAATGGATGAAACATCAGATTCTGGTGCTTTCATCAGAACTGCTTCAATATTCCATAACGTTGTTTCACGATATTTAAGCTGTCTATTTCCAGTAGAAGTTGGAAGGTATCATCTGTATGAATCATGCTTGCCTTTGAACTTTCAGGTGCCTTGCATGCTTGAAGATAAAAGGACTTGCAAAACCATCAGTTTCATGGTCAGCAAATCTTTTAGTATGTTCTAAAGAGGTGGAATCAAAATCTTATGACCAAATCAATACTGTCTGTTTGTTGCTCAATCAATTAAATCCAAGTGGAAAAGAACAAAGGAAACTGATGAGCATATAGGATGGGTTTTTCCTACTTCAGGTACATAGCTCCATGTAAAAGGCTTGGTCTGAGGTTTAATTCAATAGAAGGTGAAACTTACAAGTGCTTTATCCTTTTCACATTTCTGAGGTTTAAAAACAAATGTTTGAAATTGCAATCACACTAAGCAAATAGCAAAACTAGGTACTCACTTAGGATTGTAATTTCATTGCAATTTTGTTTCTGCCACAAACAAGCCAGTAAAATCTTCAGGCTTAGAACAGTCTTAAGTCATTCTGTAGCACCACCTGAACATCATTAAAATTGTTCACCATAATTGCATTTTCAATTGAAATGGTCGTATGTGTCAATTACTTTATAAATAAACATGAGTTTCTAAACCAATTCTTCATTTCATTTGATTGTAAAGAAAATGGAAGGCAATCATAATTTCTGAAGTCTTAAAATCTTTTCAACTTTAGTCAAGAGAACCTTGTAGCTCAGTGGCATTGTCCAGTCTGTTTTTTAAGAAAAAACCAAGACTCCAATTCCCCCTTCTCCTTGTTGTAACAATAGAATTATAAAAACAAAATCATTTCAGCTTTAGTTTATTTGCACCTTGTCTTAAGACCAGTAGTTTTTCACTTTTTTGGTAAGTAAGCATTATCCCAAAATTTCAGCTTTGGTTTGAACAAATTTAATTTCTCCTCATGATAGGCACATTGACATTGGGGCTTTTTCTTTGTTTCCTTTATGGCTCAAATTGTTGTAACTTACAAATTCAATAGCACGGTTTTATGCAGTTCACAAGAAACTGATACAGGAATATCCAAATCTATTTTGGATATTCTGTGGTCTATCTTACTCCTTTTAGACTTGAGACATTTTCTGGTGAACATGGAACACATCAAGCAGCATTATTGTGAAAGCCAACCTACAATGGATCCATTTTAGATTATCCCTATTGGCCCTAACATGACTACTCTTCTCGACATGACAGTGGGAAGGTTGGCTACACAATGTGAGTGTGACATTCCTACCTGTAATATGCTTAACTTTTTTTTTTTTTAAATGAAAAAATCAACTTTTTTTTTTTAGAGAATTTCAACCTATGGCGTTTACTCATGATGATAATTCTGTATCATCAGACCAAAACACCAATCGATTTTTGATGTAGATGTAGGCAATAATTAAACCTCAAATCTCTTATTTAACTATCAGAGACTTTACCAATTGAACTAACTAGAATTTACAAGTAATATGCTAATGGATTGTATAATCTGTGATGTATTTAATGACCATGATGTGTATAGTATGATTTGTTTTCAATTTAATTGAGGAAATCTTAAATCACTTCTTATTAAGTTAAATTATCTTCATATAACTTTCTTCCTCTTTCTTCTCTATGAAAAACAATAGTCTCCCATTTCAAGTTATGCCCATTTCATGATTCAGATTATATTTCACAAATCTAAAAATGTACAGACTACCACGTCGTTTAAAACTTGGACCCAAAACATAAAATTTGAACGTGAAATGTAGAGAACAATCCTCTCTCTCTCTCTCTCTCTCTCTCTATGACTATTGTTCTCTCTCTTTGTTATCATTCAACAATGGCGTATTAGCATAAATTATAAGCAGCTTTTGACCCAAGGATTGAAGGAAACTTTGTGCCAAGCAACGTGTTTGTAATATATCAGCTATTTTGTGAATTCTAGGACTCATCGAATTAAAAATCCGAACATATATCTATCTTTAAAAAAAAAAAAAAAAAAAAAACTATTTTTAATTATTTATATTAACAAAATCGAAAGCATACAAGAAAGTGAAATCCTAAGACAAAAATCAGCATTTCTAAGAAGCACACGTCAGCTCAAAACATTACATTGTTATTGTTGTTGAAGAGAGGAGAGGCAGAGTGAGAGAGAGAGCTGGGCCTGTTGGCATTGGGTCCGCTTGAGACCGGTCCCACCGCTGGAGCAGAGGCTCCGAACCGCCTCCGACTCGTCGGGGCAAGCCAAAGAGACCAGGCACTGAGCCAGAGCCCGGTTCAGGTGCTTGCAGGCCGCTTCACGAGCCGGTCCGGCCGGAATCTTGCGGTGGCACTCCATTAGCGCCCGCTGAAATCGATCGCACCCATCCAAATTCGACATCTTTAAGTGGGTCCCACAAATTTTGATGAAACTGGATGGGATCTTGATCGAGCGGTGCAGCAGCAACCTCGTTTTTCTCTTTCAGGCAACGACACGTTTAAATGAATTTAACTATCAACGATCAACTGGTATAGTTCTACGTTAGTGTTTTCTATATGTTTTTGTTCTTTAGAAGGTGCCACGCTAGAGTTTTTTTTTTTTTTTTTTTAATTAATGCTACTAAAAAAAAAAAATTTAATTTGTTCACACTTAACATGATTGTATACCATTTTTTTAGCTACTGGACAAAGTCTAAATACAAAATTGATATAATCTTAAGTTGTAATATTACTTAATAAAATAAAAATTACAACATATTTTGAAATCTAATAGTTAAATTGCATGTTTTTTATTCTCTTAATGCACATGTCATATTTTGTGTCAATTGAATATTATTTATCATATAATCTATAAGTTTATATTTTATACATAATTTTAAGATACATTAATTATTTTTTGATGAATAGACAAAGTCACACTAATTTGCTTTTGTATTGAAACTCTTTTATTTTTACTTTGAGATACAGCATGTTTGGAAGATATAAGAGCACTATCATCAGCTCTCTCAAATGTGCCAAATGCCAAATATTTGGCACATTTGACACACCAATCACAAAAACCATCCCTCATCAGCTCTTCCAAATCTCAAAAAATTTGAGACATGGCTACAGTACCGTCTCAAATATGAGACGGTACGGACATCAATGCCAAACACTGTTTGGCTTATTTAATTCGTTTTTTCTCTCTCCTCCTATCAGATGCATCTCTCTCTGTTTACATCTCTTGCTCTCTCTGTCTGGCATTCTTGCCACGCCCTCTTGCCAGTCCGATCTCGCCACGCCGATCTCGCCACGCTAATCTCGCCACATCAATCTCGCCATCGCCGATCTCGCCACGCCGATCTTGCCATCGCCGATCTCGCCATGCCGAGAGACAGAGACCGCCCAGGCTCGCCACTGATCATTGACCCACTTTGCGACAAAGAGGAACTCCAGTGTGAAGGAACGGTGGCCAGAAGTGAAAACTTCCATTAGCGATGGCGACAGAGGCGGTTTGGAATGTGGGTTTGTTTGATTTGGTGGATGGGATGTGGTTTGTTGAATTTTATTATTGCTCTGGTGGATTTGGGATGTGGGTTTGTGTCGGTGGTGGGATTGTTTTGTGGGTTTGTTTGATTTGGTGGATGTTCGGTGTTGGATGTGGGTTTGGGATGTGGGTTTGTTTGGTTTGGTGGATGGTTTGTGCTGATCTCTCTAGATGTTTTTTTTTTTTTTTTTTTTTTTGAGGTGGCGTTGGTGGATGTGCAGCAGTGGTTGTTGGTGGCCGTCAGTGTTGTTGCGGCTATGGTTGTTGGTGGCCGTTGTTGCCGCATGGTGGTTGGGCCGAGGTTGGTGATGAAGATGATAATGATAGTGATAGGGATAGAGAGGAGGAAATATATTATTTTATTATGTAGTAAATATTATTTTAATGTATAGAATTAAAGTATAGAACATCTGATAAATGGAATGTTGTAAAATTATGTGTTAAAATGATAAAGTAGGTGTTTGGTGTGTCAAAATGGCATTTTTTATGAGAGAGCTGATGAGAGTGCTCTAAGACCAAAATTTTGTTACATTATATATGTAATTTGTTTGTTTAAAAAATTTGTAAACATTTCATAAATAATCATGACTTTTTTTATTATTTCTAATAAAGGTTAGAAATAAACAATCATAACTATCATAGATGATCGTGATTTTTAAATAGAGACATGTATAAGGCCTCTAAAATAAATTTTCAAAGCAACTTTAAATTTAAGTTTGGGAATCTTTTAACGAAATGTGGTAATTTTGTACCTTCTCGTAATTTGCCATGAAATTTGTAGAAGAAGATAAAATTATATTCAAGTCAATTGAGAAAGTTAAAAAAGTTGATATAGATATATGTTTAGAGCATTCTCATCAACAATGCTATAAAATATAGCATTTAACATCTTAAAAAGTTATTTTATTCATTTTAACAACTCACTTTACAATATACCAAACATCAAAAATTCTATTATTTTACCACTTCATTTAAATATTTTTTTTATTATTTCTTTATTCTTTATTATTTAAATCAATAATTACATCCATTGTGATATGAAGCAATCAACAAGCAAGGGAACAACTGTAGTAGTGAAACACCATAAAACTAACTAGTTCTTTTGGCTGGAAAAATCGTGGAATTTTGCATATATCCAGCTGCAAAAACACAAGCATGGGAACAAAAAAGTGTTGGTCCCATTGTGAGGACTGTGGCAAGTAGTCTTTGTGTGGATGGAAATCAAATCTAGGAATGTTGTCCTAGAAATGGAGAATGAGAATGGCTTGATTATTAATCGTTCAGTCCTTGTGTCTCATTTATAAACACAAAACCATCCCTTCGTGCAAGGTCACAATCTTGTGACTGATAAGGTCATAACCTTGTGAGGAGTTGTATCCTTTCTAACAATTGCAAATATCGACAAAGGTTGTAGCACTAGCACTTGTCATAGGTCACACCTATCTAGCCAGACAATACACCTTCATAGATAATGCATTGAGTGAAGGACCACAATTGTTATGGTACTTGTAGTGCCAAATATACATTATATATATATAGTGTTTTACAAACAGAGTTTCAAGTACACAAACAATGAGCAAAACAGTTTCTTATGGATGCCCATAAAAAATGGAAAATCTCTACCAAACAATAAGCTATATGAAAGCAGCAATTGGTAATTTAAGCAAGACAATGCTTAATTTTAACAAAGCCAGCACGCCATTTCTATGTACCAACCGGGGGAAACAAGCCTAATTTATAATTCAAGATCAAGCAAGAAGTAAAACATAAGAAAGAAGTGTCGGGGGCGAAAAAGTTTCATTTCCGACAAATGAGATTTATGTTGGGTTGGGGGGTCTAAACTGAAACTTGACAATGGGCTTGATGCACGGCCCAAAGGCTATCGGTGAAGATCCAAAGAATTCACTGTATTTTATGCCTTGGGCCTAGATTGAGACTGACAAGAGTGGTCCATAAATAATCCTTACAGCGGACACATCAGCATAGTTAAAAAACATATTGTAAGAAATAACCCAACAGTAAAGTGTTTCTGCAGAAAATAGTTCAGTGATAAAATGTTTCTGCAGTAAACTGGCTCAGCAATAAAATGTCCCAACAGTAAAATGAGATAAAACATAATATACAGTGAGCAAAACAGTTTATTATGGATGCCCATAAAAAATGGAAAATCTCTACCAAACAATAAGCTATATGAAAGTAGCAATCGGTAATTTAAGCAAGACCATGCTTAATTTTAACAAAGCCAGCACGCCATTTCTATGTACCAACCGGGGGAAACAAGCCTAATTTACAATTTAAGATCAAGCAAGAAGTAAAACATAAGAAAGAAGTGTCGGGGGCGAAAAAGTTTCATTTCCGACAAATGAGATTTATGTTGGGTTGGGGGGTCTAAACTGAAACTCGACAATGGGCTTGATGCACGGCCCAAAGGCTATCGGTAAAGATCCAAAGAATTCACTGTATTTTATGCCTTGGGCCTAGATTGAGACTAACAAGAGTGGTCCATAAATAATCCCTACAGCGGACACATCAGCATAGTTAAAAAAGATATTGTAAGAAATAACCCAGCAATAAAGTGTTTCTGCAGAAAATAGTTTAGCGATAAAGTGTTTCTGCAGTAAACTGGCTCAGCAATAAAATGTCCCAGCGGTAAAATGAGATAAAACATAATAAATTTCTAGCTGTTAGCTATTTCACAGATTAAGGAAAATGTCTACATTTTCAGACTCATCATCCGTTAGCTCTGGAGAAGAGTCTTCTAATATAACAATATGAGAGAAAAATTCTATAGTAACAGTTACATCATAACTATCAATAGTAAATGAAAAAGTAAAGATCATGGGTTCCATTATAACAAATAATGAGGAGAACTTAGTGTGAGATGAAGGGAGAGAGAGAGATCCCAGCTAGCGCAGCAAGATCATTATGGTGCCAAGACATGCTCGTTAATATAGTGAGTAATGGGGGACATTTCAGGTAGTATGGATTGTGAGAGAGAGTGTGTATAGTAAAGCTGTTGGGGCTTTCTGCTGGGGGTAAATAAGTGTTTATGAGTAGAGCTATGAGAAGTGTTGGTGAGCTAGGAGCTGGGGAACTTAGTTTCTAAGCTTGAAACTAAGAACTCAGTGACTTCTTCAGAGCTTAAAGGAGGCTTAAACGGAGAGGTTATGGAAGAGTCTTTCTTGGTGTGTCTCATAGTCCCCCTGAAGCATTAATGAAGAGTTCTCTTTATATTTGGGTTTTAGGGGGTAATTAGCTAATAATCTCTGCTAAATCTTTCTCAATTTTCAGAAAATTCTTAGAGAACCGTTCCTAGGATTTTAGCTAAGAGTGGTAAGCTCAACTTTTAGAAGGTTCTTGCTATTTTGGGTAATAACAGCTAGGATTCTAACTTAGCATTGAATGCTGATTAGCCTTAGTTGATAGGATTAGAGCATGCATTAGGCTAATGATCTTGATTATGCTGCTGCTAGAATCAGAGCTCCCTAAGGCAAATTGTATCACCCTAAGCCAAGTGTCAATCTTGGAGCCCTTGCTAGGGACTCTGCTAGGATCTCCTTGGTGCCTTCCAAACCATATTTCCCTAAGTTACCTCATTTAAGGTTCATGTGCTTGGTTCATGAACCAAAGAATACACATTTTTAGTATGAATATGAATTGATTTCAAGTTGTTTCAGGAGCTTTAATGACCTGGTCATGGCTACTCTTGGTTCTTGACCGGATGGGTTGGAGAAGAAAGAAGGGACAGCTGGCTGAAACTTCCCAACTTTCTGTCACATCACCTTCAGCTTTATGTCACATGAGAAATGATGGAATTACAGCTTGTGAAGGAAGGGTTTAACCCCTGATGGACACATATCCTCTTCTGATCTGATTGGACAAGTTGGGACTTGATGGGAATGGGCTCCAGTTGTTTGGTTGTGTTGAAATTTGGCTGGTCAACTCACGTGATCTCCAGTTACTAGGATTTGTGTGTGGGATGGGCTGGCTCAGTTGGACTTCGTAGTTGAGCTTCTTTGGGCTTGGTTATCCCTACAAAATGAATAGTTTTGTCATGGGTGATATACATAGGCTTTTATAAATCTTGCGAGAGAGGTATTTCTTGAGGGATGAGTAATTACATTTCCCACAAGTGAGGGATTTAGTATATGTAAAACAAGTATCGAAAATAATATTTGACTTTTGTAAATATATGCCAAAATAGCATTTGGGCTTTTGTGAAATAGTGCCAAATTAATATTTGGGCTTTTATGAAATAGTGCCAAATTAATATTTAGGCTTTTATGAAATAGTGCCAAATTAATATTTGGGTTTTATTAAAATAGGTGCCAAATTAGTATTTGGGATTTGTAAAATAAATGCCAAATTAGTATTTGGGGTTTAAGTGCCAAATTAGTATTTGAACTTTGTAGGATCTTGTAAAAATATTACCATGTAGCAACGGGCTTTTAAAGGTGCCGTATCGTAACGAGTTTTGGAGTGCCATATCGTAACGAGTTTTAGAGTGCCGTATCGTAACGGACTTTAGAGTGGATTTTGTTGGGCTTTTTTGGATTTTCCCACAAGGTAAATGCTTTTGGGCTTTCTTGTGGAGATAGCATAATTTTGTGGTCTAATTTTGGTAGCAATATGGTGAGTATTTTTGTGAAAACCCAAGTTGGATAATATGTGGGATATAATGGGTAATATTTGTGAAAGGGCCCAAGGCAATTTGTGGAGCTTATATATGGAATATTTGTGAAAGCCCAATAACATGGAGAATATTTTGGTAATATATATGGGGAATATTTATGTGAGCTCAAAATAATTTATGGGCTTGTATGGATATTTTTGTGAGTGGACTAATGAAATTAAGGCTCGAAAATTTGTACCTCAACAAGAAGAAACACATTACAACTTCTAGCACCAACATTTGCAGATCTCAAAGCATGACTAAATTAACTTTACTCCAAATTGAAATTACCTTCTTTCCCCTTTCTGTGTATTTGACTGCAACAAGCTCTTTTGTCTTCTTATCTCTCACCAACCTTGCCACCCCAAAATTCCCTACACCAAGGTCCTTCAATGACTCATATCGCTCCTCCATCTCAACTCACCCCCAATGAACAATCACACACACAAAATCACAATACCAATATACCAAAATTCACAAAGTATGAAAAAACCAAACAACCCCTGCAAAATTTTATGGACACCAAGCACTAACAAATCCTAAAGTCCCATAGATAACAATAAAAAGCACAATAAGAGAAGGGGAGTGCTGCAAAAAATGAAGACAGAATCATTTTGCACATAACCAACCTGAGCTTCCTCATTTTGCACATAACCACTAATTATCACACTCCAAGAGATAACATCTTTATCACACATTTCATCAAACATTTTCTATGCATTCTCCTTGTTAGAATCTGCATATAAACTCAGCAATACAAGACCCACAAAATCCCTAACCCAATCCAAAACCTAATAACCCATTGTTTATACCCATGGAGCTTCAGTCTGACCCAAATGGAAGCCTAATCCCCTCCCTTGAATCTTCGGTTTTGAGATGAGAATATAGGTTTCAAGATTGGGTTTTTGGGTTCGGTTAGGGAGAGAAAAGTGGTTTGGTCAGAGGAAGAAGATAAGCAGTTGGGTTTGTGATTGTGGGATCGATCAAGGAGAGAATGCTTAGGTTTGTGATCGTGGGTTCAGTCAGAGGATGAAGAGAAGAGGCGTGTTTGTGATGGTGGGTTTGGTCAGAGGGAGTAGTGAAGAGCAGATGGGTTTGGCGGTGTGGGTTGAGGAAAGGGAAGTAGCAGCTTAGGTTGAGGGAGAACGAAGAAAATAAAAAATAAAATAAAATAAAAAACAGAAAGGAGGCAAAGGCATAGGCATGGGAGAAGAAAAAAAATTTTTGAGGGAAAACAAGAAGCAAATAGGCGCGAAAAGGCAAAAAAGGTGGAGCGTGTGAGAGGAAAAGTGGAAAAGGGACACACGTATTTTATTAAACAATTTTTTTTTTTTTTTTAACTTCTTGCTACAGTGGGCTGCTAGAGATAGCAGCCCACTGTAGCTAGATGTCAAAATTAATAGCATCTAGCACCTTTGATGGAGTGTGCTTTTTTAAAATTTGATGTTAAAAAATAGCATTTAGCATTCTTGATGAGAATGCTCTTAGGACAAACAAAAAATACACGCACACTCTCAAAAGGATAGATAAGCTGGCTACTCTATCTGAATCCACCAACAAATATAAGAAAAATAATCGTCACTTTAATGGAATCCACCAATGAAGATTAGAGCAAAAATCAACATCCACAGGAAATCCACTCAAGGATAAGGATGTGTTTGGTAGAGTGGATTTTAGGGAGGATGAAAAAAAAAAGAGAGAGAGAGAATGAGGAGAGAAAACTTTTTGAAAAGTGTTTGGTTGGGAGGGGAAAAGAGGAAAATGATGGTAAGGTCTTAGTGTTTTCTCTCTGGGCTCACTAAAAAATTTTCTCTTTGTTGATGCCCAATTTTGCAAATCCATACCCAAAGGCCCATGAGGAAGAAAGCCCAATAAAAAGCAAGGCCCAAATCCTTTTGTATAAAAGATAGGCGTGAGAACTAATATGAGAAGCACGGTGAAAAGAAACAAGGAACGGCAGGAAGTGTCAGCAGCAGGAAACGCGTGAAGGAAAGAAAAGCCAAATCAAAGGAAAATAACAAACGTAGCAGGAAACGCATGAAGAAATAAGACAAAACACGCAGCAGAACGAAACAGAACTAATCTGCTACGGCAGGAACGGCGTGGCAGACAAACACAGACGATAGCAGAGCAAACACAAAAGGGCCAGGGCACCACCAACCTGTACCCAGCCAATACAAGGGAGGTCGGCCCACGGTCAAGGGGATTCAGAGGGCGTGGTTTGGTGGTGGGGGGAAAAAGGGGTCTATATTTGGTTTCCTGCCGTAACTTCTTTTGGGAAAGATATCTTGCTGGGATGGTATTTTACCTAAAAGAAGTAATAAATGGTTGAGACCATCTGATGCATGCCATAGAGCTAGGTAGTGAGGTAGAGGTATACAGTAGGAACAAACAAAAGGGAATTTTGTCGTAAAATTAGTAGCGTTGCAGCAGACATGTACTGAGCAATGGCAGGGGCAACCAATGGGTGAGTGGGTAATCTTGAAAGGATGCCCACAACAAACCAAAAACAGTTGGTAAAGCCCTAGGGGTAAAAGGGAGAAATCCCATTGAATCAGTTTGCTATAAAAGGAAGGTAACCACGGCAGATTAAGGGGACCAAAAAGGAAGAGGAAAAAATAGAAGAAAAGGAAAAACAGGAGAAGAGAGAGAAAACACCGAAAAAGAGAGACCCAATGAAGGGAAGTACTTAAGGGAGGAAAACCCATGGTAAGAGAGTAGTAAGCACCCAGAGAAAGGTACCCAGGAAAAAGAAAGACCAAAAATGGGGAACAACCCACAGTAAGATAGTAGTTAGAAACTAAGAGAAAAAAAAAGAACACAGAGAAAGAAAAAGAAGAGAGAAAACGTGGCAGGAATAGGGGCATGCATCAATAGACCATCTTTTCCCTCCCTCTTAGCAAACCCACTCTTTGAAGTTTCCAAAAGTAATAGCTAGTAGCCATTTAGGCCTATTCTCCAAAATGCACAACTTTTATGGCAGGAGCCTATGACAAGGTTGTTCAAGTTGGGGTTTGGGTTCTTTCTTGGTTCACTTATCCTATGGGAAGATTCAATACTTGATTTTGATTGCAAATATATTTTATTTCTCTCATTATAAATTATATCTACTGTATTTAGTCATCCTGCCGTAACACGTTTTTATCACGTCTGCTGCATCAGTTGTCCTGCTGTGGTATCTTTACTTTTTGTACTAGTTATTCTGCTGTAGCACCTTTTCATTATATTTACCGTGTTAGCTATTATACTGCTAAACCTTTCCTACGGAAGCTTTCTTCTTTATTTGTTATTATGTGTTTCACTGTTAACACAAACTAATCATTATCCTGCCATAAGTATATATATACATATATCTTGTTTCTCATGTTCTGCAAAATATATTTTATATATGTATATGTGAATACGTATAAGTATATACACTCATATATGTATGTAAATACTTGAGAATATGCTAACCCATTTAAACTAACATTTGTTTGATGGGTATTTTCTTTGGGCTTTAGATTTGTTTATGTGCAGGAAGTAGAAAAGTATTTCTGCAGTAAAAACGGAGAGTAGTCATTCACATTGCAAAAGGCTTTACTGCACGGCAGACAGCTTTAAAGCACGGCAGACAGCTTTAAAGCACCGCAGATAGCTTTAATGCACAGCAGACAGCTTGATTGCACAGCAGAAGGCTCTACGGAAGAAAATTTTACTGCATGGGAGAAGGCTTTAATGCACAACAAACAACTTCAATGCACAGCAGAAAGCCTTACTGTACAGCAGGAAGCTTTATCGCACAGTAGAAAGTTTTGCTACATAGCAAAAAAGTCAGTCCTGCGGCAGAAACTGGAGAAAAGTTCCTTCTGCGGCAGAAACTGGAAAAAAGACAGTCTTGCGGCAGAAATTGGAGAAAATTCAGTCCGCGATAGAAACTGGAGAAAAGTTCCTTCTGCGGCAGAAACAAAGGATAGGCACCACGTTCTGCCTGTCGTAAGCGTGCCCCTGGCAAACGAGACATAGTTTGCGCACATGCCGGACCAAATTGAGTTGCAGTTGGACCGGTCTCAACTCCCTTACTCAGAATATTTGGGCCTAGTACCGCTGGAGCAGCCCAGCCCAGTACAATAATGGTACCGCAGGAGGCAGCCCACTTTAACCACAAAAAAGGCCCCTACACTCTTCAAAATAGAGAGAAAACTGGGTGAGAGGAGTTTGATAAATAAATGATGAAAATGATATTTTTTCTTTGTAAAAGTTTTGTAAAACATGCTCTCTTTTTTATTCGTTTAAGCCAAATAGCGTAGACAATTGCTTAGAATAACACTCTAAGTAAGCATAGGAGAACAAAATTATAATTGAAAACATTACATTTTCAAGACTAAGTTAGAAAGACTCATGAAAACTAGAAACATAAATAAAAGATATATATTCTTTGACTGATGGAACATAAATGGTTGTAATTTTCCCTAAAAGCTTTGAAATTCAATAACATCTAAAATTGCATGGAAAATTAGTTCAAACATAGGCCTCTTTGGGTAGAGCTTGGGAATCACGTTGGGCTGCGCCTAAAAATTCTTTGGACACTCCTATGACAAATGTGTTCTTTAACGTTGGGCCGGGCCTAAAAATTCTTTGGACACACCTATTCAGCTAGAAGACAGGACTTACATTTTATTAGGGTTAATGAACTAACTTGGGTTAGCCCAGACCTAATTCAACCCCTATTCGAAACGCAATTAGGCTAGCCGAAGAGGATTCCTGCAATCCTCACCACTTTCACTCTTTCTTCGTCTTTCTCCAACTTGGTGTATTAATGGGCTTTGAGCACTTACAACACCTATAAGCCCAATGGCAGTTTGATGCATAAGAAAATTAAATTAAGACTTTTTATATATATTAAATAATTTTTTTTAAATAAAAAATTACCTAAAAGTATTAAACTCTATTATTTTGTTTTAGATGCAAAATTACTAATTAATATAAACCACATAAAATTGTTTTTTTGAGAAAGTCTATAAACAAAAAAAAAAAAAAAAATTTGACAAAACTTTTCATATTTGTTGATGTAGCATATTGATAGTGATAAGTAAAAAAAAAAAAAAAAAAAAAAAAAAATGATGTTAGTGGTGGACCTAGATAAAAACTAGTAAAAGTTGCCAACTCAACTGCTGTAAAAAATGTAGTGATATTTTTTGTGTATTGCTTTTTTTTTTTTTTTTTTTTTTTTAGAAGTGCTACATTCACAACATTTTCACAACAAATCCTAAGTATTAAGTTGTTACTGGTGCTAATTTGAACTCACCACTGAAATTACTTTTTTGCTCACTAATAACAACTATTAACAACTTGTCATATAGAATTTGTTGTAAAAATATTGTGAAAAATGTTGTGAACATAACATTTTTATTTTCTTTCTTTTTCCATTTGATAAAAAATATTATTTTATTTATTAGCTAATATTTGGGCTTAATTAATACTATTACAATGAAAGAAATATCCCTATTGATTAAAATTTAAGAATCTTTCTTTATCTGAGAGTCTTAAGCAACCATCTTATTTGCCTATACTTTAGAGGTGCCTGATAAGCCCATAAGTGACACATGCAAGCCACATTACAAGGCTTGACTCATGATTTGCTATATCTATAGTAAATCTCATCTAAATTGCATCTCAACATGAAATGTTTGTTTGTTACTACTAATGTTGATTGATATAATTCCTCAAAATTAGTAGCTTCAAGAGGTGTCAATCCTCCCACAGAAGCAAACTAAAGGAGATTTAGTTGACTAATAACTTACCCAAATCAACATCAATCACATATCTCAACCTCCCATGAAAAGCCACTGCTCATGATTTTGTCATAACCTCAAAACCCAACAACTAAAGAAAATCGTCACTGATTAAAGGAGGATTTTAGATGTTCCTTTAAGCCTCTATAAAGGCACGACTAATAGGAGTATTTACTAAAGTTGCTCTACTCACCAACATACAACATTTACTTCTTTGCTTAAGACGATATATTGTGTTATATTATATACAATAAATCCTCTTTTGTGTGTGTATGTGTTTGGTAGCATAAGTAAAACTCTCTCTCTCTCTCCAATCTAAGAACTGTTAAGGCAAGTAGAGACTATTAGTGGACTTTTAGTTTAACTTCAAAGGGTTATTTTTCTTTTAAAAGCTTTCAAGATACCCTTATAGCCATTGATACCAACAAGTGCAAGTGGGAGTAGCAGGCTTGACTCGTCATTCTGAACCCAAGTCAAAAGGCTAAGTCAATTTAGACACAATACATGGCAAGGTGACAAAAACAACCCTAACAATATGTAAGCTCAATGGCTCCTTGTGTGAGTTGTAATTCCTATTTTGCTGGATGGCTTTTTGTAGTAGGTTGTCCTATAAGTGTTTTTTTTTTTTGTGTGCCTAAGTAGCTTATATTTGACCTAGTTTGCTCTTAAACAAAAATTTATAATTATTTAAATAAGAATGATTGAGTATTAGAAGAATTTTATAACATATATCACAACTAATACAAGTTGGGTTGCAAACTTGCTATCAAGTTTGTAAATTAAAGGATTAAATATTGAAGAGTATATTGATCAATAACCTATATAATTTTTTAAATGATTAGTTACACATGCATTTCATGGGTCATTTCACCCCATGCATCTCATAGTTTTTGAACCCAATATTTATACATACATCTGCAATTATACATCTCACGAGATTGAGGGAGTGAAGGGGAATTGGCTAATTAATAGCTCCGCCAAAAAAATCTCAAATATCAGAAGGTCCTTAGTTTTAGCCTTGGCCCTTATCGAAAGGACAAACCCCTCTGTCTCTCTCTCCAGTCTCCACCCTCCATAAATTCTCTCTCCCAAAACCAATCCTAATGATGAGTCATCACCTTTCAACAACCCATTATAAAAATTTCCTTTCGGACCCACATTCTGTAATTAGAAAACTCAAACAAAAGTTACATTATGTCATTTACTTCTCACCCCATTTTTATGACCCCTTTTGGTAACTCTATGGCCACCTCTTTCATGCTTTCCTAGGTTTAATATAAACTCAAAATTTTAATAATTGTTAATATAGAAGAAGAAAGAAAGGTCAAAAGATACTATATAACTTTTTAGAACTAATTAAGGTACATATACTCATATAGAGCTTTTTGTGCATATTATTATTATACATCTAGATTGATTTATTTTTTTCAAAAATTTTTTTATAGTAATCAAATTACATGTTTAAAATATTTGTACTTGGATTGATTTCTTAGATTAATTTGTTATTAACTATATATTTGTTAAAAAAACACTTGTCTATAGACTTTGAAAAGCCTCCTATGAACCCCTACTTAAGAAGAAAATTTTACTAATTGCCACCCGAATGTAAAATCCAATTTGAAATTGCATTTGTAAGATTGTACATTTTGTTTCATTTGACTTAAATATAATTTGCTAAAACCTTTAATCTTTTATAACAAATTATATGAATAAAATTGGTGATGCACTCAATCCCTATAGCACTATCAAATTAGCATTCACAAAATGCAACGCTAGCTAGTATGAAACTATTTAAGATGATTAAACTCTTTATGGGGTGCAGTTGTATATGATTAGGATAGGGATATTATATATTGCAGTGGAGATACGAATTTTCCACGAGACCCAATTCATAAAATCTTAAATTCAAAGGATTCGTGCCCTTTAAAAAATAGTTGCGGAACAATGGCTTTTATACTATCTGCCTACCTCATAATATCGGTTTTTGAAAATAAAGGATTGTATTATCAAGGGGCATCTTGACCAATCCACTTCTATATATATATATATATATATATATGAATTATCAAAAGTCTTCACAGTTTCCATGCTGTATCACAAATCATAACATATATATACTCCGGAAAATTTACTAAATTTTAGCGATAAATTGACTATAGATTCTTTATCTATAAAAAAAAGACTAATAGATTGATTCAAGAATACATGCAAGGGTAGTTGGCATTTTCTTACATATTATTATTATTATTTTATAATTTCTTTAGTTCTTTACCTGTTCTTCAAAAAAAAAAAAAACTTCTTTAGTTCTTTACCTACAAGTAATTGAATTTATTGAATGTATTTGTTCCTAAATTATCATTATCTATTTCTTGATAAAAAGTTATCATGATCAAATGGGATGGAGTAACTTCTTTTATTTATTTATTTTTATAATCTAATGTTATAAAAAGTGGGTGATAGTAGATTTAAACCTAATTGCTGAACTAAGGCTCTTGGTTATTTTTTTTCGGTTTAGAGGTAAAAGCAATTTTAGGTGTTTTTTTATCGAGACATCCAAAGTTCAAATTCTCCCATTTTGTTACAACTACCAAATTATCAACCAAAAAAAAGATACAAATCCAATAATAATTTCCTTAACAAAAAACATTAATTAAATGTCTTATATTTTAGAACCCCAATTCACTATGGACGAATGAAAATTTAGGGGGTAAAACAATAGATGGATGGAGCCAAGAATGGAATGGAGTACTTTTTCTTCTTCTTTTTTTTGTCGCCTCCTCCTTCTTATTTTCTGGTTGGAGGGAAGGAAAAGAAAAAAGCACTAATTTCACGTATAGGACAATACAAATCCATAGGATAAGTTGTAGCTAGCCACTATTGGCAAATAAATCTCCAAGGGACCACGTTAGTTATGAAGAGAGAAAAGAAACAAAACAAGACAATTATTATGAATATGAATATGCTTTTACCACCTCTTTTATTTTGCCGACGATGGTAAATTTTTCTTGTATACATAAAGGGGCGGTAAAAGTAAAATAAATGTCCTTTTAGTTAAAAATTTGACAAGGAAAAAGGTGGTCGAACAGAACAGAGTGTATGAAAAACCTCATAGGCTTGTAAAATTTTATATTTTGTGATGATTCATGGGATATATCCTATACCAGCCATAATTTTAAAAAGCAGACAGAGAATTGAAAAAGAGAAAAAAAAAAAAAATCTCGGGTTTTAGATCCAATTGTAGTTTAACCAGTGATTGAAATGTTTTAATTAATAATTATTTCACAGTAAATATAATTAATTATAATAATTTTATAATAATAACGAATATAATATTTTCTGAAAATATATATTAAAAAATAACTAAAAATTTGCAAGCTGTTTTATTATCTTTACAAAACCAATAATCCTTCAAAAAGGTAAGGTTCCAGATTTCATGACGTAACATCACATTTTGATTAGTGCTCTTATACTCGACCACACGCTCTATTTGAAATAGATTGAAATTTATTGATCAAACACCAGATTTATCTAACAACAAATTTCACATTAAGATCTCCACAAAATTCATTTTTTAATTAATTAATGCCAAAGATCTATACCTAAATGTTATTAACAACTTTCTAAATTAGTTTAATTTGGACCCTTCATTTCTTCTCCCAAAAAAAAAAAAAAAACAGGTTGTGGACCCTTCATAAAGCTTTTTGTTTTTTTTTTTTGTTTTTTTTTTTTTTTTAAGGTACGTGTAGATTATACATTCTAAGCCATCATTATTATTCTTTTTTTTTTTTTTTTAAGAAAGAGTTTCAACTTATAACGTCCGCTCCTGATGATAATTTTTATCATCAAATCAAAACAGCAATCGGTTTTCGGTGTAAATGAGGATTAAACATCAAATCTCTTATTCAACTATCAGAAACTTTGCCAGTTAAACTAACTCCACCAAAGCCATCGTTACTAATTGAAACCTCTCTGCACATTTCCAATCTTTGTTTTCATTATCATATTATGCTTTAAATTTCACAGTATCAACCAAATATATTATACAATAGAACACAATGCTTGCATATCTATAATCAAAATGGTCCAAATACTCTCTCTCTCTCCAATTTTAATATTGAATAATCAAAAAATAATCAAAACGAACCGTCCAATTCTAATTATTCCTTTTTTTTTTTTTTTAATGAATTTTCATCTGTTTTTTTTATATAAGTAGACCGATATAGATGCCTGTTCATGATTGAACGGCCGGTATGCTTTGGTTTTTAATACAACAATGCTATCAGCATGCATCCAAATTAAGTGTTACCATCTTAGGGCGACCTTATATGATTGTATGAGCCAATTTGTAATTTCCTTGTTGAATTTATAGAATACCAAGGTGAGTGCTCTTGCAAAAATCACCGTTCTTTTTCTAAAAAGGCCAGATTGTGGTGGAACCCATGTATGGGTACACCTATCCAATAATTGCATTTGTTGAATTTGTCACAAGCATGACATTGAGTTGGATACTTTTTTCAATTCTCTCTCTCTCTCTCTAAACCAAAGTTGAGCTGCAATTTATAATTTTGAAGTGGAAACTACAAATATAGAGATGATGAAAAGTAAGCAACACTAAGGATGCATTCTCTTCCAACAAGAAAGTGCCCTAAGCCATGATCTTTTTGGCATTCTAAGTGATACATTTAATATCATTGATATAGAAGCAGGCTTTGGTTTAAGAATCTATAGTTGTGTCGTTTTGTGAAACAAAATAAGGAAAAAGATATCATGACACAAGCTAGACCAGAATGATTAAATTTAAGTACTCCACAAACAAGAATATCACTAATCTTCTCATATTCATACATTTTGTAGAATGAATTGGTTGATTTTAAAATTTTAACTCACTAATTAACATATCAAAGTGTATCACTAATGAATATCATGGATTATAGTACCATATTTTAGTACAAGCATTATATACATTATTTGCTCATTAGTATTTTAATATGAGTATAGTGATCATAATTCGATGATAGAAAAGATTGGATGAAGATAATGTCAGGGACAAGATTAAGATAATGTAAGAGGATAAAATGTGACACTTGGAGAGAGAGAGAGAGAGAGAGATTCTTCTAGAAAGACATTTCTTCTTTGACAAAGTCTACTATTAAGATAGCATCTATAAAGGAAAATAATGTAACTTTGGAAGTATTACAAAATAAGTATTTTTTTCACAGCTACGCATATGAGTTGTTATGATTTGAGTAATATTATGTTCACCTAAATCTACCATTAACATCATTTTTATTATGCAAAAATCACAACAAATTATATAATAGTTGAAAAAAAATTGTCTCCAACATTAACCCTTGAATGGAAGGAGAGAGAAGGTCCAAAATGTCACTATTGAGATAAAACCCATTAACACTTAGTGAAATTTAAAGATATGATCATTTGAGGGGATGAGGGCACTTCTCCAATCTTTCGAACTCAACTTTTAATTACAACCTATTCTCAAAAAAAAAAACTTTTAATTACAACCTCAATACATCAGACGGAAAACAAAAGCACCATAGAATAGAACCAAACAAAAACATCAAATGGAAAATAAAAGAACATAGAATAGAACCAAACAAAAGCAAGGATCACATATCTACTATTACTAGAAAATTATTGAGAAGTAGGAGTAAAATTTAAATGTGTAAGAACAAAAGAGTACAAACCCTCTTGATCCATCACCCAATCCCAATCGGTGGAAATTGAATTATTTGGGATGAAGGGTGTGCTACTTTTAGGGAGCAAATGTGGATGGGCCCTTTTCCTCCCCACCATAAATAAATATCAATGGGATCCAATCCAAGGAACTATATAATTTTTCCTCCATTAAAATTTAAAATCCTCACACCACTAACTAGGAATTGTCTTGATCCATATGATATGATATGAAAGGCAAAAGGAAAAGATAAATGACAACAACATCAAAAAGAAAAGAAAAAAGTGTGAATAAATATATAACCCTTTATTACAATAGTTGTATTTTTATTTTTTATTTTTTTTTAATACAAAAATAGCAGATACTTTGGATAGTTTTATGACCTTTATTTGCTTCGCTCGCTCTCTCTAATATAAAGGCCACCTCTTTCTAAGATTAAAAAAGAAAAAGAAAAAAAGACCATCTCTTTCTACTGCATATATAGTTAATTAATAACTTAATATCTCTTCACACTCTGTCACTTTGCAGGTACACGATAGCAATAATCTCTTTGCAGTGTGATCACAAGCGGTTGTGTACTGCCAGCTTGATCTGATAGATGATGGGTGTGGTGGGAAATTGGTACTATTGGGTATGAAAATATTCAAGAGCTTTTGCTTTGAGTCCTCCATCGCAGCTCCACCATTGCTGATCGGTGAGTTCAATCTGAGTGCCTTCAAGTTTCAATTTTTTTTCATATATTCTATCTGGGATTGTGGCTAAAGCCTTCAAGTTTCAATTTTTCTTTTATTTTTGCTTTCTGGGTTTACTCTCTCTTCACTCATTATACACAGTATTGGATTTGGACCCTTTAATTTTGCCGACTATCCACACATATCCATTTCAAGAAATGGTCATCTGGGTTTTCATTCCTCTTTTGAATACTGTCTCCCTCTTTGGCTTTATGGCCACCTCACTTGTCCTTTTGTTTCACTTTTCTATTTCTGCATGAAAAGGTGAACTTTTTCCTATCCGGGTTAGCATTCGTGTTTGTAAAAATTGCCATTTTTTCTTGCGGGTTCACTTGTCAGTTACTGTTTGATAAATAGTCTTTCATTTGAGAGCATTGAAGACAGTAGAGGACTAGAGGTGCTAAATATTTTGTTCTTTTTTTTTCTTTCCTTGGTGTACGTGCTCAAATATTATTGGCCTCCTGTTTTAAGTTTGTGGAAAATTGACATGTTGACTATTTGACTTCCACCACTTGTATTAGTATTATCCCTGAGAGAAGAGGTTAGAGAGCAATAGAGCAAAGAGTTTCTTTTTGGTAGGAAGGAAGAACTTGTAGGTCCTCTGATAGTCTTACTTACTCTTACATTTTACATTAAGATTAAGTTTTTATTTGTTTTGCCAATTTTATTAGGCTTTATTGATTAAAAGGAATTTTTGTAATTCACCTCTAGTTGTAGTTTGCTTTATGTTTTGTTACTTTAGTGTGTCATAAACATGTTTCTTTTGCTGTATTTATAAGCTATTGGTTGCTATATGTGAAGTTTTCAAAAGTATACTCTAATAGATTTCGATTCCTAAATTATAAATTTGAGCCTTGTGGTTTCATGGAGTTCTATGTTTTGTTAATTTAGTGTGATATAATCATGTATCTTCCCTATCTATGTCTATATAATCTATTTGTTGGTACAAGTGGAGAGTTCAAAAGTAACCTCTAATAGACTTGATTCCTAAATTTTATTTGAGCCTTGTAGTTTCATGGAGTTCCATGACTATAAATTTGGATTTTTCTAAGAGACATCGAATCTATATTATGTAGGAGAGCTGAAAGATGGACAGGACCCGATTGGATGTAAGATTTCATCACTCAGGATCAACACAATCAGAGGAATCAGCTTTAGATTTGGAAAGGAATTACTGCAATCATTCTAATTTTCCTTTGTCATGTCCATCACCCCTTCAACCTTTTGCCTCAGGTGGTCAGCACTCTGAGAGCAATGCTGCCTACTTCTCATGGCCTACTTCAAGTCGATTAAATGATGCGGCAGAAGATCGGGCTAACTACTTTGGAAACCTTCAAAAGGGGGTGCTGCCTGAAACTCTGGGGCAGTTGCCAACAGGGCAGCAAGCTACTACCTTACTTGAGCTGATGACCATTAGGGCGTTTCATAGCAAGATCTTGCGTCGGTTTAGTCTTGGTACAGCAATTGGGTTTCGAATTCGAAAGGGCATGCTTACAGATATTCCAGCTATTCTTGTCTTTGTTGCCCGTAAAGTTCACAGGAAATGGCTCACCCACATCCAGTGTCTACCGGCTGCCCTTGAGGTGGGGAAATTTGTTACTTCTGGTTTTGCCTTGGGTTTCACATGTCTTGTAATGATCTCACTATACGTTTGCTGAGAATTTATTTTTGATACATAATAATTACTTTTTTAATGAGGAGAATGCCCAAGTACAAGTGAACTATATAAGTGCATATCATATAAAATAACAATCTAAAATTTAAAAGATTTATAAATTCTGATAGATATGATAGATAGGCACTACCTTAAACAGTCTCCCAGTTATTCAAAGATCTCAAGAATAAAGATTTAATTGAAATTAGGTTAAAGCTCAACCCATTTGGTAGTCTGGCTATTCTTTTTCCTCCATATTATTTGCATAGTACATGGTGCAATTGAATTCCAAATCATATTATTCACATGATGACCATGTTTACCATTTCAGCATGCAAGCAAATCCACAACCGATCTTGACTTCACCCATTTAACTCCAAAGAGATAGAATACAAATGACCACAACTCTCTAGCCGCCAAATAGTAGAGTAAAAGGTGATCTCTAGCCTTACACAAAAAGAGCCAATCCACTATTGTTATTCCTCACTTACAAAGGTTATCCATTGTTAAAATTCTTCCCATGCAGTTGACCAACTTACACCCCTTTATGCTCTTCTATAGAAATCCAGTAGCACCATGCACTTTCAAAGATAAGTTTAATCTTTCCCATATTAGAATATATATTATCATAAATATTAGAATATATAGTACCATAAATATGTGGATCATGGTTTTGTAATCACATAGACTACTATGGTTTTAGGGTTAACCATACGAAACATAATGTATTCTTATACCTACTCTATATTGGATTCATGGTAACATATAATTCATAATGGTAAAGATGTATCCATTTGGGGCTTTTCGCCGTGGACATCGGCCATTAGACCGAGCCATGTTAATTATCTTTGTTTCGCTCTCTCTCTCTCTTCATCTTTTTATTTTCATCTTTTGATTTTAACATGGTATCAGAGTCATGTTCTAGCCTAGTTCCCCAAAGGCTGCCAACTCACTCATGTTCCTCACCACTACACTTGTCCTCCAACCACAGTAGTCTTCTTTTGGCCTCCATCTATCATTGATGGTCGTCATTTGCTACTATCTTGCACGTTCCAATTCACGTCATGCTTGATTTACTCTATATTCTATCCAATCATTTATGGTCATGTTTTAATTCACGAGCTTACATTACAAACTCAATGAGTCTTCAAGCTTCCACCTTGAGGTTGAGAGCGGGGAGGGTATTAGAATATTACCATAAATATGCAGACCATGGTTTGGTAGAATACCATGGGCAATTGTAGTTTTGTAATACCACAGTTTACTGTGGTTATAGAGTTACCATTCTAAGCCTAATGTATTCCAATGTAACCCTACATCTGATCATTGTAACATATAATTCAAAATTATAACGATGCAGTTGTTTGGGGCTTTCTGTTATGGATGTAGCTGTCAGGCTAAACCATGTTAATTCTCTCTCTCTCTCTCTCTCTCTCTCTCTCTCTCTCCTTTTATTTTCTTATTTCTATTTTAATATATGTTTGTTGAGGATTATTTATGATCTTTTTAATCCTAGGTATTAGATTGTGTTAGAATCATGGTTAAATGATTAAATTCACCATTTCCTAATAGCTCAAGCTTTTGGGATAATCGGTAATTTATCATTGTAATTTATCAGATTGGTTATCACATCAATTACAATTCTGGTCCAACTAACAATTTTTTTTTAATTAAATTCTGTAGACATGATTGAATGATAGAAAATACTTGAGGGGTTGAAAAATGTTAAAAGTATGACCTTTGACAGATTCCCAGCTTTCCGAAAATGAAACTGGATGTTCCAATATTTAAATGTGTTGAAATTTAAGGAAATTTAACTTATCGAAAAAAATAAAATAAAAAAATTTGTTGAAATTTAAAATCTGTTATGATCTTGACCGATCTCTTATGTTTTACTCGGGAAGTTGAAGTTCCTTTTAATTTTGGGGCAGGGGCCTGGAGGGGTATGGTGTGATGTGGATGTTGTGGAATTCTCCTATTTTGGTGCACCTGCTCCAACTCCCAAAGAACAATTATATACAGAGCTCATAGATGGCTTGACAGGAAGTGATCCATGCATTGGTTCTGGCTCCCAGGTAATTTTTTCCTCTTTAACCAAACTCCCATTTCATGTGCTTGTTAAATTTCAGGGAAAACACTTGTTCACAGAACATAATGGAAGCTAGTCTACCCAGTTTTGGAGAATTCTTGAATATACCATGACAGCATTGATCAATCTTTGCTGCATGGAAGTAGGAGTTTTTAAGAATTATTCTATAAATCTATATACTGTTGATCAAAATATCAACTAATCAAAAAAAAAATATATATTGATCAAAACCTCTTATCACTAGCATTATTTATCACTCGCTGGAATATTTCTTCAGTAAATCATGACAATATTAATTGAACTGGTAATAATACTTATAAGTTTACATTTCAACCTTTGTTGTGATAACCAATGGTAGGCTCTATAGTCTTTTCAGTGAAAACTCTATTAAAAATAGGACGTTTTAACCATGAAATTTTATATAAAGTATATATTGAAAGCATTTAGATAGTGTATCACTTCTTTCCAATGAAACATCTGTTTAAAATTTAACTATGAATGTTTGTTTTGAAAAAATAAAATTTAAAGCATTTTGATAGTGGAGGAAACTTATTTATCACTTTTTATAATTTACCAATGAAAAGTGGGCCATCTGTGACTCATGAAGAAAGCTATATCTACTCTTTTCTACCATTTGTAATGGTTGATTCTGAAAAGCTGCAAGAAAGATCTGGTAAGCCACCAGTAAGCATTGTGATCTGACATCTATTTTGTGTGTGTGGGGCCTGATTTCTGGATCTGGGTTTAATGAATGTGAAACGAACACTAATCTAAGTTTTATTTCAACTCCTTTGTCATCTGTGATTGGTTAGAGCTAAATATCTTGACACCTTTGGTTCTAGTCTGAAAAAGTGAAGTATTTAGTTTTGTATCAATATATTCACATTTGTAATCATCAAAATTAGATGACAGATTTGGGACCACCTTTGAGTGGGATGATGTCAACTGCAACCATGAAATGATGGGGAGATCTCAACAGCTAGCTTTTCATATTTGTTTTCTTCTCTTCATATTGGTATAGTATTTTTTTTCTTAGGTAAGTTGTCTCACAAAAAGGTTCTTTGTGTCATTGTAGCCTTTGGTGCAACAGCATTTGATCGAATATAGTCTGGCTATTGGCCAAGATAAACTCTGCTGATGGTTTAGTGCAGATTGTCTGTGTGATTAGAACAACATTTATATGTTTTTAGGGAATTTTAGAAGACGTGAATTATATATTTTCCCCCTTACCTAATATGCTGAGACAACTTCCGGGGAGGACAAATGCTTGGTGAACAAGTAATCTTAGAAACGAGGAAAAAAAGAGAAAGAAAGTCGAGAGACATGTTTTTCAATGCTATCTTTGTATTCATGGTGTATGCTAGCAAGTCATTTATGAACTTAGCTGTCCATCAAAGGTTATGATTCTTATGAAATAGGATTGATGGCAGCTTATTTTCAGTAATGTGTTTCCTTTTAGCTGGTAAACTGTATTGCATAGTATTTGTAAAGCTTCTTATCCTTGTCCTGGTGATTCAACCATATTTTATTAACTTGTTAATTAATCATTATGCTTGGCCAAACTTTTTCAACAGCATTTCTTAAATAGTGAAAAACATTTGCAATGTTTTTGTTAGGTTGTTTACTATCTTTCATTTCCTAAATCTCAATTTTCTAACAACATTTGTTACACACTAGTAGCTGGTGTCTTCACTTCTGCTCATGAAATTACCTAATTGCTTTTTTGCTTATATAGGTGGCAAGCCAAGGGACATATGGAACCTTGGGCGCTATTGTAAAAAGCCGAACAGGAAATAGACAGGTTGGTTTTCTCACAAATCGGCATGTGGCAGTTGATTTGGACTACCCAAATCAGAAAATGTTTCATCCGTTGCCACCCAACCTTGGACCTGGGGTGTATCTTGGTGCTGTGGAGAGGGCAACATCATTTATCACAGATGATCTTTGGTATGGCATCTTTGCTGGAACAAATCCAGGTAATGTAGTTCCAAATTGCAGTTATCATTAATGAATTACCTGGATTATTGGCAAAAACTTATAAGTGTTGTGAATTTATGAATCATATTGTAGAATCATGTTTCTGTAAAGTCCAGAAAGTTGCTATTTTGCTGTCTAAAAAAATAGTTGGGATCTTTTTTAAGCCTGATCATTTAGTGGGTTCCAGTGGGGATACTGTCGTGCAATATTTATAACTTAATCCTATGTGCTTTGTATTATGGGTATTACCTGTAGACCAGGCTGTTCTTTGGATCAAAATGGAGGCACCCAACCAAAATGACAATCTCAACCTTAAACGTATTGTCTTAATCAAAATGCACATTTCTCTCCTGCACCCTTGAACTGAAGCACTCCTAGCTCAACAGGTCAAGCTGTTTTGTAAAAATCAGTCATGTGCACTGTAAATCAGCCCAGACCAAACTAGGTTGTGCCTGTTTACACTGGTCTGAATATTGTGTGCCCTTATAACCTTCTGATTAGTTGATTGTTGCTAATTTCCAAATGGTAGATTTTTAATGATAATGCTTGTAAATGCTTATTTAGGGGTGTAAAGTTATTGAGGCAGGAAATACTTTTTGCCAAATTTATTGAAACAGACTAGGGTAAGTTTATTGAATATTTTTTGTTATGTATTGCAATATGAGGGAGAAGGCTCATTTTAGCATTGCCTGCAGAAATCTATTTAGTATTTAATCCTCTCTCTTGAGGATCTTTTGGCTTTGTGCTGGTTTAAACTATGAAGCTCATGTTTAAATCTGGTAGTATCGTTGATTAGTTTGGATGTCTTCCTGTTGGATCAATCCCATATATATTTGTATATCTTACTAAAGCAATATTATTGATGATTTCACAATTGTCTGTATAACTTCACATATGTGGTAATGGGTTTCTCATTGTGTTCTGACCCCCACATATACCCATTACGGTTTGGTGCCCATGCAGAAACATTTGTACGAGCTGATGGTGCCTTCATTGCTTTTACGGAAGATTTTAACATGCACAACGTGACTACAACTGTAAAAGGTGTGGGTCAGATAGGTGATGTCAACATCATAGATTTGCAGTCTCCCATTAACAGTCTCATTGGAAGGCAAGTGGTCAAAGTTGGAAGAAGTTCTGGGTTGACTACTGGGACCATAACAGCCTATGCCCTAGAGTACAATGATGAGAAAGGGATTTGTTTCTTCACTGATTTTCTTGTTGTTGGTGAGAATCAGCAGACATTTGACCTCGAAGGTGATAGTGGAAGCCTCATTCTCCTAACTGGTCAGAATGGGGAGAAGCCACGACCTGTGGGGATTATTTGGGGAGGAACGGCTAATCGAGGTCGGCTGAAACTAAAAGTTGGACAACCTCCAGAAAATTGGACTAGTGGAGTTGATCTTGGACGCCTTCTTGACCTCCTTGAACTTGATCTCATCACAACCAGTGAAGGTCTTCAAGGTTTGTGCTTCTGAATCAACATTATTTTTCCCATTGGTTACTTCTATGGCCCATTTTATATAGTATGGAGTCGCATTCTTATCATTTCACAAAAAAGCAAGACATTATGGTAATATAGATATCATTTTTTGCCTCAAGGACTTAAATTGCTGTTGACACTCAAACTTAACTGTCAAACTTGGCTTTAATTTTAATTTGTTCCTAGGAATTGAAAGGGTAGAAATGGCTTTATTGCCCAACGGTACTTCATTTAATGATAAGGTTGGAGGCAATTTATAATGGGTGTGGTGTTTAGGGGATTAAGGCGTCAAGTATGTGATTGGCCTGTGACTATATCATGTGTTCATGCCCACAGTTATGCAAACTTCTTTACATTATTACAAATGTATACAATATAGAGAAGAAAATTATAGTGGGAATGAATTAGGGAATCTTCAGAGAGAGAGAGAGATAGAGAGAGAGAGAGGCTGAAAGTTTCATACCCATCTGATTTCGTGTGATATTGCAAAAGTATTTAGTCTGTTTATTCTTGGAATTTTTTTTTATCTTTATCCAAGATTTTCCAGAAACACACTAAAAAAAAAAAGTGTGTTACTTTCACTTTTCTGTTCTTTCAGTTGGAGTTAAATGTTTGGGACACGTGGGAACACTTGTATAGTTGTAGGATAACATTGCTAGAATCAAACTAATTTGAGGTCACAGAGTAATTTACCATTAATCTTTCTATGGAAATTCTATGCATGTTCTAATTTGGATTAACATCATTTTAGCAAAAGTCTTTCCAACTTCTTTCATCCAAGAGATTGCTGTGGAAAAGTAGCCTCCACATGTTATTTTTGAAGAGCATGTCTCTTGGCTTATCTTGGACCAAGCAATGGGTTTAAATTTCTTATGTAATTGTGAAACCCTTGTTAATAGGTATATACATAGATGACATGCTCTCACAGTTTCCTAAGTATGCTCATTTTAGGTTTGATGATGAAGAATTTAAGATACAATAGTGTCGTGTCTCATTGTTTGGTTTTAAGCAAGCTGAGGACATGCATTCAGAAATTTGTGGGGCGACTCCTCAGGAGAAAGGGTGGAAGTTGGTCATAGCAAAATATCTTTGGCATGTTTATCACTGACTCACAATACCTTCTCTACTGTTTTGTTGGGTAATATAGCTGCAGTGCAAGAGCAGATGAATGTTTCAGCAGCGGGAAATGATTCTACAGTTGGGGAGTCATCTCCAGCTGAGAGGGTGCCATTAAAAGATAAATTTGAAGAGAATTTTGAGCCACTTGGTTTGAAGGTCCAGCACGTTGTTCAAGTTGAAGGCGAGTCCTGTCAGGGCCGGAATCCACCATTCATCCACACTGAGTTTCATATAGAAAATGGGATTGACAAAACTCCAAATGTAGAACACCAGTTCATTCCAAGTTTTGCTGCCAGATCTCCAGTTCATCAAAGCAATCCAGAGAAACATGCAGAATCTAAAAGTCTCTCAGCATTGAGGAATGGCTCTGATGAGGAGGTTTTTGTTTCTTTGCAGTTAGGTGAGCCAGAATCAAAGAGAAGAAAGCACTCGAATTCTACATTTAACATCGAAGAACCAAAATGAAGCAAGGACAAGAAAATTGACTTGGCTTACTTGGAGGGACATAATTGTTCCTCAATTTTGGCTTCATGTTGCTAGGCCTTAAAATTCCAAATTGCAAGTATCTTTTAAGTGTCAAATTGCTACAAAAATATCAGGTTCCTGCCTCCTCTCAGATCAAATACATTCTTTTTAGCATGTTTTGGTCTAGGTTACAACTATAGGTTACATATGTGGGTCATACGTAGAGAAATGTGTAGGTGGTACTTGTGTTTAATTTTTCTTTCATATCATTTGGTTAAGTCATTGTACCATAAGCACTCCTGAAGTGGGAGTATGAAGATACTGGCAGTTAAGAATGTAAAATGTTATTTTTAGCGAGCCACCTTGGTTATTTAGCACCAAATAGATGTCTCTCTTTTCTTCTTTTTCTTTTTTTCTTTTTAAGCATTGTGTATATGAATTTCTACTCTACTATTAAATGAAGCAAACTCTTATAATGATCCTTGAATGTTGTTATAACCTTTAATTGAATGTCTCAAAAGGTGGTTTTTTGGTTTTTTTTTTCGTGGAAAACTGAGCCTCTTCCAAAAGTAAAATGTTTCTTGTGGCAATGCTCTCTTGAGTATGCCAAACCTTTGTTAAGGGACGAATTGGTTGGACTGGCTTAAACTCAATTTCTGCAACTCCAGTTGCTATGGAGCCTCTGAGATTGCCTGGAGTATTATCTTCCCCTTAGGAATGTGGTGCCTGTGGTTGCAAAGAAACCAAGTGGTTTTCAATGTGGTCAGTCCCCATGGTGATTTAAAATCAGATGTCATGGCTAAAGCAGCAGAATATGTTTACGTAGGAGTCAACTCTCGCTTCTCTCCTACCCGCTCTATCATTCAAATCAAATGGCTGCATCCCCCCCTGAATGGGGTGAAGCTAAACTCAGATGGGCCTTCCTTGGGTAATCCTGGTCAGGCTGGAGGTGGTGGGTTTATTAGAGATTCTAATGGTGTTTGGATTAGAGGGTATGCTAGAGCTATTGGGATTATCACGAGCGTAGCAGCTAAGCTATGGGCATTAAGAGATGGAATCAATCTGTGTCTTTCCCTAAATCTCCTAACTGTTGAAGTTGAGTTAGATGTCAAGCTAGTCGATCTTCTCAGCAAAGCAAATGAACCTTCAAATGTGAATGATACCATTTTGGCGGACTGCAGGGAAGGGCTGAAGCGTACTCCTATGATTAAAATCCAACACCACTATAGGGAAGCCAACAAATGTGCTGAAGCTTTTGCACAACGTGGGGTTAATCTTACCCAAGAGTTTGTCATTTTTGTGGAACCTCCTGCTGATGTTATGTTTTTGCTTAATTTAGATATTACTAGAGTGATGGTTAATCACTCTGTGCCTTCTGTTTCTGTTGCTGGTTAGCTTTTGTAATTTTTTTTCTGATTACCCAAAAAAAAAAAAAAAAGTTTACGATCACTGTAAAGTTGAGGGTTCAAGATGGGCATAGATAAGTTATTCTTTGTTGAAATGATAATTTTTTTCCTAATTTTTATTATTTCATCTTCAGCATGATCCTTTGTTTCTTTGTTTCACTACAGAACACTTCAACAGAGATATTCTTAACAACTGAACTGGCAATGCAGGTTTTGAATTAAAGATTTGAAATTTAACTCAATTTTTTAGCTGATAGAAGTACTGATGGATCCATATTAAGCAAGATAGCATATCTGTTTGAAAGTGATGGAAGTAACTTCTACAGCAACAACCGTAAAGAGATTCAGATTTGGGATAGATCTGAGCAACAAGTAGTCAAGTTCAACAATGACACAGCACTTTCAAAACAGGCTGTATATCTTGATAATGGATTGAGAATTTAAGATAGTCACTTCATACAGCTACGACAGATGGTTTCACCAGGGTCCCTATAGGGATATAGAAAGAGATTAGAAGGAATTTTTTTTTATGCTTTACAGAGAGTGGACTTTGCTTTCTGCCTTTATGTATTATTGGTCTCAACCCTCAAACACCACTCTTCTCTCATCTGCAACAGCCCATATAACTATTTGCTATAAGCATAAAAGAAATCATATTCCATAATCCCCTTTCAATTTGACTGGATCAGTCATACAATATTGCTGGGAAAGAGGCAATTATTTGACAACTGGTCTCATAATCAGAATTTTCAAGCTAATAATGGACTTATCAACAAATTAAGTATATTAGGGAGTGTTCTTTCTGATTATATTTCTTTTCTTTTTTTCTTTTTTTTTTCTTTTTTTCTTTTTAAAATTCGATAGTCACCACAGGCAAGGGGGATTTGACACCAGAATAAATAAATCTATAAGTTTTAATACTAATCTTAGATTTGTAACCAAAAGCCTTATAGTTTAATTGACACCTCTTCATGCACAAAATGCTTGGGAGTCCGAGATGGAAAAGTTCAAGCTGTGCGGTTAGTAATTGTAACTATATCTTTTTAGAGAATGCTACAAATTTAATATAAGTAAGACTTAAGTACAATAATTAGGTGTTATTCCTTAAGTTCCCCTTTTAAAATTCTGTCATGTAAATTTTTTCTCATTAGATGGAAATGTATTTTTTAGTTAAGTAACCATATGGCTAAATTTTAAGAGGAAACCTAAGAAACGGTACTTAAGATACTATATATAAGTTTTGTCCATTTAATATATACTAATAAGATAAAAACAAGCAAAACAAATTTTACATATATAATTAAAATGAGGTTATGGCCACAAAGGTCATCTCCTATCTTTTATGCTAGGATGTATATACTCTTGCTTTCTGCCATTGACTAATAAAAAATGAGGATCACAAATAATATAAATGAATAGAAATATGTAATATTTCTAGTGTTTTCTCTTATTATTTGTTTCATATTTAACTAGCAATCTTTTGAATTAACTATGAAGCATATAACAATCTACGAGGTTCCATTGATGTATATTGCCATAGATCGATCAAGGCCTCACTTGTCTTGCAGTACAGTTTGACCATACTCGATTGTTCCGACTAAAGAACCATCCTCGGAGTCTTGATCAGCCAAGTGGCCTTAAGCTCAGCAGAATGCCTTCAAATGACTGATGGTCACAGTAAGGCCTAATACGTTGGGCTAGGCCAATGAGGCTCCTTACTCAAATTGAACTCTCTGGGCAATTTTCTCTCCAAATTCCTTTCATGATTACGAGATAATACCGTGTATACTTCCTTCCACTCATAGTTGGAGGGTCCCACCAATTATGAGTGGAAGATAGCATATACCTAAAACAAATTATACTTCCTTCATGATTACATTTTTTTTTTAGTCCAAGTAAATGAAGCGAAAGATCTCAAGTTCTATGGAATGATCCTATCACTCTGGGATCAATAAGATAGATTCAACCCACAACAATGACCCTCTTTACTTGATTCACAAGGGTGCAATCATCTTCTGATGACTTTTGCTTTAAATGACATTGTTCACTTTGATTTATGTGAGGGATAAGACTGCATGTAAAAATGCTACAAAAATGTTGCATTTTGTGGATTTCAATATGGTAGTTTACCAAAGAATAAAATTATTTTTCTCATTAAAGGGCTCCACCTCTAACTTTGTGCTCGCCATTGTTATGAACTACTTGAATCAATAAAATAATAGAATTAGTGCACCATTGTAGATTTCAAAACCAATAAAATAATCTCAAAAAACTTCTCCTGTCATGGGCTGAACCTAACGCTCCAACTCTTTATTTTTTTTTTTTTTTGAGAATCGCTCCAACTCTTTATTTAATAAAGTAATTTGAAAGATCTGGGAAACCATCCATGCAAGCTTTACAAAGTTTAGGCCTGCATAAGCATTTTATATTAACTTGGAAAGTAATAATAATCGTCTGTCAAAAGTATTGAGAACTCTTTTGGAAATTTAAATGATGTTTTGAATGTATTGCATCATAAAAGAGAAATCAAATTAATGAAAATCTTTTTTATAAAAAACAATCATATAACAAATAAATACACAGAGAATGAATTGTACCTTGTCCATAACCGTGAGATGTTTCTCTTCTCTTGGTTAATTTCCTTTGGATAACTACCCATAACTTCTAATAATTACTCATGTCAAACTCTATAAATAGGGTAATATAACAACTGGATATATAGAAGTGTGTGTGTAAAATATATGTGAGAAAAAAAGAAGAAAAGATTCTCTCTATTTCTACTCAGAATATAAAGAGTTCTTAAGCGACAAATTCATGTGTCTTGTTTTAGTAGCAAACATCAACATGATGACTAAGATATGGAAGAATTGTCCACAATTTGCAGCAACCATTGAATTGATCCTAAAGTTATGCACTCTTTTTCTTTGGGGGGTTTAATTATGAATGTTGTTCCTAGTAGTAAAAAAAAGTGATATATACATGCATGCTTCTGCGGAGGAAAAGCTACGATGCTATTTATAATTTAACAGCAATTCCAATATGTATGTAGGAAATGATTTTTACAAATTAACCTTCTTATTTCATGAATATAAAGGCTAGCTCCACAATTAATTTATTCACATGCAATACTATACACAGCTTTTAGTACCGTACGTAGGAGTGTTCACCAAACCGCATAAATTGCAAAAATCGCATCAAAACCGCCTGCAAAATAGCATAATCGCATTGTACTGCAAGTAATAGTGGACCGCACCACACCGCATCACACCCTCTCTATATATTAATATATTTAATTATTTTTAATATTAAATATATTATTAATAGTTTAATAACCCTAGTTTTCAACCAAAAAAAAAAAAATTTGATAACCCTAGCAAGTGTTAATTAAGAAAGCCAGTCCAAAATAAAGAAAAACTAGTTCAATAGTTTAAAACTTGGACCAAAATAAAGAGAAAAATTAGTTTTGAGCTGGGTAAAAAAAGCCCAAAATTTGAAATATATATCAATTTCAAATCATTCAAACCGCATCTTATATACCACATCACATATATGATAGCAAAAATGAGGTACGGTGCGGTTATGGTTTTGGCTAAACTTTAAACCGCACCACACCACACCACACCATACCGCACATGTGACCGCAAAAATAAGGTGCGGTACAGTTATGGTTTTAGTTAAACCGCACCACAAAGTGCAATGCTAAAAATGATCCAAAACCACACCACACCGCACCGCAAACACCCCTAACCGTAAGTGCATGGTTCTTTTGATTTTGACATGCAGATTAAGTCACCTCATCAATCATCATGTCATTCTAGATGAACTGAATTTGCTATACTTTTTAATATATTTATAGCATTTTTAGAATTATATAATGTTAAGGTCATACTAATTTTATACATAGTATTGTGTCACCAGACTCACCACCCTAGCTAGTAATTTTAGTTCTAATAACCTTTCCTCATCATGTCTGATTACTAAAGTATATGTGTGTGGTGATGGCAAAAAACAATGTAGCAATCATAATAATGATTTGTTTACAGCTATTAAGTCAGGCATATTAATTAATTGAAAGGAAATATTATGTCAGTTATCCATGTGGAATAATCAAAAAGCTTTGCCCATAAAATTATTTTTAGAAAAAACAATTGGACAATATTTGCCAATGATGGGCATAGCTTTGATGTAGAGAAGCGATCCTTATATTAACGTCCACATAAAGTCATGAATGTAACAAAAAATACATGCTTTCTTTGTGTTCAAATTTGATTAGTTAAGGATGACAATGGATCGAATTTAGTGGGTTTTATTTTATTTTATTTTATTTTATTGGGGTCAACTATAATAATTATAGGGTTTAAAAAAAAAAAAAAAAAGGATTTGGACTTCGTATTAGGTTTGGGTTCACATTTTAAGCTTGCTAGGATTTGGATCCGGTTACAAAGTTAAACAACTTAAATACTCTTATTATTAATTTTGTGTACCAAAAAAAGAAAAAACTAGAGTTTTTACAACAAAAGTAAGAGCACCCTCTCTTTTTTTTCTCTCTTAAAATATCATTTAGTTTAGTGTAAGAATTATTACTAATGCTTAAATTATATTATCCAATTTTAAGTTAACCTGACCTAATAAAACTTATTTGACCCAACTCATACCAAGATAAACGAGTGTGTTTGTGACAAGTTGCATGGTGTTCTTCAAATGTAAATAGATCTACTTTGGAATGAAATTTCTAAAATTTAATAGGGTATGTAAAATACTTAGAAGATTTGGGGTTGGAAAGATTTTTTCATACAAAACTAAACCAATTTCCCTTCATATAATAATCAGCTTCTATATTAGTTTCAAAATTTTAAAAAGATAATAACGATTAAAAAAATTTAATTACCATATGATGGAAATCAAAATAATGCAACTATATATAATGATAGAAGTACTTCATCAGCATTGTAAAATTAACTATAAAAAAGCACTAAAAGGTCCAAGCAATTACCTCTTCTTTTTTTTTTTTTTTTGATAATAAAGTTACAAGATCTTGTACCTTTATTATCTTAGATGGGAAGATTTGAATCTTAGATGTTTAGAAACATCAAGAGATGCCAATTAATTGAGCTACAAGAATCTTGACTAGTAATTACCTATTTATTATTAAATAAACATCGTTTCTTTTTGTAAGGGTTAAAACTTAAAACACTCCATGTAGTGGACATCACATCTCAAACTTGTATTTCCAGCAAAGGATCAATCTATGGCCACAATACACAAGATGAACAATAGTTCTAAGACCAATTTTTGATATGAAGTGTTAGAGATATCAAGGCCCACTCTTAATTAAGGCACAGTTATTTTGTATAATTCCTTCGGGTTAGAGAGATAGAACTACTGAAGCTGCTCCCTCTGGAATTAATTTAAATTTATGATATCTAATCTTACTTAGAGTAAAAGAAAAATAATTCTAATTATAGTTGTTGTACAAATATTATAACTCTTGGTTAATCTATCGTTAATCTAGGATCTAGTCTACTAGTCTAGGTTCATTGTATACAAGATTCATATTTTCCTATGTACTTATCATAGTACCAAAGTTATGTGTGGCATGTTCTAACATGGTACCTTAGTTATATTTGATCTTTTCTAATAATAAAAATCTAAAATCGTCTTATTTCTTTGGATCCTTTTGGAATGGAAAATGCCTATGTGATACATTCAGGAGAATAAACATAATCAGAATTGTTAGCAAGGGAGACAAATTAAGAATATATATCCTTAATTTTCCTAGATCTAAAGTAGTTAAAAGTGATCATTTCTTTTCCACTGAATTTGAAAAATGTTGCATGCAATTACATTTTTAATTAGATCAAAAAGAGAGGGAAAATGTATTCACGTGTGAATGATATGATTAGTTATGTGATGAAACCCCACATTAGAAAATAATAACAGGAATGAGTGGTTGATGCATGTAACATGACTAGGTCCCAACCCATAGACTTAGACTTTTGGATAAAATGATGTCCCTATATGTTATACTAACCTCTTAATTGGAGTCTCCCTAAGACATTATCTCCCCCAACAAATGGTATTAGAACCGATGGTTCAATTAGGCAAGTGTTCATTAGTGGAAGTAGAATTAGGAAAACTATCATGTCAACTCCAACCATGGTTGAATGAAGGTTTTATTGGGTGTGTTGGTGATTTCTATGGTTGTGCAAGGAAAACTTTCATATTCGCTCAATTCATAGTTGAGTAAAGTGCTCTTTATTGGTGATGATGCATGACACTTGAATTTGTAAGAAGAAGGTGGCCATTCCGTAAGAAGGTGTCTGTTCAAGGGGAAGACCAACTGGAGAGATTTGGTGACATATTTATGCATGAGTTTTGTAATTAGTTTTTTTTTTTTTTTTTAGAAATAGCTTTGTAATTAGTTATGTGGTGAAATCCTACATTGAATAATAATTACTACCTATATAGGCTTAAGGTTTTTGTTTAAGTGGTGTTTCTATATGTTATATTAACTTTTCAATTGGGTTTTTCTCAAGATATTATCTCCCAATCAAAAAGAAAAAAAAATTTCCTAATTTCAATCCAATCAAATCTTTACTAATAATTTCCATATTAATTTAGAGCAAATTCTTCGTATTCTTTGAATCTTTTCAAATCATTGTATACAAATATCCTTTGATTAGTTATATAGCATGGATTTCATTACCATTAATTACTCCTACTTCCCATTCTGTCTGGGCAGTACAAACTTAAGATTAAAATGAAGAATGAAAAATGAAATTAAAGTAATGATAATGGTGAAATTCTCTCTTCAATATTACATTGACATTCAATAACACAAATGAAATACTTTATTTTATCTATATTCTACCGTGAGAAATGAAACTTCCAATGAAAAAACATCTATTTTAAGGGGTTCTTGCATGTTCAGTGAAAGTAATGAATTTTAAAACGACCGATTACCTATGTATTGTGCAAATGAAAACTAAGATAGCATTACAATTATATATATATTGTAGATATAAAAGTCTTCTTTTTTTCTTTTCTTTTTTTTTTTAAAAAAAAAGTCTTCATTACTTCAGGGTAGAGACAATATTATTGACTAAAGCACAGTAAAAAACTTCAAATTGATGACTCAGTTGCAAGTATATAAGTACTAATATTGTGTTGTCTTGTTAGAGGCCATTTAAAAAGTTAGGTCATGACTCATGAACACCAAACTGGACACGTAATAGAACATGACAAGGAAACAACCATGAGTCGTACCTTTCTGAAAAGATGTATGAAAAGGCACAGATCACAGATGAATGAGCTAGCTACTAGCTAGATATAGAGAGACCATAAACAGATAATGGGGCAGGCATCCAATTTGTTCAACATGATGAGCCAAAATATTCATAAATAAATAAATAAATAACATGATGAGCCAAAAGTACGAATATGATTCATTAGTGATCTTGTTGCCATGTGTTGGGAATTTGTTTATATTGTGATTCCAGACATTACCAACAAAAAATCAGGACAACAAGGTGCACAGACAGACATGCCTAGCAAGGGATCAGAGGAGATAAATTTTCATTTTCAACACTTTGCAGTTATCAATAGAGACACGATTAGTTTCATTAAAATATATAAATAAATCAATCAATAGACAACTGGTACTGGCTGAGTTGAAAACTCATGCAGTACTTTGACTTGGACAAGCAGATGTGTGTGCATGCATATCTTCATGTCATGTATGTATGTATGCACATGAAATTTGGATATATATCCCCTAATTTTAGAACAAAATAATGAACTTTAAATGAGAAATAGAAATGCATAATCACTAGGATGAGTTTCTAGTTCTAAATCACAGAAAAGTCACTTAAGAAAAAGGTTAAATGTACCTGGAATGCATTTGTAGATTCTGAGCCATTAGAATATATATATATATATATATATATCCCCAAAGAAGCCATATATTTGCAAAAATTCCTTTCATTGTTGGAAGTGAGTGATTGAAGCTGCAAGATGACCTGATTGAACCGTATCTATAAAGCTGAAGTTGAACCATATTTGTTTTCCAATTGTTTCTAACCCCTTGGCTTACTCGAAAGCCCCTTTAAAAAACTAACTAAATATATATATATATATATATATACCTATATATAGCATGTTCATAGAGTGAAATCAAGGTACCATTAATCAAAGCAGGTGATATAGAAGATATCGATGGTTCCAAACCTATTTTGCTATATATATCCAAATTTTTTGGTGCAAGATTCACCAAAGAGTGATAACTATAGGTTCTTACCAGATCATGCTGGCAGCTTCAACCTCTCAAACCAACATGTACCAGACAAGTGAGATCCATGGATGAACCAAAACCTAGAAGAGCCATAGCGTTTGGCCTTGATTTGTTGGAATAATTAAGGGCTTTTAAAGAAACCCCAGAAGAGTCAGTTGCACATCTCTAGAGATTGACAGAGAGGAAAGCACGAGACATGCATGGTTTAGAGAGGTAAGCCTCGTGATTCACTCTCACTGTCACAATCCTCTCCCCCATCTACATAAATGTTTATGCACCACTCTATCTTCAGCCTCTTCATCTACTGTACCATAGAACCGGGTATTTAATGGTGGATTTTGGCTTCTTACAGCTATTGACACTGACCTATTGTCTCTCTCTCTCTCTCTTCAATGTTTATATTAGTTTTCACATTAAAAATGATATATACAGGGGACCATGCTTTAGCATATTGATAAACTCTGCTCAACTCAGATTAGCTGTTCTTTTTTCTTTTTCTTTTTCTTTTTCTTTTTCTTTTTTCTCTTTTTTTTCTTTTTACTAATACCGAAAGTCTCAAAAGAATAACAGTAATAGAAGTTAAAAATCAAAAACACCATAAGTGTTAGTGTCCAACCCAAGGGTAAGGTGCATGCATGTTAATAAAAAGTGCCTTTCGTTCTTTTCTTTTTTTTTTTTCTTTTTTTTTCTTTGGGTGTGTGTGTGGTTATAAGCATCAGAAGATGATGCTTGGTATATCTAAAGAAACTACTAGATCCATCCAACAGTTGACTTGGATCACCAAATCTTGAGCTTCTTTAATCAAATAGATTCATAAAACTGTTGATTGACACCTGGTCAGTTTTTTTTTTTTTTTTTAAATAAATATACACACATATATCCTTTACCCCATGTTACCCTCTATAGCTAAAGAAGAACCAAGCTACAGAAGATACCACTAGCTTGGTGATTGCTTTAAATTTGTGTACAATCTTGAAAACTATTTAGTCCAAAGGGTAGGTATAACTGATTAGTTTTTATTATTATTATTATTCTCTATATATATATATATATATATATATATTGGATTTAAAAATTTATGACATTTATTTCATAATAATTATTTTTTACATTTGACTAAGACACCAATAAGTTTATATTTTGAGTGTAAGCGATCGAGATTCATATTAACTCAAGATACTTATTCAACAGCAAGAGATTTTAATTTTCCAATTAACCTAATTGGAATCCATTGTTTTTCATAAGTTATTAATTAATTATATATATAGATATATATATATATATATATATTTACAAAACCAGCTAGAAGAGGGTGTCTCCATGTGCTAATTAACCGCTCCTGTCCCTACAGCTATACAAGTCCAATAACAAGGTTCCATTATTTTGTTGGTAGGTGATAACTGTTGCATTATTTATATGAAAGGCATGAATTAGCCAGGTTGGTGGAATCAGTTGGCGTTGTCTTCCTCTTGTCTTTAGCTTTGGGTGGTTCCTCTGTCTTTGGTGCCTTTGGTTGACAAACAATGACATATAGACAAGCCCTAATGGAAGGTAAAGGACCACTCCTTTTTTAAATAGTTTTGATTAATAGATAGGGTCACATGTTTTCTTTGTAATTTAGCTCAAAGGGTTGAATTTTCAAATTGATTAAGGTAGATGTGAGGTGGTTAAATAAAGCAAACCAAATTAATATTTTCTATATATTTGGTCCCACTTGTGTTTGATTAGTCATATATTCTCCCATATAGCTAGATAGGGTTTGCAGATGCCATTCCCAATTTATCAGTTTCTGTTCAAGGGTGGTGCAGATTCATTTTAAGAGATTGCACATCATCTCTAATTAGATTTTGTGAGCATATACATCAATATTCTGAGAACAAATATATTGGGACTCCAATGAAAATTTGATTCTGGCTTCAACTTTACATTTTTAGGACCACAGGAGGTGCCTCATGCTTACACCAGTATAAAGATTTCTATTTATGTATAATACATGCTTGATGTGTATAAGAAACATTTTCTCATCAACAATTAATGATTTTTGTTTTCCCACTAAAGAAAAGTTTTTTTTGATTGAGTTGAAATGTGCTACTTTGCCAGTCAATCTTTTAAGTCGAATAGTTAAGTTTTTCTAGTTTTAGCAAGTTATGAAGGAAAATTACTTGAAGTTCTTCCAAAATAATTTCCTCTTGATGTCATTTCCTCCAGTTCATATCTTCAAGTTTCGTTTCCCAAGTTGATATATATTTGGCCTCATGAAACCAAGGTCAAGGGGCACCATGCACATGGGAAGGAAGAGGGAATGAGTGACAACTTGTACCATTGGCTGCTCTGGATTTGTCTCTCTTATAGCCTTTAAATTCATTTTATTCACTGGAAAAATAGATGTGTGTAGCCTGTCTGATCTGACCATTACTTTGGAGTTTGGACTATTCGTCATGGAATCTTTTTCCTTAACCTGTATTGAAAAGTATAAGCAACTAAACGGACGAATTATATACCCTAGAATGACTAGTTAGTTTAAGGTGTAATTTTTAGGTACTCCAAGAGCATGGAGAATAATGTTATTTCCTCTCATATTCATGGTGAGGTCATCCATTAATTAAATTTATAGTGGAACCCATCATGAATGTAAGAGCAGAGAGCAGAATTTATTCGTGTTCTAGGAGTACGCACCTTAAAATTTTTCTTAGTTAGTTTAAGGGTGAGTTTGGTTCAGTTTTTTGAAGTTGAACTTTTTGAAAAAATTGAGTTTTCAAAAAGTGCATAATGAAAAAGTGTTTTTTCAAAAAGCTGAGTGTTTAGTAAAAACTGTTAAAAAGTGTTTTTTTTTTAAAGTTGAATGTTTAGCTAATACTTATAAAAGTGACAGTTTAAGGGATAAATTACTAAAAATGACAATGTATATATAAGTAAGTTTATTTCATACTTAAATCAATATTGTGAAATTATTTTTTTCTCACCAATATTAGCTAATAATAACCTACCACTTAAGATTTATTGTGAAAGTATTGTGAAAATATTGTGATAAAAATTGATATTGATTTTAATTTGAACGTACTATTAATTTTTTTTCTCTTTCTAAAAATATTTTTTTTTCTCACCAATATTAGTTAATAATAACCTACCACTTAAAATTTATTGTAAAAGTATTGTGAAAATATTGTGATACCATTTCCTTCTTCTTCTTTTTTTTCCTTTTTTTTTCCCCTTTTTTTTTATCCTCCACACACTACCGCATTTCTTTCTTCTTCTTTTTTCCTTTTTTTCCCCTCTTTTTTTCTCCTCCACACACGTACCCTTACACTTTTCTTTTTTACTTCTTTCCTCTTTTTATCCCTACCACTTCCTCCAACCTCCAGAACGTTCCAGCTCTCCTTCTTCCTCTTTTTTTTTTTTTTTCCTTTCTTCCTTTCTCCCTTTTCTCTAAACACTTCATCTACAACACCCTTGCAATTCTTCACCCTGATCTTCTTGATTCTTTTCTTTTTCTCTAAATTCAACCACTTACAAACGGGATGATTCAGATCAGGAAGATTGGATCAGAGCAGAGCAAACACAGATGGATACAAACTCCATTTGAAAGATTTTGCTATATTTTGATTTTTTTTTTTTTTTTTTTTTTTTGCATTTTGAGGAATCCTAATTTGCAAGGGATTGATTTTTTTTTTTTTTTTCCTTAGCTAATTTAGGAATTTGTTATAGATTTTTTTGTGTTTGGATTTGGAAATTTGTTATTGAGAGGAATGAGGAACTGTGCGTGAGACAAAGACACGAGCATCCTTTATTCTTCGGGTTAATTTGGTAATTGCCCAACTCACCCAACGGATATATCAAAACGCGCATGGACTTTTGGCAAAATGGACCTGAAGACCTCCTTTCAAGTATTGCGCATTCTCTTCACAAGTATAAAATGCAACTTTTTCCAAAAAGTTGCATTTTATACTAACCAAACGTACTTAAAGGGCTGGGTTTTTTCAAAACGTGACTTTTGGACTGAAAAAGTTGAAACAAACGAGCACTAAGCCAACAACAGTAAACTTGGAAAATTTGGGATTTTCATTTTTAGTAATCTTATTCAACTTTTTACTATTCTTTTCTTGGGTTTTATAATTAAGAAAGAGATTCACAGTTTCACACAATTTAAAATTCAATTACTCCATGTAGCTAGATAGCAATATGTTAATGGGTAAATTTTAAATACGATAGTACAACATATCCCTTAATTAAATTCAAATACTTGGTTGTTTTATCTATGTTAATTAACTTGTATTATTTATATATGAAAAGGTGAATTAAAAAATAATCATAATTAAATGTGAATAGTTTAGTGACGCTTCTCATTTGTGGGGTCTAAAATCAAATCAAACCCCCTCAACTTTTAAAAGTCTGTTTGGTAAGCTTATTTCTGTTTGTTTATTTCGTTTAAAAAATAAACTATGAAATATAAAATAGGCCTTCCACCATAGGATTCTTTTGCACAAAATTACTGTAGGGTCTTCTAAGAACCTTGGGCTAGCTCTTCTACCCATACTAGAGTGTTGTAGAAGTTTTTGTGTCTTGTTTGAGTACAAGTATTACCCCATTAGTAGGGATTTGGAGGTTTGGAATCAGATTTTGGTCATGGAAAAGAATATAAAAGAATTATGGAAAAAGTTCTCTAACTGAACAGGAGGAAAAGGGCATAGTCATACATGAAGGACAATTAAGAGGAAAGCGAAAAGGGGCCTACTTTCTAAGTTGAATGGGCAATATAACTTGCCAGTGGGTTTGTTTTAGGTATTTTAATAAATTAATCAAAGATGATGAGAAGGAAGGCTTAAATTTCAAACCGACAAGGCAGATGAATGCCATCGGAGAGGTCTTAAATCAAATTTTAAAATACAAGGTACCAAGGATTGATCGAGCTTTACATAGTGCACTCAGAGGAGAAGTAAAAAAAATGTTGAGTTACACATATAAGTGAAGTCACATATTGAATAATGATAAGAATAACGAGTATTTAATATAACATAATTGAATACATACTCATTGAGTTTAGGCCTTTTGGGTTAAAGTGTCTTTATATGTTATATTAATTATTCAATGAAACTTTTCAAGGTATTTATCTCTCTAACAAAAAAGTTAAGAGAATATTAAGTGGTGACACAAGCTTGGAAGGAGGATTAAGCAATGATCTTCAAGTTTTTGATTGGTTCTTTTGTGTTTGCGTGTGTGAGAGAGAGAATTGTTTTGTGATTAGACTAGGTCCCTTAGAGTTAGAGGTGTCCTTTTTAGAATGTGACTCTGGAATATGCAAGTGGAGGGTGGCCTATTCAACCTGCTCAACTAGGCTAGTTTGAGTGTTTAACACCTTCCTAGATAATATATGCAAAAGTGAAGATGCTAGTAATATGCCTAGGGTTTCAATAATTCTTTAGTAATATGATTAGGAGGTGGTCCACTCAACCCACTCAACTAAGCAGGTTTGAGTGTCTAACACCTTCCTAGACAATATGTGTAAAAGTAAAGATGCTAGTAACATGCCTAGGGTTACAAGAATTATTTAATAATACGATTAGGATGTTTGACTGGTTAGAAACATGCTAGGATGATTGAATTGAATAGGAAGATGATTAGGATTGTTTGAAGAACGTGCTTGTTTGATCTTCAAGTTTTTGATTGGTTCTTTTGTGTTTTTGATTGGTTCTTGTGTGTGTGTGTGTGTGTGTGTGTGTGTGTGTGTGTGTGTGTGTGTGTGTGTGTGTGTGTGAGAGAGAGAGAGAGAGAGAATTGTTGTGTGATTAGATCTAGGTCCCTTAGAGTTAGAGGGGTCCTTTTTAGAATGTGGCTATGGAATATGCAAGTGGAGGGTGGCCCACTCAACCAGGCAAATTTGAGTGTCTAACACCTTCCTAAGCTTGTACCCTTATGACAAACGTGATGTCTAGTTTGTTAAACCTCTATATAGAGGTCATGATTGGTTCTTAGACCTAAATCAAGCAACGACTCCCACTTTCTTTTGACTAATGGTGTACTCATAGACTTGTGTCTAGGATGGACCTACACATAAATTCCACGGATCCTTTGGTAGAAAAGTCTGATGACTTAGCAGCAGTGTGGATAGAGGGAAATTTCATTATTGAAGGCAAGTAGAGAAATTTTGATCATAATAGTAGAGTAAGCAATATCCACTTCCAATGAGCAATTTCAAGCTCCCAACGGAGTTGTGTGATTAGTTAAACTTAATGATATGTACATTTTGGTGGGGACAAAAAATAATGAAAGAGGAGTTCATTAAAGGGATAAGTTGTGTGATTCAAAAGACGAAGGGAGATTTGAGTTTCAGAATTTATAAGCAACCTAACATTATTAGTGAGAAAAGGATGGAGACGCATACAAAATACTCACTCTTGTATAGAGTATGTAAAGTGAAATATTATTATCATTCGACTTCATGAAAGCTCACCTAAGTGACAACATTTCTTTTGCATGGAAAAGTATTATGAAAGCAAAAGGTGATCAATACATGAACCGGATACCTACACGTACCATCAATGTTTAGAGTTACCTGATTACCTCTCTAAGAAGAATACTAAATAAGGATACAAGGGTTGAAGTTCTTAAGATGGAAATCGGAGCTGTTCGTGGCCCAAGATGACCAAGATTATTTGGATTCCCTAGTAGCGAATCTCATGACAGAGATCCTACTACAAAAATGTCCATCCCAAATTAAGGGTCTTATAATATTGAAGTCATCACTTAATTTATTATAAATAAATATATAAAATAAATAAATAAAAAACAACCTCAACTTCCTTAAATTGAAAATAAACTATATTGGTACATAAATGAAAGTTTACATGGTCTTAAATCCTAGTTACAACTAAAGAAATAAAAATTACATCGCTGTGAATCTGTGATCCTACTTACAATATAAGCAAAAAAAAAATCGCGAATAAGTCACCCAATGTATGTCTCCCAGTTTAGGTTCAAAGACTAAGTTACATGATGGAAAGGATTTAACCACTCAACCTAGTCTATAAAACATGTTGTAGATAAGCTGTTCTTGTTGGTTTAAACTTATGTGCAACAATTTAATAATCTTTATTACAACTTAAAGAACTAAATGTTGATTTAAAGAAACACAAACATTCAAAAGTTTATGTGGCAACACAAGAGGATGTCTCAAAAAAAGCCCTAATGCTTCCTCTTTATAGTTATAATATTAGATTAGATACAATATATTTTATTTTTTTTGGATATGATTATGTTAATATAGCGGTTCTCATTATGTTTTATTCGTTAATTTTTAGTAATGATCAGTTTTAGGAATTTTGTAGCTAATTATGCGTTCACAAGTTAGATTGAACCAATTAACAATGTATTAGCAGTCTAAGAAAAGAACCTTTAAACTTAATCATATTAAGACTTTCTAATACAACCTTTCCATGTGAGACTTTTTTTTGTTATTGTGATCTTAATGTGAGACTTTTTTTTTTTTTTTTTGAAGAAATAGTTTCACCCTAAACATCCACTCTTGATGAATTCTCTTTATTATTAAACTAAGATATCAATTGATTTTTGGTGTAAAAGGAAATCAAACTTTAAATTTCTTATTCAACAACAAAAGATTTTACTAATTGAACTAATTAGAAACTCATAATCTTAATGTGAGACTTGAAAGTGAAGTACACGTGCTTATGTTAGTTGTAATGAAATTAAATTTTCTACATTTAACAAATAGCGGGTCCATCTAATGTGATTATGTTTCTTTGTTTCCTATGTTAATCATGTTATAATCAAAATTAATGGTACTTCGGCTTTATCACCATGGCAAACATGTTGTTTCAATCCAAGATAATGATTAAGATGCATTCATCAGAGTGATTAAGATGCATTAACCAGAGTGATAATTAAGGTGATATAATTAATTCCTACATGAAAGTGTTTCCTCCCAACCGGTCATCCTATGGCCCTTGTCAAATGGACAAGGGAGCTCACTCAATTATCTGGTACTCATAATAGTCAAAAGAGATATGACATTCTTTCCTACGGGTGTACTCATAATTAATTCCTACATGAAAGTGTGCTTTTTGATGCAGTTTCTTAATTATTTGTTTAAAGTTGATTAAAGTATAATTATTTCTATAATTATGTTTAGAAAAAGTGAGACTTTAAAAAATGGTACATAAACAAATATGTTAAAAAAATAAAAAGAAAAAACTAATAGCACACTCATTTCAGATGTTATGTGGGAACTGGGAATCACATACTTTTAATATAAGAATATACCTCCCATTTTTGTTTGACACCAACCTATTTAGTTTGCTTATTGTTTTTTGTTAAAAAGTTTATTATAGTTACTTATACCTAAAAAATGTGAAGTTTTAAAGACTAGTGATATAACAAAAAATTAATTAAATTTATTTTTATAAAAAATTCCCAATATGTAATCATCCCACTAATGGCAGCAAACTAGTGAATTTCCATTTCTTGGTTTTCTTCCTGCTCTATTCAGCAAGACTTTGTTGCTTCCGCCAAAAGCAAATACAGCAGATCTATGATCTATCTATCTTATTTCATGATTTTTTTTTTTTTTCTAGATTTAATGTGCTCATTATTTCTTTGGAAGTAAAGTATACCATAAGTTCTTGCTACGGGTCTTGTGGCTCAACAGTCAACACCATTGTATTTCTTCCCCCCATAGAAAGAATTTGGATTTTGGATTTGAATCCCTCCTCTACAATTTATTTTAAGAAATAAAAAAGTAAATTATTTTTTAAGTGTTCTTCAAATGATTCACAATAGTGTGATAAATTTTGAATTCAATTCGAAGGGACATAGACTACTCATGAACTTTACATTGTAATTTCACAAAGAAATTCAGTAAAATGACAAAGAGGATAAGAAGCACCCCTCAATTACCATGGCTTTAACATTTTTTTTTTTAGATAATAAACATCGCTCAAGCCTTAAGGTAGACGTAAAATTCCATATGTGAAAGTTATGTCTGTTTCATCACAAAACATTCTTTGGAGAATATTTTCCTCGGTAAGAGGTATTTGGGCTGCATAGTTGAAAAACGTGATCAAACCAAAATCATTTTCCTTTACCAGGAAATGTATAACAATTTCAACCTCGAGATAATAGAACCCTCTCTCTCTCTCTCACAAACCCAGAACCCCCTTTCTCCCTCATGCAGCAAGCTTAGTGGACCCTTGTAATTTACAAGTGGAATTTGTCATGTAAATAATTATTCGCGGTAGATAGACATGAGAATGTAGTCAAAAAGCTATCTACACAAATGTAAAAAAGTTAGATAAACATAGTTAGACAATTGAGTTGTAAATATGGTAGATGTCCATTTAGTGTTGAAGACACAAATTCTTTACTATTTGTACGTTTGCATCTCTCTATCACCTAAGCCCCACAATCCCGTGGGGTGACAATTCATATTAGTGGGTCATGTTTGTGTGATGTCGAGGCAAGGCAATTTGACTATATGTGTCAATTCTAACTAAACTCATTAAATAATCATATCAAAACCTCTCAACCTTAATATAATTTGTTTATTCATTTATTAAGTGAAGTTATAGGACATACTCATTTCAACCTGTTTCATTGGGTAAAACTAATTATCCCAAAAGAAAATTTATATTGGATCATAGACTATATAACGAGAGAAAGTTATTTTGTCATTCCATTAATCATTTATGACGAAAGTGATATTTAATTCTTTTTTTTTTTTTTTGAGAAAAATGTAAGAAAATTTTATTGAAACAAATCCAATTAGAATACACTATCCAAATCACTAAGTAGAGATTCTATCCATACATTTGTGTCTATAGATATAACTGCTCTCCTAGCTAAAGTATACGCCAACCTATTCCATTAACCATTTATGACAAAAGTGATATTTAATTCTTTATCGTTAATACAATGTTGAAAGTCTTTCACAGTTTAACTTGCTTAAGTGTTGAGTTGTTATTAAATTAATAAATGGAATTTTCTCATGAAGAGGAAGATTCACGTTCTCATAAAAGCCCATGCCCTACATGTCACATAAGAAGCATAAAATTTATAATATAAATAAATTATATACACATTAGCTTAAACGAATAAACGCCAAGGTGAACTTTCATTTATTTCAAGTAGTGAAGTCCAGGTGGCCCAACCCAATATCAGTTAATGGATTTGACTATTCTGAGCCTAATTAATTAGCCCAAAAAGAAAAAACTATTTTAAGCCTAATTCAAGCTTAGGATAGCGGGAGCTATTCTTAGATTCTCTTTGTAAGAAAGTGTGTGTTAAAATAAGCTTAAAAATCACAGGTTCCAATTAGATCAAGCTTTAAAACCTCATTCTTTGGATTTGGGCTCAAATTCTGTTTACACTAAAAACAATTATATTGATATCTTAGCTTGATAATAAAAAATAATTATCATAGAATGAACATCATAAATTTCAAATATATATATATATATATATAGGATTAGATTTAAATTACACCATCTAATATTTTTTAATTAAATGTGAATTTTAATAAATCCACTATTGGATTACATTATCTTCATATATTTTCCATATTTACAAAATTTAAAGATAATCAAAGATCAATAGTCATGTCATCAATCAATTGCTTAAATTCAAGTTTTTGTAATTTAAAATAATTCATAAAAGATGAATTTATGAATCAAATGGCAAATTACATCCAATTAACATGAAAATTGGCATGCGTGTTAAGAACATATAAAATATATAATTCAACAGTGGGATTTTCAAATATAAATTCTATAACAAGTTATTGGATTATGTAACTCATTAAATTCATATTTTGAAAATCCAACCGTTGAATTACATGTTTTATATGTTCGTAACATACATACCAAATTTCATATCAATCAAATGTAATTTATCATTCGATCCATAAACTAATCTTTTATGCATTATTTCAAACCACAAAAACTTGAATTTAAATAACTGATTGGTGACATGACTATTAATCTTTAATCACCTTGAAATTTTGCAAGTATGGAGAATATACAAAAATAATGTCATCTAACGATGGATTTGTCAAAATTTGCATCCAATTAAAAACTATTGGTTGATGTAACATTACTTAGAGTTACATCAGGTGTAACTTGAACGTAACTCATACATATAACTTAAAAATCCTTATGTCCTGCCTATTAAAGTCTCTTTTTTTTCTTTTTTTCTTTTTTTCCTTACAACTGTATTTTGACCAATTTTTTTTTTTTAAAAAAAAAAAAAAAGCAAGATAAGGTTATTAAAGTCTCTTTCTTTTTTTTTTTTTTCTTACAGCTGTATTTTGACCAATTTTTTTTAAAAAAACAAAAAAGCAAGATAAGGTTAATGAAAATAAGGTGTCCAAAGCAGACCCGTCTAAAGCAGTCTACAACAATGCCTAAAGAACAAACTTGAAAATTGTAGCAGTTCTTAAGAGTTTTGTTAATGCATCCAAAGATAAGAAAAATACAGTAAACTACTTGCGGCCAACTAATTTTCCAGTTTTCCACATTGTACACGGAATTTTTCAAGTCAATTTTGAGGGCAGCAGATTCTTTAATTAACCTACTACAAAAAGACACAACTTTCAATGCAAAGGAAGGGACACTCTACTCTACAACAAATTGCTAATTGACAAAGAGATTGTTTTAGTTTTTATAGAGATGTTGATGGGCGAATTGATGCCTCTAAGAAAAGAAAATAACATAGGTATTGTTAACTATTTTTTAGCATTGTTGTAGGAAATAGAGTTTTATATGTAGAGTTTTAGTGGTAGAGCTTTCGCAATATATAGTTTTAATTGAAAAGTTCTTTAGTGTCTTAAGTATTTGGCAAATTCCGGTTAATAGTGTTTTAAAGTTTTGGATTTATAAAGAATGAATAGTAAATTGTAGAGTTTTTTTTTTTGCTTTTCTTAAAAATTCCAAATTTCAGTTTTAACCTCTAACTTAAGGGTTTTTTAAAGCTCTTTTTTAGCGGATTGCCCCCAATTTTCCAATTTCTTTCCTTCCAAAAAGAGCTTTAGAGCTCTTAAAACTCCTTTATAGTTGTGTGTTACAAGCAAGGGCGGAGCTAGGATTTTTTGTTTGGGGGGGCCAAATTTTGTTACTAATATATTAGTCTCGAGTCAAGATAAACCATTACACTCAGGCATAAACGCACATACACAAATATAAACATTAATATTTCGATACTAGAGTAGGTCATAATTTATAAATATATTGTATATAAAATTAATAACTTTCACATTTGTATATTCGCAAGATAATTTTTTAGGGAAATTTATCACCTTTTAAACTCCAATACTATACAAAAGTTATCTAATTTGATATTAAAATGTACAAAAAAACAAATTAGAGAAAACAAAAACTACCTTGTCTTTATAACTACTAGATCAATTGAAAATTTCTATTGATTTTTAAGAGCATCATTAGACTAACTCAAACATTTGGGGGGGCCAACTTCTATTTTTGTAGCTAAATATTTAAATTTTTTAATACCTATACATAATATAAAATAATTTTTTAAAATTTTGGGGGGGCCATCCTTACTGTAGCTCCGCCCCTGGTTACAAGCTCTCGTGTTCTCTCTATTATTCTCAAAAGTTTATAAAATATCAATTTTTATTTATTTTTCCATGTCATGGAAAAAATAATTTCAAATAATTTAGAACTTTATAAATTTAAATTCTCCCCTTAATTATTTTTATTTTTCTATTGAACTTTTTTTTTATAGCTATTAAATCTTGTCGTATCTTTTAGGTCACAAAATTACTTGTCCCATAAGAAATCTTTTTCTCATTCCATAACCCAGTTTATGATAAAAACTATATTTAACTCTTTCTTGTTAAATGTTAATACAATTTTGACAAGTTTTCTATAACAAGTTATTAGATGGTGTAATGTACTTAGAGTTACATCAGGTGTAACTTGAACCCAAACATATATATATATATATATATATATATATATATATATATATATATATATATATATATATATATATATATGTGTGTGTGTGTGTGTGTGTGTGTGGGGACCAATTGCCTCTAGAGGTACTGTTAAGGCTGGATAGGCTGGGCCTGTGGCCCAATGACCCAGTCCGAGGACGCGAACATATTCGAGGACGATCAATTAAGGTAGAAATGGAAGTTGCATTACAGGAAGAGTTGAAGGGTATTTATAACAGACCTAAACCTATCCGAGGTGAAAAGTTACCTCGGAACGTTTGTCCGAGGTGGCTTGAAACATCCCAATCCCCTTAATATACTGCTTTAAGGGTACCTTATGATAGGGGGAGGGTCAAATATTGGATAAGGGATGAGGGCAAAGGATAACAAATATCTGTAAAAGCTGTTACCTCCACATTAAATGCTTCCCAGCTAACTCTCTGGCCGCATTAATGTGGAGGTGATACCTGAACAGTAAACCAGCAGCCTTACAGCTAGTGGTAGAAGGTTCAGGGAGGTGTGAGATGGGACAAGGAGAAGCTCCTATAACCTAATTTACATGTGTACGGTGAGAATGGTACGAAGGTCATGGTATATAACATGAAAAGGTGTCCAAAGATAAGGGGAGATTGAAAAACAGATAGAAAGAAAGATTAAGAAATACAACACCAGAAGGAAGAACTCCAGGTTCTTGGTTATACTATTCAAGCTATGCCGATGATGATTTTTATATCTTCTACTTACAATTATCCTTCCAAACCATCCACTATTGTTACCTCATTTCTAAATTCATACTAGTTCTTTCTCCCACGCTCTACAAATTTATTGTTTGGGCTTGTTAGGCCTAAACCCAATCCTGTTTTGGAGTCCAAGTCAAAACTGGTCCTTACAATTAGCGCTGTCTGTGGGGAAAACTTGATCTGATCAGAAGGAGATTTCGGTTTAGTGCTGGAAATGGAAGAATCAGGTTCGCACCAACCAACGATTGGACCACATCAGGGTAATGTTAATCCGCACCAGGCAAAGTCAGGGGGTTCCCAACGTAATAACTCAGTTGTAAACCCTCAACAAATGGGAGATCATGAAGGAAGTGTGCAAACAACACATACTAGTAAGAGTCAATCACGTGGGAAGAGCCATGTCTCCCATACAAGGAATGAGAGAGACATGCAACGTGAGATCAACGAGTTGAAAAAGAAGTTGCGTCACGCACGGCGAAGGCGCTCATCACCTGAGTCCGAGTCTTCTTCCGAAGAGACAGATGATGCCACGTACAGGCAACGATCCAGAACTCCGCCCAGTGAAACTTTCTCTGGCGTCGAGGAATATAGTAGCCATAAGCGCAAGAATAAGAGCCCAACGCATAAGGGCCTTGGAAACAAAGCCATGAACGAAGCGTTAAACCAGGTTGCTAAGTCTCCTTTCATACGAAGGATAGAGGGTGCGAGCCTCCCTCGGCGATTTCATCAACCGACCTTTTCTCTTTATAATGGTCGGACGGATCCAGTGGAGCATGTCAGTCATTTTAATCAAAAGATGGCCGTTCATTCTAAAGATGAAGCCTTGATGTGTAAGATCTTTCCATCTAGCCTAGGTCCGATGGCAATGAGATGGTTTAATGGCTTGAAGGCGAATTCTATTGATTCCTTCAAGAAGCTTACCCAGTCTTTTGGTGCTCGCTTTATCACCTGTAGCAGGATTCCATTGCCTTTAGGATCTTTGCTCTCTATGTCCATGCGAGAGGGGGAAACTTTGAAGGCTTACTCAGATAGATACTGGGAAATGTTCAACGAGATAGACGGGAGCTACGATGATGTGGCCATCAGTACATTCAAGGCTGGGTTACCAGCCGAGCATGATTTGAGAAAATCCCTCACTGGTAAACCTGTTACCAGTGCACACCTGTTGATGGGTAGGATTGATAAGTATAGGAAGATTGAAGAGGATCAGTTACAAGGAGAGGGGAAAGCGAAGGTGATTCCTCAGGAGATGAGGAATTCCAAGTCGGATCGGACCCAGAACAATCGGCCTCGGAGTGACTTTGTAGGGCAGTCTAGATCTACCAACACGCAGATGGTTAATGTCATATTTCGAGAGCCAATGCAAAAAGTCTTAGAGAAGGTTAGGAATGAACCATTCTTTAAATGACCGAATAAGATGGCAAGAGATCCTGTGAATCGCAACCAAAACCTGTACTACCATTATCATCGAGATCATGGACATACTATTGAAGATTACAGAAATTTGTGGGATCATTTGGAACAATTGGTCCAAGAAGGGAAGTTAAAGCATCTTTTGCATCACTCCAGTGGCCGAGGAGGCCAAGCGAGCTCAGCGTTTCAAGGAAATGCGGCGCCGAGACCTCCTCTCAGCACCATAAATGTCATATTTGTTGTTCTAGGGAGGACCGGATCTTATTCTTCTAGGATAATGTCAGTATCTTGTTACTCAGATGAGGACTCTAATTCGATGCTGAAAAGAGTTAAGACGAATGTCCCACTAGTGTTAAGCTTTTCGGATGCGGACAAACAAGGAACCATACAGCCACACGACGATGCTTTGGTGGTTATGCTTAGGATTGGCGGGTACGATGTGAAGAGAGTTATGGTTAACCAAGGTAGTGCAGCTGAGATCATGTATCTTGACCTCTACAAGGGGCTGGGTTTAAAACCTGAAGATTTAACGACCTACAGCTCCCCTTTGGTAAGTTTCAAGGGTAAAATGGTTGTTCCTAAGGGGCAGATAAGATTACCCGTGCAAGCTGGTACAGATGTGGTTGAAATGGATTTTATTATGGTAGATGCATTTTCCCCGTATACAGCCATCATGGGCAGACCTTGGCTGCACTCCTTGGGTGCTGTTTCATCCACCCTTCATCAGAAGGTAAAATATCCTTCTGGGGGCCAAGTGCTGGAGATAGTTGGAAGCCAATCTATGGCTAGGCAATGCTTAATAGCAACAATTCAACATAAGCTAAAGGTTGACACCTCGGCCATTACTGGAAACGACTTATAGCAGCTAGAAACTCCGGTATCTCTGTTCGATGGGCCAGCCGATGAGGTGAAATGCGAAGACCTAGAAAAAGTGGTCATTGGAGATGATCCGGAGAAGTTCTTTCATATTAGAGCTCAGATTCCCCTACTGGAGAAGGAGCAGTTGGTTGATCTTTTGAGAAGAAATGTAGACGTGTTTGCATGGGATGCCTATGAAGCCCAGGGTTAGATCCAAAGTTCATTTGTCATCATTTGAATATGAACCCATCAATTACTCCAAAAAGGCAGCCACCTTGGCGCCCGTCCAAGGAACATGTAGAGCCTGTCAAGAGTGAAGTGACCAAACTTAAGCAGGCAGGGGCTATTAAAGAGGTGTTTTACCCTCAGTGGTTGGCAAACACCGTGGTAGTAAAAAAGAAAACAAGAAAGTGGCGCGTGTGTGTGGACTTCACAGATCTTAATAGGGTTTGTCCTAAAGACCCTTTCCCTATGCCTCGAATAGATCAATTGATAGATGCGACGGTAGGCCATCCTCAGATGAGCTTTCTGGATGCCTTTTAAGGATATCACTAGGTACTCCTGGCATTAGAGGATCAGGAGAAGACAGCTTTCGTTACTCCTATAGGAAATTATCACTACAAGATGATGCCTTTTGTCCTGAAAAATGCAGGGTCAACTTATCAGCGAATGATGACTAAGATGTTTGAACCACAGTTAGGTAAAAATGTCGAGGTCTATATTAATGACATGGTTGTGAAGAGCAAGTTGTTGTTCGAACATGTAACGGATCTTACCAGCATTTTCGAAATCCTGAGGAAGCACAAGCTGCATTTGAACGCGTCTAAATGTTCTTTTAGAGTGGGTTCAGGAAAGTTTCTAGGGTACATGGTGACCCACAGGGGAATTGAGGTAAACTCAGACCAAATTAAAGCCATTAATAATTTGCAACCACCTCGGAATCCTAAAGAGGTACAGAACCTTACTGGAATGATGGCTGCTTTGAATCAGTTTATATCCAGATCGGCAGAGAGCTGCAGGCCTTTCTTCCTTTTGCTGCACAAATGGAAAGAATTTGAGTGGTCCAAGGAGTGTGTCGTGGCATTCCAGGAACTTAAAAAATATTTATCCTATCAGCCCATTATGTCTAGCCTTGTGGTGGATGAAGTTCTTTTTGCTTATATTGCAGTTGCCCTATATGTCATAAGCCTTGTGCTCATACGGGTGGACAATGGTATACAACGACCAGTCTATTATGTGAGCAAGTCACTTAATGAAGCCGAGATGCGCTACTTGCCGCTGGAAAAAGCAATATTAGCAGTGGTCCATGCTACAAGAAAGTTTCCCCATTACTTCCAAGCACATACTGATGTCGTGCTCACTCAACTTCCACTCAAGTCAGTACTCAGAAATGCAGATTATATTAGAAGAATTGCCAAATAGGGCACGATCCTAAGGGCTTTCGATATAAAGTACATGTCTCGTACCTCTATAAAGGGACAAGTGTTCACCGATTTGGTGGCTGAATTTGTTGAATGCCCTAAGGAAATAGAAGGGGAGATTGAAAAACAGATAGAAAGAAAGATTAAGAAATACAACACCAGAAGAAAGAACTCCAGATTCTTGGTTATACTATTCAAACTACGCCGAGAACGATTTTTATATCTTCTACTTACAATTATCTTTCCAAACCATCCACTATTGTTACCTCCTTTCTAAATTCAAACTAGTTCTTTCTCCCACGCTCTACAAATTTATTGTTTGGGCTCATTGGGCCTTCACCCATATTATGATTCTCCCCCTCTATTTCCTCAGGGCATTCAGCAAATTCAGTCATCAAATCGACGAGCACTTGTCCCTTTATAGAGGTACGAGGCATGTACTTTATATCGAAAGCTCCTAGGATCGTGCCCCATTTGGCAATTCTTCCAATATAATCTGCACTTCTAAGTACTGACTTGAGTGGAAGCTGAGTGAGCACGACAACAGTATGTGCTTGGAAGTAATGGAGAAGCTTTCTTGTAGCATGGACCACTGCCAATATTGCCTTTTCCAGCGGCAAGTTGCGCACCTCGGCTTCATTAAGTGACTTGCTCACATAATAAACTGGTCGTTGTATATCACTGTCCACCCGTATGAGCACAAGGCTTATGGTATATAGGGTAACTGCAATATAAGCAAAAAGAACTTCATCCACCACAGGGCTAGACATAATGGGCGGATGGGATAAATATTGTTTAAGTTCCTGGAATGCCATAACACACTCCTCGGACCACTCAAATTCTTTCCATTTGTGCAGCGAAAGGAAGAAAGGCATGCACCTCTCTGTCAATCTGGATATAAACCGATTCAAAGCAGCCATCATTTCAGTAAGGTTCTGTACCTCTTTGGGATTCCGAGGTGGTTGCAAATTATTAATGGTTTTAATTTGGTCTGGGTTTACCTCAATTCCCCTATGGGTCACCATGTACCCCAGAAACTTTCCTAAACCCACTCCAAAAGAACATTTAAACGCGTTCAAACGCAGGTTGTACTCTCTCAGGATTTCGAAAATGCTGGTAAGATTCGTTACATGTTCGAACACCAACTTGCCCTTCACAACCATGTCATCAATATAGACCTCGACGTTTTTACCTAACTGTGGTTCATAGTTCTAGTGTCACCAGAAAGGATTACTATTGAAAAATCCTTAAAGTTGAGTTTCTCGGCTACGAATAACGAAGCAGAGTATGAGGCTTTACTGATAGGAATGACGATGGTCTAGAAAATGGGGGGAAAGGCAGTGAAAGTTTTTTCAGACTTAAAACTGGTGGTGGGTCAAGTAAGGGGTGATCTGGAAGCGCGTGATCCAAGAATGCAGGAGTACTTGTGCCAAATCAGGAGTATATAAGAAAATTTTGAAGTTTTTGACTTTTCTCATATTCCTAGAGGTGGAAACACGCATGCAGACTCATTGGCTATCTTCACAACGTCCTCGGCGCAGGATTTGCCTCAAGTAATACTGGTTGAAGACCTGTATACACCTACTTCAATACACCAGGGTATGCCTCAGATCCACCAGATCAAGCTAGGTCCGAGCTAGATGGATTCCATATCACTATTCCTAGAAAAAGATATACTGCCCGAAGAGAAGTCCAAAGCTGAGAAAGTACGAAGAAAAGCTCCTCGGTTTTGGCTGTCCGAAAATAGAAAATTATACAAGCGTTCTTTCTTTGGCCCCTATTTGCTTTGTCTGCACCCCAAAGCATCAGAATCACTTCTAGAGGAGCTCCATGAAGGGGTTTGTGAGAGTCATACAAGAGGAAGATCCCTGTCTCATAGGGCTTTTACCCAGGGATATTGGTGGCCAAGCATGCAAAATGAGGCACAAGAATACGTTAAGAAATGCGATCAATGTCAAAGGTTCGAGCCAAATATTCACCAGCCTGGAGGAGTTCTCAACCCTCTTTCTAGCTCTTGGTCATTTGTTCAATGGGGTTTGGACATTGTGGGACCTTTCCCCAAAGCAGTAGGAAATAAAAAATATCTACTAGTCTGTACAGATTATTTTACCAAGTGGGTCGAAGCTAAGCCTTTGGCTAATATCAGAGATGTAGATGTCAAAAGATTCATTTGGAAGAACATTGTTACACGATTCGAGGTTCCTTATGTGCTCATCTCGAACAATGACCTTTAATTTGATAGTAAAGCTTTCAAGAAATACTGTTCTGATCTAGGTATAAAGAATAGATATTCCACTCTGGCCTGTCCGCAGGAAAATGGACAGGCTGAGGCTGTTAATAAGATCATCGTGAATGGACTTAAAAAGAGATTAGACGACGCCAAAGGAAAGTGGGTGGAAGAGCTGCCACATGTCCTTTGGACATATCGAACAACGCCTCGAAAGTCCACCGGAGAGACCCCTTTCTCAATGACATATGGGGCTGAGGCTGTAATTCCATTGGAGAATGGTTTCCCAACGATGAGAACTAGTACATTCACCTCGGATGGAAATGATGAGCTGTTGAAGAAGAATTTGAATATGGTTGAAGAGCGGAGGGAAAATGCTATGGTGCAGTTGGCATATTATCAGCATAAGCTTAAGCAAGGCTATGATATAAATGTAAAGTTAAGGCCATTGACCCCAGGAGATTTGGTATTGAGGAAAGTTTTGGGAAATACTAAAAACCCCGCTTGGGGAAAATTGAGGCCTAATTGGGAGGGACCATATCGCAGTACATTAGTAGCAGGGATATGTGCGTACTATTTAGAAAATTTGGATGAAAGAACTGTACTCCATCCTTGGAATGTAAACAACCTAAAAAGGTACTGCTATTAATAAGAACAATTGCATTATGATTCCCTTCTACTTTATCCTAAGTGTATATCGTGAATACTACGACATCTCTTGAAATATTAAACAGAAACTAAGTTATGTCAGGTCCTCGGACCACAAACTTGGTGGAAATTAATATCCTATAACATCTCTTGAAATATTAAACAGAAACTAAGTTATGTTAGGTTCTCGAATCACAAACTTGATGGAAATTAATATCCTATGATATCCTTTGAAATATTAAACAGAAACTAAATTATATCAGGTCTTCGGATCACAAACTTAGTGGAAATTAAAATCCTATGACATCTCTTGAAGTATTAAACAGAAATTAAGTTATGTCAGGTCCTCAGACCACAAACTTGGTGGAAATTAATATCCTATGACATCTCTTGAAATATTAAACAGAAACTAAGTTATGTCAGGTCCTTGGACCACAAACTTGGTGAAAATTAATATCCTATGACATCCTTTGAAATATTAAACAGAAACTAAGTTATGTCAGGTCCTTGGACCACAAACTTGGTGGAAATTAATATCCTATGACATCCTTTGAAATATTAAACAAAAACTAAATTATGTCAGGTTCTCGGATCACAAACTTAGTGGGAATTAATATCCTATGACTTCTTTTGAAGTATTAAACAGAAAATAAGTTGTGGCAAGTTCTCAGACCACAAACTTGGTGAAAATAATTATCCTCACAGTATCAGGGGAAGTATTCAGTAGAGCCTAAGTGGTGTTAAAACCTCTAACCACGATCTTGAATACAAATTATTATTTTTTGAATTAAGTTATGACTCAATCTATAAGTTATGATAAGCCTCATAGATATCAACTAAGGGTGTTTCAATGTGTTCACGTCTTGCTTATTACTTGAACGTTGGGATATTGCCTTGAAATTGGGAAACTTATCAAAAGTTAATAAATGGAAAGCATATTTTGAAAATAAGGGGAATTAGTGGTTATTTTTCATTTAAACGTTTTGCTCCTTTGTAGAGTATGCTTGAGTGTGGATAGAAAATAAGGCAAAGTAAATGTCATGCAACTAAAGAAAATAATAATACTAACATATGTTACTTGGAATAAAAAAAGAAATTTTCATACATTAGCAAAATTAATCTTCAAGTACAAAAGATGAAGTTATAACAACTTTCATTATCCTAAAAATAAAAACTAGGGCTTCAGCTTTATTTGGAGTCTGGCCTTAGGGGCCTTGTCAGCTGCTTCAGGAGGGATTTCTTTCTCTTTCTCCTTAAGAGCTCATTCTACAAGCAAAGTAGTTAAAGCTAGTTGCTTCTCAAAGTCTTGAGAAGCTGCCCCAAACTGAAGAACCTCAGTTACTTTATCCGATGAGGAGTCTTTTAGGGTTTCATGTTCTCTGCCCTGCTCCTGTTGACTGGATGAAGGAGGGTGCTGAGATTGGGCCTCTTCGGCTGGCTGGGAGACTGGAGGAGCTGCCTCTTTCTGATTTGGAATTTGTAGGGCAGGGGAAAGATGATGTTCTCAGACTTCCTCAGCTCGGAAGAAGCATCAATCCCAGCTCGATAGAGGGCTTCTTCCCAAGTCTGAGTGTAGTAGGCAAGACATATGGCGAGGACCTCTGCACTTAGGGTATCCTCGGTCTCAGCTACGCCGACGTCATAACCGTGCTGCTCGGCCTCATCTCTTTCCTTCTCAACTTTGGCCTTGGCTTTTTCAGCTTTAACCCTGGCTTTTTCAGCCTGATCTTTAAGCCTTTGAGCCTCCTCCAGTTGCTTTTTCAAAGCTGCCAACTGCTCTTTGGAAGCAACCAGTTGGTCATTGGCCTCACGTGCCAACTTCCTCTAGCTTTCGGCTTGCCTCTCAGCACCCTTTAGGGCTGCATCTGCACTCTTCCGGGGTTGCTTCTCGGCAGTCAGCCTCTTCTTAAGATCAATATTGCTATTTTCAGCAATGGTTAGGGTTTGCACAGCAGCAGCCCTCATTTTCCTCTCTTCATCCAGTTGCTGAGAGAGGGAGTTAGTCATCTCCTCTAGCCTGAAGGTATTTTGAACAGCCTTGAAACGAAAAGGAAGGAATGAGTGTTGTGTCAAATAAAAAAAAAAAAAAAACAGCCAGGGAGAATATGTACATACCATGCCCAAAAACCTTTTTGTATGAAGGAAGACTTCACTCCTCCTAAAACCTCGCAACTCCACCATATCTTTGGGGAGCAGAAGGGTTTGCTCCAGCACCGAGGCAACATGGCAACCTATACCCCCATTGAAATTCCTGATTGATGCATCATCCATCAGGGGCTCGCCATCAAGCATGGGAGCTGAAAGCCATGCTTGAGGCTCTAGGAGCTGACTATCTGCCCTTTCTGCGCCTCAGCTGGGGGCATGGCTAGTTTTCTGCTGCTTCGTCGCCCTGTGAGCTTCTTCTTCATTGGAAAGACGATGTCTTCCAGTCTCCATTGCCTCTTTCCCCTTCGGTTCCCTCGTCCTCTTAGGATCACCTTGTTCGGTTCTGGAGGGTAGGGATGGCTGAGGAGCGTGAGGAGGAGACCTGGGTGAAGGAGGTGGAAGCTTAGGCTGAGAAGGTTTCCTAGCTTCTCCCCTTCCTGGTTAGCTCTCTAGTAGCTCCTGTAGGCTTTTTTGGGGTTTCCTTTGGATACTCATCTCTTCTGGCACGTTCTTGGGTGGTGAAGGTTGGTTAAAAACTTTGAAGTCGTCTGTGGACTCAATGAGGTCCACAAAACCATCTTCCTCTTGTTCTTCTTCCTCTTCCTCCTCTACTTGAAGAATGGGTAAGGGAGATGGTACTCCTGCTGAAAGGGTGGCAACAGGTAGTGGTTGGATGAGCGGTGTATGTTTGGGAAGAGAGATGCCTTCAGGAACTACAAACCCCTCGTAGGCAACACTGATGCGGTGGAGCCAAGGATCCTTAGCGCTTATTACACACCTCGGAGCCTAGAATGCACGTGAGATGGGAGTGTATCCGAAGATGAGGTGCGCTGCTCTCAGTTGGCCGTCTGATTCGTTGACGTACACCTTGGATTGTAGAATCCTATCTAAGCTCGCCTTGTTAACTAAGTTGAACGAAAGCGTAGTGGAGTTGGGATCTGCAATGTCATTAAAACCAATGAAAACTCATTTCAGTAATAACAAAGGGCAATAGAAATGGAAGAATTGTACAAAGTTAAATGGTAAAACTTAGCAATTAACCCACCACCTGGTGTACCCTCCTTAATTGGGCAAGGTAAGCCATCATGCCATTACCCAGAAAAGATCAAAAAGTCGTCCTTTAGTCCCTTGTTTGATATAGGGAGGCACTGGATCAACCTAACTTCAGAGTGTCTTGACTTTAGGTAATATCTCTGCCCTTTCAGATTGTGCAGGTTGTATATCCAATTCACGTCATGGTGAGTTAGGTTTAGATTCATCCTCTCGTTTAAGGCTTCTATACTCCCTAATACCCTAAACATGTTCAGGGCACATTGTGTGGGAGATAGCCTAAAAAACCTAAGAAAGTTCCTAGTGAGGGTACCCATGGGAATGATCATCCCTCCCTCTATGAAGTCAATCATAGGGATGACCACCTCCCCTGTTTTCCTCTCGTCAAACCATTCCCCCTGTGCGGTGTACCTAATGCCCACATGTGGAGAAATGTTGTATTTGGTTCTAAGCTATTCATCCCCTCCTCGGAGTCCACCAAGTGCTTAAATCTACCAATTTTCTAAGAAGTTTTTAAAGGAAATTTCGCAAAGTCAGAATAAAAGCTGAAGAGAGTTTAGGGAGACTTACAAGTTTGAGAAATGGTCCTCGGACAAGGTTTTTGTATTTGTAGATGTACAGGAGAGTGAAAGAGAGAGAGAAAGACAAGTTCAATGCACATGTTCTAGAATAATGCGACTGTTGAAGGTGAAACTTAGCAAAGGGCAATAGAAATGGAAGAATTGTACAAAGTTAAATGGTAAAACTTAGCAATTAACCCCCCACCTGGTGTACCCTCCTTAACTGGGCAAGGTAAGCCATCATGCCATTGCCCCAGAAAAGATCAAAAAGTCATCCTTTAGTCCCTTATTTGATATAGGAAGGCACTGGATCAACCTAACTTCAGAGTGCCTTAACTTTAGGTAATATCCCTGCCCTTTCAGATTGTGCAGGTTGTATATCCAATACACGTCGTGGTGAGTTAGATTTAGATTCATCCTCTCGTTTAAGGCTTCTATACTCCCTAATACCCTAAACATGTTCGGGACACACTGTGTGGGAGATAGCCTAAAAAACCTAAGAAAATTCCTAGTGAGGGTACCCATGGGAATGGTTATCCCTCCCTCTATGAAGGCAATCATAGGGATGACTATCTCCCCTGTTTTCCTCTCGTCAAACCATTCCCCCTGTGCGGCGTACCTAATGCCCACATGTGGAGGAATGTTGTATTTGGTTCTAAAGCTCTTCATCCCCTCCTCGGAGTCCACCAAGTGCTTAAATCTACCCATTTTCTAAGAAGTTTTTAAAGGAAATTTCGCAAAGTTGGAATAAAAGTAGAAGAGAGTTCAGGGAGACTTACAAGTTTGAGAAATGGTCCTCGAACAAGATTTTTGTATTTGTAGATGCACAAGAGAGTGAAAGAGAGAGAGAAAGACAAGTTCAATGCACAAGTTCTAGAATAATGCGACTGTTGAAAGTGAAAAGAAATTGATTTGAAAGCTTATTTATAGTGGCACAGAAATTGCGAGCGGGAGTTTTCCCGCTCATATTCCAAGAAAGTCCATCCACCGTTAGATTCTCATCCTGCCGTTAAACATGGGGGATAAGAGAGTTGCCAAAATTAAATAAAGGCACGCCCTGATCACTGAAGCGTCAGGGACGTGCCTTAGGAAGATAAACACGTATTTTTGGGATTTAACCCAACGAAACAAGATCATAGGGTGAATAGGACAAGGGTATCAAAATCCCCATTTCCTCCCGAGGAGTCGAAAAGTAAGATTTTGAAGGGCTATTGTGAGGACCAGTTGCCTCTAGAGGTACTGTTTAGGCTGGATAGACTGGGCTTGTGGCCCAATGACCCAGTCTGAGGACACGGACATATCCAAGGACGATCAATTAAGGTAGAAATGGAAGTTGCATTATAGGAAGAGTTAAAGGGTATTTATAGCAGACCTAAACCTATCCGAGGTGAAAATTTACCTCGGAACGTTTGTCCGAGGTGGCTTGAAACATCTCAATCCCCTTAATATACTGCTTTAAGGGTACCTTATGACAAAGGGAGGGTCAAATATTGGATAAGGGATAAGGGCAGAGGATAACAAATATCTGTAAAAACTGTTACCTCCACATTAAATGCTTCCCAGCTAACTCTCTGGCCGCATTAATGTGGAGGTGATACCTGAATAGTAAATCAGCAGCCTTACAGCTAGTGGTAAAAGGTTCAGGGAGGTGTGAGATGGGACAGGAAGAAGTTCTCATAACATAATTTACACGTGTACGGTAAGAATGGTACGAAGGTCATGGTATATAACATGAAAAGGTGTCCAAAGATAAGGGGAGATTGAAAAACAGATAGAAAGAAAGATTAAGAAATACAACACCAAAAGGAAGAACTCCAGATTCTTGGTTATACTATTCAAGCTACGCCGATGACGATTTTTATATCTTCTACTTACAATTATCCTTCCAAACCATCCACTATTGTTACCTCCTTTCTAAATTCAGACTAGTTCTTTCTCCCACGCTCTACAAATTTATTGTTTGGGCTTATTGGACCTGAACCCAATCCTATTTTGGAGTCCAAGTCAAAACTGGTCCTTACAATATATATGAGAATGTATTTGGTATTTAATGATATCATGTCAGCGGTATCAAAATCTAATAAGTGTGAGACATGTCAGTAAAAAAAAAATTACTAACTCATTAACAATTGAAAGAAATGTATTAGTAAGTAGTTATTTTTACACACGTCTCTCATTTATTAGACTTTGATATGGATAACATAATAACATTTGATACAAAATACTTTTATATATATATATATATATATATATATATATATATATAACTTAAAAATCCTTATGTCCTGCTTATTAAAGGCTCTTATTTTATTTTATTTTTGTTAAAGCTGTATTTTGACCAATTTTTTTTTTAAAAAAAAAAAGCAAGATAAGGTTAATGAAAATAAGGTGTCCAAAGCAGACCCGTCTAAAGCAGTCTATAACAATGCCTAAAGAACAAACTTGAAAATTGTAGCAGTTCTTAAGAGTTTTGTTAATGCATCCAAAGATAAGAAAAATACAGTAAACTATTTGCGGCCAATAATCTTCTTCACATTGTGCATTCAAAATTTTTCAGTTTCCACATTGTACACGGAATTTTTCAAGTCAATTTAATGAGGGCAGATTCTTTAATTAACCTATTGCAAAAAGACACAACTTTCAATGCAAAGGAAGGGACACTCTACTCTACGACAGATTTTGCTAATTGACAGAGATTGTTTTAGTTTCTGGAAAATGCAATCGCGGTTAATAAAAAATCTATTTAAATAAAAATTTTATAGGAAAATAAAAAAAATAATTAATATTTTGATAATTTTTTTATTTTTTATAAAAGTTGTGTCAAAATTTTCCTAAAATAGATTATTGACCAATAGATACTCATTAGCATAACCTTTAGATTTTATAAAGATGTTGATGGCGAATTGATGCCTCTAAGAAAAGAAAATAACATAGGTATTGTTAACTATTTTTTAACATTGTTGTAGGAAATAGAGTTTTATATGTAGAGTTTTAGTGGTAGAGCTTTCGCAATATATAATTTTAATTGAAAAGTTCTTTAGTGTTTTAAGTATTTAGCAAATTTCGATTACTACTGTTTTAAAGTTTTGAATTTATAAAGCATGAATAGTAAATTATAGAGGTTTTTTTTTTCCCCCCCTTAAAAATTCCAAATTTCAGTTTTAACCTCTAACTTTAAGGGTTTTTTAAAGCTCTTTTTTAGCGGATTGCCCCCAATTTTCCAATTTTTTTCCTTCCAAAAAGAGCTTTAGAGCTCTTAAAACTCCTTTGTAGTTGTGTGTTATGAGCTCTCGTGTTCTCTCTATTATTCTCAAGAGTTTATAAAATATCAATTTTTATTTATTTTTTCCATGTCATGGAAAAAAATAATTTCAAATTGATGAGTGTTGTCCTCGTCAATAAATAATCTCCGAATGGACCCAACGCTCGTATGGGTGGTAGGGTGAATTCTTCCAATGTGGTCACCGATGTGGTGCCTGCCACAACGTCTCCGACGCTCAAGTCAGAATGGTAATAAGTATATTAAGAGAGGAAAAGGGCAGGGTTCTCTTAGTGTATATTTTTCTTGTCCCTTTTGTTGATGGTGTCAGGACCTTATATAGGTTGCTCTGGCTTCTGGCCGTTGTGGGTAGTCAATGCCACAAGAGTAACGCCCCTGCCCAGTAATGGGACTTTAATGGGCTCCAACGGTCTGACAGTCTGGCTTGGTAACTGTCTAAGGTGTTTACTCATATTAAATGACTTTGTCCCCCCGTCAAGCGTGATTAGTCCTTTTACTCGTCAATCATACTATCGTCAGGGTTACTTCATCCGGGACACAGTATGTTCGTCGGTACTATCAATTGCCCCCCAGCTTCTATGGTCGTCATGACACGTCATGACGATCATAGAAGGTGAAAGGTTTTTCTGAGCTGTCCGCGACTCTTGGGGTTTCGCTCCGAATTAAATGCATAGTGGCGACGTTACACGCGACGTAGCCACCTGGCGCCTGGTGATTGGGGGCATTTGCTGCACGCACCTTAGGTTTCCCGCCGTTTTCCAATTTTTGGGGTTGAAATCCTTCATTTTCCCCAATTCTTCAATTATCCCTGTTACTGAACTGTTCACCTTCTTCCTTTCTTTTTGTCTGCCTGTGCTATTATTTCAACTTTGCTCCGGTGGCCGTTCTATGCATTTCTTCCATTTGTGCCTAACATTTCGAAGGTACATTCTCCTTTGCTTCTATCCGTTTCTTTTTCTTCATCATTTGTCTGCAAATTTCTGATCTTTCTCTTTCTTTTTCTTTGCTTTGTTTTTGTTTGTTGCTTGCTTTGTGGGTTTTTAGGATTTAAACCCTTCCCCCTCAGTTTTCTTTGGTTTTTCATGGTTAGTGGTTCCGAGATTAGAGTATTTTGTCCTTCCCTGTCTTTTTTCTTCGCCCACTTAGGGGTAGCTTTAGGTGTCTCCGACGACTTCCTCCCTTTGGTTGGGGATTTCGTTTTTGCTGGTTATGGTCTAAGTGTAGTTATAGGAGAGTTGTCTCCGATTCTGGGCCAGTCTCTTGCTTGGTTTGAGGGAGAGACTAGAAGGATGGCAGGGGTACGATCTAGTGAACTAGAGACGGGGTTGTCGTTTAGCGGCGGCCCTGAGGGGGGAGATACGGCCGTCTCTGCTCCTCGGATAGTTAGGGCCTTCCACACCTTGAAGAGGTGTGTGGGCTGGACGAAGAGACTATGAGTAGGTTCAAGGACAGATTCCAATTTCCAGATCATGTCCGTGTTCATCGGCCCACTAGTGAGGACAGGGCCTGTCATTTCTTCCCTGGGGAAGTATGCTTCTATAAGGCAGCTTTTACCTGCGGGTTTAGGCTCCCCATCCACCCTTTCATAATGGAGCTGTTGGGTTTTTTGGGCATCGCTCTAGGGTAACTTATGCCCAATTCCTGGAGGATCGTGGTCAACTGTATGGAAATATGGTTGGCTGTGAACGAGGATATGATCAAAGTCAGTGAGCTCGTCCACCTCTATCATCTGAAGGAGTCTAAAGAGTATGGGTATTATGAGCTTGTCCCTTGGGCGAGGAGAGCTAATATCGTGAGGGGTCTACCCTCGTCATTCAGGTACTGGAAGTCCCGTTTCGTTTTCGTGTCTGGTGATGACTTTGAGACCCTCGCCAGTGAGGCTTGGGGTGACGTCCCAAGGTTACTCCGTCGATGGGGAACCCCTCACTTAGGTGTGTCAATACTTCCCATTGTTTGTTGGTTTATGTTTTTTGTCTTTATTGGTCGTCATTAACCTCCTTCTTTTTCCTTGTGCATTGAAGAGGCGACCTAAGCTGAAGAGTAAATATCAGGGGCGTGTGGAGAAGGCGATTCAGTACACCGAGGCAATAGAGAGTTGGGAAGATCTGGTGGACCCTCGTACCCTCGCGTTTTATTGCCTAGGCCCGGATCCTTCTGCGTACATGTTGCGTCTCATTGAGATTGAGGGAAAAAAGAGTAAGTCCTAGGCTCGTTAGTATTGCACCAATTTTCTTTCCCCCTTTTTTTTTTTTGACAAGTGTTTCCCTCTTACAGAAATGACGACAAAATTTAACAAAGATATGTACGCTAGGATGAGGGGCAAGAAGGACGAGCCCCTGTCTGCCATCGAGACTAAATCTGTCTGTATCACGGATAGAGGTGTTCCGATCCCCTCGGCACTTCCGTCTTCTCCAACTTCGGCTCTGGTGCGAGGAGCGTCCCCAACCCCGTCAGTTGAAGAGGTTCCTCCACGTAATAAGAGGCTAAGAGCTGGGGAGAAACAGAAGGAGAAGGTCGATTCCAGGCCTTCTTGCGTTTGGGACGATGCTAGAGTATCCGTGGCAAGGGCTTAAGAGACCTTCAGCGCGGACGAGCTTAAGGTGTTCTCTGGAGTGCCTGCAGACGACGTGGCAAGGCATCATCTCCATAAGCTCATGCAGGTAACTCTGGGGTTTCATTCCCTGTGTGCTTCTATCTGTTTTTGTTTTGTTTTTTTTTTTTTTTTTTTAAGTGTTTATCCTTTCTGTCTTTTATACAGGTGCTAGGTGAGAGTCTCTACATTACTTCGGAGTACCTGGCCTCTGAGGCTAAGGTTGAGTCTGCGCGATCTCACGCATCGTCCATGGAGGCAGAAAATTCAAAGCTGAGAAAGGAACTTATTGCTGCTATGGATGATGCCAACCAAGCCAAGGAGAAGCTAAGGATTCTGACGGAGGAGCTGAGGGTTGAGCGGGAGTTGACCAAAGAGAAGGACGAGCAAATTGCTGCTGCCAGGGAAAGGGCGAAAGGGCTCGCAGCCAAGGCCGTTGAGGGCTTCCAGCAGACTAAAGAGTATACCACTGTGCTCTTCAGCTGGTATTTCAAAGGGTTCGAGCTTCTAAGGAGGTACTTTATAAAGCACCCTTCTGGGGTGGACTTAGAGAAGCTCGACCTGGAGGAGGTTGATAAAGAAATGGTTGTTGACGAGGCCGCTCAATCCTCTGCTACTGAGACCGACGCCCCAGAGAATGCCCTTGAATTAGGTGGTGCTGCAACTGACGCTTAAACCTGCAAAAGATATTTCTATTTTCGGTGTTCCTTTTTTTTTTTTTTTTTTTTTTTTTTTTTTTTGGGTGCCCGTGTTTTAGGGCTTTTTTGTAAATTTGGCTTCGGAAACAATTGCCCTTAATTTTGGGAAAAACACTATTTGCTCAATCCTTGTGGATTGTTGATAATCATACTAACTCCATTGGCTCATGCCTTATAAGGTAAAAAGGGGGAGGACTTCTTTCCAATGTGGGACAACAAAATTTGCCTAAGGTTCCAACATGGTCTAGCCCTTGGCCTTTGAAGCAAAAATTGTCCCTACACAAATAGTTTAGAACTTTATAAATTTAAATTCTCCCCTTAATTATTTTTATTTTTCTACTGAACTTTTTTTTATAGCTATTAAATCTTGTCGCATTTTTTAGGTCATAAAACTACTTGTCCCATAAGAAATTTCTATAGAATCATAAACCATATAATGGGAGAAAGTCCTTTTATCATTCCATAACCCAGTTTATGATAAAAGCTATATTTAACTCTTTCTTGTTAAATATTAATACAATTTTGACAAGTTTTCTCAGTTGAGCTTAACTCGTACCAAAAGCCTTGTTGTTCAACTAGCATTTCTTGTTATTTTCCAATAGAAACATCTAGAATTAAATACTCTCATTCCAACTATCAAATTATGGGTCTATTTGGATACTGTTTATTTTGCTGAAACTGAAAATTTATTACTGAAAATACTGTAGATAAAATTAAAAGTTAATTGAAATAATACAGCAAGACCCATGAATAGTATTCAAAAGTGCAGTAGAGCCCATGAATAATAGCAAAACTAAACTGAATAATAAAATAATTTTAATTTTTGATTGATCCTCAAACACACACTATATATTATATTAAAAAAAAAAAAAAAAAAAAACAAATAACAGACATTTTCTCTCAATAAAAAAGAAAAGTCATCTTATCAAAAAGGTCAATGGCCCTTCTGTCCAAGCAAAACCTTTAAATAATAAAATAGTAATAAATAAAAAGGCCCTCGAAGCATTCCCCCTGGGTACCGGAAAGAAAAAAACTCACCCTAGGCAAACCTGTTTTACTTGTTGGGCAGCACGTGTCACATGAGAAGCATAAGATTTATAAATTAAAATGGCAAGATGCCAAGATGAATAGGAACTTACATCTATGTCAAATGGCCCAATCCAACATCAGTTTACCTATACCATGGCTTTGACTATTCTAACTTCTACGCCTAATTACTAATCCCAAAAAACAAAACAAAATTGTTTTAGTTTGACAAGGTGTTTTGTTGCCGAACAAGGAACACGGTTTGAATCCCAACTATACCAAAAAGAAACCAATCAGCGTTTTAGTTTGACCATAAAAACTAAAGAATAATCATAATTGAGTAGCTACTGAAAGTTTCAAATCCTTCTGAATCTATTATTAATAAAAAGACTTAAAAATCCAACACATTTCCACTGCCAACTCATGTCTAGCTTCTAGATGCCTTCACTTTTTCTTAGAGCTGTATTTTGACCAAACTAATATCTAAAGCAAGATAAGGTTATTGAAAATAAGGCATCCCACAGAATAGCTGAAGGACAAAGTTGAAAATTGTAGCAACTCTTAAGAGTTTCGTTAATGCATCCCAAGATAAGAAAAAACTGGAGACTATATATTTGCGGCCAAGAATCTTCTTCACGTTGTGTATTTAAAATTGTCCACATTGTACATAGAATTCTTAAGTCAATTTAGTGAGGACAGCAGATTCTCTAAATATCCTATAAAGACACAAACTTTCAATGCAAGCAAGGGGCACCATACTCTACAACAAATTACTAGTTGACAAAGAGATCATTTTAGTATTTATAGAGATGTTGATGGGAAAATTGATGCGTCTACGATAAGAAAATATTATAAGTCATATGCCATCATTGGTCCAAGTTATGACTATGAACTTCTCACATTTACTTTGAAGTTTGAACATTACTACAATTCAACTTTCATGTTTGTCTCAGGCACATAAATAGGTAGGCACGAGGCCTATATTTGGACAACCTCAGAATTTTTTGTTAAGAATGTTATCAGAGAGATAATATGTCAATTCCAATACTAAAAAACCTTCTTCCATTTCTTTTCTTACTCATTCTCCCAGTTTGGTCCTTAACTTCAAATTCAACTAATGAGAGCTTCCTGCAATGCTTTTCATCTCATTTACCGCATTCTAATTCAAGTTTGGAATTAGTCTTCACCAAGAATAGCTCTGCTTATTCATCCATCTTAGATTTTACCATACGAAACCTAAGATTCGTGAACTCTTCAAAACCACAGTTTATCATTACTCCATTTCATGAATCCCACGTCCAAGCAGCTGTAATTTGTTCCAAGAAATATGACATGCAAGTAAGGATCCGAAGCGGAGGCCATGACTATGAGGGCCTTTCTTATGTATCTGATGTTGTTCCATTCACCATCATTGATCTTGTCAATCTTCGGTCTATTAGCATCGATATAGAAAACGAGAGTGCATGGGTTGATTCTGGAGCAATTCTAGGAGAGTTATATTACAAGATTGCAAAGAAAAGTAAGGTCTATGGCTTCCCAGCAGGGAGTTGTCCCACTGTGGGTGTTGGGGGACACTTTAGTGGAGGTGGATTTGGTACCATTTTCAGAAGATATGGTCTAGCTGCTGATAATGTTTTGGATGCTAAGATAGTTGATGTTAATGGTAGAATACTAAACAGAACATCAATGGGAGAAGATCTCTTTTGGGCCATCAGAGGAGGGGGAGGGTCAAGTTTTGGAGTCATTCTCTCGTGGCAAATTAGGTTGGTTCCTGTACCACCAGTTGTAACTACTTTCAATGTCCAAAAGACCTTAGAACAAGGTGCAACTAAGCATTTCCAGAAGTGGCAAACCGTTGCAAATAAGCTTCATGAAGATCTTTTCCTCCATGTAGTTGCAGGAGTTGCTAATGCAGATTCAAATGGCACAAAAACTATTCGACTTTCATTTACCTGCTTGTTTCTTGGACCAGTTGAAAAACTCCTCGCTTTGATGCAAGATAGTTTTCCTGAGTTGGCCGTGGAGCGCAACAATTGCACTGAAATGAGTTGGATAGAATCTGTTCTTTACTATGCTGGCTTCTCAACTAAGGCTCGCTTAGAAGTTTTGCTTGATAGGAGCCCACTAACAGATATCTTCACGAAAGCAAAATCAGACTATGTACAGGAACCCATTTCAAACACAGGGTTGGAAGGGTTATGGCAAAGACTTATGGAAAAAGACCAATCACAGCTCATCTTAACACCTTATGGTGGAAAGATGAGTCAGATTTCAGATTCAGAAACACCTTTTCCACATAGATTTGGAAATTTATATCAAATCCAATATTCAATCACTTGGGATGATGACAAAGAAACACAGGAAAACCTCATGTGGATGAGAAGGCTTTATGCCTACATGGCACCTTATGTTTCAAAGTCTCCAAGAGAGGCCTATTTGAACTATAGGGATCTCGACTTGGGGGAAAACAACAAAAATAATAATACAAGCTACGCACAAGCAAGTACTTGGGGTTTGAAGTATTTCAAGAACAACTTCGAGAGACTAGTTCATGTAAAGACTCTCATTGATCCTGGTAACTTTTTCAAGAATGAGCAAAGCATCCCAGTGCTTCCATCTTGAGGAGAAAAGAAAGGAACTAGGAATTGTTTCGAGAATGAATAAAGATCTTGTTATGAGTTTGTATGAAGTTAAAGGGCAATATAGTAACATTCATATGGTCCAAATCATTCCATCCAAACAGAAAATAAGTCATTTGCCATACAATGATTTAAGAATCTTCTTTGCGTTCTGAGTTGTGACAATGAACTTCTCACATTTACTTTGAACTTTCCATTCTTTAAAACAGTAATCATTACACTTCAACTTTCTTGTTTGTCTCAAGCACATAATAGCAGGCCCACAGGCTATATTTGGGCAATCTAAAAATTTCCAGTTACAAGTATAGTCACAGAGAAAATATGGCAATTCCAAACCTTGAAAACCTTTCATTACTCTTCATTCTCATTCTCTCAGTTTAATCTCAACTTCAAATTCAACTCATCTTAACTTCCAGCAATCTTCACCAAGAATAGTTTTGCTTATTCATCCATCTTAACTTCTACCATACGAAACCTCAGATTATGGAAAAGGAGAGATTCAAGCTGATCTTAACCCCTATGGTGAAAAGATGAGTAAGATTTATAATTGAGAAATGCCTTTCCCACTGGAAATTTATATAAAATCCAATATTTAGTCACTTGGGGTTTCGACAAAGAAAGAAAGGAATACAGCAGGTGGATGAGAAGGATTTTTGCGTATATGGCACCTGATGTTTCAAAGTCTCTGAGAGAGGTCTATTTGAACTATAGGCATCGTGACTTGGGGAAAACAACAACAATAATAACAGAAGTTGTGCACAAGCAAATACTTGGGCTTTGAAGCATTCAAGTACAACTTCAAGAGACTAGTTCATGCAAAGACTGTCATTGATCCTGGAAACTTTTTCAGGGATGAGCAAAATATCCCAGTGTTTCCCTCTGGAGGAGAAAAGAACGGGAACTAGAAATGTTTCTGAGAATGAATAAGTATCCCAAGTCTCTCCATCTTAGGGAAAGAGGAAATAGGACAAGAAATAAATTATTCAGGCTTGGGTCCATTTTTCAGAAGTAAATACAACTACCTTGCTCTTTTTGTCATGTCAAGCACCTTGCATCATGTAGACAGTTGAAATAAACTGATTGTTTGCTTTATGTTTGATATTATACAGATTATCATGCACACTTCTTTTCAGAACAAAGAATATATATATATATATATATATATATATATATAAGTAAAGCATCTGATAATTCTAGAACAAAGAAAATTGTAAAATTGTATTAAATTTGGCATGGACATGCTTAAATATTAATAAAACATAAATAAAAATGAAGGGGGAGTAGGGGGGTAAAGTGCCTGGTCATTTAATAACACCTTTAAGAATGTGGGATGCCCAGGCAGAACAAGAGAAAAGATATACTGATGACAGTGTTCTTGGAATATCTTCTGTCATTAAACAAGAAGCTTCATCAAAAAATTCTCATGAATCATTCTAGCTTTAGAATGTCTAGTCTTTAATAGTTTGACTGCTAGGTGATTTGCCTCTTCTATGGTTGTAACTTTCATTTAGCCCAAGCTCTCCATCCTATCATTTTATACTTGAAATTTTCTTCATATGAATTCAAGATATTGAAATTTTAAATTATTTTAGATAAGATAACTTGATGTTTAGCATGCACACATTTTACTTTGTTATTTTTTATTTTTTAATTTTAGGAGTGGATAGCCTAAGATACAACTCTCTAGACAGACTAAAATTGCAATTTAACAAATTTTTCCTCAATATTGATACATCACTTGCCAGTGTTCAGTTAGAAAACTACCATGAGGATATTGGTAAGACATAGGTCTGTGTCCCTGTAAGATTTTCTATATGTTCCATGGTAACATAACCATTTTAGACAATTGGAATCCTCCACAAATACATGTTTCTCCAAAATCGGAGATAGCAATTCCGAAGTAAAATAATTTCTTATTCAGAAAAGTATTTTCTGCCCACAAAGATTTCCTCTGTTAAAAATATAAAAATAAAAGTACCTTGGATTATTGGATTAAATGTATTTTGACTGAGTTATGCCTATCATCAAGTGTCATTATTATTCAATACAGGTAGGCACTTACTTACCAAATATAAATAATCAAACAGAACTACACCAGAATGTTACCAAAGGACAATGCAACATAGGACTGTTCTACCATGAGAATTACAATGGTTTGGAAACATGTGGATCATCTACTTTACACAAGGGATGCTAATATTTTGATCTTCAGTTTCACCAAATATTCACAATGATGCACCCCTATTAGGCGAACCCTCTTACTTTAGGCCAAGGCCACCAAATTTCTAGAATACTACATATTTATAAAGTTCCAATTCATTATTCCTTGTTCAGCAAACAAAACCTATTTACAAATTTCCAATTTATTATTCCTTGTTTAATATAAAATTGATATGTTATCTATATCCTAATAGTTATAAGGAAACCAATAATAATGAATTATAGAAAATATTCTCCCTACAGATATGATTAACAGGCTACGAGGACAAAGTTGAGTCGTAAGCCAATTATCCATTCCACAACATCTGAATGATGTGGGCTAAGATTCTAGATCGTGCTTTAAGCATTAAAAGGCAGGGCAGTTAGCAAACACCACAAGGTCTACAACTGTACCTTTACTCAATTTATAATCTAATGATAAAAATATGTAGAAAATTATATCTCACGAAGTTAAAGAATGGATATCTCTCACAAGTGTTTTTCAAACAATTTGACAAGATATTAAATTGTCGACTATCTCACTCCATTCGGATAACTCTGTTCTCATAGTAATTCTATATGTGAGGGACTAATTGAATAATGTAAGTAATGAGCATATGGAACTACAGGAGGATTTTGCATCAAGTCTTGCCAAGAAGAACTAGTTTTAAATGATAGCTTAACTATGAACAACTGAGTCATGCCTGAAGGTATTAATTGAATGTGATACAATGCAATAAGCTATTTGAAGAATTTTAGTCAGCTTAATAACTACTTACACCTTTTAGTTGCTGGAGTCAATCTTCTTCAGTTTCTACATTTGGCCACCCTTGCTCAGCTTGTAACTTGACAAAGTTGGCCAAAAGCCTGATCTCTTCTTCCTGCAAACGGGCTCCAAATGTGCATTGGCCCCTTGGCGTGCAGTTCTCTCCAAAGCCCTGCATAGAGACGTAAGACATTTTATATTGGATTAGAAAGATGCGAGGGAGTAGATTCTGCAAGAGATGTAAATTACAGGAAGAAACTCACAGGCATTCTTCCCTTGCCATAGTATGTCACACGGTATATCTCCTCTTCAGTGTCAACTCCATTCCTGTAAAAGCAACAACATAATCTGTTTATACAGCTTCTGATCTAACATATTCAATATCTTTTTTGGATTTTTGAGAAAATAGGATTTTAATTTTTCTTTGATATACTTCCATTATTTTCTGTCTTCGAGCTCATTTTAAACTGCATATATCATGAGGCATGCTATTTCCAACAGAAAAATGGATTTCTGATTTGATTACCTTTGAAGATCTTTTGTAAAAAGTGTTGCTCCCTGGGAAGATGAGAAGCAATGGATTAAAGAAGTAACAGATTTAGAATAATAATCATCTGGATTGCATGAGTAAAGTGATTATCACCGGCTGGATTATATTTCCGCCTGCATCATGACACCCAATGCAAGCTCGACGAAACAAAGACGCTCCTCTTTGTACATCTATGGTTTGTCCAAATGAAACTGCACCAAATGGGAAACTAAGTAAAACCAGGGAAAGTATGGACACAAAGCTATACAAACCAATCTGACACAAATGAAAATTTTCTAAAGAGCTTCAATTATTCTTTTTTTGTGTCAAAACAATGCCAATAGTTAACACAATCAACTGAAGACCATGCCTTCTGAAGCTAGTTCGAATCTCCTGTTCCCCTCCCCTTGGAACCAAAAACTCACTTATATAAATAATTAAATAATCCCTGAAGAGCTATCTGTTGGAGTAGTTAATATGTTCGGGACAAAATTAAAGATATAGCAAAACAGTCCTGAAAATAATAACAAGTAACTTATAGTGTGCTGCTTTGCCACAGGACAGCTAGGAAAATTGAGTAAAGAACATACTAAATGATTAAGTTGGAGGGCATGCAATATTGTTTAAATCATTTCTATAAGAATAGCTGTAATAGAATGTGTAACAAAGAATCATGTGACAAGATTGTTTGGGTTCGTGTACTATTAAATATTGGTGAGGCATAATTTGCACATTGCAATGAATTATGGGAATTAAAGTAACATAAACCAGCGAGCGAGGAAGATAATTTAAGGTGGTTGGTTGGACTTACCTGGGGTGTGGCAGATAGGAGATAAGGCTACAAGTGCGGCCATTATTAGAGGTGGAACCAAGTTCTTGAAATGGAAATACTTTACTTCTTGTTGTTGTTGTTGTTGTTGTTGTTGTTGCTGCTTTTTGGGAACTGGGTTTATGTTTCTCTTCACAACAAACACAATTCAATGTTCAATAATCAATGTTCTTACAAACTTTCAATTTGAAAACCATATTCAGAGAGAGAGAGAGAGAGAAGAGACCTTCATTGAGAGGCAAGAGGCAGCATTATTACATGGCGTAGGGGGTGAAGTTAGAGATAAAAGCGGCTGCATGTCTCGCTTCTAACAGTAACTGACTAACTGATATGAAAAAGAAGAAAGGAAAGTCTGGGGGAGTGGACTCTGGACTGGAGCGGTTGGTTTGGTTTGTCAGCGGTTGCCAAAAAACTCATCAGATCCCCCTATCAAATACGGCCATGCGTTTCGCAGGCCTTAAAATTAAAAATTAAAACAAAAAAGTTGTCGGGTGAAGGTTGAGTTTTTTCAGTGCAGCCTATCAATTTTTTTTTGGGAAAAAACCTACTACCAAACAAAATTACATAACTTCTTTACCGCAAGTGAAATATGACAAAGCGTGAGTGACGAAGAAAAATTGGTTAGTCTACTTAAGTGATAGACCATCGTTTACATTCTTTCGTGTCATAATTGTAATAAAAGTTATGAAATAACTTATGATCTTGAAATAACTCATTTTTTCTCGAAAAAAAAAAAATTTTTGACAAGTGCTATCAAAGCTTACATAGCTTCTCATTTAAGCCCGTAATTGATATCATTATTTTACTAACCACTAACATTGTATCAAATTTTTTTTATAAAGATTTTTTCTTTTAAGTTAAAATGGTATTTATTTATTAGTTTTTGCTACTTTTCAATATAATAGAACTTGCTTATTTTTTCCTTAAGTGACTTGTATCTCAACTAATTAGCAACTCCTAGTATGTTCATGAGATCTAGAATTCAAATCTTCCATTCTCTAATAAACTACATTGGATAATTCAAAAAAAGGGGACAACGTTAATTATTTTATTCTTTTGAAAAAAAAGTGTCATTTATTGAAAATCATGTATAGAGATTCTAACCTTGCTTAATCACTATTATCTCAAGGTTGTGAACATAATTAACCAAAAAAATTTCCTTCTTTTTCTATGATACTTTCATCGATTAAGTAATTTACAAAATAGATCCAAACATTCAATTAATAGTAATTCAATGTTATCAAATTATCCAAATAAAGATTTAGATAACTAAAAAAGTTCCAAGGTAAGTCAAATTCGAGCTTGAAACTCAAGTTCCAAAAATGTGCTACATAGCTAAATAAGTTTGAGCAAAGGGTTTTCAGTTAATTTGAATGCAAAAACATAATATTCGGCAAAAAAAGCCCTTACTCACGCAATTCCATATGTACCCAAGGTTGTATTACACAGAAAAATGAATATCTTGTCTTCCTTGACAATATGCTTGATGTCCAACATCAACAAAATGAATTCTTCATATAATCTTGTAGTTTTGATGTGCTTCATCTTTTTCATCGAATCCCTATTAAGTAATAACCAAAGTTTTACAAGGAATGAATTGATCATTTAACCCCTCCTTTGATGCCTCCTATTAAGCAATTTCCTGTTGCCAGTATTTTGATAATCTTCCACCTAGGTCCTCCACCAAAACTAGGCATACTTGATAAGGTACATGTTAATGATGGTCACTTTTTAAGGATCCATTTAGGATCCGCTTATTTTGCTGAAACTGAAAACTTTTTGCTAAAAGTACTGTAAATAAAAGTAAAAATTATCTAAAATAGTACAGTGGGACCCATAAATAATATCAAAAAGTGTAGTGGAACCTATGAATAGTAGTAAAAATAAGTTAAATAGTAAAATAAGTTGGCAAAAATAATTTTTGCCAAAAATAAACTATCTTAAACATGAGTAACTTTGAAATACTACTTTATGTCCTGTAAAAAAATCCTCCAAACATCAGACACTTTGATTACCCTTAAATGAATTTGGTTCGAGAATTTTTGCCTTTATGGACACTTCCCCTCCACTATAAAGTCCACTAACGAATGAATTGGGTCTAGTACAAGTACAAGTTCAATCCATTTAGCTCGAGTTAAGATCGAATATGAGTTAAAAACTTATTGAGTAAAATGGATTGTTATTTCTATTGAGCATATAATCTAATACTTCGTTCGGGTTCAAGTGAAATAATGGATTAGCTCCAATTTAACTACGTTTAGAAGAGGAGTTGGAGGGGATAAGGTGGAAAAAAGAAATATGGAGAAGGAGATTCAACCGTTTAAGTCTCCAAGAAGGAGTTTCACAATAATATACACTTTTTGTTTTTAAATTTTGTCGATTTTTCGATTTTAACCTCATTGCTTATATTTTATTTATACAAGATAAAAATTATATTCTAAGTGAATATATGTGTAAACTTCAATTAAATTACAGGTATTTTTGAAAGTGATAAAAAAAACAAAAAACACTATTATTCACCAAGTTTATTTATTTATTTAAATGTGATATTATTCCTCTCAAGTTCTTTTGCATAGGATTTCGTTTTGTTTTCTTGTGGCAGTTCATTTTCTCTATTTTGAAAAACGAACAAGCCATTCATCAACATCTGCGGTTCATTTCATTTGATCACTCTCTCTCTCTCTCTCTGTATTCAAAAACCCTAAACCCAAATCTCCATCTCTTTCTCTTTGGTTGAAGCGTGAATTGGGAATTGGGAAATTGGGGGATGGAGTTGGAGGTGAGGTTGGTTGGGGGAATAGAGAATTGCTTCGTATCGCTCCCTCTTCCTCTTGTCCAAACTCTCGACTCCTCTTCTGCTCATCTCCTCACTCTCGAGCTTCGCTCTCGCACCGGCCACCGCTGGTTCGTCGCCTGGTCCGGCGCCACCTCCACTTCCTCCTCCTCCGCAATTGAGGTACTACTCATTTTCTCTCACAAAAACTAAATTTTACATCTTCTTTTACAGTCAAAAACTGCCACCTAAGAAAAACACAATCCCATTTTGATTAGCTGCTTTGATATATTAGTATTGTATTGACTACCTAATACTGGTTCATAAATGGGTCTCCATTAAAAATCGAAAAAATTGAGTTACTTGAATTGAACACAAGAGTTTATCAAAGAAAAATATATATATTTGTTGTGGTTTTGACATGTGAGAGACACATGTTGGAATGTTTTTGCACAAAAAGCACAGACATGAATATGGGTACGACACAATTTATGAAAAATGATAACATGACATGGCGGGTGTTGTACATGGGTATCCCGCGTACCCAAATGAAGTGTCTATGCTTCCTAGGTTTTTTGCAAGTTTATTCATATTCAAAATTAGGGTCAGCTACATGTATTCTTTTGTGCAATTGAATCCTAGCCAAAATTCTATTCTTTGTCATTTCCTTAATTGACACATTTTTTTAGGACTTCTAGTAATGTTATTTTAGTTATTATTTTTCCGTTCGGCTTGAATAAACTCATTTTGCCTTACTGGTGTATTGATTGCGCTCATCTGTACTTGACCAAACCATCTTAAGTGATCCTATTTCATCTTTTCATCGATGGGGGTGGTCTGTATTGATGATATCTATTTGAATAATGTTTGTCCCACTTTTGAAGGTAATTAAATTTGACTCCTTTTTCTCGAACCAAGTGTTCATAAATTTTGTATCATATGTTGTTGCAAAGTGTAGAGTAGTATTTCCTGATTCATTCCTTAGTCTATGTCCTTGGCTTTCATGAATTCTTCAAAAACCCTCCATTCTCTTCTCAAACATGACCATTGAGGCCTCGTCCAGTAAAAATATTTTCCCTGTTTAGGTAGCTCTTGAATTAATTTATTCATGTCTTCCCAAAATTTTGGTTTAATGGATTCTTCCAACCCCATTTGAGGAGCGTACGCACTAACTATGATATTTGTGTCTTGTCCTAAAAGAAATTTTATTAACTAAATTAACTAAATTTTATCTGTTATTCTCCTAACCTTAATCCTTGCCCCATTTATATTTGTATCTTTTCCTGTATACCATAATTTATATGCTGTATGTTCAATTTCTCTAGATGTCTCACTTACCTAATTAGTCTCCTAAAGGCGCACTAGGTTTATTCTTTTTCTAGTCACTGTATCTACTATTTCCCTTAGTTTTTTTCTATTATAGACCCCATATTCAGAGTGCCTATACGAATCCTATTCTTCTAGGATAATTTCTTTACCCACATCTCTCCATCAAAGTTCAAGTGCTCTTACCCATCTCACTACACCTGAACACTGATGTAGTGTGTTGCTTGCAGGGCACACCCTAGCTAACCTTTGCCCACTTTTCAATGCATCTGGGGTTTGATGCAGTGCTTTGCTAATAGGGGACGACCCAACTTGTATATGTAGTGTATCCATTAACTGACTATATTTTACACTAGCCATCAACCTACTTTAACCCTCTTCCATTTTCTGAGCCTAGGACCAACTCTTAAAAAATGCATGACACTATGCACAGATACAAATGGAGTAATTGTATTGTAATGTTATATTATCTTATAAAAAAATGTTATTTTACAAATTATTGTGAATAATCCATGCCTTAAAGCTGCAATCTATTGCTCTATTTTTCATAGCATGTTCCAGTTGAGATACTTTGTGGTTCATTGTTTATAAATTATTTGCTAATGGCTCCTTCTTGTATTCTATGTATTTGTCTTCGAAAAAATTATTGTTGTTTCCTAACTCCACTATAGGTCTCCCAACAATTCGCAGAATGCATTTCACTGCCAGATCGTACCACAGTTCAAGTTCGAGCCATTTCCAATGTGGCAAAGGCTACTCTAGTTACTATAGAACCCCATAGTGAGGATGATTGGGAAGTTTTGGAACTTAACTCTGAGCATGCAGAGGCAGCTATATTGAACCAGGTACTTTTCTTCTGTTATGTCAATCTTCTATTTTAGTTTCCTTGCTGTCCAATTAAATCTGCATAGTTCTTTTGTTGTGTTTAGCCTTTTATCATGTGTGTGTGCGTGTTCATCTATATATATTTTGATTGGTAAGTTTCACATGCACTCAATGGGACTTGAACCCACGACCTCACCATTCATCCAATTATCCTGGGAGGAGGTACTAATTAAGCTATAGCTCATTAGAGTTTGTGTGTGTATTAATACATATTCTTTTTTTAATTTGCCGTTTGAGTCCTATAGTCTTAGGAATGGTTCCACAATGTTTCCTTTTCCTTATTTATTTTTATTTTCATAAAGCGGTTTTTCAAGGTATTTGCCAATATAGGCTCTTATATCCATATTGGAGTTCAATTATTAGTCATTGCCTCCTTTACTAAATACAGGTCAGGATCGTCCATGAAGCAATGAAATTTCCTCTGTGGTTGCATGGTCGCACTGTCACTACAGTTCGTGTGGTTTCAACCTTTCCCAAGAAAGGGGTGGGTAAGATGATATCTAGTATTTCCTTTTCTCACTCAAATGGTAGTACTATTTGGTTCAACTGAAGTTTGAAAAACTTTGTTGGTACTTAATTGGAGAATTGCTGCCATTCCTCACCCGTGAATTAAGTAACTCTTGTTTAACATTTTTATGTACTTTACTTCTTCATTTACTGAAAAAGGGCTGATTACCCTGAATGCTTGAGTTAAATCACTGATTTGTTTAACTCTCATAACATCTGAACTTGATGATCTTTTAATTTTTTTGAAATTGATATTGTTCTTGTTAAATTACCGATTGTTCCAAAAGTTTAAGCTATTGAGATATGATAAATTTATTCATTTAATTACACAATTCTAACACTTGCCCTCACTTGTGGGCCGAAATTACCTTTTAATAGGTGAGGCCCAACATGTGGGAATTAGACAAAGATCGAACTTAGGATCTCATGCTCTGATACCATGTTAAATTACCGATTATCCCAAAAGTTTAAACTATTTGGATATGGTAAATTTAATCATTTATCCACACAATTCTAACAATTCCAATCCTAATAAAATTTAACAATTTAAATATATAATACATCACATGGAAAATTACATTCTATAATATAAAAATACTTATGTTGTCATATAACACAAGCATGACTGTGTAAAACAAAACTTCTATTATTAATACAAAAATTCATAGTGGATGATAAAAATAATTTAAAATAAATAATGAGAGTTCTTTTAAATTTCTATAAACTTTTGGTAGTGGACTTTTAGTTGGAGTAGTGTTTTTAAACTTCTTGAAACGTCATCAATAGAAATTCTTTTAGAACAAACTATGTTAATAATTTTAATGTATTCATAGTGCGTCACATGGCAAAAGCATGTCGTACAATGCTTACAGTTATGTTGAGTCTCAGGATTCAAGTACCACATTCAAGAACCAACTTTTAGGATAGACTATTTGATGTGCCAAAGATGTATCTTGGATATTGTAACTTTCTGGTAAAGCTGTCTTTCCATGTTAAAGAAGTTCATTTATGTTTCCCAGTGTTTTCATGTACCTATTTTTTCTTTAACATTTATGTTGCATTTCCAAAATGCTTGTTTGTAAGTGCCTAAAATGACAGAGAAAGAAATAATGTTCCTTGGTTCAGCATATGTACCACGTAGCTGAAAAACATACTTAGGTTACAGTGGTAATCTATTATGTGCTCATGTTGTTCACTGTATGGATTAGGAGAATTGCCTTCATTTTTATTTCATATGGTTAATAAACCATGATAATTGAAGATATATATGTTCGTCTGCTGGAACTTTGTCTAACTTTTGAGGTTCTATCAGTGCAACTTGTGGCAGGAACTGAAGTTGCAGTTGCTCCTAAGAGACGCAAGAAAAATGGGAATGCACATGAAGGTCCTTACATGCAATCTTCTATTAAAGAACATCCTTTTGCAAGGGCACTATTGCGCATTCAAGATCCAGACAGGAGATTTATTCACAAAAGTTATGTTAATGGTGTTGAGCTTGGTGTAGTGCTCACTTCTGTTGCTTTTATTCACCCAGAAACTGCTCAAAACTTCTCATTAGATTCTCTTCAGTTTGTTGTTATAATTCCAAGATCATCATCAGAAGAAAGCTCAAAAAATTCTGATAATGATTCCTTTAGAAAAAGAAGCAGTTCACCTCCAGTGAACAGTGGAAATTTAACTGAAAAGAAGAAAATCCGTCAAGCAGTTGTTCATCTTTTAATTTCAGAATCGGTGGCTAAAGGACATGTAATGTTTGCAAAGTCTCTTCGTTTGTATTTGGGAGTTGGATTGCATTCATGTATGTTACTGCTTCCTGATATTCAATTAAGTTCCTTACTCTACCTTCATTCCTGAAAATTTCTTTTTATGTATTTTGACTTACAAAGCAGAGTGTCTTCTTACTTCCAAAAATGTGTTTATTTTAGGTTTTTAGATGTTATTCTTGTACTATGCTTATCAAAAAAAAAAATTTCTGTCTTTTCTAATTACTTAGTTGTGCCTATCAGATCATTAGTAATAAACTTAAAAAGAGGAAAAATTTGAGGTTCAGGCATTTGATTAGTAATATACTAAAGATACCTAAAGGGATGCGTATGCCTGCAGGGGTTCACCTAAAGGGATGTGATGTTAATTTGAAGAAGGATATCCCATCTCTTTCACTTTCTCCTTGCCACTTTAAGAAGCTCAGGAAGAATAAAGCTCTCGAGGAAAATGGTCTAGAAGTGCTTGACAGCCAACACAGTCGCGAGGTAAAAAACATGCTTCTGAAAACTAGCTCAGGCAACAATTTGGATCATGTAGATTGGTCAACCCATGATGAAGTTATTGCTGCTCTTTCATATGAATCTTCTTGTGAAGAGGATGGGGAGGCTGCTTGTCAGTCCAATGGTGGAAAGGGATTACAATCACTTCTTCGGGCATGGTTTGTTGCACAAGTCGATGCCATTGCTTCAAATAAAGGATCAGAAGTTAGTTCATTGTTTTTGGGAAATGAAACTTTGCTTCAATATGAGTTGAAATTTTTCAAGCAGGGGATTCATGGAATAGTACTGGCTTCATCCAATGGTTCTTTGGAAGACGGAAATAAGACTGCCGACCTGCTCATTGATGTATCGTATTTATTGATTATTTCTGATGAATCTCTTCAAGGTGGAAGAGTTAATGCATATGAGATTGCTTTTGATCAAAGGAACAATAGTTTGGAGGGTGCCCTTCAAAATCTGAATTTGAGGAACCCCGTCTCCGTCTATTCTGTCCAAGAGAGAACCTCTGACAAAGACATTAGTTCAGATCTATCTTCCTTGAGCTGGATGGGGACAGCTGCATCTGATGTTATTAATAGTAGGTATTTTTCCTTTTGAAATTCTTTAATATATAATGCCTTTTGTTGATTCTTGTGTGAGACTTCAATTGTCTGTTGCTTGTAAAATATACCAATTTAGGTTTCGTTATAGCTGTGTATACTCAAATACACATGTACATGAGCCTGTGTGACAACAGGGACAATAAAAGGTTGGGCTGGAGTTTTAAGAAGACTCATATACTGTCTTCTTATCTATCAACACATGGCAGAATCTCAAAGGTTGATTCTGTTGGTCCAGAAATTAACCTGATGAATAATTCTAGAAGTTGAGTTTTAAAATGTGAAAAATTAGGAGGAAGGGAGAAGAAAGAGGAAGAGGAAAAATTGAAAATAGAGCGAGACTGATAGAAAAGAAGGAAATCAAAGGTTTAGTGCATAATCAATTAGGACCACACCTTAGCACATATTTATATTAGAGTGATATAGCAAGACTACAAGAATACCTTCTTGCTAAATATAAAATAACAATTGAATAGAAAAATAACAACATTAACTCTAGCACTACCACTCAAGCTGGAGCATACAAATTAAACGTGCCCATCATGAAAGACATTCATTGAAAGGAGACATGAGCTAGCGACTTTGTGAAAATATCACCCAGTTGATCATCAGAGTTGAATTATTAAATCTTTGTATATCTAAAATTGTTTTTTCACTGATATGTATTTCGCATATGACTATAAGGATGGTGAAACCCTTTTTTTCCTTCCCTAGAGAAAGCTGTCTTTACCTGATAATGTTTTCCAAATGCAGGGATGGTGGTGTTGTTATCCCCCTCTTCTGGGATGTGGTTCAGTTCTTATGGTCTTCCTCTCCCTGGACATGTTCTAATATATGGACCTACGGTGAGTCCTGGTTTTGAGTTTTGGTCTCCTTTGTTTGATGATTTAATAATTGAAGGGTGAAGGAAGCTCTTCACAGCTGGTAGATTAGATGTCTTGGGAATGGGCAAAAATGACTTTCATGCTCTTCCGTTTATGATACCCATTTATTGTCGATTTACATGCTTCCTGAAGTAATTCTCATTTGTATTAGAAGTTTTGCCTAAAATAGGTTACTTCACTCAAAAGTACTAAGGTTTGGACATTAAAATTGAAACACATTCATTCATCCGCCATTTTGTTTAGGTACCTACAACAACAAAACTTTAGTTCCAAAATTTTGGGGTCTGTGTAGGCCCCTCAAGATTGGAAAATTGTTTCAAGGTTTTCAAGCACATCTTTTGAAATTTGTATTAAGTTCCAAGGCATGCATAATTTTGAACCTGTTGGTACTTATGTGAGTGAGAGAAAGAGTCCAGGTTGATATACAATTTTCCTAATTAGGTTCTGTATGACCATGTAACAAGAAGTGGTTGTGTATATACGTATAGAGTTTGAATTATATGTTTGTTTTCTTAAACCATATATTTAAAACTCAACATAGTTAATACCAACAAAAAAAAGTGGTGGCTACGTGATTCTTTTTTACAGTCATTAAAATGCTTGTGTTTTTTATATTTGTTAAATTTCTAAGGAACAAAGTTTCCTCAAGTTTTGGGATATCAAATAATAAGATTATTATTTATATCAACAGCACCATTAATACTTTAACTTGGCATTTCTCTGACTAATAGGGTTCTGGAAAGACATTATTAGCAAGAGCTGTTGCAAAATCCCTGGAAGATCATGAAGACCTTTTAGCACACATGTATGGGCTTATTTTTAAAATATTTTTCCTTCTTTTGATGGTCGTTGACATATTCGAAATGTTGATTTTAAGGGGGAATGACTCTATGGGTTAAGCTGCTTTCTTTGTCCCCAAAATGTTAAATCAAGACAGGGATTTTGTGGAATGAAGTGTGTATAAACTATTCTAATGAAGCTTCGTGTTTGCAGCGTTTTTGTATGTTGCTCTCGTCTTGCTTTAGAAAAGGCCTTGACCATTCGACAAGAACTTTCCAGCCACATATCTGATGCTTTAGATCATGCACCATCAATTATCATCTTTGATGATCTTGACAGCATCATTTCTTCTTCTTCTAATTTGGAAGGATCTCAACCGTCAACCTCTGTTGTTGCATTAATGGAATTTCTAACGGACATTATGGATGAATATGGGGTAATGATTTTTATGGTGTTTTAGTTCCACTTTCCCTAGAATGGTGTTTTTTCGTCAATAATATTTAGTTTATTATATAGTTAATGTTTTTATCTGCTGGAATAATAAATATAAATATGGACTTTTTTTTAAATATTTTTCTTAATGATAAGCACTTCACCGTATGAAAATTGAACCCATGATCTCATCCGCTATCCTTTTCTTGAAGTGGAGGTGCTATTTGCCCTAAAGATCATTTAGGCTGCTGTCATCAATTGAAGTAAACAGTGTTTGAGGTATTAATTAGCAAAGTAACAATCAAATTAGTGCAATTACTTTTTCCCCTAAACAAAAAATTTTAATATGGAAAGGAGTTACAAGGATAAATTGTCTATAAAGCACAACACTGGGAAAAAAAGCCAGTAAATAATGAAAGAAATAAAAATGGTCAATCCAAAGTGGAAGCTCCCTTGAAAACACTCCTTTAAATGAGCTCCTGCATTTGCTAGACTTGAGTAATCATCTGTCACAAAAAGTTTATGCTGCTAGGAAGTGGGCTAATAATGTATTTAAAGTTGTCATACATAAAACTTTCTCCCTCACTATTAGGCCCTCCCAGTAAAATTCAACCATTCGTGGGTCTTGCACGTGCAAAATTGTAGAAATTACCTAAAAGTGTGGTAACGAAGACTTGAACAATGACCTCACTTAGAGCCTCGCACTAATGCCATGTTAATAACGATATGAAAGGTTAGGCTATTAGGGGTGTTTGTTATACCTGAAAGTGGTGCATTGTACCCTTAGTATACTTCCTGTGTCCTGGGGTGTTTGTTTTTTTATAAACAAAGTTCTGTTATTTATCAAGGAAAAAAAAAAAGAATAAGAAAGGTTAGGCTATTAGGAAGTAGGCTAGCAATGCATAACAAGCTGATTGACACACTAAGCTGGTGACAAAAATCTAGGGTGCTTCGGCTTAAGGAAGGTGATAGAAACACTGGGTTTTTCCATGGAGGAATAATTATATTAGTAGTCTCAAAGTGGGAGATGGAGTAACTTCTAGTCAAGATGAGATCAGGATTAGAATTGAACAATTCTACCCAAATGTCTATCATGAATTGGTGTGGAAATCTTGTCTTAAAGATGTATTTCTTGAACTGTTTAGAATTGCAGTAGATAAGAATACTTCAGTTGCACCCATCTGTTTGAATTTGAGATTGTAATTATTTAGGAGTGGTTGACCTCTTATTGCGGTGGTGGAATTGGTTTGGGAGGCACTCTTTGGAGATATGGACTTTTACTCTGTTATGTGTGATGTGGCAGTTGTGTAGGGAGAGGAATAATTGCACTTTTGAGGCTATTATAGATAAAAAAAAACCAGCTAGAAGCTTTGCTAATTCCTACCTTGTTTGATTAGTCCTGTGTGTGGGGTCTTACAGATAGTATCACTCTCATAGATTTCATACTCATTTAGTTTTTGTGCTAAGTTTTGTAATTCTTTTAGGTTACAGAGTGCTCATCATCGTGAGCTTGTGTAACCTTTTTCATTAATAGATCTGATTGCTTATCCTTTTTTTTTTCCAAGTATGATGGAGTTCTGAAAAGAGTGGAGAGTCTAAATGCCATTGTAGCTATAGTTTTGCTGTCTTAATAGTCAACTAACAGAATCTTTTTTGGTACACTGAACAGGAAAAGAGGAAGAGCTCATGTGGAATTGGTCCTATTGCCTTCATAGCTTCTGTCAAGTCACTAGAGAATATACCGCAATCATTGAGCTCTTCGGGTATGTGTCTTCTTGCATGCATTATGGGTACTATCCTGTGTTTGCAGTGGAGCTGAAAGAAATTGTGGTTTCATATTCTGAATTATTGCCATTGTGAATTTGGTCATTATCAGGAAGGTTTGACTTCCATGTTCAACTTCCTGCTCCTGCTGCCTCAGAACGCGGGGCTATATTGAAGCATGAAATTCAGAAGCGTTCCTTACAATGTTCTGATGACATCTTGTTAGATGTAGCTTCCAAATGTGATGGCTATGATGCATATGATCTGGTATTAAGCTTTTTCCAAATTTATTAATCAAATGGATAAGTTTCATTGTTTATATTTGTAAAAGGCATACTCCATTACCAACCATCATTATATTACCCCAGATTTCAATCTTATGTGTTGCTCTTTGGCACTTCGTATTATGTGCTCACTTTAAAATAGTGCTTATATAGGTGACAACTTTGGAGTATGTTTACCACTCTCTTCTTATCCTGACTATTATTAGAAACTACAATTAGAATTAGGGATAAGGTCAATTTTAGAGTAAAAACAATCTCTACCTAGGAAGCCAAGCAAAGAAGCCTTATTATGTCTTTTCTCATTTGTTTTTAAAATAGGGCCAATTTAGCATCTGGGCTAGGGATGAGGCAAAAAAATATCATGGCAATTTTTCCTATGAAACATGCGTGGAAATTTTCTACTATTTAGTGGCTTGATGAATTGTCTAGATGTTAGAGAGTGTGGATCCAGCATTCATGGATTTACTGTTTTTTTTTTTTCCCCAATAAAATTTCTCTTATTCCTTAAAATATATATATATATATATATGAGAGTGTCAAACCAGAGAACAGTTTAATATGCTTACTACTATTCAATTCAAGGGATTTTTGGTTGTTAGTTAGTACACACTCTGTGTCTTTCCCTCTTTTTTCTAATAAATTTTTACTTATCAAAAATAAAATAAAATTGGTCAGTAGTGTTTTTTGCTTTATGGTGTCTGGTGGTTGATGCCTAGGACATTTTGAGTTTGTTAGGATTTTTGAGAGTGAGTTCTGGATGGCATAGAAGCAGTATGACCTGGAGTGTTTTTTTTTTTTTTTTGTTAGATAACAAAAAATTTTATTAAGAAAAAAATAGCCAACCTGAGTACATTGGGGACTTGGAGTGTTGTACAACTTGTTTTATATAGTTATATGCCAAAAAGAAACTGCTCTGCTCTTCTATTTCCTTGATTTCATTTGATCTCGGATTCCTAGGGGTGTTGGGTGTGACAGTTCCCATTGGTGTCTTAATGGGAATGGCAAGTTTGATATTCGGTCTTATTACAATAAGATCCAAGGTGCTTCTATCCCTAGTTTCCCTTGGAAGGGAATTTGGAAAGTTAAGGTTCCTAAAAGGGTGGCTTTTTTTATGTGGACAGCAACTCATAGTTGGATACTTACCTTGGATAATCTGATGCTCTGGGGTCTCTCTTTGGTGAATTGGTGTTGTATGTGCTGCTGCAATGAGGAATTTGTGGATCATCTTCTCTTACACTGTCCTGTAGCTCACTCGTTGTGGATACAAATGTTACAGGTATTTGGGATCCAATGGGTCATGCCAGGTTCTATGGAGAGTTTGGTCTCTTGTTGGAGTTATTGGCTAGGGAAATTTACTTTGGACATTCGGAATATGGTTCCTGGTTGTTTGATGTGGGTTGTTTGGATGGAAAGAAATTGGCGCTCTTTTGAGGCTAAAGAGAAATTGCTTGTTCAGTTACAAGCTCTATGCTAGGGTACTCTATTTGATTGGTTTAGGTGCTGGGGTTCTTCGACTTGTTCTTCCATCATTGATTTTCTTTCTTCCCTTAGTATTATCCCCTAAGCTGGTTTTTCTATCTTTGTTGTTGTTTGTTGCTTTTTCTTGTGTTCACCATCATGAACACCTTGTACTTGCTTCATTCTTTCTTTCTTCATGATTAATACTATTCTATTACTTAACAAAAAAAAAAAAAAAAAGAAAAAGAAACTGCTCAACTATTCGCACAGAGCTCTTTCAGATTAAGTTTAAGCTTCTTCTTTTAAATTGCTTTATGATTGGATTCTTGCTTTGGCATATCCCCCTTTCCTTTTTTTCCTTTTTGATATGTTATTGGTGGCAACCTTAAGAAGATCTTTTTCATACTCCTTGTGTACTTCGACTGTTCCTTTTCTTTAAGTTGAGTTGCAAAATATGGAAGGGTAAGAAGAAAAAGGGAGAGAAGAATAAACACACACACACACGCAGAGATTAGGCTTTAGGTTTAGGGATTAATTAATAAGTCCATTCATTGTAGCATATATTTTTGTTACACTAATATGAATTGATTACAAGAGTACCCTAAGCTAATATAAGAGTACATATAAAATATGAGTCTAACGCAATCACTTCACCATTTATTTACTTGCCTGAATTAATTTCATAAGTCTATTCTAATACTTTTGAAGAAGAATGATATCCTGTTCACTTTTTGTGGATATAACTTATATTTATTTCCCCGCAGACTATATTGAATTTGTTCATTATCATCATATTTTTACTATTGTTATCGTTGTAATGTTTTTACAATAGTACTTCCTCCATCTCATTTTCTTTGTCCATCTCTAAAAATTCAAACTTTTTAAGTGAACATAATCTAATGCATTTTCTTTTGAAATAAAAAAATTACTAGTTTACAAAATTACCCCTCCTTAATTTAAACTCAAATAAAACATAGAAAAATAAGTACTGATTTTTCAAGTAAAATAAAGGGTAAGTTAGAAAAGTTGTGAAAATTGTGTCTATTGACCTCTCAAAAGTTGAATTTTTCTATGTTTTATAAAGGGTAAGTTAGAAAAGTTGTGAAAATTGTGTCTATTGACCTCTCAAAAGTTGACAAGTATTTTGGGACATCCCACAATGGAATAGTAGACGAAAATAATGGGATGGACGGAGTAATTTTACTTTAGATTATTGGGTATGTAATTTATGTGAATTAACTCAGTGTCACACTTAAATGTGAAATCTTAGTGGAAATTCTTTTCTCAAATAATCATTTCTTTTGAAATTTGTATCTCTTAAATTTAAGTATATTTTTAAGTCTGGCTGTGGAGATATGGAACAAAGAGAGATGGCCTTTGGAGGAGGGTCATTGAGGCTAATATTGGGGACAGATGGGGTGTTTGGTGTACAAAACCGGTGTCATGGACCTATGGTGTTAATGTGTGGAAATCCATTAGAAGTGGTTAGTCTGGATTTTTCCAAATTTCTTCGGTATGATGTGGGTGATGGTACTAGTTTGAAGTTTTGGGAGGATGTATAGTGTAGGGATTGTTCTCTTAAAGAACAATTTCCAGAATTGTATAGTATTAGTCAGGCAAGGGAGTCTTCTGTGTCGGAGGTCATGTGTTTCTCTGTCGCAGGATTGGGTGTTAGAAGCGTTGGTTCTATTTTTGGATGTGCTTTATTCCACGGATGTGCGGGGTGTTGGTGCTAACAAAGTTTGTTAGAAGCTAGCAATGAGAAGAGGTTTTGAGGTTCGAGGTTTTTATCACTCTTTATCCCCTTCTTTTGTCCTTTCTTTTCGTTGGAAATTTGTGTGGCAATCTTAGGTTTCTCCTAGAGTAGCGTTCTTTTATTGGACTACTGCTTTAGGTAATATCTTAACTACAGATAATCTTCAAAAGAGGCATATTATAGTGCTAGATTGGTGCTATATGTGCAAATGGTGTGGGGAATTAGTGAATCACCTTCTTCTTCATTGTCCTATAGCATATGAGCTTTGGTCTATGGTATTCAATTTGTTTGGTATCCATTGGGTTATGCCGTATAAAGTTATTGAACTGTTAGCTTCTTAGCAAGGAAAGTTCGGTAGACATTGAAATATAGATTTTTGGAGGTTTGTACCACATTGTTTGTTTTGGTGCTTATGGTGATAGCGGAATGCTAGATACTTTGAGGATTGTGAACGGTCTATCCTTGATGTAAAAGTCTTTTTTCTTCCGAAATCTACTTGATTAGAGTTAAGTTTTTTCATCTTTTTTTTGTTTGTCCCTCCCTGATCTTATTGATCATTGTAATTTGGGTTTTTGATTTTTGCCACTGCAGTACATTTCCAGTGTACTTGGCCTTTTGTTCTAAATAAAATTTCTTACATAAAAAAAAGAGAGTATATTTTTAAGCCTATGTATTTTACATCTGTTCTGATAATTGTATATTTTTTAAGCAAGAACTTTTAGGTGCTGCTTTTGAAATTATATATTAAACAATCTCATTCTTTCAGGAAATACTGGTTGATAGATCTGTTCATGCTGCCATTGGTCGGTTTTTGCCTCCCCATTCTGCATTTGACAAGGACGAAAAGCCTAGGTTAGTCAGGGAAGATTTTTCCCAGGCAATGCGTGAATTCCTTCCAGTTGCCATGCGTGACATCACAAAATCCGCTCCTGAAGTTGGACGCTCTGGGTGGGATGATGTTGGTGGTCTGATTGACATTCAGAACACTATTAAAGAGGTGAAATCTTTAAATTTGCTTTGTAATTTTCTAGTCATAAATTTACATTAGTATTTTCACTGCATTGTATTAGATCACAAACACGCTACTCTTCTTTCTGAGTAAATAAATAGTGGTTTTCAGTATGAGTTTATAAATAAATATTCTTTTTTAACTTAGGCTGTGTTTGTTTCGGGTGAAAAATCCTTAAAGAAAATATTTTACACCTGACAAGGTGTTTGGGTGGACCAGAAAATGCAGTCAAACTGAAATCAATTTCAGTTTGACCGTAAAATTTTGATCCCGTCAGTGTAAAATCATTTACACTTTTATTTTACCTTCAATCGAATTACACTCCTATTGTTAGGCCTCTACCCAAACCGAGAGAGAGAGAGAAGCTCTAGCCAAGATATCGTCCGGCGTATTTCTAGAGTATATACATATTTTCTTGTAACAATTTTATGTGCAAAACAAGCATTGGAAACCATTTTTTGGCGCATTTTCCAGAACGCAATCAAACAACTGAAAATATTTTCCTTTCCAAAAAATATTTTCACTTGAAAATATTTTACAATTGGAAAACATTTTACGTCGACCCAAACACAGCCTTAATCATATCTGGTTTCCTAAATTCCATGAAAGCAGCTATTTCATAAAATATAGTGAAATATGTCTAGGGTAAACTCATCTAGTTTGTATTTATCCACTTCAAGTCTATTTTTCATGAATATATGCTTTCATCAGTAGCATGTGCTTCTGAACTAAGAAATTTCAATGTTCTTTTCCTTTTAGAGGCTTTTCTCATATGTATGCATTTGATGTTTGTGCTTCATTTCTAGATTTCCTTTTTCCCCTTTTTTATCATACCTCTTCTTTGTACTGTGATTCCATTGCTTGTCTGTTGGTAGGCTGTTGCATTTATAAAATGATCATAATCATTCAATTTGGGTTCATTTCTTAACACTTAATAGTGAATTTGTGATGTACTTCAATGATTTCTCAAGGCTATAATTGAATCAATGTGAATGATTTTGTAAGATCATAATTGAATCAATGTGAAAAATAAGGTTCTCTAATCAGATCATGGTGTTCAGTGGTGGACGTGTGTTGAGAGGAATTGCATATTCTTGGATGTTATTGGGATAAACAGCAAACTTAAAGGAATAGAGTCACTAGATGTGAGTCCCCAAGCCCTACCCCAATCAAAAAGGGATCCAGAAAAGAGAGCAAGAAGTTGGTCTTCAGATCTATTCAAATCCTCAATCGTCCACCGATTGCGTTCCCTCCAAATACACCACATCAAACACAGCGGAACTAGGTTCCAAATGTAAGATGAATGCTTCCCCAACCAATTCCACCAACTAAATAGACAATCTTGAACCGTACATGAGGGAACCCAAGAAATCCCAAATATCCTAAAGACAAAACACCACAGCCGATAAGCCTTTTCACAATGTAACAACAAATGATCCACTGTCTCACCGTAGCAACGACACATAATGCACTAGTCAATGAAATCAAAGCCCCTAAGTCTCAAGATATCTCCCATGAGGATCTTATCCCATGCGGCTGTCCAAACAAATAAAGAGACACGCTGGGGTGCCTTAACCTTCCAAATACCTTTCCAAGGAAAAGCAATGGAAGTTGGTCCTGTGGTATCCCACATAATTCAGAGTGATGACTCATGTTTAAACTACCTCTGATGGGGAAACTAAATTTTTTCAAAAGAAGACAAACCCTTTCAACCATTCGGTCATATCTGCAAGTTAAGAAGTCAAATGCACAGGTTTTTTGCTGGAATTTCTTTTCGATTTGTAAGCCCACGAATTTGAAGGGGACTAGCTGTCCCCACTCACAGATCTTGTGTCGTAGGTAAAATACTCAACATGGGGTAGCAGAAGGAATTAATGACACCATCTTAAATTCACTCAAGTGGAAATATTTACCAACATTTTAAAATGATTATGCTTGATGCTTCTGACTTTGTACTGCTTCCTACGTGCAATGTGTTGATGTTTACACTTCGGAATCAAGTACAAATGTATGCAGGGGAGTTTGCTTACCTCCAGTCTAGAGGGGCAAAAAAAAAGATATGTGGGGAAATGAAGTTTGGCTTCAGGAAAAAATATAGAAAAATATATGAGAATGTCAGCATGTCAACTCTGTCATAAGGAGACTAAACATTGACTCCAATAATTACTCTGAATTGCTTGGTCTCTTTCATTATTGCCTCTTATTTTCCAGAAGAGAACCTTATCTAAATTTCTATTGCTTTATGGAACCAAAATGGTTTAGAACTTCTCACCTATCTGTTGGTTCAATAATATTATTAGCAGACCATGATAGGGGAAAGGAAAAATCAAATCATTAGCCTATAGATAATAACTGGTTTGTACTGGTGCTGTCTCTTACTTTCATTCAATTCTATCATGCAACTATCATTTTGCTCTTTTTGTTTTTCTTTTCCTTTTTCAGTTCCAATCCTTTGTTTTTACTGTATGTTATATTCTCTTCTATTGTTAATTCCTACTATCAATGTCAGATAATTGAATTGCCTTCAAAGTTCCCAAATACCTTTTCACAAGCTCCTTTAAGGTTGCGGTCAAATGTTCTCTTATATGGGCCTCCTGGTTGTGGCAAGACACATATAGTGGGTGCTGCTGCTGCTGCTTGTTCCTTACGATTTATATCAGTGAAAGGGCCTGAGCTGCTAAATAAATATATTGGTGCTTCTGAGCAAGCTGTGAGTGTCCAATTACTTCTTGCCTTACAAATATTTTTTGTATACCAATTTTTCGATGATTTTTGTGTTTTTGTAGTTTCAAATTATATAGTAGCCAATGCTTTTCTGATCCACATAATTTATCAGTGTGGAATTTTTTATTAGTTCTCACTTCTCTTGATTTATTGGTTGTGCGCTTTTGCTTTCAGTGAACTGTTTTCTGGGATATTATGTATGCTTCATAGTAACCATCTTTCTTTGTAATTTTGTGTATGGGTGAGTGAAGTGTGGAAAGGAGATTGAAGCGTAAGAACTATAGTTATTCTCTCAACATTTTTTTTTTTTGATACAGGATATTGTATGGTATTTTAAGATGATTATTATGATGCCAATGATAAGAACCACAAGAAGAGTTATCATCATCTTCTTTTTGACCCATATTGTTAGTTTCTTTATGTAATGTTTGACTTTTTACTGTTCCCATTATTTCCTATGATATACTACTATTCCCATGTAGTCGGTACCCTCCAAAATTAATGAGTACCAAGGAACACAGTTTTAATACTAATTCTGAATGTATATAAAATGAAGAGAAAAGTATGAGCTAACATAGCAGTAGCAGCATATTTTTTATAGTCGTACTAGGCTTTTGGAACCATTGTGGACTTATTCTCTGTTGAAGCTCATATGTGGATGGCACAGTTAGCAGTACACAGTCTCAAGGCCTTTGCAGTTTGCATTACCTGACTCTGCTTGTTCCTTGAAGATGTTGAGCTTCCTTGTCTTAGCTGAAATTTCTTATTTTGTGTTTGCTTTATGAGAGGATGGAGACATCTGGTGGATCTTTTGATGATTCTAGTTTTATACCATGATTATTTTATGTCTCTTTCATATACATCATTCATACATGTACTCGGGTGATTCACAAACTCCCATTCAATTCTTAATTATTATTATTTTTTTACTTCAAAAAAGAAGTGTTCAGTATTTGTTTAGTTGCCTCCTTTTATTGTTTTTTAACTGGGATTTATGATGCATGTGTAGCTATACAATGTGCATAGAAGATAAAAACATGTATGATGATCCTTTGTATCTTTTAATGGGTAACCCTTTCTGGAAATTTGTTGAATGACTTTCTAGAAGTGAAGTGTATTGCATAGTCCTGCTGCTGATGCGTATATCATGATTTCAGGTTCGAGATATTTTCTCCAAAGCAAATGCAGCCGCTCCATGCCTTCTCTTTTTTGATGAATTTGATTCTATTGCCCCAAAAAGAGGGCATGACAATACTGGAGTAACTGATCGTGTTGTTAATCAGGTCTGTCTCTTGTTGCCAGTCCCATCTTCCATCCTCTTTCAATTAATTTTCTAATAATTGCATTTCCCTTTTTGCAGTTTCTGACTGAATTAGATGGCATTGAAGTATTGACTGGTGTATTTGTGTTTGCTGCTACAAGGTCAGTTTCTGTTCACAATAACCATAAAATTATTGGAAAAATATGTTTTGTCCCTGTGGTCAAGTTGTAAAACACAGAATCCTCCTGAAATTTTGTTTGTGACAGTAAAACTCCCATGGTTCAGATCAAAGTGAAGAAACCTTTTAGCATGACCTTCTAACAAATAATATAGTGCCACGTCTCTCATCACTTTTACATCTTCAATTTACAATTTTCTTCCTGTTCATGATGAAAGATTTTTTTTTTTTCTTTCTGTAGGGGAAAAAACATATTTCTTCCCCTCTTGTGAATGAGAGATAAGTGACAAGAAAAGGCAATATTTTTTTTTTTTTTGGGGGGTGGGGGGTATGTTGTGGGGGAGTGGACAGGTTGGTGGTGTGGAAATTATTTGTGAATAGGTTAAATGCCCAATTGACCATCAGTACTTGTATCTGGTGGTTTTGCCAGAGTGATGGGCCTGATGAATTGAACCACTCCATTTCAACTTCTTCCCATGATATTTCTATTACATTACAGTGTGGATTTGGTTCCTTGGGTGTGTTGTTGCAGTGGACTGAATTTGTGTTGGAATTGTTATTCAATGAAGTGAAGAAGAGTATGGTGGCCTTTCTTTGATGTTAAAATAAGGGATAATTAGTAGTGGAAAAGAAGGTTCTTGCAAACCACTTCTAATTCCTTTCACAAGCTCACAAACTCGACCCATGCGGCCCACTTTACTACTGTCTTCCAACAAACCAAAGACTCTCAATACTTTGCACCAATGACATGCCTTCACGTTTGATCCCATTCTGCACCATATCTCGAAAGCTACTTTCTTATAAAAGCCTTATTAAAGGTACTAAATTTTATTATACCCAAACCATCAACTTTGATAGGGGCACAAATCTTATCCCAGTTTTCTAATAACTACCTGTGCAACAGGATAGGCTCCCCACAACTTGGCATGACTTGGCAGCTTCAAGTTAATAAGCCTGTGCAAATTGCTTTCTTAGATTTATGTCTAGTGCCCATGCTTATATGCAAATTGAGGTCTCAATCATTGAATGTTTCTTTCGTCTTTGCATTTTCATGATTTTGGATCTTGTTTTCTACATTGGTCTTTTTATTGATTACTTTGTCTGATGGTAAATTAACTTAAAATTTTCATGTCAAGCAGTAGACCAGATTTACTTGATGCTGCTTTGTTGAGACCTGGTAGGCTAGATCGGCTTTTATTCTGTGATTTTCCATCTCAACAGGAGAGGTTGGATATTCTTACAGTACTTTCTAGAAAGGTTAGTAAGACAATCAAATTAATGCATTGTTCGTAACTTTTATTTAGTTATGCACGTTGCTATTTTAATATAATTTGAATATTAATTGCTTACAATTATTTTAGTGATTTGTGGGTCCAATTTGAGGATAAGTTCTTGTATGTTTTATTACTTGAAACACCCATCACCACTATAAATAATGGGTATAAAGGATTGCCTTGACAAATGCCCTGAACAAGCCATAACTTGATACCAAATTCTCCTTTTCAAGTGCTGACCCTAATCAATCATATGATAGGCTATTTCAAACTCAAGTCCATTTGTTACCCTAGTTTTGTTGAATCATCATAACTCAGAACCTTAATGAGCAACTCAATTGCATTTGATGTACAAATGCATCCATTCCCGCTCAAACTATTACTTTTTCTGATGAAATATTCCATTCTTAAAAAAGATTTCTAAGTAATGGGCGAGATGACTCTCCCCCTTTGAGGTTTGTGGATGAATGACGCTCCCCCCTTGAGGTTTGTATAAAGGAGTAGGAATATTTTTTTTAAAATGGAATATATTCTATTAAAGAAGTAACGATGTGAGAGGGTATTTATAAAAACCTCAAGCCTGGGAGTGTCATTTCTTGAAACTTTTGGAGGGTAGTGTTGTTTCTAGACACAATAATTTATTATTACTTATTTATTTATTATTGTATATTTAGTGCCAAACTTGTACTGTGACTCTTCAGTTGCTAGTGCTACTCACAAATCATGAAGCTTTATTTTATGTCTACATGTTTTGTCAGGTTAATATATAATAATGTTATGGTTTTATCAATTGATACAGCTTCCATTGGAAAATGACGTTGAATTAGATGCCATAGCTCATATGACAGAAGGATTTAGTGGGGCTGACCTTCAAGCTCTGCTTTCAGATGCACAGCTTGCAGCAGTTCATGACCTTCTGGACAGTACAGATACCAGTGAGCCAAACAAAAAGCCAGTAATAACCGATGGTCTTTTGAAGTCTACCGCCAATAAGGCAAGACCCTCTGTTTCAGAAACTGAGAAGCAGAGACTATATAACATTTACAGAGAGTTTCTGGATTCAAAACGATCTGTTGCTGCACAGGTGTCTCTCTCCCTCCATGCATTTTTATGCCAATAAAGTATCATTGATATCTTCCTAGAATGTAGCTTCTGACTTGCATAGTTTATTTGCAGTCAAGAGATGCCAAAGGAAAGAGAGCAACCCTAGCATGATAACAAGAAAGGTCTTCTAACCAGGGAAAGTGGAATGTGCTATATGGTAAACTGTTCATTATGTTTTCTGTTGTACATTTCTCCCTTCTCTCTCTTTTTTTTTTTTTTTTTTTTTTTTTTTTTTGAAGTTGCTCAGCTGGATGTGATCCTGTTTGAGAGCTCATCATAACATTGGTGTTCCACTATAAATTTATGGAAAAACACAAAGAAGGAAGCCCTTACGATTGTTTTTACGATTTAGCCGAGCTTTTAATATGGCCAGACTTGTGTTCTTTGGACTAATTAATCTTCTATGGCGAATTTTGATCTTGCAGGTGTGTTAAACCCCTCAAAGAAGGTAACAGAATCTCTATATCTAGGTGATAATGGCAAGCCGTGTCAAATTTATGACCTATTCAGAGAGTCATTCAGGCAGATGTACATTGCTCCACAAATTTCACAACAATGGCGTCAATCAAAACAGGTGGATATGCACTGCACTGCGATTTTGAATTTTTACCAAGTATAATACAAAACCAAGACCAAAGGCATAGGCCTAAAAACGTAGTCATTGGATCAAAAACAGGCAAGGGTTATGCCACAAAGACAATGTATGTGATTAAAAAAAATCAACATTTTGTTTTAGTTGTATACATCGGAAGAGATTCGGGTCCCTTGATAAATATTTGAGGTAACTATCAGTGATGCTTTTCATGTTAGGCACGCAGTGTTAGGCTTAGTAGTTGATCTTGGTGGATATAAATAATGCTTTTCATGGTGGGAAATAAGGTTGTGACTCTATTAGTAGTTCTCAAACCGCATTAAGATCATCCGGTTTGTTTTTCAATTTGTTCTACCTGTTTTGATCGTAAGATCTCTTGTATATTTTAAAATCCAATCCATCACAAAACCAAATGGATTCGAACATTCAACCAATATATGTAATCTAAAGGTTCATGATTATTCATTTAATTGTTCTTTAGATGATTTAGGGCTTTCAAATTAATCGAGTCAAAGTGAATAGTAAGAGTTTAGGAGTTGTTTATTTAATTTAATTTTGAATGCCAATTGAGCTTGAGCTCATTGGCAATTTAAATTATATGTTCAAACTTGAATAATTTTTAATAATTGATAATTATATTATAATTGAAATTATATTATTTGAGTGTATTTGATAGAGTAATTTTCATGTATGAATTTGTAAAAATTAAATTTACTAACCTTGTGTTATTTATTATTAAAATTTATAAAAGTTTTATAATGAAACCGATTATTTATTATTAAACAATTATAATCATATGGCCCAAACAGTATTTGGTTTGCTCACATGTACTGATGTAACAATTTATGTGGCACATTCCATCGGGTGGATCAATTTATGCTTAGCCCAAATAATTATACGTCAATGGACCCCAAATATGACCCAACAACAAGAAGGCCCGGCAAACTCAGCCCTAGGTCTCACAAGCTTATCTGGATGTGATCACGTGGACAGATTCATCTGTCTATATTATCTATGTGAATCATGTGATAATGTGAACTATACTTTTCCGAAAAAGTAAAATTAAATTATCTTGGTTTCAAGCTGAAGCAATAAACTTGGTCTGTATAAGATTCCAATTTTCACTACATACGTCAATAGGAATTGAGTAAGCAGGAAAAACTTGAAAATGATTCATAGAAATGAACATCTAAATAAATATAGGTTCGCTTTAATAAGTAAAATAAGCACAAATTGTTAGCCGCAATATTTTTAAAAAATTAGCAATATAAATCAGGAATTAACAAAAAAAGTAGTGCTTATATAATTAAATAACTGAATGAAATAACATTTAAAGTAAAAAAAAAAAAATACCGTTGCTACTCATGGATTTGATTGAATGGAACATATCACTTATTTCAATCCACTTAGGTCTATTTTGGTCTATTTCAGTTCACTCAGTCCATTTCAATGCACTTACTTGAGAATGAGAAAAGATAGGGTCGGTTTTTTTTTTTTTGTGGTGAAAAGGATACTTCAATTAACAACTAACCAGCCTCTAAAACAGAGGGAACAAAACGGTCATACAGAGCTCCTGCCGAATCAAGGCTAAGGAGAAAAGCTACATCCGGAGGGGGAAAAATTAAAATAGAAAAATCTTGGCTAAATCCAAATTCTATTAAAAAAAATATTAATCTCAAACTTGTTCCAAATTCTATTAAATTTTAGCAATTTAATCTCATATTTGTTCCACATATATTTATGAGTCAAAACTCATTTCAAACTCATTTATTTATTTTGCTTTAAAAGAGACAATTTAATATTACTTATTGTTTAAGTTCTAAAACACTATTAGGTCACATTCAAACCTTAGAATCACTATATTTAGTCCTAAGACTTAACATATATTGCTTGATATTAATCTATAATTATTTGTTGAACATTATGTGGTTGTCTATCAATTACTATTACCATTAGTAATATTTAAACCATCTATAATATTAATAATCCAAAGAACATTCCGATCATACCTCAAAGACAAAGAGAGAAATAAAGAAATGGTAGATACAGTTTGTCATAAATAAATTATAATAAGGTGAAATACTGAAATACCTAATAACATGTTATAATCAACCCTTAAATAATTGTACTCACTTAATAAAATAAAATAAATTGTAATACATGTATTTATTTATTAAGTATTAATCAAAACTAATATCATTTTGCAAGGTTGATGTATGGACTCGAGAAACACAACATTATCAATTCTTCACTAATTTCACCACAATTGCAGACAATGACATGTGTGCCCAAAGCCTATTTGTAGAGTCTAAATGTGGATAAATTGAATGTCTTGGGGGTGGATAATGAATGTTATACAATTTCGTCTATTAGTTTTAATTTGATCAAATTTGTTATTTTTGAGTTCTAGATAGTTTAACTTGTAATATCTCGCATATCATAACTTGAGAGTTTCACACATATATAGATTTTTATCTTATATAACAAAATATTACTATTGTTTGAATCTTGAAGTTATATATATATATATATATATATATATATATATATATATATATATATTTTTTTTTTTTTTTTTTTTTTTGATAAAACAGAAAGATTTTATTGAAACAAAGCAGCAAAAAACCAAACAAAGGCTAGCTCAGCCTTTCTTTTTTAATTACATCGGCAAAACAATGAGGACAGCTACCCCAATCAAAAGAACCAAAAAAATTACAAGCAAGAGACCACTTAGCTAGGGAATGAGCTGCCATATTAGCTAGCCTAGGAACCCAAAGGACAGACACATTAGAATAAGAAACAAGAAGAGACTTAAAGTTCGCTAAGATAGGAGCAATTCTCCAAGGCGGGGGCAATATCAGCTCATGAATAAAATCATGACAAATCTTAGAGTCTGTCTCAATAATAACATTGTCAGCTTCCAGCCTTGCAGCCAAAGTGATAGCCCATCTCACAACTTTAGCCTCTGCCTGGAGAGGGAAGGTGGTTTTCGCTTTTTTAGAACAAGCAAAGACCAAGTCCCCTCTCCAGTCTCTAGCCACCAAAGCTAAGGAAGAATGGAATGGACCAATAGCTGTATCAACATTAATTTTAACAGATAGACGCCTTGGAGGGGCCCAAGTTTGCAAAGGATGAGTAGTATTTACAAAAGCAGAAGCAGTCAGCCTAGAGATTTTGAATTCCATAAATAACTTCCCAACTCTAGCAATTAGATCATCACAACTCAAGGGAAGGTCTTCAAAAATTACTTGGTTTCTCAGCTTCCAAATTCCATCACAGAGAATGGCCCCAAATAATAAAAGCTCATCTTTTTGACAAGGCTGGTTTGGAAAAGGGGAGGGAACACAAAAAAATAATGAAATCTACTTCGGAAGAGAAGCCAAAAGAATCCATTCTCAGCCCCCATTTACTATTGAACCAAACTGCCTTAGCTACTGGACAAAGAGCAAAAAGATGAAGGGAGGTTTCAGTTTCCACTTTACAGAGGGGACAATAAGTATCAGTAGCATCAACAAACCTGCTTTACTTATCTTTGGTGGGCAGACTACCTGCAGCTATCCTCCAAATCATCATTTTCTGTCTTTCATGGAGATTAGCTTTCCAAATACAGCTCCAAAAGGGGGCGATATTCTGCTGTGCTGATTCTCGGCAACACCAGTAAACTGATTTAACTGACAAATCCCCTGAGCTTGTGTAAGTCCATGCCCACTGATCTTTGTAACTGGTCGGAAAAATAGGAATTTTCAAAATAAGATCAACTGTGGAGCTTTCAAACCACCAATTTAATTTATGAACATCCCAACCAGAGAGATTAGAATTAAAAAGCTGAGAAACTAAGATAATACCATTCGGGTCAACACCATTCTTTGGAGAATGAATGAACCCGTGAAGCTCTAGAACCCAAGGATCCTCCCATATCCTTATGGAATTGCCATCCCCCACCAACATGCAAGCTGCCTTAGATATGAGCTGCTTAATACCAGACAAACTTTTCTAGACCGGTGAAGCATTAGCCAGGAAGTAGTGGTTTAACCAATTGTGTCTAACTTTATATTTTGACTTTAAAACATTGACACACAGACAGTTCTTACTCGACAAAATCCACCAGGCTAGTTTGGAAAGCATGGCTTGATTGAAATCCCAAGAGTTCCTAAAACCCAAACCACCATCCTTTTGGGATCTACATAGAGTAGACCAAGCAATAGGAGTCCAGAAGTGACCTGACTTATATATATATCACTTTGAATAGAGGTTTGTGTATAGGGTAATATTCAGATAAGGACCCGATGAGTGTAATCTTGAGTTTAAGATAGTTTTGTATATTATACTGGTTTCCCGTTGAATTGAAGATCTTGGGTCTAAGAAAGGTTCATATATAATAGATTTTAATTCAAAAGTATGTGCAATAATTATGTTAAGTTGCCTAAAAATTTCATTCGAATATAAAGTTTAACTTAGGGCTATCCAATGACTTGGACAATCCAACATGCCCGACCATACTCGCCCAACCCAAAGGTCCACGGGCGGCTCCAAATGCAAAGCTTGGTCGGTCACAAGTTGTATTTTAAGAATAACTGAATAATCGGTTTGGGTTTCGGACTATAAAATATTTCACCCAAATAACCCGAACCAACCTAATTATGAATGAATATGTGGCTTCGGTAATTGGATAACGTAAAACATGAGCAAAAGTAAGTTCAAACTTTTTTGGCACAAGTTTTCAATTTTCAAATACAACATTTAAATCAAATCAAGGTTCAAAATCTACGGTCACAATTACACTCTACAAACTCATTTGAGTCATATCAGTAGACTTTAGTACAAACTCATATCAGTGATTTAGGGGCACAAATACCAAATTTACAAATCGACCGTTAAAATCAAAATTAATAACAAAATCAAATGGTCACAATCAAAGCTCAATCTTTTGATTTGATATCTCATATCTCTCAAACTCACTCTCTCTAATCTCTTCACTAATTTACTACGAAATCTTCACTCTTTACTCTTTAGGCTTTGGTCTTTTCACCAATGAACAAACTAAACTCTCAAACTCTCGGTTCTCACTTCACCTCTCTCTACCCCAAAGTCCAAACCCTAGCTTCTCACTACAAGTTCAAACCTAGTCACTGCCGCCACCAACACCCACTCCTCTCCCTGCTGCCAATCAATATGGGTTGAAGAGATCATCCCTGTTTTTCCACCCCACTCAATTCTTACTCCAAACTGTTTAAGGTAAATATTCTCCTTTTCTCATCTTTTTTTTTTTTTTTTTTTAGTCTCTCATTGATTTTATTTGTTATGGAAATCTATTGTTAAAATAAAATAAACCCAAAGTTTTATAAGTTGAAACCCTAACTAAAAAAAATTGAAACCCTAACCTCTTTACTTTTGTTCTTTGTTCATTTGTTTGATTAATTTTGTTCCTATTTTAATTTTATTTAGGAATTGAAAATTGTCCAAGTGGGGTTTTCAGTCTTCAAATTTGAAACTCCAACACCCATAATTTCTTTATGGTATGATTTTTTTTTTTTTCCTTTGTGTTTTGTCTTCAAAGTTGGGATTATGTTCTTTTTTTTTTGTTAGAGTTGATGCATGTTACTTATGCTGTTGTGGTGGTTGTTGTTATGGTTTTGTTGTTGTTGTTTAATAAATTTTGAGCATCAATGTTTCTGCTTTTATTATTTAATAAAATTTCAAGCGTCATATTGTTTGTATCTAGGTTCTATTTAGTTTCCTGTTTTATGTTTTGTGTTGTGTTTTTTTTCTTTTTTGCATATGTAGGATATTGTTTTTCTTTTTTGGTTTGTGTGGTTATTATAATTATTAATTGTTCTTGTTGTTCTATTTGCTAATATTTATATTTGATTTTTTTAAGTCATGGAACCCACCACTAATGCACCTTCTATCCAAACATCAGTTGCTACACAAACTGATGGTTCTACAGCCACCCAAGCTAATGATGCTACTATCTCCTAAGAGGTTGCTGTTGCTACCCAAGCTAAGCTGCTGATGTTGAGTTGGCCTCAATTCCACCTAGCAAAGTGAATAAGACTTGTACTGGTAATGGTAGGAAAAAGTTTGTAGTTTGGAATCATTTTGAAAAAATAAAGGTAGAAAAGGGTGTCACTAAGGCTATGTGTAATTATTGTAAAAAATCATATCATGCTGATAGTAAGAGTTGTGGTACTAATAATTTGCTAGCTCATGTGTTAAATTGTCCCAAGAACCCTAATAGAAAAGATCTAGTTAAAGAGCAAAAAAACCTTAACTTTTGAAACCAAAAAGGATGCAGAGGAAGATTTCCAACTTGTGTCAACAACCTTTATTGTTGAAGCTTCTAGTACAACACTTGTTGAAATGATTATAATTGATGAGTTGCCTTTAAGGTGCATTGAGGGGTATGAGTTTAAGAAATATGTAACTACATTGCAACCTAAGCTCCGTCTAAAGGATATTCCATTTCGTCAAACTGTGGCTAGAGATGTGATTGGCATTTATAATAATGAGAGAGAGAAGCTAAGGAAATCCTTGAAGGGTTGTAGGATGTGTCTTATTACTGAGATTGCACGGACACGCCATTTTTGGCATCGTGTCGGTGTCTGACGATGTTTTTTTTTTTTTTTTTTTTTGCTTCTCCGACACAGTGCCAACGCGTCTGACACACCAGCAGTGGAAAAAAAAATCACAGATTTTGACAGGTGGACTTCCAATACCATTGATTTTGTGATAACCCTAAAACAATAAAGTAAGTTTAGAGTCTCTCAGACTGAAAGTTGAAACCACATCTCAAGTTCTTCTCAACCCACCCTCCCTATGTCGCTGCCGCTGCCCTCTGTCCCTTGCCGGAGTTAGATTGGGCCGATCGGTGATCTTCGACGTTGACGCCGTGCCCTTTGTCCTCTGTCCCTTCCAATCTCTCTCTCTCTCTCTCTCTCTCTCTCGGCGTGGACAATAGGTCCGATCTCTTGATTCTCTTCTCTTCTTTCTCTATTTTTTTTTTCTTTCTTTCTTTTAGATATTATTTTTGGTGAATGGGTGGGTGTACTATTACTCACTTATTTATATAAGTTATAATGTGTTTTGTTTTTTGTTTTTTTTGTTTTTTTTTTTCACTGCTGTTGTGGGTGCCCTCTGTCCTTTCTTTTCTTTTTTTTCTTTTGTATATATATAAGTTATAACTTATAAATTTGTTTTTGTGTGTCCTGCTATAGTTTTATTTATTTATTAAAGTAAAATATTGTAGGTGATTTTACTAAAATGAATACTGAAACTGAAAGTGAAAAATCATCAGCTGAGACAGCTGCTGCTCCTCTATGGAAATATGTTACTAAGTTAGAAAAAGCAAGTGTTGGTGGTGGGAATGTCGCTTTCAGATGTAACTATTGTGAAAAAACTTTCAAGGAGTCTTATTCAAGGGTGAAGGCATACTTGTTAAAACTGTCTAAGTTTGGAATACAACCATGTGCCAAGGTTGGAGATGAGTATCAAAATGAAATGCAGAAATTAGAAGATGTGTATGAGGAATCTTCGCGTAGATTGAAGAAGCCTAAGCTAGTATCTTTACCAACTGATTCTCCTACTAGTCCTAATTTGGACAGTAGGGAGAGTAGTACAGCTACAAGTCATCCATTTTTTCAAAAAAAAAAAGGGGGTTAGGAATTCTCCTTTGGAGATGGCTTTTAACAATCAATGTCGAGAGCAATTAGATTCTCTTATTGCTAGGACATTTTATTTTGCTGGTTTATCCTTTCACTTTGCTAAGAACCCGTATTGGATTGAAATTATCAAATTTGCAGCTAATAGTAATTTAGTGAGCTATATTCCTCCAGGTTACAATAAATTAAGAACAACTCTGTTGCAAAAAGAGATGGCACATATTGAGAAGTTGTTGAGGTCGATTAAAGACACTTGGAAAGAAAAGGGTTTAAGCATTGTAAGTGATGGGTGAACAGATGTACAAAAAAGGCCACTTATCAATTTTATGGCTACATCAGAGAAATTGCCACTTTTTATCAAATCCATTGATGGTACCAAAAAGTACAAAGGCAAGCACTTCATTGCTGACTTGTTTCTAAAGGTCATTGGTGAGGTTGGGCATCAATATGTTGTCCAAATTATTACTGATAATGTATCTGTTATGAAGGCTGCAGGATCTATTGTTGAAGTTGAATATCCTCATATATTTTGGTCACCTTGTGTTGTGCATACCTTCAATTTGGCCTTGAGGAATATATGTGCACCTAAGAACTCTTTGTAGAATGAGGTTGCATATAACTTCATATTTCCCTTTGAAGTTACTTCTTGTTGCTGAAACACGATTTGCTTCAATAATCATCATGCTTAAAAGATTGTTTCAAGTAAAACATAATCTTCGAAATATGGTCATTAGTGAGGAATGGATGTCATCTAGAGAAGATGATATAGGAAAAGCTCAAACTGTGAGAGATTATGTTTTGAATGATTTGTGGTGGGACAAGGTTTCAATAATCATCATGCCTAAAAGATTGTTTCAAGTAAAACATAATCTTCGAAATATGGTCATTAGTGAGGAATGGATGTCATCTAGAGAAGATGATATAGAAAAAGCTCAAATTGTGAGAGATTATGTTTTGAATGATTTGTGATGGGACAAGGTTGCATATATTCTGAGATTCACATGACCTATTTATGAGATGCTTCGAGTGGCTGACACGGAATCACCTATTCTCCATAAGGTGTATGAAATGTGGGATTCCATGATAGAAAATGTGAAGAAAGAAATATACCGGCATGAAGGCAAGGAAGACTATGAGGAGTCTCCATTCTATGATGTGGTACACAATATACGCATTGAACGGTGGACTAAAAATTGCACACCACTTCATTGCCTAGCCCACTTCTTGAATCTGAAGTAATTTTTCTATATCTTTAATCTTTTCGTTTATATTCTTTAGGCATTTCCAAACAAATAAACTAAACTCATTAGTTGTACTTATTTATTTGTTTTTAACTAGATATTATACTAATCAATGGATTGAGGAAGTCAGAGGCCGTGTTGCGCCATATAAGGATGCTGAAATTACAGCGAAGAGAAACAAGTGCCTCAAAAGGATCTTTCCTGATCCTGATTATAGAAAGAATGTTAATATGGAGTTTGGTTTGTTTTCAGGAATTAAGGCTTATGATGATGATAACATGGAGGATAGGTGGACCTACGATCCAATGCTTTGGTGGTCAACTTATGGGTCCAGTTTACCAGTGCTTCAAACTTTAGCTCTAAATCTTCTTGGACAACATTGCTCATCATCATGTGCTGAGAGAAATTGGAGTACATATGGCTTCATCCATTGTATGAGGAGGAATAGAATTACTCCTAAATGTGCTGAATATTTAGTGTTTGTTCATTCTAATCTTCGACTTCTTTCAAGGAGGAAGCCCAAGTACACTACAGGAGAATCTAAGAAGTGGGACATTGGTGGAGATAATTGGGATGAACCATTTGGAGGACCTAGGTTGTTTGAGATTGCTTATCTCACACTAGATGAGCCAGAGATGGAGACAAGTATTGTTGAGAATGATGATGTTGTTGTTCTGTGATAATCTTGATAGTTTAAAACTTGTTATCCTTTTATGTTTTTAGGTTCTTACATAATTTAAATTTTAGACATAAACATATTTTAACATATTTTATGTCTAAAAATATTAAAAATTTTGCCTAAATATAAAATTTAATTAATTATTTAACCGTCGTGTCCTCGCCGTGTCGTATCCTTATTTTTCAAAAATTGTTGTATCCCCGTGTCCGTGTCCGTGTCCGTGCAACATAGCTTATTACAGACACATGGACTTCTATTCAAAATTTGAAGTATATGTGTCTCACATGTCACTTTATTGATGATGCTTGGAAGTTGCATAAGAGAATTTTAAATTTTTGTCAAATTGAAGACTACAAAAGGGAGAGTATAGGCAGAAAGATTGAGACATCTTTGTGTGAATGAGGTATTGATAGCATATTCACTTTGACAGTGAATAATGATAGCTCAAATTTAACCACAATTAAATTTTTGCAAAGAGTAATGAAATATTGGAATGAGACAATTTTAGAAAATGAGTTCTTGCACATGAGGTGTTGTGCGTCCATATCCTAAATCTCATTGTGGGAGAGGATTTGAAAGAAATTAATGCATTTGTTGCTAAGGTGAGTAAAGCTGTGAGGTACATGAAGTCCACATCTAATAAAAATCAAACTTTTAGCAGTTTTATGGAAATGTTAGGTATAGAGTGTAAGAGTCTTCTTTGTCTAGATGTACCTATTAGGTGAAACTCGACTTATCTCATGTTAGAAACTGCTAAAAATTTGAGAAAGTGTTCCTTAGAATGGACTTTGAACATAATGGTTATTCGTCGTATTTTAGGACCAAGAAAGATAGTGGTGGTTTGGGATCTCCATGTATGAGTGATTTCCAAAATTTTAGGGCATTTATGACTTTCTTGAGGCTTTGTATGTTACTTCAAATGCCTTCTTTGATGAGATCTTTGTTATTCAGGAGAGCATTTCTCATTTAGTTAAAATTAATCCTCTTTTGTATGTGGCTATGGTTCTTGAACCATGAAAAAAAATTGAAATTTTTGAAGTTTTCTTTTTCTAAAATTTATGGGTATGCAATGGGGAAAGTGATAGTTGATAAGGTGAAAGATCTTTTGATTAAGTCATATAATTTTTACTTTTCTATTCATTCAACAAATGTGCAAGAATCATGTGGGAGTGAGAGGATACAAATGGAAGGTGATGTTAGTGATCCATATGTGATGGTTCACTCTCGATATGAGCGTTTCTTGGAAACTGAGCAATCTGTAGGTTGTAGTAATAAGGTTGAAAAGCATTTAGCTGAAAATTGTGATGGTAGGAAATATGTGAATTTTGAGGTATTGGAGTGGTGGAAGGACAATTCTAGTAGGTACCAAATGTTGTCCAAAGTGACTAAGGATGTGCTGGTTGTATCAATTTTTACTGTTGCATTTGAGTCAACATTTAGCATCGAAGGCCACATTATTGATCCATTTTGAAGTTCTCTCTCTCCTTTCATGGTTCAAAACCTTGTATGTGCACAAAATTGACTTTAAGCCACAATTCCAATTTCTTATCGCCAATAAAGGGATGAGGTAGAGGCATTGGATGAGGAATTTCATGATTTAGGTAATATGTTTAAATTCTAAAATTTATTGTCTATAATTCTTATTGAATGTCTCATGTATTCAAACAAAATTTAATCTATTGTATTTATTTCATTTTCTTTTCTAGTTTTAAATCAACAATCAACATCAAGTGCAACAACAAGTACCAGCTCAAGTAAGGGTTCTAGCTCAGGCAAACGACCCTTAATTAGTATTGATGATTGATAATTGATTTGGTATGTTACTGCCTTTGGCCCTTTACTGTTACAAACTTGCTATTATTTCTAGTTGGTCTTGTATTAAATACTAATGTATTATTTGTTAAATATTTTTGTTTATTGTAGGAGAAATCATTTATTTTGCAAAGAAGGCAGCCTTTTGGGAACATTTTGGAAGTTTTTTTGGATGTTGCTTTTCTAACAATATTTAACTCCTAATGCTTATAGAAAAGAAATCTTAGTTCATAGGTTTTCTTTTCTATAAATTATAAACTTATTAACTATAGAGTATTTGTCATTTAATGCTTTGGAAAAATTATTTTTTGGAAATGTGGTATTTCATAATTGTAACTAATTATATTGTTGTGAACATTATATAGTTAGCAAGCTTGCTACCTTACTGTTTACTGCCTTAAAAACTTGCAATAATCTAATTGTTTTCTTTGTCTCTATGGGTTACTAAATATATATCCATTTATATATATATATATATATATATATATATATATATGGAAATATTGCAGTGTACTCTTATCTGTTGCTTATGCTTGCTGTGGTTGACTTATTTGCTGCTAGAAATATTTCTTGTTGTTTGGTTAGCAAGTTTAACATAGGTGTTAAGATTGGCTTTTATGCCTCTGGATTTTCTTGAATATATATGACTTGTTGTATTGAGTTACTGGCTTACTGACCAGGTGCTCATATTGTGTGGATGTTTAACAGATCACAGGTGGTAAAAGTAGGCATGTTTGTGTGTTGTTGTTTTTTCCTATATTGTCCAGGTTATACATTCTATGTTGTTGTTTTTATTTTTTGGTAGTCAATGTGTGGCTTTTTAACAGGTCACATTTCACAAGTGGTAAAAATAGGATTTTGTGTGTTGTTAGTTGTGTTGTGCTATTTTGTCCAAGTTTTACAACCTCTTTTGTTGTGTTTATTTTTCGCAGTCAATGTGTGGATGCTTAACAGATCACATGTGGTAAAAATAGGCTTCTTTTGTGTGTTGTGTTGTTAGGAACCCGGTAGTTCCTAACGAAGATGGATAGAAATTGTAGGGAAATTGACTTGATTCGAGCTAGTCACTATCCATAGAGAAATATTGAGAGAGAGATTAAGAGAGAAAAAGATGCACTAATGCACTAAGCAATCGGTTTATTCTTTCATGATGGAAATGTGATTACAAGTAGGTATTTATAAAACCATAAAACTATTCTATTGGCATACATGACCTTATCGTAATGGTCCTATTATTCCCCATGTGTATTAATAATTCCAACATGTGCTACATTTGATTAACATGCTTGGAATTGTAATTAACTAACTAACTAACTAAATCTACAACAATTATTATCCATATACTTGTAACATTCCTAAAATGTGTTGAGCTATTTTGTCTAGGATGTTTATGTCCTGGAGGGGCAATTGATTTATAAGTAGTGTAGTTGCTTAATATAAGTTTAGGTTGAAGGTCCATTAAAAAAAAAAAAAAAGTAAAAGAGAGGCCCAATCTGTTTTATATGGAAAATTAAAAAAATATGACATCCAAGTAATTTATAAAACTGTTAAAGTCCTTAATTTGGGCTAAAAAGGCCTAAAAAATTAAACTAAAATAAATTTCAATGAAGTCTAGAAAATTCGCCCAATCTGTGGCCTAGACCTGCCTAACTGACAACTCCAACCCGCCCAATTAATGACCTGGAACATCGGGTCCGAATCGACTATTCAGTTGAATACGGGTCCAAGATCCAACCACTCGACCTAATCAGGTTGAGTTTGGTTCAGGCTCAAACCCGAACTGGCCTGACCTATGGACATGCCTAGTTTAACTCTAAAGGTGGCCATGTATATGGCCTTATGTTTTCAATGGGGATATAAAATCCTAGGTCTAGAATATATTAGCTTCTACCTTTCTCATAGCTATATGGGTTTAGACCAATGCAAAGAAACATTATTGCTTAGAGAAACTTTGCATCAGTGACAAAATGTTATTAGTTTACCAAAGTATAATTCTCTTGAATTAGTTTGTCATAAGTTGATAAGCTTTATCTTTTGTGAAGGGTATAAAGTAATTTCCATGGTTGATTTTAGTTCCTATTCAAGAGTGTTTTGAGACTATTTGGAAGATGTTTTAGCTGAACTTTCAAAGGGATTCAAATGTTGTAAGTAATTATACATAACATGCACACATTTTGTTCATTTTTATACTATTAAATGAGGAAATTCAACTTTTAAATAAGATCTTGAACCTCTGTCACTTATTTAAAAAATTGCTTTTAAACAAAATTATTTTTAGAAAACAACTAAATTTTTAATCTTCCTTTTTTAAAATAGGTTTTTATTCTTTGAAAATCTATTAAAAATCAAGTGATTTTCAAATTTTGTTCCTATTTCTCCAAAAGGTATTTTAAAATGTTTCTTTTAGCCAATCAAGTTTACAAACTTACTCATGAATTGTAAAATAATTTTATAAACTCTTCAATCGCTATACATTCCCTAAAAGAGTCAAGCATCTTATGGTTTATGCTCAATTTGACATTGTGATCTACTATATGTTAGTGTGTTTTGGAATTACTGTTAATATTATGTAAAATATTTTAGTTTTGCATAAACTTTACTATAGTGATATGTGAATCGTTGAGTGTTTTTAAACTTGATTAGATATATGTGTGACAGGGTTATTTAGATTATGTAATGAACCCTCGCCAAGAAGGGTTAGATGTTGGTATCCGTTTACAGGATTGTGCGTAAAAATATGTGTATGTGACATTATGCTCTGATAAATTATTTGTATGCGTTTTTAAATGATTATGAGATTTAATTACATATGTTTATTGGTTCACTAAGTGCTTTGGAAAACAAATCATTGGGTTGATTTGTATATTCAAAATACTCGTATCTTCTTTTACTCCATTTTGTGTTGTATTGTGTATAATTGCTTACTAGATATATAGCTCATCCTATCATTTACAATTTTCACATTAAAATTTAGCTAAGAGTTGTATCCATAGAGCGCTTGGTAAAGTGTAATACCTTGGAGTTCTTAAGCAATTTTATTAAGGATTAACATAATTTATAGGTTTTTTAGCATTCTTATCAAGAAGGGCAAATGCTATAAATGCTAAAATTTAACATACAAAATGCTATAAATACTAAAAAGCATACTCCATCAATACTCTCAAATCTTATTTATTTTGCAATTCAGCTACAGTGGACTGCTATGTCTAGCAGCCCACTGTAGCAAGATTGTAAAAAAAAAAATTGTTTAATATTTGTTTAATGTTTGTTATTTGAAAATATAAAAAGAAAGAATAAAAAAAACGTAAAGAAAGAATAAAAAAAGAATATTTAAATAAAATGGTAAAATAATAGAAATTTTGATATTTGATAGATTGTAAAGTAATATATTAAAATCGATAAAGTAGGATTTTAAAATGATAAATGCTAAAATATTTAGCATCCTCGATAAGAATGCCCTTAAATATACTCAATTCCATTTTAGATAATTATGACGGTGTTTATTTTTGTTTGTCCAAATTTATGAATGGTAAGTTGTAAGAGATTTATTCATTTGGAGTTTAGTTTTTTTTTTGTTTTTTTTTTTTTTTTTGACTTTATTCATTGGGAGTTTTATTATATTTGAAGTAAGTTACTTTTAAAAGAAAAAGTATTTTTATGAGGTGGCGATATCCTATTGGCGGTTGAGATAGCAACAACAATAAATAAACAAAATGGGTCTTATCTAGATTCACGAAGATACCGTATTGTTTCAAAGAGTTTCGATAATCCGTGAAAGCCTTTGCCACTTTGCTGTAACCTCTCGCCACCGCCACCTCCACCTCCACCTCTACCTTTTACCTTTACCTTCTCAGCAAATTTTCTCTCAAAACTTAGAATTGAATTCTCAAAAAAAAAAAAAAAAAAAAAGCAAAAGCTTTGAAATCTAAAAAAAAGGGACGGGTTTGAATTTGATTGGTTGGGTATGGCGGTGCTATTGGAGGAAATCGTGCAATCGGTGGAGATGTGGCTGAGCCTTCTGAGGAGGCAGAAGGCGGAGCAGTACGTGGACCCGAATCTCGACCCGGTTCTGTTGGTTCCGGGTATCGCCGGTTCGATCATGAAAGCGGTTAATTCCGGTAACGGTAAGGAGGAGCGGGTTTGGGTTCGGATTCTCGGAGCCGATTACAAGTGCCGCTCCAAGCTTTGGTCTCGCTTCGATCCCTCTACTGGTAACAATCTATATTCCTTTCTTTAAATTTGTTTATTTATGTGCATAGATTGATAGATTTTTCATTGTTTGTGGACTCTGATATTGGCATTTCGAGCTCAGATGAATTGAATTTCACAAGACCTAGAAACCCTAAATTGAATGTTGTGAAAATTCATGATTTTCACAACATTCTCTGTTAGACAACTTTTGAGTTTATTAGGGAATAAATGCGATTGCTTTAAGTTAAAAGCAATAACTTTTAAGTTTGTTAGGGAAAAAAATGAGATCGCTTTTAAGTTTTTTAGGGACTAAAAGTGATCAATTTTAAGTTTGTTGGGGGAATAAAAGCGACCCCTTTAAGTTGGTTAGGTACTAAAAGCGATCACTTTAAACTTCGGGACTAAAATCACTTATGGGCTAAAGTTTAGGGGCCGGGTATTTTAGACTTAAAAAGATATATTTTAATTCATGTCCATAGCACATGTATTGGAATTGGTGCATTTGGTGCGATGGCAAGTGTGCTCTGTCCAAGCAATGTGTTGTGAATTTAAAGTCTAGGAGTCAAACCTCAACAAAAATTGGGGACACATTTCCTAAACAATGCAAAAATGGAAGCCTTTGTGTACTGGGTGTGGACTTTTTGTTTTTAATAGCAAGTGTATACTTCCTAGAATGCTGTCTACTGCTAATTGCTAAGTAAGTCGACAAATGGTTGTACGCACCTGCACACAAAATTTTCAGTATCATATTATAGATGTTTACTGTGCTTTGCATTGCTGCAATTGCTTTTATACTTTGTAAATTTTTTATATGAAACAGGTAAAACTGTGTCTTTTTCTAGATTTTCTTACTTTACAATTTCTGGTGGTGTTGGATAATGATGTTTATTATATGAAACAGGTAAAACTGTGTCTTTGGATCCGAATTCAACTATTGTGGTTCCTGAAGACAGATTCGGACTGTATGCAATTGATTTATTAGACCCTGACTTGGTGCGTTATGTATCATGACTTTGTATTACATTTACATTTGGTAAAACAAAAAGGCTTTACAGTTGAATAGCTTACTGTCTCTAACAATGTTAAACCTTTATTAAAACCTTGAAGTAATAGCTAATAAGTGTTATTTATGTACGCTGAATTGAAAAACAATTGGTAAATTTTTTACTATGGTGGGATGTTTCTGTTTCCATTTCTGTTTATTAACCAAGTATACTGTAACTGATGAAAAAGTGAACTGCTTATGGATTTATTATAGTGTTTTGTTTGATGCAGATCATTGGGCGTGATTGTGTTTATTATTACCATGATATGATTGTTGAAATGATCAAATGGGGTTTTCAAGAGGGAAAAACACTTTTTGGATTTGGGTATGATTTCCGCCAAAGCAACAGGTACCTGCTAAACTACTTGATAGATGTAGTCTTTATAATTCTTAGTGCTGTTTTTGTTCTCATGGCCCCTCAGTACTTGTCCTATGTGCTTTGGCCTCTATAAATTTTCTTTCAATGAAGTTTATTACTAATAAAAAAAGACAGGAGCCTGCTATACTGCAAATTTAGTTGAATGCAACAATGTTACAAATTCTATGCACTCGTACAACCTGTTTCATACTTCATGTCTTGAAGTTTCTATTGTTATTGGATCTTCTTTGATCAAAAGTTCTGAGAGGTCAAGCTGGCCTATCACAACCTTTTCTTTTCAATATTTTGCTTTTGCACCCATGAAAAGAGGGGGGAGGGGGGGTATTTATCTAAGAAAGACAAGGAACAATTCTAAGGTATATTTCTTCCTACTGGCATGGAAACTGATAAACTATCATTTATTCCATAAGCTTAAGCTAATAGGAAAGGGTGGATAGAATCACTTAACTATTGTTCTAATACTCACATGTCCAGATTTAACATCCTGTGTTACTCATCATCAATTCTTGCTTCCTTGTACTGCCATTGATAGCCATCAACTTCACAAGTGGATTAGTTCCACCAAGTGGTGAATGTTGCCAGTTATGGATGATGAAGGCAACATTTGATTTATTTCCATTGTCTCTAATTGATACATCAAACTTGAGTTTTCAATATGCTTAAGGAAAGGATTCTTTCATCCTTGGAACTCCACTTTATTTTGTGTTTGCTCTTCTTCAGGACCTGTAAAGAAAGATATATGATTTACTTAAAAGTTGATGTTGCATGTGCTGTTTCTCCCAAGATAGGATATGATTATGAGTGTCTATGTTGAAGACAAGTTAAATACTATGATCCCAAATTCTGTCTTGGTTGAAGCCAAGTTAAATTCTATGATCCCAAATTCTTCAACATCAAACAAGAGCTTTTTTCCATTACCTTAGTGGATCAGCTGTACTAAATTTTTGCTGCAATTGACTTACGTACTGTCTCAATGTTCTTGCATCCAATTAACAAAGCTCTTGTACGAATGTGATAGAGTTGGACCCATGTGCTTCTCTCTTTTGAAAACTCTGAAAAATTATAATCCTAAACATATGAAGGATTCTTCCTCCCCTGCACAAAATGGGAACTCCACAGGAACATTTCCCTTTAAATAACTTCAGCTTCTGGTTATGATAAAGACTTCAAAACAAACAAACAAAATTAAACATATGTAAACCACAACTACCATGTAATGACAAAGTTGTGAAAAGCAAGAAACATAGAGACTGATGGTAGTTCATTATATGCACACTGGATGGAGCATTCTACTAATGAACAAAATGAAATATTAAAATGTGTCACATGTCTTGCACAGTTGCACATATAGATATTGAATTGAGGTGGACTTTAAATTGTTTTCTTCTTTTTTATGATTATTATTTTTTATTTTTTTATTGTGAAATCTTTTTGTAGAGTAATCTCATCTCTGTCTGTAATTGGGCTGGATTACTGATGCATGAAGATCTTTTTCTATTCTTGTGAGTTAATGTCTTTAACTTGTCTATGCTTTGTTTTTGTTATAGGTTGCCAGAAACATTGGAGCGGTTAGCTGCAAAACTAGAGTTAGTATATAATGCTTCTGGAGGGAAAAAGATAAACATCATAAGTCATTCTATGGGGGGTCTTCTGGTGAAATGTTTCATGTCCCTGCATAGCGATGTAAGAATCTACATTCCGTTTCTTGAATTATTCTTATTTTCTTTTCTCCCTTTCCATCCTATCTCTATCTTTCTCTTTCAAGTTTTTGTTATTTCTTTCTTAGCTGGTTGCTACAGTTTTGCTTCAAGGTAAAATCCCCCATTCTTATGCACTTTGTTTTGCAGATTTTTGAGAAATATGTGAAGAATTGGATTGCAATTGCTGCACCATTTCAGGGTAAGTGGTCCTATACAACTTGAACGCATTGGAGTTTTGGAGCATATTTATAGTAGCTATGAGACCATAACTCCTATCTCCCTGATACATGCAGAATTCGGGAACTTTGTTTTGTTAAAATTAAAATTTGAAACACTTGATATTCTCTTCCCTGTATGGAAATGGCTTGACTTTCCTCTTCACTTTCCTGGCATGTATTGCTTAAATTTCAAATTTGTGAGTGCTGTTACAGAAAAAATTGAAGGGCGGATCTCATATATAGCGTGTATAATGTTGTACATGCTTGTGCTACTTTCCTTGTTTCTATATTTTCAATACGATGTCTTGGAACCTGTTATTTTCTACTGATTGATATGTTCTAAGAGTCAAGCCATTCTTAAAATATATATATTTTTTAATGATGTGGAACCTCACCAAGGGCCCTTTGGACCCACCTCTTGGGGAGTAAACCATGAATAAACAACCCCACTAGCCAGAACCATGCATTAGGTAATACAGCAAAACTTCTAGTGGGGATCGAACCCAGACATCTACTGCTCATCCCAAGCCTCCATCCACTAGGTTGCATCCTGATGGATCAACCCAGACATACTACTAGTACTACTAGTAGCTACATGACTAATAGCTGACTTTGAAGGATCACCTTTGAATCGTTTGTAGGACCATTTGCTGAAAGTTTTAACTTTATTAGCATGGTTTATAATCTTCTAAAATCTTCAATCAGTTTGTTAGTCAAGGTTGAGCTTCTAAAAACTCGTAGTTTTGTTATAATTGTTGGTGTTAATTTTCATCCCTACTTCAATGGTGTCTGAAAATATACCAAAAAGTTGATTTTGGATTAAGAAGCATTGTGTGAAATTGTCCAACAGGTGCACCTGGATATGTTACATCTACCTTTTTGAATGGAATGTCATTTGTTGAAGGATGGGAACAGAATTTTTTTATATCCAAATGGAGCATGCACCAGCTGGTATGAGTCCCTTACTTTTGGTTTTTCAGGTTACAACTATTTTGGGACTTCCGGTTTTGTTTGCGTTATTGGGATATTTTGATTTATGACTGCTTATTGAACTTTACATCTGCCACTTTTGTGTTAGTGTTGAATATTGTGCAATAAGCTCTATCACTAATTCTCTCCTTTTGAATCTTTTTATTTGTTTATATATATATATATATATATATAGGGTTGGGTTCAAGTTACACTTGAGGTAACTCTAAGCAATGTTACACCACTCAATTAACTTGTTATTGAATTCATATTTTGAAAATTCAACCGTTGAATTACATGTTTTATATGTTTTTAACATGCATGCCAATTTTCAAGCCAATCAGTCGTAATTTACCATACGATCTATAAACTCATCTTTTATACATTATTTTAAATTACAAAAACTTTAATTTAAACAATTAATTGATGACATGAGTATTGATTTTTGATCATCTTTAAATTTTATAAGCATGGAGAATATACGAAAATAATGTAATTCGGCTGTAGATTTATCAAAATTCACATTTAATTAAAAAATATTGGATGGTATAACATTACTTAAAGTTACACCAAGTGTAACTTGAATTTTATATATATATATATATATTACTTGGTGTCCTTGTTTTCATCTCTATATGACAACAGAAATTAAGTTAAAATGTATGAATGGTTAGAATTGTCTAGTAGACCCTCTCAAAGCATCATTATCTCCAAGACTTCAAAGAGTCCAAATGATCTTAATCTCCAAGACTCTTGATCCTCAACTCCATTATATGGGAAATTAGAATTCTACAAATCAAGAAAGTTATTCAAAGATTTCAATTTCCAATCTCAAGTAAATTGAGGATTTCAGTACCGCTCTCCTCTATCAATTAAGAGGCAACTGAATCATTATTTCCACAACCATGGTAAAAAGATCAGGGAAGAGGTATTTCAGAGAAGAATCAACTGCACCATAAGTCGTATAAAAGATGAACCAGTGTGCCATCTCCAATAAAAATATATTTTTTTATTGTGGGATGTGAAAGGTCTATTCTAGGTCCTTTTCCACCCTATTAGATTTGATTGATCATTGTACTTTTTAAGAGTTTTATACAGAGCAAATATGCTATATATTCCTTTCTTTTGTATTAGTTTAAATTAGGGAGCGTATATTGGATACTTACATTTTTATTTACAAAATAACACATTAAATCGCCCCTTTAAAAGTAGGATTTTCTAAGGTGGAGAAACAATTTAGGACAGCGGGAGCATTTGTTTATAACCATGTGCTTCTCAGTCCCTGAAATCTGCTCTATCACACCCTAAGCTTTTTCAGTCACTAAATGCTGTAAAATATGAGTCCTTATCTGGCATGTGTGGGCCTGCAGGGTTATGTATATTTTGAGGTTTTAGTTTTTCTATTCATTTTGTTTTCTCCAGAAGCATTATATCGTAATTTTTGTAGGAACATTTAAGCATTTGGTGATAATATTCATTCAGTTTTTCTGATTTTGAGTTTTTGACTGCATTAGTTGTACTTTTTTTTTTCCTTTTTCTATAATGGTGGCTTCGATAGGCGCATGCGTGTGCACACACACACACATATATGTTTGCAATCACCAAGGTTCTTCAGATAATATATTAACATGTTGCAATTTTGTCAGCTGATTGAATGCCCATCAATATATGAACTGATGGGTTGTCTGGATTTTCATTGGCAACACATTCCTGCTCTAGAGATCTGGAGAGAGAAGCAAAACAGTGATGGGAACTCTCAACTTATCCTAGAATCTTATTCCCCAGAAGAAAGTATAGAAATTTTTAAGGAAGCTCTTTCAAGTAACACTGTAAGCCCTGAGCTCTTGTTGTGCCAAGTACAGATTAGTGAAGTTTGTGGTAACTTTAATGTGGATTATTTTACTTTCTCATGGTTTAATGAAAAACGAAACTTGTTATGTTTGAACTTTGGAATATTTTTCAATTTATAAAATTGTAAGTCAATTTTTTAGTTGAGACATAATTTAGATCCATGTTCATAAAAGGTGAGCGTTACAATGGCAGTCACACATTGTAACCCTCCTTTTATTTGAGCTTGTATCCAGTTGTGCAAAACGATTGACAATTTTTAGAGATCTAACTATGGCCCTAGACAGCACCAAGTGGGATTAAGGGTTAAGGTTGAGTTGAGAATTTTTAGTTGTCACATTCTTATTAACTCTTTATGTTTTCTGTTATGTTAAGTTGTCAACAAATGATTGTAACATATGTAATTTCAGGGTTTTCTTGTGATTAAGAATTGGACTTGGAGCGGTTGCCACTATATATCTCCACGCAGTTTGCTTTGTGCTTTTCTATATATTTGTTGTTTGTATTTTCCCCAAGGAAAATAAAATAATGATGAGCTTTGCATTAACCATCATGTTGTAGAAATGCCACCTGTGGAATATTATGATTGTTTTTTTTTCCTGTTCTTATTTAACATTATGCTGAAACTAGATGAAAAGAACTGATATTGCTTACTGGACTTTATGCATATATCCAGGTCAATTATGATGGCGAAAGTATTCCCCTACCATTCAACTTGGAGATCTTGAAATGGGCTAATGAAACACGAGAAGTTTTATCTTCTGCTAAAGTTCCTTCTCAAGTTAAATTCTACAACATATATGGGACCAATCTTGAGACACCCCATAGTGTCTGGTAATATCTCCACTAAATGAAGTGTTATGGGTTTATTGCAGTCAGAAACTATGGTTATTGAGCAATTTATTGTGGAATAGAAGCTTTATACTAAAACTAAAATACTAATATGCTGCTATGTTCTTTTGATACTGAGTTTGGTTCATTTGATCTCTAAAAGTAATTTACCATGCAGCTATGGAAGCGAGGAAACTCCTGTTACTGATTTACGAGAACTACCATTTTGCCAGGTCATTATCTACAACAAAATCCGTGTTGTAATTTGATTTCCTCTTTTGCTGCAAGTTACTGTTTGTGTAAGAAAGCTAACTTGTGTTTGCATAATTTCAGCCTTCATATGTATGTGTGGATGGTGATGGGACAGTTCCAACAGAGTCAGCCAAGGTATGCCAGATTTTCTATTTGATCTGTTATGATTTCATGCCATGGATGATCTTTTTAACACAGCTTTAACAGTTGGTATTCACTGAAGTATCTCATTTATGATTTGTGGTGGCTGCATTTTTTTTTTTTTTTTTTGGCATTTCCAATGCAGTGAGAGGGAAAGCACATATCCGTTTTACTCTGTTAATGCTGTTTCGTAAGGTTAAACATTTATGCATTCTGACTTTGAAATGGTGGGAGTGAAATTAGCTAAATTATTAAGCCAAAATAAAAGTTAAAAATAATAAGTGATTATGCCTCTTCTTTGCTGGTCCAAAGAAAGGGATTATTTTACTTAGAGAAGAGAATAATTGGTTGGACCTCCACATGGCATAAAGAACAAATTGAAACGAAAAGAGATGAACAGGGAAACTTACACCTTGTTAAAGGAAAATATACATTAATCGAGTAAGTGTTAGGATCATGATCAAGCTCTTAGGTATAATGCTTGGATAATGAAATCTTTCTGATTTCTGTAGCAACGTTTTCATTACCTGGAGCGTTAACCATATAATAAATTGGATCAAAAATCTGAGAGTGATAAAAAGCTGGATGAATAAAAAAGGAAATTCCTTGAAAATATTTATGATTAATAAATGAAACACAAAAATAGAAAACTAAAGCTGACATTTTTATTAGTAAAAATTTTGAAATGAAGAAACCAAGCTGGCATATCATTATTTGCCTATTACATAGGTTTGTGTTATATGCATGCAGGATACTAATTGGTTTCACAGTTTCAGACAACATATCAGATGATTTGACCAACTTATAAAAAGCAAAAAAAGTAGATTAGACCAATGGTTTAGCTTTTATGATTTCCAGGAGCAATAAAACATGGAGAAAAAAAACAAGGAAAGTCTTTTGAATTTGATGATTTGTACAAATGTAAGATTCTCTTAAGAACAATATGACAAACCTAACTTGATCTTCCATTGCCTTATAATAATTTGAAAAGGAGAAATGCAGCTATAGTCTCAACTCTCAACTATGGCCTTTTCCTGATAAATTTTAGATTGGCAATTGTGAATTATGAATTGGCGATCTATATAACCTGCTTTTTCCTTCCCTTATAGGCAGACGGGCTTAATGCAGAAGCAAGGATTGGAGTCCCTGGTGAGCATCGAGGAATTCTCTGTGACCATCATGTGTTTCGGATTCTTAAGCACTGGCTGAAGGCAGATTCAGACCCTTACTACAACCCTGTCAATGATTATGTGATATTACCCACTGCATTTGAAATGGAAAGCCACAAGGAAAAAGGCTTACAAGTAACATCTCTTAAAGAAGAATGGGAAATCATCTCAGAAGACCAAGTCGAACAAGACAATATGGCTGATACAAAGCCTATGGTGAGTTCCATATCTGTTTCTCGAGTGGGAGATAATCATTCTCCGCGGACTGAGGCTTGTGCTACTGTTATTGTTCATCCTCAAAATGAGGGCAAGCAGCATGTTGAGCTAAATGCCGTCAGTGTGTCAGTTGATGCATAAATTGGTTCCCATTGAACCATTTTATTGAACCGCAAAAGGTGAAAGTCTCCTGTGTAGTCATCTGTGAGGTTAAGCTCTTGTATATTAAGAATCTATATGTAATATATGTGTGTGATATGTAAATATATATGTACAGACTAACAAGACTAAAATTCATTGAACTTTCATATCGGTTTATTGAAGTTGTTGAACCGTATATGTTTGGGTGTGAGCTGGGAAGGTGGTTTACACGAATTAAAAGACAGAAGTTCAATGTTGTAACGGTCTTATTCTAGGCCCCATTTCATGCAAGTTCTTGTAATTCTGATGTCTCTGTTATTTTCTCCACACCTGCTTTCTATTTTAAGGCACTCAACCTTTTCGAAGGCCATGGTGAGGCAGTTAATTTTGGAGTGTGAAGTGGGAACATAATGGGATTGATTTGGATGTTCAATGTGGCTGTCTAAGCACGAGAAAAATATTTGGACACCCACAGGAACACAACTTTGTTAGGCTGTTCTACTGAAAAATGTTGTTAAAACATTTGATGTCAACGGTTGTTAAAAAGTTGTGAAATTGTTGTCTAAGAAACTTTTTTTTTTTTTTTTTTTTTCGTGCAAAATTTTGTGTTCCTGTGGGTGTGTCAACAAGTACATCGATGATTTTCACTACAAACATTTTTTTTATGGGTGAAGCTTGAATTTAATGCATTTTTTAACTGAACACGATACGATTTGGACAGGTATCCAAAACTAGGTGTCTAGTTTTGGATAGATGTCTGTATCGTATCATGTCTAGTGTAAAAATGCACTAGACACAAGCCACTATATCTTTGTTTAATAATTGTTGGTTTGTTATCCTAGTATACCTAAATAAAATAAAAAAGGGGGAAGGGGGTGAAGCGGAGGAATGAAGATATGGTCAGGTAAGATTGGCGGTCGTTGCATGTGGCCATGAGTCTCTGGCTGGTCTAGGGTTCCGAGAAAAACCAAGGTGGAGGAGGAGGATGAGAGAGGCTTGGCTGTGTGTTTGATGAGAGGGGCTTGGCTTGGCTATGTGTCATATGGGTTAAATTGAAACAGAGAGGTGATGCTCTTGCCTATTTGAGGTTGCTAAGAAAAACAGAGGTGGAGGATGAGAGAGAGGAGAGAGGCCATCTAGTTTAGATGAAAGAGACGCTATTAGGGTTAACAGCTCCTCTTAAAATGGGTTGTGTGCAACACACATGACCCTTGCATATGTGTTTTTTTATCTATTTGAAATTTGTCCCGTTTGCAGCAATTGTTGCAAGCTTGTTTGGAGGAAATCTCTATCTACAATGAAATGGCGTTATAAGCGTGAGGCGTTCCTTTCTTGGATGCATCAACAACAACGTGAAAGAGAGGAATAATCCTCCATATTAAGAAAACCATCCATATTCCAAATGAATGGTCAATTGTATTTTCTTCTACAAAAAACATTCTTCAGATAATGCATAAACAACAATTTTGAACTTATTTACTTGTAACTAACAAGCATTGTTGCTTGTAGTTCAACTCACGCCTCCTGGTCTTTCTAGTTTTAAAAAAAAAAGTTGTTGACATATATTAAAGCAAAGAATGCACACCACTAGCCTTCAAAATTGTGATGTTGACCATATCAATATATTATTTCTTATGAAGGTCGAAGGTGATAATCAAAGTTGACTTAGTTGGCCTACCATCTGCTAAACCAGAAAGAAAAGTATCAATTAAACAAAGCTAATTATGTAATCAACTTATTCATACAGACAGCCAAGGGAAAGTGATGAGCAAGTGGCCTCAAAAATATATATTGAACACTGAGTGGTGGAATAATGGGATAAATTTCATCTTAGAAGTTTTAAGGAATGGCAATTACAAAAAAAGGCCTCCACTAGTATGTAGTATATACAAGCCTTCAAAAGACACAAAATGTTAAACAATAACCATAAAATATTTGCAGAAAGAACAATGATCTAGACATTCACTCTCTTTTTCTGTCTAATCCGTAAACTAATCTCTAAGATTTCAACTTTATCACAACATTGTAGATATCACTAGGTCCACTTAATCAAATGAAAATTTTTGAACATACAGATAGGATCCCATCTATATCAGAGATTCAGAATATGAAATTTTCATTTGTGCTGGAAAATGATTTCACATGTAAGCTGTGATTTCTTTACAAATTTATGGAGCATGCAGCTATGTACAATCAGACGATTACAGAGTCAATGTTTGCTACACATTTCTTCATACTATATGATGGGGATCAACTAAGTATATCTCGTCCTTGGTTGTGGTCCATATATTAATCACACCCAAGGAAAACCACAACAGAATGACAGTGTATGAACAAAGACCCTTCATTAAGGGTCCGTTTGGATACAACTTATTTTTGCTGAAAACTGAAAACACTGTAGCAAAATAATTTTTAAATGTGTGAATAATACCTTGGAACCCATTTTTAATGAAAAAGTGGCTGAAAAGTGTGTGAACAATACGAAACAGTGCGTGAACAATAACCGCACAATGTGAACAGTAACTTATGTCCTCTAGCTGAAACGCGTGCAGAGGAGGAAAAAAAAAAAAAAAAGAAGCTGAAATGTGTCTCTCCCAAAACATAGACGCTATAATCTCTATCCAAACCACACCTAAGAATGATGGGATTCGCCAAAAAGAACTCGTCCATGGACGACATGTTATGGATGGCTACACACATGGATGACTAAATTGACATCAGAATGACAATGTATGAACAAGACCCTTCATTAAGAATGATGGGATTCACCAAAAAGAACTCGTCCATGGATGACATGTTATGGATGGCTACACACATGGACGACTAAATTGTACTTGGTAAATTCTGCCAAAAATTCTCTAAAGGTTCTACATAAGCAAAACATGACACATTGCTTAGTACGTGGAAGGAATTTCACACACTTCGTTCCACATACCCCATTTTCTTCATAGACCACCAACATCACCCATGATGGTGATGGATCCCAAACAAGTAGACCTATGACAAACTCTCTATAAAAGGGGCAGGTCCCAACTACCAAAGGTAGGTTCTAACTATTCACTATTTTCTATCCTTGTGTCCTAAGGAGAACTGACTTAACCATCGGAGGGTCCTTGGCCGGGTCACACCAATCAACTTTGATATTTCTTTCTTTCTTTTCAAGAATCATAGCCATCACCATAGTCCGAAACATTCCAGCCTACTGATTTTCGTGCATCATCACTATACATCACCAGGAAGACTAATAAAAAAAATTGGGAGTTATATAGAATGACAAGTTTTTCTTAGCTCCTCTTAGATGAGAAGAACCTTTCATTATGACTGTTTCTGCTTTTCATGAAAATCTGCCAATTGAACTTGCTTTCCGTTCTTCTCATATTCCTGGTTGAGTTCCTCCAAACGTTTAGATACCTAATAATTTAATAAAACATATGTACATGAATATCTGGAAAACCAAAAGAACAATGAAAGAAAATCAAACAGAATACTATTAAGCATTTTAAGAACTTCTAAGCCTGCATGGCAAATTGTAGGATGGAAATGTGTATCAAGGTGTTTGAGTAACCTAATCCCCAAATCTTAGGATGATGGAATATAGATGAAATTTCAAAGATCCTAAGTGTCTTATTATATGAATATGGTGTAAATAAAGTGTCTGCATAGCTTAAGAGTGTATAAAAGTGGTACTTCAGTCATTGTACCCCTCCATAATAGTGTGGAACATATCATGAAAGGTACTTCAGGAACTTCCAGGGTAATAGGAACACCTCTGCTTACATTAATTAAAATACAAATTACTAAGTGTGGCTACATGAAAATTTTATAATCCTACTCGTCTTGTCCATCAAATTACTTCACTAGTTCTGGTGTTTCCATATGAGACTAGAGGTATACTTTTGGGAGAGGCTAGTGCCACTACTTTAACCTTGATTCCCAGGGTACAAAACCCTCTCGATTGTTATAATTCCATCCTATTCCTTGTTGTAACACTTTGTACAAGTGTACATCAAAAATTCTAGCAAATGGGTTAAAGGTGTGCCTCAATGGTTTCATTAGCCCCTGCCAAACAGCATTTATACCCAGGTAGATTTCAGAAAATATCCAACTTCGTGTGGGTGGCAAGTGGGCAGGGGAAAAACTGCTTTAGTTGCTCTAATTCTGCTCAGTCATCCACTTTGGTTTCTTACTTGCTCAAGAACTGATTAGCAATTATCATAGGGATGATCAGCTGCCTAGCTGCCCTGTTTAAGTTGATATTTTCAAGGCTTACAATTCAGAGGAATGGGAGTTCCTTTAGGTATGTGAAGGCTATTGGGTGTCCCGAAAAGATTGTTGCATGGGTCAAGACTTGCATTTCTATAGAGCTTTTGGTATCCTCAAACAAATGACAACTCCGCTCCTCCAAACAATCCACATCAAACAACCCAGCACCAAATTCCAAACATTCGAGCTATATTTCCCGAACTAGTTTCTCCAACAGATCAATAGGCTCACAATAGATCCTGTCATGACCCAATGAATCCCAAACATCTTAAACACATCTTCCCAGAGAGCATAAGCAACATCACAGTTAAGTAAGAGGTGGTCCACTGTTTTCCCCATTCTTTTGACACATACAATTCCAATTCACTAATGGTAGCCCCTCCGAAAAATTATCCAATGTAAGAATCCTACCCAAAGCTGCTGTCCATACAAAGAAGGTTACCCTCTTAGGAATCTTAACGGTCCAAATACTCTTCCAAGGAAATGGGGAAATATTAGCACCCCAAATCTCCTTATAAAAAGTCTGAGTATCAAACTACCACTTCCTTTAAGACACCAAGGCAACTTGTCACCTCCCTCACCTCTTGGTTATGGCCACGGCGGTTTTTAGCAAGCTGACTCAGAGGGCTGTTTAGAAGAGGGGTTTTGTGCTCGACAATCTAATGTGATTTAACGGCGGCCAATAAGAGCAGAGTGGAGATCGCTAAACAAGTTCTTGACGAGTTTAAAATTTTCTGGTCTGGCAGTCAATATTAGGAACAAGTGAAGTTTATTTTGGTGTGACAGAGTAGGGAAAGCAGCAAAATTAGGTTTATTGTATTTTAAAGAGGGAAAGCTTCTGATAAAGTAGTTTGGAGTTCCTCTTATTTCAGGTAGGCTTTCTTGGAAGGATTGCAAACCTCTGGTTGCTAAGATCACAAATAGAATTCAATCTTGGTGTCCCACATATTTGTCCTTTTCAGGTACACTCCAACTGATTTAATTGGTGTTATACAGTGTTCAATTCTATCGTGGTGAGGCAGGATGAGCAGATTTTGAATGGACATTTGTGGAATGGCTTGACTATAGGGAGTGCAAGAGCTTAGGTGGCTTGGGAGGATGTAACTTTCCTAAAAAGGAAGGGTGCTCGGGCTTGTTCAAAATTTCGGAGTGGAATAAAGCTGATATTTTTAAGATTTATTTGGTATCTGTTTGCTTGTTCTGGTTCAATTTGGGTAGCACGGACAGAATCTTATTACTGAGAGGAAAATCTCTGTGGAAAGACTTATTACAGCTGCTTGTTCATGAGGATGGCAGAAAATTCTTCAACAAAGGAGCATTGCTAGGCATTTGCTGAAGCATAAGGTTGGAAATAGTGAGAGGATCTTTGTGTAGCATGATAATTGGCATGAGGATAGGCCTTTGCAGCTGAAGTATGGAAGAAGAATCATCCATGACTCAGCTAGCCACTCTTCAGAAAATCTCTCTAAATTCATAGTGAATAATTTTTAGTGTTGGCCTCCTGACAGGCCTGACAGCTTTGTTGTTATTCAAAGCAAAAGTTTGTGACGAAGAATTTGCGAGGTGTAGACTCAATTGAATGGCTGCCAGCTGCCAACAAGAAAAAGAAATATAGTTGCAAAGACTCAGGGAGAGCTATTTGTCAAGTGAAGTCTTCTGTTAACTGGTTGAGGTTAGATCGATTTCATAAGAATATTCCAGAACATGCTTTTGTGACCTGGTTGGTTATTCAGAACAAACCCACAGCTAGAGACATGCTTGCTCAGTGGGGATTGTTGAAGATTTCAGATTTGCGCAATGTTATATTGAAAATAGAGAGAAAAGAGAGAGAAAATCAATACATAAATTTACATGGTTCAACAATGTGCCTACATCTATGGGAGTGATCGGTTGAGAATTCTACAATGTGAAAAATAAGGGTTTACAATGAATTCATACTGCCCCAAGAAACCTTAACCTGGTACATTGAATTTCCCAATATACCTTACCATTTCATAGGAGGCTTTTCCTTCCGCACCCTACAACCTATTATTTGGCCTATTAATAACACACTTAGATAAAGTCACATTGGGTCTCATGGACTCTGTTCCACTTTGCTATCCTCTGCCCATGAGGCCTCTAAACTAGAGACCTTACTTTCTCATTCAAAATATGTTCCGCTACCTCTAACTGGGATATATAGGGAACTCGCTTCGTCTATTTTTAATAGGAAGAATTGAGTCCAGAAGTCATCTTTTCAAAGAATGCTCCTTCTCAAAGAGAATCTGGGAGTCTGTCCTTAGGAGGTGTTTCCATAGAAGGAAGATTAGGGTGAGGAGTGTGGAAGTTGATTGGGCTGTGAGGAAGCTAAAAGTAAGGAACCTTCAACACCTTATAACTTGGCTTAGGCCGTCACAATTTATCACCTTTGGAAATTGGAATGACTGAAATGTTTGTATCTGTAATAGCAGGATAAGATCCGAGGATGAGCTGATACATCATACATTCCATTGTTGCTGATGTTTGGTTTAGGTTGTTCAGGCTGAAAGGAGTAGAGAACTCCATAACGAATAGAGCCATTTATTGTCTATGGAAGCCTCCAACCACTGTTTTTAATGCATCATGATGTTTCGGGCTCTTCTTGTTTAATTAGCTTTAGTTTTTGGCTGCTCTTTCTTGTGTTTTTGGTTGTTTGTTTTTGTTGTAGTTTCAGTTGGCCTGCTGTGTCTTTGTGATGCTCTGTTCTATGTCCTGTGCGACGTTCTAATCTTTTACTTTGTTTCTGTTGTTTGCAGCCCAAGCAGCTTGCTGTATTTCTGGTGCTTGGTTCTTAATGAAATCTCATTTCATAAAAAAATAAAAATAAATGAAGAAGTATCAACATATCTAAAATGTAAATCAGCACTGATATGTAGAGGGTGCATTAATCATATATGAAACTTATTAGTAGCAGCATAATGCAAGATTTCCCATTGACACAAGAAATATTTTTTGAGTGCACTTTAGAAATGCAAAATAAATTTTCTTAATCCTTTGGAAAATTAAAATAAAAGCTATGTTGATTAGCAGCTTAGTTTTTGATGGTAGAGTCGGAGAGCACTTGTACAGAAATTTAAATAAACAGCATTCTATACACAACATTTATCTGAACAACTAATAACACTAAACAAGCTCCGCCAAAACCAACCCACCCCCCCCCCCCCCCCCACAACAACAAAACCCAAAAAAAAAAAAAAAAATCAGTGTTCAAAAATCCATGTAAAGGTCCGCTTCTTTTTCTTTTCTCAGATCACTAAAGGCACTTCAATTACTTGCAAACGAAGGACAAAATATCTCACCATTGCATATGGTACAAACAAAATGATGTCAAATATGCATAAAATCATATTGGAGCATTTTTGCAGTCAAACCATTTTGAATGAGTTAAACTTAGATGATATTGATTTTTTATTTGCATATATCTTGTGCTAGAAGCATTCCTTTCTTGAGACATCTTCCCTTGTATCATTTCCAAAAAAAGGTTAACGTCAAATCAATTTCAGCTGAAGAGCATTTATGGTCACCAAGAATTCAAGCTCAAATGGAACCTCCTCCCCTTGTAATAGCAAGATGGAGGATGGGGTCATGTATTCATAACACACTACATGCATGTGAAACTTACCAATTAAAAAAAAAAAAGCAATTCAGGTTGGATCCCAAGTCAATGTGGCACCAAAATTGGTATAAAACTGAGATTATTTTGGTTTCTGGGGTTCCTACACTAGATATGACCAACTGAACTAGCTGAGTAGCTATGGCTTCATATCTATAAACTTTATACATACTCTATGAAGCTAAGGATAGCCAAAGTGACTGCATGTGTAGAACTAGATAAATGAGTCAGTGACTAGTCAGAGAACTCAAAGCAATGATTAAAAAATAAACCCCACTATGAGATAAGCTCCAAAGCGTTTAAGTTACACCAAATATCCATGATCATTTAGAAAACTCTCAAATATCAAAAGCAATTCCTCCCCCCACCCTTGGAAGATCATAAACATCATATATGAATATCAGAAGAAAAGTCAAAAGAAACCTCTTACAGGAAAAATTCCAAGGCTAGTTCCAGTCAATTGATATTTCAAAGAATCTGTTTCAAACTTCAGATGCGTAATGCTAATGAACCCAGGACATCAACTCCCCTAGCCCATTTAAGAAAATTGGAAATCTTAATCTCATCAATAGTCTAGTCAATCGCTAAGCACTTGAGGTGTCACAGTAAGAGTTCTACTGAACCCATGAGACAGATACAATAAAGAGAAAAATGTTGGGAAAGTCAAATAACCATATATTTTATTAGCCACAAAAAGCTTATGATGCCACAATGGTCAATAATTTTGGATGAAAGAGAACAAAATATGCATACCAAAATTTCTTGAAGAAATATCATAATACATTAATCTAACATGAAACAAAAGGAAATACAGCCAAAAAGCCTATGCAGCCACATTAGTGGCGGAAGAACCTTTTCTAGATTTCATGGAATAAAAGAGATTCAAGACATCAGCATGGTTACGAATGTAGACTGGGCATTTGGAAAGGAAATTTTGAGCTTCAAAATGCCTTCCAGCCTTGAAGAAGGCTTCAAATGTACGGAGAAACACGGATGTTGCTGGAAACCTCTTTGAAGTCATTTCCTTCAAAAAGTTGATAGCATCATCACCAGTTCCAGACTTTGATACATACTCAATAAATGGATCCACAAAGGGTGGGAACCCTTGGTTTTTCATCAAACCCAAAAGACTTAAAGCATTTTGAAACCCACCCTGAACCAACAACTTACTTATCAATTCTTTATATGTAGTATGCCAGGGCTTCAACTGTTCAACATTCACCAGCTCCACAAGAAGCGTGCATGCCTCTATTGCCCTGTTCTTTTGGCAATAAGTGTTTACCAAAATGTGGAATGCATAACCAACAGAAGAAACTCCCTCTTTTTTAACCATCTGTTTGAAACAATCAGAAGCCTTGTCAAGATCCCCAGCTACACAATGCCCCTCAATGAAAGATGCCCATGTCCTGTGATCTAGAGTGGACCCAGATGCTTCCATATTCTCCATAAGTTCACTTGCCTCATCCTTTTTACCAGTGCTACTAAGCTGAAATGCAATTTTACTCTGTAAATGACCATTAGCCACAAACCCACCTTCTTTCATTGCTTTCAAAACCTTATCGCACTCTCCAAGTCTACCAACACTGGCTAATGACTTAAGAACTGCACCAAGCATAGAGTTTGTCAACAAATTCCCGCTCTCGGTAAAAATCCTCACAACCCTCAAAAAAAGACCCATATTCAATTGTTTACCAACTGCTACTTTCCTCAATAGAAAGACACAACAATCCTCGGAAGGCTTATTTGCACCAGCCATAGAAAAATCATACAAATCCACAGCATCCTTAATCATTTTCCTCTTACAAAACCGCCCCAACACCTTAACAAATGTCTGCTCCTCCATATCATACCCATTGCTTCTCATCTCATCAACAACTTTCCAAAACCTATCGATACAATCTTCCCGCCCCAACACCTTGGCCATTGCATTATAAGTCCGCTCATTGTGCGTAAACAACCCACTCTCCTCCACCCATCTAAAGAAAATCAATGCTTTAGTTGGCTCCACGCCAACATTTTCCAATACCATCCTAACCATATCGCTCGAATACTCAATACCTAATTCCCGTATCCGCCTTTCAACATCATCACTCCACACTTCACTCCTAACTATCTTACACAACTTGGAACAAACCTTCTCCACCGAATTATCCACCGATCCAGAGGCATACACAGCCCTCAATTTCTCAACATCACCACCCAACCCATCCTTTTGGAACCTCTCCAAGACCTTATTTTGCACGCCCTTGGATATCCCATACCCCTTTTTGTTCATAACCTCAACCAAATCCCAAAACTCCTTAACAAACCCATTAACACCCAGAATCCCCACCATCGAATTATATGATTTAGAGCTGAGTTTCTGACCATTACTCTCCAAAACCCAATCGAAAAACCGCTTCGCCACATCGGGGCTGGATTCGAGGTTCCCCAGAACCCTCAACACCAATTCATGACTAATCACAACATTATTCAACTCTAACTCTTTCCTAATATCATCCACACCCACAGTAGGTTTCGCAAAAATATCAGCTACAACTAAGTGAGTGTGATCCGTGTCTTTCTCTTCAATGGCTTGTTCGGGCTCAGACGAGAATCCACGAGAAATGGGGTCCCTAGGGTTTATGAATTGGGGTTTTTGTGAGACAGTGGTGTGAAAGGGTGAAGTGAGAGAACGAAATGGTGGAAGGTTGAGATTGGGATTGGAGAGTACCTGGAAATGCGAGGACGAGTGAGTGGAATTGTGAAGCTGAGATCGGAGAATGTGGTGAGGTCGTAGAAGCAAGCGCCATTGGCGTCTCATGGTTGTTTTTTAGGGTTAGGGTTTGTGAATTAATTTTGGGGATACACAGATCTTTGTGAGGAGCTCACAGTGTGTGTGTTAGAGAGAGAGAGCGAGAGAGAAAGAGAGAGAGAGAAGTGTTAGGGTTTAAGAAAGATTGGATTGGGTTTTGGTTTGCTTTGCGAGCTACAGTTGCTAAATTTTAAGTGTGGGGGAGTTTTAAGTGCTAGCTAATAGCCAAGACAAGTCATGGTGGTGTGTGTTACAATGCGTTTTTTTGCTGTGAAATTTTATCTTGAATAAAAAAAAAAATTTGTTGAAATTACATGTTTATATACTTAGATTTAAGTTAGAGTATAAATTCTATCATGTATTAAAAAAAAATGCTAAAATTTTAACTTTGAATTCCATAAATAAAGGAAATAACTTTGGGTCCAATATGTATATTTCACCAAATTCAAATTTTGGCCCCTCTTTTCAGCACGAAACTCAATTTGAACCTGCATGAGGATAACCACAAGTTCAAAAAGTCATGTAGGGGTGGAAATGAAGGAAATTTAAACTCTCCTATCAATTTACCTCTATCAAGTGGAAGAAATTTCATTTACATGAAGAAATCCGCCATCACACAATTTGAAAAAGATGTACATGCAAGTATAAAACTAAATTTTATTTATTTTGAATGGTTGAATATGCATAATATGTTATTTTTGATGATGTTGGTTGATTCTTGGGGGGCCAAAAATCATAAGAGAAATAATTTGTCTTTTATATTTATATATATTACGTATAATAATCTAAAATAGTAGTATAAACTTAGATCAATATACTTTAGAGGTTAAGTACTTCATGACTTAATAGGAGTAGTTTTTAACTTACCGGTATATCTAAAATTTCAAATTACAAACTAATAAGTATAATAGTTAAGATAAAAATTTTACTAATAGGTTCAAGATTGCTAAAAATTAGACAAGCAATCAAGGAATGCATAAAAAAATATATAATCAAATAATCAATCAAACAGCAATTAAATTTTTATATGATATATTATATACTTTTATCAAACTAATAGTTTATTATTATTGTGGGGGCCCGAGAACCGAGGAAGGGATCGTTGAGTTGTTAGTATGATTATTGAGGCATCATAAGCTCGAAGAGGGAATCCACCCACGGAGAGGAGGAGAAGAGACAAAAGACTTTTGGGAGCTCCAATTGGGAAGGACAGGGTGTGGAGAGAGAATCATGGGGGGTAGGGGAAGTTCCCAGTGAGAAGTAGCTTATTGCCTTCGCATTAAATGGTTGGCAATAGCTTTATCAGCTGCATTGATGAGGAAGTAACCTGAATGGTGGATTTCACAGCTAAGCAACTCCTTCTACCACCTTCATCAGAAGCTTAAGGGGGCAGGTGTCATGATCAGAATTTGGGTAGGTGGAGATGAGGGGTCAATATTTGAAGTGCTAAGAAGTATATAAGGGAAGGGAACTTCCAGATGAAAGGGATCTAAGATAACAGATATCGAAAAGAGAGGAGTTAGAACAAAAACATTGAGAAAAGAGCGTGAACAGTGTATCATTTTGTGTATCACTTGCTTCCTCGGGCAAGCTTGTAACAAACCATATAAATACATAATTTAAGTTCTGTAGTCTTTCTTCCCCTATTTTTGTCCTCTGGCTAAGCCCTCCTTTTTGTTGAACCCACTCTCTTACAAATATCTATTGATTTGAGCCTAGTTAAGCTGCACAATCCTCACTATTCTAAGTGGGCTTGGGCTGTTTGATTTTTGTGTCCTTACAATTATATTTATGTTATCTAAAAGAATGCGGTTAGAAATTTTTAAATTTATATTACATACTTTTTTTATCAGAGTAGCTAAACCATACCTCTTGTGCCGTTTCATTTTCACATCACCATCTAAATCAACCGCAATTAAATAATGATGACCCATATTATACTCTTGTAAATTTCATTTAATAATTCTTATTTCTTATAATGAGTATTAACATGGGAAACACCCATTTACTGGAATGACTCACTTATTCATTGTTTGATGTGTACCTTTCTTGTTTCCAATGCTTTATATAGGAATAATACCTAATTTTATGCATGTGTTGGCATTAGCAAGAACATGGGGCATAGATTTACGACATATGAGTTTTTCTCTCTGTGCCAAAAATATAGTAAACTTTTCCAAATTAGATTTTAGTTACGGGTTAATTTTGTGCTATATGTCCACTTAAAATTTTTAATCTTTGTACAAAATGAGTTAATGAGTACAAAATACTAAGAGTTCAATATTAATAAACTACAAAAAAAAATATTTAAAAAAAAAATCAATCATATATTTAATTAACAAAAATCACCAAACAACAAAAAACATCACACATTTTATCTTATTAAAAATTAGAATAAAAATTATTATAATTAGCATTAAACTTAAACAAGATTTTTAACATGTAACTAATTATGTTTATTTTTCTAATAATTTTTTTAATTATATACATTTTTATGATAAAAAAATGTGTTTGTTTTTAAATGCATTCATGTGTATGCATTGGTTACAAGTTAGTATATATTTAAATCTAAAATTGTGAGAAAATCCTATTAAATTTCAAATTAGAGCTTAATTTTGTGTCATGAGTTCAATTTGATTTTTTTTTTTTTTTTTGGGTGCCGTTCGAATACAAAATTCCAAAGGTCCAAAACTAATAATCCTAAAAAAAACAGATCATCATTGTCTAGGTTCCCCCATAATCCTAGAAAACCTCCTAGCTAGGTCCTCTCTCTCTGTTTCAACATCTTTTGTGCCTCCAAAGACCTAAAGATTCTACCCCAAACAGACTCAATCACTAAGAGAAACTGAAGTGGAGTAAAGCAAACAGAAAGAAGAGAATTAACAAACAAGTTGTATGCCAAGTGTTGATTGAAAGCTAAGAGAAAAGGAAGTTGGAGAACAACTGAGACGGAGTAAAGCAAACAAATACAGAAAAGGATAAAGGAATATTGAGATTAAAGCGGAATTGGAAAGAGCAGATGAGTTTTTTTCTTTTTTCCTCCAATATATATTTTTTTTTTTATTTCCTATAGCTCCTGAATTTTAAAAATTTTCATTAAATCAATTAAAATACATTATATTACTTAAAATAGTCATAAGTCTAATGATGCCTATAGCATTAATTTATTTATAGTATAGTGTGGAGAAGGAGATAAATGCAGGAAAGGGTTTCCCATTTAATCCATAACCTTGTTGCAAGTTCTTGGTTCTTGTAGGGAATTTGAGCACTTAAAATATAAGTAGTTGCATACAAATATACAAATAATTTACACACAAAGGAGAAGAGAGAACTGAAATGAATAGGGTGTATTAAGTCTCACTATAGATCTTTTGAAACTACAAAATCTCAAATCAATACAAAACAAACACGAATTGGTTGAATCACTTCAAAATTTTCATTTTGACAATTTATATTTGATTTGTTTTCATTTTTGACTTTTATATTTCAAAATTTTTATTTTGATCCTTCATATTTAATTTGGTTTTCTAATTGGTCCGTTATATTCCAAAATTTTCAATTTTTATAAAAGCTAAAATGAAGAGTTTAAATGAAAATTTTGAAACATAAAGGGCCAACATAAAAACATAATCAAAGATGAAAGGTAAAAAAAAAATTTAAACGCAAAAAACCAAAACGAAAAATAGCTTCAATTTTTTAGGGTGATTACTTACAAGTACATCTCACACACACACACACACACACACACACAAATATATATGGTTGGATTCAAGTTACACTTGGTGTAACTATAATCAATGTAACACCACCCAATAACTTATTATTGAATTCATATTTTGAAAATTTAACCTTTAAATTACATGTTCTATATGTTCTTTTTATGCATGCCAATTTTCATGACGGTCAAATATAAATTACAATTAGATTCATAAACTCAACTTTTATGTATTATTTTAAACTACAAAAACTTGAATTTAAACAATTGATTGATGACGTGACTATTGATCTTTGATCACCTTAAAATTTTGCAAACATAGAGAATATACAAATATAATGTAATCTGACGATAGATTTGTCAAAATTTGCATCCAATTAAAAACATAATCAAATATGAAAGGTCAAAAAAAAATTTAAACGCAAAAAACCAAAACGAAAAATAGCTTCAATTTTTTAGGGTGATTACTTACAAGTACATCAAACACACACACACACACACACACTTATATATATATGGCTGGATTCAAGTTACACCTAATGTAACTCTAATCAATATTATACCACCCAATAACTTATTATTGAATTTATATTTTGAAAATCTAACCATTGAATTACATGTTCTATATGTTCTTAATATGCATGCCAATTTTCATGACGATCAGATATAATTTACGATTAGATCCATAAACTCAACTTTTATGTATTATTTTAAACTACAGGTCTGTTTGGATACCGCTTATTGCTGAAAACTGAAAACACTATAGCAAAATAATTTTTAAATGTGTGAATAGTGCCATGAGACCCAATTTTAATGAAAATTTTGTGAAAAAAAGTACTTGTGGGTCTCGTGAACAATGCACGGGACCCACTGAGTTGGACGCAAATGTAACTAAAAGGAACTTTCAGCTCTATCCAAACTCACGCTACAAAAACTTGAATTTAAATAATTGATTAATGACGTGACTATTGATCTTTGATTGCCTTAAAATTTTGCAAGCATGGAAAATATACAAAGATAATGTAATCTAACGGTAGATTTGTCAAAATTTGCATCCAATTAAAAAATATTGAGGGGTGAATATTGCTTAAAGTTACACCAAGTGTAACTTGAACCCAACCTATATATATAAACTTGGGATAAGGCTTAGGTCTAATGCACTAAATGTACTAGACCTAACCCAAGTCACATGTCTATACCTTAACAGGAACCTACACACAAAAATACTAAACTCAATCCTTGCCCCTCTGTCAAAGACTTGACTCTTTGTTGCTATTATGAGTAGTACTATAATGTGTGTGTTTTTTTTCTTCCTCAAAATCAACTTTTTAAAGATTGATTTTCCTTTTATTTATTTAGGGCAAATTACAACTTGTCCACCTATAATTTGGCTGAAATTTAAGTCGTCTACCTATGGTTTAAAAGTTGGCACTTTGTCGACCTGAAGTTCACTCCATTAGGCTTCTGTTACCCACCTATGTACTTCCACAGTTAAAAAAAAAAACACACACACACACACACACACACACACACACACAAAAAAACAAAAAAAAAACAAAAACAAAAACAAAGACATAAAAATTAAGATCTAAAAGCATTTTTTTAAAATGGTGAAGGTTTGGTTTAAGAACATTCTTCCTCTTTATAAGAACATTCACATGCCTATTGTTGGAGCATTTTAATATTAATTAATTAAAATGAATAAATATTACAACATAAATGTAAAGATGTGGGAGTAAATATAGAAGATGATGAGTTAGTGAAAATGTTTAATCCCACATTGAAAAGGAGAGAGACTATTTTATTTTTTTTAATTATGATGATTAATGGACTAATATGAATTGACTCAGATATTGGGCTAGATACGTGCGCAAGGAAGAGGTGAAGGGTGGAAGTTCATTGTGTTATTTTCATTATTATTGTGTTTGCACCAACACCTATCAATCTAAACAAAACTCACAAAAGAATATTATGATATGAGAATCAATAAAAATTTGACAAATCAACAATTGTTGAAGTTGTATATCTGGCATTGCTTCTTTTTTCGCCCCTTCATTTTGATTGATAGTCCGGGTTTAGCTGTAAAGGGCTTAGTGTGGCCGAGATTTAACTTCCTTCCAGCAATTGAACACTTATTCATAATTCCCAACAAGATAAATATAGGAATCATCTTGAAAGTACGAAAAATGCTAAAGGAGAACAATGGTGAAAATGGCTAAATACCACCCTTTCATAAAATTTGTAGCAAAAAAACATTGTTTCGAAACTAAATGGGGATCTACCACTTTTTCTAGTATTCGAGTTCACTAAACTCGAGTTCCTATTTTCTATTCCACCGTGGCACTGGCTGACATGGCATTTGGGGATTAAAAAATGCCATTTCGTACTCAAGTTTCTTGGGCTCGAGTACTGTATAGTGTGGAACCCGAGTCCACTAAACTCGGGTATCAATCTGTATTGCAAGTAAACTCTCTGAATCTGTATAGTGTGGTACTCAAGTTCCCTGTTACCCACACTTAAACTCTCTGAATCTCCCACTCAGTCTTACTCTCTCATCACTTTCACTTTCTCAATCTCCCTCTCACTCTCTTAATCTCGCTATCATCTCACTCTCACTCTCTGAATCTCACTATCATCTCACTCTAACTCTCCCACACGCTCTCAATCTCCCTCTCAGTCTCGCTCTCGCTCTCATTCTCAATCTCCCTCTCGCTCTCGATCTCCCTCTCAGTTTTGGTCTCGCTTTGTACTCTCCCTCTTGCTCACGCTCTATACTCCCACTCTCAGTCTGCATCTTCAGTTTGGAATCACAAGGTATGTCTCCTTATCTCAATATTTGTTTGAGTATTGGGGGGTTAGGGTTATTTGTGGGTATATGTCAGTATTTATGGTGTAATTTTTGAAATTTTTTTTTTTTTGAACATTTTCATGTGTTATTAGAGCAATCAGTCATTGTAGGACATAGTTAACGCTCTCATTGAGGCCATATTTGATTTGTGAGACTGAGTAGGTTGCTTAGAATATATAGAGGATCTATAGCTGAGCTTAAATTTTTTAGGGGCTTGATGTTGTTGAATAATGAGTAGGATGCTTGGACTATTAAAGTGAGGGTGAGGGTTGATTTTAATAATGTAGAGAGACTTTCATTTTAGAAATTTCTTCCATCTGAAATTTGTGGCTTTCTCATTTATTTATTTATGGGTGAAAATGTTTTATCTTGTATGGTGATGTAGTCTATTTCTATTAGCTGAATATGCTGTAATCTACTTAACATTCTAAAGTTTAATTCATTTTTTTTTAAATGAAATCAGTGAAGGCTACATTAGATATATATTATTGCCATTTTCAGTCAAATATGTTTATAATTAAAAATAAATAAATAAAAAGAAGAAGAAGAAGAAAGTTTATGTATTTGAAGTGAATTTTCCCCTGATTGCTGTTGTCACCAAATGCATAATAACCCTTAGATGTTCAAGTAAAAGATGTGTGTTTGAATTGCATAATTCCTATTAAAAGATGCATAATACTTTCAACTTCTAATTGTGAACTGCCATACCAATTTCAAAGATCATGATTGTAGTTTAGACACCCTGCCCATTGTAATGCCATGACTCTATTTACCTACCAAGCATAAACACATCCAAAACAAATGGCTTCACTTTACCCTAATGCAATTCTCTTTCTTTTAAATTTGCCAATAAACTATAACAGAAATAACACTTTTTGCTTCGTCTAGTAGTTCATTGAATCTGCTTGTAAGGTATATTGCTACTCTCTCTTGAATGAAATTCAAGCTTATAAAAGAAATTTATTAAAGAAAAAGAAAGAAAAAGTAGGAACTCAATTATGTGAATTTTCCTCATGTGTCATGCTCCTTAAAAAGAGAATTAGAATGTTTATGCTATGCATTTGACCTAATGGGCCAGTAGTCACTTAATGGGCCATTAATCACCTTTAATTTATGCCAGATATGGACCCACATCAAGAGGGGCCCTCTATATAGACTGTCTTGATAAGGCAGGTTGTGCATCATTCAAGTTTGCTTTGGGATGCTCCTTTGGAAGGCGAGGTATGCACTTGTCCAAAACCGTAGTCAATATATGTAGTAGAAATATTTTTGGCATTTAAGTTTGAAGCGTATTTATTACGTGCTTAGTGAATGCTATTATTAATACTAAGCTGCTCTGTTTGCAGGAAGTGTCAAGTGTACTGACTTGTCGTCATCGAGAAAAAGGTCTACTTTAAGGTGGGTTAGATCCACAGATTGCCGCTTATATCACAGATGCGGGGTTAGATGGGCTACTTCGGGTCCCACATATGGACCTTGACCATGCATTGATCATGGCATTGGTGGAGAGATGGCGGCCAGAGACGTACTCATTCCACTTGTCCCACGGTGAGATGACCATCACGCTAAAGACATGGAGGTTATAATGGGGGTACCTGTAGATGGCTTGTCAGTGGTGGGATATACCCATATGGACGATTGGGGTGACTTCTGCGCCGATTTGCTAGGGCATAGACCGCCGAATAGAGAAGTTAGTGCTAATAAGAACACTACAGTGATGGAAGGACTGAGGGTAAAAGCCAAATGGCTTGAGGAGCAGTTTAGCAACCCTCTCTCGGCTGACGCCACTGAGGTGCTTGTGCAGCAGTATGCTCGGTTTTACATACTGGGGATGTTGGGTGGTATATTGTTTATGGACATGTTTGGCAAACGGATCTCAATTATGTATCTGCAATTTTTCAATCCAATCAGTAACGGAAAGAATTATAGTTGGGGTAGTGCAGCACTAAGTTGGCTATATAGACACCTTTGTAAGGCATCAGAGAAGACAACCAAGCAGATTGGCGGTGCACTGCTATTGGTGCAGTTGTGGGCGTGGGCGAGGTTTCCACACATATGTCCTGTGATGAGGCATCCACACCAGGCACTGCCCCCAGGTCCACTTACTATCAAGTATGTAGGATCTTAGATAGTTACCGTTTTACATTTCCGCATTAACTTTTTTTGCATGGGAATTATGTAAGTAATTAATATGAAGGTTATATCTGTGTTGTTTGCTTGATGGAAAAGGGCTAAGATAATAACTGAACTTACAATGCACGTCCTAGCGCCTATCGTGTGTCGCTTGGTTCACTACGGCCAAATCAGGTATCGTACCTTACAAGTGGGAATCGCTTTGGCATGTAGTTGTTGTACTTACAATTCGCTTTGGAATGAATAAAAAAATTTTATTTCAAAGTTACACGTATTGTTCACATTCGTTACACATTTTTTCTAATTATATTGTTAATATGGTTGTTTCATGTTTGCTTCTGTTGGATCATTGCAAACTGTCTGGGAGCCATACAGAAATTATTTGGTTTCCCTGCTCGCATATTGTACGGCAGGCCAACACATATGGAGGTCTATCGTGCCGCTCATACATTTTTGGGTGGTTGAAGGCCATCACCCCGAACGTGTTCTCCGACAATTTGGGATGAAGTAAGGCATACCAGTTGATGTCGATACTTCAACTGAACTTCACAAGATAACACTCCAGGGCAAGCAGCATAAAACCTAGGCCCAAGAACATGCCATGCATATTGCTAAATGGGCTGCACATGCCACAATTGCCAATGCATCGCCCTTTCATGGGGAGATGAGCTACAATGACGAGTATATGATGTGGTTTCATCCCCGCACTCTTCGCCATATTACAAAAGAGACCTCGTACTGGGACACTTTGGTAAGTTTACAAAGACTTTTTTGTTATAAATGTACCTCGTTTCGCATGGTTTAGTTCAACCTACTAACACTACTCTTGTATAATTGTGACAGGTTGAATCACAATTGAGGATTATGGCGAAGTGTGAACTAGGGTCTGAGATCTACACCAACTATATTAATGCCTTGCAATCTATTGAAGAGATCGGTCGGTTGACCTTGGACGATGCACGTGATGTGGGCAACACAAGTGAACCGGCTATAGGGCGTGGTCGGCAAGCAGGTGGACGTTAGGGGCATAGAGACCGTCAATCTAGTTAGCATCGTACATCTAGTTGACGTCCCACATCTGGTCAGCGTCACACACGCGTGCCCACATCTTGTCGGCATCACACACCCATGCATGACCACACCATGGAGGAAGCAAGTCAGACAGCAAATGAGATGTGTTTGGACACTAGTTATGACATGGGCTCCATGGCACACGATGATGCGGGTCCATCCCATACGTTTGCCCATAGTTTGTTGCCTTTTGTTTTACACTTCTCAGTCCTCATTAATGTGCTTAATTAACTTTGGCCTTTTTCAACATTCACCTTCTGAGAATCAACCATCAAAATTTGTACCAGGAGAATTTTCTTTGTCTAGTCCTTCAAGCCTGCAAAATCTATCAATTATAGGGTTCTAATGGGATTTCATCAATTGTTTCCTTTTTCGTATTCTAAAAGCATTGTTACGAGATGTAATACTTTTCATCAATATACTAGTATGTAAAATTTTTCCATTTTTTTATTGTTGATCATAGAAGTTCTGACTTCTGACTTGTTCTAAACATTGCTATGATATGATCGGTTTTTAAATCTTAATTTGCTGTTGTTTGTATGGAAAGAAACTTATGCATTAATTGTTAAAAAAAGTGTTCTAAGCTTTTGAGTGAGGTTGCTTATAAATGATTATGGTATTTTCTTTATGGACTCTTAACAATCTCCTTTCAATTCTTTATTTTGCTTTCACAATTCATCATTGAAGTTGCAGTAGATATGCTAAATCTGCCACATATTTACTTTTCATTCATACATGCAGTAGGTGTAAAGCAAAAATGTGTAGGGGCTTCTTTTGCTGTGTATTAGTTGTATAGCAATAATACGTTTCTTGGTAATTCTTGATAGAACTGCTGTGTAGCTGTACAATAAGTAAGATAGTCTTGATGGCATATGCTACTTTAAGTTAAGCATTTAAAATATCAACTGTCCATTATTTTAATATTTGATTTTTATGTCACAGGATTAATCCTCTGTAATGATTCAAATTGATTTGTATCTTGATTTTTTTTTTTCTAAACATGATATTTCATTACTTGGTAGCACTTTTATTTCAAATTCTGCTCAGAGACTTTCTTGCAAGCCAATATAGGTCATAGCAAGGAGTAGGTGGACTGCTTTATGTGGAAAATTTAAAGTGAAACATCTAGTGCATGGTCTCATGCTCTTTTTTGTTCACTTGGATGTCTAGTCTAGTTGTTTTATTTTCTTTCTTTCCTTTTTGGGGTCTCTTTTGGTAAGTTCAAGCTTTAGAAGCTGAATATTTTTTTTTTGGTTTCTCTTGTATACTTTGTTAAAGGGGTTTCTCTTGTATACTTATCATATACTAGCCATGTGCCATTTTCTTTTCTATGAATTTAATTTGCTTCTTCAAAATATATATATATATATATATATAATATATTACTGTGGACAATATTAATTATTTTCGTAGGTTATTTTGGTAGGTTGTATAATTATCAAATACTAGCTGAGTTTTGTAAAATAAGGAAAAATGGATGCTGGATTCAGGACAGTGGCTGGTAAATATTTCAAGACACAACACTAGTGAGTAATGACTGAGAATTAAGAGTCTAGCATAGGTGCTAAGAAGGCCCTAAAATTGACTACAAATTGATAATGTTGTTCACAAATAATTGTATCATGCCAAGTTCAATCGATGGATTAAAGAATTTTGCTACAAATGACTTTTATATCTTTTAGTATTAATCTGAAGTTAGTTGTACCAACTTTGAAATTGTTTGTTGCAAATCTGCAATTGTTAAAATGGCGGTCGCTTTGATTATTTCAATATAAGCCATCTTTAGTTATGGAGGAAACCTTGTGCATTGTTTCATGGATTTTGGCAGTGTCTTGTGACTCTTGTCCATCATGCAGATTCAACCCATTTGCATGAAGTTCTAGCTTCATTCACCAAAATCAACTTATCAAACCAAAAAAAAAAAAAAAAAAAATGTTCACTAAAAAATCAAACAGACGTAAAGATTTTAAGAGTACAGCAATAAGCAAGAACTTCATGCAAATGGACGTAAAAATCAAATGGACGTAAAGATTTTAAGTGCATGATTTATACACTCCAAAAATTGGGGCCACATACAGATTGATACTCGAGTTTAATGCACTCGGGTACTGCTAACACACTACTCGAGTTTCATGGACTCAAGTATCAATGGGCATGATTTTGCACTCCTGGGGCCAATACAAATTGATACCCGAGTTTAATGGACTCGGGTACTACTAACATAGTACTCGAGTTTCATGGACTCGAGTATCAATGGGCATGATTTTGCACTCAAGAAATTGGGGCCAATACAAATTGATACTCAAGTTTAATGGACTCAGGTACCACACTATACAGTACTCGAGCCTAGGAAACTCGAGTACGAAGTGGCATTTTTTAATCCCCAAATGCCATGTCAGCCAGTGCCATGGTGGAATAGAAAATAGGGAACTCGAGTTTAGTGAACTTGAGTACTAGAAAAAGTGGTAAATCCCCATTTAGTTCCGAAACAGTGCTTTTCTGCTACAAATTTTATGAAAGAGTGGTATTTGGCCATTTTCACCGGAGTACAATATACAAAGTAGTGTCCTACATGGAGTATATCACACTAGCAAACTAAATAATAAATACATTTCTAACTTCTGTATCCAAAATTTAAAAAATTCATTATTTCATAAAATTTTGAGGTAAAAATAAAATTTTGATTAAATTAAAAATCATTACATCTCCCCCTTCTATCTGATCTTCATCAACTCTTGGTTATACCCAGAATGAACTCCATTCAAGTACAACATTGGAGTTGGAGACGAACCAGTTACCCAGAATACCTCATGGCCTCTCTCCCATAATACAATAATTTGGTTTTGTCTAGTCCAAAATAAGTTTATCATATCAAAATATGCCTAAAAATTACTTTGTAAGAGGCTAACATCTGTGATTTGGACAACATCCATAAGTCAAGACGTGCAAAAATTCAATCATTTATTGATTAAATGGGGGAAGAATATCCCCTTGATAGTTTTGTTTGGATTTAGGCTTGAGAATGTTCTTATAAAGAAGAAGAATGTTCTTAAGCCAAACCTTCACAATATTAAGAAATATACTTTTAGATCTTGATTTTAATGTTTTTGTTATATTTTTTGTGTTTTTAACAGTGGATGTATAAATGTGGGTAACGGAAACCTAATGAAGTGAATTTCTGGTGGACAGAGTGCCAACTTTTAAACCACTTAGGTAAGTTGTAATTTGCCCATGAATATTTAAATACTTTTACAGTATTTTACTGTTGAAACATGGCACGGATTGGTTGGTTTTTAAGATTTCCTTTAGATTGCTTTTGTGCTAAAAGTGGTCATGCGTTGATCGGGCTAAGGTTGGGGTCAACTCACTACTCAACTCGAACCTCACCTCTTAGTTGGCGAACCTCCCACACAAATACTAATTGATTGATTAGCTAAAATTGTCTACACCTCACATTCAAGTGGACAGTCGACCATCATACGAGTCCCTAGATCTGACACTTAATAGATTTGCACATCCAAACTCCAGAAGTCAAAAATACACATCACAAATTTGCACACCTAATGACAAATCACAAATCATAAATCTAGATTTACACATCATTCTTATCATTAAAAAAATAAAAAATAAAAAGGATAGGAACACAACCGCAAGGACCTAGCAAAACCCAAAAAACCAATAACCCACACCAACCTTCAAATCTTTAGTATTCTCATTGTTTACTTGTATCATGTACGTAATATTTAGTTACAGCACCACCACCAATTGTGCATTCCCTTAATAGAAAACTATAGGTTCCATCACAACTGCACTTTGGATATGAGTTCATGGAATTTCCATATGGTTCTAATAATCACAAGAACAAAGTGTGGCTCCAAACTTGGTTGGATCCTCTATTTTTTTTTTCTTTTTTCTTTTTCTTTTTTTTCTTTTTTCCTTTTTTTGAGAAGGAAATTGGTTGGATCCTTAAGCTGCAACCCACAATATGAAGATGACACGTGTATTTGTCATGTGCAATGCACATTACTTAACCACACTTTTAAGTAATTGTGCACAATCATTTTAAGTGAGTCATGTGCATCACACATGATGAGGACTCATCTTCCTATTGTAGATTGAAGCCTAAGGCTTCAACCAAGTTCGTAGTTAAACTGTTAACGGATTATGATCCTTGGAGAGCTAGTTGGAGGTCGTTTTGGTCGTGTTAAAGAGAGAGCAAGCTGCGGAACTCAAATATACACAACATCCCAGCAACGCATAATCATTAGCAAAAAAATTGAGGCATTTACAATGTGGAAGCAATGCATACATATTCAGTGTACCAATCATATGATGTTGTGCCGTATGTAGATTCTATAGTCATACTCTACAAAGATGATACTTGGATTTATGCCTCTAACATGAGCATGTAAGGATCTTGACCTCCACTGAACTTCATTAACACGCTTCCAGAACTACTACAGACTCTAATTTGTCAAAATCTGGAGGTATTATTTCGAACCCCGAGCTGTATAGCATTAAAGTCTTGAACATCCACAGCTACATCATCTTTCTCTAGATCATCGGGTCACAAGCCAACCTGGTTTTATTAGAATATCTTGCTTGAAGTTGCGACCTGTGACAGAAGTCGACTCACCCTGACGACGAAAACACTGCACAAGAAAGGATGTAGTTCTTATCATCAATCAAACAGGGATGCACACACTTAACCCTTGAATGTTAAAAGACTTATACTGGATGGTCAGAACTTCTATGAAATTCTAGATTAATGAAGTATGAACTGGTTTACTTATTTCTTTTCTTTTCTGTTTTTTTTCCTGGTTTACTCAATTGTCCATGTATGATGTATGTAAAGAATACTTTGATCAAAAGCCATGAAGACAATGGATGGGGAAAATATTTGATCCCTACAACTAGTAAGTAGTAACTACTAGGATCTAAAGGGATGAAGTGCATTCCTTTCCCTGTGCCCCATCAGCAACCAAATGTTTTGGAAAATAAAGAATTTTGGCAGTGAAATCCTGAAATTCAATGCCCCATACTATTCCAGAAATTCATCCTCATTGAAATATACAAGGTCAATATCACCAACCTTGTAACAGACGATGGTATCATCTGGGTACATTGCAAACAGTTTAGTTCCAAGTCGGGCATGACAGGAATCACAAAGGCTCTCATCATTGATCTGGACATGTCTTGATCTTTCCTCCAATCTTGCTAACCTCGCATCAACGTCTACAGCACGGGACATATTACGCACGATCTGAAATTTTCATTTAGGTACAGATCAAATTAAATACTTTACAACAGGCCTAATTTTGTTTTATTAGTAAGTTTACACACCCAATTGGTTTTGAACCCACAACCTTACTGTCCACCCTTTCTTGAGGGGGAGGAAGTGTGTGCTACAGTAAGTCTGATTTCAAAGAACGTGACTCTAACCTGTCCCACTGATTCGTTAAAACATGTGGGAGCAATTGTCAAACTAAAAAACCAGGGCAGCCATGAACAACATTACTGGTTTTTTTAATATTTTGGGTTTGGTAAGTTCTGTAAAATATGGAATTGGTTCTAGTTTACTGCTTTGCTTCAAAATCAGTTTGCACACGTTTATATGAAAACCTAAAATGCAATTAACACATAGTTCAGCAAACTGAATATGGAGCACAAATACTTTGATCAGGTTTTTATTGATTTAAAACCAGTTTGGATCTTCTCCACAACTTTAAAAATAAAAAAAAGAACCAATTTGACCAAATGTTTAAATCTGACAAACACCCCCTAATGTATAGCAAATGGAGCTGTCAGCCTGTGAACAACAGGAACAAGCACAAGTGTGCACACACACACATAGATGATTGTAAAGGTAGATCATAAACTATGTTGACTTCAGTTATACTAATACCATGGCTTTATAGTAGATCATCTTGCTCCCCTATTAATTTGATCTACTGCAAGGACAGTGGTTTGAGGAACCCAAATAGATCTGGCTTAATGTCACCCATACTGCAATGTAATTCAATGAAGGCCTAAAGCAATGAAGGGGTTTAAAGGGATATGGATAGAATAGGTGAAAAGAACCTTTATCATTTCATGTTGTTACCTAAGGAAGCAACAAGGCAAATCAATGATTGATTAATGTAACTATGATTAGGAGAGCAAATCCACCAAGTGGGTTTTGGACCATATAACCTCACCCTTCACCCACACTTGAGAAAGGAAGAGTTGTTATTTGAGCCAGGGCTCATTAGAAATGTTCAAAGACCAACTAAAAGATAAACCATGCTGTTACATTTATAAAGGAACCATAATAAAGCTTAAAGATCAACTAATACAACTATGATATGGAAAAGAACAAGACTAAATATTCAAAAAGGTCAGAGACATTTGTTACTGTAGTTCATGATCCTATTGTCTCATCACGAGAAATCTCAAATTCAAAATAAATTTACCTGCCCTTGACGATGATGATGAAGGCGAGCTCTAAACATTCTCAATATTGTCTCAGAGGCTAGTTGGAGGGGCATATCTGGAGACAATTTCTGCCATATAGGAAGCAACTTTTTGGTAAGAACATAATAGCTTAAAACTCCCAACCAGACTTCTAAAGCAAACAAACTTCATAATCTGTTTAGATCCCTAGATTTGGCATTGTATTGGACTTTGGATTTGCTACTGGAGATACCAATTCCAAATTGTTTAGATGTCTAATAAGTTTGGAGTTGGCATTGAATTCCAATTCCACACAAAAGGTAAAAGTTTGGTATCCACGACAGTGTATCATGCGACAATCACTGGACATCAAATTCAAATTGTGTATATGGATTCCAATTTCTTAACTATGTATGCAACACTAAACTTTAGATGGCCTTATGCATTTATTCCTTTCATAGTTTACACGTAAGTTTAAAATGTTACATAATTCCATAGCCCTATAGTTGGCCGACAAACAATTCAACCAACAGTTGATAAAACCAATTAAAAAATGAAAATTGGCTATGTCAGACTATCAATAAAAATAAAAACTAAAATCCCAATAGGGCCACATAAGTTAATCTAGAGAATAATAACCATGCAATTCTCCCATTCTTATTTGAGCTTTCCCATCAATTTAGAATAGAGGAATCTGACCTTCAGACTCTAGTACAAAAATTCCATTACTTTGCATGCTGAGCCCATTTTCAACCCTAATTTTTTCTCTTTAGCATGAGCCCTAAACAGTTTTAAAACCACATCTTGTGTTTTTTTTTTTTTTTGATAAGTAAAACCACATCTTCTTGTTAAAACTGAACACCACAGTGTTCAAAGCCTCCCAAAGTCCTTTGACTCCCTTTTGTTCATAAAGCAAATCTGGCTATGATGGCATATTTTTTACTCAGTTTATTAATGAATAGAAACCCGCTTCCTCACCAGGCTCTTATAAGAGAAGGAAGTGCTATTTGGTCTAGAGCTCATTAACCCCAGAACCCACAAGAATGAAGGGCAAGATAGTTTTGTCCAACTCCAGAACTCTTCTACATTAGTAGTGGTGGTAAAAACGGACGGGTCAATTAAGGAGATTACAGAGAATAAGACTCCAAATATAAAAAATGATGGAAAAGAATACATGTGGTCACTAGAATAAAATGATGGAAATATTAATCCCAAAAAAAAAGAAAAAATAATAAAGAATAAAATGATGGAAATGATTTTTTTTTTTGATAAGTAATAAGAATAGTATTAATCAAGAAGAAAGAACGAATAAAGCAAGTATAAGGTGTCCATGATGGTGAACACAAGAAAAAGCAACAAGCAACAACAAAGATTAAAAAAAGCAGCTTAGGGGATAATACTAAGAGAAGAAAGAAACTCAATGATGGAAGAACAAGTCAAAGAGCCCCAGCACCTAGTCCAATCAAACAGAGTACTCTGGCATAGAGCTTGTAACTAAATAATCGATTTCTCTTTAGCCTCAAAAGAGCGCCAATTTCTTTCCATCCAAACAGCCCACATCAATCAACCAGGAACCATGTTCCAAATGTCTGAAGAAAATTTCCCCAACCAAAAACTCCAACAAGACACCAAACAATCCACAGAACCTGGCATGACCCATTGGATCCCAAATACCTGTAACATTCTTACCCACAATGAGTGAGCTACATGACAGTGTAGGAGAAGATGATCCATAGTTTCCTCATTACAGTAACACATACAACACCGATCGCCAACCCAAAAAATTTGGGACTAAGACTTGATTGTTGTTGTAGATAAAAAATTAATGTTTGAAGTAAGAGTTATTAGCAAGTGCCCAGTCACATATAATATAGTTCTCATATTTCAGAACAAGTTATGGACGAAAACAATGGATTTGTACTACTCTATGTGACAAGTTTTTATAAATGATTACACTCTCCAATCTTTCTCAATATGTAAAACCAGATGTGAGAATTTTTTTTTTTTTTTTTTTTATAGGTAAGTTACACACACCCCATTGGGTCTTGAACCAATGACCTCACCCTCCAACCAATTACTGTGGGAGAAGGAAGTGCCAATTGAGCTATAGCTCGTTGGCAAAACCAGAATATAAGCTTTAAAGTCTGTAGAAAGCAAAACAATTCTTAAAGCAAGAAGTGAATAATGGACAAACAGGTCATGTATGCTTGTGACTGAAAGGGGATGTAATACCTCCAAAACTTGCAAAGGATCCAATGATTCTCCATGATTGTGTAGAAGGCGAACAGCAGCCTTAAACATTGGCTCCTTACCGTCTTGTGGATCCAAATACATATCAAGTAACCTGAGTCATCATAAACAAAAGAAAGGAGACAAAGTGCCTTAACAAAATGATACACACTTGTTTTATATACACAAATAAAAAAAATTAGGGAGAAGAGAGAAAAACCAACTGCATATAGGCATCTGGTCTGCCAATCTCTGCACAATACTGTTCAGCTGCTTCACTATCTTCCAGTTTCCTGAAAGACAAGTGTACATTAATCACATATATCCAGCAATTCACTTCTCATTGACAACTTTTAAGATAACATGAAACTCACAAGCTGGCACCTGCTCCTAAACCATTAATGTTTAGGGCTTAAATTCCTTTATATTTTCAAAATTCCACAAACTATACCCAACAAAGAATTTATCTAAACTAATGCTAATTCAAACCACATGTCTCTCTTTTTTTTTTAATTAGTAAGTTATACACACACCAAGTGGGTCTTCCAGCAACAGACACAGCCACAAGCAAATCATCTGCCTACTCTTGGACAAGAGGTACCATTTGAGCATGGACTGGGCATGTTAGGAGACTACTAGATGTTATCTCATGATATACACAATTAAGAACAAAAGAACAAAATTCTTCAGCAGATTTACGCAATATATATACAGATTGAACAGAAACACAGTCGCATCGAATTTAACTCTGAGGTAAAATGCTTAGAAAGCTATTCGCATTCACACACAAAATATTGTAATGGTTTTCTATCCCATATCCTCAAAAATCCCACCACTATTACGACCTGATCAAAGTGACATTAGCTACAATTCTTGAGAAATAAATTTAGAAGTTCTACGCTTTTTTTGTTTTTTTTCCCCCCTCTGTAATGCATCTTGCAAGAACAAGGAAATTGATAGACCATACATCCAGTGCCAAGAGCCTTGTAGCTCAGTATCATAGTAAGCTCTCCTTTATTAGGAGAACCAAAATTTGAATCCCCTCTCCTGAGTTGTAACTATCAAATTATCAAAAAAACAATACACACAGCCATGGAAGCTAGACCACCAGCCAAACAAGCAGAGGTTTCTCCTGATGTCTCCAATCTTAGTAGAACTTTAAAGCATTGGTTAAGGTTTTAGAGAAAAAGATGGGAGGAAGAGATTTGAGATACCATGCACACCAACATGAGGCAGTTCATAAGGGACAACATCTAAAGGTCAATGATCAACATGTCAATTCCACATACCAAATAGAGAAAACAAACGTGATAAACTATCACTAATCCCAAAAGCTTGAGCTGATAGGAAATTGTGAATTAAATCACTTAACTATTATTCTAACACTACACCCCACATATAGGCCCATACTCCCCATTAATAAAGTGGGGCCCAATAAACAGAAGTTTTAATTTTTTAAATGGGAGGAAGAGTGAAGACGACAAAGTTCAAACTTAGGACCACTTGCTCTGAAACTATGAAAAATAAATTTTTTTATACAGGTAAATAAAATTTCATTAAAAACTTTCACTGATCCCGAAAGCTTAAATTGATAGGAAAAGGTATAATCACTTATAAACATTATTTGAGAAAAAATGCATAAGACCCATGTAAAACAACTTTTCTCCTATCCTTCTGTAAATGACGGAAAATTTTTTTCCCCCTGCAGTAATTAAAAAACATCTGCAATTTAAAAAATCCAACAAGACTAAGAATGTAGTACAAGAGAAGCCACTAACTGCTATAATCCAATTAATGAGTTATCTCAGAAGTAACAGCTTCAGCTTAATTACATAATGCTTAGTACCCTAAAACTTATCTCCTGCCATTGGCTCCATATAAGACAGAACAGGATAAATTCTTTTATTGAAATCTACTGAGTGCAGGACACAAGTATTGTGCCCTCAGGTGTCTTACATGCAAATTTTCATATACGAGAAGTGCCTTTTAAAAACAAATCTAAAACAAAATTGAAATGGATAAGTAAAAAATCTGTAGTTAAAATTTGAAACTTACAATGCCAAAATTTGGAGCACTAATGCCTCTTGACCCAGTTTTCTGTAAAGAATTGCCTGTCAAAGTCATGAATAATACTTAGCAATAAGCAAAGACCATTTACCATTTGGCAACAAAAAGTATCAATGCCATTCATGCCTGACCTAACAACAGTTTGAAAGAAATGATGCAAATCATTAGGCAGTAAACGATCTCAATAGTACATAATCAGAAGATTCAGCCAAGTCAATAGGCAAAACCAACAACAAAGTAATTATAAGAGTTCCAATGGACCTTTTCCAACCATAACTCCGATCCTTCAATCAAGTCAAGAACTTCATCTGGATCATACAAGTCTGAAGACGACAAAAATATCTGCAGTCTTTCTCGAAGAGGACTTTCAAAGATCGAGTTCATTCTATTATCAGAAATTACTGTCTCATCTACCCTTCCAATGTCACTGTTTTGATAAGTATTTTCAGTTTCAAAGGCTTCAATTGCTGATTTGGCAAGTGATAGAGCATATAATGTATGGAATTGAGTATCATCACAGTCCTGATCTTCAATCAACCACTGGAGGTACCTGCGAAATTAAAAGAGGTGAAAACAAATTCACGCTCTGAAAGGCACATAAAATAAGAAAGAAACTTCAGAAGCATAGGGGAAAAAAGGGGTTGAGAAAAACATGAGGAACAAAATTTTGTAACAAAAATAAAAGATACCACATAATTGTGTTATGAAAGACCCGTATGATATATAGCTTTGAAATAATCTCACGAATGAGAAAAATAGACTTATAGAAGAGCAAACTGTTCCGTTAGTTATATGAATCCTATATCTCTTATTGTTATAGATAGTCAAACAACACTTCCTGAACGGTAACAAATTTATGGCAAGGACACTTCAGTTCTAAAAAACTATAGTTGTATGACTTATAATTTTAGGTCATACAACTATAGTCTTCAATAATTTAATGTATAGTTCAAGAAAAAGATGTCTTATACCCTTCCTACAACCTTAAAAATATACACCTTTTAAATTGAATTTGACATGAATTTAAGCTGTATCAAGGAATATCCTAGGAGTTCCCATATATAATAATTTAAAAAGAAAAAGAAAAAGAAAAAAAAAAAGAGGAATGTCCTAGGAGCATCGGATATATTTTCTTTTTCTTTTTTGTCATTCAATATATGTTACACACAGATAAGGCTCCCTCTTTTTTCTTTTTCTTTTTTTTTAAATGAAATTTTATTAAAAAAAGAAAAAGGGAAGGTCAAGTACAAAGATGTTAATCAATCCCTTTCCAAATACAATCACAAAGACAAAGAATTGAGTCTACCTCATCAAAGTAACCTGCTACACACTCATGATAGATGAGAAGGGCAATTTGAAGCAGTACTATTTTCTGACTTTCCCTTCATATATCATTTAAGAAGGCATACAACAAATTCTGGACCGGCATATTGGTGCTCTGACACCAGTCCCAGAGTCTATGGATCTTCACAATTCATATAATTTAGCTGCTCTCTTAAGTAGGCTGGATATCATAGCCCCATATCCAACCTACAAGTTTCTTAATGAAAAACACAGCCACAAAAAAAATGGCCTTTTATATTGAAAAATTGAACAACAGTTTTGACAGCAAGGTTTCCCCCCTCCCCTTTTTTTGGATAACGAGTGTAGAAATCCAGACTTGGCCAAGGGCTACCCAACAAGCTTCATTTTTATTTTCTTTACAGTTTTTTTTTTTTTTTATCAGTCTTTACAGTTTTTGTTTCTTTACCAAAAATCAAAATCAAAATAACAAAATAGAAATTGTAAACAATATTAACAAGCATCATTGCATGTTTACAGCAATGGCTAAAGCTTATGGATCTGTAATCGGGCAAATAATAACACACAAAAAAAAAAGGAACAGAAGTAATTAACTTTTTACCAACATAATTCTTATTTTACAAGTATAAATATGATCTATTAGCTTTAGTTCCAAGTGGGAGCTTTGTGGTCTATCTATCATCGTTTTACAAAGCTAAAAAAGTGAACGAATCAAAATGAGAGAGATCCCAAGCAGGTGGAAGATGAGAGGTTGAGCACCCTTTGATATAAATAACTTCATACAATTATACTGCTGCAAAGCTGGGGTGCAGTGTATGTGATGAACCTACCTTTGAAAAATTTCTACCTTTCTTGGATCAATTGCTGGAATAACTTTATCTGTGATAAGTAATGAAATAATATATTAGACTGGTTACAACAAAAACAAAAAGGAAAGGAAAAAATTTACAGAGGCCTGCAGCTAGCAAAATTTAATGAACTCTTTTTCCTTTTTTTCTTTTTGACATGATGATATCTGTACTAATAATTGAAGTGTAAAACAATCTAGGATGACAATTTAAGCATACAGGCTTCATACTCAACTGCTGCTAAAAATTTTAAAAATAAAATTAATCCAAGAAGTGACATAAATCAGAGGGTCGACACTCATCTTGCTACAGCCAAGAAAATAACGAGATAAAAATGCAAACTTTATCTTATTGACTTTTGATAAGATATTGAACTATCATATCAAGTTCCCTATATTTAGTTTGGTGGGTCGCTTGTATAAAAATATTAGCAAAAGTATTGGTCAACAGACTTAAGATGGTGTTAGGGAAGTTAGTATCTAAATATCAGAATACTTTTGTCCAAGGGCAACAGATCTTAGATAGCTAATGAGTGCCTAGACAATAAATTAAGGGACAGGATACCTAGAGTGGTACTCAAATTGGATATAGAGAAGGCTTATGATCATGTGAAATGGAGTTGCTTATTGTGGCTATTAGAACGAAACATTTGAGCAGTTGTTGCTGCATTGCACTATTGCTAGGGAGCTGTGGTCTTTCGCATTTATGGCTTTTGGGGTACTTTCGGTGATGCCAGGCCAGGTCATTGATTTGTTAACCATCTAGAGAGGGGTGTTTAGAAGTCATCATCATAGGGTTGTGAGGTAAGTTACACCCACATTGCATTATGTGGACCATATGGAGAAAGAGGAAACATCAGATCTTTGAGAACAAAGAGAAATCCATGCAAGATATTAAAAGTAGCTTTTTGAGATATTTGTTCAAATATTGTACTTCGATTGGGGGGGTGTCTTGTAGTTCTATTGTTGATTGTTTGAACTTCATGAGTGTCTATTTATAATTCTTTAATGGCGCTCACATTTGAGCATTTCTTCTTCCTAATAAATTATTCTCCTATCCACCACACCCCCCCCCCAAAAAAAAAAAAAAAAAAAAAAAAACAGTTCCCTACATTTAAAAAATAATTATATATTGGTACAAAGTGATGCTTACAAAAATTTTCAGTAAAGGATTTATAAAAAGAAACAAAGAGGAAAACCAGTGTGATGTGAAATAAATTTCCAAACATTGCAAAACACAAAATAGGATGGCATGAACCACCTGTGAATCTGTGATATCCACATGAGAAAACGCAATTATTGGCTAAAAACCCATAGCAGGAGAAAGAAAGATTGGCACCCATTTGAATCAATATACACATGCATACATTCATACGTGTGTGCGTGTGTAATAAATATATAACATCAGAACCAAAGTTCATCATGACATGACCATTCTTATAGGCATGGGGCCCACCTGGGGAAAGTTGATTGGCTCTTTTTTCTGATGTTAAAACTTGAACAGCAAGCACCTGGTTGATATCAGCAACCTAAAAAGAGACATCAGGAAGATCCTGATTAGCCATTGAGTACATCAAGCACATTCATTATTAGACTTCCTTCAAAAGATCACCAAACTTGTATAAGAAATGCACATACCCATCCAAGATGTTGTAGAACCAAATCTTGATCAGAAGATTCCTCAAGAATCTTTGATGCCTCAACTGCAGCAATCTCCTTACTGGAGATACCATTATTACTGGTATTCTGTATGTCATTCTCCAAAGTGGGGTCTTTCCAGAGACCAGTTGAATAATTCCTTGCCAAAACGCGCCAAATAGCAAGAGCTTTTGAGCTAATCCCTTTACTTGCATAGAGGAAGGCAAGCGTCCGTAGGTGACCAGAGTCGTCTAATAAAGTTTCCAACTCCTCCTGCACCGTCCATGCAAGTTGACCGGTCATCCTTCAAGCAAGCTCCAGACAACGGACTCTGTTTTTCAATGCATTGGAATACTAAGATTCCAGTGTACCACCAACCTCACATATTGCATTGTCTTGAGGTCTATAAAATAACTTGATCCAGACCCAACAACTAAACAAAAATGCAATTTTCCAAATCCATAACAATTTTAGATGGATCTGATGGTCAACCCTTCCAGTTCAAAACCCTAATTTCTCTCTCTCTATCTCTCATAATTGTTTGTTTTTAGAACACTAGCATGAACACAGGTTCGAATTCAGGCCACAGGGACCAAGCTGATGAGACCACTGTATAGTTGTCTGATAACAGAATGTCAGTTGACTTAATCTCCCTTCTTCTTTTTTCCCAGTACACTACTGCTTAATTGTTTTGTGTTCTCATTCTTAATCAAATCTTATTAAAAACTTCATTTCGTTTGTTTGATTTACAATATACATCTTAATGGAAAAGCCAGGCATAGCTTGATTAGTGGTTGAAATCTAAAACGGTGTAAGAAAAGCATGGATCTAGAGTGACAAAATTAGTTTTTGTTTGTGATCTTACTGTTCGTTCAGTCACTTCTTCCTAGGATTCTCTTAAGATCTAATAAATGTGAATTTTCTGATTTTACTTTCTTTTTGTTTCTCCTAGAAAAGGTAACCAGAATAACAGAGAACCATTTTTCTTGACAAGTAATTTCAGAGAACTTTTCTCATCCATTTTCCTCAAAATTCTATTTTATTAGAAACCATAATTCAATGTTTCCAACTTCTTAATGCTCGGGTTTTCTAGTTCTTCTTTGGCTCCCCTCAACAATTATTTACACATGAAGAAATCAGTTTTTTTTTTTTTTTTTGAAAGAGGGGGGTGGGGGGGGGGGGGGAATGCAGTTCTGTAACACAAACCGAGTCCATATCATAAGTCCCCTATTAGTCAGGACAAATAATGAATATATTAACTTAAGAAAGCAAAGGATATACAAAATGTATGTATGTGTGTGTGTGCTCAGACAGGTCTGTGTGTCATATGTATATATATTGGTACATACCACGATACAACTGTTTTCTGAAGATGCCAGCTTTTCCATGTCATTAATACGATTTAAAGCTCTATAAAGGTACATTAATAGTGTGTCAACTCCCTCTCTCACTGGCAATGTTAACTCTTTCTCCCGACAAACTTCCAAGTACCTATAGTAAGAGCAATAGAGTTAAACAATGACACCACTACTCAGATCACATGCCACAAAAAAAAAAAAAAAAAAAGTATTAAAACAGTCTGATGAGGGAAAAAAATGTGGATCATTCTTATCTAGAATGCTAGCACAATTTAAATTGAAAACTAGATAATCCAATACCTGATCCTGCACCACCCTCCCCCCTTTACTTTGCCCCATGGCACTGCAGTGGTTAGGGAGAGAGGCATGCTGCAGATATTACACAAGAAAGAAAAGAAAAGAAGAAAAAGAAAAAAAAGACACACCAAGTCAAGAAATGTAAGCACCTGATAATGTTCTTGATTGCTGACTCCAATAAATCAGCTCTACTTGGTGGATTCAAAAGAAAATCTTCATCTATTAAAGTTTCTACACCTGCTTTTCTCAGGAAGGTAGCTCTTTGGATAGCCAACAACCCATCATCTACAACATCTTCAACAGGTTTAGGGGGTGGATGCAAACCCCAATATCGGTTTCTAGGAACCTGAAAGTATGGTATCATCAATTATTAGGCAGATATTGTATTTTTTTTATTTTACATTTTTGGTTTTTTTGAGTGAGTTCATTGTTAGAATAATCAATGGTACGAGGTAGAAGCAATCTTTGACAACAGAGTTCGTACGAGCAAAACAACCATAGACATTAGAAAAGATGTATACCAGCAGTGACCAGCGATTTGGATCTCGCATTATAAATGGAAATATTTCAGAAGGCTGCATTGTCTCTGACTGCAAAAAGTGATTTACTGCTTCCTCAAAATGCAGGTCAAACAGTAATAGAAACCCCACTTGAGCATGAACAAAGGAGAGCATGTCCTTTGACAATTCACCATCACACTCAAGCTCCTCCACCAAGGCAATGGCTTCTTTAAAGTTCTTCTTTCTCAAAACATCTTTAATTTGTTCTTCAGAAGGTAATTTACGATAGCAAATAACCTAGTAACCATTTAACATGAAACAGGAGAATTTATCAAGACCCCTCAAGAACAGAACTAAAAAAAAAAAAGCTATTGGTTAAGGCATAATGTGAATATCTAAATACAATACAACTTGTAACCTTTACATAACAAAATAGACCATCAATTGTAAAAATGGGTGAAGCCCCATCAAGCTCGTTTCACATACCTTGTTGGGTGTTGCAACAGCAACAAGTTTCCCACTCCCAACTTCCTCATCAGCAACAATGCAAGCTCCAACTCCTTCCCCACCAAAACTTATCGATTGAATACAACTACCCGACTTCTTATGATACACCTCCATCTTCCCATCCCTCACAACAACCACATAGGAAGACATCTCCCCAATAGAATCCGGTCCGCCTCGCCTGAACACCAAGCTCCCACCAACTGGCCGGCCGTGTTCATCAACAAGAACACCCACATTGTCCACTAACAGTAACACATTCCACTCTTTCCACAACAATTTGAGCCGCGGCGGGGTAGACATATCCGGCAACGTAAATATAATCCCGCTTTGTCCCGTAACGCACGAAAACAAACTATAACCGTTAACCGTACCAACAACTATGGAATCGTCAAGCCACACAAGCGTGATAACCCCATCGATACATTGAATTTCTTTCAAAACCACAAGAGAACCGTATGCGCCATTAACGTCAACGTCGGTTTTGTTCACTCTATTGCCTAAAACGAGCTCTACAAGTATCAATCTTTTACCAATCACAACTGCGAAAACGAAATGACCTAAATTATTAGCTTCACTTTGTTGCTGCTGCTGCTGTTGTTGTTGTTCGGATTCTTTGATTTTCAAACCGTTTGATCTGATTCCACCACTCAACCTCTGTAAAAGCCGTTGACTCGCGCTCGCGTACTCCAAAGAAGAAGAAGAAGAAGAAGAAGAAGAAGCGGTGCTGTCGATGAAATCCAAACTCTCGGTTTGATTACCAGCGCTACGAAATCGCCTGGTGATCGCGGAGACTCCTTTGAAGAAAGCGAGCTTCTTGGCGGGCTGTGACAGAAACGAATCGAGCAAGAACAGAGATCCATCGGAAAGAACGAGAAGCTTTGCGATCTCGGGGAGGACGATAATGCGATCGATCGGGGAACCGTCGGCGACCGTAATGGCTTGCAAAAAGGAGGTGGTTTTGGGAGAGGATTGGAGGAGAATTAGGGTTCCGGCGAGAGTTCCGATGTAGATGAGGGTTTGGGAATCGGAGACGGTGGAGATGGCGAGGGATCGGGTCGGGGATTGTGAGTGGGTAGAGAGGTCAAATTGGGTGAGTGGTTCGAGGACGGTTCGAGCCCTGGGTTCGGGCTCGGGCTTCGCCATGAGGTCCGTTCGAGTTCGAAAGTCTCAATTTTGAAAAGAAAGAAACAAAAATTGAAATTTTGCTGCTCTTTCAGTCAATCTCAGAGCGCTCTCTGTCTCCAACTAACGAGATCCGCTAACTAATGGATTCGGGTATGGTTCGGTTTTTTCCCCCAAAACATCATTCCCTCTCCTGGTAGGGAAAAGGTGAGAAGATAGAAATGTTGTTTGTATAAGATTACTATTACGTACCTTTATATATATATATATATATATATATATATATATATATATATATATTTTTTTTTTTTTTTTTTTTTTTTTTTTTTTTTTTTGAGGGCATTATGTACCTTTATATTAAATACAAAATTTTCTTTAAAAAAATACAAATTATAATTATTATAATAAAATATAATAATAAATAAAAGGACACAGCATTGGTGGTTGGGTGTATAACAAAAAAAAAAGTGTGGGTGCATCCAAAATAAATTAATTAAAAATAAAAAAGAGTTGTAACGTATAAAGGGCTTAAAATACTTGTGAAGTAAGGGTAGTTAAGTAATTTGCCTAAAACTCTCATTCTCCTCCCTATTTTCTCACTAATTTGTAGAGATTACATTTTGGTGGGTTTAGGCGGAAAATAGAAGGATCCTATCACTTTTCTCTCCCCTTCCTCTCATAACCATTTTCTCTCTTCGAATATTATAAATTAATAAATATATATATATATATATATATATATATATATATATATATATATATATATATATATATATTTGTTTTCACCTACACAAAATATTTTCAAAGTCAACCTATGTTCACAAGCTAGGCCAACTCCTCATCCCCATCCAAATTCATGAGCTTGGCTACACCCCCATAAAGAATGGCTTTGACTATATATGGATTAATCCAGTTTGGCCAAAACTTCTCTCTAAGATCAAAAACTACAGTCTACAACTATTTGAGAACCAAATCCCTAACCTTAAGATCTCACAACTACACCCTCTTATTGAACGATCTTGCCATAAGTCGTTCATATTCTTGAAAGTGATAGAGTGCTTGAGTCATTTCTCATTAGTAAGTAATAGCTACTCATCATGACAACCCCTCATCCATTTTTATTATGGGATATGGGACTCCAAGAGCACTCTTGAATAATTTACCTCTATCTTAACCAATGTAGTTAAAGGTGCTCCAGCCGTTTGCCTATGCCCTAAGGCGAGGCAAGGCGCCAGAAAAGCTCCTCAAAGGCATTGAGGCAAGGCACCTTTCGTGAGGTGCTCACCTCTAAAGCCTAGGCACTCACCTAGGCATAATTTGTTAGGCAAGAGGTGAGCACTTCAGTAAATTTGGTCATTTTAAAGCCACCAATGACATGTTTTGTAAATTTAAAGGGGTGCAATGTTGGTTTTAAACTTGTTATCCTTAGTGGGGATGAACTGTCACGCATTAGTTCAAATAAATTAATAAAACAATAAGCATAAAATAAAAGATTCAAAAAGAAATTTCGAGAACCACTCTTCTTCAACAACTTTCAGAGCAAAGCATTGGTCTTTCTTCTTCTTCTTCTAGGGTTTAGAAGAGAGGGTCCACTAAGAGTGGGCCAATGGCTGCTGACAGTCAGCCAACATCGGGTAATTTTTTCCTATTCTTTTATTTTATTTTATTTTTTTACACTGTCTTGGTGCCTCCAACAACTCTTTCCTCTCTATTTCTTCTCTGCTTTTTTTTTTCCTTTATTCTTCTCTATTGGACTCTCTGTCTCCAGTAACTCTCTCCTCTCTACTTTTTCTCAACTTTTTTTTCCTTAACCCTTCTCTCTTGGACTCTGACCGTCTCCAGCAACTCTCTCCTCTTTGTTTTTTCTCTACTTTTTTTTTCCTTACCCTTCTGTCTTGGACTCTGACTATCTCCAACAACTCTTCCTTCTCTATTTTTTTTCCCTTTACCCTTCTCTCTCAGACTTTGACTATCTCGCAACAACTCTCTCGTATCTTTCTCTATTTTCTTTTCCTGTATTTTTCCCTTTTCTGAAACTCATTACTTCACCCAATTTCTAGAGCTTAAACCATAGTAAATGATACATAGCTAGCTTAATGTAGAATCCTATTAAATGTATTCTATTGAGTTTTTTTTTTTTTTTTTTTAATATGTAGAGTGGCTTCAGATAATGGGAAGAGAAAAGATCCGGGATGGAAATATAATTATTTAGCTAATGTTTAAGACAAAAATTCAGTGACTTGCCTCTTTTGTAATAAAGTCACAAAGGGAGGGATACATAAAGTAAAGCAGCATCAAGTGGGGAATTCTAAAATACTACAGAGTGTTTAAAATGTCCTGATCATGTTAGAAAAGAGCTTGCGCATTATATGGCAAAGAAGAAGACTAAGAAGGAGAACTATGACAAGATGCTTGATTTTGATGATATAGATAATATGATTGAAATTGAGGATGTAGATGATAATGAGGTAGAGGAAGTAGAAGTTATCCAAAAAGGTAAAAATCATACTCTAATTAGACGTGGCAAAATAGGCTGTTTGGTTCGGGTCAACTAGGTTTGCAAGTCAAAACGAGTCATTTTTAAATGGGTTGCGGGTCACAGGTCGGGTTGGGTTGACCCGTATTTTTCAAACAAACTTTTTTTTTTTTTCAATTACAAAACAAATCAATGACAATCTGTTTAGAAAGAATGAATAAAATCAATTAAGGAAATGAATTACACTTAATGCCACTTATTAATATCCTTTCAATGTTGATAGTTTTGAGCATGATAAAAATGATTTATAATCATAAATTCATGATGGAAAAAGTCTTCAATGTTAATAGTTCACTATCAAAATGCATATAATTATAAGTTTACAATTTCAAAAGGAGATAAATCTTAAAACAAACAAAACAAGTAAGCCAGCAAACCATCTTAATCAGTTTTACTAATGATGCAAAAGTAAATAAAGCAAGCTAATCTAAATATCGGCTATACAATTCATTGTCTTACACCAGTATATAGAAAAGCCACACAGTAGTAGCTAGCAAGACCAGCTTAATCAGCTTTAAAGACCACTAAAACAGAATGGGTGTTAGAAGGGGAATCCTACTAGTAAGCCAGAATTTGCTTCTGCATTCAAACTCCTTTATCAGAGAAGTATTTGCATACTTAGGTCACAGGACACCACTTCACATGAGGACAATACTTCTATACATACTAGTGCCACCAGAGAGAGTGCCAATGAATCAAGAAAGAAAGAAACATGTGTAACCATTATATATGAATCATGACCTATCCTTATCAATAAGTCTAGCACCGGTACAAAAAGTTCAGATTCTTGCTCTGTAAAAACTGTAATACATAATTAGCATGGAAAATCAAGATATTTAAAATAAATGTTTGATTTTTTTGTAGAAAGGTAAGTAATTCACAAACATGATAGCAAACTTGTAAACTTGTAAAATGTATGTTTTAAGTTTACATCACTAATAATATCATTCCCACAAAAAAAAAAAAAAAAAAAAAAACCTACATGTCATGGACCATATCAAGTTATTGGCCTTCTTAAGTGCACATGTTCCTGTTGCATTTAAAATAATAGTAAAGTTAGATTACTTAGAAAGATAAACTAAACAAAAAAAGATTTAAAAATTAAGTAAAAAAGAATAAGTAAATATTTTATAAGAATTACATCTCAATCTTAATCTACTCAACGTTGGTAGCAGATTCAGCACTACAAATATTCATACTCGCAAATTGTAGCTCAAGTTGGCCAATTTCATCAGCATCTTCATTTACAATACAATATTTTAATATAACTTAAGGTACCATGAAAGCAAATCAATAAAGAATTAAAATCGTATAATTATGATTATAAATAAATTAAATTACCTTCAAATCCATATAGCCAACTTTTAATATACAACGTAACTTCCACGTTCTCAGGTAAAAGACGTGATCAATACAGAGTAAGAATTTTTTTTCCAGTGCTAAAACTTGATTAAGAAGCAATTGTGGTTATCGAAATGCTCATGAGATCCTGTGCCATTAAAGAGAGCTCTATAAACTAATTATAATTCTCTTTTCACTAAGAGAGAACTTCTAACTTTGAATTTTTCTTCTTGCTAAGTCTAGACTCTTCTAAATACAAGTCCAATTGAGATTTTTTTTGTTTTGGCACTATGAACCACTTTTATAATGCTCAAATTCTTAATCATTAAAAAAAATTGCAATGAAAAATAATATCACACAACATTACAATTTTTATTATTAAAAAAACATAACACAACATATACTAAACAAAATGCAATTCACTTACATCATCTTCCATATCTTCATCATCATCAAGATCATCCACAATACCGCTAGTATGACTAGAACTCCCAACACAAGATGATACAATTGTAGTGGCCATAGGCTTAGGGCATTCATATTCTGAAAAAAGCTTATACAATGTTGTTTGAATGCTCTCCACCTTCATTTCAACAATGTGTTCAATTGGCTCTATTTCTTGAAAGTAGAGTCCACATAATCCAACTTATACCTTGGATTAAGAACAATGGCACAAGCTAACACCACATTATAACAATCTCAATATTTGTCAAATTTACCTTTCATTTGTTCTGCCATATTACTGATAAATGAATTTTGGCTCTCAATTTCTTCAAGTAAGAGCAATTCAATTTGAGACCCTCCTTGAAAATATAGATTTGTTGTAGGGTCAGTTCTAGAAAATAGAGTTGTAATGTCATTGAAAGGTTTCAAAAACCAAGTTATCCTTTCAACTCTATTCCATTCATCCCTTGATGGACAATGCTTGAAATTAGCATCGTCCTCTACTAAATCAACACAGAACGATATCTTGTAGCACTGTCAATCATGTCATATGTTGCATTCCATTTTGTAAACACATCTAAATGTAAACCCTTTGTTCTCTTCATACCAACTATCTTGGCACATTCATCAAATCTACACATTCTACTATTTGATCCTTTAAGATATTTCATAGTTTTTTGGATCTTAATCGCTAAGTCATCTATTACTTTTAATCATTCTTGAACAATAAGATTCAATATATGAGCACCACAACGCACATGGAAAAAGATACCATCATATAACAATAAACCCCCCTCATTAAGCTTTGTCTTTATGAAATTTTGGCAATTATCATTATCAAATGCATTATCTAAAGTAATGAAAAATATTTTATTCTCAATACCCTATTCTTTCAAGAAATTTAAAATTTTCTTCGATAAAAGAATTCCCGTGTATGGAGGTGGCATATGACAAAAATTCAAGATGATGTTTTTAAATTCCTAATTCTCATCCACATAATGCATCGTAAGACAAATATATCCCTCACTTGTAACAGAGGTCCATAAATCCAAAGTCAAACATATTTTATCATGAATTGATTTCAACTTATTTTTAACGTCATCCTTCTCTTTCTTATAAAGTTTTAGAACATTAACTTTTGAAGTATTCCTAGAAATATGTTTAACATCTGAATTTAAATAGTTGAAAACTTTTCTAATGCCCTCATACTCAACAAAGCTAAATGCTAAATTATGTTTAATAATAGCCTCCGCTAACATCTCATGAAACTCTTCTTGAGTTATTTTGTTTTATAACACCCTACCCTCTTCTTCACCATATTATTTTACTTCATTTCGTTTTAAGCATTTGAGAAGATGGCGATGCAAGTTTGATGTTCCATTATGACTATTCGCCAAAAAAAAATTCTCACACCATTGACAAATAGCCTTACTTAACCCTTCTTCATCAATAGGCAATTTCACAAATTCAGTCAAAACTGAAAAAGTGTGTTATTTTTCCTTTTTTTTTCCCCCTAAAACTCTTTTTGGTTTCTTAACCTTTGATTTTAAATTAACTCTTAAAAATGGTGAAGGATTAGTAGAAGTATCCATGATTGTAGCATCATCATCACTTTCTAAATTTACAGTCGAAGAAGTCGATGTACTCTAATTATCAAAACAATGTATATAATTGAAATTCTAGTCTATTTAAAACATCTAAAGAAACTGTGAACATAAGACATTCATCCAAATGACAATGAGTTAATGACATTTTCAATTTTTTCAACAATCAAACACACAAACAATTAAATATAATGTTAGCAGAGCAGTATACTATATTACTATTACTAAATCATAATATTAAAAAATCAATTCAAAAACTAAAAACATTTAGGGATTTAAGAGAATGATGAAAAGGATTTAACTTACCTTCACCCTCATTAATGATTTGTGGTTGTACTCCTCTTAAATGGGTCAGCAGGAGGCGAGATCTAGGCTGTGTGGCTTGTGGGTGGTGAGAGATAGAGAAGTGAGAAGTAGAGCAGTGGAGTGTGGAGCATATATGCCGAGAAAGAGGAAGATTGGTTTAAAGAATTAAGGACTGAAAGAACTAAGAAGAGAAGATAAAAGAAAAGAGTAGAGGCACAGTTGCATAGAGAGAAAAAAGTAGAGGTGGAGAAAAGCTGAAAGAGTAGAGGCGCAAGCTTTGTGTGAAATTGAAAAAGTGTGAAATGTGTGAAAGTGTGAAAAGAAGGGTAGAGGCGCAAGAGTAGAGGAACTGAGGAAGCTTTGGCCTTTGTGATTTGTCATGTTTCACATTTGTGCCTTTGGACTACAACTAGTCAGCTAGTCAAATTGAATGAGATTTTTTCTTTTCTTTTCTTTTTTTTAATGGTTGTCTTGTCTTGTCTTATACTCTCATGTCTGTGAAGCTCTTATTGGTTGTGAAGCTCAAATAGTCAAATTGAATGTGAAGCTCGTAGTGATTGTCTTGTCTTGTCTGTTGTCTCATATGAAGTGTGAATATCTATAATCTATTAACTATTGGTTATGGTGCTTTGTGCTTTATGCACCTAGTATTAGGACATAGTCTAAATTTTTTTTTTAGCAATTTTTTTTAACTGGTCAAGTCGGGTTGACTCGCAAAAAAATCGGGTCAGGTCACGGGTCAATTTGTTTTTGCTTCAATTCAAAAAATTCAAGTTTGGATAAGGTATTTTTCAGGTCGGGAAATTTTAACTTGTTTTGCCATGTCTAACTCTAATAGGAGAGGAATTGGCAATAGCATCCGAATGAAAACTGCGAAATTAATGTCAAAGTCTAAAAAATTGAAAGGTCTCATGGATTCTTTTGTGGCATTAAAGCCAAAAAAGTGGTTGTAAGATGAAGCAAACTAACATCTATAATAAATTTGACAAAGATAAAAGAGCATAAGCTTGTTAGTATATTGGCTGGCTATTTTATATAGCCAGTATACCATTCAATGTTGCTTGCTTAGATGAATTTAAATGGACAATTAAAACTATTGGGCAGTTTAATCCAAATATGAAGCCTCCTAGTTACCAATGAGTTAAGAGTTTCAATTAACAAAAAGGAGGTGACTTACACAAATGTGTTTTTGAGTGGTCACAAGGAATCTTGGAGGAAACATGGTTGTTCTATTATGTCTGATGAGTGGACTAGTAGAACCAATAGGACCTTGATGAACTTTTTGGTGAATTGCCCATCTGGAACCATGTTTGTGAAATCAGTTGATGCATCATCTTTTATGAAAACAGGGGAAAAAACTTTCGAATTACTTGATGCATTTGTAGATTAGATTGGGGAGGCTAATGTAGTCCAAGTAGTATCAGATAATGGATTTAATTATGTGTTTGTTGGGAAGTTGTTGGAAGCAAAATGGCTAAATTGTATTGGACTTCATGTGCTGCACATTGCATTGACCTTATATTGAAGGACATTGAAAAAATTCCTAGAATTGCAAAAACTTTGGAAAGAGCCATTCAATTAACTAGATATATCTACAACCATAGGGGTGTGTTAAATATGACGAGAGAATGCACAAACCAAAGAAAGATAGTTAGGGTGGGAAAACTAGGTTTTGTACTTCACATCTTACAATAAAATTCATTTATAAGCAAAAACATAACCTAAGGGTTATGTTTACTTCTGAGGAGTGGGTTCGTAGTAGATGGGCAAAGGAAGCAAATGCTAGACGAGTATAAGTGATTTTGATGCCTTCTTTTTGGAATACTATAGTTTACATTCTTAAAGTTATGGGCCCTCTTGTTCGAGTTCTTCACCTTGTTGATAATGAGAGAAAACTAGCTATGGGTTACATATATGAGGCAATGGATAGGGCCAAAGAAGCTATTATAAAAGTTTTTAATGAGAATGAAGAAAGGTATTCAAATATTTTTTAAATCATTGATGAGAGATGGGAATGTCAACTACATTGGCCTTTGCTTGCAGCGGGTCATTTCTTGAATCTAGAGTATTTCTATTTCAATCTTAAGATAGAGAAAAATGAAGAATTGTATGCTTGTATAGAAAATCTAGATCCAAGAACTGAAATTCAAGACAAGATCATGCTTGAGCTATCCATGTATAAGAAAACTGAAGGACTCTTTGGCAATCCATTGGTGGAAAGATCAAGAAAGAAAAGGGCTTTGAGTAAGAAAGCATTCATATCTAACTTAAAATGACTAGAACAATGACACTTTTTACAAATAAAAAATCTAACTTCTATGTATATCATATATCATTACTCATACTTATTTTTTTAAGATAGCTGAATGGTGGAGTCTGAATGGGAGCTCAACTCCCAATTTGCAACCATTAGCTATGAAAATCTTGACCTTGACTGGTAGTGAATGTGGTTGTGAGTGTAATTGGAGTGTGTTTGAATAGGTGAGTTTTTAAGTATGATAAATAGATTTTATCCTTTGATGAGCTACTTTATTTCACAGAAAATTTTAATAGTTTAATTATTCACTAATAGTCTAATACTTAGTTTTCATAAATGCTTGTAGATTCACACAAAAAGAAGGAATAGACTTGCACAAAAACGACTAAATGATTTAGTCTTTGTGAAGTATAATCAAAAGATGAAGGCACGATATGATAAGCGTGATGTTATTGATCCCATCTCCTTAGATGTATAAATGAAAGTAATGAATGGTTGTTGGGGGAAATGGGCGCTCAATCATCTATGACTGTTGAAAATGAGTTGGTTTTTGATGATGACGATAATGGTTTGACATGGGGTGTAGTGGCAAGAGCTGCCGATGTTGGAGAACCAAGGAAGAAAATAGATTCCAAACAAAATCAAAGGCAAGCTCAAAGGCCTCAACATCACAACCAAATATTGAAGAGGAATATGTTGATTTTGATGAGACCGAGGAAGAGAACGTTGATGGTTATAAATTTGGTTCAAGTGGCTTTGAAAGTGATGGAAACTTGAGTGAAGAGTCTAATGATGACATTTGGATTAAAACTAACAACCACATTCAAGCTATTAGCCTTTTAGAATGTTCAATCTTCAAATGTTTTTGTTTTGTCATGGATAGTCATAAAGTTCAATGTTTTGTTTAGGAGTTTTCTTCTTTCTAATATGAAGTTATGAACAATATTTTGGTTTAATATTCATATATAGTTGATATTTGTATGGAGACTAATTTTTTAATGGTGATTTATGCTTAATATTCAGACCTAGTTGATATTTGATTATTATTCAGACTTAATTGATATTTGGATGGAGACTAATTTTTTAGTTAAGATTCAAACCCCAAAATTGGTTTTATAGACTAGCTCCTATCCATTGGGAATGGAGTCAAATTTGTTTATATAATATTCTTATACATCAAATACCTTAGATTGGAACCTTATATATAAAATAACTATATTTAGAATTTGGTGCCTCGCTACACTCGGGCTAACGCCTTTTTGGTGCCTTGTTGCCTCGAGCGATACAAGGTCTTGGCGCCTTAAGGGCGTCTTTCGCCTTTGACTACCTTGATCTTAACAAGTAGAATCGCTTATGTACCATAGGTTAAAGAATAATGTGTTCCCATGTAGAAGATTTGATCAATGTCCTATAACCCTATAAAGTAAACAGTAGTTTCTTAGCTAATTTCCTTTGGCCTTTAATCATTTTCTCCAAGATGACCTTGATATTGTTATTTGTTGCTTCTATTGCTCCATTGGTTTAAGGTTTGTAAGGAAAAAAACTTATGATGATTTTGAATGTCTAAAATAACCCTTTGAACATCAAGTGCATGGCATTATTAGTAATTGTATTGTGCAAAATCCTAAACCAACAAAGATATTACTTCAATAAATTAAGCCACATGCTTAGCTTTCAATGTCAAATAAAGACACCGCCTTTACCCACTTGGTAAAGTAGTTTATAATCACTAAGATATAATAATGTTCATTAGAAGCCTTAGGGCAATCCTCCCTATGATGTCAATACCCCAAACCAAGCAAGGACATGGAGATGCCATATTGTACAACTCCTTAATGGGGAGATGATTGAGATTAGGGGTGTCAATTTGGGTTAGCATATCAGGTTAGTGTCGTGTTAAGGTAGGGGTATTCAACTAAATGACTCAATCCTAACTTGACCCATTTAATAATCGTGTCATGATTCTTCAATCCTAACCCGACCTGTTAATAAAGCAGGTTGACCTGACCCAACCCATTTGACACACTTAATAATCGAGTCATGTTGGGTTGACACAAATATAACATAATCCATTTCAACCTGCATAATATTAAATATAACATCCATCTAGAAATAATTTTTTTACATCCCGAAGGTAACACTTCAATTCTTCAACCCACATTCTTGTAATTTTTAAAAGCAATACCCATTAGATCTAGTTTATAAACTGTCTCAATAAACCCACTTGCAAGATATGTAGACGGTATCCAACACTAATACAAAAAAAAAAAAAAAAAAAAAAAAAAACATTGCACAAGTCAAAAGCTACAACCATGGCCTTAATCAACAATTAATATATCTCATATATTAATAACGGCACATGGGTTCAAACAAAGTTTATAGAACAAAAGTATTATGCAAAAAAAATAAACACATTAGAGAGAGAGAGCAATAACCGGTTTCAAACTTTGATTTTGAGAATTGGGCGTGAAACTCTAAGATAATAGAGTGAGTAGTACATTAAAATTAAAAAAGAAGAAGATATTTATAAGAAAGTTTAGAGATTTAGGGTTTGTAAAGTTTCAATTTCCAATTATATCCCTTATAAGTTTTTGTAATTACTCACTTTTCTTTTTAAATTTAAAATATATGTTGGATATAAAATGTATTTGACAAATCTAAAATAAAGTAAATATTTATTTGTTATAAAAATTAAACGGGTTATATTAAGTAGGTCATTTTGAATTGACACAAATAAATTGACGTATCAAACATGTCTATTATGGGTTACGTGGATTAACCCGTTTATGACACGTTTTGGGTTGACCCGTTTATGATTCAAACCTATTAAGGTCCAACCTTAACTCGAAAAAACCCATGTTGGGTTTGTGTTGTATTTACGGGTTGGGTCGAGTATTGATAGCCCTAATTGAGATTCACATGAACTTGACACTTATCTCATCTACTTGCATAAATTTCTTAATATGTGTTTGCTGTTAAAAAATTTCACTGAACACTCTTAAAATGACATCGTTTCGCAATTTTAAGAATAAAAATGAATTTATTCAATGGAATAAAATGTCAAATTTTAAAATTTAACAAGCTAAAATGACAATTACTCGAAGTATATGGACTGAAAAAAAAAAAAAAATGATTAACCCAACCAGTGATTCGTGGAACTGGGTTTTTGCCTTAGCCCGGCCCGAATCTATAAATCGGGGAGTATCTGGGCTGGTGGGCCGCTAGGGTTTAGTAGTATTCGCTGACCAAAAACCCTATAGAGAGAAACACACACAATCTTCTTCTTCTGAAATTCGAATCAGCTGCTCCCATGGCCGGAGAAGAAACAGAGCAAAAGCACACCACGACGACGACGGTCGTGGATGAAACAAAGAAGAAGAAGCGGAAGAGAAATAGGCCTAACAAGAATTCATCTGAGGAGGTTGAGCTGCCTCAAAACCATGAAGAAGAAGAAGAAGCTAATAAAGTCGAGGAGGAGAATGAAATGAAGAAACAGAAGAAGAAGAAGAATAAGAAGGATAAGAAGGAGAAGAAGATGAAGATTGAAGAAGAGAAGGAAGAGGAAGAGGAAGAGGAAGAGGAAGAGAGAGAGAATGGTGAGGAATCAAAGGAGGAGGAGAAGAAGAAGAAGGTGAAGAGTAGTGGTGGTGGGATTATGAGCTCTGAGTCATTTGAATCTCTGGGTCTCTCTGAACCCACTCGCAATGCTATTAAGGATATAGGATTTCAACATATGACTCAGGTTTCTTTTGCTTTCTCTCACTATGTTTTATTTCTTATAATTTTTGTTTCCTCTGTTTCAATTGAAGCTTAACTATCATTATTTAACAACATTTGACTATTAACAACTTGCTGTGAAAAGTCTCTAGCAATGGAAATTCTCTCACTTTGTATAGAGCTAGAGAACGAATTTCATGCATAATTGTTTCATGGGTCATTATGTTATGTCTTGTGTGTTAATCAAATATAGTGTCTTTATTCTACTTTCTTGTTGTAAGTTTATGTTTGAGGAAGAATGCTTATGCTTACCACTATTTTTTACTTCTCTTTCTTCAAAAATGCAATGCAGATTCAAGCTAGAGCAATTCCGCCACTCTTGCTTGGTAAAGATGTTCTTGGAGCTGCAAGGACAGGTTCTGGGAAAACTCTTGCTTTTCTAATACCTGCTGTCGAGTTGTTACATCACATCCGTTTTGCTCCTCGTAATGGAACCGGAGTCATCATTATTTGCCCAACAAGGGAGCTAGCAATACAAACCCATGCTGTGGCAAAAGACCTTCTTAAGTACCATTCCCAAACTCTTGGTTTGGTTATTGGTGGTTCAGCTAGAAGAACGGAAGCTGAGCGTATTGTCAAGGGAGTGAATTTATTAGTTGCAACCCCTGGTCGACTGCTTGACCACCTTCAAAATACCAAGGGATTCATGTATAAAAGCTTGAAGGTATTGCACACTCAATTCTTTAACATTATTGACGTTGTTGTTAATATTTTTCTATGTATTATGCGCTATTAGCTGTTTAGGAGAATGTTGCTGTGGGTGACTTTCTCCTCAGAACTTGTTTTGTAACTTCAAACTTTTAACAGTATTGCTGTTGTAGCCCGCCAGGGTGCATCCTAGTAGTTGGACGCTTGGGATGAGTTGTAGACCTAGACATCCTGGGTTTGATCCTCTACTAGTAGTTCCCTGGATTACATGATACACAGTTCTGATTGATGGTGGTTTACTCCTAGGAGTGGGTCCAAAGGGCACTACTTGGTGAGTTTCCATGTCATCCAAAAAAAAAAAAAACAGCATTGCTGTTATCAATTCTAATGTTGTCCTCAAATCATACCATGATATCCATTTTGGTAACTTCAAATGTTTACAGCACTTCTTCAAGAATATTTACCAAACTAATCAAAGCATTTTGAATGTACACGGATGCTTCTACAAATCATATATCAAACAATATTATAGCAAAAATGCCACAGCTGCTTTATACAGCATTTCTTTCAAGCAGCTTTCACAAAGCTACAACATTATGAAACTAGCCCTTCTTGGATTGCATTATGTGCCTACAACCTACCAACAAAGAAGAGATGATATGGATAGATACTGTTTAAGAATTTGATATTTGCTTAATAAATATGTACTATTTCTCAGTATTGCATATGAGTGATGGCAACGGTCCGTTTTTGAGTGGATTTCGAGATGAATTTTGACTAGTTTCTTGCTTAGGTTTGAGTTCACTCCTGTGTTTGATTACATTTGCCTCTAATAAATCTGGGGTGTGATTTATTCATTAGATAGAGTCTTTACCTTGTAATGCATGTTTAATTAATTTCTTTGGAATGAGGCACATTAATTATTTTATAAATTATGAGCATCAATATAGTTGAATTCCATTTGTTTCCTTGGGCGAAGTTTTCTTTGAGACTAGGGATGGGAATGGGAAGAATTTCAGTTCACAAAAGGCTAATATAATTGTAACCCCAAGGGTAGCACAATTGGCTAGGGACCATGCCTCATGAAGCAGAGATCACTAGGTTGAACTTCCCCTTCCATGGGGCCAAAATTTACTTAACAAAAAAAATATTTTGTTCTCTTGTGCTTCTTTTTGATAATTTGATAGTTGGAGGAGGGGGATTTGAACCCTAGATGTTAGGTGATGTCACCAATTGAGTTACAAGGCTCTTGGGTTTTTTTTTTTTGGTGGATAATTCAATAGTAGGGGGGTGGGAGATTTGAACCTCAAATGTCTCTATTGGAAACACTAGGGGATGCCAATCAATTGGATTATAAGGCTCTTGGCATTCTGTTGTCGTACATTGAGTCATCATACTGTTTAAATCCCTAACGTGTACTGACTTGATTGATTGTAAATTCCACAAAGGTGACATTAATTGTAGCCAATATATTGCTTGTTTACTCATCCTTATTAAAAAAGAAAAGAAAAGCTGGTTTGTTCATCCTTAGTCTCTAGAGATTATACACAATAGTCAATGCATGATCCCTATCTTAGTAGGTTTTCTGTTGTGGCCAATTTGTTTAATTTTTAATTTTGTTTTTAAAAAAATGTATTCACATCATTTGTGCCATTTTGATTCTATTAACCACTTAAAAAATTGTCTTGACCCAAAAAAACAGACCAGTAAAAGATTTGCAAGGGGCCTCAATTTTAAGTTGTTATGTGAAGATATCTTGAATAATGTTATTTTTTCTTAAGTTAAAGCTAGTTATACCATGCAATTTCTCTATTCACGTTCTAATTATTGTTTTCTTTTTAAAATTGAACTTGCAGTGTCTAATGATTGATGAAGCTGACAGGATACTAGAATCAAACTTTGAGGAAGAAATGAAGCAGATTATTAAGCTGCTACCAAAGGTAATCTATATGGTAATTATGTTTGTTTGTTTGTTTGTTTTTTTTTTCTCCTTTTAATAAAGAGATTTAAGGCAGTTATCATATGGAAGTAAACATGTAATGAAAGTTTAATGCTGTGTCAAACTTTCACCAAATGTAACCATAGAACCAGGTTGTGTTTGGTTCTTAGGAAAAAAGAAAAACAAAGGCAAAGGAGAGGGTAATGGTGTGAAACTGACTTTGTTTCCCTAGCATTTCTGAACTAATTTAGATTTTTTTTTTTTTTCCTTTCCTCCATTTGGTGCTTCCCAAGATCCCAATGGAGGGAAAGTAAAGTTGTGTGTGAACAAATATTTATTTGTTCTGAAGAAGGTTATATTACTGGGCTGAGCAGACGTGCATTTTTTAACACAATGTTAACTTTACTGACAGAATCACATTAGTAGAAATAATAAAAAGAACATGTCAATTAAGGGAGTAACAGAGAGTATGATTTTAGATAGAGTAGAATGGAGAAAAAGAATACATATAGCTGACCTTAACTAATCTGTGAAGGATCCACAACTGACCCCAAAATTTTGGGACTAAGGCTTTGTATATTGTTGTTAACTTTACTGACAAAGCAAGTTGGTAAAATGCCTTACTTCTTGTAGTTGCAATAACTAGTTTTTCAACCTGTGTCTTGGTTGATAACTTTGCTTCCTTGGAATGGATGTACTAATTGAAAGAACCGTCTCACTTATTGGTTTCAATGAGCTTTGGTCCTATGACACTTCTCCTCCCACAAGAATGATTGGAGGGTGAGGATATATAAACACGCACACACTATGTCAGCTAATTCATAGATTCCAATATTCTACCACTTGGAATTAGGATTGTGGCTCTGATGCTAGGAGTAGGACATTGCTGATAAGGACATAGTTGTTATTTATTAGTCAATTTCTACATATAGCATGCAATTTATTTTGTTGAAAAGCTTCAGCTTTGTTTGGCAATGTATTGATTAGATCTGGAAATATTCTCAGTTCCATTTACTCTCTCAGTTAGTAGTTGAAATCATTTGCTATAACATTTGTGGTAATATCCAAGGTTATTCAACTGATTGTGCATCACTACTCAATGTGCAGAATAGGCAAACAGCTTTATTTTCAGCTACCCAGACTAGGAAGGTTAGTCATTTCCAAACTGCATAGTAGTTAATCTTTTTTATGTTTTATGTTAAAAATATTTTATGCTATTTATCATTTTAAATTCATTATTTTTTGGTGAAAATAATTTTGTATCAATGTACTTTTTCTCTTCTTGTGTGTGTGTATAAATTTAATAGTTTGGTTTTACTTAGGATTCTAATTTTTATGTAAATTTGTAGGTTGAGGATCTGGCACGCTTATCATTTCAGACCACTCCTATCTATATTGATGTTGATGCTGGGAGAAATAAGGTAGATAAATTTAATTTATGTACTACTACTTGACATTCAGTACACAGAAATAGCTTGTTGTGACGGTGAGCGGTCTTCTATCAAATAATTGCTATTTACAGCTTTACTGCTGTCACATGTATTAACTTGATATTTATTGTACATTTTCACACTAATGTTATTGGATGTCTTTGAGTATAAGGCTGTGGCTTTAAAATATGGCCTGGTAATGTCGTCTTTTTAAGAATGAGACCCTCTTCATATGGAAATCTAAGAAGTACGGACAATAATGCTGTGGACAGCATGCTTGTCCTCAGTGTGTTGGGAGAAAAAAAAAGATGTTGTAAATATTCCTTGGATTTTAGATATTTTAAAGGTCTTGAATCTCTTGATAGTTTTTATTTATTTTGAAAACTTAAACATAAAATATGCCTAAAAATATATATTAATTGATTAAGTAATTAATTATCGTATCTTCACTGTTCGGTGTCCTAATTTTTCAAGAATTTCCATGTTCACATGTCCTGTGTCAGTGTCCATGTTCATTTAACCACTTAGTTTGGATGTCCTGAATTTATGTCATGTTGCTTCTTCTGCAGCCCTTACCTTTAAAATCTGACAAGGTCCTGGGTGTTATAGGTCACAAATGAAGGGCTGCAGCAAGGCTATTGTGTTGTGCCCAGCGCCAAGAGATTTATTCTTTTGTATTCCTTCTTGAAAAGGAATATGTCAAAGAAAGTAATGGTCTTCTTCTCTTCATGCAACTCAGTCAAATTCCATTCCGAACTACTGAGATACATTCAGGTGGACTGCCTTGATTACCATGGAAAGCAAAAGCAGCTGAAAAGGACAACTACCTTTTTTAACTTCTGCAAAGCAGAGAAGGGGATCTTGCTATGTACTGATGTTGCTGCTCGTGGGCTTGATTTTCCTGATGTGGTATGCTTCTTTTGTTTACTAAGTGACCCAATTATTATGTTTTCAGTAAAATTAATTTCTGTAATTATTATTCCTGATATGGTTTTGATTTTTATTATTAATATTTTTCCCTTTTCTTTGTTTGTAGGATTGGGTTGTGCAGTATGATCCCCCAGATGATCCCAAGGTAATTACTTCACCATACCCCCGCCCTCCACTAACATCTTAGAATTAAGATAATCTCTGTTTTCTATTCTATTCGTCTATGTTGAGAATACAGAATACTGTTGTAATTTAGCTTGGGGTTACTGCTCTCAGGAATACGTTCATAGGGTTGGCCGAACAGCTCGTGGGGAAGGTGCAATAGGAAATGCTCTGCTTTTTCTGATACCTGAAGAGTTGCAATTTCTTCGCTATCTAAAGGTATAGCACCTAATAAGAAAAGGAAAAGCAATCCAACAAAACAAACTGGAGGCCACTGATTTAGATAATCCTTATGTTAAAGTAGACACCTCTATCTATAGTAGGAAGTGAAGAGGCTGGGGTGTTTTTTTTTTGGTTATTGTATAACTTAAAGTTTAGAATAAAATGAATAATGGGGATGGGGACTTGGGTCCAAGGCCCATTAAGTGCTCGTGTAATTTACCTATATTTAGAACTAAATAAATAAATAAATAGAAGAAGAAGAAGAAGACTATATTGCTTTGTGGAGGAATGTCCTGTGAAGAAAAATGAGCAGGGATTAAATTAGTGGCCAATAAGTTTTCTCTTTGTTTCTAATAATAAATTGTTGCTGTATAGCTGCTTGTATTGCATCCTAAGATGACATGTCTACTTTCAGGCAGAAAAAGTCACCGTTAAAGAGTATGAATTCGATCAAAAGAAGTTGGCTAATGTGCAGTCTCAACTGGTACTTTACTGCTTCCACATTTTATGGTCAATATATCTTCTATATTAAACTGCAGGATTTAGTTTGGAGTATTTGGATTATTGCAGGAGAAGTTGGTGGGTAGTAACTATTACTTGAATCAGTCAGCTAAAGATGCATACAGATCCTACATATTAGCATATAACTCTCACTCTATGAAAGACATCTTTGATGTTCACCGCCTTGATCTGCAGGTAAAAGCTTTTCTCCTTGGTAAACGGGAGCTTCTATAATTTTAAATATCCTTGCAGTCATTCAGTGTCAACATATTAGCATATGTATTGTTGACAAAAATTTTAAGGGTGATAGGAATGTTCTAGAAATATAAAAGGCTAAAATATTGTTTTTGTCCCTGTAGTTTTCATGAATCTCGTTTTTCGCCCCTAAACTATTTGGGGGGGGGGGGGGGGGGAACTTGTTAAAAGGTTTAGGAACAAAAAACGAACCTTTTGAAGTAAAATTTCATTCGAACTTTTAGGGACAAAAATAATATTTTAGCCAGTATAAAATTTAATGTCCTTTTTTTGAATTTACGTGTCTGGAGCAATTTGGTTGCAAATAAATATCACCTTGCTGGTTAAATTGGTGTTTTGGGTTAGCTTTATATCCACTAAATCTGGGAAAGGATCCTTTCAGTTTAGGTTCATTTGGAGAGTGTCCCATTTTGAAAATTTGTATTTGCTTTGATCCTTGAGGGATGGCCCTAAGCACATTGCGAAAAGATGTCACATTTTTATTAAATTTTTTAACACTTATTTTTATGGCATGTTCGTATAGAACAATGGATTTCTAGACCTATCCAAAAAAAAAAAAACAACAGATTTCTAGATGGAGTCTCCATTTGAATCCAAATGAGCGGATTCTAAGCCCTCAGTTTTGGGATTAGGTTCCTCTCCATATTTGTGAACCTAAAGATGTTATCCAACCAAACATATGCATGGGAAAATATCTAATCATATATAAAAGAGAAAGAAAAGAAAAAGTCCTAGATCAACGTAGATCTTGAATGCCCCATCTCCTTTAGGCTGTAACCTCTAGGCATTTGTGGTATGTTCCATGAGGGGATGAAAAAAAAAAGAAATCAGCCCGACTGGTTTCTATATTTGGAGAGGCATTTGTTTCTCATCAGGCTGGAGCTCAGGGCATTTGAGATATCATTTGGGATAAGACAACTGAATTTTTTGGTTCAACCAGAACCAGCTATGCTGTAGCTTGCGATTAGCATGTATTTGGTTCAAAGATGTCAAGGCCAAGAGCCTATAGCTTTATTGGCACTTCTTGCTGTATCCAACAGAGACATCTAAATTTAAATCCCTTCACCCTAAACTATCGATGTTTTAAAAAAAATCACCCCACTTATTTACTTATCAAAAAATATATATATATATATCAAGACCCAGACTGTGCTGATTACTTACCCAGACATTATTAGACATCAACTTGATTTGTTTAGGCTTGGCATACTTCTTGACATAAGTTCAAATGATTCTGATTCTGAATTTTTTATTTTAAAGACAAATTGAGGAATTTCTATTTGTTGTGCCATAATATACAACATATAATATAATGCTCATGTTCTAAGTATTTTGTGCAGGCTGTTGCTGCTTCTTTCTGTTTTTCAAACCCACCAAAGGTGAATCTGAACATAGATAGTGGTGCCTCAAAGTTCAGAAGGAAAATGAGAAAAGTTGAAGGAGGTAAACATGGTTTCAGTGAGAGCAACCCTTATGGTAGACATGGACATGGAGATGATAAACGACAGTTTACAATGCATTAGATAGGCGGGGTCAATAGGGTGCTGTGCCTCTGCAATAGAAGGGTTTTTTAATTATTTATTTTTATAATTAATTAAAATTTATCTAATTTTTTCTTTTTTATTAAGATAGTTTTTCTGATTCACAATGTACCGGTGGTCACGATATCTTGTGTATTGACCCTAGTGGTCTCTCGAGCAAAATTTTGTATGTGATACTTCTACAAGAAGAGTAACAAATGTAACTTATATTCCATGGAAATGCAGGCTCAAATGCCCAAATTTTTTGAAATTAATGTCTCATTTTAACTTATCAAAAAAAAAAAAGAGTCTTATTTTAATATGTGCGTAATTGGTTTCCTTTCTATGTTAGGCTTTGTTCAGGTTAAGGTTGTGATAGTTCAGGTGTAGGTCGTTGGTGGCATGGTTGGTATTTCTCTAGACATTTTGGTTTCTTTAGGTACTGGCAATGGGTCTTTGTAATATTTACATAGGAAGATAGAAGATAGATCATGGTGATGAGGAGTGTTGGCTCTGGTGTCGGCTGAAGATGAATTTGTGGCTATCATACGAACGATTTGGTTTTAAAATAGCTTATGTGAGAGGCATGTGATCTCTCCATTAATAAATGGACAGATTATAGATAGAAGGGATCCATTTGGTACAAAAAAATTCTGTGTCATTAGTGAAACTTCTTTTCTCCAAAAAAATAAGACTAACATGTGCGACTCAAACTAATAAAAAAAGAAAAAGAAAAAGGAAAGAACATTTCATAGATGATCATGATATACGAACCAACAAGATACTATTACAAATGCACATTAGAACGTTAGATAGCTTTTAACCATCAATTATCAATTATGAGCAATTGTGCAAATAAAATTTTGTTAAGAAATAGGAAACTAAACCCAGGTCTATGGGATGTGAACATCAAAACAGAGAGAAGAAAAAAAAAAAAAAATTTGTTGCGCACGCGTACGCACACAGTGACCCAATCACTTTATTTTTGAAAGTGTGTTTGTGCATTAAGAGTGGCGGCTCCAAGAATATTTTTCAGGATGGTCATTAAAAAACTTAAATTATACAAAATTTAATAAAAATAGAACTTCATAGATTGGCCATTAAAAAAAAAAAAAAACACATACAAACACAAAGACATAAAGTCTTACAATTTCCTTTTTTAATTTTCTTATTTTGAAATCTTTACATGATAGTCTTATTATCAATATAGCAAATTACATTTTTTTCAAAATTTTAGTTCCATATAAATTTTCTTGGGTTTTTTCTTTTTGTTTGTAAGGGCCTAATATACTATTAAGAGATCAAAGTTTAAAGAAAAGTTTGACTACAAACTAAGCTATAACCCTACAACTCTCACTAAACAAATTAATATGGTTACATATTTTGAAAATTTAAATGTTAAATTGTATGTTCTTTAAGTTCTTAAAACACATGTCAAATTTTATGTTAATCAGAAGTTATTTACTATTTAATCTATAAACTTATTTTTTATGTATAATTTTAGACAACAAAAATTTGAAATTTAAAGATTTGAGTGATGACATAGCTATTGATATTTTATCTTTTTGAAATTTTGCAAATATGGAGGATTTAAGAAGAAAATGTAATCTAATGATGGATTTATCAAAATTCACATCCAACAAAAAAAAATATTGAGTTGAGTTGTAATCTTAATCTACAACCAAGTTTATTGCTAAATTTTTTCCGAAATGTAACTATGTTGAGCCTAAAAAAATTTAGGGTGGTCCAAAATATTTTTTTAAGAATAAAAAATCATAAAATTTTTAAAATTTACATATAATAATTAATTTTTTTTTCCAAGTCAAGGTGGTCCTGTGACCACCCTAAACTCTACACGGAGCCGCCAGTGTTCATCAAGTATAAATTCTTGTGGGATGTGGGGAGTAAAGGTCGGAGTTTAAGTTTTTAGGAGAGAGCTTCACATATATATACATTTAGATTAGATTAGAGTAGAATTTTTATCTTGTATAAAAAAAAAAATTATATTAACTGCAGTCAACTACGGGCAATTGGGTTATTGACCAATTCAATAAGATTAAATTGACAGTTGGATTGATCGAATCAACGAGTTGTCTCGTTGATGGTGGTATCACAACGAAATGGTGGAGATTTGGAGGTTGAGACCATGTCGAAGAGCCAAGGGGTTGCTGCAATTTAATTATAATAGATGCAATAGAAGTTACATGGATCATTAACGCGTGCACACACATATATATATTTATGTCGCTTGGGTTACACTCATATGTGAAATTACAATCAAGGAACTTGGGCTTCTAAAGTGTACTAAAATACCAGAAATTCCCTAATAATTGTATAGACAGTATTTTGAATCTTGGGTACAACCAACATAATAGATCAAGCTCCAGGTACATCCCCATCACATTTTGTATAATTGAATATCAAACTATCTTGCGTTTGGGTTATGAGAAAAGGTGCCAATAACATCTTGTATAATTGTTGACTTACAAGAATAATTTTTGAAAAAATAAAATTCCTAGCTCCGCCGGTGGCTGTAGAGTAGCCATTGACTAGTAATATTTGGAAAATACTTTGGAAGTGCACCCAATATGTATGTACAATGTATATAATTTATTTTCAATGTACAATTAATTTGACAGATCACATCCCCCTCAAAAAAAAAAAAAAAAAAAAAAAAAATTGACAGATCACATTGTCAATGTACAATGCACATTGTCCAACCCATTCTCATAAACTTGATGATCCCCCCAAAAAAGTCTTGATAACATAATAAATTTGTATCATTGCAAAGTAATACGCAATGAAAATAATAAAAATATCATCCAGGAAAATAAAAAAAAGTTGTTATTTTGAAAGGAACCAAGTCAGCAAAAAATTTACAATCCTTCAAAAGTCAAAGCACATATCCAGAGCGCAGCAGCAACATAAGGCAGCAAAACTGTAATAGAGTAGTAACAAATAATTCATTAAAAATTTGGGTTTAAAGATGGTCTTTGGAAAAGAACTAGAAAAAAAAAATGTTAACAAAATAAAGAGAGAGTGAAAAGGCTTAATTACCATCCCTTCAAAAACCCATCACCCTTGCCCTTAGTTGGTGCATTATAGGCTTGGGGAGGTGGTTGTTGAGGGTAACCTCCAGGACCATAGTTCATGGGGGGGTAACCAACTGGTGGGTAAGCTGTCTGTGGTGGTGGATAAGCTGTCTGTGGTGGTGGATAAGACACAGGAGGATCAGCAGCACCAGAAGGAGGCTGATGGTGTATTTCACCTTTTGGAGCATGTGCACCACCAGTTGGAGGATAATAATCCACTGCAAAATCAATTACCAAAGGCATCAATTAAATTCTCTACAGAATGTTGCTAACACCAAACTATCTTGAAAAATAAAACAAAAAGTTTTATGGTTCTGGAAGAACAATTAATAGTAATAGTAAAATGCTTATTAATCTGAGAGGTAGGTTCATTATCTTGAGAATCACAATTTTACAGATTTTAAAGCTTGACAGTGTTACAGATCAACATTATGTAAAGTGGGATGCTCAGCATTGTATGTTTTCTCATTCTTAAATTGGACTTGGTAGTTTTTTCTTGAAAAAAAAATGATGTCTAAGTGATAAAAACATGATCATAGCAATAAACATAGAATCTTGATAAAAATTACCTGGGGCCGGAGGGTAGCTGGAGTGACTCATGAGCAAGAATCAAATAAGGCTCTGTATGTCAAGGAAAATGGATTACTGAGAATTGATTTGAGAGAGAATGGGAATGGCAGGGTCAAGGATTGAGGCTTTAGGTCTGTCACTTAAATATTTTAGCAGGTAGGGTAGTTAAACTTAAATGACTGCATAAACAATTTTTATGTGACACTAGTAAACATTGGCTAAGCAAATAGCATAGCAAAGAGAATAGAAAACCAAAAGGCAAATTATAGAGGGAGGGACCCTTATTTAGTCATGTGACCTAAAACAAAAATATGATAAGGAAGAGATAAGAAGAATCATTCCTTCCTTCAATACTATTCAAAAAAACCATCTAGCTACATAATAGATGATGATGATAAAATTAATTAGTTTTCCTAAACGTAGTGAGAGAAAGAGCTTAGGGTTGACTCAGTCTCATGATAAGAAGAGGAAGAATTGTGTGCAGTGAAAAAATCACATGTACTAAGGCATATCTCCTGCAATAATCATGAGTTTGTAGTTCATACCTTGAGAAATGCTACATTCACAATATTTTTATAACACTTTCACAACAAATTATAGGTAGTACGTTATTATTGGTTTTAATTTGAACTACTAATTGAAATTATTTTTTTGCCCACTAATAACAACCCATAATGACTTACCATTTAAAATTTGTTGTGAAAGTATTGTGAAAATGTTGTGTATGTAAGATTTCTCTTATACCCCTTTGTTTAGTGTGTATGTTGTTGATGCATAATGCATTCTAGTTAATAAAATAGGGAGAAAATCTTGGGTATAAAATAGTATGCTTCTAGATGATTCGCAAGGATATTTAATAATTTGTTGAGGTCTCGAAATTGAAAACATGTTGGATGGATCTGAATGATCCACACATCCAATTATAATTTCTTCTAGATCTCATATTAGATTCAAATGTTCATTATTAACCTATCAATTATAGCTCATATAATTAAATTTGGATAAGTTTTTTTTGGATAAATTTTGGATAAGTTTGTTTTGAAGATATGAATTAGTAGAAAAGTGTCCTATTTTGTAGGCATTTTAAGTGAAGTTGGGTATATGTTTTTACTAGGTTGTCGTTAAATTTTTTTCACTTGTTAAACCTAAGGTTTAGGGGTATTCTAATAATATAAAAGTCTAGTTCAAAGAGGGGAATTATCTTATAGATAATATAGATAGATAGATTATTGCTTATATATTTCTGTTCAATATTCTAAATCAAGTTCATGTTATCTTCTACTTCAAATTTTTTTATTTTTTATTTTTTGAGTTTATGTTTTAATGAAATTAATGAATGATTTTTTCCCCTTATATTTTGTGGGAAGGTGAGAAATCTTGCTTTGCATTGTAAGGTAGGGCCAATATGTGTGGGCGGCTTGAAATTATAACTCACTAGATTGTCACTTATATGCATGTAAACATTCAATATAGTAATGATGAAATAGTTTTATGCAAGTAAGTTAAGTAATAATCTCAATTTTTGTGTTAAGTAATTTGAATATGTCACTTTAGAAAATTAAATTTAAAAATTAAAGAATAATCAGAAACTAATTTAAATTCAATTTGGATTTTGTTTGTACTTTGACTTTAATATAATATGATTTTCTAATGAAAATGAATGGTATGATGAATATGAAAATGGAATTCAACATAAACTATCAAATTATAAATTTTTTTTTTCCCCTCAAAATTTATTTATTTATTTTTTTTGCAAATATAAAAGTCCAAATAAAACAACCTATTTGAAAAAATGTGCCCAAGTTTTAACCAAAAAAAAAAAAAAAAGTGCCCAAGTTTAAAAATTGAGAAGGGCATGGCATGGTACATGCGACAAGAAAAGAAACAAACGACCCAACGAACTAAAAATAAACAAAAGTAGAACAAAACAACGTGTATCATGTGTGACAGAGGATACTTCACTCAGTCATCTTCATCTCATACCATAAAGCAGAGCACCCAAAATCTTGGAACTTGGAATTCAATTTCCACTCAAATTCAAATTCAAACTCAAAATGGTCAGGTCCATGGTCTTCTCCACTACCATTCCTCTCAGGTTTTCTCCAATACCCAGATCAGTCCCACCTCAATTTCAACCAAACCAGCGTCTTCCATTGGATTTCACCAACAAAATCCAACTTGGGTTTGGTGGGATTCCATTTTTGAGGGCCAAACCCACAAGAAAACTGTGCACTAAGGCTGTGTTATCTGAAATTCCCAACCAGAAACAGTACCCAAAGATTGGTGCCCAATCAACTGGACCAATTCCACCTAGCCAGCTCATTCAAGTTGTGGAAATTGCTGCTAAGACTGGTGCTGAGGTTTAATCACTTCCTCTTAATTTGTGCTCACATTCTTTTGTTATAAGAATTACCCAGATGGTATTTTAATTTTTCTCCCCCTTCCCCGGTTTAAAATGCAGATTGTTTTATTTTATTTTAATTTTAATTTATTGGAAAAGTGTGCTGTTAATGATCTTTGAATTTATCCGTGTCTCATCTAGTTGATTTGGCCATTTGGGGCATGATGTTTAGGATTTATCTCATTGTGAATACTAGTTTCAATAGAGATTTATTTGGATTAATTCAAAAAAAAAAAAAAAAAAAGAGATTTATTTGGGTTAGGTGATGGAAGATTTTTATTTTATTTGTAGAACTTGGCTTCAGTCTGAGAAGCTTACAGCTTACAAAAGTTGGTTTTATTCTCAGTTACCATTTGCGATAGAGTGGTCTTGTCTTTCTGTAAAAAGGTCCATATACATATATTAGTAATCTATGAGTCTAAGTGAGAACTAAATTTCCTAGCCCTATCTAAGTTGGTTATTTGTAGCTGACTGAAGAATGTTAGATAAGTGGAAATATAAGGAAAGAAAGGATTTGAAATTAGAAAATTCGCTTAGGAGTGGCACAAGGGAGAGTTGCTTGAGAAAATTTGGTCATGTTCAGAGAAGAACAATTAATGTGCCAATGAGAAAGAGTGAGTTAATTCAAGTTGAGAGAACGGAAAAAGGTAGAGGAAGACAAATAATAGCATTAATAGAAGTATTTAAAAAAATATCAATTAGAGAAATAACAAAGAGTATCACTTCGGATAGAATAGAAAGGTGAAAAGGAATTCATGTGGCCGACTTTGACTAGTCTGTTGAGGATCAGTAGCTGACCCCAGAATTTTGGGACTAAGGCTTGGTTGTTGTTGTTGTGTGCTAGTCCTTACTAATTTTAACGGATCTGAAAACTAAAGTTTATAATTATAGATTCTTCAGGCACATAACCTAAAAAAAAAATAATGAAGAATGCTAGAGGAAAATTGATTTCAAATGGCTATGGAGAATTGATTTTAGATGAAGAAGTATGACTGACTTTGTAGAAGAATGTCTAGAGGAAAACGTCCATCCTGTGTAGTAGCTCCAAATGACGTGGTATTTTACTAGATTACTAGTTGTTTCTGTTTATTATAGGGTGATAAGAAATATGTGGCCTATAACTCGTCAATTATCTCCCTGCAGTTAATAAAATTTCTCACACCTGTCTTTTCTTTTCTTTCCAGGTTGTGATGGAAGCTGTTAATAAGCCTCGAAATATTACATATAAAGGACTTACTGACTTGGTGACTGAGTAATGACCTTTATTGTAACTTATCTTTTTGTAATTTTCTTGCAATTGGTCTATGTATTTATGTTTCAGATAACTTCTTGTTATACGATTACATAATCTTAAGAAATTTTATTCTTTGCATGAAAACACAGAAATATTTTTTTTTTAGTCTGTTAAATGTCAATGAAAATACAAAGAACTTGATTGCTTACCATCAGTTTTCTTGATATATTTAAGAGAAAGTAATTCTTGCTGTGGTAAGATACAAGTATTTGTCCTTACCTTAAGTTTTCTTTTTCACAAATATGTGCACAGCCTCTCAAGGTAGAGAAATGTTTTTGAGAAAAATTCCCTCTGTCAATCTCCTTTGCCTTCTCTTTCCCTTTCTTCCTCCCTCTCCATGATACACAAATGTTCATTGATAAGTTAAAGATGTCAGTTTTTAATGTTCCACATATGTTATTTGAGATATTAGAAGTTTTTGACCATTCTGACTTAATGCTCTATATATAAATACTTACATTGATTTATTGTTTTAATATTTTGGAATTATATCTTCTCTGTTTTCCATTACATAATAAAGAATTAGTTTTGGCAAACAAAATTTCACATGATTACAAAATTTACTTGCAGGACAGATAAAATGAGTGAGGCTGCTATTTTAGAAGTCGTTAAAAAGAATTTTGATGATCACCTCATTCTTGGGGAGGAGGGAGGAATTATAGGAGATACTTCATCTGATTACCTTTGGTGCATTGATCCTTTAGGTTTGTCTTTTTTTTATTTTATTTTATATATATACATTTGTCTCGGGAATAATAGTTACATGATACTAAGATTTATTTTGGAAAATGTAGGAGTGGCTCCTATAAAGGAAATGATGATAGATAGGCATAAAATGGTTTGGTCTTAGGCTAGGGGTTTTACAAATAGAGATTCTATGCTGGTGTTTCAAGTCTTTGTCTTTTTTGTATGTAATTCCTTTGTATTTTTATTTATTTATTTATTTTGTAATTATTTAGTCTGCTTTGTGCCTTTTGCATAGGAAGCAATCTCTTTTTAATAAAATCATTCTTATAAAAAAAATGGAGACAAATTAATGCACCATGAGAAAGAATAATTAAATTTAAGTAGATGGAAGGAAAAGAGGTAAAAGGGGCGTAACATAACATAGGTGGAATTATTTAAGAGCACATGTTAAATAGGGAGTATGATTTTAGAATTGCGGAAAAGAATATATGTAGTTGATCATAAAAGTTGCAGATCAAATTCAATTTAATTGGGTCAAGGCTGAAGTGAGTTAAGTTAATTTTTATAGACCAGTTATAACATTTAAGCCTTCAAAACTACACTACCACTCTACTTAGCTGGATTTAGTACTATATATTGGAACATGTCATTTTGTAGATATTGATGGATCAGTTTCTTCTGAAACTAGGTAGATAAGAAAGATTAGGATGGATATAGCAATCTCTTGCTTATGCAGAACAACGAGCTTGATATTAAAGCTGATGTAGTGGAAATTTTTTTGCAGAAATTTACGGGAAAAACAAAACAGAAAATAAAATAAACCTAGGAATTAGTTACAAGCCATTCAAAAAATTCCAACTAAACTCAAATTCATCATAAACTTGTCTTCATAAGTTCATACAAGTACAATAGCATGCTTATATAGATTATTAAGACTAAACCCTAATCCTAATTGATCTAGGTCAAGCCAAATTATTGAATTACAAAAATATCATTGACTCAAAAAAAAATTAAATAGAGAGCTTATAACTTAATTAGACCAACAGTAAAAAAGAAAAAGAAAATAAAATTGAATTCTAAAATTAAACAAAACAAAATTAAAATGACATTGTCTCTCAATCCTTGCATCACTTGCCTACCCTGCAGCTCAAATTCTGCATTTGATCCAGTTACAATAATAGAGGGCAGTGAGAACTCCAATGATGTTAAACTATGGCGATAATTATATACCGTGGAACTTAATGACATAAAATAGGAGCACTAAAGTGCAGAATTTTATGAAACATATGTAAATGAAAGCAAAATCAAGCTTTTATTTGAATTGTCGTGGAAGATTGGAGTTACATCTTGGAATGACTTATCTACAGGACAGATTCTGTCTTTATGGATTCTGTCAGATGTACTCCACCTATTCATATGTATTACTTAGTGTCTTAGATGTGCTTGACCTTTAATTTTCTTTATATGTTCAGTTACCATTTACAGAAGTAAGTTGCTTTAACTGTATAGGTTAGCTGATTCTTATATTCTTATAGATGGAACAACGAACTTTGCACATGGTTATCCTAGCTTTGCAGTTTCTGTTGGAGTTTTGTTTCGAGGGAATCCTGCTGCAGCTGCTGTGGTATTGATCACATAATTTAAATTGTTTTTGATTTGTTATTTGCATGACTTCATATCAGGTTATTGGCTGCAAATTCATTAATGATTATCTCTGTTTGTTGATGCTATTATCAAAAATGTTTATTCCCCAAGGTTTGCAATATCAAGTGAAATTGATAAGTAATAAATGATAATTTGATCCAATACATGATCCTAGACTTTTTCTAGTGATACTTCACTGGCCTAAAGGAAATCTATGGTAGAATTTGTTGGGGAATTTTGAGAAGTTAGGGATGAAGATGCATAGAGCCTATGTCCATTGTATTGCCAGAGTTGGGGGATTTATGCATTTATGTCTCTGTTCCTCATATCCCAAGATCCATGTTTTAGGCAGCTGATGAAACACATACAAATGACTTGTATATGATCCCAACAAGCTTCAACTTTACATAATGTAGACTACAAATATGAAAAATGCCAACGGGAAAAGTCTTCTGGAGTTCTCGATAATTCTTCCATCAAGAAAATTAAGGATAACAGTAAACTTGATAGCTGGGGAATGGGAACATGGAGATTGACAATGTATTACTATTCTTTTTTTATAAGAATGGTATATTTAAAATACATTGATAATTGGGAATGGGGAGATTTGAACCCTGTATCTCTCATTGGAAATACCAAGAAATGCCAACTAGTTGAGCTACAAGGCTCTTTGCAATTTATTAGAATGCAATACTGTGTCAAAGTTTTATGTCTTGGGAAATAAAAGAGTTTGTCTAAAGTATATTCAGGGTCACAGTTGAAAGCGTTGTTATCAAGATCATTGTTGTTTGATTGGTTTTGAGCATGGGGTTTGACTATCAAGACCTCCATTGCTGATTTCTTTGAGTCATTGTACCTCTGTATATAATCTTTTATAATTTTTTAGACTCCTTTATGTTCATTCCCATGTGCATGAGTAGTCTTCTCCTCGATAAAATATTTATTTACTTATACAAAAAAGAAAAAGAAAAAAGAAGAAGACTGTAATTGGTGTAAGAACAAGTGGAGGCATCACAAGTGAGTTTTCAATAGATTAATTCAAGATGAAGTCCCTTGGTATCTCTCGGGCAATCATAATACAGTCAAACACTAAAGTTGCCATTACTAGTAGGTCTTCATCTCGTATGACTAGGTCGGCCAACAAAATTAATATGAAAGTATAGCAGTTCCATGAGAGAATTTAGCCCCTCTACCTCCCAGTCCTGAAAATTATGAATAAATCTGAGATTGCGATGATGGAGATGATCATCATTTTAACGATGAACAATGACCAAATTACAAGAAAAGCAAATTTCTCGTGTTTCATATTATGGCATCTACTGTAGCCACTCAATGCATCCATACTAGTGACTGTATTTTCATGAGAAATTGAATCATAATTTATAAACCACCAGCAGATGAGGAGCGAGGTTTAATCATGAAAGGACCTTCTGTTTTCATTGAGGCAATAGTATTTAGCCTTTATTATTTGTAGATGACAAGCTGTAATATACTTTTTGCTTAATTATTGAAATGAAAGGGAAGGTTAATGTGGGTATTAATTTCAGGTAGAGTTTGTTGGGGGCCCTATGTGTTGGAACACCCGCATATTTTCTGCAACTGCTGGTAAGAAATTCTGACTAATTCTACCATTTGCTTCTTTTTATTCTCTTAAGTTGGTTATATATCAGTGGTTAGAAAATTGATCTGCATCATGATAGGTGGGGGCGCATTCTGCAATGGCCAAAAAATTCATGTCAGTGAAACTAATCTGGTGAGTGATCATTTATTAATGGATACTAATAATAAAAAATTATTAATGGATATCTGTAGTACCATATCTATATGTAATATTTTTATTTAAGTAGATGGCTATAGCCACATACTCTCTGATTTGTGTGATACTGGTGTGACACATGATTAAGGTGATGCATTGAACAGTTATTGTCAGTATTATGTCATCCATTTTCTGATGATATCTGGGATCAAGGGACTTGCTGAGGCATGGGCCTTACATACCTTGACAATTTTTCCCCTTTTAGCAGTGCTCCTATGCCATTTGCCTCTAAAAATTTCATTATGTTGCGTCTGATCTTCTAATGAGATGTTCATGACAGAATTTGTTTGACTTTATGTGGTAAAATTGATTAGTACTGACAAAACACTTAATGATTTTCTTAAGGGTAGTTATGCTCACTTTTGCCCACTTGTTTTAAGGTGGAGCGATCCCTTCTGGTGACTGGGTTCGGGTATGAACATGATGATCCATGGACTACCAACCTGGATTTATTTAAACATTTCACTGATGTCAGCCGGGTACCAGCTTTTATTTATTTATTAATTTAAATTTTATAATCTTTTGGCCAAGTGATTTGATTCATGCCTTTGTCTCCTCTCTGTGTGTTTCATTTCACTGAATTTTATGTTTAGGGTGTAAGGAGGCTTGGGGCCGCTGCAGTTGACATGTGCCATGTAGCTTTGGGGATTGCAGAAGCGTATTGGGAGTATCGTCTAAAGCCATGGGATATGGCTGCTGGTGCTTTGGTAGTGTATACTTTTCACTATTGGTTTTGATAGACATGCATGATTTACTTTTACTATAAAATTGGTGAAATAACAAATAATATCCTTTTTCTTTTTTTTGTTGGTTATTTAACTATAGACAATGAAATCTTTATTTCAACTTCATTATTTCCCCTCTATGACCTCAACTGATCTTGAGCTATAATTTATACAAGTTTATACTCCTAATATTATTGGGCTTTAAATATTCTTTAGAAATTATACCAGTTGTACCGTATTCTTTGTGTGCGCATGTGCACTCTGTTCACACAAATGGGTGGCTTGAAACGTGATTATCTATTAAAGGATTAAACACTAACTCTCAGCATATAGGCCTAATATAGTAAGGTATTGATCTGTACCAGTTGATAATTCTGTTACGTGGACTTCGCACTTAGCCATAGAGCTGTCATGTTGATTGACAATGTGACAGACATGGTTACGTGAAACACTAGGGGCATTGTTGTGAGCTTTTTGTTTACAGTTGAAATCCTTATTTAGAAATCTATTTTTTCTTGGATAAATGCTACGTGATGCTTCTCTTTTTCTAATAATAATCACATAAAACATCCCAGAGTTTGACATTGGTTTCAAATTAAACTTTGAAATTTTGATTGCATTAATCTCAACCTAATGGTTTTAATTGCAATTTGAATACCCTGTAAGTCTCCTTGAACTAAAAATAACAAAAACCCAATTCAACTATACTTATTACCTATCTGAACACCTTTCACATGAATCTCAGACTGTATTTTGGCACCAAAAAAGACTACAAAATGACTTAAAAACTCAAACAGAGAAATACATTTTATTGAAGATCTATCGTTTCGTGATTATTATTATTTTTTTGGGGGGGGGGGGGGGGGGTGTGGGACACTATGTTTCAGTACTACTATATGATCCATTGACAAGAGATACAATTCCCCGTTTCAACATGCAAACAGGGCATTGGGCATGGTGGCTTGCCAAAATGTAGACACAAATCCAATTATGTATGTGCAATTTTGGAAATTGATCATATTATAGATGCATGCAGTAGTACCTTAGAGAGTAAAGAAAGGATTTGAAGTGCTGCACTTGTACTTCTGCACAGTTTTAATATATATAGATGTATACCTATGAAAGTGTTTGAATAGATATTAGGGTGATCATGACTGCGTTGTCAACATGTGCTTGACATACCATCATTGGGTTGAAGATTCTTCAAAATGGACTGGATGTTCTAGATCAATTCAAACAGGATTTGTCCAACAGTTGTTTTATAATTATGTCAAACTTTTAAAGATATCCTTCTAGAGAAGAAGCCCCTAGTGGCAACTGAGATGCTTCATTGGGATTATCATTCTAAGTCTTCTCCAAGGGTATTATTTCTTTGAAGGAATCAAGTTGTTCCAAATTCTTCTTTTTCTTATTTAGTGAATTTGTTTCATGTCTTTTATTGCAGATAGTTGAAGAAGCTGGTGGCACAGTTACTCGCATGGATGGTGGAAAGTTCTGTGTGTTTGATAGATCTATTTTAGTATCCAATGGTGCACTGCATGAAAAGGTTAGTTATTGCTGCTTTCTCCCCCCACACCCCCCCACCCCCCCCCCCCCCCCCCCCAAACAATCATCTTGCTAATATCAACATCACTTTGTACATTATCTCAGTGCTGACATGGAATATATCTTAGTGATGCAATTCTGTACATGACTTATAAAACTATTTAAGAAGGGAAATCGAAGAGCTAGTTTAAGTTATTAAATCAGTAAGAGCAACCTAACTCAATCCTGAAATGAAAAGGAGAGAAAAAGCCACAAACATTTGCTAAAATTTTGGCCTAGCAAAGACACAATTACAGCCATCAATTAAGATCTAATCTGATGATTTTAAATCTGTCTTGCAGTGGTCACATGACTAATTAAAAAGTCATGATTTATTTGTGGCCAGATCTAAATTGTCTTGTAACCTGGAAGCTTAATAATGACAACATAAAACCAAATCCATTGCTGTATCCTTGTTTCAAGAAATTGTCTCTTACTTGATTTGATTAACAACTAGGGTTAAATGCAACTAACACCCTAATAACTATTTTAACATACTCACTATTTTAGAGCTAAATTGTTGGAAAAGGCTCTTCATTTGTGTCAGTTCAATTTAGAGTTTTTGGAGAGAGTTAAATGTGTATTTTTTACGGCAGCGAACTCATGATAGTATAGGTGATGTTTTATTCTTGTGATCTTCACACACATGGGAGCAAACTGCTAGGACAATTACCTCTTCAGGTTTATTTGATTTTATTGATAATATGAATTTCAGATGTTAAATCTGTAGGGGTCCCCCCCAAGTGTTCCTTTTTATGACTCCGATGTACTTGGGTTGCTCTGCTTTTATGCTCTCTTTTAAAAAAAATCATTTTACTCATTAAAAAAAAAAAAACCGTATTTTCATATTCTGAGGGGATTCGATGTGAAGAATCTAAGACTATTTTTCAATTGGGTATCTGGTGTTGCATATCATAATTGACTTGCAACTTCTTTGGAAATAAAATAACTTTAAATGGAAGGGAAGAAAGTGCTAGAGTATTTCACTTGGGTCTGCCTAGTTTTCTTAAATTTCTTAGATTTTTTAATCTTCTGAAATACAGCTTTTGGAGAGAATTGGACCTGCAACAGAGAAATTGAAGAGCAAAGGAATTGATTTCTCATTGTGGTACAAGCCTGAAAATTTGCATGCAGATCTTTGAGATGGCCAGGTTTCTGTTTACTTATTGCAGACTTTGCTAAAAAAAATTGCTGCAGCTCAGGTGCTTTCTCCTTTCTGTTGTACTCAGAATTGTTATTTTTATATTCTCCCAATTATGTGGTTTCATTTTTTTTTCTTAGTCAATATCTACTGGCTTACTAGCTCACAGGTCATGATACATAAGACTTCTCTTGCTACAGATCAACGTATCTCCCCCCCGCCAAACAAAACCCACACACAGACAGACAGACGGACATGGGTTAAGGATTTTGTTCTTTCTTAATCAAATATTTCTATTGTAAACAACAATTTAAGGAATGACTAGTCCCTTATGGTTTTAACAATTAGTTTGTCACTGTTACCCCATTTTTCTATTATTAGTTCAAACAGTGTATACTGTACATGATACCTTCTTATTAATCTATTTAATCATTGACAAGTGATTTGAGTTACTAAATAACAAGGAGAAAAAACACCACATGAGGGATTCAAATGTTTGTGTCCTTGCGGCATAGCTGGGTTGCTTTCAGTTCTTTTAATGATATTTTCACTTATCAATTTTCCTAGATTTTGTCAATAAAACTATTAAAAGAGAAATAAAAAGGAGTTCAATTTCCCTGATCTTGATATAGAGCCATGGATCTGCAAGCAATCCACAAAAACTTTTTGTTGAATTTTCAAGGACACAGAAGAAAGGATGAAAATGAGACTATGATGCTGTTGACTGTGAAGATTCCATGAAGATGCTGATGATGGAGGAAACGATTCTGTTTAGTCCGTCACTTTTTATTGCCCTTGTATTACTTAATGGTATTATGAATCAGCGGTAAGCATGTATTAGTAACTTTTAAACTTTTGTACCTATCATAATGAGCTTGCTTGTGACTGTATGTATACTATTTTCCCTCATCTATATATAATTAGCATTCTTTTAGCATGATGTTCTGTTTTCTTTGATACTTAAAACATGTTTCCATGATTGCTTGCATATATGGTTCTTGCACAATACTTCTGCAAATGAAATTTTACATAGAAATACAAGGATTGTTAAGTTATTGTCCCAGTGATTATATTCGTTATGGTACTACTAGTGGATCACTGGATTGTGCAGCAGTATGATCATGAAACTCCATATTACTTAGTTGAGTTGAGCTGAATATGAAACTCCATTTTGCTTGCCACTCCTCTTCCCATGTAGTATGGGACTCATATTATTTCTTCCATGTAGAATTTAATCTTTTGAAAACATATAAGTAAACTCATTTGATCGCAATTTTTGGTCCATTACCAAGTTTACATGTAAATGAAGTTGGTACTTCAAAGTGGTAGAACTGTTTGGATTCTGAAGTCTTCACTTTTAAACAATGGGGTAGGGTGGCTGACAATTAATATCTTTTATGGGAAAGAGTTTTGAAATAGTTTGCATTGTCTCTGCTGACCAATTGAGGAATAAAAGTGCAATGAGGATAGCAGGATGTTAAGTTTGAGTATTATACTGAATGGTGAAGCATTTCTTCCATTAATATCTTTTGGGTTATTCATTACATATTGTAACCTTGCTTCTTGCCTTCACATTTATTTTTTGTTTTAGCTAATTTCCTACTTTCAAATTGATATCCAGAGAACAGTATCTCCCAACACATATGTTGTTGACCATTCTAGAACCTAATACTTGGGCCGAATGGCAACACCTTTGATGACAAGCCCCCTCTTCCATTTCCCACCTTCATATTCATAAATTAAGAATTCTATCTCTCCAGTATTTTCTGGCGATGTTACGAACTCACCTACGGGGATCTCTATCCATTCCCCTCTTGGCTTTTTCATCAAATTTTCTTTGTGTTCTTGCTTGTTTCCATTTGGTAGTGTAAGTCTAATATTCACTGGAACTTCCCATCCATAAGCTGGATCTTTCAACATTATCTCAAATGCTACTTCATATAAGGTTCCTGGTGAGAGCTTCTTTGTCTCAAACTTTCCACCCACTTCTAGCCAACACACATTTAATAGTTCGGCGACATCAACCGACACACCACTGCAGTGTCAGACCGTAAAATAGTTAGCAATTGAATTGTGAAATACATTTATGAGTAATTCTATCTCGTACATCTATATTTAGGACAAAGGTTGCCTTCTAGAGTTTAAGTTAAACATTGCAGTGTAATGATCTACATCATCACTTCTAGCAGTTTCATGCATTTTGGGCTTGGATATGGCTTAATCTATATTCTGTTCCAGGCAAAAATGTTTTTAGGGAATAAAAGAAATATGACAAGGACTAGAGATTAATACCAGGTACCTTGTTTCTTCAAGACGTGGCCAGTGCCAGTAACGGGTGTCTGCAGCCCAAGTAATTGACAGATTCCTTGCATACAAGAAGAAGACGTTGTTGGATTTCTTGTCAATCCAATACTTCTGCAACAATAACAATAAAAATGAGGAAGATGGTAAACCTCTACTGCCAAAAGTATCTTATACAACAGATATATGTAACGCTTCTCTCTTGCATGCATATGGAATCCGCATGCATGACTTCTACATGTATGTTAGAGGATTGCTGCGTACTACTCGTATAAGATACCAATTCACCAATCGAAACCAAGAAGTTGATTATGGTTTTAGTTTCACCCATTTATCTTGATTGAAGATTTGATGAAGTTTTCTTGAATTGAAGTAAGCATTACAGTATTTGAGAGAGAGTTGCACCCCCTCCAACAATTAAAAAATAGTGGTAAAGTTACTGACCAAAGCACTTCATCCAAAACTCGCAGAAGCGAGATTCAGTTTTGTACACGAAGTATATCTTTTTAAAAAACCTTTCAATCAATTAGAAAAATTTCCATTAAATCTTCTTATGCTGTGATAAATATTGGACTTGCCTTTGTATTTTGGTTTAAGAGTACTCCAGCATAGAGCTGTTCATGCAGCCTCTCCTTGGAGGAGTTGTCAACTGGTGGGCCTGCATCTTTCAATATGGCTTCGTAGTTATGTGCAAGTGCAAGTGGTGCTGCTCCAGTCTTCTCCACTGCCTTGGCTTTGTTGGCAGTGGCACTATGACTAGGCTGTGTTTCTGTTGATTTCTCCTCCACTTCGACTTCTCTGAACTTGTCTTGTTTAATTTGCTCTGAATTTGAAGCCTCCTCTCGTGATGGTGCTATACCCATCTCTTCGTGGTCACATTCTTGCATGCAAAATACTCCTTATATATATATATCATGTTTGGGCCAAATTAGTAATCTGAGTTGGCTTTAGTTAACATCTTTTATATTTTTTTATTAAGGTTAGAATTCATTTTAGTCTCTTGGTTTTTACTTCAATTGTCAAATTATTCTTTAAAATTTGATTTTAGCTAGTTTTTAATAGAGGATCCGAATAAGAACTTTTAAAAGGAGAATATGTCAGAATAAAAGCAACAATCCACTTGTTAAACGCCTAGTCTCCCTTTCTTTTTGCATGTAACAATGGGAGTGTGTATTTTTAAGGAGTATTTTGTGTACACTACCTGTGTGCATGAATTATCTCCTATTTCTTAACAAAATTGTGTTACTTATCCCTTGAAGAACAAACAGAGGTAAATTCACTACTTATATTAGGAAAAAAAAAAATATATACAGACTTTAACAAAATATAATTTTATTAAGAATATACCAACTTTATGCTGAGAATGTGGCATAATTGTCAATGAAGTATCACCTCTTTCTACTCAAACATTTCCTCCCAAAGCATTACTGAATTGGACTGAAATAAACTATAATAGACAGAAGTAGGCCAAAATAGACGGAAATAGACTAAATGGACAATAAATGCTATGCTTAAGTTTTTAAATATTATTATATATAGACATGGATGAACTTCAAAATAACATAAAAATAAAATAGGATAAAGATTGTAGATTCCATTTCTAAAAAGAGTTTTATTCTAGACAAGCATTGTATATATATTTATATTCCTTACGAATTGTTAAAATGAAAGAGTGGTGTTCAAAGGAGGTGATGAGCATCTTGAGCTACTTTGCGCAAGAGGAAGATATGATGCTCTCGTCTCTTTTAGAATTTAGACGGTCAATTTGAGAGCTATCTATTAACACAATTTTAATTGTGGACCACTAAACTTGCATCTGATACCATTGGGCAGAAGTGAGTTGGCAGAACGAATAATAGTATAATTTTTTGGGTATGTTGTTATTCGATACTCTCTCTCTCTCTCTCTCAATGTATTTTTTTTTCCCAATTTTTTTACAATAAAAAATCAGTTAATGCTATTGAACCATAGGACTATTTATATATATATATATATAATATTATATAATTTAATCAAAATTTTACATATAATTCTTATGTAATGAATTTTAAAAATTGTTACAATTTCTCCTAGTATACTACAATGACAAATATTATCTAATTATCATATGAAAAATTTGGCCAATTATGGATTTTGGCTTTAAAAAAAAACCTTAAACTATGTCGTTTTATCCCCTCCCTTCTAAAAAGAATCTAAGGCTATGTTTTGTTAGAGGGAAGAGAAGAGAAAAATATAAAAAAAGAGAAAGAAAAAAGAAAAGAAAAGAAGAAGAAAATACGTGTTTTGAGTGTAAATGAGATGAGAAATTAAAGAAATTGGATGTATTTATACTTTTATATCATTTTAATCTATAAAGAAATAAGGATATAAATGTAATTTCACACAAAGAGTAAAATTTTTTTATGGGTATAAAAATAAATTGGTAAAAATGCAAAACTAACCTTTTAAGTTTTTTCAGAATTTATTTTAGTCCTTTAATTTTGCTTTCGTTTATTCCAGTCCTCTAAATTTTAGATTTATTCAATTAAAGTCTTTCCGTCAACCTTATTTAAAATTTTTTGAAAAAAAAACAAATATGGAGAATATTTTTCAAACATTAATTGAATTTTTTCAATTTAAAAAATTTGAAGAAAATTTAAAAAATTTGGATAATTAACCACATATAATTGGAAAAACCTTAATTAAATAAACTTGAAAGTTATAGGACCAAAATGAACAAAAGCAAAGTTAGAAAACTGAAATGAATTTTGGTGAACATAAAGAATGCGTTTTCCATTTTAGACATAAATTTTTATGATTTTTTTTGAGAAATTTTTTTTTTTTTTATGAATTTGAATGAAAAGTTAAAAATAAAAAATTATTGGGACGAAATATTTTCTCCTCACATTTGATTATCCCCGTCTATTCTCTACGGGTATGTTTGTTAGGAGGTGAAATATGGTAGATGGAAAACTTTGAAGAAAAAATAGGAAGAAAAACTTTTTTGGAGTGTGTTTAGTTAGGTAGGGAAGAAGAAAAATAAATGGTGATGTCCAAGTGTTTTCTCCCAAACCTACCAAAATATTTTTTTCCCACAATAGAGAAAAAACTGAGTAGAGACATATTTTTTTTAATTGACAAAAATACCTATATGCACATGTGCTTCGTCTAGTTGTTTTTTGATTTTATTCTTTTGATTTCTAGGGCCCAGCCGATAGCGTTCCTCTTTTCTTTTATTTATTTATTTATTTTTGATTTAGTTGTTGTTGTTGTTGTTTTCTTCCTAATAGATGTGATTTTTTTAGGACATAATTATTATTTTTTTAATAAATTTAGGTGATTTCTTTTTGTCACCCTTTTATTTTAATTGAGCATTATTTTTTAAATAAATTTATTCAAATTCAATTTTTTTATTTCTCAACTTTTTCACTCCCACCCAACAAAAAGGAGAGAATTAAAATCTTTTATATTATCTTATTTTGATCGGTTGGAGCACAAGTGAGAGGGTAGAAAATTTTTTAACAAACATAGCCTAATTCTTTCACTTCAGTCTGAACCTCTCGCGCTCTAAGCTCTGTCTCTCACAGTCTCACTCTCGTTTTCCTCTCATCTCTGCCGAAGCCGCCGCTTCCTTCCTCAGCCCATTGCTTCGGTTTTCCGCCCATCTCAGGTATCACTCTATTCTTTCTCTCTTTCTTCTTCTCTTTTTTTTTTTAAAAATAATGATTTTTGCAATATGATTTGTGTTTAAGACTTAAGATTTCAGATATGTGATTTATGTTATCTGAGATTTTGAGTAGTGATTAACTGTTCATTTGGGTTTTTTTTTGTTTTTTTTTTTTAGTGGTGTGTTTTGTTTGTTCAGTCATTCAGTGTAGCAAACTTAAATTAAATTTTAGCTACTGCATTTGATTGAATTTTATTTCATAATTATTTTGAACCTTGAAACTATTGACAACGACAACAACAATGAACAAGGCTGGACAAATTTTCCAATGAGTCTTGGTAGTTCCTGTGGGATTTCTTTCGATGATGAATTTGATTTTTTTTTTTTTTTTGGTAAATGATGATGAGGAGGTGTAATATTCTGTTATAGACTTTGTTAGCTTGTTATGGACTTATGTAATGAGTAATGACTTGTTATAAATCTTCTTATTGTGTGATGTGATATTGATGTTAAAGACTTAGACTAAATGATTTGTATTATTTGATATTTACTTTTTTGAATTGATAATTTTATGTTGTATAAGAATATATATATATATATATATATATTAGGAATCCTAAATGGTACGTCAAAATAGACTGGTACCGAACTATTCCTTTCCATTGGATAAACCGAAACGGATCTAGAATGGTATTCACAACTACTTAACATTGGTTACAATAACACTAATAATGAGAAAAAACTGCCAGGATTTCAAGAATGTGTAAAAGGGTGGTTGAGCTTTCATAATAATAATAAGGGGTAATTATACTTTATCACCCTAAACTATATTCAAAATTACACTTTGCACCCTAAACTTTCAGAATGCACGATTAGCACCCTAAACTATAACCTGTGTTACACTTTGTACCTTGTTGTTAATGCTGCTGTTATCTTGGTTAGGAAACCAAAGTTTTTTTTTTTTTTTTTGATAGGTAAACATGTTCTTTTTATTTCTTTACTTTGATGGGAAACCAAAGTTTAGGGTGCAAATTGTAATTGAGGGAATAATTAAAGTGTAATTGGGAGAATAGTTTAGGGTGGTAAAGTGTAATTTCTCATTTGTTTTTAAGGGATTAAGAAGAGGGGTAATTGGGCCTTTTCACGTGATGCTATTCAAGATAACTGCAAAAATAACAGTGGGGTGCAAAGTGTAACACAAGTTATAGTTTAGGGTGCTAACTGTGCATTTTGAAAGTTTAGGATGCAAAGTGTAATTTGGGATATAATTTAGGGTGGTAAAGTATAATTTTCCTATTAATAATAATAACAATAGAAATTTTTTTAGCCCATTTTCTCAAAATTGGAATTTTGATGCTGAGAAAGGTTATCTTTTTTGTTATACACACAGGTATATATAATTTAAAGCATTAGGAATTTGCATCTAGAGAGTCAAATTGATCTGTATCCTTTGTTCATATTGGTGGTGCTGTCCTCTCTTATTATATTTATTTAATTAAATAATTACAATTTTTTATCTATTTACTTAATTAATTCAATTTTTATATGAACGATCAGTTATTTTGGTCCAATTTGTATCACTTAACAGAGTTCTGGTCAAAGAACTTCCTGCTGTTTGTGATAGCTTTAGTCTACCTGGTGGTCTCAAGTACTATTGTCAGTCTACCTATAAGGCTATAACATGGTTTTGGTATTTCATCTGAATTCATCTAGCTTGATCTAGTTGGTTGGGAGGTGATTCCATTATGTTTATCTTTAGGAAGACATATAGCAAACCTAAGCGCTAGTGCAAGATTAGCTGGATCTCTCCCTCAAAGTTCTTGTATATCCTGCCGCAATTGTTCCTTCATAGGATCTAAACTGAACTTTAATGTATGGCTAAATGCCACCCTGATAGTTAAATTGACTCATTTTTTGAGGCAGCATTATTAGAGCCTTCAGGAAGTCTTATATGGGTCCACCTTCAGCATGGTTTTGTTATTTAATCTCATGCCTTTAGATTTACTGCCCCCTTTTTAGGTCTTGGTATGCCTCGAATATTTACAGATCTCTTTCTCCTATATTATTGGAGCATATTCTGAAAATTTGTCTTTACAATCACCAAACCTTTGACCGACCGTTGGCCTTACAGCTATAGAATTTCATTATTTTAGTGCGATCATGTTTAACCAAATGCCTCTTTGTTCTTGGTGAATATGAGTTGCTTAATCGCATGCTTAAGTAGCTTCTAGATAAACACCATTTATATATGCAAAGGACAAGCACTAATGCGATATATATATATATATATCTAGTTCTTTTAATTATACTATGTTTCACTTTGGAATATTTCCATCGGTATATATTCTTGCTAACTATGCCACTTGGAGATTTGAGTTGTTAGATTTGCATGTGTTATATCCATTGAAATGTTGAGAATTAATCATAATAAATGTGCTCAGTTATGCATTTTGACAGTATCATTGTTCTTTATATGCAATTGAATGAGATTTTTTTTTTTTTCAAAAATTTTTTAGGTCGTGGACTAGTTGCTTGTGAGCAGTACTGGAATTTCATTAGTTTGATAAGCTCATCAAATTTTGGTTTGGGATGCTCAAGGGTACTGCATAGCAGCTTTGTTTGGGATGCTCCTCTATGAAATTGAGGCCATTGCAGTGAACGTACTCTGGACTTTTTGAAGAAACTTGGTCTACGAGATCTTATCATTGGTTCCAACAACTCCCACTATGTTCAATGATAATACGTCGTTTCTTTCATTTCCGCTCTTTCTCTACACTTTCTCCTCTCCAAAAAACCCATCTTTTTCAGTGCAACAAAAGCATCCTAGACCTCTCCAAACTTGGCCGTGTCACCGAGGCACGCCACCTGTTCGACTCAATGCCTCATCGAGACCCTGGTTCTTGGAACTCCATGATTTCTGGGTACACCCAAAACGGTCTCTTACATGAGGCACAAATGCTCTTCAATGCATTTCAAGGCAAGAATGTGAGAACCTGGACTATTTTGTTAACTGGGTATTCCAAATTGGGGCTTGTCAATGAGGCCCGAGTGCTCTTTGAGGCAATGCCTGAGCGGAATGTGGTTTCTTGGAATGCTATGATTAGTGCCTATGTGCAAAATAGTGATTTGAGGAGTGCTCGAAAATTGTTTGATGTTATGCCTGAGAGAAATGTTGTATCATGGAATTCAATGATTACTGGCTATTGCCATTGTGGTATGACAAGGGAGGCATATGAGTTATTTGAGGAAATGAGAGAGAGGAATTCGGTGTCTTGGATGGTTATGGTATCCGGGTTCATTGAGATAAGTGAGTATGTAGAAGCATGGGGTGGGTTTTTGATGATGGTGAGAAGTGGGGTGAGACCGGACCAGGCGGTGTTGGTTGTGGCCTTATCAGCGGTAATGAAGTTGAATGATTTAGAGTTGGTTGAAACTTTGAGGACACTAGCAATCAAGACAGGGTATGAGGGAGATGTGGTTGTGGGGACTGCGATTTTGGATGCTTATACCAGGATTGGTAGTTTGGATTATGCAGTTAAGTTTTTTGAGATGATGCCAGAAAGGAATGAGTACTCGTGGACCACAATGATTTCAGCATTTGCACAATGTCATAGTTTGGACAATGCGATTGCATTTTATGAAAGGGATCCAGTAAAGGGTGTTGCTACACGAGCGACTGTTATAACTGCATATGCTCAAAAGGGGATGATATATGAAGCCAGACATGTATTTGATGAGATTCCTAACCCCAATGTGGTTATGCGGAATGCTATGGTTGCTGCGTATGCACAGAATGGAATGATTGAAGAAGCAAAAGATATCTTTTTGCATATCCCTGTGCAAAATGCTGCTTCATGGGCTGCCATGATTTCTGGGCTTGTACAGAATGGACATAGTAGAGAAGCTTTAGAGTTGTTTGCGGAGCTTCATAGATCAGGAAATGTTCCAAGTCATTCGAGTTTTACTAGTGCTCTCTTTGCTTGTTCAAACATCGGAGATGTTGAGGTGGGTAGACAAATACACTCACTTACCATTAAAACAAGGTGTCAATTCAATTCTTTTATAGGAAATGGACTGATCTCCATGTATGGAAAGTGCAAAAGTATGGGAGATGTTTCACAGGTTTTTAGTACAATGAAAGTGAGGGATATTGTTTCTTGGAACTCACTCATTTCTAGGCTTTCGCAGAATTACATGTTGGATGATGCTCTGAAAGTTTTTGAAAAGATGCCAAAACGGGATGTGGTCTCTTGGACTGCGATTATTTCAGCTTATGAGCAAGCAGGTCAAGCAGATGTTGCCTTTAAATTTTTTCTTGAAATGTTGGCTAGAGGAATGAGTCCAAACCAACTAACAGTTACCAGCCTCCTTGGTGCTTGTGCATGCCTTGGTGCAGCCAAACTTGGGGAACAAATCCATTCCCTAATATACAAACTTGGAATTAATTCTTGTTTGTCTGTTTGTAATGCTCTTATAACAATGTATTTTAAGTGTGGGAGTCTGGATGGTCTTTGTGCCTTCGAAGAGACGCCTGACCGAGACATAGTCACATGGAATGCAGTTTTATGTGGCTGTGCACAGAATGGACTAGGAATAGAGGTGATTGAGATTTTTGAACAAATGAAAGCCTCAGGGATTTCTCCCAATGAAATCAGTTTTCTTGGGGTTCTATGCGCTTGTGGCCATGCAGGGTTTGTGGATAAAGGTTGGGCCTATTTTAATTCCATGAGCAAAGATTATGGAATTACACCTTTGGTTTGTCATTATACTTGTATGGTTGATCTCCTTGGGAGAGCAGGACAAATTTCTGAAGCTGAAGCTCTCATTCAAAACATGCCTGTAAAACCTGATTCAGTGATTTTGGAAGCACTTCTTGGTGCTTGTAGGATCCATCGAAACATGGAAGTTGGCCAGAGAATTGCTGAAAGGCTATTCCAGATTGGGACAGAGGGATCTGGAATGTATGTCCTACCATCAAATGCATATGCTTCTCAAGGTACATAAATATAACCCATTAGATTGTAACTCATGCCTAGGTACATAAATATCTCAAGGTACATAAATATAACTCATTAGATTGTAGCTCATGCTTTGGTACATAAATATTCAATATAATGTGATGAGATGGTTTTATTTAAGTGAGTGAAGTAAGCATTAAAAAGAGCACCCAAAAGCTTGGAACTTGGAATTCAGTTTCCATTCAAATTCAAATGGTCAGGTGACTCAGGTCCTTGGTCTTCTCCACTATTATTCCTCTCAGGTTTTCTCCAATACCCAGATCAGTTCCACCACAATTTCAACCAAATCAACGTCTTCAATTCCAAGTTGATGCAGGACAACCTAGGCTTCCCACCTAGATTAGTCCTACAGTAGACCTTAGGCTTCCCACCTAAGGTGTTTGGATTCACCACCAAACAAACACAATGCAAACTTTGCAAATAATCTGAATAATAATAATAATAATCATAGTCTGAAAATACAAAAGAAATCATTTGGAACTTTATATGCAGCTTCCAGGAATCACAATGATAAGGATAAACTCTCTTAAACAAATCCTAAACAAACTCAAATACTAATCTGATAATCCTAAACAATCTTAAATACTAATCCAATACTAAAGATAAACACAAGTAAAGACAACATAAATGATAGGGATAATCTCCACAAATGTGCTATAATGTGGTGTTCGCACCAGGATTTCACCAAAAAATTCCAACCTGGGTTTGGTGGGACTCGATTTTTGAGGATCAACCCCACAAGAGAAGTGCACTAAGGCTGTGTTATCTGAAATTCCCAACCAGAAACAGTACCCCAAAGATTGGTCTCAATCAACTGGACCAATTCCACCTAGCCTGCTCATTCAAGTGGTGGAGATTGCTGCTAAGATTGGTGCTGACGTTTAATCTCTTCCTCTTAGTTTGCGCTCACATTCTTTTGTTATAAGAAGTACCTAGATGGTATTTTAATTTTTCTCCCCCCTTCCCTGGTTTAAAATGCAGATTGTTTTATTTTATTTTAATTTATTGGAAAAGTGTGCTGTTAATGATATTTGAATTTATCCATGTGATTTTCTAGTTGATTTGGCCATTTGGGGCATGATGTTTAGTATTTGATCTCATTGTGAATGCTAGTTTCAATAGAGATTTATTTTGGTTAGGTGATGGAAGATTTTTTACTTACCTTCAGTCTATAAGAAGCTTAAAGCTTACAAAATTTGGCTTTAGTCAGCTATCATTTGCGGTTGAGTGGGCTTGTCTTTCTGTAAAAGGGTCCATGCACATATAGTAGTATTCTATGAATCTAAATGAGAACTAAATTTCCTAGCCCTATAGCTGAGAGGAGAATATTAAGATGGATAAGTGAAAATATAAGGAAAGATAGGATTTGAAATTAGGAAATTTGCATAGGAGTGGCCCGATTGATAAAAAGATGGTCGCTTGAGAAAGTTTGATTATGTTCGGAGGTGAGCGATTAATGTGCCAATGAGAAAGAGTGAGTTGATTCGAGTTAAGAGAATGGAAAAGGTAGAGGAAGACAAAAAATAGAATTAACAGAAGTATTAAAAAAAAAAAAAGTTAAGGAAATAACAAAGAGTATTACTTTGGATAGAATAGAAAGGTGAAAAGGAATTCATGTGGCTGACCTTGACTAGTCTGTTGAGGATCGGTAGCTGACCCTAGAACTTTGGGACTATGGCTTGGTTGTTGTTGTTTTGTGCTAGTCCTTACTAATTTTAACAGATCTGAAAACTAAAGTTTATAACTATAGATACTTAAGGCACATAACCTAAAAAAAAAAACATGATGAATGCTAGAGTTAAATTGATTTCAAATGGCCATGGAGAATTGATTTTAGATGAAGAAGTATGACTGACTTTGTAGAAGAATGTCTAGAGGAAAACGTCCATCCTGTGTAGTTTTCTCCAAATGATGTGGTATTTTACTAGATTGCTAGTTGTTTCAGTTTATTATAGGGTTATAACAAATATGTGGACTATAACTCATCAATTATCACACTGTGGTTGCTCATGTCTGTCTTTTCTTTTCTTTTCTTTCCAGGTTGTGATTGAAGCTGTTAATAAGCCTCGAAATATTACATATATAGGACTTACTGACTTGGTGACTGAGTAAGGACCTTTTTTGTAACTTATCTTTTTGTAATTTTTCTTGCAATTGGTCTGTTTTTATGTTTCAGATAACTTCTCGTTATGCGATTACATAATCTTAGGAAAATTTATTCTTTGCATGAAAACACAGAAAGATTTTTTTTTTAGCCTGTTAAATGTCAAAGAAAAATACAAAGAACTTGATTGCTTTCCGTCAGTTTTCTTGATATATTTAAGAGAAAATAATTCTTGCTGTGGTAAGATACAAGTATTTGTCCTTACCTTGAGTTTGCTTTTTCACAAATATATTCACATCCTTTCAAGGTAGAGAGATGTTTTTGAGAAAATTTCCTTCTGTTAATCTCCTTTTCCTTCTCTCTGCCTCCCTCCCTCCCTCTCTGTGATACAGAAACGTTCATTGATAAGTTAAAGATGTCAGTTTTTAATATTCCATATATGTTATTTGAGATATTAGAAGTTTCTGACCATTCTGACTCAATGCTATATATAACTACTTACATCGATTTATTGTTTTAAGATTTTGGAATTACATCTGCTTGGTTTTCTGTTACATAATAAAGGATTAATTTTGGCCAACAAAATTTACTTTCTGGACAGATAAAATGAGTGAGGCTGCTATTTTAGAAGTTGTTAGAAAAAATTTTGACGATCACTTCATTCTTGGGGAGGAGGGAGGAATTATAGGATACACTTTTTTTATACACTTTTCTTGGGAATAATAATTACATGGCGCATAAGGGTTTTTTTTTTCCTGTGTCGAAAATGTAGGGGTGGGTCCTATTGAGGAAATGATGATAGATAGGCATAAAATGGTTTGGTCTCAAGCTAGGGGTTTTACGAATAGAGATTCTATGCCGGTGTTTCGAGTCTTTGTCTGTATGTCCTTTGTATTTTTGTATTTTTTTCTTTTGGTAATTATTTAGTCTACTTTGTGCCTTTTGCGTATGAAGCAGTCTCTTTTTAATAAAACCATTCTTATAAAAAAAATGGAGACCGATTAATGCACCATGAAAAACATAAGAAAGAGTGATTTAATTGAAGTAGATGGAGTGAAAAGAGGTAAAAGGGGTCGAATATAACATAGGTAGAAGTGCTTGAGAGCACATGTTAAATAGGGAGGTGATAAAGAGTATAATTTTAGAGTGACTAAAAAGAATATATGTAGTTGATCCTAAAAAGTTGCAGATCAAATTACAATTTAATTGGGGTCAAGGCTGAAGTGAGTTAAGCAAATATTTATTGACCAGTTATAAATGTTAATTTGATCTGCAACTTTTTAGGTTAAAATAAAATAAACTTAGCAGGATTTGTTTCTATATATAGGAACATGTTATTTTGTAAATATATATGGATCACTTTCTTGAATTTTGAATCTCTATCTTCTGAAACTAGATTGATAAGAAAGAATAGGATGGATATTGCAATCTCTTGGATGCTGAACAACGAGCTTGATACCAAACCTGATGTAGTGCAGTTTTTTTTTGAAGAAATTTACAGGAAAAACAAAACAGAAAATAAAATAAACCTAGGAATTAGCTACAAGCCATTCGAAAAATTCCAACTAAACTCAAATTCATCATTAACCTGTGTTCATAAATTCATACAAGTACAATGGCATGCTTATCTAGACTATTAGGACTAAACCCTAATCCTAATTGTCCTAGGTCAAGCCAAATTATTCAATTACAAAAATATCCTTGACTCAAAGAAATTAAATATAGTACTTATTTTTTTTGATAAGTAATCAGAGAAATGATATAAATGGGGAAAAAGAAAAGTACAAGTAGTTCATGATGATGAACAACAAGAAATAGAAAAACCGAACAACAAAACAAAAGATTTGGATTACCCTGAATAGCTTGGTAATAAGATCGGGTATCAAACTTACCATCCCCTTTGAGCTACCATCGAAGCGTATCCCTCCTATCCCCCCGAGGAGTACGAGGATGGATAAGGTGAAGAAGAGAGTAAGATGCAGCTAGCTCCCAATCTTCAAAAGCTCTAAAAAATCTCAAGTCTCACACTCTGAAAGTACCACCTTCCGGAGTCCACAGAACCTCAAAGATGCATGCATCCTTGGCTACTGAACAAACATATAGCTCAGGATAGAGGTCTTTTAGGGTATAGTCCCCAATCCACCTATCATGCCAGAAGCGGATACGGGTGCCTTCACCCACTATAAAAGACAAATGCTTAGAAAAACTCTCCTACCCTTCATGAATGCTTCTCCAAAGACCACAACCATGAGTCCTCCTGCACACTTTTGTACACCACCCCCCATGACCCTCACCGTATTTTGCAGAGATTACTCTCCGCCAAAGATGGGTAACTTCATGCCCAAACCGCCACAACCATTTACCTAATAAAGCTTGATTAAAAGATGCCACACTTCTTATCCCCAAACCACCCAAATTGACAGGTAAACACACCCTTTCCCAAGCCACCAAAGGATATTTGAAACTCCCCTCAGAAGACCCCCAAAGGAAATTCCTCTGAATACGTTCCATTCTAGCAGCCACAACTTTAGGAATAGTGAAAAGAGATAGAAAGTACGTTGGAAGACTTGAAAGAGTACTCTTTAGTAATGTGAGCCTACCACCTTTAGATAAATAGAGACGCTTCCACCCTGAAAGATTCTTTTCCATCTTCTTCAAAATAGGATTCCAAATCGAAGCAGTCTTAAACGAAGTTCCCAACGGCATTCCCAAATATTTCATAGGCAAACTCCCCGCTCGACATTGAAGAATACTAGCCAATTCAGCTAGATTATTCACCTCCCCAACAAGGACAATCTCACTTTTCCCAACATTAACCTTCAAACCTGTAAAAGCCTGAAAACAAGACATCGCCAACCTTATGGACAACAACTGATCCCTCGAGGCATCACAAAATAAGATTGTGTCGTTCGTAAACAACAAATGAGAAATCCGCACACCAACAGAATTCACTGCTCCAACATGAAAACCCCGAATAAGGTTATTCTCCTCAATCTTCTTCAAAATTCTGCTTAAAACCTCCATTATCAAGAGAAACAAAAGAGGGGATAGTGGGTCACCTTGTCTTAACCCACGAGAACTTCCAAAGAAACCTTTAGGGGATCCATTAACTAGGACAGAAAAACGGACAGAAGTAACACAAGCCTTAATCCACCCCTTCCATTTCAAACCAAAACCCATCCGGTCCAACAGATAAAACAAAGCCTCCCAGTTAACATGGTCATAAGCTTTTTCAATATCAAGTTTACAAACCACCCCCGGTAACCAGCTCTTGAGCCTACTATCCAGACACTCATTTGCAATGAGCACTGAATCCGGAATGTGCCTTCCACCGACAAAAGAATTCTGTTATACAGTACTTATAACTTAACTAAACCAATAGTAAAAAATAAAAAAATAAATAAAATTGACTTCTGAAATTAAACGAAACAAAGTTAAAATGACATTGTCTTCTCACTCCTTGCATCACTTGCTACCCTGCAGCTCAAATTCTGCATTAGATCCAGTTAAATTAATAGAGGGCAGTGGGAGTTCCAATGATGTTAAACTTTGTGGATAGCACTATGGACTTTCTGGGCTTAATTACATAAAATAGGAGCACCAAAGTGCAGAATTTTATTAAACATATGTAAATGAAAGCAAAATTGAGCTTTTATTTGACTTGTTTTTGATTTAATTATATGAGTAAAGTGGAAGATAGGAGGTACATCTTGAAATGACTTATCTGCAGGACTGATTCTGTCATTATGGATCCTGTCAGATGTACTCCACCTATTCATATGTATTACTTAGTGTCTTACATGTGCTTGACCTTTAGTTTTCTTTATATGTTCAGTTAACGTTTACAGAAGTAAGCTGCTTTCACTATATATAGGTTAGCTGATGTCTTATATCCTTATAGATGGAACAACAAACTTTGCACATGGTTATCTTAGCTTTGCAGTTTATGTTGGAGTTTTGTTTCAAGGGAATCCTGCTGCAGCTGCTGTGGCATTGATCACATAATTTAAATTGTTTATGATTTGTTATTTGCATCACTTCATATCAGGTTATTGGCTGCAAATTCATTAACGAGTATCACTGTTTGCTCATGCTATTAGAATAAAATGTTTATTCCCCAAGGTTTGCAATATCAAGTGAAATTGATAAGTAATACATGATAGGGAATAATTAATGGATGCCGCCCTATGGGCATTGTTTAAGATATATTTTTAGAAAATTTTTATGGGAAAAGAAAAAGTAATTAATTTTTTTGATGGCTTTTTATATTTCCTATAAAAATGGTGTTGATTTATTAACAATTGCATTAAAGGCATCCATTAACAGCATCCCACATGATAGAATGATCCAATACATGATCCTAGACTTTTCCTAGTGATACTTCACTGGCCTAAAGGAAATCTTTGATTGAGTTTGTTGTGGAATTTTGAGAAGTTAGGGATGAAGATACATAGAAGCCTGTTGGGGATGTGGAGATTTGAACCCTAGATCTCTTGTTAGAAATACCAAGAAATGTCAACTAGTTGAGCTACAAGGCTCTATGCAATTTATTAGAATAATATCATGCAATAAAGTGTCAAAGTATATGTTATAGAAAATAAAGGATTTTCTCTAAAGTATATTCAGGGTCACAGTTGAAAGCATTTTTATCAAGTAGTCTTCTCCTCAATAAAATCTTTATTTACTTATCAAAAAAAAAAAAAAATTGTAACTAGTGTAAGAACAAGTGGGTTTCTTATAACAATTGGTTTACATCAAGGATTAACATTGAGTCCATATCTCTTTGTGTTGGTTATGGATGAGCTTTCTAGATTAATTCAGGATGAAGTCCCTTGGTATCTCTTGGTCATTCATAATACAGTCAAACACTAAACTTGCCATTACTAGTAGGTCTCCATCTCATACGACCTGGTCCACCAACAAAATTAATATGAAAGTATAGCAGTTTCATGAGAAAATTTAGTCCCTCTATCTCCCAGTCCTGAAAATTATGAATAAAGCTGAGATTGCAATGAAAGTGGTGATCATCATTTTAACGATGAACAATGACCAAATTACAAGCAAAGCAAATTTCTCTTGTTTTGTATTATGGCATCTACTGTAGTAACTCAAAGTTGGACCAGTTTAATAAAAATTAAGATTGCATGAGAAATAGTATGCATCCATACTAGTGAATGTATTTTCATGAGAAATTGAATCATAGTTATAAAGCACCAGCAGATGAGGAAGGTTTAATCATGAAGGACCTTCTGTCTTCAAAATCTTCGTTTGCGTAGGATTTACAGGAGGGGGAAAAAAGAGAGGCAATAGTATTAAGCCTTTATTATTTGTAGAAGACAAGCTGCAATATACTTTTTGCTTAATTATTGAAATGAAAGGGAAGGTTAATGTGGGTATTAATTTCAGGTAGAGTTTGTTGGGGGCCCTATGTGTTGGAACACCCGCATATTTTCTGCAACTGCTGGTAAGAAACTCTGACATTCTACAGTTTGCTTCTTTTTATTCTCTTAAGTCAATTATATATCAGTCGTTGGAAAATTGATCTGCATTATGATAGGTGGGGGAGCATTCTGTAATGGCCAAAAAATTCATTCCATTGAAACTAATCTGGTGAGTGATCATTTATTAATGGATACTTATATAATAATAAAAAAATTATTAATGGATATCTATGGTAATATATCTACATGTAATTTTTTTTATTTAAGTAGATGGCTATAGCCACATAGGCACATACTCTCTGATTTGTGTGATACTGGTGTGACACAGGATAAAAGTGATGCATTGAACAGTTATTGTTAATAATATGTCAGCCATTTTCTGATGACATCTGGGAAGACTGGGATCAAGGGGCTTGCTGAGGCATGGGCCTTACATACCTTGACAATTTTTCTCTTTTTAGCAGTGCTCCTATGCCATTTGCCTCTTAAATTTTCATTATGTTGCTTCTGATCTTATAATGAGATGTTAATGACAGAATTTGTTTGACTTCATGTGGTAAAATTGATTAGTACTGACAAAACACTTAATGATTTTCTTAAGGGTAGTTATGCTTACTTTTGTCCACATGTTTTAAGGTGGAGCGATTCCTTCTGGTGACTGGGTTTGGGTATGAACATAATGATCCATGGGCTACCAACCTAGATTTATATAAACATTTCACTGATGTCAGCCAGGTACTAGCTTTATTTATTTATTTATTAATTTAATTTTTATAATCTTTTTTCCAAGTGTTTTGATTCATGCCTTTGTCTCCTCTGAGTGTGTTTCATTTTGCTGAATTTTATGTTTAGGGTGTAAGGAGGCTCGGGGCTGCTGCAGTTGATGTGTGCCATGTAGCTTTGGGGATTGCAGAATTGTATTGGGAGTATCATCTAAAGCCATGGGATATTGCTGTTGTTGCTTTGGTAGTGTATAATTTTCACTATTCGTTTTGATAGATATGCATGATCTACCTTTACTACAAAATTGGTGAAATAACAAATAATATCCATTTACCTTTTTGGTTGGTGATTTAACCATAGACAATGAAATCTTTATTTCAACTTCATTTTTTCCCTCTAAGACCTCAACTGATCTTGAGCTATAATTTATACAAAGCTTAGACTCCTAATATAATTGGGCTTTAAATATTCTTTAGAAATTATACCTGTTCTAGCATATTCTGTGTGTGCTCGTTTGTGCTATGTTCACACTAATGGGGGGCGTACCATTTGAGTACTACTATATGATCTGTTGACAAGAGATACAATTTCCCATTTCGACATGCAAACAGGGTGTTGGGCATGGCGGCTACCAAAATGTAGAAACAAATCGATTATGTATGCTTTATCGGGATTTTCATTCTAAGTCTTCTCCAAAGGTATTACTTGTTTGAAGGAATCAAATTGTTCCAAATTCATCTTTTGCTTATTTATGCATGCTTCATCAGGAGTCTCATTCTAAGTCTTCTCCAAAGGTATTATTTGTTTGAAGGAATCAAATTGTTCCAAATTCATCTTTTGCTTATTTGGTGAATTTGTTTCATGCCTTTTATTGCAGATAGTTGAAGAAGCTGGTGGCACAGTTACTTGCATGAATGGTGGAAAGTTGTGTGTTTGATAGATCTATTTTAGTATCCAATGGTGCACTGCATGAAAAGGTTAGTTATTGCTGCTTTCCAACACCCCCCCCCCCCCCCCCCCCAAATCATCTAGTGAATATCAACATCTTTTTGTTAGTATCTCAGTGCTGACATGGAATAAATTTTATTGATGCAATTCGTATATGACTTAAAGAATAAAACGATTTAAGAAGGGAAATCTAAGAGCTAGTTCAAGTTTTTAAATCAGTAAGAGCAACCAAACTCAATCCTGAAGTGAAATGGAGAGAAAAAACATATGCACAATTTTGGCCTAGCAAAGACATGATTACAACCATCAATTAAGATCTAATCTGATGATTTTAAATCTGTCTTGCAGTGGTCACATGACTAATTAAAAAGTCATATGATTTATTTATGGCCAGATCTAAATTGACTTTGTAACCTAGAAACTTAATAATGACAATATAAAACCAAATCCATTGCTGTATCCTCGTTTCAAGAAATTGTCTCTTACTTGATTTGATTAACAACTACGGTTAAATGCAACTAACACCCTAACAACTATTTGAGCACTCTCACTATTTAAGTGCTAAATTGTTGGAAAGGGCTCTTTGGAAAAGGTCCAGTTCAAAATCTGGAGTGCTATTCATTTGTGTCAGTTCAATGTAGAGTATTTGGAGAGAAAGTAACATGTATTTTTGACGGCCGCAAACTCATGATAATATAGGTGAAGTTTTATTCTTGTCATCTTTACACATAAGGGAGCAAACTGCTAGGACAATTACCTCTTCAGGTTTATTTGATTTATAATATGAATTTTAGATGTTAAATTTGTAGGGTTCTCTCCCCCCACCTCCCAGTGTTCATTTGTATGACTCCCATGTACTTGGTTTGCTATCCTTTTATGCTCTTTTTAAAGAATTCATTTTACTCATTAAAAAAAAAAAAAACCTTATTTTCATATTCTGAGGCGATTCAACATGAAGAATCTAGGACTATTTTTTTAATTGGGTATCTGATGTTGCATATCATAATTGACTTACAACTTTTACTTGGGTCTGCCTAGTTTTCTTAAATTGCTTAGATTTTTTAATCTTCTGAAATGCAGCTTTTGGAGAGAATTGGACCTGCAACAGAGAAACTGAAGAGCAAAGGAACTGATTTCTCATTGCGGTACAAACCTGAAAGTTCGCGTGCTAAATTAGATTGACATGGTTGATGCTGTCCTATTGCGTGCTAAATTAGGAAAGCTGGTATGACTTTTTGTGATTGGAAGGGAAAACTTATTAAAGCTTGGGTCAAGCAAATCACTTCATGCCCTGTTGCTGTTGTGTAAGCCTTTGCTGTATTAGGACTGAAATGTAGTCAGGAATGATGGTAGTGGAAGGAACTCTCACATTGTTAATAAAATTTTGGCTAGTTTATTGACTAGCTTTTGGTCCAGCTTCAAAGTTCAGAGGATTTCTTTTTAATAAGAAGATTAACTTTGTCACTACGATACAAGGAAAAGATAGGCTTCCATCAATTAGACTACCGTATCTTGAGTTGGCCCATATTTTTGGTTTCATTTGGCCACTTATTATGTTAACATGTAAGTAAATTAGAATGAGAGGTTCATAAAGTTAATATATATTCATTAAAAAAAGGGGGGGTTTATGTATGTGTCTGTATTGTAGCCGTGGGATTGATGTGTTGTGATCAATACTTCAAACCACCCATTACAACAGATATTGGAACACGGAAATTAATTTGAGAAAATAAAAATTCTAATTATAGCTGATATTAGAAGATGGAGAAATTTCATGTAGAATAGATCTATTGACTTACAAATTTACCCCATTATATACAGTCTCATACATCAATATAACTACAAAGTTTCCTCTAACTTCTTTAATGTTATTAATGATGTTATTTTGGAAAATGGTTTAATGCTAGTTTTTAAATTTATTCACATTTTGATTTATTTTTGTATATTTCGATTGGGTATTGGATTACAAGGCATTATAATACTGAATTAAAAGATATTTGTATGATTGGGAGATATTAAATTATGTCGTGTTTATTGATAGCTGTAATTTTAAATGGATTAAGGGAAATGCCAACTATATGTAAATGCATGCCAAAAAAAAAAAAACTATATGTAAATGGGCTATAATAAACAATTTTGCAATACCATTCTCTCATCATCTGTATTTGATTTGAATAATGTGCATATGTAGCATGAATATTTGTTTGATGAATTATATAGAAATTGTGTAAGCACACATATATCTAAAAGTGACTACTAACTATTGGAGAAAATAAGTACAGGAATGAATATGTAATTGAATGTGTGATTTGGAAAAAAATAGATCAGAGAATAGTTGAAATTTTATTCTTTTAGTCATTATTTAATTTGGTTCAAATTTATGCTTTTATTGAGCAATGAAATTCACCCATTTGATATTATCTTTTATATTTCTTATAATAAAAAAATGCAATAGCTTTTAAAGACTTTATGTTTATAAAATAAATATAGGAAAGACAAAAAAAACTAGTGATAGGAGAAGTTATGAATCCTAACCACTTTAATTTTTGTCTTGTAGTGCTTGCTATTTATTGTTTTGCATGTATTTTCACAACACTTTATTATTATTTTTTTAAAAGAAAGAAATCTCTCCTCCATCCTGTTTGCGTATGGTATTAGCACATGTTGATATTTTTTATTTTACTTTGAAAAAAAAAAAAAAAAAAAAGTCATTGATTATGTCCATTGAGGTCTTTTTGCTATGAACGTAAGCTGTTAGATCGAATTACATGATTCTTCTTACTTCTACTCTCTCTACACCTTTCATTTCAATTTCACTAGACTTTAAGTAGCCTATCGCCCAATCATGTCTTGGCTTAGGGAAAAATATGGAGTGGGACCCACCAATTGTGAGACACAAGTAACATATACCCGTTGCAGGGTATAACTTCTCCTTGGCTTAGGTATTCATTGTCTTGGACTGCCACACTATTGCCATTGTCAAGCCTCTGTTATTTATTATTATTATTATTATTTTTTGATAATCTGCAATGCATTAATCAAATAAGAAAAAACACATGGGGGCATCTTCCTTACAAACATCTATCAGACTAGGGGAAAGGTTGCCCGAATTAAAAAGACAAGACTTCTTAGAAGCTAGAGCAAACTTTGCAATAGTGTGGACAATAGAGTTGTTGCTCCTACGGACCCAAAGTCAAAGCCATTGTTTTTCTTAGAACAATAAAGATCTTTATGATTCAAATCCTCACACCTTGAACAATATAGACCCAAAAAAAGAAAAGAAAAAAGATTTCTACCTTGAGTTTGAGGAGAAATAGTGGATCATGTGTATTGCATGTAACTTATATTTATGAGCAATGTTACATCCACAATATTTTTACAATACTTTTACAAAAAAAATCTTAGGTGACATGTTGTTATGGGTATTTAATCTGAATTCACCACTTAAATGACTTTATTACCCCCGCTAATAATAGTAACAACTTGACACCTAAGATTTGTTGTGAAAATATTCTAGACATAATATTTCTCTATATTTATATCCTTGATTGACTAAAAACAAAGAACATTAATTGTCATTGATTTTACTGCAATCAAGTATTCTCTTAAGTCAACATTAGTTCTTATGTATTCCCTACTTAAGATTCATCGTAAAATAATGATTCTAAATTGTAAAGATGTAGTTACTAAAAGATTTATGTTTTGGATATAAGTGATTTGCCACTCTCTCCCTTCTCTACATCTTTTATTTTTATTTTACTTTGATTATTCTAAGTACACATCCTAATAAGAATTGAATTTTATTACTTATTAAAAAAAATCAACACCAAAGCCTTTCCTTTCTCAAATGATAAATAGGTTTAGAAGCTAGCAATTTAATGAAATTATGATACATTATCGGTTGATCTAGTAGCTCATTGTGAGGGCATATGGAAAGTTATTCAGTACGTAGGTTGTCTACAAGTTGCATTTCATACACTTTTTTTTTTTTGAAAAGAAACTTGTATTTCATTAACACAAGAAAAGGAGTACAACAGAGTATAGAAGCTAACAGATCATCCTAGGTCAGAATGAAATAAATGAGCTAAGAAGGGCGGAATAACACCCTTCCATAGATTGGAAGCTTGGTTACATTTAGCAAATTGGGCTAGCCCATGAGCAACTCTGTTGTAATCCCTTTTCACGTGACTAAACGAACAGCAGGAGAAAACTGACTTCGCAGACTAAATGCTATGCACCAGATGGCCCATAACGCCACCATTACTGGCTTGAGAAATAGTAGAAATGACAAAGGAAGCATCTGATTCAAAAATCACCTTTGAAATATTCATCTCTTGAGCCAAGAGTACCCCGTGCTCCAAGGTAAAAAACTTTGTCAACTCGGCTAGGTAGTGCACAGGTAGAGCTTTACAAAGAGTAGCGACAACCCTACTCATTTCATCTCTAATGATGACCTCGATACCAGAAATTCTGCTGCCATCAATGGACGAAGCACCATCAACATTTACCTTGAAATAGCCGGATGGAGGAGCAACCCAACTACTTTAAGAAGACGGTAGAGGGGGAGAGTCCAACGAGAAGGCCTCCTTGTAATCCTCAACCATGCTCTTAGCCAAATCCAGAATTTGCAAAGGCGGCAGACCATTCTCACCATGGAGAAGCTTGTTCCAGTTATACCAAACCGACCAAGAAATGGCAAAGAATAATTCAAGGTTCAAAGTAGACAGGAAGGAGCAAAATTGGAGCACTAAATCATTGAAGTTCTTTACCATAAGAAGCAAATCAATAGGGCAGTCTTGCCAAAGGGACCACACTGAGAGAGCAAAATCACAAGAGATTAAAGCATGAATAAGGCTTTCAGGCTCCTCATCATAGATCGGGCAGGTACAGGAGGTTTGAATAACTTTAGCTGCCACATTTGTGAGCATGGGAAGGCCATTCACACAAGCACGCCAAGAGAAAATCTTAATTTTTTCTGGGAGCTTTAGAGACCAGATTTTCCTCCAAACTCGAGCATTTGGATCACCAAATGAGCATTCCCCTTCAACTCTTGTGTCAAGGATTTTGACTGCAATAAAGTAGGCACTCTTAACTGTGAAATCACCCCTCTTATTTCCCATCCAAATGAGCTTGTCCTCGGGCAGATTGTAACATAGGGGAATTTTTAAAATTGAATCAGCCTCAAAAGGAGAGGATGAGAGCACGAATAACCCCCGGTTGCCACCATCTAGTCACCGGATCAATGAAGGAAGAGACCATTGGAAAGTCCTCAAAAGGGTGGGAAGGGGAGATAACTTTGTAAGTTGTGGGGTTTGGGAGCCATTTGTCATCCCAAATGTGGATTAGACGTCCATTTCCCACACTCCATCTTGTTCCACATCTTAGAACCTCCAAGCTGTTAAAAATGCTTCGCCAGGTGTAGGAGGGGTTGCTACCAAGATTTGCATGGAGAATATCACAAAAGGGAAAGTATTTTGCCTTAAGGATATGAGCCACTAGGGAACCCGGATTTGTGAGAATTCTCCAAGCTTGTTTTGTGAGTAAGGCAAGATTAAAGGCTTGCAAGTTCCTAAAGCCCATTCCCCCTTGAGACTTGGGCTTTCACATGGTCTTCCAACCAACCCAGGCCATTTTGGTTTCCTGATGTTTATATCCCCACAAAAAACTTCTCATCAATTTTTCAAGATCTTCATAGAGACTCTTTGGAAGTTGGAAGCAGCTCATTGTGTAAGTGGGAATGGCTTGGGCCACTGCTTTGATAAGAACTTTCTTACCCCCCATTGAGAGTAACTTACCCTTCCAGCCCACAAGCTTCTTGCCAACCTTCTCCTTAATTTCCGCAAAAACAAGCTTCTTGGAACGACCAATGATAGAGGGGAGGCCAAGATACTTTGTATGATTTGAGTCATGCATTGACCCAAGAATGTTTATAATCTCATCTTTGAGCCCCTGGGAAGTATTTAGGCTGAGAAAGATAGAAGATTTTTTGGTGTTGATCTTCTACCCCAAAGCTAACTCATACATACTAAGAATTTCTTTCAACTTGCTGCATTCATTGCCATTGGCCCTACAGAAAAGGAGGTTGTCGTCTGCGAAGAAAAGGTGAGTGATTTTTGAAGCCCCCCTACAGATGGAAATGCCATGGATTTGATTGTTTCGTGCTGCATCATGAATTAGAGCAGAGAAACCTTCTGCGCATAAAAGGAATAAATGCGGAGATAGCGGGTTACCTTGTCGAAGCCCCCTAGTATGTATAATGTTCCCGTACGTTGTGCCATTAATAATGACTGAGTAAGACATTGAGGAAATGCATTTCATAACTAGATTGATCCAATTCTCATTAAAGCCCATTTTCCTCATGACTTTTTCAACGAAAATCCATTCTACTCTATCAAAAGCTTTACTCATGTCTAGCTTTGCAGCCATGAAACTATCATTCCCCCCCTTGCTTATGCTTCAGGAAGTGCATGATTTCATACGCCACCAATACATTATCAATGATAAGCCTATCAGCAGTGAAAATACTTTGATTTTTGGAAATGATATACGGAAGGATAGTTTTGAGATGATTAGCTAGAATTTTTTAGACAAGCTTATAAACCACATTACATAGACTAAATGGCCAGAATTTAGTCATTCTTTGGGGATTATTGGTTTTTGGCACAAGAGCAATATTGGTTCTATTAAGATTAGATAAAGACGTGCTAGAATTAAGAACATTCAGAACCATATTAGAAACATTAGTGCCTACAATACTCTAGTATTTTTGAAAAAAGAGTGCTGACATACCATCAGGGCCGGGTGATTTCGAGAGGTGCAGCTGCTTGAGGGCAAAGACCATTTCTTCTCTGGTAAAGGCCCTAGAAGTTACTAAGGTCGGGATAGGAGCGATGACATTCTCCAACTGATTCGGATGGGAAGTGGAGTATATGTCCTCAAAATAGGAGATGGCAGCCTTGGCAATACTGTCTTGGTCCCCACACTAGTTTCCATCTTTATCCCAAATTCCCAAGATTATATTCTTATTCTGCTTCCGTCTTTCTGAGGCCCTAGCATGAAAAAAATTTTGTATTCTTGTCTCCCTCCTTGAGCCAGTGGGCTTTTGAACGTTGACCCCAGTAAATCTCCTCACTATAAAGGAGATCATTAATTTCCTTCCTAGTTTAGTTTATTTCTTCACCCAAAGATCCATCATCATCAAGCTAAATTAAGGAATTAAGCTTCTTCCTTTTTTCTTGAATTACTTTTGGAATTTTCCCGAAAGTAGCAGAACTCCAAGCCTTAAGATCAGCCGCACAAGCAGTAAGAGCAGACGCAATCCCTTTTGGCGAATTCAAATCATTACCAGAGATCCAAGCCGCTTCAATAATTTCCTTACATTCCTCTTTCTTTGTCCACATAGACTCAAAATGGAATCGACGAGCACGCGGCAGCTTGGGAGTATTGGGGTCGGATAAAAACAGAGCGTAATGATCCGAGGTGGAATCAATTAAGTGCTGGACTCTGACCTCATCGAATTTATCAACCCAATCACTAGTAGCAAAGACTCTATCAAGCCTAAGGTACATTCTTCCAACACCTTTCTGCATGTTACACCAGGTAAAGTCTGGCCCAACATAGCCTAAATCTTTAAAGCCACAGTAGTTAACCACATTCCTGAATTTTTCCATCTACCCTTGTGTTCGCAGCAGCCCACCTGATTTTTCTTCCATAGGTAAGATCTCATTAAAGTCACCAAAACAAATCCATGAAAGTTGATACTGGTCTTTCAGATAAGCAAGTAAATCCCATGAGAACTGTCTTAAGTGAGCTTGGGGGTGGCCATAGAATCTAGTAATTCTCCGATTTAAAATTTGAGTTTGTCTCAGAGACTATTGCATCTATATGATGATTGCCATAGCTTTTAATTTCCAAGTCTGTCTCCCTTGTCCAAAAAAGGTCTAGACCGCGACTACGACCATAACTTGAAACAAAAAGCCCATTTGCAAACCCTATATGATCTTGAATTCCTTCCATACTTTTTTTTATTTTAGTTTAGTTTTCGATAAGAAAACTATTTTGGGAGCCCATTGTCGCACCAGATCGTGCAACACTCGAACTAACGGGGGGTACCAAGCCCCCGGTAGTTCCATCCTAACGAATTCATGGCTCCCGGCGATGCTGCATAGCAGCTGCTACCAATATATCTTCATTACTAGGGCTTCCAACGAGACCACCACACTTCTTTTTTCTGACTGCCTTCTCCTCACATTCTGAGAAAATTTGGGAGCCAAGACGTTATAAACCTATTATTTGAACCTAGGCTTCAGAATCCATACCTTGGTTTAGGCCTTGCTCCCTAGCAAGTTTTTTTAATTCGGCCCCTTCCACCTTGGGCCTTCATAGTTCCCTGACTTGCCCATTGTTCTTCATTAGTTGCATAAACTTGGGCCGTGGGCTTGTGTGTACTTGTAACCTCAGGTGGGTCCTTGGTCTCCTTAGCATTTTGGACCACATTAGATAACACGTCTCCAATCAACCCTTGAGGACTAAATACTTCCATTTGAGTTGGTATAGACCTTCTATCACGTGGGACACTTTTTGCCTTAAGACCCGTGTGCCAGCTACTAAGTTGTCCAATTCGATCCCACTTTCTGCTACCTGACATACTGAACTGCCCAAACCATCACATCCCCAAATTTGATTGGATTTGCTTGCAACTTTTGAAATTTTTGAATTTTGTAAGTTGCCATTACTGGTGCTTTCTCCACCGTGTGATGCTGGAGTGGATTGGAGCCTATTCTTGGAAAGTTGACATTTTTCACCACTTCGAGTATCATTACCGGTGCTGTTGCTGCCATTGGAGAAATTTCTCAGTTCGTTACTCCCAACTTTAGAAGTGCCAAACGCCTTTAACCATTCTCCATATTGGTGTGTGGCATTCCGTCTATCTAAGCAAACATGACAGTGTTTAGCATCATGACCCATCAGACCGCGGATGTAACAAAACGTTGGGAGCCATTCATATTTGTAATGAACCCAGTACTTGTCACCTTCTACACCCACTACATTACCTCCCCTGTGCAGTGGCTTATCGATGGGAAGATCGACTCTTATGCGCAAATATTTGCTTGTTCAGACAAATGAGCTCACTTATCAATCTCCAAAAAAATGCCCCATGTTATTCCCTATATCTCGACAACCACCTCAGACATGAGCTCAAATGGTAAGCCCCATAGTTGCACCCAAAAAGGGGAGTGGGTAAAAACTATGTTTTCAGATGTAAGGCCCTTTTTCCATCTACAAAGAAGTTACAAATTATTTTCAAAGTTCCATGGCCCACTATTTTCCACCCATTCCAACTGATAACAGGAGCTAAACTTAAACTGAAAAGTGTTATTTCCTACTTCGATTATTCTTAGCTCTGAACCCATCTTCCATGCTGCTTTTAGAGTGCTTTTCAGAGCTCTGTGGTTTTGGTGCCTCTCTGAGAGTAGCTTCCCAAATAGGCTTAGTGAGCATTCCTCCAAAAAGTCTACTCTGCTATGAGCTGAGATTGATATTTCCGTTTCTTCTTCCTTAGTGAGGCAGAGGTTTTGAAGGCTATTCACAACCTCATGTTCCATAGCAAGAGAGAGTGTGTATCTAAGGGGGGTGAGACGCCCCTCTAGGAGGAGAAAATACTCTTCCAGAAAGGAGAGGAGAAAAGGCTTTTACCAAAGAAGAGAGAGACTCCTACAAGGGAGAGGAATTAACCCCGTTGCATTTCATACACTTAATTGTTGAGATACTACTTATCACATTTCTTTGAGCTATCAACCCATCATCACAAAATCTAGAAATATATATATATATATATATATTGTAAAGACTTGAATAGTGGCTTAAGCCCACCAAGAACAGTGTAAGCCAGCCCAATAAACCCAAAACAATAGATTTGTTAGAGAATGGATTTTATAAAAAAACTACAAAGCCATGTAAGTTTAGGCTCAAGAATATCTGGGCTTAAATTATAAGGGTAAGAGACATAAATTCAACATAAAATCCCTCGTCGGGCAAGTCCGAGGACAAATTGTTCATATATTGATCAAGTATAATCTCTTTACAATGAGTTCTTGTGTTTTCTTTTCTCTCTCAAATTTTCCAAGATTGCATGCCCATTTTTGTGGGGGCCACTTCCTTATATAGTTCCCTCCATTTCATCCCAGCCTTCCATTTGTACGTATAATTTCTAGAGAACTCTTTGAATACTTGTCCCATCAAGACCCTTTTGGAGGTGGTAAGAGGGGCTGTGAGCTGTGAAGACACTATTCAGATGTCATTTCTTCATAAATGTGGTCAGTTCAGTTTGTGCAGTGCATTAAATGTGGAGGTGATAGTCACATTCTGAGATATTTCTTCTTTCCGTTTCTTACACGGCTCTGTTACTTTTCCTGGAGCTCCTTTTTTAGTATGGCTAACTGCCTAAAGTATTTTCGAGATGCCTCTGCTCCACGGGAACCTCGGTCCTCGTGCCAGTTCCCCTTTTCTCCTCAGTCTTCCTATTTATGTGTACATGGATCTTTAATCATCCTTGGGTCTTTTATGATCCTCGGACAAGGCCCATGGCACAAAAATGTGCTCAGATCACCTACTCTCACACACACATGTGTGCGTGCACACACACACACACACATATATATATATATATATATATAACATATTGGCTCCTTGTATCAGTGCAATTTATTAAACTCATGCTGCTTGCCGCTATGTCAGGGTATTTGGAAATTCCATAAAACAACAATCAAGGGATGAAGCTACACTACCGCTATTTTATTTTTTATTTTTTATTTTTGGGTTACTTATAAGTAGTCTCCTTGCCAATATGTACCCTGGGATTTTTTTTTTTTTTTTACCCTGGGAAAATTTGAAGAAAGAGAAGTCAAACTCATGAAAAGGATGAAATTTTATCAAATAGATCGAGTAGGGGATTTCCATGTTGGTACTCAACTATTAATCAAAATATTTTCCAAACTGAACTTTATTTATTTTTTGATAAACATCTGAACTACATATATGGTGTTATATTGTTTGGTCAGAATGAAAAGCCAAAATATATATATATATATATATATATATATATATATATTTGACAGTTGCCTTCCTCAAAGTCATTTGAACCTCATGCAAACCAGTAACCGTGGTGAGCATTTACAATTTCCTTTTCTTTTTTTCTTTTTGAAGTTTAATAGGTTGTAGCAGATTCAGACTTGTCATTATCAGGTTATCAAATCACTTTCTTATGTTATACATGCAAGGGTCAGGTTATGACATATTTTCCACCCGTGCCAAACCCTAGATAGGGTGGATAAAATGCGAGAGAATACTGATACAAATAAACATTACAAACATTAGAAGTCATCCATACCACTACGAAAAATAGCACAACCAAAGAAACACACGTTCTTCTTTACTACCCTAATATTCTTTCATTAAAACCATTTGATTTATATTATTTGGTCAGAACAAAAGGCCAAACTATATATTTAATTGACTTCCTCCAGTCAATTCAATTATTACAGGATATGCAAATCAATCTTCGTCAATCTTGCTCGCTTGGTTATGATTTTTTTTTTTTTTTTAATTTATAATTTGTTGAAGTTCTAGTGACTTGGAGTAGATTCAAATTGTTGCTCACGTTGTCAAATTACCACCTTTATGTATTACGTAGTTAGAATCCTGATTAAATTCACCATTTAATAGTTTATTTGACACATACATACTCAAAAGTAGTGAGATCAAATATTTAACATATTTTCCAGACGAACTGAATGGCTAGGTGAATAAAATACAAGTTACTTCTTTTGCAAACAAATATTTGATTTATTTTTTCCTGGTACATTTTCTAATACAATATGACTAAAGCATGCGTATACCTATGTATAAATATTAAAAGATGATGGAACATAACAAAACTTAAAACACTATCAAGTCTCAAGTCTTAACCTCAAAAACCCCACAACAAATTAAGGCCTTCTGCCCTTCTTAATTATCTACTTTTGGCTTAATTTTGATTCCCGCAAGAACCATGCCTCCTTTCCACCAGTCACTCTCAACTTCAAACATACCAAACTCCACATTCCCAGCAGTACTCTCCTTGACAGCTGAGAATTCGCCACCGGGGATCTCATGCCACACGTCATTTTTCTCCCTGTAGGACTCGAGGTTCATGCTCTTCACAGTCTCTTCTCCATTGATTCTCACCTTGAATTTGATTGGAACAGAATGCCACCCAAAAGCATCCACCTTGAACTTCACAATATAGTATATTTCATACTTTGAAGCCGGAGCTTCCTTGGAGAAATTGGAAGAAGGTACTTTCCCTGTGACCTCAATCCAGTTCACTTGGAGGAGCACTGCACCATCTTTGAACCCTGTCAACCTGGGAATCCAAGGTACCATTAAAAGAGAACAAAGATAAAGAAATACTGAAAGATAGAAACTTTTACAATGAAATAAATTTGATTAAAAAATATTCATTATGGTGTGCAAAAGACATAAATTAAAGATTATCAACTCATTATATTTTAGCAGATTACATAATTTGGTTGTTTTTGAACATTTTTTGAATTAGACTGGACCCTAATACAATTCTAATGTTACAACTTGGATCTGATATGTTTTTCGCACTTGGATCTGCCAATGCATCTATATATCAAAACCTATATAACAAATACCATAAATAGCGAAGTTGGATCCTTTAAAAACCATTATTTCAAAACAATGAACAAGTATTCAAAGAATTATATTGAATTTCTTACTGAGTTTCCTCTTCTGAAAGACTAATCAGTTGCCAAAAACGGGGATCATTTCCCCATATGATGTTTAGAGCTTTGATAGGGACTTTAAATGATCCTTGATGGTTTGGGTCGACTTCTACATGAGAGGATTCCTGTGGAAAAATAATTAATTAAATGTATCCTCCTTGAAATCAAAGTTAAAAAACAACATAATTAACGACATTACTATACAAAAATCTAAGAATCGAGTGTGCAAATGTAATATAAACCGTTTAGAGTTTCTAATGTATTGTTTGAAGATGATCATGAATATGTATAAGAAAATAAGAGTGTTCATATATATATACTCACAGCTTTTCGGTGCGGGTTAGAGTGACGATCTCTATGTTCATGAGAGTACTCCATCTTAACTTTAGCTGTAAGCTATGTATATTTGGGTTTCACTAATAGCTTCAGATTGTTATCGACTATATATATATATGATGAAAAAACTTGAATGTACATATATAAAATGCATGCAATATTGTGAAGCCATTAATGGCGTAAAGTGGTACTTCACTACTACGTATCCACTATCCTCAACGTGTCATAGTTACGTGTAATGATTTACGCGCGATAAGCATTCAACCGAAAGCAACGTATATATTCCTTGAGCTTTCTTTTGTTTTTTATAACCTTTTCCTCTTATATCATACGTTTCAATCTTTTCTCAAAAGCTAGGCAAGAATGGAAACCGTAAAGGACTGTCTATCTCTAAAGTGAATGTTTAACACCAAGTACACACGAAACAAAAACAATAATTGTATTATTATTATTATAGGGAATCTTGAGTATAAGAAAATTATTCGTTTATATTTATTAATATAGGATTCACATTGTACAACAAACAAATGTGTATAATATTACATTTAGTTTTATGCAAATGCATACAATATTGTACTTTTTTTTTTTTACAAATATATATAATATTGTACACATTTGTTTAGTTTATAGTGTAAATTTTATATTGATAGCACAATATAAACTAATAATTGTCCCTAAAATATATTGTTTTTTGTCCTAGCTAGCTTAGCAGAGGCAGACGGTATACAATAAAATGTACACAAAGAAATGGATATATTTATGTAATTAATTATGCTTAATGAGTGCATGTCATCAACTCTTTTCCTCTTCCAATTAATTACTCAAAAAATAATCAAATGGAGATAGAGGTTCATTATTTTTATACATAGGGAAGCTATTAGCTATATATTAATTAATTTGCTTTTCTATAAGGATTTGTTTTTGCTAGTGATCTCCAAAACTCTTTTGAACAGTTTTGCTTTGCATGAGCATTATGAGCTCTTTCCAAATATTAGTTAACTAGCTAGATCTGTGACATAAACATGGTTCATGTAGAAAGTAGTATAAGGGTTTAGGAAGTAGATAAGATGGTAGGATATATACTATTCTTAGATCTTCTCCGAACTTTCAATGTATATCTATATTATCATGTGACTGGTACAATATTGCTGGGAATAATTGTTTCTTTCGTACTTTAATAAAGAAGTGTAAAGCAAAGTAGCAAACACACCCGACCGAATATTACTAAGAGTTGTGTCCTACCCAAATTTCTCTTTCCTTTCCTTAGCAACGTGATTCTTGTCATAGCCTGATCTCGATCACACAATAAAACGTGTGTCACGTAGACCCTAAGCCCTTTTTTCTTTTTTTGGGATATAGAACATGTAGAATCTAAGCTACCACATTTGATTGGGCAGGGTATGTCTCATAAAGAAATGATTAGTTCGAATCTCTTATTTTCTCTCTCTAAGCTACCATTTTTTTCATGAACTCATCCAATATATATACGTGAATAGATCAAGATTTGTTTGAGTAGGTTCCAGTTAGCTCAATTGGTAAAGTTTTTAATGGTTGTATAAGAGATTTGGAATTCAATCTCCGCCTACACCAAAAATTGATTGGTGTCTTGGTCTGATGATAAAGAACTATTATCAGGAACGAACGCCATAAGTTGAAACTCTCTCTCTCTCTCTCTCTCTCAAAAAAAAAAAAAAAAAAAAAAAAAGGCCATCACAAATGACTTGTTGGCAAGTTTATTACAATTGGGATTTCAAGTAAGATTGATAGAAAGGCTTTACTAATTGGATCTTATCTTTTGTTGAAGAAACATTGTTAGCAAGAATTTGACCTAAAGGGGAAAAAATTTATAACTTTCTTTCTCACACATACACATACAACATGAGTCAATATATTGGGAAAATAAAAGGCCTACCATTGTGAATATTATTATGTGAAATTTTAATACAGAATAACCTTAAAAAAAAAGAAGGAGAAAATGGGCGTTTGTCCATTTCGCCAAAACATTTTAGCAAAATAAATCATATTTGAAACTATTTAGGAAAATGCCCCTATTTTAAAACTCGATTTTCTAACAATCGAATCTCAATTTAAAACTCGATTTTTGGACAATCGAGTTATAATGAATTGAAAATAAAAAATAAAAAATAAAAAAATTTCTAGAACTCGAGTTCCATGTGAAGTACTTGAGTTCATGGAACTCGAGTTCCTTGAAAAAATTGAAGTGGAACTAGAGTTCCATGAACTTAAGTACTTTACATGGAACTCGAGTTCCAAATTTTTTTTTTTTCCTAAGTTCACATTCGTTACAACTCGATATTCCAAAAATTGAGTTTTACATTTGAAACTCGATTTTTAGAAAATCAAGTTTCAAAATAGGGGCATTTCCCTAATTAGTTTCAAACATTGGGCATTTTGCTGGAAAGTTTGTGAGAAAGGGGTTAAATCTCATTTTGGCCTAAAAAAAAGAGATAACATATTGGTTATATTGTGTTTACGTATTACGTTTTTTTACAAATGAAAATCTGTTTTCTGTGTTCTTTTTAATATGTTTAAAATTTTACTTAAGATTCAAAAGGATTTTGGGTAGCTAGACAGAACCCAAGTAAAACTTACATAATTTATGTTATTTTGGTTAATATATATTTGTAAAATGTTCAAATTTTAATAATAACTTTTGTGGGGGCAAAAGCTTGAACTCTTATATTGGGCCTTAAGCCTCATTTACTAATGAGAATGCGTCCGAGGAGAAGCAAATGATTGGGAAGGTCCCAGAATAGATGGTCGGGTCAGGAAAGAGTAGAAGGCCGTGATCCGAGAGGGTCATCCTCCTCGGACCTGACGAATATCAGTCAAGCAGGCATTCGGGTGACTTGGGTAATCTTCCAAGAGATTCCAACAATGAAGATAGACTTTAGCCGCGTATGGAGATGATAAGGATACAGAGATATCTTAAGGAAAAGCTGCCACCACCGCATTAAATGCACTGCAGTAGCTTTCCTGGCCACATTAATGTGGAGAAGATCTCTGAACAGTGTTTTCAACCACTACCGTTCACAGAGAGCTAGAGAAGATGTTCGATAGGACACATACTTGAGTGCAGGGTTGGATGATGAACAAGTGTACGATGGAAATGGCTTGGAAGACTCTATATAATGTGAAAGATCCTCCATAAGAGAGGGATTGGAAAAATAGTGACGAAAAGTAGAAAGAGAATTATTGTAGCACAGCAACAAACAATCTAAAAACAACTATTTGATCATAAAACCAACTCCTCGAACATACATTCTATCTATACGGACCATTTCTTGCTCGGACACACTTGAAACCTTAATATACCGTTATTCAATCCGCTAAAAGCCCAGTTCTTTTACTCACTCTCTACAAATTTATTGTATTGGGCTCATTGGGCTTGTAACCCAATTCTTCTAGGTTTGGGCTACAAATTGTGACCCGACAACTTTAAAACTATATCAAGAACAACTTTGCATCCAAAGTGCGCACTTTGACATTTTAAAATATAATTTAAAATTAATATCAAAAGATAGAATTTGTTTATGTAATTGTCCCTAGTTAATTTATTTACGCAAACTATTATGAAGAAGAATTAATTATTAAGTAATAAGGAATTTTGCATCTATGATCAATTTTTTATCACTCTTGAAAGAAAATAGTGCTACATTTTTATAAAAAAAATTAATACTCTTTCTTCCTTCTTTTTTTATTTTTTTATTATTTCTTTTATTTTAATTTTTTTGAAAATAATACTCTTACATCCTTATTTTTCTTTCTTCTCCTATTCTTATTTTCTATTTATAGATCTTGAAGCATAAAATAGGAAAAAAAAATTTCCTTCTGTTTTTTATTTTCTATGAAGTTTGAAGTTTGAAATGTATAATAATTGATTAGTACTTATAATATTTTAAAAAAATACATAAAGGAAATCAATTATAGATATATAATTCATTCTCAAAAAAACATTATAAATATATAATTCGATAGTTCCAAAACGGGGAGGGAGGATTTAAATTTTAGATATTTCCTTCACAAATTTCAAAAAGTATCAACTGATTAAGTCACTGGACTTTTGATATATTATTGTGCTTCTCTATGCCCATTATGTAACATAAGGACATTGCTAATCTAGAATTATGTAAAGGGGAGACTCCCTTAATCATACATAAACGCTGAAGTTCACAAATATTAATTTATATATGTTCTGCTCCAAAAATACAAATCATTCATTTATTTCATAAAGCACAAATACATGTACGTGTACATATACTGATAGCAATCTTATTGTATTATTTCCCACATAATATTGTAGGAACTGTCTATGATTTGGGTTTATATAAGCCCCACTTATCATCACTCTTTATTTAATTTCGACACTCATTCGTGCTCTACTTACTCTAATAAGTGAAATACAAACCACAAACGATAATAGAGTCTATATGTTTTATCAATTTGAAGAAGTTGCGGGGGGAGGAGTTACAGGAACTTCTTTGATGATTGCGTGGTGAATTTTGAGACCTCCCTTCCATTTCCCACTCCAGACTTCATACATACCGAAGTAGATCTTGTTGTCAGTATTATTGGCATTATCATCAACTTTGATATCAAGAGTTTCAAGAGGAATCTGAAAAATCCCTGTCTTTGGATTCTCCAATGATGATCTTTTCCAAGAGTATTTTCCCCTTTTTCCTACCTTGGCCATCACGTAAACATGGCATCCATTCCATCCAAATGCATCTGGTGTCAATGATACTTCAAACCCTATTTCATACTTCTTGCCTTTTACTCCTTCGAATGTACCAGTTACCTCCAGCCAAGACACTTGTATCAATTCTGCAGGACTACCACTGGGTCTACAAAACAAAACAATACCAGAAAAGATAAATTAATTAAATAAATGCATTGAAACAACTGTCATACTTCTTATTATGGGGATTGAATTGGATAATTGTGTACGCACGCATATTCCAAATTATACATAAAACGTTTACTAGATTGATCAGACTGAGAATATATAAACAGTTAAACTCTAATTGTATTCTGATTTGGAATTTCCAAATCATAGCTCGTGACAATAATAAATGCTAAAGCAAAAGCACAAGCTTTCTTTTTACTTTGTTCTACTTTTTTTCCCCTCTTTGTATCTTATAAGCAACATCTAGATTTGAACCCTGGTGCTTAACTTCAAAACAAAAGCCTCATCCTTGTGTGTGTACAAATATTGACACTAAACATGAGTGTTTTTAGAAAGGAAAGGGAAAAAAAATGACATGAATATAAAATTTTAAAACTTACTCTGCTGGTAAGCGCCAGTATCGACTGTCATTGCCCCATATGATATTGAGTTTTTTTGGAGGATATTTAATTAAGAGGCCAGTTTCTGTTGGGGTCTGTACGTGTAAAAACATTGTCTTAGTAAGATATATAAATCTGGAACAATTAAAAGCATACATATGCCAAAAAAAAAAAAAAAATTGAGAAGAGAATACATGTACAAAATACAAACATATCATGTTGTAGTAAACATTTAACAAAGGCCATAAATATAATATCTTAGGTTAATCAGGATAAAAAACCTTAAATATGTCAAACGAAACAGAACAAAAGGATTGTTTACATTGCATAAAGGATTTTTAAATATATATATATATATATATATATAAAGAAAACCGGAGAATGTATTTATTTTATGCAACCACAACATGTAGCTAGAGCACATTTATTATATGATTTGTTATCAAGTATTAAAGGCACAATTGTCTTTAATTAAATAAAGGAGTAAAAGAAAAGGAAACTTGCAATTGCGAATAGCCCCACCCCTTCAATTATATATATATATATATATATATATATAAAGAGGGTAAACAAGGTTTAAATTTCACTTAAATTAGGGAAGTAAAGTCATTTATTTTTTACTTATATTTATATGGTGAAGTATGTCGTAAATGAGAGAAATTATTAGGTCCATCAGGAAGATTGCTAACGTGGTCCTCCTAACCAATGAGTCAAAGCCATCTATGCAATTGTGTGAGTGAGTTTCTTAATCAACACAAGGAATAGAAAATAAAAATTACTAGGTGATGTCTCATTTGCATAAATAACAACATTTTATTAGTTAAGAGATTAAGGATGACCACATCAGTAATCCTTCTGATAAACCTAATAATTTCTCCGTAAATTGACAAAAATGTAATATTTATTATCCTGTAATTAAAATAAACATTGATCTACCATTTGCATTCCGTATTTATCATATAAAAGAAATTTAACATCATGGCTAAATTTTATATTAATTTGATGTTATTTACTATCCAATCTATAAAATGGCATATTTTTATATAATTTTAGAAACAAAAAACTTTAAATTCTTTTTTTTCTTTAAACTTTAAAAAATTTAAATTCAAATATAGATAAGATTGTTTAAATTCTCAAATGATCTTGATATATTGCAAACATAAGGGGGTATGAAGAGACAATGTAATGTAACGATTAATTTTTTAAAATACTCATCCAACAATTTTTTTTTTTGGAAAGAAAATACTTATCCAACAATAAGTTATTGAATTGAAAAAAATCATTAAAAGTTATAATAAATGTAAATATATAACAATAATATTCTAACATACATGTGCACACATATTTGTTTAATAGGTAGAATTTAGGTATAATTCCTTAAGTACAATACATTAGATTTTTCAATTAAAATCAAACACAGTTACATTGAATTTATTTGTTCTAAGAAATGACAACAATATTGATTATGTTTTATTATACAATGCAATTATGTATTTGAATTTAATTGAAATACTTAATACACTGCATTAACAAACTATATCTAAATTTTGTCCTTGTTAAATAATCTTATAATCACAATAATAGGTTAATTTATATGAGTGTTGCAATCTGACTTTTGATTTCTTATTTATAGAAAGAGGAGATGTAATAATTTAATGCAAAAACTATTTGCATTATGTGAGAATCCATGAATACAACGAGCTAGTTTCCAAAAATAAGTGTTTGTGAGGTGTAGGGGACAAAGGCTAAGATTTAAGTCTCCAGAAGAGAACTTCATACACGTATACACTTAGATTAAACTAGAGTAGAATTTCTATCTTATATTAAAAAAAAAGTATGTGAGATTTTATAACATAATAAATAATGCTTACCTTTATTTCTTGCACGGTGTTAAGTGCATCCCAATGAGGTTTGTTTGTACTTGCAGCCATTTGGATATATATCAAAGTAGTAGCTAATGTGAGTTTCTTTGTTCTTTTTCTTCTTTTCTTCTTCTTCTTCTTCTTATAGTTTTGTCTAGCGAATGGAGGTTGAGGAGTTATGAAACCCCTAGTGAGCCTTTTATATAATAAGGAAGACGAAGAATATTCCTGCTTAAGTAATAAAGATTACCCTGCCTTCCACAAGTAAAGTGAATGGGAAAATATTTGAAAAGCAAAGGAATCTAGTGAATGTGAATACATGAAGGTGCCTTAGCTGCATAAAAAGAGAGAATATGTTCAGATTATTAGCACAAGTCATTCCAACCATAAGAAATAAGGAAGGAGAGAGAAGAATAAAAAAGTAATTCAAAAGTGAATATATATATATATATATATAAAATGATGTGTTACATTTAAGTTACATTTAGTGTAATTTGTGATTAATACTACACTATTCAATATTTTTTTATTCACTAAATATCTTATCAAACCCAATGTTGGATAGTATGTTATCTTGCCCCATTATACTTGTCAGATATCAAAATATTGGAGATTAAAAACTATTACATCGGTAAATTAGTCAAAATTTTAGAGATTTATTATTTAATATATTATGAATCTTCATGAATTGAATAATAAATAACTCAATTTAAATGATTAGCATAAAAAAAATTTAAAAAAAAAAAGAATAGCTAACAAAAGGATTGAATTAATTAAAGCTTGTGGTGTATATCCAAAAGAATATCCAAGAGTTAGGTCATTTTGGATATACACCACTGTTAGTTTCTTTAAAACCTTCTCCCTTCTCTCCTTGTGTGTGTGTGTTAAAATACTTAGTATTCTCAACAAAAAAAAAAAAAAAAAAAAAAGAGATTGAATTAAAGTTAATTTAATATAAAATAATTAAATTGTGTAACTTCCATATTTAGTATATCTTGAGCCAAGCACATACAAACTTTTTAAGGATTTTTATTATTAAAAAAAGTAGATGTTGGGTGAGGGTGATGTAAGGTTTAAGCCACAAACATGAAATATTACAAACAATGTTATTATTACTAAGCAATTACCAGAGACTATGTCATTTGAAGCCCTATATATATATATATATATATATATATATATATATATATATATATATTTTTTTTTTTTTTTTTTTTTTTTTTTTTTTTTTTTTTTTTTTTGCCTCCTTGAAATAAAATTTTGAACACCTTAATCCTTTTTTTTTTTTTTTTTAAGTTTAGCTGAAATAGGCTTGAATATGATTCTCTTAGCAATATCTTGGCCTTAAAAAAAATTAAAAAAAAAACCACCAATTTGATCTTGAGAAAATAATAATAATAATAATAATAATAATAAGCCAAGATATTTGTTAATTTTAAACCTTAGAAAAAAAAAACCATTTAAATCATAACAAATTTGAAATAAATAAATCAGGTAGAAGATTAATGGATGAATGATTGCTTAACTGTATATATTGAAAGAAATATAGCCCATAGGATTGATAATGAATACATCATGTAATGATTTCAAAATATGAAACCTTGCTTGTAAAAAACAATTGTAAAACTTCATGTATTTGAGTTTTTTTTTTTTTTTTTTTGTAGTTTTAAGTATAATTTATGTTTCTTATTAGCCCCTCTAGAAAATAATTCAAGAGCTGCAGGTGGCTATAACCCAAAACTTTTATGAATGAGTTTTTTAAGCTATAAAAATATGTGTGTGTGTATATATATAAACAAATAAGTTTTCCTTGATGAATCTAAACGAATTGAAGGAACGTTGAGGAGCTATTTGTTTCAACATGTTCGGCGTGAGGGGAATAGGTTAGTTCATTGTTTAGCTAAAAAAGCAGTTTTATCTGCATATACTGATGTATGGGTAGAATCTCTTCCTGAAGATGTGGAAGACGTTTTCCATTCAGATTTGCCTCGAACTTGTGGTGTTTTTTTAGTTTTGGTTTTTCTTACTATTATTTTGCTTACCTTTGTCTCAAAAAAAAAAAAAAAAAAAGTTTTCCTTGGTGAGGTGTAATCTTCAGCCAATTGTGCTAGGCCATGGAATAAAAGTGGGTAAATATTAGAACACGTAAAGAACTAGTTCTTTGTCGTTGGTTTCCACTTAAGTTGCATTGTGGAATCCAATCTCTTTTCACTTTTTTTTTTTTTTTTAAATCAGAATAAAAGAAAACCACTTTTCCTCTTTTCATCTCTGTGTGCGATGCCTTCTCTATTTGGTCACGATATAGCAAATAAGACAGCCACTCTTATTGGCTTGTTACGGAATATAGATCTACAAGTTGTCTTCAACAATGTTCCCAAAAAAAAAAAAAGGTGGTGGAGAAATAAAATACTCTATTATCTAAAAGAGAAGAGAATAATTACTTTGCTGGTTATTGACCTTTCATTAAGGAAATGTGCCGTACACTTGTGTGGCAAACATGTTTTTCATGCCCATTCAAATATACGATTTCAGTTAAGTTAGGTATTTTACTGTAAGTTTCAGTTAGCTCAATTGATAAAGTCTCTGATAGTTGAATAAAAGATCTAAAGTTCAATTTCCGCCTACACCAAAAACCGATTATATAAATTGTTGTAAATCAATCACAAGTTAAACACTTAAGCAAGTTATAGAATTATGTGTGGATTTGGGTGTGAGTTTAATATATCATCTTTACGATTTCTATCATAGTTATCAAATCTAAATTTAATTTCAAAAAACCGATTTTGTAAATTATTGTAAATCAATCACAAGTTAAATACTTAAGCAAGTTATAGAATTATGTGTGGATTTGGGTGTGAGTTTAATATATCATCTTTACGATTTCTATCATAGTTATCAAATCTAAATTTAATTTCAAAAAACCGATTTTGTAAATTATTGTAAATCAATCACAAGTTAAACACTTAAGCAAGTTATAGAATTATGTGTGGATTTGGGTGTGAGTTTAATATATCATCTTTATGATTTCTATCATAGTTATCAAATCTATATTTAATTTCAAAAGCAAGGGTAAAGATGTGACATATATAATTTCATATTGTTGCCATTGTCACTGTTGTCACTGCCACCACCCACTGATGTCACACACTTTCAAAACTTTAAAATTAAATTTCATTCCATTCTTTCAAAAGCTTTCTAATTCAAATCATATAAAGTCATTAACCAAAAATGCGATGTGGCTTAGAGTAACGTAATGTTTGTATATAATAGACACACACACACACATATACTAGCTTCATTGGGTGTAGTCTTTTAACTTTCTATTTGAGATTTAAGTGCATGTTTAATCATATTATGCATTTGAGGTGAAAAAAAAATTCAAATTAAACGTACTGAGAATAGAGAGCAAGGGAAATCAAAAATTAAAAAGAAAAAGGTAAGTCTTGATAAAGTGCCAAAAAAAAAAATGTGAGTGATTGAAGGAATATAGGAGAGTTGGAGCAATTCATTTTTTTGAATATTTAATTTGAAAACCAATGGGGAGTTGTCCTATTTTGTAGGTTATGTTTTAGGTGGGAGTTAGAATTTAGGAGTTTTTAAATTAACAATTTTACATATATAACCTTATTATTTAAGCTTTACAAACTGATAAATTTTAGAGTATTTTAAACATCAAAATTGAGGATCTCAAACAAAAGAAGCCCCTTAAGTAGTAGTAGTAGTATATTGTGTGTATGTATATATATGTTAAAATAATTTAGAGTTTTTCCCCCCATTTTTGACAAGGATATCTTAAACCCTACAGAACCCATTACCTAGAAGATGATCTCAAATTCAAATCCAGTGTATCTTAATAAGATAACACCAATTAATTGACATACGCCACATACCTAAATTTAAACTTCTTTTCTCTTTTACAAGAATTTTAAACCTTATCTTAAAGTTAGGCACTTCAGGTCAATCCAACTAGCCACTACTTTGCACCCATGGACGGCCTAAAAGCTGAATGGAAAAGGTTTTATTCCCATTCGTCTCTATCTTTTTCGGCCAAGCATACTAGAGATTCAGCAGCTCAGAGAATTAAGTGTGGAATCTAATTTTATGTCACTACCTTCATATTCTCCTCTATCCCCACCCTGTTATGTTTATTTTGAGATGTACTAATTAATGATGAGTTGGGGAACAAAAGGAAAAACAAAAACAAAAACAAATTTTTTTAATAATAATGCTCATAAATCACTAAAGTCGACGGAAAGTGAGTCCAGACAAAGAAATATTGCAAACTAACGAAGAATTTAAACCAAAGAACACTTTTCTATGAGCTATGAACATTTGGATTACCAAAGGGATAAGAAAAAAGAAAAGAACAGAACAATAGGTCAAACACCTATTAGATTCAAAACCAATTCCAAATTCAAATATGTAAAAAGCTTTAAAGAACCAAAAAAATGAAAATATTCATATGTCCTATGAAAAAAATGAATGAGCTATCAAAATTCAAAGCCGAACACGTATTCAATTCCTACACCACTTGAAGCATTTCCATTTCCACCCACTTTTTGTGTGATTGATTCGTGCCGCACCACCGGCACACGGCCTGCTATCGATCCAACCAATTTGCTTTTCAAAAACCCATCTTCTGGGTCCACTATAAAATAGTATAAACAAAAGTGACTTGCATGGGTTTAGATTTTACAAGTTGGGATTCAAATGGCAAGGTCCCTTTCCATTTGGATGGTCATATGAACGATATAATTGTTCACCATGCATGCATATGGACCATCATCGGATGTGAAATCTAACTCAAACGCACAAATGATCTAATAGGACCCTTTTTGTTGTTCTCTCACTTGAGGATAATCCAAAGCCATTCAAAATTTGTAGCAAATCAATAGCACATAGCCAAATACTTGGAAGTAAATGTTTAACATATGTTTTCTTGCCAACCATTTGATTAGGACCAAGCCTTGAACCAGCTGTATAATGAACTCACTGTATAAATGGTGAAATTCCAGGAATGACAAGCAGCAATTTCTACATATGGTGGAAGTATGGAGAAAGCTACACTGGTACAATACATAACCAAAATTAACTGGAAAAGTCAACTTTTGGATTAATGAATGAATGAACAAAATTTTTCAGACAGTCAAGGAAGAGGAAATTGAACATTTACGTTCAGTTCTCAAGCAAACAAAAATGCTTTCCACTTATGAGAAGCATACTAATATACATACACATCAACTCTTTCCAAGGTTCAAGCACTTGACACAAAATTTGATGTCTTCCCTCCATGTCTCAAGCACCCCCGAATCAAGTGTCACTGATGAAGTATACATATCCAAGTCTTTACAAGGTTCAACCACCTAACACAAAATATGATGTCTTCCCATCATGTCTCAATCCCCCAAATCAAGTTTAAGTATGAAAGAACTTCAAACAACAATAATAATTATGCAGGAGCCAACCCTGACATTTTTTTCTCAATATGTTTGGAGGTAGAGGCGTCACCAATCAACTTGCTGGAAAGTGGAAACAATACTATGAGGACTATCCCAAGATTGATAACCTGAATCCTGATGGAAGCCTACAGGCTTTAAGTTAGTAGAAGGTGATCATCACTTAAAACCTTGATTTTTATAAAGGACAAAGCAAATTCTTAGAGCTGGGAATACAATCCTATGTCCTTCCTGTGGTGTTTAACTGACAGAGGCCCATTTGAAGGTCCACCATCCATGCTATTTTGCATGTATGAGATCAAGGTTGAGGTACTCCCAAGTAAAATTTTGCATGTATGAGATCAAGGTTGAGGTACTCCCAAGTAAAATTTTGCCAGCTCTTTGAAAGCCAGTTAATTAGCCCAAGTTTGTACTGGACCTATATTTTCTTTTGGAATTTCGCACTAAGAACAACTTCTACCACCTATTATTGATTAAAAAGATATTTGGGTGCATCTCAAATGGTTATATAGTGTCTTTTCATAGAATGTGAGGACAAGACTTAGCTTGATCCTATTAGAAGTTTTTTTTTTTTTTAACATACTGTTGGGTGTGAGTCTTAAGATCTTTGGAAGAATCATTTAAATCTTTTAGGCAGAATGGCAAATCAGAAATTCACCAGTCATAAACTCACAGGCCCAATCCAGAGAGGAGAAAGTAGAGGGGAGGTTTGAGAAAAGTTTTGCTACAGGCACATATTTTGGAGCATCATAATATTTTTTCTTGAAAACTGCAAAATCTTTTATGGAGAAAATGATAGTGAAAGACTTAATTGGGGCTTTCTTTTGGAATGAAAATGATGAGCTATAAATCCTATACCAATTGGAAACTTGTTAGATTGAAACCTATGAAGATAAACATAGCAAATTTACTTCATGCACAAACACATAGACATCTCAATACACATTGAGCAGGTATATGGATAGACAATAGACAGAGATTGACAGAAAGAGAGGCAGATAGATTTAGAGAGATGAGTAATTACTTAATTTCAATAGAAGAAACTGCTTTAGAATAAGTATTACACAAACAGTGGCTGAAGATGACAAAACACTCCCTGCAATTATCGTTCAATCCATTTTCTTGAGAGCCATAGATGCAGAAACCAAATCTTCAGCAGTCACTGGCTTGTGCAGCTGCATTCATGCACAAAATTTTAAGTAAGGTGGCTGGAAGAGCCTGTGAAACCCTTTTACTCGATTAATGTCAACTAAAGTTAATGGTATTAACTATTAACCACAAAATAATCACAGAAGGTAGGAGAAGATTCATAAAATTCATGGAATTATTTATTTAAGAGATTGCAGAATTGTATCTTATACACAAACATCTGCATAAATTCCTAGTTAAGAACAATTAGGAATTCAATCAACTGCAGACAAATTAATTCCAGCGTGATATGAGACAGCTGTCACAAAAAAAAAATGTTTCCCAAACACACTTATGTGAATTTAACTGAGATAACCCTGACCTATTTCCAACCTAAACTAACAGCAAAAAAAATGAATATGATTTAGCTGATGACCTCAATTTGACAGAAATAATAACCAGGCCCTTACTATCATTCTCTACCTAGGAACAGAATTAACATATCACTCAAATAAATCCAATTTACTTATCAGTTCACAACTTATTTAGCCCAGCTCAAAATTTTATAGCGTGATTAAAATGGCAGTCAAAATTGACCCAAGTATCATATTTGTTCCCACAGATAAAAACTTCGAGCTTGTTTAGTTTGCATATATGAAGAATTTTTGTTCATAAGCACAACTGTTTTCTGTGTCAAATGTGTCTCATTTTTCATACAACACTCAAATAACAGTATACGACATACGGAATTATTTTTGCAACAAGTCTAGGGACAACATTTTCCACAACTATTGACATTGTCTATTGTGATTGGTGCATGACAAAAGTGATATCATTGGTGGACCCATGTGGAGGTGGTGTTACTTCAATCACAACTCACCACCATAACAATTTGTGAAAAAAATTTGTGTCCTTGGCATTGCTCTTGTTTGTGGACCAAGTTTTGTGTTTCTGAACAACAGTGATGAAGCAGAAACTTACCGCTTCGGCAACAGAGAGCCAGTGAAAAGAACGGGAAAAAGCATCATCATGTGAAGGGAGGGTGTCATGATTCCAATATGTTAGATTTTGAAATTTTGCCTTCACCTCCCAGCAGCTTGAGTTTTTCTCTTCAGACATATCAGAAGCTTTTCTCTTGACAAAACTCTTCTTTCCTATGACAAAGCCTGCAGAAGACTAACTAATTAGACAAGAGGAACTCTTTTATAAAGAACAATGTAAAATCCAATATAACTTAGGAGGGCCATCAAAGACAGCAAAAACAGGTAGGGGAGTTAGAGCAAACCAGGTAAATTAATCATATAAATCAAGCCAAGCAAAACAAATCTTAAAAAACTAATGTCAATTTTACGTAATCTACTTTGGAGCTACACCAAGGATAAGCTTAGTGAGGCAAGAGCTTTGACTAGGCTAAGGTGTGAAGAGACAATACAATACAAGCTACCACATAGGATAGATTGATGGGAGTATAGCAATAACTAATTGTAAATTTTATTGAGAGTCTAGCTTTATAACTATGTTATTAAATTGTAATTCTCCATATTGGCAAGTCATCATCAGAATTTCTTTTACCCTTGTTCTACTTAATATAACCGTATAATGCGAAGCCTAAATGTAACAGCAAAGTAGCTTATCCTCTAAAATGTTGAGTGAAAATGAGTAAACAGCATGTCAGTGTCAACGGTGCAACGAAATGAGCCGCTGTCCCTGGAAAGGTCCAAACTGTTTATCTTGTGCAATATGGAGTGGGGCAATCATAGAAGAGAAGAGGGTGCCAACACTGAACAGTGTAGGCATTAGTTCGAGACAAGATGGCAAATGGCAAATGGCAATGCTTTTTCTTTTTTTTTTTGAGGTATATGATATTCTAGTATTAGTCACAGTTATAGAGTTTTTGAAAGGAAAAGGCCTCTTTAAAGATATCAATGCCCTAATCCTAGTCAAATCCCAAGTCCAATCTTACTTGGTGCACAAGTAAAGAAATCCTAATACTATTTGTATCACAAGTCTGAGGATGGATTTTGGGGCGAGGTGGGGGAGATGGATTAGGGCCTGTATTTCTATAGTTAGATTCTCAGTACTGGTGAACAGGTCTCCTGTGGGTTTTTTTTGGTAGTTCTCATGGTATTAGCCAAGGTAATACCCTGTCTCCATTGTTATTTCTCTTGATTATGGAGGTGTTGAGCAGGTTTTTGAAAAGAACGGAAGATGGTGGTTTTCTTTGTGGTTTTCAAGCAAGGTCTCATAGATAAGGAGGTTTGAAAATTTCTCATCTTCTTTTTGCTGATGACATTATTTTGTTTTGTGATGCTTCCAAAGAACAGTTATTATACATTTGGATGGTATTAGTTTTTTTGAAGCTATCATGGCCTTGAGAGTCAATGGTGGTAAGAGTGAGATTGTGCGGGTAGGTGATGTTGGGAATTTGAATGTCTTGGTCCATGTTTTATGTTGCAAGGTGGGTAGCTTGCCCATGACTTATTTGGGCATGCCGCTTGGGGCTCATTATAAGGATTCATCAATATGGAACCCTATTATAGAAAAGATGGAGAGATAGCTCTCTGGCTGGAAACAACTATATCTGTTAAAAGGTGGCAGGCTTACTTTATTAGAGAGTACTCTCTCTAGTCTTCCCACCTATTTTTTATCCTTGTTTACTATTCCCCAAGCGGTGGCAGCTAGACTAGAAAGGATTCGGAGGAATTTCCTTTGGGGAGCCTCCGAGGATGTTTTTAAATATCCGTTGGTTGCTTGGGAGAAGGTTTGTTTGCCTGTGGAGGATGGTGGCTTGGGGATCTGGAGGGTTGGGTTGTTTAACCAAGCTTTGCTTGGTAAGTGGTTATGGCGTTTTGGGAAGGAAAGTAATAGGTTATGGCATCAAGTTATTGCAACCAAGTATGGTGAGGCTAGAGGAGGCCGGTGCACTAGAATTGTAAGAGGTACTCATTGGTGTGGGATGTGGAAGAGCATTAGAGAAGGAAGAGAGAAGTTCTTTGGACAGGTAGTGTATAATGTGGGGGAGGGTCATCGTATTAGTTTCTAGCATGATCCTTGGTGTGGGATTACTCCTTTAAAGGACATTTTTCCTGATTTGTTTACCCGATCTTGGTCTAAAGAGGCTTGGATTTTTGACCTTATTGTATCTGCCTTAGAAGAGGGAAGTAGGAGCTGGAATTTTCAATTCCGTCGAGCTCCAGAGGATTGGGAGCAAGAAAATGTTTGTTCTTTCATTGAGTTTCTGTATTCCTCTATGCCGAGGGGTGAGGGGGATGATACTTTGACCTAGAAGTTGACTTAGAAGGGGGTGTTTGATGTGCACTCTTACTATAAGTTATTGTCTGGTACTCTCAATGAGGTTTTTCCTTGGGAGTGTATTTGGTGTGCAAAGGTGCCTAAACGGGTGTCTTTCTTTTTATGGACAACAACTAGGGATGGGGTATTCACTATTGATAATCTAATTAAGAGAGCTCAATCCTTGGTTAACAAGTGTTGTTTATGTTGTTGTGATGGGGAAACTGTGGATCATCTTTTGCTCCACTATAAGTTTTCTCATGCATTATGGAGTGCAATTTCAAGGTATTCGGGATCGATTGGGTATTGCCAAAGACAGTTAGCTCTCTCCTCTTTGCTTGGAGAAACTGGTTTGGAAAGCATCTGTCAACCATATGGAACATGGTCCCAGCGTGTTTAATGTGGCTGGTTTGGACGGAACATAATACATACATCTTTGAAGACAATGAGAGAACCTTAGATCTTTTAAAAGCTCCTCTTTGGTACCTTGTTTCAATGGGCGTGTATTTGGGGTTTTACGAATTGTATTTCCATTTCTGAATTCTTACACTCTATTAGATTAAGTTTTTGAACCTGCCGTATTTTTTCTTGATCAAAATGTTCACCATCGTGAACATGATGCGCAGCATTTTTGAATAAAAGTTTTATTACCTATCAAAAAAAGGATTATTAAATACCCATTAATGGATTCCCTCCTTTACATTAATTGATTTTCTTCAAATTCTATTTTCACATGGTATTAGTAGGCCCAAATTAGAGGCTTACTGTGGGTGGAGTCATTGATGATGACTGATGCATTATTACCATAAGGAATTAAGGAAACATAGATGATGAAATGAGTGTAATGTATAAAGTCTGTAAACTAGGGAAAAAAAAAAAAAAAAGGGAGTACTAACCAGAATAGGGGTGTGGAATTGGAAGAGTAGTTCCGAGCAAGTTTCTTCCTCGGAAAAAGGACTCTTGAATCCCGGTGGTGGGTGTGGGCTTTGGTTTGAAATATTGGGAAACGGAGGAAGGCCCATTGTACTTGACGGAGCAAGGGAGTTGATGGACCTTACCGCTCACATCCTCAATCTTCAACCCTTCTTCTTCTTTCACACTCAGATTGATCTCCGTTTCCGTTTCCGTTTCCTTTTCCATTTCCATTTTGCCTCAACTCTTTCACTTTTCTTCTTCTTATGCCCTTTCCTTTAATCCCGATATTTATTTTCCCGCGCTATTCCATACTTTACTTTCTAAGCGGGAGACAGGGTCGGCTGGCTCTCACCCTATCTTCTCTCCAAAATAAGCTTCTAATAAACAATAAAGTGTTATTTAATAGTATTTACTCTAATATTGGGCAAGGAACCCATCTCACACACAAAATTAATAGGTTCAATCAGTTCAATTGGTAAAGTTTTTTATAATTGTATAAGAGATATGGGTTTAATTCTTACCTAAAAAAAATTAATTGGTGTCTTAATCTGATGAAAAATAGTTATCATCAGAAGCGGACACCATATAATGAAACTCTTTAAAAAAAACACACACAAAATTTAATTCAAAGCAAAAAGATAAATGATATTTTTTTAGAAAACATAAGAAGGGTAATTATACTTCACTCCTTTTGAAGTTTTAGAAAATAATACTCTACTCCATAAATATTGGTCAAATTCTATTAAATTAATATTGAAAATGTTGTGTACTAACCTTGCTTAAGGACAAGTTTCCAAAATCATCATCTTTTAGACTTCATTATAGAGTATAATTAAATATTTAGTATTACTTTCTTTCTTTTTTTAAGTTTTTTAACGAGTTGCAGAGAGATTTGCCATTATAAGTATTTTTGTGCTTGATAAACTTTGTTTTATTATTCTGAATTTTTCGGTTATGTTTTTAACAATCATGATTAAACTTTGGTAAAGAGAATTTTATAGAAATTTAGAATATTTTGTTACTGATATAAACAAAAAATAGGAGTGTTATTTTTTTCAAATGTCAAGAGAAAAGTGTTTTTTCCCTTCAAGTTTGAGGTAAAGTGTCATTTCTCCAAACTCAAAGGGAAGTGAATGTAATTATCCTTCTAATTTTAAATTATGGCATCCTTTGTCTCACAATCCTTTCACATTTTTCTCTTTTTAAATAAAGAAATAATATGTATTGGATAGATATATGTGATTTAATTTAATTGACCCAAAAAAAAAAAATAGCGAAAACACGATTTTGGTCCCTATATTTTCGTAACAATTAATTTGGTCCATGTTATTTTTAATTTAATTCAATTTGGTCCATGCTATTAACTTACTAACGAAAAATGTTTAGTGATAAACTGTATGTACTGTTAGTACACTTTAACTTTACGTGGCAACTAGAATAATAATATTAAATGCCATGTCATCAACATCGGGATAATTTTGATTTATCAATTTTTTTAAGAAAAAAATAGTTATGGGAAGAACATAAACCCAGAAAAATCAAACCCAAATCCTCAAATCTCAGTTCTTCAAGCACAAATCTCTCATCATTCAACACCAAATCAATCAATCAATAGCATATATGAAATTCAAAAGTCCATTTTCCAATTCCTTGGTAACAATTACGTTCAGCAAAGAACACAAAAATCAAACATAAACAACACATACTTTAAGCAAATCCCACCACTAATTCCTCTCCCTCTCTCTCTCTCTCTCTCTCTCTCTATGCGAGTTTGTTTCAAGTGGACGTTGAGACCGATGTGGCTGTGGCAAAGGTGGGACAGTCTAAGAAGAGAACGTTCAAGAAGTTCAGCTTCAGAGGAGCTGATTTGGATGCTCTTATCCACACGTATACCGATGAACACGTTAAGCTTTAGAAGGATATATGAGAATGTAAAGAAATCAAATGGGTCTGATTTGTATTGTTTCAAAGGGGTTTGAAACGCAAGTCTATGGCCCTCATCAAGAAGCTTCACAGGGCCATAATTGCTTTTTAACCATTTGATTTTATTTTCGGATTTGCTTAAAGAATACGCCGGTAGTGGATTTGGGTTGGATTTTTCTAGGTTCACGTTCTTACAAGAAAATTTTTTTTTTCTTTAAAACTGATAAATCAATTTTTTTCCAGATGAAGTGGCATGTAATATTATTATTTTAGTTGTCACGTAAGCTTAAAGTGTGCCAACAATACACACTGTCATATAGGCGTTTTTCATTAGTGAGTTAACGGCATGGACCAAATTGATTATAAATTATAAATAACATAGACCAAATTGATTGATACAAAAATGTAGGAATCAAAATAGTATTTTAGCCAAAAATAAAAAATAAAATCCTGGTCATTCCTTAAACTGAGTCAACCAAATTACCTGTTCCCATCTACATCCAGCCTCACTCACATCTTTTTAGATTTTGTTGGCATATTCAGTAGCTTCACCAAAAAAAAATATGAAAGATGATTTAAAGAATGATATTTGATGTAGACAAATTGAAATACTCAAAGAGGGAGAAATGCTTAATCCTACTTTTATATAACATTTTGAGATTATCAATGATTAATATATGATAGATGTAAATATGACCAAGTGCAATATTAATGAACATATTTCCTACAACACATTGGGAGTATATTGTAACCCAAAACCAGGGTGTCAAAATCTTGATCTAGAAAGATCCATCTTGTGACATGTATGAATCTGAAGCCTTCTTAAAGATCACTGTTTGGAGTGAAGGTCACAGCTCAATACTTAGACTCCACACTTTCTTTTTGCCCGAAGGACAAGAGAAACTCTCAGTTCTCAGGATCAGTGAACATAGGGCTATCAAGTTCACCCATACTTGCAGAAGCAAAAGACTCGAAAGATTCCACCGATGAGAGGGAAGAAGCAGAGTAATCCGAATCTGTGACAATTTCGTCAGGCAGAATAATGTGGTCTTCATCAACTTCATATGTTTCTGACCCAGATTCAACTGATAGTAGTTTATTTATTGCCGACTTCGCAGTTTCAACAAACCATTCATCCTCTGGGAGTGCACTGGTGAGACATGGCAGTTTTTAGGTTCTAGTGAAACAAGGGTGGTAAAAGGAAAGGGAAATTGGAAAGAGAGAGCATGCATTACCTTTGCGGATCTATGCCTCTAGCAGAAAAGGTCCTGATTGCACGAGCAATAATGGCTGATGCAATCTGGTGCACATGCCGAGATGGGTAGCCAGCAAAACGTGCAATTTCAACAGTGAAGTGCATGTCAAGAATTAACTGCCAAGAAAAATTCAACTCAGACCTATAGAGAGAGAGAGAGAGAGGTGTAATAACAAAGCGAATTCTAGAAGATATATAGTAACAATATAATGAATCAATGGGCCTGTAGACATTTCCTGGAGCACCAGAAACATTGATAGAAAATACTCATACTACATCATCCAAAGATTGCCAGCCCTCCCTTGAATAAGAATAATTGAAAACTACAGAACATAGAACTAAAACAAAAACTTAATTAGGAGGCTTTTGGATGAAATTCTAACTGGAGAGAACATTTAATTTCTATTTTTAATGTATATATTTTGATTGGAAACAAGTACAGTTTGGATGGAAACAAGTACCTGCTGCAACCCAACTGGCTGAATAGGGATTGAATCATCCTCAAACACCCCCCAAAATTCTTGTTCATCAGACAACCACATTACAACTGTCTCTGTTAGCCTAGCTAGCAAAATTTTCTGTAGTTTGTCTTTCCCAAGTAACACATCTCCAGCCACAGTAGCCAACTGCTGCAGCCTAGCAAATAATGCCTGCAATAGTAACACAAATCTCAGTATTACCACCACACAAGATAATTGGTGGAAAGAAATGTGTGCAACGCTCTAACATTGTGATTTCAAAGTAAGAGAAATTCAAGTCTTAAAGAAACTTGTTGGGCATCCATACTATATAATTAACACTCAATAAAGTTTCTCAGAATGTGACCCACAAGCAGGCAACAAAAAAAGAGAAATAAATTTATAGGAAAATAAGTTTTGAGAGAAATATAAACAACATCAATCAGCAAATGTATTTTGCCCCGTCTCTGGTATTAAAATCAAAGGAGCAATTGAATGCACACAACTATAGATTAAGTCAACTAAGCCTTGACCCCTAATTAAATTAGGATCAGCTTTATAGATCCTCATCAACTAATCAGGGTTGGCCATATGTATTTTTTTCAGTATACACACAACTAAATATTAAAAAAGGTCGTATCCAATTACTTATCAAAAAAAAAAAAGGTCGTATCCAATGCACAAGGACCCCGCTTTTGCACTATTGGGGAAAAGTAGTTGGTAGGCAGCCTTACCCTCAGCATTGGAGAGGATGATTCCCAGACTCAAACACATGACACATCACTTGGGCAATGGACACTTGCCATCACACCAAGGTCCAACCTCTGGACACAACTATATATTAAATTATTAATAGTAAAAAATATATAATCAAACATACATGTTAAAAAAGAGCTGGTGGAGAAGTTTAAATTATTCAATATGGATAAGATGATGAAAATACTACAAAATCACATGAGGAATATTGTTAGAAGAATTTTAAAATAGGTAGTGACAATGCATAAAACCCTTTTTTTTTTGTATCAGTAAGGAATGACTTTATTAAGATACATGCCACATCTCATGTACACAGGTAGTGCACTAGGAAGGCCAAGAGAATCAATAGAAAGTGCAGACAAAAAAAAAAAAAAAAAACCCTACAAGCAAAGAAAAAGACAATGTATAAAACTAAGAGGAAAACAACATTATCAAATGTTCAAATGGAAGCCTTGGACACGCAGTGTAGCATCCAAGGACCACAGAAAAACACTCCAACATAAGAGGCAGAAGGATGACCTGAAATGGAAGCGAAGGCAGAGAGTCAGAGTCCCAATACAAATCCTTTCCATCCTCACTCAAGTAAATCCTTGCATTTAATCTTGTTTTTCCTTCTCTTGAATAGATGAAACTCAAAACATACTGCCGACAGAAGTGGTCTTTAAGCTTGTCGAATGAGGGCTGAAGATGGCGCCTCCAATCCTTTAAATCTGTTGTAGTGTTTGGGCTAGGCACATCTTCAGGGGGCCCACTTTTTTGTTCATTGCTTTCATCCTGTCGCTTCCAAATAATCATTACAGCATTTGGTAATAGTTCATCTAAAATGGTAAATGCTATTCCCAATATTGCAAGCTGTTCTGAATCTGTTTCAGCTCTAAAGGGTATGACTTCTTTCAGCTCTGTAAGATTGTCATCGTCGGAGGGACTTGGCAGGGCTTTGATCAAAGCATCCATGTATGTATCAAAGAGCTGTGAGACCCTACTTAAAATGTTTCCTCCAAAATGTGTAATGGCCAAGGGGGTTAGCTGTTCCAATATATCCTGTATGGAATTTTTGAAGTCCAATATCAAGTTATAAATTGATGATAAAGTCACCAAAAACTATCTGAGCAGTTTCCAGAAAATCTCTTGATATTCACACTGCACAAAGACTTCTTATGCGACTAAGCACTAGCACATGTGCATGTACAACACGCAGAGAGAAAGAAAGAGAGGCACCAACATGACCTTCAAGTGCAACCTTCAAATTCAAAACGTACCACCATGTGTACTAATTATAATTCAGTTCTCAAGCACACGCATATTAGAGACACTGACATAGATACCCAAGATTTAATGAACATTAACAAATAGAAGGGCATGTCCTTAGAAGTCTAAACGTATACATGTGAAATGAATGCAAGTGAATTGAATTGACTTAACCAATTATTATGCATCAAAGCTTCATAACAGAAGCAGAGTTTTGCAAGCACCAGTATGAAATACAGCGGAGAAGTAACTGCCTTAGAAAATTTAATAAACCCCAGTTGAGACATAGTAATACAAAACCCTACTGTGTCAATACCCAACTATTGGTATTATAATATGATCAAATAACTATGGACCACAGGACCAAATTACCTAAGAGTAATTTGAATTAAGACTTCAGTGAATCATCTTAAGATGACTTATATTTCCTCTAGAATTTCCTTTCCCCCCCTTTTTTTATTTAAAAAGGAAAAAGGGAAACTTTGTCTAAAGTGAGTTAAAATCACATGGTCCAAAACTATCTAATGATCTAAATCTTTTAGGTGGTACAATATAGGTAAAAATTGTCAATACCATGCATAAATAAACATCTAAATCAATAATGTGCTTACGGTACTAGTACAAAGACAAAATTGATTGCTCTAGTGAAAGTCAAATCATAATGAAGCAGGCCAACTTACTTCGACAATGCACATAAATCTCATGCCACTATCAGCAAGAATGCTTTCTGATGAGGTTCCAAAAGCAGACAATGAAGATACAAAGTGAGGTGAGACTAGCAAGCTCTCATCAAGCTCCACCAAATCAAAAAGTAATCTTCTAGCCCGTCTAAAATTTAACTCTAGAACTTCTTCAATGTAAGGTCGCAAAAGCACCAAAAGTAATTTTGACAGTTTCAGGCCTTGTGATTCCAACATTGAGCAGTAGTTAAGACTAGCCTGCACACAAATGCTAGCAGCTCGTAAAGCAGAAACTGTCTCAGAAGAGGGTGCATTCTCTTTCACCAACCGTACAAAATATTCGATTTCCCACTCAGCCCATTGAACGATTCTGTTGGTATAAATGGGATTGTCGCCAAATATTGAAGCAGACTCCTTTGTTGTCAGTGAAATTATAGAAAAAACTAGCTTAGATAATGTAGCTGAAAAAGTTTTTGGACAGACATAACATGAAGGAAGAAGAACCTCAATGCTCCTTTGGAGGCGCAAATTATTAGATTTTAGTAGTAACTGATGTGCAAAAGGACCTTTTCCAAGTTTTATCAAAGCAGATAAGGCCACCTTCATCTCCTTAACACTAACAGAAGGTTGTTCAACAATCTGAACTAGTTGATCCTCGAGCATTGCTTTTCTTTTCAAAAAAGCACATTTATACTGTGACACTTCACCTAGTGATGTATCTCCTGAGCCTTTCAGATCAGGAGAATTTCTCTCTTCAGCATCTAATGCCTCTAATGCTTCTTCAACTCTATGTTCAGCCAAAAGAACATCAATATGCTCCAAAAATATCATCTTCTCATCATCTCTTTCACTAGGTAAGGGATCTTGAAGTTCAGAAATTTCAGGGTCTTGTTGTGGTCCATGGTTGTCTCCATTAGATTGTTTCCACTCTTCCAATTCACGGCATAAACCAGTCATCAAATCCTGCACAAGGATCCCTTGAGATGAAATATGCTTTTGCAGCTCAATCAATTCATGTTCCATTTCCACGGCCTCTTCAGATATCCTACAATTTATTGTTTAGATCAATTCACATGTATGTAAATCTGACATTATGTTAATAAACCAAATGATTAAATAAACCACATATTCTCTGTTCTAGCTTCCAGGCTTGAAATTGCTGAAACCTCCTAACATTTTCCTGATCAGACCATTGAACCTAAGAATAAACTCCAGTTGCCAAGGAAAAAGCCAGAACCATTTTCTATGGCCTGACAAGAGGACTTCATCTCACACCATTGACAGGATTACTATGGTATCAGCCATGAAGTTCTCATAATGACTTCAAAATCCAATACCCATAAAATCTCTCACAAACACATGGACTAAAACAAAAGTATTTTAATATATTAGCCAAGGTCAAACTTCCAAGTTCCAACATTGCCGCTTTCAGTTTATTATCAAATATCTAGTTTAGTTAGGGATGTATCATATGAGTTTCTCAATCTTTTTTATGAGTTGTGTTGTCTTCAGAAATATCAATTCTAAGCACTTGAAAGTTGGGGCTCTGAATAGATAACTAAGCACACATCAGTAGTCAATGCTTTTAAAGAAAATGATTTATTTGGTAGCTCTAAACTTTTTGCTTGTTTTAGAATAATAAATTAGAAACTCATTACATCACCTCAATGGTTGGTCAGAATTAGTAAGCAGTACCTATGGGTAACACTTGCTTCTATCTGGCATAAATAACAAGAGTCATTTTTGATGGGATGACTATGACGTTCTTTCCAATTTCCTGATATGCAGTGAAGGGAGATGTGCTTTTAAAGAACTTCATGAGCCCAACGTATAGAAAAGATCTTCAAATGCTTCTTCTATATCATTGGCTAGGAAGCATGGACACTTCATTTGAGGTATTGTACCTCTGTCGGACAAGGGACACGTCTGGAACACTTCTGCACATGTGTCCCAGTCATGTCCTTCTTTTCTTTTCTTTTTTTTGAAAAGTTTGCTGGACATGGGAGGGACACTTATCTTTTATTTCTTTTTAGTTTCAATTGTGAACACTTATCTAGTTATCTTTTATTTACTCTTTTAAATCTTATTCTTGGTTTGTATTCTAATTTCTAAATATCATTTTGTTAGTCCTGAATTTACTTTACTATCTATTATTGCTCTTAAATTGATATATGTTTAACAGTGATATGCTTGCTCATACTGAGGAGTAACAATGTAAAAACCATCATTTCTATTACCTCAAGAAAGCTAAGAACTTTGTTTGCATATTGCCACATAAGTTCTCTACTGCATCCTTTAAATCCAAGAGCTCGCAACAAAGCTTTCTTATTCCCTGCACAGATTGACATGTTTAGCTTGTAGAATTACAAAATAAAATCAGTCATTACATCAGAAGAGATAATATTAAAACAATAAAATTAGGCATACTTCTTACACTTATTTCAAAATTGGGTAAAGGCATCAGAAGATAGCCCATTAGAAAAATATAAATGCTATGGTATCTGGAAAACACAACTTACCTCAAAATACAGAAGACCCAGATAAAAGAAGGTAGCTTTAGATCCAAAAATTATGCAAGGCAAGACTAAGGTAGATAAGTGGTAACTTTCAAACAATTGAATTGAGAAATAGGAAATTTCTAGTGTTTAGATTTGATAGAAAGAGTTAACCTTGGAGTAACACCAAATACAAAAGAATCTCCAATGCTTACATTGCACTTTAATCATGAACTGGAATCACTGTAGTGTAAACCAGTATTGAAGGGAAAGTCCAATCTATTCACTTTATGCACAGTACTACTAACTCAAAAATAGAATATACCCAGATAGCAAAAACTGATTTTTCCCACATATGAACTTCAAAAAATGAAAACCCACATCAAAAGAAAGAAGTTTGTTAAGCACACAGGAAAATAAACAATTTTATTCAACACATAAATTGGAAATGAGAAATTAGAATGAAGCTAAAAAATGAGATCAGAAACATGATTGATAAAATGGGAGTTGGGAGGTGGTAAAAGGAAAGAAGAAAAACCTTTTCAGTGTGGGATTGGTAGAGGGAGTCGACCTTCGACTGTGGGATGATTCTTTCAATTGATGGGAAGTCATCATCTTCTTCACTGCTCTCCATTTTACACTATATTTTATTGTCCTCCCTATCCTCCTCCGTCTTCTTCTTTTTTAATTTTCAGTCACTGATTTAAAGAGAGAGAGAGAGAGAGAGAGAGCAAAGGGGACCCTTAATGTCAAGTGTCAAGTAGCTAGTAGCTGATGGGTTTGCTGTGAGTTTGGTAATTGGTACTTATGAAGCATTGCTTTTTCTAAGAAGCCACACAAGTACCATGACCTTATTGGTTTGTGAAGCCGTCAAACCTATCTGAATGTAATATGTAATGTGAATGTCTATAAGACTATAACACATTAGTTGTTGAGTTGTCGGTCTTGGATTGTCAAGTCTATACTCAAATAGTTGCTCAAAAAAAGTCTATACTCAAATAAATAGCTTGGATAGAAATATATTTATACTTAAAAAAAAAAGATTTTATAAAGATGTAATCATGTAAGTAAACAAATTAATTGAATAAGTAAGAAACAAAAAATTGACAAACAAGCACTAACTAATATTATGCTAATCATTTTTTTTTTATATATAATTCAAGTGTTCATTTAATAATTTCATGTGCACTTTTTTATTCATATTTTATTGAGAAGTAAGAGAGTTATGATAATTCGACAATAAGAGTGATTGTCTAAAATCATGTTAAAGATGTTGTGAATCAATCATAAAATGTGTATATGCAGACCCACTCAGAAGACCCATGTTTATTTCTATATAAAATAGAATTATATTATAATTATTTGAATTATGTACCAATTGTTGTTTCAATTTGATTTCACATACATTAGTTTTGTGTCAAGTATTCATCTTATTCAAAATTCTCTTAAGTACTGATTGAAACATCAATGAAAGAATGAATTGTCTTTTGTCTCCTCGATGTGTTGAAAAGTGGTGTGGAACGAAAGGTGTTGTCTTTTTCTTAGGAGTTGGCAACATGAGGTTGAAGCAAATGTAAAATTTGAATTTTTGTATTTATCTCTAGTATAGTCTTCTTTTGGTTCTCTCTTTTTAAATCATTAGTTTTGAAGCACGTCCTTTGAAGCATGTGTTAGCCAGTAAAAAAATTACAATTATAGATAAAAATAGAATTTATTTATAGTTATTTAATTATTGAAAAATTGCATAGAAATTATACTATTAAATGATTCAAAATATTCACATATCAATACTTTAGCCCTGTTCCCGTCACTTTTCTCGTAAATACTATTTTTTATATTTTACTATCAAAGATCACATACATAAAAAAAAAAATAAAAAAAAAAATTTAGTATTTGTTATATTAAGTAGATAATATAATTTTTTATGCTATATTTTATGTCAAAATCTAAATACAGGAAATTTTTTTTATATAAATTAACTATAATAATAACATAGATCATATTAGACTTTATACAAAAAAAAAAGCTTCAATATTACAAGCGTAGTTTATAAAGATGAGTATATATTGTGTACAAAAAGAGGTCTAAAAAAACGAATGTATCCATATCTACACCTTTGATCTACAAAAGGGAAGACAAATTGATACATAATCAAGTAATAATTATCATGATTTTCAGACCCAAACCGTTCAAAGAACTGGTAAAGGAAGAGGTTCAAGGTTTTTAAGATTGGACCGAGGTTCAACCGAGGTCGAACCATGATGATGTCATAATTAATTTAAATAAAATAAAGGTATTAAATTTGTAAATATTAGCAAAATCGACTAAAATATCTAAAAAAAATGAACCAAACTTTCAATTAAATTTTCATGATATTATAAGGTTAATAGTACATTATAAGGTTAATAGAATATAATATAACATAAATAAGCATAAATAAATATTGTATAATAATCCTTCAAGTAGAAATTATTTATTAAATATAAATTACTTTTAAAATAAATTCATATATAGTAAATTCCTATGCAAATGTATTATTCTTAAATCACAAGTTAATTTAGCAGTGAAAACAAATTTAGTAATATTTAATACATTGAGATAGAGGTGACACGGAAGTTTGGAAATTATAAATCATGTAAATCTAATATAAATTTAAAATACTTCATACTAAGTCAGAAGGAGCATGCCTGGTCTGTTGGTCGAGGTGTCAGCCATAGTGCTTAAGAGTCGGGGAGGTCTCAGGTTCGACACCTCTACGTCCTAATCAGCAAAATTTCGTTATTTATTTATTTATTTATCTCTAGTGAAGTTTTCAAACACATATACATATTAATTTCCTTCTTTCTTTTCTTTCTCTATCAATTTGGTCATGGCTGATTTTTTTTTCTTATCTCTAACCTGGATCTTATGTTTGTGTTCATCCATAGAGAGAAGTCTAACTATTGTGTTCGTGTCCATCAATAGAGTATGTGGTTGACCAAAAAGGCCAACAAAGATATAAGACCAAATAAAATAAGAGCAAAAGACAAAACAAACCCTTTCAGCCTGCTTGTATATTAAGGGTAAAAAAGCTAAAAATGTAGTCTAATTATTGTGTTCGTGTCTATCAATACAATAGGTGGCTGACCAAAAAGGCCAACAAAGATATAAGATCAAATAAAATAGGAGCAAAAAACAAAACAAACCCTTTCAACCTGCTTGTACATTAAGGGTAAAAAAGTTAAGAAGGTAATCTAATTATTGTGTTCGTGTCCATCAATAGAATAGGTGACTGACCAAATAGACCAACAAAGATATAAGATCAAATAAAATAGGAGCAAAAAAAAAACAAACCCTTTCAGCCTACTTGTACATTAAGGGTCAAAAAGTTAAGAAGGTGCCGAACAAAGTTGGTAAAAAAAAAAAAAAAAAGTGCTGAAATAATAAACAAATAGCAGATAATGTGCTCGACAAAAGCACTATTCACAGGTACATTCCCTTTTTAATATAGGTAATAAAAAAGTTTGGACTTGTAGTAGTGTGGACATAGTAAGTTTGTAACCCAATGACCTAAATGGCCTATTTAGTCGTTTGTGTTAGATTTTTGCCAATCATGGCCCAGTTTGTGTAGACAGGTACTTGGGCTTTGATGAAGAGAACATTGTGCTTTTTGCCCAAATCTTAAGATGAGGAAAATTTGGGCTCTTAAGCAGTAGGGAGGTGTGGCCTTTTATCATTTATGCCTGTCTCGTGTAAAGATGAATTGGACTTTTGAGTCCATTTCGTGAAGTGATGAGTTTTAAGCTTTTGAGTCCATCCTGTATAGTGGAGAAGATCTGGACCCAATTTATCAAGAAATGTGAAGACCTTTTGGGCAAAAGCCCAACTCGTGTAGCCTTAGGAATAATTTTGGGTTTTCTTTGGGCCTTAAGCTAATTTGACCCATTGATATTTTATTCAGTTTTTAACAAACATAACTTTTACCATAACTTGCTTACTTAAATTGATCACAAATTTTTTAATGGAATTAGACAGAATATTTAAATTGAAACTTATAATACCCAATTGAAAGAAAGTAAAACTAAAGGGCTAAATTGAATTTAAATCAAATTTAGAATGTGCAATTTGCGTTTTAGCCTTATTTCTTTGTTATGTACACACTAATGAGATGTGGTTGTTCAATAAAATCATGTCTAGTGGCTTAAGGCAAGCAAAAAAAATCCTCAAGTTACACTTAGAGAGTATAATTTGTAATTAATTTAATGAGAAATGCTTTGTTCACAACATTTTCACAACAAATCATAGGTGGTTAATTGTGATTGGTTTTAATTTGAACTTACTACTGAAATTATTTTTTTGCTCCACCAATAACAATTTAGCACCTAAGATTTATGAAAGTGTTGTGAACATAACATTTCTCTAATTTAATACAAAGATAAAAGTAATCAAACCCAATGCATGGCTGCGGAAATTATAGGTTAGAATGTTGCATTTTTAGAGCAAAGAAGCCGTCTTAGCTCAGCCGGTAGAGCGCGTGGCTTTTAACCACGTGGTCGTGGGTTCGATTCCCACAGACGGCGGTTGTCTAAATACAAATCTTTTGTTAATTTTTATTACGTTGCAGTCCTCACAGCCACACTTCATTCATCTTCTTCAACAAAACATGGTGATGATGATGTTTCAGCTCAGACCCCATATTCGTATTCTTCAATACCAATACTACCATCCCAGTACTACTCCAAAATCAGCATATAATATCAATAACATCTCAAAATGTAGAAGAAGAGAAGCAGCAGCACTATCTGTTTCTTTATCACTACTGCTATTCCCATCATCCTCCTCTTCTTCTGCTGTTGCTTCAACTTCAGCTTCAAAATCATCATCATCATCCGAGTTGTTGTTTTTGGACATCCCAAATTCAGGTGGTGTAAAGGTTTTGGACCTTCGTGTTGGCTCTGGAGATGTCCCACTCCATGGCAACCAGGTACATTTATGTTATTTTTCACTTTTTCTTTCTTTATAACAATACATTCTTAGCATGACATAACAATATATTTTTATAAAGTCACCATTAAGTTACATATGATGTAATTCTTTAATTGATATTACACCATTTAATAACTTTTTAATTTTATTGAGTTAATGAATTATTGTTTCGCAAAAAAAAAAAAATTATTTAGTTAATGTAATATTTTGAGAATCAACCATCAGATTATACAAGTCTCTCCTTGGTCTAGAGTCAGTTTTTCCTAATTTTGAGGCTCCAGTCTCCAAGTTAAGTGATAGAAAATAGAGAATCTTTTAAAAAAAAATTCTTTAATGCAAAGAAGGAAAATTTTGAATTATATATGAGTATGACTAATCAAGTGATAAAAATGTAAAGACTATACTTTGAAGTGATAATCAATCATGTGCTGTTCTTATGTATAATACTAGTTAAGCGAAAAACAGATAAATTAATGATTAGATCATAGATGTGTGTACTGTTGCCAATGAGCTATGGTTTAAATCACATTTCATTAACAAGTGGAGGAGGGTGAGGTTATAGGATCTGGCTAGAGTGAATTCTGCCATTTCAATGAAGTCAGATATGATACATGGTTGCTTCCCAACTGAGCTTGCATCGAACTGATCTGAAAGTCATGCCTTTCCAATTCTACAATCCCCAGTTTCCAACATTTAGGACTATTGATAAGTCA